>CM035845.1:10519861-11858161 GCA_020510985.1 Pholidichthys leucotaenia
AGAGAGGTCATTGAAATTGTTAAATCGTTCAAAAGTAAAACATCTACTGACTGCGATGGTATTGATATGCTACTAGTCAAAACTGTTATCGAATGCATAGTGAAACCACTGACGTATATCTGTAACCTGTCTCTCCAATCAGGTATATTTCCCAATGCAATGAAAATAGCTAAAGTAATTCCGATTTACAAGACAGGCGACAGAGGGGAACTCTCCAACTACAGACCAATTTCACTATTACCGCAATTTTCCAAGATACTTGAAAAAATATTCTATGAGAGAATTGACAACTTCATACTGAAGAATGATTTATTGTGTGAGCAGCAATATGGGTTCAGACACAAAAGGACAACAGCATATGCCTTAATGGAATTTACAGAAAAAATATCAACAGCCATTGAAAATAAAGAGTATTCAGTTGGAGTATTCCTGGATCTTAAAAAAGCATTTGATACAGTAGATCACAATCTATTATTAAAGAAACTACAAAATTGTGGTATCAGAGGGGTAGCACTGTCCTGGTTAAGAAGTTACTTAAAGAATAGATATCAGTATGTATGTGTTAACAACAAAAACTCAGAGCTACTGAAGGTCACCTGTGGAGTCCCACAGGGTTCAGTTTTGGGACCATTATTATTCAATATGTATATAAATGATATATGTAAAGTTTCAGAAAAAATGGACTTAATATTGTTTGCTGATGACACTAACCTGCTATGCAGTGGAAACAACTTGGAACAACTTCTGGATACACTCGGAAAGGAATTAGGAAAGCTGAAACTGTGGTTTGATTCAAACAAATTAACGCTCAATTTAAGCAAGACAAAATTTATAGTCTTTAACAACCATCACAACTACCCAGTACCCAAACTCAGTGTAAATGGTGTAGAGATTGAAAGGGTATCCGAAACTAAATTCCTTGGAGTAATAATTGATAACAAACTGTGTTGGAAGCCACATATTAATTATATAAAAGGTAAAGTATCCAAATCAATTGCAATATTACACAGAGTGAAAAATTTGCTGAATCAACCCACACTATACACCTTGTATCATTCATTAATACTCCCATACATGACATATTGTAATGAAGTATGGGGAAATACATATAAAACAAACATATATCCACTCTTTATGCTTCAAAAGAGAGCTATTAGAATAATCAACAAAGCAGCTTACAGGGAACCAACAAACCCACTTTTTCTTAAACAAAAAACTCTCAAGTTGAAAGATCTGATCGACTTTAAAACCGCAATAATAATGTTCAAAGTGAAGAATCTATCACTGCCCGCAAATATCCAAAAGTTGTTCCAAACAAGGGAGAAACGATATCACTTCAGAGGAACATGTATATTTCAAAAGCCTACAGTGAGAACAACTACCAAGCAACACTGTATTTCAGTGCAAGGTGTCAGATTATGGAACGATTTTGGACCTGAATTAAAATCATGTACAAAGCTTGGACAATTTAAACAAAAACTAAAGGAAGAAATACTCCAAACATATTTACAAGACGACATGTAAACTCACATAAGGATTGACATTTCCAGCCTGTGTTGTGTTATAGCTTAGTTTTTCTTTTTTCTCTGTGACACTATGTCTTAGATTTGTTTTTGAATAGTAACCGCTTAACTTAGACTAGCTCAGTTTTCTTTTTCTCTCAGTCATATTTTGTCTTAGCCTTGTTTTAAATTGTAATCGCTCTTGTCTTGTTTTCTCTTTTTTCTCCTTTGAATTCTTGGATGGAATATGGGTGGGCAATATAAGCTGCGGCTTCAGCCATCACCCATTTCGGATAACTCACGTGGAATTGTATAGTAGAAGGAGTCTTTGTCTAATTTGACCTTGTTGTTATATTATACAGTTTCTTTTAACCTGTAATGTACTATCCGAAATCCGAAATAAATTCATTCATTCATTCATTCGAAATTGTTGTTGTGAAATAGCGCTATATAAATAAAGTTGAATTGAATTCATTATTGATCATTTATTGATAATTTTTATGTATTATCTATTTTTCTGAGGATTGCTAATTATTTTGCTAATTAATTTCTTTGATACCCCCTTTTTTGATGCGTGGAGACGCACATGTAGCAAAGTTACAGGGTATTTGCTTGATTCTTTTACTGAAAGGAAGTGTGTTACCACCTTTAATTTAGACGAAAATCTGTGGGTAGTACAGCTCCTTCAAAATGAGATTTCAATAATCATGGCTTCTTTTGTAACGTCTCTTGAACTAATTTACAAATTCCCTTTAAGAAAAACAAAATAGCTATCTGTGCAGATTTGATATAATTTAGCATTGATAAATAAGGTCAGTTTATCCAGTTGAACACAGATAGGTTGAATTTATATAACTGAATAAAGATTGCATCACATTCTTTCAGTCAATGGAAAGGTGGACATTTTGCCTAATTAGAATTTGGTTCATTTTTGTACAAGGAATGCCTCATTTTATACATTCCTTGGTAAATTATGGGGTTGAATGTAGTCCCGAGGCTCAGCTTGGCCACGGCTGAGCATCAGGAAAACACATTCCTTATTACTGTCACATTTCTGAAATATGGTGTTGTCACACCATTATGTGGTGAGTAACATCAAATGTATCCTGCAATGCAAAATCATATAAACATTACACTTGTAAAGTCAGAGTCATTTGAATCATTATACCTTATGTCATTTACATTGTCATACAAAGTCATACTTAGCTTCAAAAAATGCTTATCAATTCAGGGGTCCTTTCTCCTGTGGTCAGTCAATGTCAATGTCAATGTCAATGTCAATGAAGTTCAGTTATTATTTTTTTATTATTTTATTTATTTTTATTTATTTTTTAATTTTATTGTATTGCATATGTCACCAAAGATGTATTAAATTAAAAGGTAATTGATAGGATATTTTCAGGTTTCATTGATTATTCTATATGATTTTAATGCTATATTATTCTATTTTATATTATAATTGTATCTGGTGCATATAATGAGCCAATGTCTTATTTATTGTATTTTCCATTGTTTCAGAGCTTGAAAAAGACTGTTTTTCAGTGTGATATTAGGTTGAACAAGATTGTAAATAATGACGAAGCTTTCATTGTTTTATCATACCAAGCTGTACTGTTCTGTATGCCTGAAGTTAGGGTGACAGCTTGACCAGGTCATGCAGCAGAATGTTCAGTGCTGACCATAGATTAGAAGCAATCACTTGGAGAGATGGTTCCAGCCAGTCTAGCTTAGATAAAGTCAGGGCCTTGAACACATGTTAGGGAGTTGGTGTTAGCAGGAAATCTAATCTCTGTTTTCAAAAATTTATGACACAAACCCACAGCCTGTGTATTTTTCTTTGAAGGCTGATTCTGTCTATTCTTATCTAGGTTAGAATGACACAACTCACTAATCAGTCTCAGTTACCATTAAAATTAAATTCCCTTTCTCCATTTTATCAGAATTCTTGTGATATTTCTGTCTTTTCTATTCATAAATTTACCATCTCCCAATAATAAAACTTAATCCTCATCTTGCTATTTTTCTCCAGGAGGGAAAAAGTCAGGCCAAAGGTTGAAATGTAAATAAGATTGCATATGTCATTTATTAAAAGGTAAGTATAATATTATTTAAACAAAGCAACAATGTAACATACAATTATCAAGACCTTTGTTTGATAATCCGTAGCCAAATCATGTGCACAAACACATTAATTATCAATCTCTTTTGAACCCCTATGCTTTAAATCATGTGATATAGGGTATACCTAAAGCCTTCAGTGATTAGGCATTATTAAATGACATCATAGTATTGTAATATTCAATTAATTTCATCATTGTCATGCTGGCACCATTGATTAAGATGTAAACAGTTATACTAAACTTAATATCCTATGGGCCTGTAGTCACGTCGTCACATGTCAGTCCTTCTTCCTGTAAAGGGCACTGTTATGCTTCAGTCAAAGAAAAAAGGTCAGTAATACGTCAAAAACTGCTTTAAAAAATATGTAAATAATTTATCACATACGCAACATTAGTTAAAACCCACAAAATTAGATTGAAAAGGTAAAACCCCAAAACTTTGTAAAAATACCCATATTTAGATTACTCCTCTCCCACATAGTCTGCTTTTCCCTTTTTTCTAAAACACTCACACACACACAAACACAGAATTGCTTCTTTTCTCCTATCTCCACAAGGTCGAAGTAGGAACCTTACAGAAAGACAAAACAACCAAACTGCAGCTGCCTCTACCTAAGACTCACACACACACACAAACACACACACACACACAAAATAAAGTAACTGTGTTTCTCATTGTCCATTTTAACGTTATCCGATTCTGTTGCCATTTTAATCCAACCTTCTTTAAATGTTATAGTCTAATATCAATATCTTATAGCATAGAATAAAATTATTATTATGATTTCATTTATTTCCACTTCCTCACGACAATATTGCCTCACACATCAAATGTTTAGTATAATTAGTTTAGTTGTATTATTATATATCACCTATGACCCGATCGTCTCGATCAGGTAACTTAAAACTTATGCGTTTATTTCACACACAGTAGGTCCCTATCTAATGCAGTAAGACCAACTATTTTTTAGAAATGTGCTCGTTGCAATTTCTCTGGGAGTTTCAGCCTTTTTTGGTCTGAGCTAAAATACACTAGGGGTGCCAACTCTACTTTTTGAAATCAAGCAATGATTCCAAGGGGTTAAAACCTTTTGGCAAAGCTATGCATCAGTCAAGTAACACTCCTTTTTTGGCAACCCTATACAGTATCAGTTGCCTCGGGGGGGCAACACTTCTTTTTCAATGGTCCTACTTCTGCCACCCTGGGGTTAAAACCTCTTGCCCAAGCTCTCTCCAACTCTACTTTCTGGAACAATTTTAAGGCGTTTAACTGATTCCACGGGGCTAAAACCGTTTGGAGATTTCCTCATCAAACTCAGTAAATATATTTCTTAAAACAACATATCATAAATTCAAGACCATATCTCAGTTTCATTCCACAAATAAAATCACACGTGCATAAATACTTAATCTCCACAGAAAGGGCTGTCCCCGAAGGGACAGGCAGAAATTTATTGAAAAAGGTTTTCTGCTCATGCCTTATCATGTTGCGGCCGCCAGTCTGTAGAGAAAAAAATCCTCACACCGTTTACAAAACTAAAACTAAAATTTAGCCTCGTAACCGGGCAGAAACACCAAATTGTTGAGTCTAAAATACCTTAAACCCCAGTTCTTTGATACGACAGCCAAATAACCAGGCTGAGAGATGAAGTACATTTTCACTGGATTTACTGAAAGTGAGATATGGAATTACAACAGCGCTGGGACACACCTCTTAGGCAATTCCTCGAGAGAGCGTGCCACCCCAAAATGGAGCCCTATGGTTTTTATAGCCTGACCATCCCCCTCATGCAAGAGGGAGGGGTTTTTACCTCATTGTATCTGTAACATATTTTAAACTTACGTGTCAGCTCAGCTGTGTACAGAGCGAGCTGATTCTAACTGATTTCAACGAATGAATGGGGTGTAATCTAAACTCTGCAGTGTAGCATGTAAAGCAAGCAGATAAAGAAGTGTGTGAGAGAGAGAGACATAGAAATCAAGTCATTTTATCAACAACCTTTTCCTGTTTTTAATAATCCTTTGAGCTACCGCCCTTTTCTTTTTATAATCTATGAAATTTTCACTATTCATATTCTTCCTCAACTCTCTGAATGCCTTGATTTGCTCCATTACTGCAATACTACATTTCTCATTCCACCAGGGTACAACCTTCTTCCTATGCTGTGTTTTTGTCTTAGGTATACTTGGTATTGCAGCATTCAGAATATGATTGATTACCTGACTTGAACACTCTTCTATGCCACCTTCTGATGTTACCAAATGGTATGATTGTACACAAATATTGCCAAAATTTTCCCCAATCTGCTTTGTCAAAACACCATCTTGTAAAACATCTTGTAAAACATCTTCCCTCTTGTATACATACTTCAGTTTTAATGACTGTAAATATTGGGAAGTGATCACTTCGCAAAGTTGTACTGTTCATAACCGTCCATTCACAGGCGCTAACTAAAGAGTCAGATACCAGAGTCAGTTCAATACATGATGATGTGCCTATGCACATCCACCCTGGTACCTTCACCACTGTTGAGACAAATTAATAATCTTTCATCTAATATCTCTTCCACAACATTTCCATTGTTATCTGTATGTGTGCTTCCCCACAAGCTATTGTGGGCATTAAAGTCTCCACACCATACCTCTTTCATATGCCCTTCCCCTGCCATAACACTGAAAGTATCTGCTGTTAGCTTCCTACATGGATTGTAATAATTAATCAGCTTAATATTTCCTTGTCCATTTGGCCTACATATTTCAATAATATTACACTCTACATCCTCAGGGGAGGGAATCCCCCATACGCCAGGCCATCTTTAATGAAAGTGGCACATCTTCCTCCATTTACACTGTTAATTCTATCCTGTCTGATCGAACTATATCCTGGAATAACAAAATCTAGGTGAGGTTGAAGCCATGTCTCCTGTCCACACTCTACCTCTGGAACAACTTGTAGTTCATAAAGATACTTCTTGAGTTTTTGTCCGTTTGCTATAAAACTCCTGGCATTCCACTGTAGTATGTGTAGTATCATAATTCAGATATTAAGTTTCAATACATGCATGCTCACCAGTTCCAGTTGTCAATAAAGCATGAATCTGGTCTGAAACGGTCACCAGCTACATCGCAAAGTGCACAGAGGATGTCACGATAGTGAAGACTATCACTGCATGGGGCAACTATAAACCCTGGATGACGGCAGAGGTGTGCTCGCTGCTCACAGCCAGAGATGCAGCCTTCAGAGCAAAGGACAGGATCACCCTCCGCTCAGCCAGGTCTGCGCTCTCAAAGGGAATTAAAGACAGCGAAGCGCGCCTATGCAGAGAAAATCCAGGTACACCTCTGTGATACAAGGAACACCAAACGGATGTGGCAGGGAGTTCGGGCGCTGATGGATTATAAGTCTACGCAGGGGTTCAATGATGACGACGCTTCGCTTCCAGACAGGCTCAACAACTTCTTTGCACGTTTTGTAGCATCAAACCCGACAATCAGAGGGAGGGCGGGCCCATCTCCACCATCTGTTGGGCCAGCTATCATCATCAACGCAGCGGACACACGGAGGACCCTAATCAGGGTCAACCCACGTAAAGCTGCAGGTCCGGACAACATCCCGAGACGTGTGCTCCAAGTCTGCGTGAGTGAGTTGGCGGATGTCCTGACTGACATTTATAACATCTCCCTGAGTCAGGCCATCGTTCCCAGATGCTTTAAGACCTCTACCGTAGTAGTGGTGGCAAAGAAACCAGTCGTGTCCTGTCTGAATGACTATCGTCCTGTTGCACTGACACCAATTGTGATGAAGTGTTTTGAACGGCTTGTCAAACCACACATCACAGCCTGCCTCCCTGCATCACATGACCCGCTCCAGTTTGCATATCACTCAAACCGCTCCACGGAGGATGCTATAGTCACCACCCTGCACTCTTGTCATCACCCACCTGGATCAGAAAGACACCTACACCAGACTCCTGTACATTGATTTCAGTTCAGCATTCAACACCATTATTCCCCAGAGACTGATGGAGAAATTATTCCTTCTCGGTCTGAACACCACCACATGTCTCTGGATCCTGGACTTCCTGACCGAGAGACTTTTTTTTTTTTTGCACTTATTTTGTACCTGTAGGTAGATTTGTTTTGCAGTCTGGTGACAAGCCACCAGCTGCTGGCTGCTGCGTGCGCAAGCGCCCCTTATCCCTAACCTGCATGACCTCAGTCTGTCCGTGTTGGAAACAACATCTCCAACTCTATCACGCTGGGCACCGCATCCCCTCAAGGCTGCGTACTCAGTCCACTGTTGTTTACACTTCTAACACATGACTGTGTATCCAGACACGAGGGGAACCAGATTATTAAGTTTGCAGATGACACCACAGTGGTGGGACTTATTCAGAAGGATGAGGAATCAATGTACAGGGAAGAAGTTAAGAGACCTGGAGGGTTGGTGCAGGGAGAACAATCTGGTGCTCAACATGGACAAAACAAAGGAGATGATTATTTACCCTTTGTTAAATTAAAGACAAAAATTGTTAAAGACAAAAATAGAAAGGAGATGTCTTTAAAGACATCTCCTTTCTATTTTTGTCTTTTTGCACTGAACATTGTCAAGGACCACTCTCACCCTCTGCATAAACACTTTGAACTGCTGCCATCTGGCAAACGATTCCGGAGTATCAGAGGCAGAACCACCAGACTGATTAACAGCTTCCTTCCACAAGCTGTTAGGATGCTGAACAGTTGATCTGGAATCTTTCATACGTACTGTATATTATTTGTATATTACAGTTCTAGTTAGTTTTCAAGTATGTCTCAGGGATGAGTGAATAGCTGTGTTGGGGTGGGGGGTGGGGGGTGAGGGTGTGTGTGAGTGTGTCTTAAATTATGTTCTTCTTACTTATATGGATGCCGAGAGAAACACAATTTCATCTTACCTGCATTACAGTTGTATGTACAGCAACATGACAATAAAGGTTGATTTGATTTTGATTTTGATTTTCACCTCTAGTAATCTTCCTGCTGCTTCTACAATGGTTTTGATTCTGTCACTTTTCTTCTTTAGCTGTGCAGCAACATTAACGGTGTGGCAGATAAAAGCTACAAAGTTTGTCCTCTTAACTGTCAATGTGTGATCATCCATTTTGCATTTGTGAACACCAACATTCCTTGCAGCGGCATGATCTTGTGTTTGTGTGGGATTTGTTGATGGCTGGTCTTCCCTTTGAACTGAACTTCTTTGAGGAAGGCCTGTTGTGTTTCTGACTATTCCTACCTCTCTAACTGTCTTTAGAGCTTCTGCATACAAGATTTTCTTACTTATTCTGATTTCCTGGGCTTGTCTAGCTTCCCTCTGCACAACACATCCTCCATATGCAGCACTGTGCTCACCCCTGCAGTTGCAACACTTTACTTTGGCATCCTTTTCACATTTACCATATTCGTGCTCCCCTCCACGTCTAGCACATCTTAGCTTTCCTTTACATTGCTGAGCAGTGTGACCCATCCTTTGACATTTGTAGCACCTGAGTGGCTTTGGGACATATTCTTTGACACTGTAATACAGGTATCCTATTTGGACTGATTTAGGGAGTGTTTCCTCAAACTGAATCATTACAGACAGTGTCTCCTTCAGTGAACCTTCTCTTTTAACTCTTCAGCCTTTTCACATCCTTCACCTTTCCTCCTTGGATCTCGTTTTTCACTTCTTCTGTAGACATGCACAAAGGGACACTTGATATAACTCCCCTCAAGTTTGCTGTTGCGCCAGGAACATGTGCCTTCATTTGTTTTCCGTTTAGACATGTCATTGCCAGTATTTTCTCTTGCTTTTGTTTATTTGACGCATGAATTAACAGCCAGATATTATTCAAGAACTATGAAAATTAACTCTCCCAATTTCTTTCTCAGTTGCTTTTGTTAGCTTAACAGGATGATGGTGCCCCCCACCCTGATTGAATTCAATAACAACCTCCCACTCATTCCCTACATCATCAAACTGCAAACCATGTTGGCTAGTCCGTGTTTTCTTTGCATTGTTACTTCCTCCCGTGTCACTCTCATCTGACCCGCTTCTAGCTCTTGGTGCCCCCCTAGCTGTTCTTTTCCGCCTCCCAGACCTGGGTACTATCCACTCCATCTCATCTTTATCGAGCCTCTCAGAGCTAGATGCCATAATGCTACAGTCAGAGTACAGTTTACGCTATCTGCCACAAACAAATCACTCCTACCACCAGCCGAACACAGATGTAAATGCCGTCTCAACCTTCCACCTGTCGAAGTCCATCCAGCTCATTGGCAACCAGCTTCGTCTTCTTCTTCTTTTAGATTTGATTGGCGGTTGGCATTCAACTTACAGGTGCATTACCGCCACGTACTTCACTCTATATCATCACTCCATCTGGTCAGGAGCTGTAGTTCCTCTATCATCGTTGCTGTGTCCAATCGAACCTCAACTCTATCTTCAGACATCACTCTTCTTCGTCTCCTCATACTTTATATCATCACTTCAGTCTATATCATCACTCTACACATCTTGGCCGTGGCAGTCGCCATGGCCAAGATGTCGGCCACCTAGGCCGGTCTATCACGTCTTCTTCTTCTTTTAGATTTGATTGGTGGTTGGCAACCACGTCTTCTTCTTCTTCTTCTCTCAGTTACTGGCAAATAGCAAGCAACGGAAAGGTGCATACCGCCACTTCCTGTGAGAGTGTGGAACATTATGTCATTTGTGCCCGACCCCTAAATTCTAGTACTTAATCCTGTGTTATTTAAAAAAGAGAAAAGAGCCCTTCTCGTGATTCTTAGTGCCACTCCATCTCCATCTGTTCCCAGAATCCCAGTTAAATCCCATTCTCTACCGGCCTCTTGAAATTCACACTCTTAACTACTACTACTACTACTACTACTACTACTACTACTACTCTACTACTACTACTTCTCTTCTTCTTCTTCTTCTTCTTCTTCTTCTTCTTCTTCTTCTTCTTCTTCTTCTTCTTCTTCTTCTTCTTCTTCTTCTTCTTCTTCTTCTTCTTCTTCTTCTTCTTCTTCTTCTTCTTCTCCTCCTCCTCCTCCTCCTCCTCCTCCTCCTCTTGGTTACTGTTGGATAGTATTGTGACTGGAATTCTATGACCTCTGTAGCATCATCTCACTTTGGCTCAGCAATAATTATTCTTCTGCTTAAAGACATTTTGTTTCACCCAGGAGTAAGACAGTCAAGAACTGATTTTCTCCCCCAGGCCACAGCTGAAATCCCATTCCTTTGTTAAAACCAGCCTAAGGAATTCCACCTATGTCCGGCTGTGGTTTTATTGCCCCCATAAACATGCAACAGACCTGGCCACACAGATCCACAACTCATTTAATTTCCTTAAACTCTGGGACATGCTGGATTTAACCAGTGAACTTTAAAGTACATTATTACAAACTCAATTCTAAACCTTCTCTTCTTTTCAGGACTATGAAAAGCAAATGGACTCTGATGTTTTTAATGTGGAAAATCAATAATATGTGTGAAATGCATTAATCTGCGATTTTATATATATGCATGTTAAAAATGTTTAAATAAATGTTTATTCCTGCATGTTGATTTAGAAGCACTGCTTATAAGATACATTAAGGTTAGTTTAGTTATACATAAGTGTGTAAAAGCATATTCCATTGTATTTAAAATTGTGTGTATTCATGTGGACTGATATCCCATTTCACCATCTTCACAGAGCCCCAGCTTCTTCATCCTATTGGTCCCTCGCAGACAAGGCCTGTCATTGGACTAAAGTTCGTCAAGCCCGCCCACAAAGGACGCTCATTGGCTGAGATTCCGGTCAACCCAGAAGCCCGCGAAAGCTCAACAGAACTTATAAAAGGAGGGAAACCCCCTGCTACTTTCTCTTTTGGCTCTTTTCTCTTTTGGATTCACCTCTTTCGGCTCGCTCTTTTGTCTCCTCTTTTGCTCCGTTCGATCTCTATTGTCTATTGTCTACACACTGCAAGAAAGGACTTTGGGAAGAACAAAGGACTGCCTGTCCTAACATAGACTTCTCCCACGTGTTGCTTTTCGAGCACAGAGCAGATAACTTGTAATTTGTTTATGTAACTTTGTTTTTTAATGTTTTTTTCTTTTTCTCTTAAATGCCTAGGAATTCCTATTTCTTTGAGCTCAATTCTTAATCAGAGTTAAACAATTTTTATTTATCACTTTTTCTTTGTTAAACTTTATGTAAAATTCAATTCAATTCAATTCAATTCAACTTTATTTATATAGCGCCATTTCACAACAACAGTCATCTCATAGCACTATCAACTGTAGGGGGGACCCCCACAGTTGCAGAAAGACCCCAGCAATCAGGCGATCCCCTGTGAGCAAGCACTTGGCGACGGTGGAGAGGAAAAACTCCCTTTTAACAGGAAGAAACCTCCAGCAGAACCAGGCTCAGGGAGGGGCAGTCATCTGCTGCGACTGGCTGGGGGGTGAGGGGATAGAGAAGAAGAAAAGAACAGACATGTAGAGAGCAAACAGCACGATGGGGACTCAATCTATGGGAGAGAACAAACAAATGTTAATGACCAGCAAAAAAAAAAATATTTCATAGAGAGTGAGGAAAGGAGTGAGGCCCAGTGCATTACTGGAGGTCCCCCGGCTGACTAAACCTATTAGCAGCATAACTAAGGGAGGGTTCAGAAACACATGATCCCTCCCTAATTGTAGGCTATATCAAAAAGGTAGGTTTTAGCCCTATTCTTAAAAACAGAGATTTGAGTCTGACTCCCGAATCCAGATTGGCAGCTGATTCCACAGGAGAGGAGCTTGATAACTGAAGGCTCTGCCTCCCATTGTACTTTTGGAGATTCTAGGTATTACAAGTAATCCTGCATTTTGGGAGCGTACTGCTCTGTTAGGATGATACGGTAGTATCAGATCTTTTAAATAAAAAGGAGCCTGATTGTTTAAAGCTTTGTAAGTAAGAAGAAGGATTTTAAACTTAATTCTAAACTCTATGGGAAGCCAATGAAGGGAGGCCAGAACCGGAGAGATATGATCTCTCTTTCTAGTACCTGTTAAAACTCTTGCTGCAGCATTTTGGATCAGCTGAAGACTTTTTAAAGATGTTTTAGGACAGCCTGATAATAAAGAATTACAATAATCTAATCTCGAGCTAACAAAAGCGTGGATCAGCTTCTCAGCATCACTCTGAGACAAGATGCTCCTAATCTTGGCAATATTACGCAAATGATAGAAGGCAGTCTTAGAAACAAATTTAATATGTGAATTGAAGGACAAATCCTGATCAAAAATAACTCCAAGGTTCCTCACAGAGCTATTAAGAGAAAGAGTAACTGCATCCAAACTGAAAGTTTGATTTGGAAAGGAATTTCTAAGGTTTTTTGGACCAACAAGAATGACTTCAGTCTTATCTGAATTTAATAGCAGGAAATTACAAGTCATCCAAGCTTTAATTTCCTTAAGACAGGCTTCTAACTTGGCTAATTGATTAGTATCATCTGGCTTCATTGACAGGTATAATTGTGTGTCATCTGCATAACAATGAAAATGTATACAGTGCTTTCTAATAATGTTGCCTAACGGAAGCATATATAAACTAAAAAGAGTAGGGCCTAGCACAGATCCCTGTGGAACTCCATGACTAAGCTTTGAGCTGAGAGAAAACTCATCATTTACATGAACAAACTGGAACCTATCAGATAAATAAGATCTAAACCACTGCAACGAAGTTCCATTAAGTCCAACATAGTGTTCTAATCTGTCAAGTAGAATATTATGATCAATAGTATCAAAAGCTGCACTAAGATCTAAAAGGACAAGTATAGAAACTAGTCCATTATCAGATGCAATGAGGAGGTCGTTAGTGACCTTCGCCAAGGCTGTTTCAGTACTATGATGGATTCTAAACCCAGATTGAAACTCTTCAAGTAAACCATTTCCCTGCAGGTGGTCAAATAATTGCGTAGCAACAACTCTTTCTAAGATTTTTGAAATGAAAGGGAGATTAGAGATTGGTCTATAGTTAGCTAAAGCTCCTGGATCTAGTGTTGGCTTTTTGAGTAAGGGTTTAATTACAGCCGTTTTAAAAGCCTGCGGTACATGGCCTAAAGTTAATGAAGAATTGATTATATGAAGAATAAAGCTACCAATAAGTGGGAAGACTTCTTTAAATAACCTGGTAGGAATAGGGTCTAAAAGACAAGTTGAAGGTTTGGATGAGGAAACTATTTTGTCTAACTCACAAAGGTCGATTGGAGTAAACTCATCAAGACAGACATCAATAGAAGGAGTTGTAATAGTTACAGTATTTAAGTTAACTGTGGGAAGAATCTGATTGATTTTATCTCTGATGGATGAAATTTTATTATCGAAAAAGTTCATAAAGTCCTGACTAGTAAGCTCTAAGGGGATGCTAGGATTGACAGAGTCCTGACTCTTTGTCAGCCTGGCTACAGTACTGAAAAGAAACCTGGGATTATTCTTGTTCTCTTCTATTAATGCAGAGTAATAACTCGTTCTAGCTTTTCTAAGACATTTTTTATAAATTAAAAGATGATTTCTCCAAGCTAAATAGATTTCATCTAAATTAGTAGAGCGCCATTTTCTTTCTAATTGACGAGTCTTCTGTTTTAAGCTACGAGTTTCTGTGTTGAACCAAGGAGTTAAAAATCTCTGATTAGACTTTTTCTTTTTTAAGGGGGCCACCAAGTCTAGAGCCTGATGCAGAGAAGCTGAAACACTATCCATCATGTTATCAATTACAGAAGGAGCAAGCTGTCTATAGCTTATTTCCGTTGTGTTGACACATGGCATAGAGGAAACAATCTGCATAAATTTGGAAACAGCATCATCTGAGAGGCATCTACTGTGATAATATTTTTCTTTAGGAGCCAAATAGTCAGAAATAGTAAAATCAAAGGTTAACAGACAATGGTCTGACAGTACAGGGTTATGAGGAGACACTACAAGATTTTCTATTTCTATGCCATATGTCAGAACAAGGTCCAATGTATGGTGGAGGTAATGAGTAGAATTTCCTACTTTCTGAGAAAACCCAATCGAGTCTAATATTGAATTAAAAGCCACATTAAGGCAGTCACTATCTACATCCACATGTATATTAAAGTCCCCTACTATAATTATTCTATCAGATTTCAGCACTAAATCAGCTAAGAAATCAGGAAATTCGGATAAAAATTCTGAATAGGTTGATGGGGGACGATAAACTATGGCAAATAAAATTGGGTTTAACCTGAAATTGCTAAAGTGCCCAACACTGAGGACCAGGCCCTCAAAGGAATTATAACATGTTTTTTGCTTTACATTAACTAGTAATTTGGAATGGTAAATTGTTGCTACTCCTCCTCCACGACCAGAACTTCTGGGATTTTGACAGTTTAAATAACCAGAGGGAGTTGATTCATTTAAACCAACATAATCCTCTTGCCCTAACCAAGTCTCTGTAAGGGAAATTAAATCAATCTGATGATCAATTAACAGATCATGGACTAACAGAGACTTGGGAGTTAGAGACCTAATATTTAATAAACCACATTTAATTTTTAAATTATGAGGAGGAACAGAGGCCAAATCATTCAATTTAGAGGCTTTATGTTTAATTTGAGTTTTACCAATATTTTGCTTTATCACTTTGGGATGCTTATACATTATATTTTTATTTACTTTGGAGGGAGCAGACAACGATTCTCTGATGGGGAAGACAGGAAAACCACCGTTTGTTTTAATTTTAATGTAAGTTTTAATCTTGACTTTATTTTTATAATATTTTTCTTGACCAATCACACACCAGAAGCTATTATTTTATCTAAAGTCCGAAAGTCTTTTTTTTTTCTAATTTGAGATCTGATTAGAGCTAATTATTCTCGAAGACCTCTGGAGCCTCTTGTCTACGAAGGAGAAACGCGCAGCTGCTCATCACACGCTGAAGAAACTTCGGCACCATCAACGTCCAAGTTATAACTGTGGGTCATTCAGCCAAAATCCAGCCACTTCGACTGCTTGACTTTAAAGGTCGAACTGTGGACCCTGAAATATCTGCGGGCAGATATTTCCCCTCACATCCACGAAATCTTGGGCTGAGACGAAAGCACGTCGACCAGATCATCGAGGAATCACGTGAGCCACAAACTTTAATTCATCTGCTGAATTAAACGTCTAAGGTTCGGTAATAATTTATATATCTAATCAGATGCAAATTAAGAAGCCATTAACATAACTCTTCTTTTCATTAAAATTCCGTTTTTATTTTCTTAAGATTAATCCAGGACTTTTCATATAATTAGTAAACTTTCTCCATAAATTTGCGTTGTTTCCATAATCTGTTAACTCAAACTGATAGAAATTCATTTCTCAGTTTAACCCTGGTTCCGAAAATATTGACATTGTTAATCTATCATTTACAAGATTGATTTTATGATTAATGAAATTACTGCAATGTCTGTTAATCATTTTGTTTAATAAATATGTGAAAATGAGAGAAGTTGTTGAGAATTTATTTCATTCTGAGTCTGTTTCAAGCACAGGTATCGAATTCACGGAAAATTTTTGAGACTGATTATTAATTAATTTATTGAGTGATTAAACAGGTATAAAGTGAAATTAAAATCAAAATTGCTTCTTAAAGATAGAAGCTGGTGCCCCTACGAGTGTTATTAACTTTTCTGGTGTATATGAACGAGATTTGATCTCAGACTCCAATACATCAATATAAATTAAATAATTTATACCTGATCCTATTTATTAATTATATATTTTCCCCTACATTTTTATGGTGCTCCGCGTGAGAGCCTGGTTGAACTTGACTCACTCAGAATGAAAGAAATTAATACATAAGCTGTGTGTGATTTTGGTCGACTTATAACTTACAAAGGTGGTTCATTTATCTGCAGCCAGTCTATTGTCTTTGTCTCTGTGTCACGAGGGAGAGGGGGTGAATTTGCCCCCCTGATTACTGCTGTGTGTGACCAAGAGAAGTGGGGGTTGAAAGAGACCCCACTCCACTCTAGTTTTTTTTTTGTTCAGTGCATGCTTAAGAAGCGTGATTACATGCTGAATAATTAAAATAGGCCTGGGAACAAAATAGCGAAGAAATCCTATTTGTTTTCCCCGTTATTTCAACACCCGCAGGCGAAGCAAACCCTTGGGGGATTTAATTGAATTAACCATTGTATAAACTTGTTGAATAAAGTTTAGGGAGACCGAAGTTTTCCCGCCTTTGGAAAGCAAGGCGTGGTTTTATGGACTGACATTTGTGCACGTTCACAGTCGCGCGCGCGACCGTCAAGCTGTGCACGAAAACTGTGCATGTGTAGATTGGCTAAGTGACGCCATCTTAAGTCTAGGCAAAAGCAAGTTCCCTGTAGCTGCCATTTTGAGTAGAAATCCTTGACTCCCTGAGTGACGTCATTGGGTTTCCTCTTTCGGAAGTGCAGACGAAAACTGCCTCCATCTTGTGGTGAAACATAGGGACTGCAATTTTTATTTAAACCTCTAATCTTTAAAGATGATTTATAACCAAATTAAGTCTTCAAAGTAACTTCAAAGTAATTCATATTATTTGGAATAAACTAAATTTAACACTAATCCAAACTTTTATGCCAAGAACAAAAGGGAAAAGGACCTGTTGGCTTCTAAAAGTTTTTCTCAGTGGTGAGACCCCACTCACTGCATAGATACCTATAGCAGGAACATACATAAACACTCCTATTGTATTTAATCACTTATGTAACCACATATTATAATCTTTTAAGCTAAAAGCAAACATATTTACACACTTTTAAGCAAAAAGTTGCAAACTTTGAAGCTATACGTGTGCTTATTTTGCTGTTTTTAAATGTGATATGGTGTGATTCCCTTCCCACAGAAACCCAGTTTTAGCTTAAGGATTCTAATGCTGATGTTTACTCAAGAGTAACATTAAAGTAGGATTAAATCTGTGCATTTTGACAAATTTACAGACTTACTGAATATTTATAATTTTTCCTCTTTCTCAAATTTAGGAAACCACACCAAGCAATTAACACTTGAGAGAAGCTCTAGGTGTTATTTAAACTCATTGTGTCATTCTTGGTTCATGTTTTCTCTACAGGAAAAGAAAAACATTTAACCAACCAGCATAATTTTCACATTTTTCCCAGGATTTAAAAGAAAAGTCAAAAAGGTGCAAACATTGATTATTCTATAAATAAGAAATTTATAGATGACAATCAAAACAGATCACTATTGGCTTCACTCCTAAGAAATCCTTGGATACCAAATATTCAAACAATTCACTTGTTTCTAATTTGTAAATATTTTAAACATTTAATGCTTCAAATGAAAATAGGCTTTAACAAATAAAACCAAAGGAAAGCCTTAACTTTAAAAGAAAGTTGAAACTTATAATCTTAAATCTTTAAAGCATTTAGCCTCTTTTGTTTTTGTATTTCTTTTGTAAATAAAATCCTCACTTTCAAAGTATTTCTTTTGTAAATAAAATCCTCACTTTCAAAGTGACATTCTGCAAAATCCCAAAGCCAGTTATTGATGACAAATTCCAATTCTAGACTTTGAAAATCAAAGGAAGGAAGTCAATCCACACAATTGAAATTTCAGTTTTGTTTTGTGAAACAAATTCAATCCAATTTTGTTTAAACTTTAACAACATAGTTTCAACAAACAAATTAATTGAAGCATCTCTACATTTCTAAATAATTTCAAAAGTCTATTTCCCATCCTGCAAGCCTACAAGTTGAAACAAATTCTAAAGGAACTTTCAACTATCACGGTTGTAAAATAAAACACTCACGGTTAAACCTTGTTGAACAAAATAAAGAATAATCAACCAGTTGAATTTTATTTTTAAAAGCTAAATAACAACGGTCAAACATGACGAGTCAACAGACAACCGACCAATTTACCAAACTGGATGACCTTCAAACAACATTGGAAGCATGGACTTCTAATTTAATTTCTAGCTTCACAACACGGGTCAAGGAAACACAGCCCAAAGAACTGAAGCAACTCACTGAAGAACTTTTGAATGAACACACTGAAAAACCACCAGAAGGCAAGGACCTTACCAGTGTGTTAGGTAAGTTTGCGCTAACATTAGTCGCAAGATTAAAGGTAGCTGAGAACAAGCTAGCAAATCAACAAACAACGATCCTATCTCTCCAAGAAGAGAATGAAACACTGAAAGAAAATCTGGAACAATCTCAAGAGGAGAATGACAAAACTCAGAATCAACTGGATGAAGCATTACAAGATTTGGACCGTGCAGAGTCAGAAAAGGAACGGTTGATGCATAACAATGACGCGCTTCACCAAGACAACAATGAACTTGAAGATGCCCTTCAAGACACAAAGAAGGAACTCAGAAGAGTTGAAGGTCAACTTGGAAATGTGAAGGACTACAAGGAATGTCAACTGCTCCTAAAGGAAAGACATGAACACCGGGACATCCACCGCGCTCCCTCGCCTGATTCCCATTTTGAATACGGACGACTGCATGGACAGCGTGCGTGTGCCCCTTCAGACCGCGACCTTGACAAGATCACGCGAAATATCACCAAATTTGATCCAGGACCTACGGGTTCACCTGACGCCCAAGTCTATTTACAGGACATTGATTACTACCTGCGTAAGTATCCTGATGCTACGACTGACGATCACATCTATCTGATCAAGCTAACATCTAACAAGTCAATATCAAAATTCATAGAGACAGCCTACAAACATCAAAGCAGACTACACGCTGCTCCGCGAAGCCATCGAAAAGGAGTTCTCCGACGACTGCCTACAAGCAGGGCTAACCGCAGCCCTAGCCGTGAAGCAAGGATGCTCAGAGCCGACACAAGCCTACTACCAGAGACTACTACTTGCATATTTTGGATCTCAAAATACACCAGGGATGGAAGAAGACCACAATTTCAAGACCCTCTTCATCCAAAACCTCCATCCCACTGTGAGTCATTACCTGGGAGTTACAGCTAACCCAAGATCAAACTCAATAAGTCAGCTGAGAGAGTTCGCACATTATGCATTCCAAAAACAGCAACAAAGTCGCAACAAGCACGCTGAACCTGCCACAGTGTTAGCTATTAGCGATGCATCTAACATCTTGGAGTTGGAAGGAGCTCCTCGCTCTTCTCCACCTCCTACACTGCGAGTACATAAACAGCCAAACCATTTTTCCAAGCGACCTCATCAAGGTCAAAACCAAACTAGGTCCTCAGGATATCACTTTGGACCAACTTTGCGAAAACCCGATTACCGTCGTAGACCATATCCACGGGATAGGTCATGAGAACGCGATACGGACTACCATGATGACAGATACCGATATGAAGACACGCGTAACCGCGACAAATGGTCTCCATCCCATCACAGAAGCTCAGAAGCAGAGACCTATCACAAACCTTGGAAGGAAGAAGAAAATCCTACATTCAGTAGAGAAGATATTGAAATTGTCAAACACCTCCTAGCAGAGATTCAAAGCTACAAAGAGAATAAAACTGCTAACATTCTAGCTATATCAGCTGTGCCAACTCAAAACAGGCGTTCCAAACGAAGGAAATACAAGAAAATCCCTCATGCAAATGAGGAAGGACCAAAGGACTCAACACAGTCCAGTGCTGTTATGGCAACCCAACCACAGGTCACAGGCCACTCCTCTAACATGTCGCAACTCTGTGTCGAACCACCAGTTCCACAATTCCTATGCGATTTAAATGAGAGGGGGGTGGCACGGAAATTCTACCTTCCACTGACCCTTGAAGACATGGTGTGTCAGGACGCTGTTTTAGACACCGCTGCTGACATCACTCTCATGTCACACACCCTTTTTGACAAACTACGTGTAGCTGCTAACCGTGCTAACAAATATTTGAAACTGGAACCCTGTTCATTAGCCGTGCGACCATATGCGCTCACTAAAACAACCCTGTTGGGCGTATCACTACTAAACATGTCCATTGGACCCATGACCTTGACACATCCGGTCTACGTGTCCAAACTTGACGCCATTCCATCGCTTGTTGGCAAAGACCTACAGAACCGTTTTGAGCCACTGATTGATTTCAAGAACCTCAAACTATGGGCTCAAATGCAACACCCTTACCCATTTGACCCAACAAGGACAACTGAATCACAGTGCTTTGTTCTGAACACTTTGGACACCCCAAGTCTCACACAACTAGCACTGTTGGAACAACTGCAACCAAGTGAAAGCGACCGCCAAGACCAAGGTGAGTACTGTCCCCAAGAAGTCGAAAGTCACCTTCAAGTACAAGGTCACACCAAGGAATCAAATGACCTTGAAAACTCAACGGCCGAGCAGAAAACCCCAAACGGCCCCCTTGAAACCCTTGATACCCATGATTCAATGGTGGTGTCACATTTTGAAACCCACCCACCCACCCATGAGGCCTGCATGGTCACAAAAGCCACACCAACCGTCTCTCTAGACCCTCTGAAACCTCAACTTTTTGCGACAATGAACCCAACTTTTGCAAACGCAAGGCGCATACTCACCCAACCTTACAACCAAATGATCCATAAAACTGTCAAACACCAGTTGGATAAAACGATACATGCGCTGCCCGCATCTACACCCTTTGACATACCAAACCTAAAACCACTTCATGCGACACAACCTTCTCTGCAGCTATACAATGGCACTCCTGTTCATGCTTCTGATGAACCATCATCGCCACCGCTCAGAGTTCCTCGAAACCAGAGGGGGGTGATGACTGCCAATGCCTATAACATTCCAGCTGCAGAACACAAAAGCATCAAAACGACATACAAAGCTGCCAAGGCTGTATTTCAAAAACATTCGGACCGATTCGCCAAACGACACAAAGCGTACAACGATCAAAAACTCTCGCATGACAAACTGCGAAGGGGGGACAAGATCTTCCACCCCACATTCGTACTGCAGACACCTGAAATAAATTTACAGGAAAGGAAAATCACTCCTAAATTCCTGCCCGAGTGGATGAATCCATACATTGTCAACAACAAACTTTGGCCACTCAAGTGCCAAACCCAGGACCCCATTTTCAAATGGGATCACCAAAATCAGAGTAACCTTTACCAAAACCCCATGGGACTTATCAGGTACAACACTGTCAAAGTAAGTCCATAAATAAGATTAAAATCAAACCTACGTCTGAGAAATAACTGTTGCTAACTACTAGCCTCAGGTGCACTCAGTCAGATTTCTCCAAACAATTAGTTAACTGCATCAAAACGTCCAGAAAGGAAAGGGGGTATTAAAACCAAATTAGCCCTTAAACTAATTTCAAAGACCTCTGTAAAATCTAATAAACTTCAATCAACTTACTATTATCAAATAGTACACACAAAAACATTCAACACCATTAGCTTGAGTTAATAACCTTAAAACTCCATCAAAGGTGAAAAACAAGCACAAGGTTTAGAGTTCAATCTCTTAATCTCTATTCTGTAATTTCCCAGTTTTGGGATCAATAAAGTACATCAATCTCTAAAAGAAATCATTCCACCTCTGAGAGGAATTTTCGTTTGCCAACCATTTATCTAAAGAAAGATCAACAAGAAGATTAAGATCCAAAACCACTCACTTTTATGTTTGCCAAGATGATGGCCCTCCTGTTTATCAGTTTAGCCATCTGCCTAGCAATCACACCCACTGTTACCCAGTCAGAATTGGGCCAAGTCAAGACGAAAGGTCAAAGATCCTCGGGTGGATTCTTAATAACAGCCTCATCGTTAGAACCTCTTGTTAACCTTAGCACGCCCACTGTTAACTCGGTCAACATCGCTAAACCGAAACGCCTGGTCGTTGAACCACAAACTGTTACCAAAATCTTACAAGACACTGTGTTGGTTTTGAATGCTTGCTCCGAAGCTTCAATCAAACTCAACAAGGTCCTGAACTCTTTGCTCTTTGTGTTAGAGGTTGACTATACTCACACACAGCCAATGTCTATGTTACTCTCAGAAGTAGCTAGAAACATTAGCTTTTCAGTTAACGCTTTAGCAATGAATATGCTCTCTCATCATATCCTTTTTGCAGTAAATCCAAATTTACTTCTCATTGCCATCCAAAGAATGATAATGACATCCTATGCCCACTCAGTTTTTCTGAACAAAAGCCTCAAACACCCTATGATTTAGACATCTGTGGAACCATGGTTTAGTCTAACTAAACAAATTCAATTTGAACCTCCTTGAGTCACCTCAATATTGATTAGTCTGAACCTCTACTTCAAATATGAAAGAATTTTATTTTTGCTTTTGACTAAGATTTTTGGATACAGACATGTGTATATACAAATAATCCTTTATACTTTATTTAGATTGTATGTACATTTAAACTGTTTTTGAAATTTTGAATAGATATTTTTCAGCAAACCCAAAACATTTATATCAAGTATGTCAAAACCCACATACTTATAGTTCACCTTTTTGTACCCAGAATTTTTAAGTCTTTACAGGCATATACAGAACTTTAATATATCCTAGACAATTATACAATGTTTATATTTAGTCATGCCCAAATTATTTTTGAAATTTCTAGAAGTTTTTCAGAAAACCAAATTTAAGGACCTACACTTTGGAATAGATACTGTTTACAAGCTTAAGACTTATTGACATCAGAACTTTAGTTCAGCATTTGGATCAAGCCTCGCCAAATTGGGATTTGATGCCTAGGATTGCTATCAATGCTGAATCAACATCACCATTCATACCAGAGGGGGGACTGTAGCATCATCTCACTTTGGCTCAGCAATAATTATTCTTCTGCTTAAAGACATTTTGTTTCACCCAGGAGTAAGACAGTCAAGAACTGATTTTCTCCCCCAGGCCACAGCTGAAATCCCATTCCTTTGTTAAAACCAGCCTAAGGAATTCCACCTATGTCCGGCTGTGGTTTTATTGCCCCCATAAACATGCAACAGACCTGGCCACACAGATCCACAACTCATTTAATTTCCTTAAACTCTGGGACATGCTGGATTTAACCAGTGAACTTTAAAGTACATTATTACAAACTCAATTCTAAACCTTCTCTTCTTTTCAGGACTATGAAAAGCAAATGGACTCTGATGTTTTTAATGTGGAAAATCAATAATATGTGTGAAATGCATTAATCTGCGATTTTATATATATGCATGTTAAAAATGTTTAAATAAATGTTTATTCCTGCATGTTGATTTAGAAGCACTGCTTATAAGATACATTAAGGTTAGTTTAGTTATACATAAGTGTGTAAAAGCATATTCCATTGTATTTAAAATTGTGTGTATTCATGTGGACCGATATCCCATTTCACCGTCTTCATGGAGCCCCAGCTTCTTCATCCTATTGGTCCCTCGCAGACAAGGCCTGTCATTGGACTAAAGTTTGTCAAGCCTGCCCACGAAGGACGCTCATTGGCTGAGATTCCGGTCAACCCGGAAGCCCGCGAAAGCTCAACAGAACTTATAAAAGGAGGGAAACCCCCTGCTACTTTCTCTTTCGGCTCTTTTCTCTTTTGGATTCACCTCTTTCGGCTCGCTCTTTTGTCTCCTCTTTTGCTCCGTTCGCTCTCTATTGTCTATTGTCTACACACTGCAAGAAAGGACTTTGGGAAGAACAAAGGACTGCCTGTCCGAACATAGACTTCTTCCACGTGTTGCTTTTCGAGCACAGAGCAGATAACTCATAATTTATGTAACTTTGTATTTTAATGTTTTTTTTCTTTTTCTCTTAAATGCCTAGGAATTCCTATTTCTTTGAGCTCAATTCTTAATCGGAGTTAAACTCCAATTTTTATTTATCACTTTTTTCTTTGTTAAACTTTATGTAAGACCACCGTTTGTTTTAATTTTAATGTAAGTTTTAATTTTGCGGGCAGATATTTCCCCTAACATCCACGAAATCTTGGGCTGAGACGAAAGCACGTCGACCAGATCATCGAGGAATCACGTGAGCTGCAAACTTTAATTCATCTGTTGAATTAAACGTCTGAGGTTCGGTAATAATTTATATATCTAATCAGATGCAAATTAAGAAGCCATTAACATAACTCTTCTTTTCATTAAAATTCCGTTTTTATTTTCTTAAGATTAATCCAGGACTTTTCATATAATTAGTAAACTTTCTCCATAAATTTGCATTGTTTCCATAATCTGTTAACTCAAACTGATAGAAATTCATTTCTCAGTTTAACCCTGGTTCCGAAAATATTGACATTGTTAATCTATCATTTACAAGATTGATTTTATGATTAATGAAATTACTGCAATGTCTGTTAATCATTTCGTTTAATAAATATGTGAAAATGAGAGAAGTTGTTGAGAATTTATTTCATTCTGAGTCTGTTTCAAGCACAGGTATCAAATTCACGGAAAATTTTTGAGACTGATTATTAATTAATTTATTGAGTGATTAAACAGGTATAAAGTAAAATTAAAATCAAAATTGCTTCTTAAAGATAGAAGCTGGTGCCCCTACGAGTGTTATTAACTTTTCTGGTGTATATGAACGAGATTTGATCTCAGACTCCAATACATCAATATAAATTAAATAATTTATACCTGATCCTATTTATTAATTATATATTTTCCCCTACACCTCATATCAGAACATAGTGGGTCTGTGATGTCATAGAGAGCCCTTTGATCGCTCTGACATCACAGACACACAGTTGTGTTTCCCTGAGCAAACTCCATAGCTCCCCTATTGACGTTCATAAAAGGTTTCCCCTCCTAAACTTGCACATATCAGAGAAAATGCAAACTTAAAAAAAATGAAGTGAAAGAAGATATGACTGTGTTAGACCTTGAGCTCACAATGTCAGCTTAAGAGAGCTTTGCAAGATAGTGGATACACAGCTCCACGATAATGATCAGTTAAGCTATGCTATGTTCTGGCAGTTGTCTATGCAATCAATGCAACTGGTGCTGAAATTGTTTAACAGAATATGGAAGGAGGGGGTTATCCCAAGTGGGTGGAAAAAGGCTGTGATTTTACCATTTAATTCAATTCAATTCAACTTTATTTATATAGCGCCATTTCACAACAACAGTCATCTCATAGCACTTTCAACTGTAGGGGGAACCCCCACAGTTGCAGAAAGACCCCAGCAATCAGGTGATCCCCTGTGAGCAAGCGCTTGGCGACGGTGGAGAGGAAAAACTCCCTTTTAACAGGAAGAAACCTCCAGCAGAACCAGGCTCAGGGAGGGGCAGTCATCTGCTGCGACTGGCTGGGGGGGTGAGGGGATAGAGAAGAAGAAAAGAACAGACATGTAGAGAGCAGACAGCACGATGGGGACTCAATCTATGGGAGAGAACAAACAGACGTTAATGACCAGCAAAAAAAATATTTCATTGAGAGTGAAACAAGAAGTGAAGCCCAGTGCATTACTGGAGGTCCCCCAGCTAACTAAACCTATTAGCAGCATAACTAAGGGAGGGTTCAGAAACACAAGATCCCTCCCTAATTGTAGGTTATATCAAAAAGGAAGGTTTTAACCCTATTCTTAAAAACAGAGATCGAGTCTGACTCCCGAATCCAGACTGCCAGCTGATTCCACAGTAGAGGAGCTTGACAACTGAAGGCTCTGCTCCCCATTGTAGTTTTAGAGATTCTGGGTATTACAAGTAATCCTGCATTTTGGGAGCGTAGTGCTCTATTAGGATAATACGGTAGTATCAGATCTTTTAAATAAAAAGGGGCCTGATTGTTTAGAGCTTTGTAAGTAAGAAGAAGGATTTTAAACTTAATTCTAAACTCTATGGGAAGCCAGTGAAGGGAGGCCAGAACCGGAGAGATATGATCTCTCTTTCTAATACCTGTTAAAACTCTTACTGCAGCATTTTGGATCAACTGAAGACTTTTTAAAGATGTTTTAGGACAACCTGATAATAAAGAATTACAATAATCTAACCCAGAGCTAACAAAAGCGTGGATCAGTTTCTCAGCATCACTCTGAGACGAGATGCTCCTAGTCTTGGCAATATTACGCAAATGATAGAAGGCAGTCTTAGAAACGAATTTAATATGTGAATTGAAGGACAGATCTTGATCAAAAATAATTTCAAGGTTCCTCACAGAGCTATTAAGAGAAAGAGTAACCGCATTCAAACTGAAAGTTTGATTTGGAAAGGTATTTCTAAGATTTTTTGGACCAACAAGAATGACTTCAGTCTTCTCTGAATTTAATAGCAGGAAATTACAAGTCATCCAAGCTTTGATTTCCTTAAGACAGGCTTCTAACTTGACTAATTGATTACTATCATCTGGCTTCATTGACAGGTATAATTGTGTGTCATCTGCATAACAATGAAAATGTATACAGTGCTTTCTAATAATGTTGCCTAGCGGAAGCATATATAAACTAAAAACAGTAGGGCCTAGCACAGATCCCTGTGGAACTCCATAACTGAGCTTTGAGTTGAAAGAAAATTCATTATTGACATGAACAAACTGGAGCCTATCAGATAAATAAGATCTAAACCACTGCAATGAAGTTCCATTAAGTCCAACATAATGTTCTAATCTATCAAGTAGAATATTATGATCAATAGTATCAAAAGCTGCACTAAGGTCTAAAAGGACAAGTACAGAAACAAGTCCATTATCAGATGCGATGAGGAGGTCGTTAGTGACGTTCGCTAAGGCTGTTTCAGTACTATGGGCTGCACGGTGGCGCAGTGGTTAGCACTGTGGCAGCACAGTTTTACACTCGGCCGGGGGATCGCGGAGACCGTGAGATCGTGGGTTTGATCCCTGCCCCAGGCCAACAGTGATCTGTGTGGAGTTTGCATGTTCTCCCCGTGTTTGCGTGGGTTTACTCCGGGATTTCTCCGGTTTCCTCCCACATGCCAAAAACATGCAGGTTAGGGAGTTAAGGGGCGCTTGCGCACGCAGCGACCGGCAGCTGGTGGTTTGTCACCAGACTGCAAAACAAATCTACCTACGGGTACAAAATAAGTAATAAAAAAAAAAAATATGATGGATTCTACACCCAGATTGAAACTCTTCAATTAAACCATTTCCCTGCAGGTGGTCAAATAATTGGGTAGCAACTACTCTTTCTAAGATTTTTGAGATGAAAAGGAGATTAGAGATTGGTCTATAGTTAGCTAAAGCTCCTGGATCCAGCGTTGGCTTTTTGAGTAGGGGTTTAATTACAGCCATTTTAAAAGCCTTGCGGTACATGGCCTAAAGTTAATGAAGAATTGATTATATGAAGAATAAAGCTACCAATAAGTGGGAAGATTTCTTTAAATAACCTGGTAGGAATAGGGTCTAAAAGACAAGTTGAAGGCTTGGATGAGGAAACTATTTTGTCTAATTCTAAAAGGTCAATTGGAGTAAACTCATCAAGACAGTTATCAATTGAAGGAGTTGTGGTAGTTACTATATTTAATGGTGGGAGGAATCTGATTGATTTTATCTCTGATGGATGAAATTTTATCATTGAAAAAGTTCATAAAGTCCTGACTAGTAAGCTCTGAATGCTAGGATTGATAATTGAGTCCTGATTCTTTGTCAACTTGGCTACAGTACTGAAAAGAAACCTGGGATTATTCTTGTTCTCTTCCATTAATCAGAATCAGAATCAGAATCAGCTTTATTGGCCAAGTATGCACAACATATTCAAGGAATATGACTTTGGCTAAAAACTTGCTCTCGTTGTTCAGGTGGAGGATTTAAATAAGATTTAAATAAGGATTCAATGACAGCAGAGTATGTACACAAAATTACAGTCTGTTCACATTTCTATAAAAGGATGCAAATATATACAGGAATATATGCAGTTATTTACTCAGACTATCCACACTTTGCAGAAATATATGAAAAAATATAGTCACACAGTATTTCAATGTGAACTCAGATTCAGTGATATAATGTGAATGAAGTAAAAAGCAGTGTGAGAGTTATGTGCAATGTAAGAATGGATGAAAAGTCATGAGTACAGCAACAGGTAGGACGAGGTGAATGTTAGGAGTTCATCAGAGTGATGGCTTGAGGAAAGAAACTGTTCCTGTGACGGGTGGTTTTGACCTTCAGTGATCTGTAACAACGACCAGAAGATAGAAGTTTAAACAGTTTGTGGCCGGGGTGTGACGGGTCAGCACAGATGTTTCCCGCCCGTTTCCTGGTTATGGACCGATATAGTAAGTTCTCAATGGAGGGTAGGTCGGTACCAATGATCCTCTCCGCAGACTTAATGATCCGCTGCAGTCTGGTCTTGTCCTGTTTAGTGGCAGATCCAAACCAGACAGTGATGGAAAAGCAGAGGACAGATTGGATGATGGCGGTGTAGAAGACAACCAGCAGCTCCTGAGGCAAATCAAACTTCTTGAGCTGACGCAGAAAAAACAACAACTGCTGGGCCTTTTTCCGGACAGTGTCTATATGGGAGGACCACTTCAGGTTCCGGGAGATTGTGGGACCCAGAAACTTGAAGGAGTTCACAGTGGACACTGTGCTGTTGAGGATGGTGAGTGGGGGGAATGAAGGAGGGTGTCGCCTGAAATCCACAGTCATCTCCACCGTTTTGGCTGGGTTATTAATGCAGAATCATAACTCGTTCTAGCTTTTCTAAGAGATTTTTTATAAATTAAAAGATGATTTCTCCAAGCTAAATAGATTTCATCTAGAATTAGAGTTTCTGTGTTGAACCAAGGAGTTCGAAATCTCTGATTAGACTTTTTCTTTTTTAAGGGGGCCACTAGAGTCTGATGCAGAGAAGCTGCAACACTATCTACCATGCTATCAATTACAGAAGGAGCAAGCTGTCTATAGCTTATTTCCGTTGTGTTGACACATGGCATAGAGGAAACAATCTGCATAAAGTTGGTAACAACATCATCTGAGAGGCATCTACTGTAGTAATATTTTTCTTTAGGAGCCAAATAGAAATAGTAAAATCAAAGGTTAACAGACAATGGTCTGACAGTACAGGGTTATGAGGAGACACTACCAGATGTTCTATTTCTATGCCATATGTCAGAACAAGGTCCAATGTATGGTGGAGATAATGAGTAGAATTTCCTACTTTCTGAGAAAACCCCATTGAGTCTAATATTGAATTCAATGACACATTAAGGCAATCACTATCTACATCTACATGTATATTAAAGTCCCCTACTATAATTTTTCTATCTGATTTCAGCACTAAATCAGCTAAGAATTTGGGAAATTCGGATAAAAATTCCGAGTAGTTTGATGGAGGACAATAAACTATGGCAAATAAAATTGGGTTAAGCCTAAAATTGCTAAAGTGCCCAATACTGAGGACCAGACCCTCAAAGGAATTATAACATGTTTTTTGCTTTACATTACCAATAATTTGGAATGGTAAATTGATGCTACTCCTCCTCCACGACCAGAACTTCTGGGATTTTGACAGTTTAAATAACCAGAGGGAGTTGATTCATTTAAACCAACATAATCCTCTTGTCCTAACCAAGTCTCTGTAAGGGAGATTAAATCAATCTGATGATCAACTAACAGATCATGGACTAGCAAAGACTTGGGAGTTAGAGACCTAATATTTAATAAACCGCATTTAATTTTTAAATTATGAGGAGGAACAGAGGCCAAATCATTCAATTTAGAGGCTTCATGTTTAATTTGAGCTTTACCAACTTTTTGTTTAGTCACTTTGGGATGCTTATATATTATATTTTTATTTGCTTTGGAGGGAGCAGACAATGATTCTCTGATGGGGAAGACAGGGGCTAAGTTGAGGGGTGGCAGATGAAGAGGAGCTGCAGAGGGGCATGTAAGACTGCGACTCTGCTTCCTGGTCCCAACTCTGAGTTGTCAGGGAATAAGCCAGGGAAAGATCCAGCTCATCTAGGTAACTACAGGCCAGTAGCATTAACGTCACACTTAGGGAAATGGATGGAGAAGGTGAACAACTATCAGAATGGTTTTAGAAGAGGAAGATCCACAGTGGATGCCCTAGTTAGGGTAAGTAATGATATTGAAAAGACTCTCAAAATGAAAGAAGTAATGGTTTTAGTTTATCCGAATACTGAAAAGGCTTATGACTCACTGTGGAGGGATGGACTTATCAAATTGAATAAAATGGGCATTGGTGGTAGGATGTATAGTTGGATAATGGATTTTTTTTTTTTTTAACACACAGGACAATTAGGGTTAAAGTAAGATCAGAAGTTTCTAATTACTTTGAAATGGAAAATGGTGTTCTTCAGGGGAGTGTGATAAGCCCTGTTTTATTCAATATAATGATTAATGATATGTTTGAGGATCAAGAGGGATCCATCAAAATAGCACTATATGCAGATGATGGAGCCATATGGACGAGGGGAAGAAATGAGAAATTTGTGTTCAGTAACATGAGGAAAGCAATGGAGAAAGTTGAAAAGTGGTCATATGACTGGGGATTTAAATTTTCAAACAATAAAACTTGCTATATGACTTTCGCAAAAAAAAAAAAAAAAAAAAAAACCCAAAACAAAACACAGAACTGGTACAGAACCATTAACATTATATAATCAACCAATAGATAAAGTGAGTGAGTTCAAGTATCTAGGATTGTGGTTTGATAGTGCATACACATGGAGAGTTCATGTTGAAAATTTGGAGACAAAGTGCAAAAAAGTCATTAATCTCATAAAAGCTGTAGCTGGACACGGATGGGGTGCAGATACGGATGCATGATTTATGGAGCAGTGGCAAAGACGACTCTGGAAAAAATAGAATGCAGCATAGAGCGCTTCACCTGTGCATTAGAGCCTTCAAACCAACACCAAACAATGCAGTTTAAATAGAAGCAGGAGAAATGCCAATGGATTTGAGAAGCGATAAACTCGCATTATCATACTGGGTCAAGCTGGACGGAAGTGAGGAAGCGAATATTTCAAAAACAACCCTACAAGTCTGCTGAGAATATTCTAACTTCCAGGGACATGGGTTTGGGTGGATAATCACTCTAGCACTGTCATGGGCAGCGGGAGCACGCCCCTCCCCTCCAGTCTCATCTCCTCCAACTCATCACAGCATCTGAGGCAGAAGACACACTTGCACCCGCTCATCAGCCAGCGTACTTAAGGAGGCCTCCTCCGCGCAGTCCTCCTCCGCGCAGTCTACGCTGCACAGTCCAAGGACAGATAATTTTTTCACACATAAGGAGTGGTTCAGAACTCCTTATAAGAACTCCTTATACAAAGATATAGAGTGATGATAATCAAGTCAGTGGCGGTAATGCACCTGTAAGCTGGGTGCCAACCACCAATCAAATCTAAAAGAAGAAGTAGAAGAAAGAAGCAGTCTACGCTGGCTCGTCTGGGTATACTGGCCAAGTTCAGGCAAGCTATTTACAAGTTTCAGTCATTAACACGCAGTTAACATTTATTCTCTTCCTTTCCTCAGGTTGCTGCCACCGTGTAGGTGTGTCACCGGGACTGCACTCGCTTTCCTGCCCCACCACACTGTCCTTCAGCGATTTCATCCCCCCAGTCAGGCACCATCAGCTCCACTACCCCTCCTTACCCTACTGGTTCGTCTATTCCCTGCAGGATCCTGCCGGTCCTCTCTGGATTTTCCAAGTAAATGGCAATTTGGCTCGCCTGTTTCCCCTTACTCCACTCCTCAGCTCATGGCTCTCGTCTTCTCTCCACAGGTCCTTTCCTCTGGCGAGTGACTGTTTCTGTAGCTGTGTGCTTTGGGTTTTTGCTATTAATAAAATTGTCAAACGTGCCCTTGTGTGTGGCTCCTTCCTGGGTTTGGCATCGTGCACGTGAGCTGTCAAAACTTAATACGTCATGACACTCTATAAATCATCATCTCTATAAATTTAAGAAATCTGTGTGTGTGTGTCGGTGTCACGATCATAGGACATCATAGGACGGCCTATGATGTCTGCCTGATGTCCTTTGAGGATCCTATGATCTCAGGCTACATAGGACTCACGATGCCGTCAAACAGATGTGGACAAAATTGTTTGTACCCCTCTGTTAATGAAAGAAAAACCCACAATGGTCACAGAAATAACTTGAATCTGACAAAAGTGGCAATAAATAAAAATTCTATGAAAATTAACCAATGAAAATCAGACAATGCTTTTGAATTGTGGTTCAAATGAATTATTTTAAAAAACAAACTCATGAAACAGGCCTGGACAAAAATGATGGTACCCTTAACTTAATATTTTGTTGCACAACCTTTTGAGGCAATCACTGCAATAAAAGGATTTCTGTAACTGTCAATGAGACTTCTGCACCTCTCAGCAGGTATTTTGGCCCACTCCTCATGAGCAAACTGCTCCAGTTGTCTCAGGTTTGAAGGGTGCCTTCTCCAGACGGCATGTTTCAGCTCCTTCCACAGATGTTCAATAGGATTTAGATCAGGGCTCATAGAAGGCCACTTTAGAATAGTCCAATGTTTCGCTCTTAGCCATTCTTGGGTGTTTTTAGCTGTGTGTTTTGGGTCATTATCCTGTTGCAAGACCCATGACCTGCCACTGAGACCAAGCTGTCTGAACATAACACAGAACATAACAGAACCTCCTCCATGTTTCCTCCTTGGTCGTCTCCCATGAAGTCCACTTTGGCTCAAACGACGACGGATGGTGCGATCTGACACTGATGTACCTTGACCTTGGAGTTCACCATGAATGTGTTTAGAGGTTGTTCTGGGCTCTTTTGTTATCATTCATATTATCCATCTCCTCCTGAGGCCACGTCCAGGGAGGTTGGCTACAGTCCCGTGGATCTTAAATTTCTGAATAATATATGCAACTGTAGTCACAGGAACATCAAGCTGCTTGGAGATGGTCTTATAGCCTTTACCTTTAACATGCTTGTCTATAATTTTCTTTCTAATCTCCTGAGACAACTCTCTCCTTTGCTTCCTCTGGTCCATGTTTAGTGTGGTACACACCATGTCACCAAACAGCACAGTGACTACTTGTCACCCTTTAAATAGGCTGACTGACTGATTACAAGTTTGTAGACACCTGTGATGTTAATTAGAGGACACATCTTGGTTGAACATGTCCCTATGGTCACATTATTTTCAATCTTTTCTAGGGGTACCATCATTTTTGTCCAGGCCTGTTTTAATTCTGCTGAACCACAATTCAAAAGCACTGCCTGATTTTCAATGGCTAATTTTCATAAATTTTTTATTTATTCCCACTTTTGTCAGATTCAAGTTATTTCTGTGACCATTGTGGGTTTTTCTTTCACAGAGGGGTACCAACAATTTTGTCCACGTCTGTAGAGACAATAGGACTGGCTACCTGTGATGTAGTGTCCTGTGATGCCTGCCTTGATGTCTTTATGATGTCATATAGACCATCACTCACGATGCCTGTCTACCTATCATGCCTGCCACTGGAGGAGACCTTTCACCAGCATAGGGTACAACAGACAAGGGATGCACAGACAAACAGGAAACGTGTGGCAGTGCGCCATGCACGTGCTGAGTCACTTGAAGCCTGAAATGCCCGCAAAGCGAGCAATGCTGCACGCCAGGCAAGGCACAGACAAGCTGAGACCCAAGAGATGCGGAACAGTCGGCTGGCTGCCAACGCTGCATGCCAGGCAAGACACAGTAGAAGCTGAGAACAAATACGACACACTACTTTAAACCACACCCATTCGAAGAAGGAAATCTGGAAATCTCACTCAGTAAGGAAGAAGGCACTCTATAAATTCAAGAAATCTCTGTCAGTGATGCCTGCGGCATGACAGTCAACAACACAGCCATCTCACACAGGAGGAGACCCTTCAGCAATGGGCATGCAAAAATACTTGCCCATACTTGGTTTCCACGGACATGCACAGGTATGCACTAGTTGAAAGAAAAGCCAGAATGTATGGGCTACACACTGCTGGATATACGTAGCTAACACCAGTCCAGTGAGTAATGTTCCCCCTTGGCTGTTTCTGAGAAAAGAAGTAGACGCTAGTCTGCTAATGAGGAAAAAGGATTGGTATATGAGTGAAGTTGGTGTTAAAACAAGCATTTACTTCAGGAACAATACTATAACTTCTTACAGCTCTATACTGATGGTTCAAAGAATAAAGAGGGCTCTGCTGGAGTTGGAGTACACACCCCAGAATTTAAAGTCACCACTGCAAAAAGACTCTCCAACAATACATCCGTGTTTACAGCAGAGATGGTGGTAATAATTATTGCTTTGCAGTGGGTGGAGGAGGTCAGACCGGACCAGGTGGTGGTGTGCACGGACTCACTTGCAGCGCTAAAAACCATACAGACGCTAAAATCTACAAGGGAAAACTTGGTGATTGAGCTATATCACAATTTAGGATACACGGGTGGTGGAGAAGCTCAGTTTTGTTGGGTTCCTGCACATGAAGGGTTGAAAGGGAATGACTGTGCAGACAAATTAGCAAAAAGTGCTCTTGGAAAAGAGATAACTATACCACTGTCTCTTGGAAAAGGTGAAGGGGAAGCAGTAATCAAGAAAAAAAGAATTGAGCTATGGCAAAAGAGATGGGATGAGGATCATAAAGGTAGATCGTATTACAAAATACAAAATTCTTATTGCAATAAAGAATTACATAACAAAAAGGAGGGAAGACATAATTATGGCAAGACTCAGACTCAGACTGGATCATACAGGTTTAAATGGCACTTTATTCACCATGGGGCAAAGCAAAAGTGACAAATGTAAAGAATGTGGAGTAAAAGAAAATGTCGAGCACATCTTGTTACACTGTCACAAGTATGGAAATGAAAGACAGATAATGTAAAATGAAGTTCGAGAGGCCGGTAGGGAATGGGATTTAACTGAGATTCTAGGAATAGATGGAGATGGAGAGGCAATAAGAATCACAAGAAGGGCTCTTTTCTCTTTTTTAAATAACACAGGATTAAGTCCTAGAATTTAGGGGTCGGCCACAAATGACATAATGTTGTACACACTCTTGTACAGTGGGTGGCGGTATGCACTTTTCAGTTGTTTGCTAGCCACCAGTGACCAAGAGAAGAAGAAGAAACTTCCACATATCTGGGGAGGCTTAAATTCAGGGATGCACACCCTCCAAACCTCAGCAAAGCACGTATCAAATCTGAGGTCAGTCTTGACAAACGTTTTGAGAGCTATGTGAAGAACACTCAGAATCACACACACACACACACACACACACACACACACACACACACACACACACACACAGAAAGAATCCTTGCATTATAATATGACTAGTGCATACCCATGCATGGCCACAGAATCCAAGGACTGTACAACCAAGTATTTCTGCATGTCCGTAGACAGCAAGTGTAAGCACGTTTTCTCATATATTTGCAATGTTTTTCCTGTAATTTTTCAGCTTTTTTCTCATTACTGCAACTTTTTTCCTGTAAATTTGCCAACATTTTTGTCATAGATTTGCATTTTTTTCTCATAAATTTTCAACTTTTGTCCTGTGAAGTTTCCACTTTTCTTTGAAATTTGTAACATTTTTGCTGTAAAATTGCAACTTTTTTCTCATAGATTTACATTTTTCTCAAAAATTTCTATTTTCCATAATTTTTTTCTGTAAATTTTCAGATGTTTTCTTATAAACATCTATCCATCCATCCCATCTTCTCTCGGTTACTGGCTCTCTCTAAATTTTACTTTTTTTAACAGATCTTATGCAATATTCGGCTTTTTGAGAAACTGAATTTGGGGCTTCCATCAGCAGTAAGTCCACAACCATCGAAATTTTAAAAAAAAATAAAAGCCTGTACTGGACCGCTCTTAGTCTGGCCCTTCACCCAGGACCAGTTTGTCCTACCTGATGCAAACTGCCCCCCTGACAACATAGCTCCTGGGTTCAGTAGGTGAGTTTTTCGGTGCATTCAGGTTTTTGTGGGAAATGATCAAATTTTACATCTTAAATGGTCCAAAAGTTTCGTTAATAATTTTCCATAGTCTTCCATTGATACCTACAAAACCTGTTCGCAAAAACTGGCGAACTGCATGCAATTTTTTGGACCAAGTAGATAATTTTCCAGAGAAACCCAAATGTACTGGGGGCACCCCGGTTGAAAAACTCTGCATTAGGGCACACAAACCCCTCCACCACGATAAGGTGACGGTCCACGGAGGGGGCCCACCCCCCAACCCCATCTCCAAGATTTTTTTTAAAGGAGGAAACTGGAACTTCCAGGAAAACCTCTGACCCTTCCCTCCACCCGTCCCATGCCCCTGCCATTTTTTTAAGGAGGAAACTGGAACTTCCAGGAAAACCTCCAGCCCTTCCCCCCACCCGTCCCATGCCCCTGCCATTTTTTAAAGAGGAAACTGGAACTTCCAGGAAAACCTCCAACAGTCACAGCTCCACCAGACCTTGGTTGGATTTAAGAGGCGTGATGACAAAGGACCTGAACCTGAACCTGAACCTGAAAGGACGCCTGAGTTTTCTTGTGATTCCAGCCATTCCGGAGCGGATCTGAGTTTCCCATCAGGACTGGCTCTCTTTCCTCCATTTGTGTTGACATCATGTTCTCAGCCTGGCAGCTGATGGGTGCAGTGTGTGGAACAGAGGCATGATAACGGAGATCATCACTTGCTAGCCATTCCAGCGGTTTTCCGGCTTGGACTATGTCCTCAGCCTCAACCTGGCAGATGATGGGTGCTTCTGGGACCACGTGTGGCAATTTTATTTTCCTCCTCTTGGCCTGGGATGTCTCCTTCTAATGGCTGGAGGAAGTGGATTTGGCCCAGGGGCAAACGTTTTTATTCCTCTTCCTCTTTTTGCCATAGTTCTGGTTGGATGACCAGTTTGGGTATTTCTCTTGATGGAGCAGGTTTTCCTTTTCAGCTAGCTCGAAATACCTGGCTTTCTGCTCCCTGGACAGTGACCTCCACCTCCCTCCCAGGGTGATGTTCAAGTCTGAACTTAATTTACAGAACATTCCAAAGTGGTGGCTCAGTTGGTAGAGCATCCGCCCCACACCCGGGAAGCAGGGGTTCAAATCCCGGCCGGGTCATGCCGAAGACCATATAAAAGCGGAACTTCCGGCCGTCCAGCTTGGTGCTCAGCAATAATGGAATGGAGGAGGGAAATCTGTGGCGGCGCCTTGCATGGCAGCGACCCCTGTGATTCTATATATGGGGTGTGTGTGATTAACACTATAGATAAGAGAAACACAATTTCGTTCTACTGTACATGATTGGTTGAATGACAATAAAGGGTGATTTAATTTAATTCCAGCCTTCAGCAGCCTCTGCTCCTTCAGAAAGACCACGAAGGCATTTGGCGGCTTCTTTACGTAGCCATTTTCTTCCTGAGTCACCTGAGGTTTCATCTCTGATGAAACACGAGGTGCTCAGTAAAAAAGGAGCTTTGGTGTATATCGGGGTCTCATTAAATTCACCAACAATGGAGGAAGTCTGATGAACTTCAAAGGGGATCGCTTCCAAATTGTTCTCCATTCTTCTCAGTTTAAAGAATAATTGCTTTGAAAAAAATATTCACTTGAGGCTCTGAAAAACAGGTGTTCGGTTTAAAAGTGAGACAAGAAATTGCATAAGGCGCTGACAGTACCTTCTCAGAAGACAGCCAAAGGTGAAGTGAGTCAGATATATTTCTTCTTCTCTCGGTTACTAGCGGATAGCAAACAACTGAAAAGTGCATACCGCCACCTACTGTACAAGAGTGTAACATTATGTCATCTGAGCCCAACCCCTAAATTCTCTGACTTAATCCAGTGTTATTTAAAAAAGAGAAAAGAGCCCTCCTCGTGATTCTTATTGCCTCTCCATCTCCATCTGTTCCCAGAATCCCAGTTATATCCCATTCCCTACCGGCTTCTCAAACTTCATTTTCCATTATCTGTCTTTCATTTCCGCATTTGAGAGTTCTTCAGTTGTTTTATGGCTTGGCCCATTCAACATTGAGAATTAGATGATCATATCCAAATCCTGACACTCCTGTGATGGCTCTAGATGCATCTTCCCGACGGTGGAAACTGATGAAGGCAAATCCCTTTGACTGTCCTGTGTTCTTGTCCTTGGCTAGATAGATCCTTGAGATTGAGCCAAATGGTCTGAAGAGCTCCAGTAAATCCATCTCATGGGTGTCCTCTGACAGGTTGGTCACACGAATGGTAGCATTGTCATCAGCTCTATGGTTAGGCTGCATGGATTCCCCTCTTCTGGTGCCTCCATCCCTCAGACTTGGAGGTACGTACTTCCCACTCTTGCTCTGTGCAGGCTGTGCAGGATCTGGCTCTGCAGAGCCAGCAGGCTTCTCCTTGTCTCCGGTGGAGAGCCCGAGTTTTTCAGCCAGCTCTTTCTGCATTGGGCCCAGCGTGTCCTTGTACGGACAGCGGGCAGTCCAGTGGTCGCATTTGCAAATACGACAGGACACAATCTTCTGACCCTTGAGTTTGTTCATGGGATCCTCATCCTGGTCTTGGACATTCAAGTCCTCTTTGTTGGAGATGAAAGTCATAAAGACATCATGACTGAATGTAGTGGTGGCAACATTTGGACCCGGTGCATCAAACTCCGAGTTACCAAATTTCTTCCAGTTCTTCCTTCTGGCAACAGCCTTGGAAGCTTTCCTAGTTTCAATTTTGAAGGTGCGTACAATCTTGAACTTCTTTCCATCATCATCTATTTTATATTCGGTGATAGTTTTTATATTTCCTTTGATTGTTTCCTTGGGGGATGGGAGAGTACCTTCATCTCCTTCCTCCTCGACCTGGTCGGCCCAGCTGGGCTTAGAGTCGTCATACTCTATCGACGGCATCTTCTAGGAGCGCGTCGCCACCAAGTGAGTCAGATGTTCTTCTTTTAGATTTGATTGGCGGTTGGCAACCAGCTTACAGGTGCATGACCGCCACGTACTTCACTCTATATGATCATTTGTCTCAATCCTCCTGTGATGCAGAGGGGTTATAAACAAGATTCTCAACTTTATGCCCCCGTGAGTCAGATTCTTCTTCTTTTAGATTTGATTGGCAGTTGGCAACCAGCTTACAGGTGCATTACCACCACGTACTTCAATCTATATCAAATGTCTGTCTTTCAACAATCTAAGGAGTGTTCTGACCTCTTCTTCTCTTCTTCTTTCGGTTGCTGGCGGACCTCAAAGTGTGCCTACCTTGACATCATAGGCACATGTGTCTGTATGACATCATAGGGGGAGTTGTTCAGAACTCCTTATATGGTCATGTGACATCACAGGAACACAGTGTGCCTTTGATGTCATAAAGACATCATAGGACTCAATTTACCAACAGAAGTCTGGTTGTTTTAGTCTTGCAGGACGGATAATGTTTTCACACATAAGTAGTTGTTCAGAACTCCTTACACAAAGATACATAGCGTGATGATAATCAAGTCAGTGGCAGTTATGCACCTGTAAGCTGGCTGCCAACTGCCAATCAAATCTAAAAGAAGTCGTCTGAGCTGTCATTTTCTTCTTCTTCTTCTTTTAGATTTGATTGGCGGTTGGCAACCAGCTTACAGGTGCATTACCGCCACCTACCATGTTGGAGTGTGGACAAGAGAATGGCGGAAAAAAAAATTCTTTTAATTAATCCAATTGCACTTAAATATCTAAATAGATGTACATATATTTCTTTGACTGAAGTTCCTAACATGTTTTCCAAAACAAAACTTAAATTTTCCCTTTCCATTACTGCAATCCAATGTTTTCTTTGTTCCTGGTAGCCCTGACATTCCAACAAAACGTGCTGAACTGTTTCCGGAGAACCACAATGTACACAGTTGCCAGTTGGGTGTTTACCTATTCTATGTAGCGTCTTGTTTTAAGAAGTGTGTCCTATTCTTAATCGGGTGATGAGTATCTCTTATTTCCTGTTTCTGCCAACTCCTATTCCAGAGTTTACCCGCTTTTGAATGTCATAAAGATGTCTTCCTGTGTCTGTTGAGTCCCAATATTCTTGCCACTTTTCCACTATATAATTTTTAATTACTGATTTGCCTTCTGCCTTACTGAGATTTCCAGATTTATTGCTTCGAATTTTAATGATTGTTTGGCTGATAAATCCACATTCTCATAACCCTCTATTCCAATGTGTCCTGGGACTCAAAGAAAGTTTATTGACTGACCTTTACTGTAGAAGTTGTAAACTAAGGAGTGGATTTCTACAATTAGGTCCTGCCTACACGACTGCAGTGACTGAACACTCTTGAGAGCTGCCCATCTATCTGAAGCAATGACTGCATTATTCCAATAATTTATCTCTAACCACTGTAAAGCTAATACAATGGCAACTAACTCAACTGTGTATACTGATAAGTGATTACTGGTTCTTTCATTGACAGATATTTTATACTGAGGAATGTATACCGCAGCTCCACTACGACCAGTTGTAGGTGTGAGATCGTATATTATATATTATATCATTATGGCAGTACCCTGGGCTAGAGAGGGGTGACGCCCTGCCTGTGGGAGGTGGCATCACCTCAGGTATATAAGCCATCTGTGGGAGACATATTGTCTCTTAGCTGTGGCTCCTGTACTCGCCGTAGAGTCTCCTGTGTTCCTGGTTTTTGTTATAATAAAACTTATAAAACATCACCTCAACTCCTCTATAATTTGAGACACAACATTTGGCGACGAGGATATACGAAGATGGAGAGGGCTGCTACCATGCTTCGTCCTTTTTTTGGAGGATCCGGATGAGCCGTTGGTTCCTTGGGCCAGATGGTATGCAGCCTTCAAGGATTATCTGATGGTGTTAGACCTCAGTGACCTTGATAAATTGCGGGCGAGGGCTATTCTGGTCCAAAACCTGGGTATGGAAGGCCAAAGAATCCTGAGCACACTTGAAAGAGGTGAAGCATTGAAGCATTTGGCGGCGTTGTGAGGCTCATGGCCTGCTACTTTCATGCCCCTGAGAACACCATAATGCGGTGCATCCAGTTCAGGCAGCCACGCCAGTGACCTGGAGAGTCAGTCCAGCAGTTTGTGGCAGACCTTCGACAGCTGGTGGATGAGTTCAGGTTTGGAGCTTTGGAGGAGGAGATGGTCCGCGACCAGTTGGCTGAACATGTGGCCTATTCCTTGGGAAGAGTTCACCTGCTGACACATGCTGGTGAGCTAACACTGCTAGCGGCCTTGGAGCTAGCGCAGCAACACGGGGCAGCAGAACGGCTAACGAAGAATCTCAGTGATAAGGAGGCCCTGCCCAGGAATGACACACAGTGGAAGATTCTGGCCTTGGATTCAGATGATGGCAGCGATGATGAGTACGTGGCCATCGTAAAAATTAGGTCCACCCCGGGGACGCTGAGATGCTACGGCTGTGGATCCAGTAGGCATACTGGATATAGGCTAAAGAGCGAGGGAGTGCACAGCGAGGGGCAAGCGTTGTGGACGGTGTGGTTTGCTCCTCCACTTCACCAGAGCTTGCTGTAATTTTGACAAGGAGGAACGGTGACCTGCAAAAGACAGTGTAAAGAAGAAGACGCCTACAGTGGTCCACACTGTCTTGCCCAACATGGATGGTCGTATTGTCTGTAACATTCTGCTGGACGGGACATCGATACAGTTGTTGGTGGACACGGGGTTGGCGGTATCCATCCTGAACTTGGCAATGGTGAGACTATGGAAGTTAGGTTATTTCGCACCTCAGACAGAGACAATGAATACACATGGGAGAACAAGGCCCAAGAGGGTGAGAGGGGGTTGAATGAAGTGTAGTGTAAATATCATGCTGTGTATGAGGAAGTGCCTTGAAGCTTGTGAAGGTGACTTGTGATATAGAGAGGAGTGCTTGCTGTAACCAGTCAGTCTGTTCTGTGCTTGTGAGATGTGAGTGTGTAATAAATCGTCTGACATGAAGTTGCCTCTTCATTTACACACTCCACACTGGTGACCCAAGACGTATTATGGAACACGAGGCAAGAACCCTGGAGCCGGCCCGGTCGGGAAGCCCCAGCGAGGCAGCAGCCATCCCATAGACAGCCCGGACTGGAACCCCCAGCCACACGTGCGCGGTTTCAGTCAAGCTACCGGATTTCTGGCAGCACAACCCGCGCTCTTGGTTCCACCACACCGAGGCCCAGTTCGCCCTCCGGGGAGTAACGGCAGAAGACACCAGATTCTACCATGTGGTCACAGCGCTGGACACCCGCACAGCTCAGCAGGTAGTGAGCCTGTTTGATCAGCCGCCAGCCCGCAACAAATATGAGGCGCTCAAGGCTGCGCTCACCCGGCGCTACACGCTCTTGGAATGTGAGAGAGCGGAGAGGCTCCTGGCGCGGACCGAGTTAGGAGATGGGTCGGCCGTAGATCTGATGGAGAAGATGCTGGCGTTAATGGGCACGGATGACGGGCACTTTCTGTTTGCCCACCTTTTCCTCCGGAACCTTCCAACAGTGGTGAGAGCGGTTCTGGCCAATTCGCCGTTGCTGGCCACGCGTGACTACCGTGCACTAGCCCAGGAGGCGGACCGGATCATCCTCACCACCAGGGCGATCACAGTCAACGCGGCAGCGGCGGAGCCCAGTGAGACAACCAAAGGAGGCGAGGAGCCACCGACGGAAGCAGCAGCGGGGGCCAAGGAGCGCCAGAGAGACACGCTCTGTTTCTACCACCGCCACTTCGGAGAGAATGCATGCAGATGTGTGCCACCGTGTCAATTCAAGCGCTCGGGAAAACGCTGAGGCCTTCGGTCGGTAGCAGCTGCGACCCTCAGTGAAGAAAACAAGCCGCTCTACTTGACGGACGCGCGCTCGGGGAGGCGTTTCCTCGTGGACACCGGAGCCCAGAAGAGCTTCATCCTGCCGACCTACGCCGACCGGCTGGCAGGACCTAGCAGCCCTGTGATGTTGGCTGCAAACGGCTTGGAAATTAAGACCTTTGGTGAGAGGACACTGATCTTATCTCTACACGGCCGTACATATGAGTGAACTTTTGCCGTAGCAGCACTGAATTACCATATCCTGGGGGCTGATTTTCTGTGTGCACATGGTTTACTGGTTGATGTTGCTAACAGGTGCCTGGTTAATGCACTGTCCTTTGACTCTCTCCCCTGTATAGCTCGAGTGACCCAGCCAACAGCTCCAGGTGGTAAGTTCCATGCACTGCTCACTCAGTTCCCAGCACTCACGGTCCCGACGTTTTCGGCGGCCATCGCTAAACACGGGGTGGAGCACTTCATCACCACCACCGGGCCACCCGTTTTTGCAAGACCTCGGCGCTTGGATGCAGCTAAACTGGCCATAGTGCGCGAGGAGTTCGGCAACCTGGAAAGGTTGGGCCTCATGAGGCGTTCGAACAGCCCATGGGCATCCCCGCTACACATGGTCCCTAAGGCTGAGGGATCGTGGCAACCGTGCGGTGATTTCCGCAGGTTGAACAACGCCACAGCACACGACCGCTACCCGATTCCCCACATACAGGATTTTTCCATCCACCTCGCCGGAGCACGCATTTTTTTCCAAAATAGACCTGGTCCGCGGTTATCATCAAGTCCCAGTGCGTGCTGAGGACGTACCCAAGACAGTGGTAATAACTCCGTTCGGTTTATTCGAGTTCCTGCGCACGCCATTCGGGTTAAAAGGCGCGGCACAGACATTCCAGCGCATGATGGATGCAGTGCTGCACGATCTCCCGTTCGTGTTCGTCTACCTGGACGATATCCTGGTAGCCAGTGTGTCCGAAGACGAACACGAAACCCACCTCAGGACGGTTTTCCGGAGGTTGGAGGAGCACGGGTTAATAATCAACCCGGCAAAATGCCAGTTCGGCGTGACGCAGATTGATTTTTTGGGGCACCGCGTCTCTCTGGAAGGAGCGATCCAGCTGCCTGACAAAATGCGCGCCGTGGCAGATTTTCCCCGGCCTCAGATGGTCAGGGCGCTGCAGGAATTTTTGAGGATGGTGAATTTTTATAACCATTTCCTTCCCCGCACGGTGCAGCTCATGCAACCATTGTACGCCGCGCTCAAGAGACAGAAACCCGCGGATAGGGTTGAATGGACCCCGGAGCGAGAGCGGGCATTCTTGGAGGTTAAAGCAGCCCTGGCAAACGCCGCACTGCTGGCGCATCCGGACCCGGCGGCCAAGATAGTGCTCACCACCGACGCTTCAGACGTGGCCATAGGGACTGTCGTGGAGCAGTGCGTCACCGGGGCTTGGCAGCCGCTCGCTTTTTTCAGCAGAACTTTGCGCGACAGCGAACATAAGTACAGCACGTTCGACAGGGAGTTGCTGGCTCTCCACCTGGCCAAACGCCACTTCCAGTTCTGGCTGGAAGGGCACAGCTTCACTGCATTCGTGGATCACAAGCCACTAACGTTTGCGATGGCCAAGGTTTCAGAACTGTGGTCGGGCCGGCAGCAGAGACAGCTGGCCGCCATCTCAGAGTTTACTACCGATATTCAGCATGTGTCGGGTAAATTGAATGTGGTGGTGGACTGCCTCTCACGCGCAGTGGTGGCCCCGGTCTACGTGGGGATAGATTATGCAGCCATGGCTGCGGTGCAGATTAGCGATGCAGACGTGCGCGCGCTCCAGTCTGGACCAACAGGGTTAAGGCTGAAGAGCAGGGTGCTGCAAGACGGCATGCCCCCCTTAGTCTGCGATGTCTCCATGGGGTGCCCGCGTCCGGTGGTCCCGGTCGCGTGGCGCCGCCGCGTGTTTGAGTCGGTTCACACTCTGGTGCACCCAGGAGTGCGCGCGTCGGTCAAAATGGTGGGAGAGAAGTTTGTGTGGCCAAGCCTACGCAAACAAGTAAAAGAGTGGGCTGCAGCCTGCATGGCGTGCCAACAAGCCAAGGTACATAGACACACGAAGGCTCCCTTGGAGCCGTTTCGGGTACTGGCTAAGAGGTTCGACCACGTTCACCTGGACCTCGTGGGCCCCCTCTCGCCATCACAGGGGTGCACGCACCTCCTGACAGTGGTGGACCGCACCACGCGCTGGCCAGAAGCAGTCCCGCTGGCGGCAACCATGTCCGCAGACGTAGCACGCGCTTTTTTAACAGCATGGGTGGCACGTTTTGGAGTCCCGTCGGACATTAAATCCGACAGGGGCCCTCAATTTGTTTCCAAACTCTGGTCCGCGATGGCCCACAGCCTGGGTGTTATAATTCATCGCACAACCGCGTACAACCCACAGGCCAACGGGTTATGCAAGCGTTTTCATAGATCACTGAAAGCAGCACTCAGGGCTTCACTGACGGATGCAAATTGGGTGGACAGGTTGCTGTGGGTTTTATTGGGGTTGCACTCCGCGCCAAAAGAGGATCTGGAAGCTTCCCCGGCAGAGCCGGTTTTTGCGCAGCCCCTACGGCTGCCCGGGGAATTTCTGCCAGATAATTCCGCGCCGGACAGCTGCCCGTCTCAGCTTTTGCAGCGTAGCGCAAACACAGGCACGCTGCCGGGCCCTGCCCACCACTGTTTTCCGCATGTTTTCGTGCCTAAAACTTTGAAGAACACGGAGTTCGTGTTCATCAGACACGACGCCCACCGCCCTCCATTGCGCCCACCCTATGATGGACCGTTCAGAGTTTTGGAAATAGGGGATAAGCATTTTATGCTAGACTTGGGGGATAGACGGGAGAAAATTGGCATCGACAGACTTAAACCCACCTTTGTAGCAGCAGACGAGCAGGTGCTGTTGGCTAAGGCCCCTCGGCGTGGAAGACCCCCACGGAGAGCTCCCCAGGAAAGCTATGCAACAGAGCAGCCACACAGACAGGGCGAAGTTCCCTCCCCCCTCGCCACGGCCCACCCGCAGTCAGACACACTCCCAGCAGCCCCCACCGGTACAGCAGCGCCACGGAGGCAGTAAACCCCAGTTACAGCAGATATGGAAGGAGACTGAAGCCGAAACAGCATGTGGACTGATATTCTATTGTTCTATCTAAGATGCTGGGGGGGGCGGTATGGAAGTTAGGTTATTTCGCACCTCAGACAGAGACAATGAATACACATATAGGGATATAGGGATAGGGATGGCGGCAGCGCACATGGACGCAGCGGCCCCTCTTGGCATCAGCGAGTGTGAGAGTTTTGAGTTTTTTAATCATCCCAGACGTACATTCTGTAAAACTTACAACCGTGAGACCTTATTAAACATCAAGGAACTGCACACTGCAAGAATCGCGGCGATCGGTTGTGATTTGGACATTCTATGCCAGCATGGAATTCTGGCGGAGTCCCCGCTGGAAGCTCCCCGAGAGAGGAGGAGGCGTAAGCGGAGCGAACGCAAGCAAAAGCGTGGAAAAAGGGCCGGGATCCATGCTAGGCTAAAGGCTAACCCCTCCAGACCAGCGGTACTGTCGCTCATTCTCTCTAACGTCCGCTCCCTCGACAACAAGCTGGACGAGTTGCGTCTGCTGAGAGAAACCCTGAGAGAGTGGAGAGACTGCTGTGTGCTTGTGTTCACGGAGACCTGGCTCCACGACAACATCCTTGACGAGGCCATTCAACTGGAAGATATGGCGATGTTCCGTGCCGACAGGGAAACGGTGAGCTCCGGTAAGAGCCGTGGAGGTGGCCTATGCATCTGTGTTAACAAGAACTGGTGCGTTAATGCCACGTTAGTGTCTAAACACTGCTCTCTGTTGGCGGAGTTCCTTATTGTAAATTGTCGGCCATATTATCTGCCGAGGGAATTCAGCAACGTGTTTGTAGTGGCTGTTTACATAGTGCCGAACGCTAACGCTAATGCTAAGAAGGCACTCGGGGAACTGCACAATGCGATTAGTGAAATCCAAACTTCACACCCGGACAATTTTGTGGTGGTTGCGGGGGATTTTAATCACACCAGCTTAAAGACTGTGCTCCCCAAGTTTAAACAATGTGTAGACTTTAAGACCAGAGGAGAGAATATGTTGGACTTAGTGTACACAAACACAGATGCATATAAGGCGATACCCCGCCCCCATCTCGGCCTTTCTGACCACATATCCGTGATGCTGCTGCCTGCCTACAAACCTTTATTGAAGCGCAGCAGGCCAGCAGTGAAACAAATCAGAATTTGACCAGAGAGTGCAACCTCTGCACTGAAAGACTGTTTTCTGCACACAGACTGGGAGGTCTTCAAAATAGCAGCCTCCCAGGAAGACAAGACAGATGTGGAGGAGTATGCTGAAATGGTCACCAGCTACATCGCGAAGTGCACAGAGGATGTCACTACAGTGATGACCATCACTATGCGGGGTAACCATAACCCCTGGATGACTGCAGAGGTGTGCTCGCTGCTTACAGCCAGGGATGCAGCCTTCAGAGCGAAGGACAGGATCGCCCTCCGCTCAGCCAGGTCCGCGCTCTCAAAGGGAATTAAGGCGGCGAAGCGCGCCTATGCGGAGAAAATCCAGGGACACCTCTGTGACACTAGGAACACCAAGCAGATGTGGCAGGGAGTTCGGACACTGACGGGCTATAAGTCTAGGCAGGGGGTCGATGATGACGACGCTTCACTTCCACACAGGCTCAACGACTTCTTTGCACGTTTTGAAGCATCAAACTCGACAATCAGAGGGAGGGCTGGCCCACCCCCGCCATCAGTCAGACCAGCTTTTACCATCAACACAGCGGACACACGGAGGACCCTAACCAGAGTCAACCCAAGTAAAGCTGCAGGTCTGGACAACATCCCGGGACGTGTGCTCCGAGACTGCGCGAGCGAGTTGGCGGATGTCCTGACTGACATTTATAACATCTCCCTGAGTCAGGCTATCGTTCCCGATGCTTCAAGACCTCTATCATTGTATCGGTGGCAAAGAAACCAGTTGTGTCCTGTTTGAATGACCTGTTGCACTGACACCAATTGTGATGAAGTGTTTTGAACGGCTTGTCAAACCACACATTACAGCCTGCCTCCCTGCATCACACGACCCGCTCCAGTTTGCATATCGTTCAAACCGCTCCACGGAGGATGCTATAGTCACCACCTTACACTCTTGTCATCACCCACCTGGACCAGAAAGACACCTACGCCAGACTCACCATTATTCCCCAGAGACTGATGGAGAAATTACTCCTTCTTGGTCTGAACACTGCCACATGTCTCTGGATTCTGGATTTCCTGACTGAGAGACCTCAGTCTGTCCGGGTTGGAAACAACATCTCCAACTCTGTCACGCTGCGCACCAGATCCCCTCAAGGCTGTGTACTCAGTCCACTGTTGTTTACACTTCTAACACATGACTGTGCATCCAGACACAAGGGGAACCAGATTATTAAGTTTGCAGACGACACCACGGTGGTGGGACTTATTCAGAGAGATGAGGAATCAATGTACAGGGAAGAAGTGAGAGACCTGGAGGGCTGGTGCAGGGAGAACAATCTGGTGCTCAACGTGGACAAAACGAAGGAGATGATTATCGACTTCCGGCGGTCACAGCCTGAACATGTCCCCCTCAGCATCGGCGGCCGTTTAGTGGAGAGAGTAGAGAACATCAAGTTCCTCGGAGTGCAGATCTCGCAGGACCTGACCTGGAGCAAGAATTCCTTGGGGATCAGGAAGCGGGCTCAGCAGAGACTGCACTTCTTCTCAAACAGGCCTCTCTCCCAATCTGCATCCTCAGGACCTTCTACAGAGGTGTGGTGGAGAGTGTTCTGACGTACTGCATTGCTACATGGTACTCCAGCTGCAGTATGTCAGACAAAAAAGCCCTGCAGAGGATAGTCAAGGGGGCTGAGAGGGTAATTGGAGTCTCCCTCCCCTCTGTCCAAGAACTTTTTCAGAACCGTTGTAGGAGCAGGGCACTGAACATTGTCAAGGACCATTCTCACCCTCTGCATAAACACTTTGAACTTCTTCCATCTGGTAAACGATTCCGGAGCGTCAGAGGCAGAACCACCAGACTGATCAACAGCTTCCTTCCACAAGCTGTCAGGATGCTGAACAGTTGACCCGGAATCTCTCATACACACTACTGCACCTACGGACATTTTGTATATTATTTGTATATTATAGTTAGTTAGTTTTTTCCCAAGTATGTCTCGGGGATGTGTGAATGGATGGGGGGTGGGGGTGGGGGGGTGAAGCTATGTGTGAGTGTGTCTTAAATCATGCTGCTTCTATTTATATGGATGCCGAGAGAAACGCAATTTCATCTTGCCTGCACTACAGTTGTATGTACAGCAATATGACAATAAAGTTTGATTTGATTTTGATTTGACATGGGAGAACAAGGCCCAAGAGGGTGAGAGGGGGCTGAATGAAGTATAGTGTAAATATCATGCTGTGTATGAGGAAGTGCCTTGAAGCTTGTGAAGGTGACTTGTGATATAAAGAGTGCTTGCTGTAACCAGTCAGTCTGTTCTGTGCTTGTGAGATGTGAGTGTGTAATAAATCGTCTGACATGAAGCTGCCTCTTCATTTACACACTCCACAAGACGGTGTTATCCCCACTACACTGTGAGTAGAACGAGCATAGCCTGTTATGGATATGGCAGTAATTCCCTGGACATTGTAGGCTCGGTGTGGCTGTCAGTGAGGTACAAGGAGGCCTCTATGTGTGCAGCCGAGTTCATGGTGTCTTGAGATGGTAACAATTTAATGGGCTGTGACTTGTTTTATGGGCTTGGGTTCTCCATCACCTATGGAGAAATGGAGGAGTGGTGTGTTAGTGAACTATGGGAGTGGCCATTTTATGAGGGAAGTGGCAAAGAAGCGTGGGACTTAGGGTGGCCCATTCTTGGTGAAGAGGGACACCGCCAGCACCAGAGAACGCGACGCCAGTGGGACTCCGTGCCAGTGTCCTGAAAACAAGGGACCCGAATGACATGGTCTAACCTCCACGAAGGCGGAAGGTTCCAGAGAGTGAGCGCAACGGGGCTCCGGTGACCAGCCGAGTACCACTGTTGAGCCAGGCGTTGCCGGCACCGCTCCGATGCAACAACCACGAGTGACCGGGGTGAGACCAGACGGCACGAACCCTAGCCGTGCCCAAAATGAAAACAAGGCACTAGGCTCAAGCAAACTTGGTGGAACGCTGAGGAGCCATAAAGGTGCCAGGTCGCGACACAGAGGATGGAGAAAGCCAGTGAGCGCTCCCCTGGGCGAAGGTGATGATGTCCGCCCAAGGATCGAGCCTCGGCTAGGACGGGTGCACAGTTTGAGAGAGCTGAAGATTGGACAGAGTGATCTGAGGGTGGTTCGGTACGACGACGACAGGTGCCTGAAATTGACTGATGGGTCGAGACAGCACCCGAACGAGCTGCGGTGTTTGGGTGGAAAGGAACGTCAGTGCAGCCTGTCTCCAGTCATGAAGAAACGGAGCTGCTCTGGGAGTGGGCCGCAGGACGGACACTCCAGAGGGGGGCCTTTGGAAGACCCGGGTTAGGACTTTGAGTCGGGCTTATGGTGCGTCTGGTTTGGTGCATTTGATAGTGTGTCTGCTAAGGTTAATGTTGAAATGTTCAATATAAGTTCAAAAAGTAAGAAAAAGTAAGCACTCAGTAGCTGGCAGGCTGCAGACAGAACACCCAGATGCTCTTCTCCTCATCTCAGGCGATTTCAACCATGTTTCACTGTCTCCCATTCTGCCCACTTTTACCCAGTATGTCACATGCCACACTAGAGACAATAAAACACTGGACTTATTCTACGCAAACACTAAGGAGGCGTACACCTCATCACAACTCCCCCCACTTGGGAGATCGGATCACAACTTGGTTCATCTCCGGCTGGTGTACAAACCCCTAGAGCACAGACAACCTCCGGTCATGTGCACAGTGAAGTTAAGGTCTGAGGAGGCAATGGTCGCTCTAAAGGACTGTTTTGAAACCACCACCTGGGAGCAGCTCTGCGATCCACATGGTGAGGACATTGATGGCCTCACTCACAACATCACGGACTACATCAGCTTCTGTGTGGACAACACCGTTCCCACCAAGACCATACAGTGTTGCTCAAACAACAAACCCTGGATCAATCCTGAGATAAAAACACTTCTGAGAGAGAAGAAGAGGATCTTCAGGTCGGGGAACAGGGAGATGCTGAAGTCCGTACAGAGGGAGCTAAGGAGAAAGATCAGAGAAGGCAAGGACAACTTCAGGAAGAAGATGGAGGACAAGCTGCAACAGAGCGACATCAGTGGGGTCTGGAGAAACCTTAAAACCATCTCTGGGCTCCAGAATACCTCCCCCCAGGCCACGGGGGGCAGGGAGTGGGCGAACAATCTGAATCTGTTTTTCAATAGGTTTGACCAACCGCCCTCCCCCCTGACTGCACAACAACCACTGCTGCCTCTAAAGACATCAAGTCCTGCTGCCCACTCCCCACTCCACCAACACCCCCCCACTCCCAACACACAGACCCCCAACCTGACCCTCACTAAGACCCAGGTGAGGACGGAGCTGAGGAAGATCAAGGCGAGGAAGGCGTCGGGACCGGACGGCATCAGCGCAAAGCTCCTCAAGTCCTGTGCAGACCAGCTGTGTGGGATTGTGACGTACATCTTCAACCTGAGCCTGAAGCTGGGGAGGGTACCACAGCTGTGGAAAACATCTTGTGTGGTGCCTGTACCAAAGACTTCCCACCCCAAAGATCTGAACAGCTACAGACCAGTGGCCCTGACGTCCCACTTAATGAAGACCCTGGAGAGACTGCTCCTTGCTCACCTCCGCCCCCTGGTGGGACCAGCAATGGATCCACTCCAGTTCGCCTACCAGCATGGCATTGGGGTGGAGGATGCAGTGATCTTCCTCCTTCACCGTTCTCTGTCCCACCTGGAGAAGCCCGGGAATGCGGTGAGCATCATGTTCTTTGACTTCTCCAGTGCTTTCAACACCATCCAACCGATGATCCTGAAGGACAAGCTGCTGTGCGCAGGGGTGGACCAGCACCTGACATCATGGATCCTGGACTACCTCATGAACCGGCCTCAGTTTGTGAGAACCCGGGACTGTGTGTCCGACACGATCATCGGTAGCACGGGGGCCCCCCAGGGAACGGTTTTGGCTCCCTTCCTGTTCACCCTTTATACTGCGGACTTCTCACACAACACAACACACTGCCATCTACAGAAGTTCTCTGACGACTCTGTGATCGTTGGCCTCATCTCCAACGGAGATGAAGCTGAGTACAGAGGGCTTATCCAGGACTTTGTGGACTGGTGCCATCGGAACTGCCTCCAGATCAACGCGAGGAAAACTAAGGAGCTGGTGGTGGACTGCTGCAGGCAAGGACAACCCCTCATAGCACCAGTAAATATACAGGGAACAGACATCGAGATGGTGACATCCTACAAGTACCTGGGTGTTCATCTGGACAATAAACTAGACTGGTCACACAATACTGACACACTCTACAAGGAGGGACCGCGCAGGCTGTTCCTACTGAGGAGACTCAGGTCTTTTGGTGTACAAGGGGCGCTGCTGAAGACATTCTATGACACGGTGGTGGCATCAGCCATCACTTTTGGAGTGGTCTGCTGGGGCAGTGGCATTACAGCAGCCGATAGGAAGAGACTGAACAAACTGATTAAGAAAACTAGCTCTGTCCTGGGGCAGCGCCTTGACCCGGTGGAGGAGATGGGAGAGAGAAGGACGGTGGCTAAACTGTCATCTCTGCTAGAGTCCGAGTTCCACCCTATGCAGGACATATTGAATGCACTGAGGAGCTCATTTAGCAGCAGACTACCTCATCCTAGGTGCACAACCGAGAGGTTTCACAGGTCCTTCCTACCTACGGCTGTCAGACTGTACAACCTAAGCAGGGCTGCTTGCAGAGATAGCAAAAAGACGTGACAACCTAATAGTATTGAATGCAAAAGATGCAATAGACTTACACAATGGTCCCCTCCGGTATACAACTAGGAAAATACCGGTCGCTATGGAGGGTGAGAATATGTATGGGTACATAATCATACCATGTAGGATAACTAAGTAGACGGTTGTGCTGTTTCATTCCATCTAGCAACAATGCTCTGCACTGTGTGTGTTTATATATTTACATATTTATTCGATCCAGCTACAATGCTCAGCACTGTGTGTGTTTATATATTTACATATTTATTCCATCTAGCTACAATGCTCCGCACTGTGTGTCTCTATATATATATATTTATATTTATACGTACATACACTACCGTTCAAAAGTTTGGGGTCACCCAGACAATTATTTTGTGTTTTCCATGAAAAGTCACACTTATTTACCACCATGAGTTGTAAAATGAATAGAAAATATAGTCAAGACACTGACAAGGTTAGAAATAATGATTTGTATTTGAAATAATAATTTTTTTCCTTCAAACTTTGCTTTCGTCAAAGAATCCTCCATTTGCAGCAATTACAGCATTGCAGACCTAACATGATTGCACAAGGGTTTTCTAATCATCCATTAGCCTTCTGACACAATGAGCAAACACATTGTACCATTAGAACACTGGAGTGATAGTTGCTGGAAATGGGCCTCTATACACCTATGTAGATATTGCACCAAAAAACAGACATTTGCAGCTAGAATAGTCATTTACCACATTAGCAATGTATAGAGTGTATTTCTGATTAGTTTAAAGTTATCTTCATTGAAAAAAAGTGCTTTTCTTTCAAAAATAAGGAAATTTCTAAGTAACCCCAAACTTTTGAACGGTAGTGTTTGTATATTCGCTGCTCTTGTTTTTTCTTGCCTTCTGATTGTTGCTCTGAGTGTTGCTATCCCTGTGCTGTTGCAATCCTGGAATTTCCCCATTGTGGGACTAATAAAGGCTTATCTTATCTTATCTTATCTTATCTTAAAAGACAAAATTATTAGAAAAAATGAAAATGGCACAAAGAAATGTGAAATGTGTGGTATTGAAAATTTGAGTAGATGCTTTATATGCACATGACCACTGTTGTGAATTGTGAATGCCTAGTGGCTGAGTGTGGAGGGTGCAGTAACACCTGTGTGTGAAAGTTAGTATGGGGTGTGTAAGTGTGATTATTGCCGTATGTTGTGTGATTTGTGTAGTTTTTCTTTCAGAAGTCTCTGGACTATTGCATTGTCAAGTATTGAGAACATCTCCACTGCTGCTGTGAGCTGCAGCTAACATCATCTGTGCTGCTGTGAGCATCAGCTAACATTATCTCTGCTGCTGTGAGCTTCAGAACATCTTCACTGCAGCTGTGAGCTTCAGCTAACATCTTCTCTGCTGCTATGAGCTTCAGCTAACATCGTCTCTGCTGCTGTGAGCTTCAGCGAACATCTCCACTGCAGCTGTGAGCTTCAGCTATCATCTCCACTGCTGCTGTGAGCTGCAGCTAACATCATCTGTGCTGCTGTGAGCATCAGCTAACATTATCTCTGCTGCTGTGAGCTTCAGAACATCTTCACTGCAGCTGTGAGCTTCAGCTAACATCGTCTCTGCTGCTGTGAGCTTCAGCGAACATCTCCACTGCAGCTGTGAGCTTCAGCTATCATCTCCACTGCTGCTCTGAGCTTCAGCTAATATCTCCACTGCTGCTGTGAGCATCAGAATATCTTCACTGCAGCTGTGAGCTTCGGCTAACATCTCCACTGCTGCTGTGAGCTTCAGCTAACATCTCCACTGCTGCTGTGAGCTTCAGAATATCTTCACTGCAGCTGTGAGCTTCGGCTAACATCTCCACTGCTGCTGTGAGCTTCAGAACATCTTCACTGCAGCTGTGAGCTTCAGCTAACATCTTCTCTGCTGCTATGAGCTTCAGCTAACATCTTCTCTGCTGCTGAGCTTCAGCTAGCATCTCCACTGCTTCTGTGAGCTTGAGCTAACATCTTCTCTGCTGCTGTGAGCTTCAGCAAACATCTCCACTGCTGCTGTGAGCTTCAGCTAATATCTCCACTGCTGCTCTGAGCATCAGCTAACATCTTCTCTGCAGCTGTGAGCTTCAGCTATCATCTCCACTGCTGCTGTGAGCTTCAGCTAACATCTCCACTGCTGCTGTGAGCTTCAGCTAATATCTCCACTGCTGCTCTGAGCATCAGCTAACATCTCCTCTGCTGCTGTGAGCTTCAGCTAACATCTCCTCTGCTACTGTGAGCTTCAGCTAACATCTCCACTGCTGCTGTGAGCTTCAGCTAACATCTCCACTGCTGCTGTGAGCTTCAGCTAACATCTTCACTGCAGCTGTGAGCTTCAGCTAACATCTCCACTGCTGCTGTGAGCTTCAGCTAACATCTCCACTGCTGCTGTGAGCTTCAGCTAACATCTCCACTGCTACTGTGAGCTTCAGCTAACATCTCCACTGCTGCTGTGAGCTTCAGAACATCTTCACTGCAGCTGTGAGCTTCAGCTAACATCTCCACTGCTGCTGTGAGCTTCAGCTAACATCATCTCTGCTGCTGTGAGCTTCAGCTAACATCTCCACTGCTGCTGTGAGCTTCAGAACATCTTCACTGCAGCTGTGAGCTTCAGCTAACATCTCCACTGCTGCTGTGAGCTTCAGCTAACATCATCTCTGCTGCTGTGAGCTTCAGCTAACATCTCCACTGCTGCTGTGAGCTTCAGAACATCTTCACTGCTGCTGTGAGCTTCAGCTAACATCTCCACTGCTGCTGTGAGCTTCAGCTAACATCTCCACTGCTGCTCTGAGCATCAGCTAACATCTTCTCTGCTGCTGTGAGCTTCAGCTAACATATTCTCTGCTGCTGAGCTTCAGCTAACATCTTCTCTGCTGCTGTGAGCATCAGCTAACATCTTCTCTGCTGCTGTGAGCTTCAGCTAACATCTTCTCTGCTGCAATGAGCTTCAGCTGACATCTTCTCTGCTGCTGTGAGCATCAGCTAACAACTTCTCTGCTGCTGTGAGCTACAGCTAACATCTTCTCTGCTGCTGTGAGCTTCAGCTAACATCTCCACTGCAGCTGTGAGCTTCAGCTAACATCTCCACTGCTGTTGTGAGCTTCAGCTAATATCTCCACTGCTGCTCTGAGCATCAGCTAACATCTTCTCTGCTGCTGTGAGCTTCAGCTAACATCTCCACTGCTGCTGTGAGCTTCAGCTAACATCTTCTCTGCTGCTATCCCGGGCAGGGCTGTTCACCAGGTTAGGTTAACCTGTTTTAGCTAGCTAGCTAGCCACTTCTCACCTGAAAATCCAGGGCTCCATCCCCAACGTGTGTCAGCTGTGTGTCCCTCTTTAAGGAGGTTTCTGAGTTGGAATTGAGACTCTCCAACCTCTATAAGATTCGGGAGGCTGAAGATCATCTAGATACAATAATTTTTGAGCAGACATCAGCCCCGGCGACCGACTAGCAGCTAGCAGAGACGGCTACTTACCTGGGTGAAATTAGCACATCGCCATCCGCTTCCACCTCTGCTCCGGTCACCTCAGCTGTCCAGGACCCCAGCAATAAACACTGGCTTCAGCTCGGAGCTAAACCCAAAGCCCCGGGTGGTTCTTCACAGCCTCAGTGCGCACCCTGGACCTTGGTTGGGCCAACTAGCAAACATCTAGCAACTGGCAAACGTCGGGGATTGACCAGACATGGCCGCGCCTCCTCCCTTCCCCTTTTGCTGGAAAACAGATTTGTCATCCTTTCCCTGGAAGATTTCCCCCACCTAGACATTGATCTTTCTCCCATGGCCGCCCCTCCTCCTTCAGCAGCGGCCCAAACCCACAAGCCCCAGATTAAAACTACTTTAGGTGTGCCAAACTATACACCAGCTCCAAAAAAGAAGAGAGCGCATCACCCTGCCATCACTGCAACAACTACGGCAAAATTATCCACCATTTCAGAAGCCACCAACAAAGCCCCCCCAGGCAACACTGGTAATTGGTGATTCAATAATGAGGAACATCAGAAGCAGGTACTGTGTCACTAAATTTTTTCCTGGGGCTAAAGTGTCAGACATTGAGGCTCTTTCCCCTGACCTATTAAATGAATACCCCCACTCTAAAACTGTCATTGTGCATGTTGGATGCAACAACATCCCAGATGAAGCATCGGAGATCTTTGAGAGTGACTTCAAGAGCCTTGTTCCCACTCTTATGAACTGTGGCAGACGTGTGTTTATTTCTGAGCCACTGGCACCTTTTAGAAGAGGTTGCAATTATTTTAGCAGAACTCTCAGCCTTAATACCTGGTTGTGTTCTACATGTCCTACTTTTAACATTGGTTTTGTAGACAATTTCAACCTGTTTTGAACCGCCCATCATTTATGGGGCCAGATGGCATCCATCCAAATAGACTTGGTGCACGTGCTTTAAAACCCCTTGACGCCTGAATTTATTTCCAACTGTGAACATTTTTTTTTTTTCATAATTGAAAATCGTTGTTTTTTTGTTTCTTTTTTTTTGGATTGATGCAAATTCGCGACAATAGGCATCAAGGGGTTAAGGGACAATCTGTTCTATTCCACTCAGCGTTTTTTAGTACAGTGACTGAAATCTTGTGCGTTAACTCACCCCGAAGTTCCTGGGTCTGCCAACCAGCCCTTCTTTGCTTCCACTTCTCATATTAATCCTATTAATCCAAATAATTCTCACTGTTTAGATCAATCTTCAATTCATAACCCCATAGCTGCAGCCCATGCTGCACATTCACCAGCCATAATGCTCTGCACTGTGTCTGTATATATACATTTATAGTAATATAGACATATGTTTACTAGATGTTGTTTTTTCTTGCCTTCTGATTGTTGCTCTGAGTGTTGCTATCCCTATGCTGTTGCAATCCTGGAATTTCCCCATTGTGGGACTAATAAAGGCTTATCTTATCTTATAGAGATTGTGTCTGTCTCCCGTTACCCAAAACATTTTAACCCAAGACAAATACAACATAATTTGATAAATACACACCTCTCTGCAGCCCCTCCTCATCTGCCACCCCTCAACTTAGCCCCTGTCTTCCCCATCAGAGAACCTTTGTCTACTCCCCCCAAAGTTAATAAAAATATATTGTATAAGCATCCCAAAGTGATTAAACAAAAAGTTGGTAAAACTCAAATTAAACATCAAGTCTCTAAATTTAATGATTTGGCCTCTCTTCCTCCTAGTAATTTAAAAATTAAATGCGGTTAAATATTAGGTCTCTAACTCTCAAGTCTCTACTAGTCCATGATCTGTTAATTGATCATCTGATTGATTTAATATCACTTACAGAGACTTGGTTAGGGCAAGATGATTATGTTGGTTTAAATGAGTCAACTACCTCTGGTTATGTAAACTATCAAATTCCCAGAAGTTCTGGTCATGGATGAGGAGTAGTGGCAATTTACCATTCTAAATGACTAGTTAATGTAAAGCAAAAAACATGTTTTAATTCCTTTGAGGGCCTGGTCCTCAGTATTGGGCATGTTAGCAATCTTAGCTTAAACCTAATTTTCTTTGCCATAGTTTACCATCCTCCCTCAGCCTACTCAAGAGTTTTTATCCGAATTTGCCGAATTCTTAGCTGATTTAATGCTGAAATCAGATAGAATAATTATAGTAGGGGGTTTTAATATACATGTTGATGTAGATAGTGACTGTCTTAATAAGGCATTTAATTCAATATTAGATTTGATGCGGTTTTCCCAGAAAGTAGAAAATTCTACCCATTATCTCCACCACACATTGGACCTTGTTCTGACATATGGCATAGAAATAGAAAATCTGGTAGTGTCTCCTCATAATCCTGTACTGTCAGACCATTGTCTGTTAACCTTTGATTTCACTATTCCTGACTATCTGATTCCTAAAGAAAAATATTACTACAGCAGATGTCTTTCAGATGATGTTGTTACTAAATTTATGCAGATTATTTCCTCTATGCCATGTGTCAACACAACGGAAATAAGCCATGGAGAGCTTGCTCCTTCTGTAATTGATAGCATGGTAGATAGTGTTACAGCTTCTCTGCATCAGACTCTAGACTTGGTGGTCCCCTTAAAAAAGAAAAAGTCCAATCAGAGATTTCTAACCCCTTAGTTTAACACAGAAACTCGTAGCTTAAAACAGAAGACTCGTCAATTAGAAAGAAAATGGCATTCCACTAATTTAGATGAAATCTATTTAGCTTGGAGAAATCATCTTTTAATTTATAAAAAATCTCTTAGAAAAGCTAGAACAAGTTATAACTCTGCATTAATAGAAGAGAACAAGAATAATCCCAGGTTTCTTTTCAGCACTGTAGCCAGGCTGACAAAGAGTCGAGACTCTGTCAATCCTCTCATCCCCCTAGAGGTTACTAATCAGGACTTTATGAGCTTTTTCAATCAAAAAATTTCATCTGTTAGAGATAAAATCAGTCAGATTCTTCCCACCGTAAACTTAAGTACAGTGACTTCTACAGTGACTGCATGGGCGCATGCGCACGCAGTGACCGGCAGCTGGTGAAAAAGTCTGTCGTCTGTGTGTCTTGTTTTTATGCACTTTAATGTGTTTTTACGAAATTCTCTGTGTTGTTTCTGTCCTGGAATGTTTGTGGACTGTATGGCGAAGAGCTCCCTGGTTCCATCAATATGGACTTCCTCCCCTTTTTTGCACTGCTGCTACTTTTCCTCCGGCTCTTTGTCTCTGAGGTAAATGCGATTGGCATCATGGCAGGCAGAATACATTATTCCAGGGACATGTTGCTGCATTTAAACACGGTTGATGCAGCGGCTGTGATTGAGCCTAAGCCGCAACTGCCGGACTTTATTTTGAGAGACGGACACAGCAGTGAAAAGAGAGATGGGAGAGACGGGAGAAGGAAACGCGGAAAGCGTGGAGGCGTGAAATTGCGCCTGAGAAGACGTCAGTTTGGTAACATTCCTCTTCCTTCTATGAAATTCAAGGGAATGTATGCTACCAGAAGGACTTTAAGAACTGCTGTGTCATGGCTTTCACCGAGTCTTGGCTTAATGCGCATGACCGAGACGCAGACCTGTGGATTGACGGCTTTGGAGCCCCACTGCGCTCGGATCGGCAAGAAGAGGTAACGGGGAAATGTCAGGGGGGCGGCGTATGTTTATACATTAATAAGCAGTACTGCACATCTGTCGCGGTCAGAGAGTGCATCTGTACACCCGATGTGGAGCTGCTGTCTGTGTCACTACACCCCTTTTATTTGCCTCGCGAGTTCCCCCAGCTTTTCATCACAACTGTGTACATTCACCCGAGGGCAGACGCTTACTCCGCCTCCAGCACCGTCTTTGATGTAGTCCAGCGGCTGCAATCAATTTCTCCAGAGGCGCCAAACTTCATTCTTGGGGATTTTAACCATGTTTCTTTAAAGAAGACACTTAAAAACTTTTATCAGTTTGTCTCCTGCCCAACCAGGCGAAAAAAAACATTGGACCTCTGCTATGGATCCATAGAGAGGGCCTATAAATCACTCCCCCTTCCTCCTGTAGGATCCTCAGATCACAACTGTGTACATTTGCTGCCCACATATAAAACTGCTCTCAGAAGAGGCAAGGTGGAGATGAGAGACATTGATGTGTGGACAGAAGATTCAGTGCACAGCCTCCAGGAATGCTTTGACTGTACAGACTGGGAGATGTTCACACTGGCCTGTGGGGATGATTTGGACTCTTTGGTGGATGTCACATGCTCATACATGGCTTTCTGTAAAAATAAGATCGTTCCACGTAAACGTGTCAAAATATATCCCAACAACAAGCCATGGGTTACTAAATCAGTTAAATCCTGCTTACAGAGGAAAGCACTTGCCTTTAAACAGGGGTCTGTTTCTGAGCTACAGGTTGCCGCAAAAGAGCTGAAGTCCGAAATTGTAAGAGCAAAACAGAATTATAAATCAGAATTGGAAAGCAAGATGGCAACAAAGAAACTTGGTTCAGCCTGGGCCAGTATGAAAACTATTGCAGGCCTTCAGAGCACAGAGCGCAGTAATCGTGTGTTTTTAGATGGTTTTAATTCAGACACAGAGCTGGCTAATGCTCTTAATTGTTTTTATGGTCGTTTTGACTCCTTTGATTTTAGCACTGAAACCCAAGATTTGAAACAGAAACTCAAAGACAATCAGCACTTTAATACTGAGGTGCAGGATGTTAAAAGGGAGCTCTGTGCTGTAAAAGTGAACAAAAGTCAGGGCCCTGATAATATATGTGGACACTTGGTAAAGTCCTGTGCACATGAACTGAGTCCTGTGTTTCACTATATTTTTAATAAGTCTTTACAGACACAACATGTGCCTAAGGTCTGGAAAGATGCTGTGGTTGTTCCCGTTCTAAAATCCAGCTGTCCTAAAACGGTAAACGACTTTAGACCAGTTTCTTTGACTTCAATTTTAATGAAAATTTTTTAAAAACTGGTCAGATTTGAGGTCCTAAAGTAGACTGAGCATGCATTGGATCCTTTGCAGTTTGCCTATAGGCCTCACAGAGGAGTGGAGGATGCCACTGTCACACTGTTTAACATGCTTTTTAAACATCTGGATTTTAATGGGACACACGCCAGGCTTTTATTTGTGGACTTTTTTTCCACTTTTAATACAATCCAACCTCATGTTTTAGTTGAAAGGCTCCTGCAACAATTTGACTTGAGTAATAATCTGGTGGGTTGGATTCTGGATTTTTTAACCAACGGGACACAGAGAGTAAGGGTCAATGGTACATTGTCTGACCAAAAGTGCTCTTCTACTGGCTCTCCTCAGGGGTGTGTGTTGTCACCACTACTTTTCATCCTGTACACAAACATGTGTTGGAGCAGACATGACAACAGACACATTATAAAGTATTTGAATGAATGAATGAATGAATGAATGAATTTATTTTCGGATAGTACAGTACAGTACAGGTTGAAAGAAACTGTATAATATAACAACAAGGTCAAATTTGGCAAAGACTCCTTCTACTATACAATTCCACGTGAGTTATCCGAAATGGGTGATGGCTGAAGCCGCAACTTATATTGCATTATATTACATATAATGTATAATTATATAATGTATAATATATTACTTATATTTACATTATAAAGTATGCTGATGATTCAGTTGTTGTCAGTCTCCTTCAGGATGGTGAGAGTGGCCACGGTCCAGTAGTTGATGATTTTGTTCACTGGTGTGAGGATTCCTACCTGCAGCTGAATACGACAAAAACTAAAGATATGATTATTGACTTTAGGAGGACCGGAGTGGTGGCTCAGTTGATAGAGCACCCGCCCCCACACCCAGGAGGCAGGGGTTCAAATCCTGGCCGGGTCATGCCGAAGACCATATAAAAGTGGAACTTCCTGCCGTCCAGCTTGGTGCTCAGCAATAATGGAATGGAGGAGGGAAATTTGTGGCGGCGCCTTGCATGGCGGCGGTCCTCTGGTTCTACACTTGGGGTGTGTGTGATTAACACTGTAGATAGGTAAAACACAATCTCGTTCTACTGTACATGATTGGTTGTACAGTTGAATGACAATAAAGGGTGATTTAAAAAAAACAACTCCCAGGCACAAAGTCACTGTACTAAAAGGCCAGACCATTGAATGTGTGCAATCTTACAGATATCTTGGGATGATTATTGATAGTAATTTAAACTTTGAAGAGAACTGTGAAAGGGTGTGCAAAAAGGGTCAGCAACATTTGCATTGTTTAAGGAAACTTGCACGCTTCCAAATTGACCGAACCATAATGACAATGTTTTATCGGGCTTTTATTGAATCTGTTTTATCCTTTTCTTTAGTGTCATGGTTTGGACAGATGAAACTGAAACAGAGGAAATCCTTGGATCAGGTAGTTAGATGGTCCAGTCATTTGCTTGGTGAGTCACAGCTGAGCCTGACATCCCTGTACACCAGACAGGTACAGAGGATTGCTACCTCCATTTTAAATGATGACTCCCACACTTTGCACTGCAACTTTCAGCTTCTTCCCTCCAGACGGAGGTTTGTTGTCCCAAAATGTAAAACCCAGCGCTACAAAAACAGCTTTGTTCCTGCTGCTGTCAGAGTTTAACAAGATGTAACAATATATTCCACATAATTTAGTTGTCTATTTATTAATTTTTATTTTATATTTATTTATTTTTGTAGGTTTTTTATTTTTGGTTCTAAATCATTTGTTGGGTTTTAGACTTTTATTGAGTTTTTAATCTCTTTGTCTTAGTTTTTAACTTTTTAATGTGACCCTTCTCTCTTATCTCTTTGTTTTTTCACTTATCTCTTTGTCCTATGTCCTGATTGGTGGAGCCTTGAGTACTTTTATCGTGTTTATAGTCAGCTTTATGTGTGCCTTTTCATGTTCAATGTAATTGCTGTCATTTACCTTGATTATTGCCTGCTCTGTTTATAGCCTGACTCTGCCTTCACTCGTTGTCACAGTCTCGTCAAGAATTCAGGTTGGTTAGAACCCTGTTCCTGTTCTAACACCAGCTATCCTGTCTGTTTTTAAGTTTATTTTGTGGACTGTATGGACTCGTGTTTTTGTTAAATAAATACCACAAACTACATTCAGCGTCTGGGTCTTCCCTCTCTGCCCTGAGGGACATTTCCTGACAGAAGACTCCAACCAGTAACAGACCCAGCTGTTGTGGTTTGTGGGTTTTTGTTTTCTTTTTTATTTCACTCACCTGTTTGTGGAGCGAATCATGTCCTCTGCACACCGACCTCCGACAATTAAAGGGAGATCGGCAGTGGGACACCCGAGTGTGGAGGAGGAATGGGCTGCCGAATTCATCAAGGGCTTCATGAATGAAGCCCTCGCCTCCCGCAGCCCAAAGAAAATCTGGGGTAAGGGGGATTCGGCAACCGCTATCGTCGAGGCACATCCTGGGTTGTGGAGGTTTCCCCAGTTCACGGAGCTGCTGGCTACGCTCTCCATCCTGCAGAAGTCTTTCCCCGGGCTGACGTGGGGGTTGCCTCAGGGAGGCCAAAGCCAATGCGGAAGCGTGGTCCATGGCAGATGCACTGCTCGACCTCCAATTCACCCATTCCTGCTCCAGCTCCTTTCACTCCACGCCGCCGCCATCCGGCTCCGGACTGCCGGAGGAATACTCCCGCCTCTCAGGCAGCAACCTCCCCTTTGCCGAGGCAGGAGACCCCCGCAGCAGTGCCCTCTCAGTGCTTTTCCTCTCCGGCTGTTTCGTCAGCTTTCTCCCTCTCCCCAGCTGCTGTTTCCTGCTCCTCCTCGGCCATTCATCCCACTCCTGAGAGGTTGGCCGTTTGCTTCCCAGCTCCGCCCGTCACCGTGTCTGCAGGGGCGGCTTCTTCACGTTCCACTGAGGGGCCCACAACTGCTGAAGCCATGGAGAAGGCGGATTCCACACCTGCTGCAGCAGAAAACATCACGCCCCGGGAACACAGGAAAGTGTCTTTTCATTCTCTTTTACCAACCTATAAATTATCTTGCCTGATTCCCGGTGGTGAGGCTCCATCCCCGCAGTCCTGTGAGCCCTCACCGCCTGCTGCACCTAATGACTTTTCACCTGCTCTCTCCATGTCTCCTCCTCTGTTGAGACTCTGGAGCATTTGTTTGTTCAATGTTTTCGTTTATCTGGCCTTTTTGATCTTCTGAAAGTGTGGTTTCCTGATTTGGGTGAATGTTTCTCTTTTGGTTTGTTTATTTACGGGCCAAAGTATAAAGTGGCAAAGAAGTCTGTGCACACTTTGATGAACTTCCTATCTGGTACTGCTAAACTTGCCATCTGGCTGACAAGAAAAAATCGGACTACTAACGCTGGCAATGTGGATCCTGTGTTTGTTTTCAAGGCCTTGTTAAAAGTCAGACTCCAGGTGGAGTACTCTTACTATAAAATGGTGGACAATTTGGAGGTATTCACCAATAGATGGACTGTAGGGAATATTTTGTGTTCTGTGGGAGAGGAGGATGAGTTATGTTTGCACTTTTGAAATGTGAGACACTTGGTGGAATGATATTGGTGATCTTGCATTTTTGAATTGTGCAATAAAGGGATTTTTTAAAACTCAAACTCTGCCCCTTGAGTGTCCGCCAACTACTGGGTTGAGCCGCCAGGTGATGGAGGAGCCTGCGGCCCTGGAGAACCTGGTTCCAGCCCCGCAGCCATGGGTAGGACGGAGGGAGAGTGCTGCCTGTGATCTGGAGCCTGTGCTGACGAGCGCGCGTCCCCGGGCTTCAGCTGTGCCGGATCCAGAGCCAACAGGGAATGGACCTCCTGTTGCCACCTGCATGGGTCATGTCGCTGGGGGCTCCCAGGACTGCATTGACCACCATGCCTGCTGCTGGGGCCGCCGCAGCAGAGCCGGAGTTGGACCTCCAGAGGGCCGGGTCTGAGACGTCGCCGTCTGGATCAACGGAATCCTGGACATTGGTGGAGCTCAAGCTCAGGCACATGCTCTCCTTTGTTTTCATTGTTTCAGTTTTGGAGACATCTTGATGGGCTCTTGGTGTGGAGAGCCAAGGGCAGCTGTCAGCTGCACCTGAGCTCACCTCGCTGGGCTCCACTTCCGCCGGTGACTCTGACCCTGTTTCTCTGCCTCTCATGCTGGAGCTTTCCCCCAGGGTCACCGAGAATCGTCCAGCTTCACTAGAGGTCTTTGGGGGTCCGGCCTCGCCACCTGGTATCTCCGTGGGTCCAGCTCCCCCCGACGAGGTTGTTGCAGATGCTCCGTCCCAGCCTAGGACCTCCAAGGGTGCTGCTTTCCCTCTGGATGGGGTCTTTGTGGGTGCTCTATCCCAGCCTGGAACATCCGTGGGTGCAGCTCCTCCTTAGTCCGGGTCTCGGTGGGTGCTGTGTCCCGGTCGGGGACCGTCATGGGTTCTGCGCCCAAGCCTGATGCCTACGTGGGTGTTGCGCTCCAGTGTGAGCCCGCCGTGGGCATTGTGCTCCAGCCCGGGGCCACCCTGGGTGCAGCTCTGGACCAGTCCGGGTCCACCGTGGGTGCAGCTCTGGCCCAGTCTGGGCCCACCAAGGGTGCAGCTCCACCCCAGCCCAGAGCCACCGCGGGCGCAGCTCCGCCCAAGCCCAGAACTACTGCAGGTGCCGTTGTGCTCCAGCCCGGAGCCACCGTGGGTGCTGCAAAGTCCCAGTCCTGGACCACCAAGGGTGCTGCAGAGTAGTCCGAGGCCGTCGTGGTTCCCTCTCCTCCGCCAGACGCCACCGTGGTTGTCCCTCCTCTGCCGAACACCGTCATGGTTTCCCTTCCTCTGCCAGACACCATCGTGATTCGCCCTCCTCTGCCAGCCACCATCTTGGTTCCCTCTCCTCCACCGGACATCATCATGGTTCCCCGAATTCCTCTGTCCCCTTCGTCGTTGGGCCTCCCCGTGGGGCAGCCACCTCCTGGGCCACCTCTTCTGTTTTGGTGGCTAAAGAACTCTGGCCTACTGCCTGACAGACTGTGCCACTGGATTGGGTGGTCCACATTCTCCGGCAGGCCACCCGATTCATACCATTATGCCATCTGCCAGGTCTAGGGCTTTTGCCGGCCACCTGAACTGTCTAGCTTTTTGGTCCAGGGGGGCAAAGTTCCCGGTTTTTCTTGGGTGTAGCCCTGAGTGGGTTGTTTTGTGTTCCCACGTAGCCTGGCTCCCCCCACCACTGTCCCGGGCTGGTTTATTGTTGTGCTCTTATTGGGGGGGGGGGGGGGCTTTTTTTTTTGATGTTCCCCTGGGGTGTCTGCATTCCACCCCTTGGGGGGGGGGCTCTGTCATGAGGCTGAGCGCGGTGTTTCACCGGGCTCATGCTCTTACTTTATTTCTGCTTATCTCTTGTGTTTCCTCAGTCTTGTGTGATTATTTTACCGTGCACTGTTGTCACCCATGACAGACTGCTATGATGATGATGATGATGATGATGTTCCAAGATGTATGATGTGTTTTGAGTTGCCGGTTATTTCTGTTTTTGTACTCCTGTTCTCAGTATTATTTTGTAGTTCCTTTATGCATTCTTGTTCATCCTGCTCCTAGAGTTTTTATTGTGTTCTCTTTTTGACACAGCTCCCCACCTTGTTCTCCAGACGGTCCCATCTGGTAATCATCTGATATTGGCAGCTCAGTCTTTCCCTGTTCTGTAATTAGGTCATTCTACCCGCTTATGTGTTCCACACCTGCTGTCCTTGATTATTGTACCTTGATTATTGCCTGCTCTTTTTATAGCCTGACTCTGCCATCACTCCTCGTCGGAGTCTCTTCAAGAATCCAGGTCAATTAGAACCCTGTTCCTGTTCTAACACCAGCTACTCCTTACCCCGTCAAGTTGTAAGTTTATTTTGTGCACTGTATGGACTTTGTGTTTTTGTTAAATAAATACCACAAACTACAGTTCAGCATCTGGGTCTTCCTCTCTGCCCAGAGGGGCAATTTATGACAGTTTGTAACAGTAAACACAAAATGCAGGTTTAAATGAGGGTGTTTAATATTAAGGGAAAAAAATCCAAACCTACATGGCCCTGTGTGAAAAAGAGATGGCCCCCTAAGCCTAATAACTGGTTGGGCCACCCTTAGCGGCAACAACTGCAATCAAGTGTTTGCGATAACTGGCAATGAGTCTTTTACAGTGCTGTGGAGGAATTTTGGCCCACTCATCTTTGCATAATTGTTGTAATCCAGCCACATTTGAGGGTTTTCAAGCCTGAACCGCCTTTTTAAGATCATGCCACAGCATCTTTATCGGATTCAGGTCAGGACTTTGACTAGGCCACTCCAAAGTCTTCATTTTGTTTTTCTTAAGCCATTCAGAGGTGAATTTTCTGGTGTGTTTTGGATCATTGTCCTGCTGCAGAATCCAAGTGCACTTCAGCTTGAGGTCACGAACAGATGGCCAGACATTCTCCTTCATGATTTTTTGGTAGACAGCAGAATTCATGGTTCCATTTACCACAGCAAGTCTTCCAGGTCCTGAATCAGCAAAACAGCCCCAGACCATCACACTACCACCACCATATTTTACTGTTGGTATGAGCTTCCTTTTCTGAAATGGTGTGTTACTTTTACGCCGGATGTAATGGGACACACACCTTCCAGAAAGTTCAACTTTTGTCTCGTCAGTCCACAAAGTATTTTCCCAAAAGTTATGAGGATCATCAAGATGTTTTCTAGCAAAACTGAGACAATCCTTTATGTTCTTTTTGCTTAGCAGTGGTTTTCATCTTGGAACTCTGCCATGCAGGCCATTTTTCCCCAATCTCTTTCTTATGGTGGAGTCATGAACACTGACCTTAACTGAGGAAAGTGAGGCCTGCAGTTCTTTGGATGTTGTTGTGGGGTGTTTTGTGACCTCTTGGATGAGTCGTCACTGCACTCTTGGGGTAATTTTGGTCGGCTGGCCACTCCTGGGAAGGTTTACCACTGTTCCATGTTTTTGCCATTTGTGGATAATGGCTCTCACTGTGGTTTGTTGGAGTCCCAAAGCTTTAGAAATGGCTTTGTAACCTTTTCCAGACTGATAGATCTCAATGACTTTGTTTCTTATTTGTTCCTGAATTTCTTTGGATTGCAGCGTGATGTCTAGTTTTTGAGCATCTTTTGGTCTACTTCACTTTGTCAGGAAGGTCCTATTTAAGTGATTTCTTGATTCAGAACAGGTGTGGCAATAATCAGGCCTGGGTGTGGCTAGAGAAATTGAACTCAGCTTTCCAAAGATGTGATAAACCACAGTTAATTTATGTTTAAATTAAAATTAAATTAAATTAAATCACCCTTTATTGTCATTCAGCTGTACAACCAATCATGTACAGTAGAACGAGATCTATCTACTGTGTTAATCACACACACCCCAAGTGGAGAATCAGAATGATGAAAAGAGAGAAAAGAGAAGGAAACGCGAAAAGCGTGGGGGCGTAAAATTAAGCCTGAGGAGGCGTCAGTTTAACCGCATTCCTCTTGCTTCCATTATCATGGGGAACATACAATCCCTAAGAAATAAAGTGGATGAAATTCAAGGGAATGTACAATAGTAGAAGGACTTCAAGAACTGCTGTGTCATGGTTTACACGGAGACGTGGCTTACGGCGCATGACCAGGATGCGGACCTGTGTATTGACGGCTTTGGAGCCCCACTTCACTCGGATCGGCAAGAAGAGGTAACGGGGAAATGTCAGGGGGGCGGTGTATGTTTATACATTAATAAACAGTACTGTACATCTGTCACGGTCAGAGAGCACATCTGTACACCCAATGTGGAGCTTTTGTCCGTATCGCTGCGCCCCTTTTATCTGCCCTGCGAGTTCCCCCAACTTTTCATAATGACTGTGTACATTCACCCGAGGGCGAATGCTGACTCCGCCTCCAGCACCATCTTTGATGTGGTCCAGTGGTTGCAGTCGATTTCCCCAGAGGCTCCAAACTTTATTCTTGGGGATTTTAACCATGTTTCTTTAAAGAAGACACTTAAAAACTTTTATCAGTACGTCTCCTGCCCAACCAGGTGTAAAAAGACATTGGACCTGTGCTACGACTCTATAGAGAGGGCCTATAAATCACTTCCCCTTCCTCCTTTAGGATCCTCAGATCACAACTGTGTACATTTGCTGCCCACATATAAAACTGTTCTCAGAAGAGACAAGGCAAAGACCAGAGACGTAGACGTGTGGACAGAGGATTCAGTGCACTGCCTCCAGGAATGCTTTAACTGTACGAACTGGGAGGTTTTCACACTGTCCTGCGGAGATGATTTGGACTCTTTAGTGGACATCACATGCTCATACATGGCTTTCTGTAGGGATATGATCGTTCTACGTAAACGTGTCAAAATATATCCCAACAACAAGCCATGGGTTACAAAATCAGTTAAATCCTGCTTACAGAGGAAAGCACTTGCCTTTAAACAGGGGGATGTTTCTGAGCTACAAGTTGCCACAAAAGAGCTGAAGTCCGAAATTTTAAGAGCAAAACAGAATTATAAATCAGAGTTGGAAAGCAAGATGGTAACAAAGAAGCTTGGTTCAGCCTGGGCCAGTATGAAAACTATTGCAGGCCTTCAGAGCACAGAGTGCAGCAATCGTGTGTTTTTAGATGGTTTTAATTCAGACACAGAGCTAGCTAATGCTCTTAATTGTTTTTATGGTTGTTTTGATTCATTTGATTTTAGCACAGAAACCCAAGATTTGAAACAGAAACTCAAAGACAATCAGCACTTTAATATTGAGGTGCAGGATATTAAAAGGGCATTCTGTGCTGTAAAAGTGAACAAAAGTCAGGGCCCTGATAATATACAGTATGTGGGCGCTTGGTAAAGTCCTGTGCACATGAACTGAGTTCTGTGTTTCACTATATTTTTAATAAGTCCTTACAGACACAACAGGTGCCTAAGATCTGGAAAGAAGCCGTGGTTGTCCCTGTTCCAAAATCCAGCTGTCCTAAAACGGTAAATGATTTTAGACCAGTTGCTTTGACTTCAATTTTAATGAAAATTTTTGAAAAACTGGTCAGATTTGAGGTCCTAAAGCAGACTGAGCATGCAATGGATCCTCTGCAGTTTGCCTACAGGCCTCACAGAGGAGTGGAGGACGCCACTGTCACTCTGTTTAACATGCTTTTTAAACATCTGGATTTTAATGGGACACACGCCAGGCTTTTATTTGTGGACTTTTCTTCCGCCTTTAATACAATCCAACCTCATATTTTAGTTGAAAGGCTCCTGCAACAATTTGATTTGACTAATAATCTGGTGGGTTGGATTCTGGATTTTTTAACTAACAGGACACAGAGAGTAAGGGTCAATGGTACATTGTCTGACCAAAAGTGTTCTTCTACTGGCTCTCCTCAGGGGTGTGTGTTGTCACCACTACTCTTCATCCTGTACACAAACATGTGTCGGAGCAGACATGACAACAGACACATTATAAAGTATGCTGATGATTCAGTTATTGTCAGTCTCCTCCAGGATGGTGAGAGTGGCCACGGCCCAGTAGTTGATGATTTTGTTCACTGGTGTGAGGATTCCTACCTGCAGCTGAATACGACAAAAACTAAAGACATGATTATTGACTTTGGGAGGAAAACTCCCAGGCACGTAGTCACTGTACTAAAAGGCCAGACCACTGAATGTGTGCAATCCTACAGATATCTTGGGATGATTATTGATAGTAATTTAAACTTTAAAGGAAAGGATAAAACAGATTCAATAAAAGCCCGATAAAACATTGTCATTATGGTTCGGTCAGTTTGGAAGTGTGCAAGTTTCCTTAAACAATGCAAATGTTGCTGACCCTTTTTGCACACCCTTTCACAGTTCTCTTCAAAGTTTAAATTACTATCAATAATCGTCCCTGTCATGGTTTGGTCAGATAAAACTGAAACAGGAAATCCTTGGATCAGGTAGTTAGATGGTCGAGTCGTTTGCTTGGTGAGTCACAGCTGAGCCTGACATCCCTGTACACCAGACAGGTACAGAGGATGGCTACCTCCATTTTAAATGATGACTCCCACCCTTTGCACTGCCACTTTCAGCTTCTTCCCTCCAGACGGAGGTTTGCTGTCCCAAAAAGTAAAACCCAGCGCTACAAAAACAGTTTTGTTCCTGCTGCTGTCAAAGAGTTGAACAAGTTGTAACAATATATTGCACATAATTTAGTTTCCTATTTATTAATTTTATTTTATATTTACTTATTTTTGTAGGTTTTTTATTTGGGTTCTAAATCTTTTATTGGGTTTTAGACTTTTGAGTTTTTAACCTCTTTGACTAGTCTTTAACTTTTTAATATGACCCTTCTTTCTTATCTCTTTGTCTTATGTCCTGATTGATGGAGCCTTGAGTACTTTTATCGTCTTTATAGTCAGCTTCATGTGTGCCTGTGTTTGTGTTCATGTTGAATGTAATTGTGGTTTGTAAATATGGACGTCACCCGACTGCAAAACTAATCTACCTATGGGTACAAATAAAGTAACCTGAGGGCCACTGCCATGCAAGGCGCCGCCACAAATTTCCCTCCTCCATTCCATTTTTGCTGAGCACCAAGCTGGACGGCAGGAAGTTCCACTTTTATATGGTCTTCGGCATGACCCGGCTGGGATTTGAACCCCTGCCTCCCGGGTGTGGGGCCGATGTTCTACCAACTGAGCCACCACCAGTTAATAGTAAACGTCTTCATTTAAAACCTGCATTTTGTGCTTACTTGTGTTTTCTTTGTCTAATATTTAAATTTGTTTGATGATCTGAAACATTTAAGTTTGAAAAACATACAAAAAATAAGAAATCAGGAAGGGAAGCAAACACTTTTTCACACCACTGTAGTTGCAGATCCAACCTAAATAAATAAAGGTGGGGACTGTGGGGAGCGTGGAATAAAGAGACTGAATTGTGTTTTATTCCAGTTTATTCCAACATTCATTTCCCCAGCCTGCTCTCTCCAATAAGCAGGAAAACAAGAGGCTGAGCCACATCAGAGTTTCACATTTATACCTTTTCTCATACAGACTTCTCACACACAGGGGGGGATCATCCCCGTCAAAACGCTTTATTGACATTTCTCCCCCCTCCAGTCTTCCGTCTTCTACCTGTTCTTCTACCGCTGTTTTAGGAATGTCCTCTGGCCGGACTGGAACTTGATGGTAGCCGCGAACCAGGTCTATTTTGTCCTTTTTTTTTTTTTTTCTTTTTTTTTCCTTTGAAAGACAAAAGTAAAATAGAAAGATGTCTTTACCTTCTTTACATGTTTCAACTGCACTGCAGCCTTCATCAGAAGGCTGCAGTGCAGTCAGCTCTTCTCCCGAAGAGCTGACTCTTCTGATGAAGGCTGCAGTGCAGTTGAAACATGTAAAGAAGGTAAAGACATCTTTCTATTTTACTTTTGTCTTTCAAAGGAAAAAAAAAAAAGGATAAATAATTAAAAGAAGACAAAATGAACCTGTTTGACGTACAGGTCTATTTTGGAAAAAATGCGCACCCCCGCCAGGTGTATTGAAAAATCCTGGATGTGTGGGATGGGATAACGATCGTGTGCCGTGGCGTTGTTCAGCTGGCAGTAATCGCCGCACGGTCTCCAGGAGCCATCAGCTTTCGAGACCATATGCAGCGGCGAAGCCCATGGGCTTTTCGAACGGCGAATGATGCCCAGCCTCTCCAGGCTGGCGAACTCCTCGCGCGCTATAGAGAGCTTGGCAGCAACTAAGCGCCAAGCTTTCGCAAAGACAGGGGGGCCAGATGTAGTTATAAAGTGCTCCACCCCGTGTTTTGCGACCGTTGCTGAGAAAGTGGGTACCGTGAGTGCTGGAAACCGGGTGAGGAGTGTATGGAGCTTACCGCCTGCTGCGGTGACGTTGGTCTGTACTGGTGGTGGGGACACTCGAGCTGAACAGGGGAGAGAGTAAAAAGAGAGTGCATTTACCAGCCGCCTATTGGCAAGATCAACTAACAGACCATGTGAGCACAGAAAATCAGCGCCTAACATGTTGAAACTCACCGCCGCTATGACAAAAGTCCATTCATATGTGCGGCCATGTAAGCATAAAGACAAAGTCTTTTTCCCGTAGGTGCTGATGCTCGAGCCGTTTGCCGCCGTTGCTCCGCTACCACGGGGTCCAGCCAACCGGTCAACATATGTCGGGGTGATGAAACTCACTTGGGCTCCGGTGTCTATAAGGAAATCCCGTCCGGAGCTCACATCTGTGATGTAGAGCAGCTTGCTGCTTTCACCGAGAGTCGAAGCTGCTAACGACCCTCGGTCTTGCCGTTTCCCGAACTCCTGAAGCTGCAGTGCGGCACACACCTGTGTGCCCTCTCGGCGAACCTCCGATGATAAAAGCAGAGATCCTCTCCTCCGCTGCGTCGGGGCCGCGCCTCTGCCACTGAACCATCACCTCCACCACGTCAAGGCCGCGCCGCTGCCATTGTTGGTAAGCTTGGGTCTGCTGCCTCTGGCTCCCCGCTGCTTTGGGTCGCCGCTGCGGCCGTCTGCTCGCCGCAGGCGTCCAGGATCCTGTCTGCCTCCTGGGCCAGCTCCCGGAAATCTTCCTGGGTCTGACAACGTACGCCGGCCAGCATCCCTCTCATGTGCACCGGGAGGTTGGTGAGGAAGATGTACTGGAAAAGGAAGTCGTCGTTGTCTGACCCCCTCAGCTGTAACATATCCTCCATCAGGGCGCTTGGCCTGTGTCCTCCCTGGTCGAGCAAAGCCAGGAGCCTCCTAGCCCTCACTTCGGCTGAGGGCGTGAAAAACTTGATGAGGGTAGCTTTCAACCTGCCGTATCTGTCGGTGGTGGGTGGCTGCTGTACCAAGCTCTGCACGCACCGAGCCGTGCGGTTATCCAGCTTAGCGATGACATGGTGGAACTTAGTGTCATCCACCGTTACCCCTGCGAGCGCGAACTGTGACTCCGCTTGTAGGAACCACGACCGTGGATTGTCCTGCCAGAATTCCGGCAGCTTGACGGCTACGGCACTCGCCAGGGCAGACTCCAGTGAGTCTGGAACGCGGAGACCTTCTCCAGGCATTCTCTATGTCGATAGGTCACCAATGTGGGGAGCGTGGAATAAAGAGACTGAATTATGTTTTATTCCAGTTTATTCCAACGTTCATTTCCCCAGCCTGCTCTCTCCAATAAGCAGGAAAACAAGAGGCTGAGCCACATCAGAGTTTCACATTTATACCTTTTCTCATACAGACTTCTCACACTCAGGGGGGATCACATATCCCCGTCAAAACCCTTTATTGACATTTCTCCCCCCTCCAGTCTTCCGTCTTTTACCTGCGTCCTGGAGGTCAGGAAGTCCTTCGTTCACACCCCTGTCCTCTCTCGTTGTCCTCCGCAGGTGGTCCGGGCTTACTGTCCTCTTCGTCGTGAGGTCAATGTGCTGTCAGCATCTCTCTTATGTTTAACATACGTATGCACAAATACACCCCTTTTATGTCTAAACATATGTATGCACAAATACACAGCTACAGGGATTTACATTTGCCTACAAAATCATGGAGAGGTGGCCGAGTGGTTGAGCAGCTGCTAAACAAGTGGAAGGTCATGTGTTCATGACTGGGCCAGGATGGGTGTCTGGTGTCAGACTTTTGCCAAATCAAATATGCAGAACATGATGATATGCTGTGGTGACCCCAAAAAGTAGAAGATCAATCAGACTTTATTTACAAAGCACTTTTCATACAGTGTAGCAGCTCAAAGGGCTGTGCAAAATAATAAACAACATACACCAAAAGCCAAAACAGTCTCCCCCACTCACAACCAGTGTGCCATTTGTGAAAAAACCAGAGGGGGGGAATATTTTTGAACTTTTTTTATTCATGAAAATAACTCAAGAACAGCATGCCTAAATTAAGTATGAAGCCTGTTGGGCTTTTTTGCAGCTATATATATATAGTATATTATATATTACATATAAACCACTATAATTATAACCTATTTAAATGAGAAATGTTAACTTACCCTGGCCATGGTTTGTGCACGGTGCTCTGGAAAAAACAATCTATGCCCTGTATCCCAGCAACAGCTTGTCACTGTCAGCTCAGCACTTCCGCTTTTCCTATGGTCAGACTTTCTACTGATTTTTTTAAATAGCAGTCTCTAAATAACAATGGATGGGAAACGTATTCTAGCAGCTCTGGATGTAAAATATGACATGGAAAACAGGAGTCTGAGTACAGACTGTACCGGCGTCCCATGTCCCACCCTTCTTTAATTCTGATTGGCTGCTTAGAAAGGTCTGACACTGATGAACTCAGTTGCAGTCTGAAAAGGTGAACTTTTTTCAACGCTGAGCACCGCAACAAAAAACGTCTACCGCTCAAAGCCAGCGCCGAGGTCGCTCAGCGCTGTAAACGCTGGGCTACATAATCAGGGCTAAGACCATTAAGAAATCGCCCCGCCCGCCCCAGGCAATCATCCACACGGTGTCTCCAGACACAAATGGGTACACGTTTTGGACGGTGAGGCTGGACGACGTGGAGGTGCCACTGTTGACTGACACGGGAACGGAGGGTTCATTGCTGAATCGGGCCATGGTGAACAGGTTTTTTTCCCCCACCACAGAGTTAGAGGCAACCCAGTGCCGTTATATGGCTATGGAGGTGGAAGGCTGGACACAGTCGAGTCTTTGGAGCCAACTGTTCAGTACAAGTCTACGATGATGCTTGACTTCACACTCCACATAACAGCACGGGGCGATAACATCATGGGCTGTGACTTATTTTATAGACTGGGTTTCGCCATCAAAGGCGACGCTGGAGAAGAGTGGTCGGGCTGTGGCCGGTGGAAGCCCCCGATTCCGGTAACTGATGAGGATGAGGTGTGGGATGAAGGATTACCAGATGCCACGGGGGTCAGGTGGGACAAATTTTGCTTGGGGCCAGCGCAGGAGGGTCTCAGTGCCGATGCTCGAAAAACGGTCAAAGGGAGTACCAAGCATGATGGTGAGGCACCTGCGCTGGTGAGTGGCGCCGATGGGTTGGCTCCGGGTGTCTCCAGAGATTGGCCGCGAGGAGACGGAGAGTCTGCAGCTTTGAGGGGACATGTTACACCAACACCATGAGAGGTCGGGACAGGACCGATGAGCGTGAGGGATCGACGTGCTTGTCAGCAATGCCTCAAGCCGAGCCGGGCCCTGTTAAAGGTCCAAGATTGGGTTCAGGTTTGAAGGGAGACGTGCCCACAGCGAAGGTGGGCAAGACATCAGCATCAGGGGAGTCGGGAACGTCTGCACATAGTGGCCAGATTGGACTCGGCGCACTTCAAGCTCTCTGATGGCTCGATGTGGCACACAAACCAGCTTTGGCGTGTCCGAGAGGAATCTCCGGGAAACAAAGCCAGACAAGGGACGAGGTCAATGATGGGGAGGAGTGGTTTCAGCATCTGAGGGGTCGACCATCACCATGACAACCAGTTGTCTCCAGGGGCGCATCGGCTGAGAGGGTGCCCTGGGCCCCCATACCAGTTATGCCCTTTCTGTTGGAACACTTGGGCTGTAAATAGTATATACTGATGTTTTGTGTTTTGGTTCAGGTTCGGGTTCAGGTTCAGGTTACTTTATTTGTACCCGTAGGTAGATTTGTTTTGCAGTCAGGTGACATCCATATTTACAAACCACAATTACATTCAACATAAACACAAACACAGGCACACATGAAGCTGACTATAAACACGATAAAAGTACTCAAAGGCTCCACCAATCAGGACATAAGACAAAGAGATAAGAGAAAAAACAAAGAGATAAGAGAGAAGGGTCATGTTAAAAAGTTAAAGACTAGTTAAAGAGATTAAAAACTCAAAAAAGTCTAAAACCCAATAAAAGATTTAGAACCCAAATAAAAAACCTACAAAAATAAGTAAATATCAAATAAAAATTAATAAATAGATAACTAAATTATGTGCAATATATTGCCACATCTTGTTCAACTCTTTGACAGCAGCAGGAACAAAGCTGTTTTTGTAGCGCTGGGTTTACATTTTGGGACAACAAACCTCCGTCTTGAGGGAAGAAGCTGAAAGTTGCAGTGCAAAGGGTGAGAGTCATCATTTAAAATGGAGGTGTCTGGTGTACAGGGATGTCAGGCTCAGCTGTGACTCACCAAGCAAACGACTGGACCATCTAACTACCTGATCCAAGGATTTCCTCTGTTTCAGTTTTATCTGACCAAACCATGACACTAAAGAAAAGGATAAAACAGATTCTATAAAAGCCCGATAAAACATTGTCATTATGGTTCGGTCAGTTTGGAAGTGTGCAAGTTTCCTTAAACAATGCAAATGTTGCTGACCCTTTTTGCACACCCTTTCACAGTTCTCTTCAAAGTTTAAATTACTATCAATAATCGTTCCAAGATATCTGTAAGATTGCACACATTCGGTGGTCTGGCCTTTTAGTACGGTGACTTTGTGCCTGGGAGTTTTCCTCCCAAAGTCAATAATCATATCTTTAGTTTTTGTCGTATTCAGCTGCAGGTAGGAATCCTCACACCAGTGAACAAAATCATCAACTACTGGGCCGTGGCCACTCTCACCATCCTGGAGGAGACTGACAACAACTGAATCATCAGCATACTTTATAATGTGTCTGTTGTCATGTCTGTTCCGACACGTTTGTGTACAGGATGAAGAGTAGTGGTGACAACACACACCCCTGAGGAGAGCCAGTAGAAGAACACTTTTGGTCAGACAATGTACCATTGACCCTTACTCTCTGTGTCCTGTTGGTTAAAAAATGCAGAATCCAACCCACCAGATTATTACTCAAATCAAATTGCTGCAGGAGCCTTTCAACTAAAATATGAGGTTGGATTGTATTAAAGGCGGAAGAAAAGTCCACAAATAAAAGCCTGGTGTGTGTCCCATTAAAATCCAGATGTTTAAAAAGCATGTTAAACAGAGTGACAGTGGCGTCCTCCACGCCTCTGTGAGGCCTATAGGCAAACTGCAAAGGATCCAGCACATGCTCAGTCTGCTTTAGGACCTCAAATCTGACCAGTTTTTCAAAAATTTTCATTAAAATTGAAGTCAAAGCAACTGGTCTAAAATCATTTACCGTTTTAGGACAGCTGGATTTTGGAACAGGGACAACCACAGCATCTTTCCAGACCTTAGGCATGTGTCTGTAAGAACTTATTAAAAATGTAGTGAAACACAGAACTCAGTTCATGTGCACAGGACTTTACCAAGCGCCCACATATATTATCAGGGCCCTGACTTTTGTTCACTTTTACAGCACAGAACTCCCTTTTAACATCCTGCACCTCAATATTAAAGTGCTGATTGTCTTTGAGTTTCTGTTTCAAATCTTGGGTTTCTGTGCTAAAATCAAATGAATCAAAACAACCATAAAAACAATTAAGAGCATTAGCTAGCTCTGTGTCTGAATTAAAACCATCTGAAAACACACGATTACTGCTGTTACCAACCCGATGTTCTGCCGGCCGCCGAACCGTAGTTGAGCAGCCCCGGGTAGCGCTAGCCCGTTTATTCTAGCGCGGCCCGTTAGTGGTAACAGCCAATACACAGTCCAACAAACCTTTCAAGTGGGAAGAACGAGGCACTTTATTTAGACTGCAGCAACTGTCCACACTTACTGCTCGTCCGGAGCACACTGGCTTCTTACACTCTTCGTATCATTACGTACAGCTCGTTATACCTCCATCGCTACTCCCGTCTCAGCCACAACAACGCCGCCATGGGCCCCCTTACGTCACTTCTCCTCTACACATACACGCACTCACACACACATACACACCGCAACCTGTCCAGGTTAAAGGAGAGCAGGCTTGGCCTGCAACACTACCCCCACTCTGGATGATGATCAATCTTTGACATCACTCCAGCACACGTCATTACATATCATGGCAAGAGAAATACAGTCATCGTACAACTGAACATTTCCAACAGTCCACAAATGAGTCCTCCACCTGTAAAAGGCGACTGAAGGCAAAGGGGAAAGAAATGTCCAAAGAATGTCTATCAATGCCTACTGCATGTCCTCACACTAATGTAACGCAAAAATCATTCATTCACATTGCGGTGACACCAAAATATGTGTGATAAAACCTTCGTTCTGTGCACAAGAGTTCGTAGGAGGAGAAACAAACTTAGACATCTATAAACATCTTAAACCAAAGACTTCAGCTTACCCCTAGGGTTCTACATGCAAAGTGCTAATATCATAAGATGCGGCCACAACGACTGAGATATCAAATGCCAACTGTCATATACACATAGTGGTGAAAGCATCTTCAGTGTGCTCCAAAGTCTGTACAGCCCCTCAAACAGCCTGCTGCTAAGTGCAACTACAAAAATAGAACTCTTATTTCTTACAAAGTGAACACTTAGAAACGTAATTCCCTTTTTTTTTTTTCTAACTGAAACTAGGGAGTTCCAGGTAGACTACCGTTACTCCCGATGAGATCAGGGCGCATTCTTGCCCTCACCTGGAACAATGATCTCACCACTAAATAACTAAGGCAAGTCTATTAAATTCTTAATGTTCAGTGTGCAACCCAGTCACCAAACCTGTCAGGAGCTCCGCGGGTCCTCTGTGGCCTCTGAAGTGGTGCGGCAACAGGAAGAAAACATCGGTCGCGTCCCCCACTTGGATCCTTAGCTCTGGCCTCATCCAGCCGAGGGCGAAAAGAACTCTCCGAAGGATGGTCACAGTCTGGTCGAATTGTCTGTGAAGAGTGGGGGTCCGGAAGGGCCCCTGCCGCAGCAGCATCCATCTCTGGCGAGTTGTCCCACAGGTCCAGAGGGCCGATGTCTGCATTGTCTGCACCGTCGTCCCACACCGGCGGAGGAACCTCCACTGCTGACCATTCTTTGGCACCCTGGAACGCCCAGCTGTTGTCCAGAGGGGTTCTGGAGTGGTAAAGTTTGAGTTTGTCATGGTGCACCACCTTGACTTTAGCCCTTTGGCTTTTCTGGATACGGTAAACCATGTCGTCCAGCTGGCTCACGACGATATAGGGACCCTCGTAGAAGGGCAAAAACTTCCGTATTTTGTTTTTCACCCTCTTGGTGCCCTTGACCAAGTGCCATACCGCATCTCCAACCTTGTAGTGGATTTGGTGAGTGTTTTTATCATACTGCCATTTTGCACGCTCAGCAGCTCTCCCTAAGGTTTCCCGTGCCAGCTGGTGGGAAAGCTCCAGTCGTTCTCTGAGCTGCATCACATATAAGGGAAGTGAGCTGCTATGGATGTAGTCGGGAGGCATACCAGCCACCAAGTCAACTGGTTCCGTGACCTCTCAACCATAAAGCATCATGTTGGGTGACAACCCTGTGGAACTGTGCTTAGTTGCCCTATAAGCCATCAGTGCATAAGGAATCATGACATCCCAATCCCAGTGACATCTCTCAGCAGTTGTAGCCAGGATCTTTTGCAGGGTGGCATTAAACCGCTCCACCTGGCTGTTGGACTGGGGGTGAAATGGGGTGGTACGGGTCTTTTCAATTCCCAGTAGGGCACGCATTCCCTGAAACACAGCTGACTCAAAGTTTGTGCCCTGATCACTGTGGAGGGAGTGGGGCACTCCGTGCCTACACACCCACTCCAAGGCAATCTTCTCAGCTACTGTCGTCGCTTGCTCATCAGGAACTGGATAAGCTTCGACCCACTTGCTAAAATAGTCCTGAACAACCACTATATAGCGATTGTGCCGCTCAGTCTCGTTTAATGGACCCATGAGATCGACAGCAATCCGTTCCATGGGGCTGCCTACTTTTACAGAGCCCATGGCCGCCTGTGGAGTTTTCTTGGGGTGAGCCTTGGCTGCACAGCTGGTGCAGGTGCGGCACCAAAGGGTGACATCAGTTTTCATATCGTACCAAAAGTACCGGGTCTTAAGGTGAGAAAGGGTCTTCTCTGCACCAAAATGGCCCCCCACCGGCCCCTCATGCATCTGTGCCATTACAGATGTGCGGTACGAGCTCGGCAGGAGAATCTGGGGGTAAAACACCTTTCCCTCTGTGCAGTAAAACTTTCTGAGTACAACCCCATCCCTCTGATAGAGTCGCCTCCAATGTGCACAGTAGGCTTTGATGGCGGGACTGCATGATGCCACATCAGCCCATGCAGGCCGTCCCTCCCCCTTCTCAAACCACATGCACAAAGGATTGGAGGATCGTCACTTCCTTGTGGTAACGTATCGTCACTTCCTGTTTTGCTGTCTGCCTGTGTGGTTTGCTCTCCAGCTCTCGAGCCACTAGCTATGGCTACTACCTCTCTTTCCTCTCCTCCTCTGGTGTGCTTTCTCTGTCAGATGTTTAGCTACACCTCTGCCTCTTTTAGTGATAACGGTAAATGTAATAAATGTCTTTTTGAGGCGCTCGAGGCGAGGTTGTCTGATTTGGAATCCCGGCTCCGCTGCATTGAAACACCGTCTGCGCCAGTTAATCTCGACGGACGCCCCTTAGCTGCAGCGGAGCTAGCTAGCTTAGGTCCCCCTGTCAGCGGTTCCCCGGCTCTCCTCAGCAGCCAGGAGACTGGGTGGGTGACGGTGAGAAGGAAGCCTAGTCGCAAAGCCCCGGTTCACCACCAACCTGTTCACGTTTCTAATCGTTTTTCCCCGCTCAGCGACACACCCGCTGAGGAAAAAACTCTGATCATTGGCGACTCTGTAGTCAGAAACGTGAACCTAGAGACTCCATCGGCCATAGTCACATGCATTCCTGGGGCCAGAGCAGGCGACATCGAGTCAAATTTGAAAATGCTGGCTAAAAGTAACTGTAAATATTCCACAATTGTTATTCACGCCGGCATTAATGACATCCGTCTCCGGCAGTCGGAAGTCACGAAACTTAATATAGAATCGGTGTGTGACTTTGCAAAAACGATGTCAGCCACTGTAGTATTCTCTGGGCCCCTCCCCAATCTGACCAGTGATGACATGTTTAGTCGCTCGTCATCCTTGAACCGCTGGCTGTCTGTGTGGTGTCCTAAAAATGACGTGGGCTACATTGACAATTGGAGCTCTTTTTGGGGAAAACCTGGTCTTATGAGACGAGACAGCATTCATCCCACTTTGGATGGTGCTTCTCATTTATCTAACAATCTGGCATCTTTTTTATCCAAATTTCCAAAACCATGACTACTCAGAGTTGGGACCAGGAAGCAGAGTCGCAGTCTTACACGCCTCTCTGCAGCTCCTCTTCATCCGCCACCCCTCAGCTTAGCCCCTGTCTTCCCCATCAGAGAATCGTTGTCTGCTCCCTCCAAAGTATATAAAAATATAATGTATAAGCATCCCAAAGTGATAAAGCAAAATATTGGTAAAACTCAAATTAAACATAAAGCCTCTAAATTGAATGATTTGGCCTCTGTTCCTCCTCATAATTTAAAAATTAAATGTGGTTTATTAAATATTAGGTCTCTAACTCCCAAGTCTCTGTTAGTCCATGATCTGTTAATTGATCATCAGATTGATTTAATTTCCCTTACAGAGACTTGGTTAGGACAAGAGGATTATGTTGGTTTAAATGAATCAACTCCCTCTGGTTATTTAAACTGTCAAAATCCCAGAAGTTCTGGTCGTGGAGGAGGAGTAGCATCAATTTACCATTCCAAATTACTAGTTAATGTAAAGCAAAAAACATGTTATAATTCCTTTGAGGGCCTGGTCCTCAGTGTTGGGCACTTTAGCAATTCCAGGTTAAACCCAATTTTATTTGCCATAGTTTATCGTCCCCCATCAACCTATTCAGAATTTTTATCCGAATTTGCTGATTTCTTAGCTGATTTAGTGCTGAAATCTGATAGAATAATTATAGTAGGGGACTTTAATATACATGTGGATGTAGATAGTGACTGCCTTAATGTGGCTTTTAATTCAATATTAGACTCGATTGGGTTTTCTCAGAAAGTAGGAAATTCTACTCATTACCTCCACCATACATTGGACCTTGTTCTGACATATGGCATAGAAATAGAAAATCTTGTAGTGTCTCCTCATAACCCTGTACTGTCAGACCATTGTCTGTTAACCTTTGATTTTACTATTTCTGACTATTTGGCTCCTAAAGAAAAATATTATCACAGTAGATGCCTCTCAGATGATGCTGTTTCCAAATTTATGCAGATTGTTTCCTCTATGCCATGTGTCAACACAACGGAAATAAGCTATAGACAGCTTGCTCCTTCTGTAATTGATAACATGGTGGATAGTGTTTCAGCTTCTCTGCATCAGGCTCTAGACTTGGTGGCCCCCTTAAAAAAGAAAAAGTCTAATCAGAGATTTTTAACTCCTTGGTTCAACACAGAAACTCGTAGCTTAAAACAGAAGACTCGTCAATTAGAAAGAAAATGGCGCTCTACTAATTTAGATGAAATCTATTTAGCTTGGAGAAATCATCTTTTAATTTATAAAAAATCTCTTAGAAAAGCTAGAACGAGTTATTACTCTGCATTAATAGAAGAGAACAAGAATAATCCCAGGTTTCTTTTCAGTACTGTAGGCAGGTTGACAAAGAGTCAGGACTCTGTCAATCCTAGCATCCCCTTAGAGCTTACTAGTCAGGACTTTATGAACTTTTTCAATAATAAAATTTCATCCATCAGAGATAAAATCAATCAGATTCTTCCCACAGTTAACTTAAATACTGTAACTACTACAACTCCTTCTATTGATGTCTGTCTTGATGAGTTTACTCCAATCGACCTTTGTGAGTTAGACAAAATAGTTTCCTCATCCAAACCTTCAACTTGTCTTTTAGACCCTATTCCTACCAGGTTATTTAAAGAAGTCTTCCCACTTATTGGTAGCTTTATTCTTCATATAATCAATTCTTCATTAACTTTAGGCCATGTACCGCAGGCTTTTAAAACGGCTGTAATTAAACCCTTACTCAAAAAGCCAACGCTAGATCCAGGAGCTTTAGCTAACTATAGACCAATCTCTAATCTGCCTTTCATTTCAAAAATACGCAATTATTTGACCACCTGCAGGGAAATGGTTTATTTGAGGAGTTTCAATCTGGGTTTAGAATCCATCATAGCACTGAAACAGCCTTAGCGAAGGTCACTAACGACCTCCTCATTGCATCTGATAATGGACTAGTTTCTGTACTTGTCCTTTTAGATCTTAGTGCAGCTTTTGATACTATTGATCATAATATTCTACTTGATAGATTAGAACACTATGTTGGACTTAATGGAACTTCGTTGCAGTGGTTTAGATCTTGTTTATCTGATAGGTTCCAGTTTGTTCATGTAAATGATGAGTTTTCTCTCAGCTCAAAGCTTAGTCATGGAGTTCCACAGGGATCTGTGCTTGGCCCTACTCTTTTTAGTTTATATATGCTTCCGTTAGGCAACATTATTAGAAAGCACTGTATACATTTTCATTGTTATGCAGATGACACACAATTATACCTGTCAATGAAGCCAGATGATACTAATCAATTAGCCAAGTTAGAAGCCTGTCTTAAGGAAATCAAAGTTTGGATGACTTGTAATTTCCTGCTATTAAATTCAGATAAGACTGAAGTCATTCTTGTTGGTCCAAAAAACCTTAGAAATTCCTTTCCAAATCAAAATTTCAGTTTGGATGCAGTTACTCTTTCTCTTAATAGCTCTGTGAGGAACCTTGGAGTTATTTTTGATCAGGATTTGTCCTTCAATTCACATATTAAATTTGTTTCTAAGACTGCCTTCTATCATTTGCGTAATATTGCCAAGATTAGGAGCATCTTGTCTCAGAGTGATGCTGAGAAGCTGATCCACGCTTTTGTTAGCTCGAGATTAGATTATTGTAATTCTTTATTATCAGGCTGTCCTAAAACATCTTTAAAAAGTCTTCAGCTGATCCAAAATGCTGCAGCAAGAGTTTTAACAGGTACTAGAAAGAGAGATCATATCTCTCCGGTTCTGGCCTCCCTTCATTGGCTTCCCATAGAGTTTAGAATTAAGTTTAAAATCCTTCTTCTTACTTACAAAGCTCTAAACAATCAGGCTCCTTTTTATTTAAAAGATCTGATACTACCGTATCATCCTAACAGAGCACTACGCTCCCAAAATGCAGGTTTACTTGTAATACCTAGAATCTCCAAAAGTACAATGGGAGGCAGAGCCTTCAGTTATCAAGCTCCTCTCCTGTGGAATCAGCTGCCAATCTGGATTCGGGAGTCAGACTCGATCTCTGTTTTTAAGAATAGGGCTAAAACCTACCTTTTTGATATAGCCTACAATTAGGGAGGGATCATGTGTTTCTGAACCCTCCCTTAGTTATGCTGCTAATAGGTTTAGTCAGCCGGGGGACCTCCAGTAATGCACTGGGCCTCACTCCTTTCCTCACTCTCTATGAAATATTTTTTTTTTGCTGGTCATTAACATTTGTTTGTTCTCTCCCATAGATTGAGTCCCCATCGTGCTGTTTGCTCTCTACATGTCTGTTCTTTTCTTCTTCTCTGTCCCCTCACCCCCCAGCCAGTCGCAGCAGATGACTGCCCCTCCCTGAGCCTGGTTCTGCTGGAGGTTTCTTCCTGTTAAAAGGGAGTTTTTCCTCTCCACCGTCGCCAAGTGCTTGCTCACAGGGGATCGCCTGATTGCTGGGGTCTTTCTGCAACTGTGGGGGTCCTCCCTACAGTTGATAGTGCTATGAGATGACTGTTGTTGTGAAATGGCGCTATATAAATAAAGTTGAATTGAATTGAATTGAATTGAATTGAATTGAAAGGTGCTATGTCCGTGTCAGTCATTTGTGCTCCTTTTAACTGGTCCTGGGTCCAACCCCTGAACAGCTCAGTCTGAGATGGCTCGCTCACCCTGGTGATATCTGGATGAGAGAGAGGATGGTCACCGCTATTGTTGGTAACATTGACTACCCCCACTAGAGCTTGCTCAGGGGATGCTGCTAGCGGAGCATCTTCCAGGAAATTGTTGGCAAGGCTGCACTGCACCCCCTTGCTTTGATGCAGGCTGCCGCTAGAGTCCGGCTCGGGTACGGTGCAGGGACAGGAGCTTCTACACGGCTTCCTGGACAAAGCGTCGGCGTTTTGGTGGAACTTTCCCCCCACGGTGGATCACCTGGAAGTCATATTCGGCTAGTTTCTCCAACCAGTGAGCAAGTTGTCCCTCTGGCTGTCTCAGCTTGGTTAGCCAGCGCAGGCTGCTGTGATCGGTTCAGACGACGAAGGACCTCCCGAGCAGGTATTGTCTAAAATGGGAGGTGAACTCCACCACTGCTAGGAGTTCTCGCCTAGTGGTACAGTAGTTTTGCTCCGTGGAGGAAAGGCTCCTGCTCCCGTATGCCAGCACCCTCTCCTCACCTCCTTGCATTTGGGAGAGGACCGCTCCAATTCCCCAGTCACTAGCATCGGTGTCCAGGAAGAGGTCACCATCATCAAGAGGGTAGGCGAGCACAGGTGCTGACGTCAACCGGACTTTCAGTTCCTCAAATGCCTCCTGGCAGTCAGCTGTCCAATTAAAACGTGTATACTTCTTTGTGAGTTCATGAAGCGGTTTGGCGATTGAGGCGAAATCTTCAACAAACCGCCGATAATATGACGCCAAGCCCACAAACTGGCGCACCTCTGAGACATTGCGGGGGATGGGCCATTCCACCACCTTTTTTATTTTCTCAGGGTCGGTAGCAACACCTTTGGCTGAGACACTATGCCCCAGATAGGGGACCTGCTCCCGGAACAAACAGCACTTGGATGGTTTCAGTTTGAGGTTGGCTTCACGCAGCCTAGTGAACACTTGGCCAAGCTGCTCCAACATTTGTGTGGTGTCCCGCCCCAGGACTATGATGTCGTCAAGATACACTAAGCATGTCTCCCACTGCAGACCGACTAGAACACGGTCCATGAGCCGCTGGAACGTTGCAGGTGCGTTGCAGAGTCCGAAAGGCATCACACTCCATTCAAAAAGCTCCTTCTGGGTGCAGAAAGCAGCAGCCTTGCGGGCTCTTGGGGTCATTTCCACCTGCCAGTAGCCAGATGTCAAATCCAGTGTGCTAAAGCACGTGGCAGAAGACAGAGTGTCCAAAGTATCCTGAATACGGGGCAGGGGATAGGCATCTTTAATAGTTCGTTCATTTATGGGGCGATAATCCACACAAAGGCGTGGGCTCTGGTCCTTCTTTCTCGCCATCATAATTGGTGCAGCCCAACTGCTGTTACTGGGCTGAGCTACGCCCATCTCCAGGCTCTGCCGCACCTGCTGGTCAGCTGCAATCTGCTTATCCTTAGCCATTCTGCGGGGTGGCTGTTTAACAGGCGGCCCAGGAGTAGTTAGAATATCGTGTTGCACAAGGCTGGTGCGGCCAAGGTCGGTGGGCCCCATGGAGAACACATCACTGTAGGACTGCAATAGGCCAGCCAGCCTACTATGGTCGTGCTCCGGTAGATTGGTGCAGCTCTCTGCATACAAGGCCTGCAGGTGGGGGGGCACAGGAGTAGTGGCCTGGTCAACACGCTCAGGGACAGTCAAGACATCACGAGACTGAAGCTCCGCCTCTCCCAGCACCACTGCGGACTGGAGCACTCCCGCCACCGCTCCCTTCTTCAAGGTGACAGGAGCTGCACCAGGGTTAAAAACTCTGATGGGGATATCGGTGGACTGTGGCGTTCGCACAACAACCCGCGCCACTAGGACTCGGTGTCTCTCGACGAAGCATTTGGTGGGGCTTAACAGCAGGTCTCCATCAACAGCAGGTTGGCGGCGTACAGTGCCAGGCACTATGTACTCGCAGCCTGGCCTCAGCACGGTGCGACGAGCCACCCTGACAAGGTGCACCTCCGGCCCTGAGTCTGTATTGCAGCGGGGCACCTTTTCGCCAAAGAGGGTTATCTCTCCCCGGCTGTAGTCCAAACAAGCTCGTGCTTGTAGCAGAAAAGGGTGTCCCAAGATGACCTCAGTGTTCTCAATGATGTCTGCCACAACAAAGTTCACACTGCAGACAGTGCAGTGGGACGTCAACCTCCCCTAGAACTGGTAAACTATTTGGTCCAACGCCCTGCAGTGTTCTTGCAATGGATGGCTGTATGGGGGGTCTGGCTTGGGCAGGAATAGCATTGTAGTGGTGGAGGGGTAGTACACTCCGGCGGGCACTGGAGTCCAACAGAGCACGAATCTCCAGGCCGTGCATCGTCACCTGTACACATGACTCGTCCTCCTGACCCTTAGTGCAGATGACCACTGTGCCAGGGCCCGTTGTTGCTGTCTGCGCCGCACTTGTGGTACGTGGCTTCAGAGAACGGGGGGAGGGGCAGTTCCGCTGAATATGTCCAACGCCCAAGCAATTGTGGCAGACCAGCTCCCTGAAGCTCCTCTTCCCCGGTCCATTATCTCCCTTGGGCTGCCAACGCTGATGGAGCTTCGGCTCTCCCTCTGGTGCACTGACGAGCCTCACAGCTAATCCTGTTGGCTCCAACCCAGTGCTGTCCCGCACTGCGGCTGCTCTAGCTCTCCTCTCCCCTGTACTGAGCACACCTTCCTGCATCAGTCGTGTAACAGTCTTTGCAGCCCTTTTTGTTGTCTCATACCTGTGAGCGATGTTGTAGGCGCTGGCCAGTGTGCGTGGCTTCTCCTCTAAGAGCCTTTGCACCACCTCTGCATCAGCTAGGGCGTTAGTAAAAGTCTCTACTCTGATAGCATCTTGCTCTCCCTCTGTACGGTCGGCATACACGATAGAAACCTTCTCATAGATGTCGTCCCTCAGAGAATGCAAGGTTTCACCGGGGCGCCTGACTCTTTGTCTCAGTTCAATCCCCACAGCTGCTGCGTGCTCGGACCATGGCCCATAGACAGCCTCTATCTCATCCACAATCTGCTGATAGCTCCACCTGCCAGACCTTGGATTTTTATGGACGATTGCCCCCGCTGCTCCAGTCAAACTGAACCTGAGCTGCACCGCCATTGTTCTCTCTGACCAGCAGTTAGCTTGTGCACAGTTTTCAAAATGATAAAGGAAATCCTTCCATGCACCAGATCCGTCAAACTGACCTGGCTGCAGTGTAGGAATCCTCTCCTGTCGTCCACGAAGTTCATCGTCACTGTCATCTGCAGCACCGTCGTAGTGTACTAGATGTGATGAGCAGCTACGTGGTGTACAGCCAGCCTTCCTCTGGTTATACTGGTGGCAGCCACACGGTTGAGTTTTTGTATTCCATGGTGGTGACATAGGGCTCGGGGTGATGCAGTCGCAGCCCAGGGCCTACATTTCCGCACTCCGTCCCACATGCTGGGGTCTGTGTGGGGTAAATGGTGACACTGTGCATGGTTGGAGTGGTGTCTGGATCAGGGCAGCTGGGGTGCTAGTCTCGCAGCTGTTATAGTTCATGTTCATGGAAGTGGCTGAGTTAACCAGCCCATCACCAGCGGTGAAAACAGTGGCTGGGCCTATATCATTTCTGTTATTATGTGGTGGTAATGAGCCACTATAGACAGCTGTGCTTCTGGTGGTATCATAGTTCAGGTTAGATGAGGTCACAAACTCACCACATACCGCTGCATGCTGAGCTGGAGATGAAATAAAAGGGTTGGTGGACAGCGAGGGTGGTGGAGCAGGCGGCTGTGCCACGTTTGGTTGAAGCAGCGTATTACTAGCCGCCATTTCGTGTGCAGCTAATGTTAGCCCCATGCCAGTGACAAAGGGATTTGTGCTACATCCGTCGTAGGCGCACATGCCGTCCTGTTGTTCAAGACAGTCTGTGGTAACTCCAAAGTCCTCTGTTACATCATTCACAAAGGGGTTTTTACTCACATTTGAGCTCGTCACATCAGAATACCTCTGGTCCGCACTGGCGCCGCGACAGCCGCATGCCGCCATTATCTCCGGCTCCGCCGCTGCAGATTTACAACTTTGTTGCGGCATTAAACGTGCCTGTTGTGTCTCCCACTTAAAAAGTCTTTTGATCCCGGACGAGCCCCCAGTGTTACCTACCCGATATTCTGCTGGCCGCCGAACCGTAGTTGAGCAGCCCCGGGTAGCGCTAGCCCGTTTATCCTAGCGCGGCTCATCAGTGGTAACAGCCAATACACAGTCCAACAAACCTTTCAAGTGGGAAGAACGAGGCACTTTATTTAGATTGCAGCAACTGTCCACACTTACTGCTCGTCCGGAGCACACTGGCTTCTTACACTCTTCGTATCATTACGTACAGCTCGTTATACCTCCATCGCTACTCCCGTCTCAGCCACAACAATGCCGCCATGGGGCCCCTTACGTCACTTCTCCTCTACACATACACGCACTCACACACACATACACACCGCAACCTGTCCAGGTTAAAGGAGAGCAGGCTTGGCCTGCAACACTGCGGTCTGTGCTTTGAAGGCCTGCAATAGTTTTCATACTGGCCCAGGCTGAACCAAGCTTCTTTGCTGCCATCTTGCTTTCCAACTCTGATTTATAATTCTGTTTTGCTCTTAAAATTTTGGACTTCAGCTCTTTTGTGGCAACCTGTAGCTCAGAAACAGACCCCTGTTTAAAGGCAAGTGCTTTCCTCTGTAAGCAGGATTTAACTGATTTAGTGACCCATGGCTTGTTGTTGGGATATATTTTGACACGTTTACGTGGAACGATCATATCCCTACAGAAAGCCATGTATGAGCATGTCATGTCCACTAAAGAGTCCAAATCATCTCTGCAGGACAGTGTGAAAACCTCCCAGTCCGTACAGTTAAAGCATTCCTGGAGGCAGTGCACTGAATCCTCTGTCCACACGTCTGTGTCTCTGGTCTTCACCTTCTCTCTTCTGAGAGCAGTTTTATATGTGGGCAGCAAATACACACAGTTGTGATCTGAGAATCCTAAAGGAGGAAGGGGGAGAGATTTATAGGCCCTCTCTATGGATCCGTAGCACAGGTCCAATGTCTTTTCTCGCCTGGTTGGGCAGGAGACGTACTGATAAACGTTTTTAAGTGTCTTCTTTAGAGACACATGTTTAAAATCCCCAAGGATAAAATTTGGAGTCTCTGGGGAAATCGACTGCAACCGCTGGACCACATCAAAGATGGTGCTGGAGACGGAGGCAGCGTCCGCCCTCGGGTGAATGTACACAGTCGTTATGAAAAGTTGGGAGAACTTGCGGGGCAGATAAAAAGGGCGTAGTGACACGGGCAGAAGTTCCACATCGAGTGTACAGATGCGCTCTCTGACCGTGACAGATGTACAGTACTGTTTATTAATATACAAACATAGGACCCCGACATTTCCCCGTTACCTCTTCCTGCCGATCCAAGCGAAGTGGGGCTCCAAAGCCATCAATGCACAGTTCTGGGTCCCGGTCATGCACCGTAAGCCACGTCTCCATGTAAGCCATGACACAGCAGTTCTTGAAATCCTTCTGATATCGTACATTTCCTTGAATTTCATCCACTTAATTTCTCAGGGATTGTACGTTCTCCATAATAATGGAAGGAAGAGGAATGCGGTTAAGCTGACGCCTCCTCAGGTTTAATCTTACGCCTCCACTCTTTCCGCGTTTCCTCCTCTTTTCTCTCTTTTCGTTGTCTGCTCCCTCCAAAGTGAATAAAAATATAATGTATAAGCATCCCAAAGTGATAAAGCAAAATATTGGTAAAACTCAAATTAAACATAAAGCCTCTAAATTGAATGATTTGGCCTCTGTTCCTCCTCATAATTTAAAAATTAAATGTGGTTTATTAAATATTAGGTCTCTAACTCCCAAGTCTCTGTTAGTCCATGATCTGTTAATTGATCATCAGATTGATTTAATTTCCCTTACAGAGACTTGGTTAGGACAAGAGGATTATGTTGGTTTAAATGAATCAACTCCCTCTGGTTATTTAAACTGTCAAAATCCCAGAAGTTCTGGTCGTGGAGGAGGAGTAGCATCAATTTACCATTCCAAATTACTAGTTAATGTAAAGCAAAAAACATGTTATAATTCCTTTGAGGGCCTGGTCCTCAGTATTGGGCACTTTAGCAATTTTAGGTTAAACCCAATTTTATTTGCCATAGTTTATTGTCCCCCATCAACCTACTCAGAATTTTTATCCGAATTTGCTGATTTCTTAGCTGATTTAGTGCTGAAATCTGATAGAATAATTATAGTAGGGGACTTTAATATACATGTGGATGTAGATAGTGACTGCCTTAATGTGGCTTTTAATTCAATATTAGACTCGATTGGGTTTTCTCAGAAAGTAGGAAATTCTACTCATTACCGCCACCATACATTGGACCTTGTTCTGACATATGGCATAGAAATAGAAAATCTTGTAGTGTCTCCTCATAACCCTGTACTGTCAGACCATTGTCTGTTAACCTTTGATTTTACTATTTCTGACTATTTGGCTCCTAAAGAAAAATATTATTACAGTAGATGCCTCTCAGATGATGCTGTTTCCAAATTTATGCAGACTGTTTCCTCTATGCCATGTGTCAACACAACGGAAATAAGCTATAGACAGCTTGCTCCTTCTGTAATTGATAACATGGTGGATAGTGTTTCAGCTTCTCTGCATCAGGCTCTAGACATGGTGGCCCCCTTAAAAAAGAAAAAGTCTAATCAGAGATTTCTAACTCCTTGGTTCAACACAGAAACTCGTAGCTTAAAACAGAAGACTCGTCAATTAGAAAGAAAATGGCACTCTACTAATTTAGATGAAATCTATTTAGCTTGGAGAAATCATCTTTTAATTTATAAAAAATCTCTTAGAAAAGCTAGAACAAGTTATTACTCTGCATTAATAGAAGAGAACAAGAATAATCCCAGGTTTCTTTTCAGTACTGTAGCCAGGTTGACAAAGAGTCAGGACTCTGTTAATCCTAGCATTCCCTTAGAGCTTACTAGTCAGGACTTTATGAACTTTTTCAATAATAAAATTTCATCCATCAGAGATAAAATCAATCAGATTCTTCCCACAGTTAACTTAAATACTGTAACTACTACAACTCCTTCTTTTGATGTCTGTCTTGATGAGTTTACTCCAATCGACCTTTGTGAGTTAGACAAAATAGTTTCCTCATCCAAACCTTCAACTTGTCTTTTAGACCCTATTCCTACCAGGTTATTTAAAGAAGACTTCCCACTTATTGGTAGCTTTATTCTTCATATAATCAATTCTTCGTTAACTTTAGGCCATGTACCGCAGGCTTTTAAAACGGCTGTAATTAAACCCTTACTCAAAAAGCCAACGCTAGATCCAGGAGCTTTAGCTAACTATAGACCAATCTCTAATCTGCCTTTCATTTCAAAAATCTTAGAAAGAGTTGTTGCTACGCAATTATTTGACCACCTGCAGGGAAATGGTTTACTTGAAGAGTTTCAATCTGGGTTTAGAATCCATCATAGTACTGAAACAGCCTTAGCGAAGGTCACTAACGACCTCCTCATTGCATCTGATAATGGACTAGTTTCTGTACTTGTCCTTTTAGACCTTAGTGCAGCTTTTGATACTATCGATCATAATATTCTACTTGATAGATTAGAACACTATGTTGGACTTAATGGAACTTCGTTGCAGTGGTTTAGATCTTATTTATCTGATAGGTTCCAGTTTGTTCATGTAAATAATGAGTTTTCTTTCAACTCAAAGCTTAGTCATGGAGTTCCACAGGGATCTGTGCTTGGCCCTACTCTTTTAAGTTTATATATGCTTCCGTTAGGCAACATTATTAGAAAGCACTGTATACATTTTCATTGTTATGCAGATGACACACAATTATACCTGTCAATGAAGCCAGATGATAGTAATCAATTAGCCAAGTTAGAAGCCTGTCTTAAGGAAATCAAAGCTTGGATGACTTGTAATTTCCTGCTATTAAATTCAGATAAGACTGAAGTCATTCTTGTTGGTCCAAAAAACCTTAGAAATTCCTTTCCAAATCAAACTTTCAGTTTGGATGCAGTTACTCTTTCTCTTAATAGCTCTGTGAGGAACCTTGGAGTTATTTTTGATCAGGATTTGTCCTTCAATTCACATATTAAATTTGTTTCTAAGACTGCCTTCTATCATTTGCGTAATATTGCCAAGATTAGGAGCATCTTGTCTCAGAGTGATGCTGAGAAGCTGATCCACGCTTTTGTTAGCTCGAGATTAGATTATTGTAATTCTTTATTATCAGGCTGTCCTAAAACATCTTTAAAAAGTCTTCAGCTGATCCAAAATGCTGCAGCAAGAGTTTTAACAGGTACTAGAAAGAGAGATCATATCTCTCTGGTTCTGGCCTCCCTTCATTGGCTTCCCATAGAGTTTAGAATTAAGTTTAAAATCCTTCTTCTTACTTACAAAGCTCTAAACAATCAGGCTCCTTTTTATTTAAAAGATCTGATACTACCGTATTATCCTAACAGAGCACTACGCTCCCAAAATGCAGGATTACTTGTAATACCTAGAATCTCCAAAAGTACAATGGGAGGCAGAGCCTTCAGTTATCAAGCTCCTCTCCTGTGGAATCAGCTGCCAATCTGGATTCGGGAGTCAGACTTGATCTCTGTTTTTAAGAATAGGGCTAAAACCTACCTTTTTGATATAGCCTACAATTAGGGAGGGATCATGTGTTTCTGAACCCTCCCTTAGTTATGCTGCTAATAGGTTTAGTCAGCCGGGGGACCTCCAGTAATGCACTGGGCCTCACTCCTTTCCTCACTCTCTATGAAATATTTTTTTTGCTGGTCATTAACATTTGTTTGTTCTCTCCCATAGATTGAGTCCCCATCGTGCTGTTTGCTCTCTACATGTCTGTTCTTTTCTTCTTCTCTATCCCCTCACCCCCCAGCCAGTCGCAGCAGATGACTGCCCCTCCCTGAGCCTGGTTCTGCTGGAGGTTTCTTCCTGTTAAAAGGGAGTTTTTCCTCTCCACCATCGCCAAGTGCTTGCTCACAGGGGATCGCCTGATTGCTGGGGTCTTTCTGCAACTGTGGGGGTTCCCCCCCTACAGTTGATAGTGCTATGAGATGACTGTTGTTGTGAAATGGCGCTATATAAATAAAGTTGAATTGAATTGAATTGAATTTTCATCACTGTGTCCATGAAAATCTCTTAAAATACAGTCCAGCAGTTGTGGCACAGACTCAAACACAGATGCTGCATTATCCATGCTTAAATACAGTAATATGTTTCTGGAATACTGTATTCTTCCCGGCGTGATCGCGCTGACGTCCCAGAGAAAGAACCGGTAAGAAAGAAACCACAGTGCAAAAACAAGAAGGAAATCCATACTGATGGAACCAAAGAGCTCTTCGTTATATAGTTCACAAACTTTCAAGGACAAAAACAGCACAGAGAATTATGTTAAAACACATTAAAGTGCATAAAAACAGAAACAAAGACGCTGAACTTTTTCCCGCTGCCAGTCGCTGCGTGCGCATACGTCCAATCCCAATTTGTGTTAGTGTTGTTGTATTTAAAAAAATGTTAATGTTATATATTGAAAGTTAATGTTTCACAAGGGATTATTTTGGTTTTCTGTTTTAGTTTAGGAACACGGCATACACTTTTAGTTATAAATGGACTTTAATTCACTGTAGCAGTAATCCTCCTGTTAATGCAGTATCATTAAACAGGTGAACATTAAATAGCAGATTTATAGGCATCCACCTGATTATGAAGGGTATAAAAAGGGGAAATAAAATATAAATTCCTATTTTTAAAAATCCTTCTTCCTCTGAGAATAAATGCTGTGAAGCCAGTAGGTGATTTGTTCTTTTTTAACGGGGGTTAACAATTCAGCATAAGGTACAAACCTATACATGTAAATTAGGTACAAATTTACAAGAATAAAGGGGCAAAGATATGATAACAAATGTCAATTTAAAAATTTAAAAAGTTTCAAAGTACAGTTTAATTAAAAAGAATAAAAAATTAACCAGCATCCACATGAACACTGCATATTTACAAGGAAAAAAGTATAAAATTTACAGGAAAAAAGGCAAATTTTGAGAAAAAAGTTTAAAATTTGCAAGGGAAAAAAAAATGCTAATTTATAAAAACAAATAGGTGCGAATGTACAAGAAAAAAGCTGCAAATATCTGAGAAAAACATCAACATTCAAATCAAAAAGTCCTAAATTTAGGGAAAAAGGTTAAAATTTTTTGAGAAAATAGCAAATTTATGAGAAAAAAAAGTTGAAAATGAAAAAAAAAAAACTGTTTCAAATTACAGTTACAAACAATGAAAATTTGCATGAAAAAAGTCACAAATTTTGTCATGCACTGGGCTTGGGATTTTCCCGAGCTCGGCTTCATGGCGTTTTCCTGTTCCTTAGTTATCTGTGTTTTATGTTACCTTTTGAGTTCCATATTGTATTTCATTGTCTAGTTTGTTCTGTTGTATTTTTGGTCCTATTTTTTTTTTTTTTTGGTCCTATTTTTGGTCCTGCAGCAGTCAGCATGCTTCTTTTGGTTCTGTGTGCCTCCTGTCTGTGGTCAGCCACTCCCCCCTCTCCTGTCAGTTCCTGACAGGTGATTCCAATCTGTCATTGCCTGTTCCTCTCCCTGCTCAGGTTCACACACCCACACTCACGTACACACATACACACATCACTACACACTCACACACTCACCCACACCCGTGCTCATTCAGCTCAACACACACCCACGCATTGCTGCACACACACACACACACACACACACACACACACACACACACACACACACACACACACTCATTCACACCTGGTTTCACTCAGCTTATTATTTCTGGTATTATTGAAGCTCTGTCTGCACACTTGTGTTTTGCCAGTTCATTGGATTGTCTACCTTTCACCTGAGCACTGTTTGGCTCAGGTGATCTCTTCTCTGTAAGTACCTACACTTGTCAGTTGTTCACAGTGTTAGGTTTTTCTCTGTTTTTCCCCGACGCTCATTGGTGCAACCTGTTGAGCCTTGGGTTGCCTGGCTCCAGTCTTCACTTTTGTTCTAGGAGCGTTCTGGGGTTATTTGTCTCACCACCACCACCACCCACCCCCGCTCACCTTGGGTTTCCTTGGTTGTCCGTTTCTGGTCAGTTTGGGGGCAATTTGTATCTTTGCTTGACTGTATCACTTGTTTGTCCTTTGGATTCGTTGTTAAGACATTAATGTTAATAAACACCACTTCCTCCTGCACTTGGGTGTCCCTTGTCTCTGCTGCCTCAGAAAGGCAGCAAATCATGACAGAATGAACCAGCCTAAATGAAAACCCAGTGGAGGAGTAGTGTGTGTGGTCATTTTTCCGTCTTTTTGTGTGTTTTTTCTACCTACCTGTCCCAGAGTATAATGTTCTGTTTGGATGAAGCGGAGCTGCGTGGAGTGTGGATCCTGGAGGACCTCCTGTCGTGGATCCAGGCCACTGGTACTCCCGAAGTAGTCTGTGGAGGCCGGGACAGTGCTGCATGGGTGGTCTTTGTGACTAGAAAAGCGCTATATAAGTGCAGGTTAGTTAGTTAGTTAGTAATGGAGACACATCCTAGTCTGTGGAGCTGTGCGAAGGCCACCAACATCCTAGCCTCCATTTTCTCCCTTCCATGTGTGAGCAAGGAGCCCAGGGAAGCCACTTCAATGCCAGAGCCGTCCTGTTTGAAGAGGAAGCGCTCGCGCTGCAAGAGGCCATTGGTTTCTCCTGCAACAGCTCTGCCGCCTTTGCCGGAACCTTGGCCCACTCCGTCAGCCGAGGAGCTGGAGGAACACAGACAGGTGGTTCTGGCAGAGATGGATCTCCTCCTCGAGGTGAAGCCGTGGCTCCTTCCGGAATTGGTTCTCGAAGCGGAGGACCCTTCCCCGAGGGTGCTGGAGTTGGAGTAGGTCATCGAGCCTTCCCTGAAGCCTCTTCTCCATGATGCGCAGATGTCTACTCCTGCACGTCACCGCCGAACCCAGAAGCTGCAGCAGGCGGACTTTGTCGCCGCTCAGCCTGAAGCCCCTCCTTCACCGGGGGGGAAAGAATTCTGCAGCCGGACTCCTTCCAGCTCCCGGGGAGATGGACCATGAACTTGGGACGGCGGCGGATGTCATAACCTCCCAGGAATTCAGGCAAGTTCAAACTCACTCACTCTCTCTCTCACCTAAGACTTGCCTGATTCCTGATGAGGGGACTCAGATGTCACAATCCACTGAGTCCCCATTATCAGTTGCCGTGCCCGCATCACCACCTGTTTCTCCTGTCTCTCCCAAAACTCTGCTGGTTCCAGGAGGTAATCTCCAGCCGACTGAGGAACCAGAGGTCCTGGAGGAGTCCACCACACGGCGCAAACATCCAGCAGCAGGCAACATTATGAACCAGGATAACAGGAGTCCTACGGCCGCTGAGCAGAACCACAGGACAATGGAGGAGCCCAATGCCCTGGGGATCCAATTCCAGGATTGGTGGAGAGTCAGCCCGCAGCTGCCATGCCGGAAGAGTCACCAGCATGGGATACCTCGCTTGGGGGCCTGAGGACTGCTATCATCATCATGCTTGCTGTGGAGGCAACTGCAGCCGATTGGGAGCCAGAGCTGGACCTCCTGGAGGCCGGGCCCGAGACATCATCGCCAGGATCGACGGAGTCCTGGACAGCAGTGGAGCTCGAGCTCAGGCAAGTTATCTCTCTTGTTTTTCTCATGTCAGTTTTGGAGAGATCTTGTCTGGCTCTTGGGGAGGAGAGTTGGGTGCAGCCCTCAGCTGCATCTGAACTAACCTCACCGGGCTCCGCCGCTGCCAGTGACCCTAACCATTTTTCTTCTTCTGATGTTCCTGAGCCTTCTCCTAGGGTCGCTGGAGAAGTTCCACCATCGCCAGGGGTCTCTGTGGATCTGGTCTCACCGCCCTATGTCGTCATGAGTCCAGCTCCCCCCGTCGAGGTCATCATGGACCCTCCTTCCTCGTTCACACTTGTGGTCCCTTTGGTAAATTGCCTCCTGGGTCTGGTGCTCGCTCGGGTTGGCTGGCTCCCCTTGGCTGCAACACTGGCCCAGGCGGGGCCCACTGTAGGTGCAACCTTGGCCCAGTTGGGGCCCACTGGGGGAGCAGCTGAACCACGCTGCACCCCCGAACGATAGCCCCAAGGCCATTGTGGACGCCATTGTGGTCCCCTCCTCTCCTCAACCAGACACCGTCGTGGTCCCCTCGTCTCCTCAGCCAGGCGCCATCACGGTCCCCTCCTCTTCTCCTTCCAGTATCATTGGGGCCCCCCTTACTTAGCCACCTGACACCAGGTTGGACCCTTCCCCCCCGGCCCTGATCTCCGCCCTTAGGCCTTCTGGTGGGGGAACCACCTCCTGGATCTCTTCTACAGTCGTGGTGGTTGAAGAACTCAGGCCGACCGCCAGATAGATTTTGCCGCTGGGTTGGGTGGCCCGTTTTCCCCGGCAGGTCATCCAACTCATTCCACCAGGTGGTTCGGCTGGGCTGGGACAATGGCAGGCCACCAGACCAGTCTCACCTCACCGCCCACTGGGCCTGGGACTTTGGTTGGCCCCCTGAACTCTTGAACTCATTGGTCTGTGGGTAGGGGGTGGCTTGGGGTGGTATTCTGTGCCTTGTGGGTTTGGTGGGATTTATTTTGGGGTTTTGGGGGGGCTTATTAGAAGTATTTATGGCGTGGGCCCTGAGCAGGGTTGTTTTTTTGTTCCCTCCTAGCCTGTTCCCCCCACCTCCTGCTCGGGGTGATTTGTTGCAGTTTCTGCTGGGGGGACTTGGGGGGGTGGGTGCTCTGTCATGAACCGGGCTTGGGATTCTCCTGAGCTCGGCTTCATGGCATTTTCCTGTTCCTTAGTTATCTGTGTTTTATGTTACCTTTTGAGTTCCATATTGTATTTCATTGTCTTTGATGATGTCAGTCATCAAAGATCATAGGACTCGCTATGATATCATCAAAGATCAAAGGCAGGCATCACTCATGATGATAGGACCCACTAAGACATCACCAGTGTCTATGTGTCACGATCATAGGACTCACTATGACATCATCAAAGATCAAACGCAGGCGTCACTGAACGAGTGGTGGTGTCAAAGATCAAAGGCAGATTTCACCATGGTTACTGTTGCCATGGTAACCATGTCAAAGATCAAAGACAGGCATGCAGCAGAAATACTTGCTTATACTTGGTTTCTGCGGGAATACACGGGTATGCACTAGTAATCTAAAATTTGAGATCTTTTAATTCACTGAATTTTAAAGTATTTAATTTAACTTATAAATGTCTCTTTTATTTTATGTCTCTTATTTTATATGTGTGTAAGAGAAGTAGGGGGTGACGTATGTGCCTGTGTGTGGTGTGTTTGTGGGTATGTTTATGGGAGGGTTGGAAGGGGTGGGTATCGTGTAAAATATGTAACTAAATGTGTCTACTGTTTTTATCTATGTAAAGCACTTTGCGCAGCATCTAATGTTTAAAAAATGCTATACAACTGAAGTTTGATTGATTGATATTGTGGATAAGTAGAATCAAATAAATTTCCTCTGCACACAATTTTTATTGCTTTCTGTTATAATAAAAATATTGAATTAGTGATTGTTTTATATGGATTTCTCCATACTTCCACACCATATTTATCATGTATGGAACTATAAGCGAACAGTATGATATATTCAATGAACCCAGAGTTACAAGATCTTTAGCTTTGTGTAATTACTTGGAGCTTTTGTCTTTCAAATCTGCAACTTTTTCTCTATTATGAATCTGCAATTTTTTCTAGTAAACTTACAACTTTTGTCCTCATACATTCAAAATTTTTTCATAAATTTGCAGTGTTTTTATTGTAAATTTGCAACTTTTTTCTCATTGGTTTACATTTTTCTCAAGAAATTGTGCTGTGTCTGGTCACATGAACATATAAAGAGTTGTTCATTTTCAGTTGTTATCCTCGGGTGGGATAAAATGTTAAAAATTTGGGCCCAATCCGAGCTCCAGATGTCTTCTTCTTCTTTTAGATTTGATTGGCAGTTGGCAACCAGCCACAGGTGCATCACCGCCACGTACTTCACTCTATATCATTACTCTATCTGGTCAGGAGCTGTAGTCAGCTCCAGATGTCTTCTTCTTCTTCTTTTAGATTTGATTGGCAGTTGGCAACCAGCTTACAGGTGCATCACCGCCACTGACTTGATTATCATCACTCTATATCTTTGTATAACTCCTTATGTGTGAAAAAAATTATCCGCCTTGGTCGTGGCCCGGTGCTGTCTTCTTCTTCTTTTAGATTTGATTGGCAGTTGGCAACCAGCTTACACGTGCATTACCGCCTCTGACTTGATTATCATCATTCTATATCTTTGAATAAGGAGTTCTGAACAACTCCTTATGTGTGAAAAAAAATTATCCATCCTTGGACTGTGTCCTGGACTAATCAGAGGAGCCTCTACTTCTCTTCTTCTTCTTCTCTCGGTTACTGGCGGATAGCAAACAACTGAAAGGTGCATAGCACCACCTATTGTACAAGAGTGTGTAACATTATGTCATCTGAGCCCGACCCCTAAATTCTATGACTTAATCCTGTGTTATTTAAAAAGAGAAAAGAGCCCTCCTCGTGATTCTTATTGCCTCTCCATCTCCATCTGTTCCCAGAATCTCAGTTAAATCCCATTCCCTACCGGCCTCTCAAACTTCATTTTACATTATCTGTCTTTCATTTCCATATTTGTGACAGTGTAATAAGATGTGCTCGACATTTTCTTTTACTCCACATTCTTTACATTTGTCACTTTCGCTTTTCCCCATGGTGAATAAAGTGCCATTTAAACGTGTGTGATCCAGTCTGAGTCTTGCCATAATGATGTCTTCCCTCCTTTTAGTTGTTATGAAATTCTTTATTGCAATAGATTTTTGTATTTTGTAATACGATGTACCTTTATGATCTTCATCCCATCTTTTTTGCTATAGCTCAGTTCCTTTTTTCTTGATTACTGCTTCCCCTTCACCTTTTCCAAGAGACAATGGTATAGTTATCTCTTTTCCAAGAGCACTTTTTGCTAATTTGTCTGCACAGTCATTCCCTTTCAACCCTTCATGTGCAGGAACCCAACAAAACTTCACTTCTCCACCACCCCTGTGTACCCTAAATAAACTGTGATATAGCTCAATCACCAAGTCTTCCCTTGTAGATTTTAGTGTCTATGGTTTTTAACGCTGCAAGTGAGTCCGTGCACACCACCACCCGGTCTGATCTGACCTCCTCCACCCACTGCAAAGCAATAATTATTGCCACCATCTCTGTTGTAAACAGGGATGTATTGTTGGAGAGTCTTTTTGCGATGGTCACTTTAAATTCTGGGATGTATACTCCAACTCCAACAGTGCCCTCTTTATTCTTTGAACCGTCAGTATAGAGCTGTAAGAAGTGATAGTAATTGTTCCTGAGGTAAATGCTTGTTTTAACACCAACTTCACTCATATGCCAATTCTTCTTCCTCATTAGCAGATTAGCGTCTACTTCTATTTCCGGAAACAGCAAAGGGGGAACATTACTCACTGGACTGGTGTTAGCTATATCAATAGTGTGCAGCCCATACATTCTGGTCCTTCTTTCAATTGTCCACCCAAACCCATGTCCCTGGAAATTAGAGTATTCCCAGCAGTCTTGTAGTGTTGTTTTTGAAATATTTGCTTCATCACTTCCTTTCAGCTTGACCCATGCAAGTTTTTCTCTTCTCAAACCCATTGGCATTTCTCCTGCTTCTATTAAAACTGCATTGTTTGGTGTTGTTTTGACCGCTCCAATGCACAGGCGAAGCGCTCTATGCTGCATTCTATTTTTTCCAGAGTCGTCTTTGCTGCTGCTCCATAAATCATGCATCCGTAGTCTATTGTCGATTGCATTAGTGCTCTGTAAATGTCAATTAATGCCTGTTTATCTGCACCCCATTTGTGTCCAGCTACAGCTTTTATGAGATTAATGACTTTTTTGCATTTTGTCTCCAAATTTTCAACATGAACTCTTCATGTGTATGCACTATCAAACCACAATCCTAGATATTTGAACTCACTGACTTTCTCTATTGGTTGATTATATAATGTTAATGGTTCTGTACCAGTATTGCGTTTTTTTGTGAAAGTCATATAGCAGGTTTTACTGTTTGAAAATTTAACTCCCCAGTCATATGACCACTTTTCAACTTTCTCCATTACTTTCCTGATGTTTTTGAACACAAATTTCTCTTTTCTTCCCCTCGTTCATATGGCTCCATCATCTGCATATAGTGCTGTTTGATGGATCCCTCTTGATCCTCAAACATGTCATTAATCATTATATTGAATAGAACAGGGCTTATCACACTCCCCTGAAGATCACCATTTTCTATTTCAAAGTCATTAGAAACTTCTGATCCTACTTTAACCCTAATTGTCCTGTGTGTTAAAAAATCCATTATCCAATTATACATCCTACCACCAATGTCCATTTTATTCAATTTCATAAGAAGACCTTCCCTCCACAGTGAGCCATAAGTCTTTTCAATATCCAGATAAACTATATCCATTACTTCTTTCATTTTGAGAGTCTTTTCAATATCATTACTTACCCTAACTAGAGCATCCACTGTGGATCTTCCTCTTCTAAAACCATTCTGATAGTCGTTTATTAATCGTTTTTGCGCTAATACATATGAGAGTCTGTAAACTAACACCTTCTCCATCCATTTCCTTAAATGTGATGTTAATGCTATTGGCCTGTAGTTGCCTGGATGAGCTGGATCTTTCCCTGGCTTATTAAATGGTAAAATTACAGCCTTTTTCCACCCACTTGGGATAACCCCCTCCTTCCATATCCTGTTAAACAATTTCAGCACAAGTTGCATTGATTGCCTAGGCAACTGCCGGAACATAGCATAGCTAAACTGATCATATCCTGGAGCTGTGTATCCACTATCTTGCAAAGCTCTCTTAAGCTCTGACATTGTGAGTTCGAGGTCTAACACAGTCATGTCCTCTTTCACTTCATTTTTTAAATTTGCACTTTCTCTGAGTTTATGCTGCCTTTGCTGTCTATGGCTCTCACCAAGATGGTCTCCTCTATGCACTGCTGCAAATGCTCTACCTAGGACTTGTGCCTTTTCTTTGTCTGATACAGCCATCTTGTCCCCATCTATTAACCTCTTGCACTCCGGTGTACCGCGCACACTGTGCGTCCTAGTGCGCACTGAAAAAAAAAAGGCTGCATTTCCGTTCTTCCACTACAGACACAGCCACAAACAGAAAGCCAAAGGAGTGCTTTGATTGGTTTAGATGTGATTGACCTCTCATTCGACTAATAAGAGCCTTGAATTGGGTTTCTGAAACCTTGAAGAACCAATGACTAAAAACCTAGGAAGAAGGACCCACCTACCAACGGCTACGAATACAGCGTGCCAATTGAAGCACAGAAGTTCTAAAGCGTGCGTCCCTTGCCTAAAATCTGTTTTGTGTAAGCCGCTGGGTGACACACATGCGTTCGCCAGTCTTTTTTCTTACTACTGTTCTTATTTGTTTTGAAAAATCATTCACCAAAACCGCAATCATGGAAGCGCAAAACTGCAATAATGGAATTATGGTTTGACTGGGTCGCGTGACCAGAACCACGAGTCCGTAACAAGTGGACCAGCGTCATATTCGTCTGACAATGAGGAAGAGAAGATCGCCAGCGATACTGCTGTTGTGGACAGGTAAGTGTTTTAAGCTAAATTATTCTTTATCCCTGAAAATTGTAATCAAAATGACTTTTGACTGAACGGTAAATTACAACTGTGCGCAACATGACGGACCCGGACCGCTCCGGTCATTACAGATATTTTAGTATAATTTTTATTGCACTGTAGGTTATTTTTTCTTGTAAAAAAAAAAAAGCCACACATTTTTTACGTGGCATGCTTCTTTGTGTGTGGGGGGCTTGTTTGTTCATTCATTCATTCATGAATGAATAAACAACCCCCCTCCCCCACACACACAGCCCTTCACCTTTCATTAGAGCCCAAGATGAAGCTTCTAGAAACCGTAGAAATACCCACTACGGTGCCTACAGGTGATACAATATGCAATAACACTGCTGTAAAAGACTCCATCTTCATAAAGAACACAGACGAAAGAGAGCTCATTGAAATTATTAAATCGTTCAAAAGTAAAACATCTACGGACTGTGATGGTATTGACATGCTATTAGTCAAAACTGTTATCGAATGCATAGTAAAACCACTGACGTATATCTGTAACCTGTCTCTCCAATCAGGTATATTTCCCAATGCAATGAAAATAGCTAAAGTAATTCCGATATACAAGACGGGCGACAGAGGGGAACTCTCAAACTATAGACCAATTTCACTATTACCGCAATTTTCCAAGATACTTGAAAAAATATTCTATGAGAGAATTGACAACTTCATACTGAAGAATGATTTATTGTGTGAGCAGCAATATGGGTTCAGACACAAGAGGACAACTGCATATGCCCTAATGGAATTTACAGAAAAAATATCAACAGCCATTGAAAATAAAGAGTATTCAGTTGGAGTATTCCTAGATCTTAAAAAAGCATTTGATACAGTGGATCATAATTTATTATTAAAGAAACTACAAAATTGTGGTATTAGAGGGGTAGCACTGTCCTGGTTAAGTAGTTACTTAAAGAATAGATATCAGTATGTATGTGTTAGCAACAAAAATTCAGAGTTACTGAAGGTCACCTGTGGAGTCCCACAGGGTTCAGTTTTGGGACCATTATTATTCAATATGTATATAAACGATATATGTAAAGTTTCAGAAAAAATGGACTTAATATTGTTTGCCGATGACACTAATCTGCTATGCAGTGGAAACAATTTGGAACAACTTCTGGATACACTCGGAAAGGAATTAGGAAAGCTTAAACTGTGGTTTGATTCAAACAAATTAACGCTCAATTTAAGTAAGACAAAATTTATAGTCTTTAACAACCATCACAACAACCCAGTACCCAAACTCAGTGTAAATGGTGTAGAGATTGAAAGGGTATCTGAAACTAAATTTCTTGGAGTAATAATTGATAACAAACTGTGTTGGAAGTCACATATTAATTATATGAAAGGTAAAGTATCCAAATCAATTGCAATATTACACAGAGTGAAATATTTGCTGAATCAACCCACACTATACACCTTGTATCATTCATTAATACTCCCATACATGACATATTGTAATGAAGTATGGGGAAATACATATAAAACAAACATATATCCACTCTTTATGCTTCAAAAGAGAGCTATTAGAATAATAAACAAAGCAGCTTACAGGGAACCAACAAACCCACTTTTTCTTAAACAAAAAACTCTCAAGTTGAAAGATCTGGTTGACTTTAAAACCGCAATAATAATGTTCAAAGTGAAGAATTTATCACTGCCCGCAAATATCCAAAAGTTGTTCCAAACAAGGGAGAAACGATATCACTTCAGAGGAACATGTATATTTCAAAAGCCTACAGTGAGAACAACCACCAAGCAACACTGTATTTCAGTGCAAGGAGTCAGATTATGGAACGATTTTGGACCTGAATTAAAATCATGTACAACGCTTGGACAATTTAAACAAAAACTAAAGGAAGAAATACTCCAAACATATTTACAAGATGACATGTAAACTCACATAAGGATTGACATATCCAGCCTGTGTTGTGTTGTAGCTTAGTTTTTTTTTTCTTTTTTTTTCTCTCTTTTTTTTTTTTCTCTGTGACATTTTGTCTTAGATTTGTTTTTGAATAGTAACCGCTTAACTTAGCCTAGCTTAGTTTTCTTTTTTCTCTCAGTCATATTTTGTCTTAGCTTTGTTTTAAATTGTAATCGCTCTTGTCTTGTTTTCTCTTTTTTCTCTTTTGAATTCTTGGATGGAATATGGGTGGGCAATATAAGCTGCGGCTTCAGCCATCACCCATTTCGGATAACTTACGTGGAATTGTATAGTAGGAGGAGTCTTTGTCTAATTTGACCTTGTTGTTATATTATACAGTTTCTTTTAACCTGTACTGTACTATCCGAAATAAATTCATTCATTCATTCATTCATTCAGTTACAGACGTTTTTCCAAACTGTGCCATTTGGCACAATTTGGCACAGTTCAAAAACGCCTGGGAACAACCTAAGAAAAAAGCTGTGTAATATATTCATTTTTTGTGGTATTGTTACAAAATTTTGACCTCAGCTGGATAACACTTGGTTCTACATTTCTGTTGCATTTTCCAGCCCGGATCTGACAGCTGTGTGTTATTTGCAAGCATTTGTATCCAAAAAAACACCCAGGCCAAATTTATTTTCTTCAAGTTCAGTATGTTTAGATGACTGTTACTCAGTGGCAGGAGCACTTAGAGAGATTATGACTGTTTTGCCAAAAAATTCAAAGTGTTTTCTTTTAAATGAGACCAACCCCATGAAGATGGTGCAAAGGGTTGAAGAACAGCTTTTGATTTACTTTGGGTACATTATTTTTTGGCGTTTTGAGGGAAATTGACCAGAGTGCAAGGGGTTAAAGCTGGAATTTTAACTGATACCCTTTTCCCACTCATTTTTTTTAAACATACCCCAGACATCACCTAGTTCTGTTTTCCTACCAAGGGTGGAACAAAATTCTCTCCATGTTGACCTTTTCCTGTTTTTAATAATCCTTCAAGCTACTGCCCTTTTCTCTTTATACTCTATTACATTTTCACTAGTCATATTCTTTCTCAGCAGTCTGAATGCCTTGTTTCGCTCTTTTATTACAATACTACATTTGTCATTCCACCAGGGTACAACCTTCTTCCTACCCTGTGTTGTTTTCTCAGGTATACTTGCTATTCAGAATATGATTGGTTACTTGACTTGAACACTCTTCTATGCCACCTTCTAATGTCACCAAATGACACGATTGAACACAGTATTGCCTAAATTTTTCCCAATCTGCCTGGTCAAAACACCATTTTGTGAAACATCTTCCCTCTTGTATACATACTTCAGTTTTAATTACTGTAAGTATTGGGAAGTGATCACTTCCCATAGTTGTCCTGTTCATAACCGTCCATTCACGGGTGCTCACTAAAGAATCAGAAACCAGAGTCAGGTCAATACATGATAATGTGCCCCTATGCACATCCACCCTGGTACCTTCACCACTGTTTAGACAAATTAACAATCTTTCATCTAACATCTCTTCCACAACATTTCCACTGTTATCTGTATGTGTGCTTCCCCACAAGCTATTGTGGGCATTAAAGTCTCCACACCATACCTCTTTCATATGCCCTTCCCCTGCCATAGCACTGAAAATATCTGCTGTTAACTTGCTATATGGGTTGTAATAATTAATCAGCTTAATATTTCCTTGTCCATTTGGCCTACATATTTCAATAATATTACACTCTATATCCTCAGGGGAGGGAATCACCCTATACACCAGGCAATCTTTAATGAAAGTGGCACATCGTCCTCCATTTACAGTGTTAATTCTATCCTGTCTGATTGAATTGTATCCTGGAATAACAAAATCTTAGTGAGGTTGAAGCCATGTCTCCTGTACACACACTAGCTGTGGAACAACTTCTAGTTCGTAAAGATACTTCTTGAGTTCTTGTCCGTTCATGGACAGTGGTGCAGTGGTTAGCACTGTTGCCTTACAGCTAGAAGGTTCCTGGTTCAAATCCCCAGGCTGGCAGGGGTTGGAACCTTTCTGTGTGGGGTTTGCATGTTCTCCCTGTGCTGCGTGGGTTTACTCCGGGGGCTCCGGTTTCCTCCCACAATCCAAAGACATGCATGTTAGGTTAATTGGCTGTTCTAAATTGTCCCTAGATATGTTTCCTATAGGCCCTTAGAATAGAGGGTTAGTACTAGTGAAAGCGCTTTGAGTGGTCTTTGTGACTAGAAAAGCGCTATATAAGTGCAGGTTAGTTAGTTAGTTCATGACAACATTACAAGTCCTATAGAGCCTGTGTGACGCACTTCAACTGTGATGTCATAAAAAGAACGTTTGTATATGGAAAAAAATGCAAATAAAGTTTTCTAAAGGAAAAGCCGCATCTATGCTGTCATTGCCTGGCAACGGGAAAAAGAACATGGCCGCTCAAGCAAGACAGAAGTTTTAGAGTGGCTTAAAATAATCAAACTAACAGTTTCTTTTGCTGTTTTTCTGAATTAAATTGGAGATCCCAGCTGAAGCTTCACCTGGATGAAGTAAGGGCAGTCATGAAACTGTTATTAGGCTGATTATCTATTTTATTATTTTACAGTGGATGAAAATTACCCAAATAATTCATGAAAAATGATACAAGTTCAGATGAACAGAGCAAGAAATATTTGTTCATTCAAAGTGTATTGTTAATCCAAAGAAAAAAACAGCTTTTTGTTCATTATTGATTTATTTTAAATTAATCCAACCCACTTCCGTAGCTTGCTAATGGTTGTTCTGTGTTTATTTACATTTTAACTTTCATTTCATTTATTTAATTTTCATCTAATAATAAAATCAACCACTTTCAACTGTTTCAGAAAGGCATTGGTGCAGTAACATTAAACTGGTGAACATTAAATAGCAGATTTATAGGCATACACCTGATTATGAAGTGGAAACAAAGCGGAAATAAAATATAAAACTGCTTCCATTAAACATATGGAATAAATTCCTATTTTTAAAAATCCTTCTTGCTCTGAGAATAAATGCTGTGAAGCCAGTAGGTGATTTGCTCTTTTTTAATGGGGGGTGAACATTTCAGCACAAGGTACAAACCTATACATCAGACATCAGACCTATACATCTGCATCAGACTCTAGACTTGGTGGCCCCCTTAAAAAAGAAAAAGTCTAATCAGAGATTTCTAACTCCTTGGTTCAACACAGAAACTCGTACCTTAAAACAGAAGACTCGTCAAGTAGAAAGAAAATGGCGCTCTACTAATTTAGATGAAATCTATTTAGCTTGGAGAAATCATCTTTTAATTTATAAAAAATCTCTTAGAAAAGCTAGAACAAGTTATTACTCTGCATTAATAGAAGAGAACAAGAATAATCCCAGGTTTCTTTTCAGTACTGTAGCCAGGTTGACAAAGAGTCAGGACTCTGTCAATCCTAGCATTCCCTTAGAGCTTACTAGTCAGGACTTTATGAACTTTTTCAATAATAAAATTTCATCCATCAGAGATAAAATCAATCAGATTCTTCCCACAGTTAACTTAAATGCTGTAACTGCTACAACTCCTTCTATTGATGTCTGTCTTGATGAGTTTACTCCAATCGACCTTTGTGAGTTAGACAAAATAGTTTCCTCATCCAAACCTTCAACTTGTCTTTTAGACCCTATTTCTACCAGGTTATTTAAAGAAGTCTTCCCACTTATTGGTAGCTTTATTCTTCATATAATCAATTCTTCATTAACTTTAGGCCATGTACCGCAGGCTTTTAAAACGGCTGTAATTAAACCCTTACTCAAAAAGCCAACGCTAGATCCAGGAGCTTTAGCTAACTATAGACCAATCTCTAATCTCCCTTTCATTTCAAAAATCTTAGAAAGAGTTGTTGCTACGCAATTATTTGACCACCTGCAGGGAAATGGTTTACTTGAAGAGTTTCAATCTGGGTTTAGAATCCATCATAGTACTGAAACAGCCTCAGCGAAGGTCACTAACGACCTCCTCATTGCATCTGATAATGGACTAGTTTCTGTACCTGTCCTTTTAGACCTTAGTGCAGCTTTTGATACTATAGATCATAATATTCTACTTGATAGATTAGAACACTATGTTGGACTTAATGGAACTTCGTTGCAATGGTTTAGATCTTATTTATCTGATAGGTTCCAGTTTGTTCATGTAAATAATGAGTTTTCTTTCAACTCAAAGCTTAGTCATGGAGTTCCACAGGGATCTGTGCTTGGCCCTACTCTTTTTAGTTTATATATGCTTCCGTTAGGCAACATTATTAGAAAGCACTGTATACATTTTCATTGTTATGCAGATGACACACAATTATACCTGTCAATGAAGCCAGATGATAGTAATCAATTAGCCAAGTTAGAAGCCTGTCTTAAGGAAATCAAAGCTTGGATGACTTGTAATTTCCTGCTATTAAATTCAGATAAGACTGAAGTCATTCTTGTTGGTCCAAAAAACCTTAGAAATTCCTTTCCAAATCAAAATTTCAGTTTGGATGCGGTTACTCTTTCTCTTAATAGCTCTGTGAGGAACCTTGGAGTTATTTTTGATCAGGATTTGTCCTTCAATTCACATATTAAATTTGTTTCTAAGACTGCCTTCTATCATTTGCGTAATATTGCCAAGATTAGGAGCATCTTGTCTCAGAGTGATGCTGAGAAACTGATCCACGCTTTTGTTAGCTCGAGATTAGATTATTGTAATTCTTTATTATCAGGCTGTCCTAAAACATCTTTAAAAAGTCTTCAGCTGATCCAAAATGCTGCAGCAAGAGTTTTAACAGGTACTAGAAAGAGAGATCATATCTCTCCGGTTCTGGCCTCCCTTCATTGGCTTCCCATAGAGTTTAGAATTAAGTTTAAAATCCTTCTTCTTACTTACAAAGCTCTAAACAATCAGGCTCCTTTTTTATTTAAAAGATCTGATACTACCGTATTATCCTAACAGAGCACTACGCTCCCAAAATGCAGGATTACTTGTAATACCTAGAATCTCCAAAAGTACAATGGGAGGCAGAGCCTTCAGTTATCAAGCTCCTCTCCTGTGGAATCAGCTGCCAATCTGGATTCGGGAGTCAGACTCGATCTCTGTTTTTAAGAATAGGGCTAAAACCTACCTTTTTGATATAGCCTACAATTAGGGAGGGATCATGTGTTTCTGAACCCTCCCTTAGTTATGCTGCTAATAGGTTTAGTCAGCCGGGGGACCTCCAGTAATGCACTGGGCCTCACTCCTTTCCTCACTCTCTATGAAATATTTTTTTTTTTGCTGGTCATTAACATCTGTTTGTTCTCTCCCATAGATTGAGTCCCCATCGTGCTGTTTGCTCTCTACATGTCTGTTCTTTTCTTCTTCTCTATCCCCTCACCCCCCAGCCAGTCGCAGCAGATGACTGCCCCTCCCTGAGCCTGGTTCTGCTGGAGATTTCTTCCTGTTAAAAGGGAGTTTTTCCTCTCCACCGTCGCCAAGTGCTTGCTCACAGGGGATCGCCTGATTGCTGGGGTCTTTCTGCAACTGTGGGGGTTCCCCCTACAGTTGATAGTGCTATGAGATGACTGTTGTTGTGAAATGGCGCTATATAAATAAAGTTGAATTGAATTATACATGTAAATTAGGTACATATTTGCAAAAATAAAGAGGCAAAGATAACAAATGTCAATTTAAAAATTAAAAAAGCTGCAAGGTACAGTTTAATTAAAAAGAATAAAAAAAAATAATCAGCATCCACATGAGCATTGCAAATTTACAAGAAAAAAAGTTGAAAATTTACAGGAAAAAATTTTGAGCAAAATGTTTATGCTAATTTATAAGAAAACAAGTGCAAATGTACAAGAAGAAAGCTGCAAATGTATGAGAAAACATCAACATTCAAATCAAAAAGTCCTAAATTTAGGGAAAAAGGTTTTAAAATTTATGAGGACTAAAGTAGAAAATTTTTGAGAAAAAAAAAGTTGAAAATAAAAAAAAAAAACTGTTACACATTACAGTTACAAACAATGAAAATTTGCAGGAAAAAAGTCACAAATTTATGAGAAAAAAGCTTAACATTTACATCATCACTGTCATAAATTTAGGGAAAAAAGTTTAAAAGTTCGTCGGGCGGTGGAAGGAATACTTCAAGGATCTCCTCAATCCCACTGATACGCCTTCCACAGAGGAAGCAGGGTTTGGGGACGAGGGGGATGACTCGCCTATCACAGGGGCTGAGGTCGCCAAGGTGGTTAAAAATCTCTTTGGTGGCCGGGCCCCGGGGGTGGACGAGATTCGCCCTGAGTACCTCAAGGCCCTGGATGTTGTTGGGTTGTCATGGTTGACACGCCTCTGCAACATTGCGTGGAGGTCGGGGGCAGTGCCTTTGGCATGGCAAACCGGGGTGGTGGTTCCTCTCTTCAAAAAAGGGGACCGGAGGGTGTGCTCCAACTTTAGAGGGATCACACTCCTCAGCCTCCCTGGGAAGGTCTATGCCAAGGTACTGGAGAGGAGAGTCCGGCCGTTGGTCGAACCTCAGATTCAGGAGGAGCAATGTGGTTTTCGTCCTGGCCGTGGCACATCGGACCAGCTCTTTACCCCCTCGAGAATTCTTGAGGGTTTGTGGGAGTTTGCCCAACCAGTTTACATGTGTTTTGTGGACTTGGAGAAGGCATTTGACCGCGTCCCTCGTGGATTTTTGTGGGGGGTGCTTCGGGAGTATGGGGTATCGGGCTTGTTGTTACGAGCTATTCGGTCTCTGTACGACCGTTGTGAGAGTTTGGTTCGTATTGCCAACACTCGGTCGGAGTCATTCCCAGTGAGAGTTGGACTCCACCAGGGCTGCCCTTTGTCACCGATCCTGTTCATAATTTTTATGGACAGGATTTCTAGGCGCAGCCAGGGAATGGAGGGTGTCATGCTTGGTGACCACAGGATCTCATCTCTCTTGTTTGCAGATGATGTTGTCCTGTTGGCTTCATCCAGCAATGACCTACAGCTCTTGCTGGGATGGTTTGCCGCTGAGTGTGAAGCGGCTGGGATGAGAATCAGCACCTCCAAGTCCGAGTCCATGGTCCTCAGCCGGAAAAAGGTGGATTGTCCTCTCAGGGTTGGGGACAGGCTCCTGCCCCAAGTGGAGGAGTTTAAGTATCTTGGGGTCTTGTTCACGAGTGAGGGGAGAATGGAGCGAGAGATCGACAGACGGATTGGAGCAGCATCTGCAGTGATGCGGACGTTGTACCGGTCTGTTGTGGTGAAGAGGGAGCTTAGTTCTAAGGCAAAGCTGTCGATTTACCAGTCAATCTACGTTTCTACTCTCACCTATGGTCACGAGCTTTGGGTAATGACTGAAAGAACGAGATCGCGGATACAAGCGGCTGAAATGAGCTTTCTCCGTAGGATTGCTGGACTCACCCTCAGAGATAGGGTGAGGAGCTCAGTCATCCGGGAGAGGCTCAGAGTAGAACCGCTGCTCCTCCACATTGAAAGGAGTCAGTTGAGGTGGTATGGGCATCTGATTAGGATGCCTCCTGGACGCCTCCCACTTGAGGTGTTTCAGGCATGTCCCACTGGGAGGAGATCCCGGGGCAGACCCAGGACTCGGTGGAGAGACTATGTCTCCCAGCTGGTCTGGGAACGCCTTGGTATCCTCTCTGAAGAGCTGGAGCAGGTGGCGTGGGAGAGGGAAGTCTGGGCTTCTCTGCTTGAACTGCTGCCTCCGCGACCCGGACCTCCAGAAAAGCGGTAGAAGATGGATGGATGGATGGATGAAGTTTAAAATTTACAAGAATTTTTTTAATTTTTGCGAAAAAGGTGCAATTTATAAGGAAAAAGGTCACAAATTTATAAGGCAAAAGTTGAACATTTTTGAGGAAAAATATGACAAAATCTCAAGAAAAATGTTGCACATTTACAAGAACATAGCTGCAAATTTCCACAAAAAAATCCCCAGCAAATTTACAACCGCAAGTTTATGGGGGAAAAGTTGTCAAAACTATGGGGGAAAAGTAAAACTACAATGAAAAAAAGGCAACTTGACATAATGCACGGCCCAGGAGACACACATGCAGGCTCAGGATAGATTTAACAGCTTTATTAGCAACAAGGAAGTGTATGGCTGCGTGTCTGTGGAATAAGAATGTATTGGTGGTGGCGTCTGCGTCAGGCACGGGAGCAGGAGGCCGTACAGCTGGACAACCCTGTGGGAGAGAGCAGAGGGAGAAGGGTAACGGGCACCACACCAATACAGGGAATAATGATGATAGCTGGCTTACTTGGTTATGACAGGTGGCTGGCGTCGACAAGGGCGAGGCCCGGGAGACAGCGACCTGCAGTACCTGTGGCAGCAGCGTAGAGCCAACGGCGAGGTGAGGAAGTCCGCCGCCGGGAATGTCCACCTGTGCACAGGGGAAGGCTAGAGGAGAGAGGTAAGGGGAGCTTACCCAAGTTATCTTCACTAGTCGGTTTGAGATCCGTAGTAGCAAAGGGGCCGAAGTTGAGAGACTGCTTCAGGCCGAAGCCCAGGGCAGAGTGGATTAAATACCTCGCCGCTGACGAGGAGCAGGTGTGCGCGCGGCTGGCGCCGCTGATGAGCGGCGAGTCATGACACAACTTAATAAGGAAAAAATAAATCACAATTTTTCAAGACAAAAGGGAGGAGCTATACAAAGAAAAATGTAGTGAAATTAAAAGGTATGTCATGAGGCTGAGCGCAGTGTTTCACCGGGCTCATGGTCTCACTTTATTTCTTGTTATGTCTTGTGTTTCCTCAGCCTTGTGTGATTATTTTACGGTGCACTGTTCCAAGATGTATCATGTGTTTTGAATTGCCGATTATTTCTGTTTTTGTATTCCTATTCTCCGTATTATTTTGAAATTCCTTTATGTGTTCTTGTTCATCTGGCTCTTAGTGTTTATATTGTGTTCTCTTTTTGGCACAGCTCCCCACCTTGTTCTCTAGACAGTCCCACCTGGTAATCATCTTGTATTGGTAGCTCAGTCTTTCCCTGTTCTGTAATTAGGTCATCCTGCCCGCTCATGTGTTCCACACCTGCTGTCATTTACCTTGATTATTGCCTGCTCTATTTATAGCCTGACTCTGCCTTCGCTCGTTGTCGGAGTCTCATCAAGAATCCAGGTCGGTAACACCAGCTGTCCTGTCTATTTGGAAGTTTATTTTGTGAACTGTTTGGACTTTTGTGTTTTTGTTAAATAAATACCACAAACTACATTCAGCATCCGGGTCTTCCTCTCTGCCCCGAGGGGCATTTCCTGACAAGGTATAAATTTGCGAGGAAAAATGTAGCTAAATTTTGACAAAGTCTCAAATCTAACAGGAAAAAGTTGCAAATTTACAAGAAAAAATGTCAGAATTATGGGAAAAGGTAGCAAAATTACATGAAAAAGGCAAATTTATGTCAGCTGTCTGAAATTTAAGAAAAACATTCCAAATTTATGTTAAAAAAACAAATTTATCAGAAAAAATGTGCAAATTCATGAAAATTTTTTTGAAAATTACAAGAAAAAAATAATGTTTATGAAAATTTGAGAAAAAAAATATACAACAAAATTTTTTACATTTATGGCAAAAAGAGTTGCATATTTACAAGAAAAATGTAGTAAAATTAAGAGGCACCATGTTGCAAATTTATGAAGAAAAAAGTTGTACATTTTTAAGAAAAAATTCACAAATTTACAAGGAAAAAATCACAACTTTGCATGAAAAAGTCACAAATTGTCTCACTAATTTAATTTGTTGCAATACAAAAAGAGAAGCTACAAATTGACAAAATTCATATTTAAAGTACACCATCCGAATAGATGGGCAGCTTGAAGACATGGTAAGAGAAAACTCCAAGGTCATGGGTGTTTTGGGTCTTTGATCTTCAGACTCCTTCACCTGGGCAACCCAACCGGGGCTGATCAGTCCCCAGCTTGTGATCGAGCAGCATGCTACACCGAGAGTCTCCTCTTGATCCACAATCACCTGGAAGCTTTCTCTGCAGCTTCACTGATGTTCTTGGTAGCTTTTCTTTCTTGCAGCCCTCTGACACCAAGAAGCCCAAGTGCACGGTGCAGAGACTGCCCAGGGAATCCCCTGCAGCCCACCTCATTGGGTTCACAGCGGGCCTTCCACCCAGTTCCCCTGGAGATCTCAACTAGCTCCTGCTGTTTAGCCTTTGCTATAAAGGCAGACCACTTGTGGGCCCTCTCCCGACCTTTTTTCTGTGGCACTCTGCTCTCCAGAGAGACAGGAGCTTCTTCTTCAAGATGTTCCAGAGCTCTGTTATTGCTGCTCTTTCTTCCTTTGCTGTATTGCTGCTTCAGGGACCTCTGCTCTTTCCTGAGCTGTGTGATCTTGATTTGGCGCTGGTTCAGCCTGCTTGCTGTGCTGCCTCTTGTGTTGGCTTTAGGTTCTTTGATGCCAAATCTCTCCACACCGGTGTTGACAATCAAAGTGCACATCAGCTGAAGTCTCTGATCCCCCCGATGATGCCTCAAGGGCTGAATCAACATCTTCATCAAATTGTTGCCACTCTGACCACCTTCTGTGCAGCAGGCCGTAGGGCCTGGCGATGTTCAGATGGGACAGGCAGGTGTGGCATGTAGAGCTTGGGGGTTCTGGACACTGTGGGATGCCTGTGGGTCCTGCTCCTCCTCTGTCGCTCAACTTGCCTACCCCTAGTACAGCCCATTCTGGTCTGGTGGATCTTCAGACCTCTCAGGTTCTTGCAACTCTTGCCGAGGTTTCCCTCCATAAACACATGAAAGCAAAGCCATGATAGTTATATCTATGGTAGTACAGATTTAAGGATTGATAAATAAGGGTTTAATTTTGGATAAACAAATTTAAGACATTTTAAAGTTCTTCTGTTTGTCCAATCCTGTTTAGGATCTGCAGTTACGAGTGAAAAAACGACAAAGTTCACCACATCAGTTCAGTTTAATCACACATTCACTTCATGTATTCCACATGTAGCTCACGCATGATTTTTTCTTGCTAAATTCATATCAGAAGCCACAAATATCTGCTGCTGTTTGAGCAACAAATGGTGTTACTACTGCTACCTCTACGTCCAGAACCACCCTAACATAGTTCTACATTTATTTCTGTTTTATTTAATTATTTACAGGGATGTTATTTTAAACTTTTCGTCAGGCTGCAGTGACGGAGGCATCATCTGGCCGTTGACCCCGAGGCTGTGGAGAAAGACAGGAAACGATGATTTTGAGAACAGGTGTAAGGCATGGGGGCCAGATATGGCCCTTAAACACATGTCCAGCCCAAATACACTTTTACTGTTTTTTTTAACCATTTTGTAAATTAGTGACATTTTTTGTTGAGTTTTGAAAAATTGCGGTTTTAGTCCCTCTTCTAATTTTGTAACTTTTGTCACCCTCTTATTAATTTGCAGCTTGGTATACCAGTTTCATAAATGTGTGACTTTTTTCTCCTAAATTTATGACCTTTTTTCTCAGAAAGTTTTTTTTTTTTTTGTAAATCTGCAGCTTTTTTTTTTTTTTTGGCAATTTGGGACTTTTTCTCATAAATGTGCTTCTTTTTTCTTGTCAATTTTTTACTTTTTTATCGACATTTTTACTTGTAGATTTGTGACTTTTTTCTCCTTAATTTGCAACTTTTTCTTGTAAAATACCACATTTACACAGGAATGAAAGTCGGTGAGAGATCTGGCCAATTTTTGATCTATCTATGATCTCGGTGATCTTCACAGTTGCCACAGTCTCCTCAAAGTTTTGACTCGGTCCAAAACTGACAAGGATCTCCCAAACAATCCAAAAGATCAAAAGTTGGCCCGATCTCTCAATGATCTCCGTGCTGTGTAAAGGGGCCCTGAAGTCAGGCTGCGAGTTCCGCTATAACAGAAGTGCCATGGGGGGCATTAATTCATGTTAATTTTTAAAATCTGTTAATTGGACTACTGTAATTAACTTCATTCATGCATTAATATTCCCAGCACTGCTATGTGTGTGACTGGGACACAAAATGACAGGCCAGTCCATCAATTAATTGCGTCCTCAATTAATTTCTGTTGTGTATGTTTTTGCGGTACCTGTGTGTTGCCCTTTTGATGAGGATACTTACTCAGTTTGATTTTGTTTTGTCTATTTTGCAGTTCTTTCCTTAATTTGCAGCACCTTTTGAGCTCTCCGGGCCTCCGTAGGGATCCCTAGTTTGACTCCCACCCAGACCAGTCCTTCCTGCATGTCTCTCCCCTATTCTTCCACCCATTCCCTTCCTCTGTCTTTGCTGCAAGTGTCCAATAAAGGCAAAATACTCTAAATTAATCTTTAAAAAAAAGAAAGGTCATGTGGAAGATGTGTTCAATGACGAGGCATGAGTGTATTTCTCAGGTTCGGCTTTATTGCAGAACACAATCATCCAACATTCTCAAAAGCAAGAAGAGGCAGAATAATATTACATCACACTCTTATACCTCCGGGGGATTAAGAACTCAAGTCACATGGTGCTTCTGCAAACTTTCAATCACAATGCAAGTCTCTGAAGATTCACCATTGTCTCTTATTCTCCGGTGTCCCGGGAAACCCCCCAGGGCCTCCTCTGAGACAAGGGCCCGACTTCACACCTCCTCGCCATCACCTGTCGGCCCACGTCGATCCAGACTCCTGTTCCTCCAGACGTGAAGCCTCAATCCACATAAGCCATACATTTGTGGGAGATATGAGCCAGACATATGTGCCACACTCTTGTGGGAAATATGAACCAAACATATGTGCCACATGACCCCCCCCAAACGTCTGCATGGGACAAGCATACTCATAAATGCATAACATAAAAGACATTACCACATAACCAATAATCAATCCCCCAATCTCTTAGGTCTTAGCTTCCTGCCGAATCTGCTGTAGGCCGGCTTCGCTGCGTCTGCAGCGTCTCTTCGCACCTGGGGATTAGATTTGTTAGCACATCTGTGTGGGAGCTCTGGAGCCTGCCTTCTCGGTGGCCTGCCCCAGCGGGGGGCTTTCGCCAACTGCACGCGTTCATCAGCCAGGACAAAAGCAGGCTTGAGTCTGTTTATGCAAATTAGCTCCCTTCTGCCCCCCGAATCTAGCAAAAAATGCTTCTCATTTTTTTCCAGCACCCTGAACGGTCCATCATAAGGCGGTCTCAGCCCTGGGCGTTGTGCATCATGTCTAACAAAAACAAACTCTGCGTTTTTTAAAGCCTCTGGCACAAAAACGCGTGGAAAACTGTGATGCACTGGGCCAGGCAGCGTGTTTGATCCTGTGCCGCTCTGCAACAGCTGAGCTGGGCAATTGGGCGCAGGATTTTCCGGGAGAAATTCCCCCGGCAAACGGAGAGGTTGTGCGAACACTAACTCCGCTGGGGAGGCTTGCAAATCCTCCTTAGGTGCAGAACGCAACCCCAATAAAACCCATGGCAGTTTGTCTACCCAATTTGTATCCGTGAGCGATGCTCTGAGGGCTGCTTTCAATGACCTATGAAAGCGTTCACATAAACCGTTGGCCTGCGGGTTATACGCGGTAGTGCGGTGTACCTTCACCCCTAAGCTGCGGGCCATAGACGACCACAGTTCGGAAACAAATTGAGGACCTCTGTCTGACGTTATATCCGACGGAACTCCAAAACACGCGACCCAAGCTGTTAAAAACGCGCGCGCAACCTCTTCCGCCGTTGTTGACGCCAGAGGTACCGCTTCTGGCCAACGCGTGGTGCGGTCCACCATCGTCAAAAGGTGTGTGTGCCCTTGAGACGAGGGAAGTGGGCCCACCAGATCAACATGCACGTGATCGAACTGCTTAGCCGGGATGTGAAAAGGCTCCAAAGGAGCCCTCGTGTGCTTGTGTATCTTAGCCCTCTGGCACGCTACACAAGCTGCTGCCCATTCCTTGACCTGTTTGCGCAACCCCGGCCAGACAAATTTCTCCCCCACCATCTTGACCGATGCGCGCACCCCCGGGTGCGCCAGCGAATGGACCAAGTCAAAAACGCGGCGACGCCACGCAGCTGGAACCACGCGGCTGGAACCACGGGACGAGGCCGACCCGTGGAGACATCACATATTAAGGGGGGCATACCTATTTGCTGCACCCTGTGCTCCAGCCTTAACCCTGTTGGTCCAGACTGGAGCGCGCGCACATCCGCGTCACCAACCTGCTCCGCAGCCATGTCTGCATAATCCAAACCTACGTGGACCGGGGCTGTGCGCGCTCCCGCATCACTGCCCTGGCCCACAGCTACCGAGTCTGCCCCCACGTGGCCTGGCGTTGCCACAGCACGTGAGAGACAGTCCGCCACTACATTGTGTTTGCCTGCTACATGCTGGATATCGGTGGTGAACTCCGATATTGCGGCTAGCTGTCTTTGTTGTCGGCCTGACCAAGGTTCTGAGATCTTGGCCATCGCAAAAGTTAACGGTTTGTGGTCCACAAAAGCAGTGAAACGCTGCCCTTCCAGCCAGAACTGGAAATGGCGGATGGCCAAGTGTAGGGCTAAAAGCTCCCTGTCAAACGCGTTGTATTTACGCTCGTTATCGCGCAGGGATTTGCTAAAGAACGCGAGAGGCTGCCAGGTCCCTGCCACACACTGTTCAATGACTGCCCCCACCGCTAGGTCCGAAGTGTCGGTGGTGAGCGCCAAACGGGCTGTTGGAACCGGGTGCGCTAACAAAACGGCGCTTGCAAGGGCTGATTTGACCTGGGAGAAAGCGCGCTCCCGCTCCGGAGACCATTCGACCTTATTAGTGGGTTTTTGTTTTTTTAGTGCCGCGTACAGTGGCTGCATAAGCCGCGCTGCGCTCGGAGGAAACCGGTTGTAAAAATTAACCATTCCTAGAAACTCCTGCAGCGCTTTTATCGTTTGAGGTCAGGGGAAATCTGTTATTGCGCGCACTTTCTCAGGAAGGGGAACCGCTCCCTGTGGTGAAACGCGGTGCCCCAAAAAATCGATTTGCACCACCCCGAACTGGCACTTCGCTGGGTTAATTATCAACCCGTGCTCTGCCAGTCTCCGAAAAACCGCTGTGAGGTGGGTTTCATGTTCGTCCTCGGACATGCTGGCTACCAATATGTCGTCTAAATAGACGAACACGAAAGGCAGGTCGCGTAAAACGGCATCCATCATGCGTTGGAAAGTTTGCGCGGCGCCCTTTAATCCAAACGGCATGCGCAAAAACTCAAAAAGCCCAAACGGAGTTATTACCGCGGTTTTGGGAATATCCTGCGCGCACACGGGGACTTGGTGGTAGCCGCACACCAAGTCTATTTTAAAAAAAAATGCGCGCCCCCGCCAAATGAACTGAGAAATCCTGGATGTGCGGGATCGGGTAGCGGTCGTGTGTTGAGATGTTGTTCAACCTGCGGAAATCGCCACAAGGTCGCCACGAGCCATCAGCCTTTGGGACCATGTGTAACGGTGAAGCCCAGGGGCTGTTCGAGCGTCTAATTATGCCCAGTTTTTCCAGGTTGGCAAATTCCTCGCGCGCTATTGCCAGTTTAGCTGAGTCCAAGCACCAGGCTTTTGCAAAAACGGGCGGCCCAGTGGTGGTAATAAAATGTTCCACCCCGTGTTTGGCCACTGTCGCCGAAAACTTTGGAACTGTGAGTGCTGGAAAGTGAGTGAACAGAGCATGAAACTTACCACCCGCAGCTGTGACGTTGGCGTGTGCAGTCGGCGGAGCCACCCGAGCTGTGCAGGGAATAGAATGAAAAGAAAGTGCATTAACCAGACGTCTATTAGCAAGATCAACCAATAAACCATGTGAGCATAAAAAATCAGCCCCTAACATGTTAAAACTGACTGCTGCTACAATAAAGGTCCACTCGAATGAACGGCCCTGTAAGGACAGACGCATGGTCCTCTCACCGAATGTCTTAATCGCTGAGCCATTCGCTGCTGATACTGACACCCAGGGAGCTTTGGACGGCATCAGCCGTTCCGCGTAGGTAGGCGTGACGAAACTCAGCTGGGATCCCGTGTCCACGAGGACTTGTTTCCCCGAGTGTGCATCTGCCAGGTAAAGCAGCTTATTTTCTTCTCTGAGGGATGCAGCTGCTACCGGCCCACCGGTCTTGACGTTTCCCTGACGCTTGAAGCGACACGGTGGGAGACATCTGTGCGCCCTCTCCGCAAAACGGCGGTGGTAGAAACACAGGCCAACCTCGGCTCCGTGTCGCCTGACGCCTGTCGCCGCCGTCGTCGGTTCATCTGGTGCCGCCACCTCTGGCTCCAAACCATCTCCGGGCACCGTCCTCTGCTCAGCTGCCGCGGCCGAAACCGCGCTCCGCTTGTGGGCGTCGACGAGTCGCTGCGCCTCCTTGCCGAGGCCATGGTAGTCCCGCTTGGCCAATCGGGGTGAGTCTGCCAGGGTCACTCTCACTGCTGGCGGCACAGTCCGGAGGAAAAGGTGGGCGAAGATAAATTTGCCATCCTCGGAGTCTTTCAGTCTCAGCATCTTCACCATCAGGTCTGCCGGTCTGTCGTTCTCCGACTCCGTCAACTCTAGGAGCCCCTCTGCTCGCTGTTGCACCGAGGGGGTGAAATGGCTGATCAGCACCTCCTTCAATGCACCGTACTTGTCCGGTGGGTGGTTAACCAGATCTTCCACCCTCTGGACCGTGTGACTGTCCAGCTTCGCCACCACATGGTAGAACCTCGTTTCATCCTTTGAGATTCTCCGGAGGTTGAACTGCGCCTCGACCGCGCTAAACCAGGAGCGCGGGCTGTGCTGCCAGAAATCGGGCAGCTGGAGCGTGGAGATCAGGCTGGCCTCTGATGAGCTCCGCTCGGGAGAATTCTCCCTGCTCATTCTTTGTCGTGGGTCACCAGTGTGGAAGATGTGTTCAATGACGAGACTTGGGTGTATTTCTCAGGTTCGGCTTTATTGCAGAACAAATTCATCCAACATTCTCAAAAGCAAGAAGAGGCAGAATAATATTACAGCTCACTCTTATACCTCCGGGGGATTAAGAACTCAAGACACATGGTGCTTCTGCAAACATTCAATCACAATGCAAGTCTCTGAAGAATCACCATTGTCTCTTATTCTCCGGTGTCCCGGGAAACCCCCCAGGGCCTCCTCTGAGACAAGGGCCCGACTTCACACCTCCTCGCCATCACCTGTCGGCCCCCGTCGATCCAATCTCCTGTTCCTCCAGACGTGAAGCCTCAATCCACATAAGCCATACATTTGTGGGAGATATGAGCCAGACATATGTGCCACAGTCACACATTTTTGAGAAAAGTTGAAAATGTAAAAGTGAAAACAAGAAAATTGCTAATTTGTGGTAAGAGTCCTTGTCATCATCCACTTTGACCGAGACTCTTCAGTGTTAAAAATAAATTTTGTCTTCATGTTTCAGATCCAGATGTGTCCTGTGGTTTTATGGAATGCTGCATCCTGCTGTGCACTGTCCAGAGCGGCATTGACACCATCATCCACTGGGCTCAGATATATTATTAAGGCAGAGACTGACAACAAAGTGATATTCTCAGGTGTGCAAGCTTAAACAGGTGAGGTAAAACATGACCTGGATCCCCGAACAGGAGTTATGCCAGCTGGAAGCAGACATGACGGACATAAGAGAAATAATCGCCATTAGTCAACTAATCGAAAAATAGTTGTTAGGTTAGCTGACTACCAAAATAATTGTTAGTTGCAGCCTTAATCAAAAACAGTTAAAATTTATCATTACCTAAATTTTAAGACAGTCCAGAAGTGTTTGAAAATTGATTTATTATTTCTATTTCTGGGTCGACTTCATGTTTGTCTCGCAAATATTAAACAGTGTCATCAGCAAGCTGTGTGATTTGAATTTCTTTTTGGAATATGGGTAATCCTGTGATATTGGGAGAACATCGGATTTTAATTAAGAGCAATTCTGCAACTATTCAAAATAAAAAGGAGAGATAGGGCAGCCTTGCCTGTCTTACATTGCATCCAGAAAGTCTTCACAGCGCTTCACTTTTTCCACATTTTGTTATGTTGCAGCCTTATTCCTAAAGGGCTTAAATTCATTTTTTCCTCAAAATTCTACACACAATACCCCATAATGGCAATGTGAAAAAAGTTTTTTTTTAATTTTTACAAATTTATTAAAAATAAAAAACTAAGAAATCACATGTACATAGTAAGTATTCACAGCCTTTCTTCAAAACTTTGTTGATGCACCTTCAGCAGCAATTACAGCCTCAAGTCTTTTTGAATATGATGCCACAAGCTTGGCCCACCTATCTTTGGGCAGTTTCACCCATTCCTCTTTGCAGCACCTCTCAAGCTCCATCAGGTTGGATAGGAAGCGTCGGTGCACAGCCATTTTCAGATCTCTCCAGAGATGTTCAGTTGGATTCAAGTTTGGGCACTGACTGAGCCACTCAAGGACATTCACAGAGTTGTCCTGAAGCCACTTCTTTGATATCTTGTCTGTATGCTTATGGTCGTTGTCCTGCTGAAAGATGAACCGTCTCCCCAGTCTGAGGTTTTCATCCAGGATGTCTCTGTACATTGCTGCATTCATCTTTCCCTCTATCCTAACTAGTCTCCCAGTTCCTGCCGCAGAAAAACATCACCACAGCATGATGCTGCCACCGTCCCAAACATGACACCTGGTATTCATGCCAAAGAGTTCAATCTTTGTCTCGTCAGACCAGAGAATTTTGTTTCTCATGGTCTGAGAGTCATTCAGGTGCATTTTTGACAAACTCCAGGTGGGCTGCCATGTGCCTTTTACTAAGGAGTGGCTTCCATCTGGCCACTCTACCATGCAGGCCTGATTGGTGGATTGCTGCAGAGATGGTTGTTCTTCTGGAAAGTTCTCCTCTCTCCACAGAGCAACACTGGAGCTCTGACAGAGTGACCATCAGGTCACCTCCCTGACTAAGGCCCTTCTCCCCCAGTCACTCAGTTTAGATGGCCGGCCAGCTCTTGGAAGAGTCCTGGTGGTTCTGAACTTCTTCCGATGATGGAGGCCACTGTGCTCATTGGGACGTTCAAAGCAGCAGAAATTTTTCTGTACCCTTCCCCAGATTTGTGCCTTGAGACAATCCTGTCACCGAGGTCTACAGATGATTCTTTTGACTTCATGCTTGGTTTGTGTTCTGACATGCACTGTCAATTGTGGGACCTTACATAGACAGGTGTGTGCCTTTCCAAATCATGTCCAATCAACTGAATTTACCACAGGTGGACTCCAATTAAGCTGTAGAAACATCTCAAGGATGATCAGTGGAAACTGGATGCACCTGAGCTCAATTTTGAGCTTCATGGCAAAGGCTGTGAATACTTAGTACATGTGATTTCTTAGTTTTTCATTTTTAATAAATTTGCAAAAATCTAAAAAAAAAAAATAAATTCACATTTTCATTATGGGGTATTGTGGTAGAATTTTGAGAAAAAAATGAATTTAATTCCTTTTGGAATAAGGCTGTAGCTGTAACATAACAAAATGTGGAAAAACGGAAGCGCTGTGAATATTTTCCAGATGCACCGCACCTATTCACGAGGAATCTTTTAGATGTATTGGGATAAGACAAAATAGTGCTGTTTATATCTTTATATAACATTTTGATTAACGATACAAATTTTTGTCCGAAACCGAACAACTCCAAAGTTCTATATAGATACAGAAGTTCAACAGATTCAAATGCTTTGTAGAAGTCGAGAAATAAGATAACAGCCTGTTACTCGACAAATTCTAAAAAATCTAGTAAATCCAAGATTAATCGTATTTTGTTGCTTATATATCTTTTGGACATAAAGCCTGTTTGGGTTTAATTTATAATTTCTTCCAAATTGGGTTTTAAGCATCTGGCTAGCACTAAAGCAAATAGTTTATAATCTACATTTAACAATGTAATTGCTGTTTTCAATAACATAATATCTTTATTTGGTTTGTGGATTAAATTTGATTACATGATCTGCCTCTCCTGCAGCTGGTGTCGCAGAACCGCACCTGTCATGTGATTGGTCACAAAGTATAGAAAAAAATCCAAATAAACCCAGATGTACCAAGCATTTCACATCACTAGATGGCAGACACATATAGCTTACTGCTCTTCACTGGAGGACTGAGTTCAGAAAACCAGAACCACGTTGAATCTGATATCACTTCCAGGGAACAAAAGAAGAGATGTATAAACAATTGTGCAGCATGTACTTCCACAGGAAGGAAGCATTTGCTCCAAATTTTGCCAACTATGATTCTAAAAGGGATTATTCAGCTTCTGAAGGGAAATATTTACCTTTTGGACAGCACAAGATGGACCGGAGCAGAACACTTTTTGTCCGCCATTGACGAAGCTGCATGCGATGGAGAGGACAATCCTGCCAGTTCTGTGGCGTAATCTAACCGGAATTGAGGTGGAATAAATCAGAAGATAAATGTGAGAGTGTCTGGATGTGGGAAAGAAAGCGAAAATGACCAACAGAAGACAAGCTAAGGACCGGGGGTGAGCACACGGACGCATGGCGACACATGATGGGTAGAAGGTCTGATGTTTTTATCAGTTTGTTTGCATTCTGCTGATTTTCTGGTTCATGTATTTTGAAGATAAGATAACAAAGAACAACAAAGACAAACAAACAAAACCACCCTTTGTGTAAATACGTCCAAAGTCCACTTTGATCTAAAGTTATGTTATAAGATAAGATAAGATAAGATAAGCCTTTATTAGTCCCACAACGGGGAAATTCCAGGATTGCAACAGCACAGGGATAGCAACACTCAGAGCAACAATCAGAAGGCAAGAAAAAAAAGCAAGCAAGCAAGAGCAGCTAATATACATATGTACATATTACTATAAAATATATATATACACACACACAGACACACAGTGCAGAGCATTGTAGCTGGATGGAATAAATATACGAATATATAAACACACAGTGCGGAGCATTGTAGCTAGATGGAATAAATATGTAGATATATAAACACCCACAGTACGGAGTATTGCAGCTAGGTGGAATAAATATGTAAATATATAAACACACACAGTGCGGAGCAATGTAGCTAGATGGAATAATATGTAGATATATAAACACACAGTGCGGAGCATTGTAGCTAGATGGAATAAATATATAGATATATAAATATAAACACACCCAGTGCGGAGCATTGTAGCTAGATGGAATAAATATGTAAATATATAAACACACATAGTGCAGAGCATTGTTGCTAGATGGGATGAAACAGTATAACCGTCTACTTAGTTATCCTACATGGTATGATTATGTGCCCATACATATTCTCACCCTCCATACCGACCGGTATTTTCCTAGTTGTATGCCGGAGGGGACCATTGTGTAAGTCTATTGCATCTTTTGCATTCAAAAAACTATTAGTTTGTTACGTCTTTTTGCTATCTCTGCGAGCAGCCCTGCTTAGGTTGTACAGTCTGACAGCCGTTGGTAGGAAGGACCTGCGAAACCTCTCGGCTGTGCACCTGGGATGATGTAGTCTGCTGCTAAATGAGCTCTTCAGTGCATTCAGTATGTCCTGCATAGGGTGGAACTCGGACTCCAGCAGAGATGACAGTTTAGCCACCGTCCTTCTCTCTCCTATCTCCTCCACCGGATCAAGGCGCTGCCCCAGGACAGAGCTAGCTTTCTTGATCAGTTTGTTCAGTCTCTTCCTATCGGCTGCAGTAATGCCACTGCCCCAGCAGACCACTCCAAAAGTGATGGCTGATGCCACCACCGTGTCGTAGAATGTCTTCAGCAGCGCCCCTTGTACACCAAAAGACCTGAGTCTCCTCAGCAGGAACAGCCTGCGCTGTCCCTTCTTGTAGAGTGCGTCAGTATTGTGTGACCAGTCTAGTTTATTGTTCAGATGAACACCCAGGTACTTATAGGATGTCACCATCTCGATGTCTGTTCCCTGTATATTTACTGGTGCTGTGAGGGGTTGCCCATGCCTGCGGCAGTCCACCACCAGCTCCTTAGTTTTCCTCGCGTTGATCTGGAGGCAGTTCCGATGGCACCAGTCCACGAAGTCCTGGATAAGCCCTCTGTACTCAGCTTCATCTCCATTGGAGATGAGGCCAATGATCGCAGAGTCATCAGAGAACGTCTGTAGATGGCAGTGTGTTGTGTTGTGTGAGAAGTCCGCAGTATAAAGAGTGAACAGGAAGGGAGCCAGCACCGTTCCCTGGGGGGCCCCCGTGCTACCGATGATCGTGTCGGACACACAGTCCCGGGTTCTCACAAACTGAGGCCGGTTCGTGAGGTAGTCCAGGATCCATGATGACAGGTGCTGGTCCACCCATGTGCGCAGCAGCTTGTCCTTCAGGATCATCGGTTGGATGGTGTTGAAAGCACTGGAGAAGTCAAAGAACATGATCCTCACCATATTCCCGGGCTTCTCCAGGTGGGACAGAGAACGGTGAAGGAGGAAGATCACCGCATCCTCCACCCCAATGCCATGCTGGTAGGCGAACTGGAGTGGATCCATCGCTGGTTCCACCAGGGGGCGGAGGTGAGCAAGGAGCAGTCTCTCCAGGGTCTTCATCAAGTGGGATGTCAAGGCCACCGGTCTGTAGCTGTTCAGGTCTTTGGGGTGGGAAGTTTTTGGTACAGGTACCACACAAGATGTTTTCCACAGCTGTGGTACCCTCCCCAGCTTCAGGCTCAGGTTGAAGATGTACGTCACAATCCCACACAGCTGGTCTGCACAGGACTTGAGGAGCTTTGCGCTGATGCCGTCCGGTCCCTACGCCTTCCTCGCCTTGATCTTCCTCAGCTCCGTCCTCACCTGGGTCCTGGTCAGGGTCAGGATGGGGGGCTGTGTGTTGGGAGTGGGGGGGTGTTGGTGGAGTGGGGAGTGGGCAGCAGGACTTGATGTCTTTACAGGCAGCAGTGGTTGTTGTGCAGTCAGGGGGGAGGGCGGTTGGTCAAACCTATTGAAAAACAGATTCAGGTTGTTCGCCCACTCCCTGCCCCCCGTGGCCTGGGGGGAGGTATTCTGGAGCCCAGAGATGGTTTTGAGGTTTCTCCAGACCCCGCTGATGTTGCTCTGTTGCAGCTTGTCCTCCATCTTCTTCCTGAAGCTGTCCTTGCCTTCTCTGATCTTTCTCCTCAGCTCCCTCTGTACGGACTTCAGCATCTCCATATTCCCCGACCTGAAGATCCTCTTCTTCTCTCTCAGAAGTGTTTTTATCTCAGGGTTGATCCAGGGTTTGTTGCTTGAGCAACACCGTATGGTCTTGGTGGGAACGGATTTGTCCACACAGAAGCTGAGGTAGTCCGTGAAGGTGTGAGTGAGGCCATCGATGTCCTCACCATGTGGATCGCAGAGCTGCTTCCAGGCGGTGGCTTCAAAACAGCCCTTTAGAGTGTCCATTGTCTCCTCAGACCATAACTCCACTGTGCGCATGGCCGGAGGTTGTCTGTGCACTAGGGGTTTGTACACCGGCCGGAGATGAACCAAGTTGTGATCCGATCTCCCGAGTGGGGGTTGTTGTGATGAGGTGTACGCCTCCTTAGTGTTTGCGTAGAATAAGTCCAGTGTTTTATTGTCTCTAGTGTGGCATGTGACATACTGGGTAAACGTGGGTAGAATGGGAGATAGTGAAACATGGTTGAAATCGCCTGAGATGAGGAGAAGAGCATCTGGGTGTTCTGTCTGCAGCCTGCTGGTTACTGAATGGATGACGTCACGCTCTGTCCCAGTGTTCGCCGTCGGATTTGCATAAACAACAATGCAGATCACGTGTGAGTGTTCTCTCGGGAGATATGTAGGTCGCATGCTAACAGCTAGCAACTCAATGTCTTTGCTGCAGTGTCGTTGTTTAACAGTGATATGTCCCGGTCTGCACCAGTTGTTGTTAACATACATTATCACTCCACCGCCCCTTGCTTTGCCACTGTCTGGTGTTCGGTCTGCCCGTATCATGTGGAAACCCTCCAGCTCAATGTTAGCATCTGCTGCTAGTTCAGTTAGCCACGTCTCAGAAAACAAAAGGAGAGAGCACTCCCGATATGTGCTTATAGGTTATATTTTATTGAAAATGGCAATTTGATAAATAATATGGAAGATGTGGTCAGTGGTTTCAATAAATTTTTTGTCAACGTTGGTCCTGAATTAGCAAAATCAATAGTGACACCAGAAACAAACAACAGTGGTTCTGTGAATGAAATAGGAGATAGAAATCCAAACACAATCTTTTTGGGTGCAGTTACTGAAAAGGAAATTATCAAGACTGTGAGTAAATTTAAGAACATAAAATCAACGGACTGGAATGAAATTGACATGACAATAGTGAAAAAAGTAATTGAAGGAATTGTTAAGCCACTCACCCACATCTGTAACCTGTCATTTCAAACTGGTACATTTCCAGACAAAATGAAAATAGCAAAAGTAATACCTCTATACAAAACAGGAGACAGTCATCGCTTGACAAATTACAGGCCAGTCTCTTTACTCTCACAATTCTCCAAAATACTTGAAAAAATCTTCACTAAGAGACTGGATGATTTCACTGAAAAGCACAACCTCCTTACAGACAGCCAATATGGTTTTAGAGCAGATAAATCTACATCTTTGGCACTGATCGAACTTATAGAAGAAATTACTAGTTGTATAGATAAAAAAAAGGTTGCTGTAGGAGTATTTATAGATTTAAAGAAAGCTTTTGACACCATTGACCACAGAATACTACTAAGGAAACTGGAAAGGTATGGGATAAGAGGGGTAGGACTGAGTTGGGTGGAAAGTTATTTAAGTAACAGACAATAATTTGTACAAATTGGTGAGCACAAATCACCCTTCATGGACATCACTTGTGGTGTGCCCCAGGGGTCAGTTTTGGAACCCAAACTCTTTATTTTGTATATAAATGACATATGCCAAGTATCAAAAATTCTGAAATTTATTTTGTTTGCGGATGACACAAATATCCTTTGCACTGGTGAGAATTTGCAGCAGGTTTTAGAGGTGGTCACAACTGAAATGGAAAAATTAATGCAGTGGTTCAACAAAAATAAATTATCTCTAAATCTAAAAAAAACAAAGATTATGTTGTTTGGAAATTATAAAATAAATAATGAAATAATGGTAACGATAGATGATACCAGAATAGAAACAGTACAGGAAAATAAGTTTCTGGGGGTGACGCTAGACAATAAAATCTGCTGGAAACCTCACATCAGTCACATCCGGGCCAAGTTAGCAAAATGTATAGGCATACTGGGGAAGACAAGACACATCTTGGACTATAAATCATTGGTCTTATTGTACAATTCACTGTTTCTACCTTATCTTAACTATTGTGTAGAAGTCTGGGGAAACACCTACAAGACCAACCTACAGTCAATATGCACATTACAAAAAAGAGCTATAAGGATAATAAACAATGTAGGATATAGAGACCATACCAATTTGTTGTTTTTAAAGTCACATGTCATAAAGTTCATTGATTTAGTTAAATTTAAGACAGCACAAGTAATGTACAGGGCAATTAATAATCAACTCCCAACTAATATACAAAAAATATTTTAAAAAAAAGAGACAATGATCATAATTTGAGAGGAGACTTAAACTTTACAAAACCCAAGATACGAACAACCAAGAAAAGTATGTGCATATCTGTCTGTGGGGTGGATTTGTGGAACAGTCTGGAGCCGGAACTGAAACTATGTATAAACAGAAATCAATTCAAAAAGAGGTATAAACATCATTTGCTGAAAGGATATATGTTAGAAGGGTAGTATTTATATGTACGATTCATTATGTTCACTCCGGGACATTATGGGACACTATGGAATGGTGGGTGGGACAGCACTGTGTATATCTGTGTTGTTTGAGGCTGGTTTTGATGTATGGACATCAATGTATGTTAGGATGGATGGGTGTTAATGTTGATTTGTAAAAAATACAGTAAATTGCTTACTTGGGGTCTTAAAGGTGGTAATTTGTATAAAATTCACATGGGTGTATTTATGGAAAAGAGGAGATGGAATTAATAAGTGTTCACTTCTTCCTTCTCCCTTTCGAACAGTGTATACTGTTACTTTATTGCATTTGCCATTTGTTTGTTTTATATTTTTTTTGTTCAAAATAAACTATCTATCTATCTAGCTATCTAGCTATCCAATATGGCTGCTGTCACATTATGCAAATTAGATGCGTAAATTTACTCCTATCATAAACTTTGGATCAGATTCTACATCTTTCTCTTTGACGGTAAGCCATAATCTCTTACCACTTTCAAGTTACAGCCTTTGAAATTTGTGATATCTAAACTGAATATTTTCTTGAAGGAAATCTTTGCCACCAGAGGGTGCATGCAGATGGTGTGGATCTGCAACAGAAATCCTCTCAGGATTAAACTAATTAGTCCCTGTTTCATTGTTGCTGTCATTGTGGGTTTTTTATATATTCTTGGTACATTTCTATAAGAGGATTTTCTTTGAGATCCCAAAATTGCGAGTAGAATTCCATAGGTAAACCATCCCTACCAGGCGATTTGCCCCATTTCATATTTTTTAAGGCATCTGTGACTTCATGTTTTGAAATGGGTCTATCACAGTCATTTTTAAATTGTTCAGATAAGTTTTGGGATGTTCTCTTTTATGTTATCTAAGAATTCTTCACAACTGTCAGGGTTCAAAGTGGATTTGTATAGGTTTTCATAAAATGATCTAATATGGTCTGCTATTTCTATAGGACTGGCACTAATATCATTATTTATCTTCAGTTTTACAATATTGTTTCTTTTACAGTTTTGTTTTTCAAGAGCAAAAAAGTATTAAGTATTTTTTCTCCATTTTTTTCTCCATTTTGCTCTGGAACATAGAAAGGCTTCTCTGGCTGCCACAGTGTTTAAGACAGAAGAAGAAGCCAACTTTATTGTCATTCAGTCCATATAGCCAATCATGTATAGTAGAACAAAATTACGTTTTGTAGAGGAAACATAAGTTCAGGCGAGGTACGACGAGCTGTGAGGTTGCAGAGTTTTATTTTCCTCCATCATGAGACACACTGTAGCACTGTGCGCTGTGTTGTGCTGTGTGTGCTGTGTTGTGTTGCGCTGTTGAGGCATGTATAGTAAGCTCTTTTATACAGACAAGAGAGAATGCATGGCACATTAGCATATTGGTATACATATCAGTCAATACACATGATTAGCATGACGAACTGGTGCCGGACGTCCTCTTCTTAATCCGGGGATGTCTAAACAATAGCCCATTGTTCTGGTTGTCCGCCAGGAGCTCTCTGTCCATATGCAAATTGTCCCCTGCTTATTGAAGGCTAGCTGAGTGTGAAGATTGAATGTCCATGAAGATTGAGGTGGATCACCACAGTTTCTCCTATTTACAACGTTGATCACATCTAGAATCAGAGGGGTCGCTGCCATGCAAGGCATCACCACAAACTTCTCCTTCCCCCATTCTATCCTGCTGAGCACCAAGCTAGAAGACAGGAAGTACCATTTTTATATGGTCTTTGGTACGACCTGGTCGGGGGGCTTGAACCCACGACCTCCCGGCTGTAATTGTAATTTGTAATTTTATTTTATTTAGATGGGGACAATGTACAATAAAGCATTAACTTTGCTTAAAACAAGGAGAGATTCATTGCACCAGGTTTTAGTAAGTTGCTATTTTCCACCCGTAGTCCCTGGGCAGGTTGACGGTAATGGTGTTACGCTCGACACTGCCCACTCGAGACTGACTCGAGCAATATAACACGGAAGTGTCGCGAGCAGAGTGTCGAGCACTGTGTCAATATGCCCACAGTCACATGACCATAGTGAACGAGGCCTTGTTGTCACATCATGTGATTTGAGACCTGGCGAGAAATTTGAGAGGGCTGGGCATTGCATACATTCCTGTGAGCCCTCAAGTCGCGTAATGTGACCAACATAATGAGGCCTCACTTGCTACGATCACGTGACTTTGGGACAGCTCCTCTTACTATAATCAAAAAAGACTATTTATCAGAGAATTATTGTGCTCGTTACTCTCTCTTTCTCTCTTTATTAATATACCCATTTTTTTCTTTTTTATTAGAATGTGAAGTTTGATTGTATATTTTTTATGGAAGTTCTGATTTTGTAACTCTTTGTAAATCTTTAGCCTCATCAAGAGTTTGTATGTTGTATTTTATTCCATTAAATTAAAAAAAACTGCTCATGACACTTTCACTTTATATTGCATGAATCAGTGTTGAGTGAGCGGTGTCGAGCCTGTACCTGTCTTACCGGCAACTGCTGAAATTCACCAGCCATTGACCAGTGTGAATGTCAAGCTCTGCATTCTCTCTCTCTCTCTCTCTCTCTCTCTCTCTCTGAGTGGGTGTGGCCGTGAGTGCGAACTGAGAGCGTGTGACAGCGTGAGTGAATTATTTCAAACTTTTCTCTATCTTTTTGTGTTTAAGGTGTTTTTTTGTTAAATAATCTTAATTTTTATTGTTTTCTGTAGCTGGGGTGGGGTAGGCGTTCTGGGAGGGGGGTTTCTGCTGCCAGCTCTGCTGGTCAGCATGGTTTTGGAGCGAGGCTCCGGGTTTGAGAAGCTGACACGCCGGCATGCTGTCAAACTGACTCCGGCTGTCAGCTGCTCAGTGGAGGAGTGTAGTCTGGCTGTGGGGGAGCTGGTCGGTTATGAAAGCGTTAGATCAGCTTCTAGAATGAATAGTGCCATAGTGATCTTCCTGGATAGTATTGAAAAAGTTAACCAGGTAGTGGAGAGCGGAGTTGTGATTAAAGACACACTGGTTCCTGTTCTGTCTCTGGTAAATCCCGCGAAGAGAATTACGATCTCAAATGTTCCACCATTTTTAAAGAATGAGCTGTTGGAGAAGGAGCTGTCGAGACACGGGCAGCTTTTGTCCCCGATTAAGCACATCCCTCTCGGTTGTAAGTCCCCGCGTTTAAAGCATGTCATGTCTTTTAGGCGACAGGTGCTCATGATTTTAAAGAATAGCGAGGAAAGCCTCAACCTCGTATTTAAATACCGGATTGACGGCTTTGATTACACCATCCACGTCACCTCCGATAATATGAAGTGTTTCGGTTGCGGAATGGAGGGACACTTGATTCGATCATGCCCTCAGGGAGTGGGGGGTGATCACTCGGGGGAGGCCACTAGTGCGGCCTTGGGGCCGTCTGGCGGCGGAGCGGCTTTGCCGCTCTCCGAGGCTGATGGCGCTACTGCGCCGTCGGGCGCTTCAGCCGAGGCCGCAAGGCCGTCTGGTGGCGGGGCGGCTTTGCCGCCCTCCGCAGCCGGCCTGTCGATATAAATGAAACAGCAGCAAAAGTTAAAGCACATCGCAGGGCTGCTGCACAGACCAACATTGTGGACAAGGGTGAGATTACCGAGAGGGATCACGCTGAGGGTCAGACAGATGAGCCAAATGAGGCCCAGGTAGATGGTGGGACTAGAAAAATGAATATAAAAGCACAGCACAGGGTGAGCGAAAGACAGGAAGAGACAGCTACCAGGGTTGCTGAGTCAGTGTTGGAGGATGAGGATGACATCGAAATAGATGAAGAGTTATGTAAAATCTCAATCAAGCGGAAGAATTTGGAAACCAAACAGCAGAGGAGCAAAGTAAAAAGGGTTGTCAAAGACAGTTCTGAGGTTTCTCTATCTCAGCCAGATTCTTATGCTGGGTCTGAGATAGAGAGTGATGGTGAAAGCAGTGATGATGTGGCCAGTGGAGGCGGTTACCCCTTCACAAAAATACAGAAGTTTTTGCAGGACACTAAGGGATCCAGAATGGTTAAAGTTGAAAGCTTCTTCCCCGATCTAAAATGTTTTGTTGACTCTGCTCGGGCCTACATGAAAAATAGGGGAGAGCTTGAGCAGGAAAGTTTCACTGATCAGGAGGTCTACAGACTAAAAAAGCTTGTGCTAAAAGTTAAGAACCAAATTGCCCAGGATGATTAGTCTTTTATCGCTCATTCTTTCTTTTCTGTTTTTGTATTGGTTTTACCCTTTTATATGCATGTGCAGTTTTAATTTTGGCACACTCAACATCAATGGAGCAAGAGAAATGTCCAAGCGAGCGTGTGTTTTTACTCTTGCAGAATGCAAGAAAATTAATGTTCTGTTTGTTCAGGAGACTCATAGTTCTGAGGACAATGCTGCTGACTGGAGGAGGGAATTTCGAGGTGAAATTATTCTTAGTCATAAAAGCAGCAGCAGTGGTGGAGTGGGTATTTTATTTTCTCGAGATTTTATTCCACTTTCTTATGACATTGATAATTGCAGGCCACATTTTAAAAGTTCGAGCTGTTTTTGAGAATGTGAAAGTTGTTTTTATAAATGTGTATGCTCCAACCGTAGGCACAGAAAGATTGCCTTTTTAAATATTTTAGATGACACGATCAAAAATTGCAGTAATGATGACTTTTTATTTGTGGGAGGTGATTTTAATTGTACAGAAAATCCTCTTATGGATAGGAATCACCCAGAGCCACATGCTGCATCCAAGAGAGTTTTAAAAGGTCTCATAGAAGCTCATGATCTGTGTGATGTGTGGAGAAATTTTCATGGCAAGGCTAGACAGTACACATGGAGCCATAGAAAGGACAATATTTTGTCCTTAGCTAGACTGGATAGGGTTTACAGTTTTAAGCACCATTTTAGCATTTTTAAAAGTGCTTTTATAGTCCCTGTTGGCTTCACAGATCATTCCCTGGTTCAGTGTTGTGTTTTTATCAAGAATATAAAGTGCAGTAGTGCATACTGGCATTTTAACACGTCACTTTTATCGGATAACAGTTTTAAAACTGCTTTTATGTTTTTTTGGAGTAATTTTAAATTAACAAAATCAAATTTTAGTTCTTTGCAGCAGTGGTGGGATGTAGGGAAGAGCCAAATAAAGAATCTGTGCCTACAGTATACTCGCAATGTCTCTGGAGACTTGGCCAGGTCTGTCAGGGACCTGGAGAGAGAAGTAGTGGAGCTGCAGTCTTTGGCAGGCTCCACAGGAGAAAGAGGACATTTTGAGGCCCTCAATGGCAAAAAGTCTGTTTTAACTGACCTACTGGGTGTGGCTGCCAGGGGCGCTGTGGTACGCAGTAGGTTCCAGAACATCGCACTAATGGACGCTCCATCTCATTTTTTCTTTGGTTTGGAGAGGAAGAATGGTCAGAGGAGGATGATCCACTCTCTTAGCTCCGAGGACGGGCGGCCGATCCATGAGTCTGTGGAGATCCGTCGCTTTGCAGTTGCTTTCTACAAGGATCTCTTTAAGAAAGAATTTGTTGAGAATCCACATGCACTGAGTCATTCTTTGACGGACTTGCCAAAGGTGATGGCTAGCGTGAATGCGGAGCTGGAGAGCGGGATCACTCTGCAAGAACTGGCAGTGGCTGTCCAGTCTCTTCAGTGTGGAAAAGCCCCAGTGATAGATGGCCTACCATCGGAGTTCTACAAGGCATTCTGGTCTGAGATCTGTGAGAACTTGCTGGAAGTACTGTCTGACAGTCTGCGGAAGGGTCACCTGCCCCTAAGTTGTAGGAGAGCAGTCCTCACCCTCCTTCCAAAAAAAAGCGACTTGAAAGACATTAAAAACTGGCGTCCGGTAGCCCTCCTCTGTACTGACTACAAAATTCTCTCCAAAGTGTTGGCTACCAGACTGAGGAAGGCGATGGAGCAGGTCATACATGTAGACCAGACCTACTGTGTACCTGGTAGGTTGGTTACAGACAACATTTTTTTTAATTCGTGATGTTTTGGACCTCTCCAGCTCATTGGTCAAAGAACTTGGTCTTATTTCAATAGACCAAGAAAAGGCGTTTGACCGAGTTGAACATCCATACCTTTGGCAGACATTAGAGGCCTTTGATTTCAGCTCAGGGTTCATCGCCATGATCCAGGCTTTGTATAGAGACATTGAGAGTATTCTTAAGATTAATGGTGGTTTGAGTGCTCCTTTCAAAGTTGAGAGGGGTGTCCGACAGGGCTGCCCCCTCTCAGGTATGCTGTACTCTCTTGCCATTGAGCCCCTCCTTTGTAAACTAAGGCAAGGCCTCACTGGTTTTAAAGTCCCCAACTCTGACTCTGTTTTTAAAGTGTCTGCCTATGCTGATGACGTTGTTGTTTTTACAAGAAATCAAAATGATGTAGACTACCTTTTAAGAACTGTCAATCTTTTTGGTGAGTGCTCCTCAGCGAGAGTGAATTGGGGTAAGAGTGAAGCTGTTGTGGTGGGGGGAGACCACAAAAAATTGCCCTACCTGGTGGCCTCTCGTGGACACAAGGTGGTTTTAAATATCTTGGTGTGTTCTTAGGAAATCAGACTTTTACTGAGAAAAATTGGGAGTGTTTTTTAGAAAAAGTTAAAGGAAGACTGAAAAAATGGAAATGGATTCTGCCAAACTTGTCCTTCAGAGGTCGTGTTTTAATCATCAATTTGATTGCTTCGATGCTGTGGCATCGACTGTCTTGTCTGGACCCTCCACCCAATTTGCTGGCCAGAGTGCAGTCTATAGTCGTGGACTTTTTCTGGGACCGTCTTCACTGGGTTCCACAGAGCATCCTGTTTTTACCGAGGGAAGAAGGTGGTCAAGGGCTCATCCATCTGGCCAGCAGGGGGGCTGTCTTCCGCCTGCAGTTCATTCAGCGACTGCTGAGTGGCCCTCAACCTTGTGTGGAGACCTATTGCCAGGGCTGTCCTGGCTCACTGTGGAGGGCTTGGACTAGAGGAGTCGCTGTTTTTAATGGACTTAAGGAGCCAAAAACTCCCAGAACTTCCCCAGTTTTACCAAAGTGCTTTTAAAATCTGGGGACTTTTTAAAAAGAACTCTCCCCAGGCTTCCTTGTCACCTTTCTGGCTTTTAAAGGAACCACTTGTGTTCGGGACCCGTTTTGATGTGGGCAATGCTTTAGGACCTTCTGTTTTAAAAAAGTTCATTTCTGCAAAGGTCACAACGCTGGGACACTTGGTAAATTTATGTGGTCCTAACTTGGACAATGCTGTTGCCCTGTGCTCTGCTCTTGGCGTTTCTTCAGTCAGAACTATAATGAATTTGCTGAAAGATTGGAGAGACTGCCTGTCTGCAGAAGAACACTCTGCTATTGTTTTACACTGCAAAAACTCTGTGCGAACTTCTGATGAGCCTTTTCCTTTTAGTGTTTTATCTCCTGATTTTAAAGATGGCACTGGTGTGTTTTTAAACTCTGAACACATTAACATTTGTGACTCTCCGGGTAAAAAAATGTATGGACTTTTGGTGAAAGTTTTAAATGTAAATAAGTTAAAAGGTCGAGCTGATACACCATGGAGGAAATACTTGGGTTTGGGTTCAGAGGTGAGGCCTGCCTGGAGAGCACTCTATAAACCACCATTAACTAAGAAGGTTGAAGACCTACAATGGCGAGTTTTACATGGTGCTGTGGCTGTAAATGCTTTTATCTCCATTTTAAACCCAAATGTTGTTGAGGTTTGTCCTTTTTGTCCTCAGAAAGAGACTGTGTTTCATTGTTTTCTGGACTGTAACAGACTGCATTTGTTGTTTGTTTTTTTGGGGAAGCTGTTTTATCTGTTTGGAGAAGTCTTTTCCCTGCAGATTTTTATCTTGGGTTTTCCATATAGGCAGAGAACTAAGAAAAAGAGTGAACTTTTAAATTTCATCCTGGGTCAGGCTAAAATGGCTATCTATGTTAGTAGGAAAAGAAAAAATGAACAAATACTGGATTGTAATGTAAAAGGCATGCTGGTTGGCATGATTAAGGCTCGAATAATGATTGATTACAATTACTATCATCTGATGCAGAATGTTGAAACCTTTGAGGCTATGTGGTGCTTTAAGCACATCCTGTGTTGTGTTAAGGAGGGGAAAATTACCTATGGTATAATCCTGATGTAAGAAGCAAGTTTTTTGTTTTAGTTTTCCTGGTTTGGTTACTTGTGTCTTTGATTTCTTGTCAGTGAGTCATTTTTCTTTTCCATTGCTTCTTTTAGTTGTTTTAGTTGTTGTGTTTTTCTATTGAATTTGTGACAATAAAGGTGTGTTGAAAAATCAAAAATCTCTCTCTCTCTCTCTCTCTCTCTCTCTCTGCCGAGGGAGGAGGGCCAAAATAGGGAACTCCGTGTTTTGTTTGGACTTTTTTTCTGGTTTTTATTACTGGCCGCATATTCAGTTTTTGTTTTTTTGGCTGGAGGATGGCGACCTTTGAGATGCCACCTCCGTCTATCCGGGAGGGAGTGAGGATCGTTCCCCCGGAAAGCAGCGTTACTGTGGAGGAGGTCCTTCTTGCTGTGGGTGAGAAGGTGGGACATGATACGATCTGCTTTGCGTCCCGAATGAATAAAGCTGTAGTTGTGTTTCTGGTTGGGGAGGAGCGTGTCCACAGTCTGGTTGGAAGCGGTGTTGTTATCGGGGATACGTATGTACAGGTGTCCCCCTTATCTGTCCCATCAACGCGTATCGCCGTCTCAGGTGTTCCAGACGAGCAGTTGGAGACGGAGCTCCGCAGGTTTGGGAAGTTTGCAGGCCCATTTAGAACTGTGGGTTTGGGATGCAAGGATACCAAACTGAAACATGTAAAATCACTCAGGTGACAGGTGTTCATGTTTTTGGACTCGCCCACTCAAACACTTGAAGTGTCCTTCCGGGTCAAACATGGGGACAGGTCCTACATGGTGTATGCTGTAGCACCTTGGGGGAGTCAGATTATTTAGCATCTCAGACAAGAGACAGTGGATAAGCATGGGAGAACAATGCTCGGGAGGTTCCTGGCGAGATAGCAGGAAGGAGTCAAGGACGTAGGGGGTTGAATGCAGTGTAATGCAAATGTCATGTTGTGTGTGGAGAAATGCCATGAAACTTGTGAGGAGTGATTTGGGTAAAAGAGAGCCTGCTGAAATGAGTCAGTCTGTTCTGTGCTTGAAAGATGTGAAGTGTGTAATAAACTGTCTGTCGTGAATATGTCTCTTATTTTAAACACTCCACACTGGTGACCCAAGACGTATTATGGAGCACGAGGCAAGAACCCCGGAGACAGCCCGGACTGGAACCCCCAGCCACGCGTGTGCGGTTTCAGTCAAGCTACCGGACTTCTGGCAGCACAACCCGCACTCTTGGTTCCACCACACCAAGGCCCAGTTCGCCCTCCAGGCAGTAACGACACCAGATTCTACTATGCGGTCGCAGCGCTGGATGCCCGCACAGCTCAGCAGGTAGCGAGCCTGCTCAATCAGCCACCAGCCCGCAACAAATGAGGCGCTCAAGGCTGCGCTCATCCAGCGCTACACGCTCTCGGAATGTGAGAGAGCGGAGAGGCTCCTGGCGCAGATCGCGTTAGGAGATGGTTCAGCCGTCGACCTGGTGGAGAAGATGCTGGCGTTAATGGGCACGGACGACGGGCACTTTCTGTTTGCCCAGCTTTTCCTCCGGAACCTTCCAACGGTGGCGAGAGCGGTTCTGGCTAATTCACCGTTGCTGGCCGCGCGGGACTACCGTGCCCTAGCCCAGGAGGCAGACCGGATCATCCTCACCACCAGGGCGATCACAGTCAACGCGGCAGCGGCGCAGCCCAGCGAGACGACCAGAGGAGGCGAGGAGCCACCGACGGTAGCAGCAGCGGGGGCCAAGGAGCGCCAGAGAGACACGCTCTGCTTCTACCACCGCCGCTTCGGAGAGATCGCACGCAGATGTGCGCCACCGTGCCAATTCAAGCACTCGGGAAAACGCCGAGGCCAACGGTCGGTAGCAGCTGCGACCCTCGGTGAAGAGAACAAGCTGCTCTACATGACGGACGCGTGCTCGGGGAGGCGGTTCCTCGTGGACACCAGAGCCCAGAAGAGCTTCATCCTGCCGACCTACGCCGACCAGCTGGCAGGACCTAGCGGCCCCGAGATGTTGGCAGCAAACGGCTCGGAAATTAAGACCTTTGGTGAGAGGACACTGATCTTATCTCTTCACGGCCGTATATACGAGTGGACTTTTGTCGTAGCAGCACTGAATTACCATATCCTGGGGGCTGATTTTCTGTGTGCACATGGTTTACTGGTTGACGTTACTAATACCGTCGGCCTCCGTCGGTCTATGATGACCATGGAAGAGAATCCTAAACGTCTACTCTGCTGGAACAGCACCGCCTGTGGCTGAACAGGCCGATGCGCGAATGACAGTCCCTGTCACACAGGTCACACTTGTGGGTGGTCTCCGTGCTGCTGGGTCTGTGGCGGTTCTTCCTGCGGGTCCTTTTTTCATCTGCTGCAGCAGTCAGTCTCTCTTCACCCGCCTTGAGCTGTCTGGTCAGAGTGCCTCTCCATTTGGAGCGGTCCGTTGCAAGGTCCTCCCAGCGCTCTGTGTTGATATCCAGGGCCTTCATGTCTCTCTTGCAGACGTCTCTAAAGCGCAGCTGTGGGCGGCCAACGTCTCTCCTGCCAGTTGCCAGTTCTCCATAGAGGACGTCTTTGGGGATTCTGCCATCCTCCATACGGTGAACGTGGCCTAGCCAGCGGAGCCTGCGCTGCCTGAGTAGAGTGAACATGGAGGGAAGGCCGGCGCGGGACAGAACTTCTGTGTTGGGCACTTTATCCTGCCAGGATATGTCCAGGATGTGGCGAATGCAGCGCAAGTGGAAGGAGTTCAGTCTCTTTTCCTGCCGGGCGTATGTTGTCCACGTCTCACTCCCATAGAGCAGTGTGCTGATGACGCAGGCGTTGTACACTGCCATCTTCGTCTTGACAGAGAGTTTGGGATTCTCCCACACTCGTGTGGTGAGGCGAGCGAGTGTGAAGGCTGATTTTCCAATCCTCTTGTCGATCTCTGTATCAAGGGAGAGGTTGTTGCTGATCGTGGACCCCAGGTACGTGAACTGATTCACGACCTCCAGCTTGTAGTCATCAATGGTGATGGTTGGTGGTGCTTACGTGCCTTGCGCCAAGACGTTAGTCTTCTTCAAGCTGATGGTAAGCCCGAAGTCCTTGCATGCCTGGGAGAAGCGGTCCATCAGGGTCTGAAGCTCCTACAGCGTCGTCTGCGAACAGCATGTCTCTGATTAGAGCCTCGCGTCCTTTGGTTCTGGCTTTCAGGCGGGCAAGGTTGAAAAGCCTGCCGTCAGATCTTGTGTGCAGGTAGATTCCCTCTGTTGCTGTGCTGAAGGCATGCCTCAGGAGCATAGCAAAGAAAATCCCAAAGAGGGTTGGCGCAAGTACACAGCCCTGTTTCACTCCGCTGCGTATGTTGAATGGCTCTGAGACGTTGCCATCATGCTGCACTATCCCCTGCATGTTGGTGTGAAACGATTCGATGAGGCTTTGCAACTTTGGTGGGCATCCTATCTTTGGCAGGATCTTGAAAAGGCCCTCTCTGCTGACCAGATCGAACGCTTTGGTGAGGTCGATGAAGGCAACCTACAGAGGCATGTTCTGTTCTCTGCATTTCTCCTGGAGTTGACGGATGGAGAATATCATGTCTACCGTCGATCGCTCAGCGCGGAAGCCACACTGAGACTCGGGGTAGACACGTTCGGCAAGCTTCTGTAGACGAACGAGAACAACTCGTGCATAGACTTTGCCAACAACGCTGAGGAGGGAAATGCCCCTGTAGTTGTTGCAGTCGCTTCTCTCCCCTTTGTTTTTGTAGAGGGTGATGATCTTGGTGTCCCTCATGTCCTGTGGTACGGCACCTTCCTTCCAGCACTGGCAGAGGACGTCATGCATTGGCAGCAGTAGGGCGGTCTTGCAGTGCTTCATCAGGTCAGGGGGTATGCCGTCGTTGCCGGGTGCCTTGCCAGCGGCCAAGCTATCAATGGCCTTACTGAGTTCGTCGATGGTTGGCTCGGCGTCAAGTTCGTCCATGGATGGCAGGCAGTCGATGGCATCAAGGGCTGACGGTGTCACGGTGTTCTGTCTAGAGTAGAGGTCGGAGTAGTGTTCCACCCATCTCTCCATCTGCTTGTTCTTCTCTGTGATCATCTCCCCAGTGGAGGATTTGAGGGGGGCCGTCTTGCTCTGAGCCGGACCAAGTGCTTTCTTGATGCCATCGTACATACCACGGATGTTCCCTGTTATGGCAGCAGTTTGAATGTCTTGGCTGAGCTGAGTCCAGTACTCGTTGGCACAGCGCCGAGCAGTCTGCTGAACTTTGCTTCTCGCAGCCCTGAGAATCTGGAGATTCTTCTCGTTTGGGTACTTCTTGTACTCAGCAAGTGCTGAGCGCTTGGCTTCAATGACGGGGGTCATCTCGGTCAACTTGGCATCAAACCAGTCCTGTGACTTCGAGGTCTTCCTCCCAAAGGTAGCCAAGGCTGTGCGGTAGATGGTGTTTCGCAGCTCTTCCCACTTCTGCTTTGCAGATTCTCCTCCTTGTGGTACACCAAGTTCCTTCTCAAAGGTGGAGGCAAACTGCTCAACAAGTTCTGGTTGGGCCATCTTGCTGGTGTCAATCCGTGCCTTTCCAGGTTGTCTAGCATGATGGAATTTCTTCAGCTGCAGCTTGACCTTGCAACACACCAATGAATGGTCTGTGTCGCAATCTGCACTCTGGAACGAACGGGTGATTAGCACGTTCTTCAGTGAGGTGCGCCTGGTCAGGATCAAGTCTAGCTGGTGCCAGTGCTTTGAGCGCGGATGTTGCCAGGAAACCTTGTGTTGGGGCTTGGTCTTGAAGAACGAGTTTGTGATGCACAGATCGTGATATGTGCAGAACTCGAGCAGCCGCTGTCCGTTGTCGTTTATTCTGCCCACGCCAAAAGGTCCAAGACAGGAGGGCCAGGAGTCGTGGTCAGCACCCACTCTGGCATTGAAGTCTCCAAGGAGAATGAGTTGTTCAGAGTTGGGGATGATCCTGACAGTTGTTGTGAGATTCTTGTAGAACTCGTCTTTTGCCTCTGGTGTGGCTGTCTGTGTTGGGGCATACACACTGACGAGGGTGACTGGGCCTTGAGTGGTGTTCAGGCGGAGGGTGAGGAGTCGTGCAGAGCCAGTGCTGCCCGGTTCCACCATCTTCAGCAAAGTGTTCTTCACTGCGAAGCCCACTCCGTGTTCCCTGTGTTCGTTACTGCCCTTTCCCTGCCAGTAGAACGTGTAGTCCTTCTCTCTCAGTGTGCCTGCATCAGCTAACCGTGTTTCCTGGAGAGTGGCGATATCCACTCCCAGTCTCTTCAGCTCATTATTGATGATGGCAGTCTTCCTGGTGTCGTTGATGTCCTTGAGGTTAGCAGCGAGTCCTGTCATCATAGTGCGGACGTTCCAAGTTCCCAGTTTTAGAGTTGGTCTCTTTTGTTTTATTGTCTTGCCTGGTGCGAAGGTTCTCAGCCTGCTGTTTGGATTTCTCCTTATCCCCATGCACCCAATGAGGAAAGCAAGCTGTGGCGGGACAACACCTTATTGGCTGGGGGCTGCCCAGCTTGAGGCGGGCGGTAGCTGTCCAGTGAGATCTGATGATCCCTCCCACCGTCAGGAACAACCCCTGGCGCCACGCTCTACGCCAATTGAGCAGTGGCTTATAACCGGTAACTGTCATTCCCCATGTTTTGTCTACGCTAAAGGCGAAGCTGGAGTGTCCTCTCCAGTGATCCGGTGTTCTACCTTCCAGCGTTGGGCGTTGGTAGGATTCGAGCCTGGGCAGGAAGATATGGAGGACAAGATGTTGCCCATGCAGCATGTCCCCCCTCTCCACGTCACTGATGAATCCAAAGGAACAGCAGGGCTGCTACAGTTTGGCACCAGCGCCGTTGCAGGAGCTGCCAGTACGATGTTGAGCACAACATAGAACTGCCTTAGGGGCTCCGACTCCGGATTTTTCCTCAGGGTTGACTCCCAAAGCCTTTCCCGTGACCGGGTATGCCGCAAGGCAGCAGAGGTTTGAAATCAGGGTTACCTTCCCCTAGATGGGCTACCTTCCCAGGTTGACGAGCCACCATCTACCCGAAGCATCTGGTTTTAAGGCGCCAGAGATCCGCCCTCGCCCCTTCTCCTATTAGTAAAAGCAGTTCCGCCGGGCTTAGAGACTAAACCACACGGGCAGGCTAGGAGTTGGACTTAGTTGCCAGAGGCTTTTCGAGACGCACGCCATAAGGAGCATTTTATGAGCACTGGGAGCTTAACCCCAGTGCCGCTCCTGGCTATGACAACCTTGGAACCTTGGAACCCGTTGCTAATAGGCGCCTGGTTAATGCACTGTCCTTTGACTCTCTCCCCTGTATAGCTCGAGTGACCCAGCCAACAGCACAAGCCAACGTCACAGCTCCAGGCGGTAAGTTCCACACACTGCTCACTCAGTTCCCAGCACTCACGGTCCCGACGTTTTCGACGGCCATCGCTAAACACGGGGTGGAGCACTTTATCACCACCACCGGGCCACCCGTTTTTGCAAGACCTCGGCGCTTGGACGCAGCTAAAGTGGCCATAGCGCGCGAGGAGTTCGCCAACCTGGAAAGGTTGGGCATCATCAGGCGTTCGAACAGCCCATGGGCATCCCCGCTACACATGGTCCCTAAGGCTGAGGGCTCGTGGCGACCGTGCAGGGATTTCCGCAGGTTGAACAATGCCACAGCACACGACCGCTACCCAATTCCCCACATACAGGATTTTTCCGTTCACCTCGCTGGAGCGCGCATTTTTTCTAAAATAGACCTGGTCCACGGTTACCACCAAGTCCCAGTGCGCGCTGAGGACGTACCCAAGACAGTGGTAATAACTCCGTTCGGTTTATTCAAGTTCCTGTGCATGCCATTCGGGTTAAAAGGCGCGGCACAGACATTCCAGCGTACGATGGATGCAGTGCTGTGCGATCTCCTGTTCGTGTTCTACCTGGACGATATCCTGGTAGCCAGTGCGTCTGAAGACGAACACGAAACCCACCTCACAACGGTTTTCCGGAGGTTGGAGGAGCACGGGTTAATAATCAACCCGGCAAAAGGCCAGTTCGGCGTGACGGAAATTAATTTTTTGGGGCACGGCGTCTCTCCGGGAGGAGCGATCCCGCTGCCTGACAAAGCGCCGTGGCGGATTTTCCCCGGCCTCAGACGGTCAGGGCACTGCAGGAATTTTTGGGGATGGTGAACTTTTATAACCGTTTCCTTCCCAGCGCGGCGCAGCTCATGCAACCATTGTACGCCGCGCTCAAGAGACAGAAACCCGCGGATAGGGTCGAATGGACCCCGGAGCGAGAGCGGGCGTTCTTGCAGGTTAAAGCAGCCCTGGCAAACGCCGCACTGCTGGCGCAACCGGACCTGGGAGCCCGGATAGCGCTCACCACCGACGCTTCAGACGTGGCCATAGGGGCTGTCGTAGAGCAGCGCGTCGCTGGGGCTTGGCAGCCGCTCGCTTTTTTCAGCAGAGCTTTGCACGACAGCAAACGTAAATACAGCGCATTTGACAGGGAGTTGCTGGCTCTCCACCTGGCCATACGCCACTTCCAGTTCTGGCTGGAAGGGCACAGCTTCATCGCGTCCATGGATCACAAGCCACTAACGTTCGCGATGGCCAAGGTTTCAGAACCGTGGTCGGGCTGGCAGCAGAGACAGCTGGCCGCGATCTCAGAGTGTACTTCTGATATTCAGCATGTGTCGGGTAAACTGAATGTGGTGGCGGACTGCTTCTCACGCGCCGTGGTGGCCCCGGTCTACGTAGGGATAGATTATGCAGCCATGGCCGCGGAGCAGATTAGCGATGCAGACGTGCGCGCGCTCCAGTCTGGACCAACAGGGTTAAGCCTGGAGAGCAGGGTTCTGCAAGATGGCGGCCCCCCCCCTAATCTGCGATGTCTCCATGGGACGCCTGCGTCCGGTGGTCCCGGTCGCGTGGCGCCACCGCGTGTTTGAGTCGGTTCACACTCTGGTGCACCCAGGAGTGCGCGCGTCGGTCAAAATGGTGGGAGAGAAGTTTGTGTGGCCGAGCCTACGCAAACAAGTAAAAGAGTGGGCTGCACCCTGCGTGGCATGCCAACGAGCCAAGGTACACAGACACACGAAGGCTCCCTTGGAGCCATTTCGGGTACCGGCTAAGAGGTTCAACCATGTTCACGTGGACCTCGTGGGCCCCCTCCCGCCATCACAAGGGTGCATGCACCTCCTGACAGTGGTGGGCGGCACCACGCGCTGGCCAGAAGCAGTCTCGGTGGCGGCAACCACGTCTGCAAACGTAGCATGTGCTTTTTTAACAGCATGGGTGGCGCGTTTTGGAGTCCCGTCGGACATTACGTCCGACAGGGTCCCGCAATTTGTTTCCAAACTCTGGTCCGCGATGGCCCGCAGCCTGGGTGTTTCAATTCACCGCACAACCGCATACAACCCACAGGCCAATGGTTTATGCAAGCATTTTCATAGATCACTGAAAGCAGCACTCAGGGCTTCACTGACAGATGCAGATTGGGTAGACAGGCTGCCATGGGTTTTATTGGGGTTGCACTCCGCGCCAAAAAAGAATCTGGAAGCTTCCCCGGCAGAGCTTGTTTTTGCGCAGCCCCTACGGCTGCCCGGGGAATTTCTACCAGATAATCCCGCGCCGGGCAGCTGCCCGTCTCAACTTTTGCAGCGTAGCGCAAACACAGGCACGCTGCCGGGCCCTGCCCACCACTGTTTTCCGCGTGTTTTCGTGCCTAAAACTTTGAAGAGCACGGAGTTCGTGTTCGTCAGACACGACGCCCACCGCCCTCCATTGCGCCCACCCTATGATGGACCGTTTAGAGTGTTGGAAACAGGGGATAAGCATTTTTTGCTAGACTTGGGGGTAGGCAGGAGAAAATCGGCATAGACAGACTCAGAACCCGTTTTCGTTGTGGCGGACGAGCAAGTGCTGTTGGCTAGGGCCCCTCAGCATGGAAGACCCCCACGGAGAGCTCCCCAGGGAAACGATTCACCAGAGCAGCCACACAGACAGGGCGAAGTCCCCCCCCCCCCTCGCCACGGCCCACCCGCAGTCAGACACACTCCCAGCAGCCCACCACCGGCACAGCAGTGCCACGGAGGCGGTAAACCCCAGTTACAGCAGATACGGGAGGAGACGGAAGCCCAAACGGCGTGTGGACTGATGTTCTATTATTCTATCTAAGATGCTGGGGGGGGACAGTGTAGTACCTTGGGGGAGTCAGATTATTTAGCATCTCAGACAAGAGACAGTGGATAAGCATGGGAGAACAATGCTCGGGAGGTTCCTGGCGAGATAGCAGGAAGAGGTCAAGGACGTAGGAGGTTGAATGCAGTGTAATGCAAATGTCATGTTGTGTGTGGAGAAATGCCATGAAACTTGTGAGGAGTGATGTGGGTAAAAGAAGAGAGCCTGCTGAAATGTGTCATTCTGTTCTGTGCTTGAAAGATGTGAAGTGTGTAATCAACCGTCTGTCGTGAATATGTCTCTTATTTTACACACTCCACAATGCGAGCTCAGGACAGATGAAGTGTTTTGAATGTGGAGACGTGTGCCATAAACGCTTTGCTTGTCTGCACAAGCAGCGGGCGGGAGGCTCTGATGGCGCTGTAGCTGACACTGGCGGTGCAGCCTCTGCTTGCGCCGCTACTGCGGACGCTGTTGCAGGGCCTTCCACCGGTCCTGCTCCGGAACCTGCTGCTGTGTCTGTGGACAGCCGGCTGTGGCGCCAGCAGCCCAGCTTACGGTTGGGAGCGTCGCTGGCAATGACGTCCAAAAAGTCACTGATGGTGCGTCACAATCTAGCTGTGAGAAAGAGCTTGTGACATCAGTGGCTGTGGTTCCAGTGGCTGCTACCGTTTCAGAGCAGCCACCGGAACAACGCCAGTCAGCTGTTGTAGGTGGCGTTCAGGAAAATGTAGCTCATAATGAATCAGCTGGGCCAACTGAATCAACCAGTCAGCCACGTTGTGCTGACGAGGGAATGGATTCTGATTCTGACACTGTGTCTATTGGGGCAGCATGCGGTAGAAAAACGAGTTTGTATTCACTGGAAGAAATAAATGTTTTTCTGGATGAAACCTATAACAGAGCCGTTAAAAGTCACTGATTACTTCAGTGACACTGATAAGTTTATTAGGTCTGTTAATGTGCTAAAAAGGCAGGCTGGTCTTGACCTCCTGGATGAAAAAAAATGTTTTCGCCTTAAAAAGCACCTAACAGCCCTGCGTAAATCAGCAGGAGGACAAAAGGTCAAGCGCGCCCGACAGATGGAATAACTTGCATGGGCAGAGCACAGTGTTCCTTATATATCTATCTCTCTATGCAAACCATAAAATTAGGATCCTTAAACATCAATGGTGGGAGGGCCAATCATGAGACGGGATTAATTAGTGACCTGTTTAGACAAAAAAATCTTAACATTTTGTTTTTGCAAGAAACTCGTACCACTTCAGCAGATGAAGTGGACTGGGGCTTGTGGTGGAAGGGCCCTTTTTCACTCAGTCATGGTACAAATTTTAGTGCAGGAGTAGCCATTTTGTTTGGTGAATCTGCAAATGCAACAGTTTTATCTGAGGTGGAGGTAGTGAAGGGCAGGCTGCTCCTTGTTAGGGCCGAAATAGGGAATTCCGTGTTTTGTTTGGTCAACGTTCATGCTCCAAATCAGAGTTCTGAAAGGGTTGCCTTTTTCAATACACTGACAAATGAATTGCAGGGCTATCACCAAGACCAACTTATTGTTGCTGGTGATTTCAACTGTATCTTGGACTTCACTCTGGATCGCACTAATGCAGAACTTCCTCTGCAGTCTTCTCAAGTTTTAAAAAATATCACTGTACAGTTCAACCTATTGGATACATGGAGAGTTAAACATGCAAACACTAGACAGTATACCTGGGTCACAGTCACAGATGATATGGTCAGTGCTGCTAGATTAGACAGAATATATGTTTCTCAAACCTTTGGCCCGGAAATCCTCCACAGTATCATAAGTCCCATCGGTTTTACAGATCATCATCTGGCCTCTGTGGTGTTAATTTGCTCACCAGGGGAAAGAAATAAATCTTATTGGCACTTCAATAACAAGCTCCTTCAGGACACCACCTTTTGTCAACACTTTGTGTGTTTCTGGGAACACTGGAGGACCACAAAGCCTCGTTTTAGTTCCCTGGAACAGTGGTGGGAGGTTGGCAAGGTGCAAATTCGCATTTTTTGTCAACAGTATACTGCGATCTCGACTGCCATCATCAAAACCAAAGTTGGTGAACTTGAGGACACTGTCAAGAGGCTGGAGGACAGTTTGGTTAGGGATCAGGATTCTACCGCAGGTCCTTTGTTGCAGGAGAAGAGATCAGCCTTGAGCTCTTTCCTGCAGGAAAGAGTGAAGGGGACACTTGTTAGGTCACGGTTTACTCGCCTGCAGGACATGGATGCCCCAGCATCTTTTTTCTTCAATCTGGAGAAGTCTGCTGCAAAAAAGAAGTTGATAACTTGCTTAAAACTCCCAGATGGTCAGATGACTACAAATCCATCTGAGATGCGGTGCCATGCAGTGGATTTTTACGGGGCCCTGTTTGGTGCAGAACCATGTTGCATAGATTCTCAAAACCAACTCTTTGAAGGTCTTCCCATGCTCAGCCCAGAGGACAGGGCTGCTCTGGACTGTGAACTGACTTTGGATGAGTTAACTGTAGCAGTTAATCAAATGGCTCTGGGACGTGCACCTGGACTTGACGGTCTTTCTTCTGACTTTTTTAAGCATATTTGGGATATTATTGGATCAGACTTTTATGACGTTCTAATTGCCTGTTACAGAAATGGAACTTTACCTGTCTCCTGCCTGCGTGCAGTACTATCTCTGCTGCCTAAGGAAGGGGACTTGGCCTTGCTTACAAACTGGAGGCCTGTGGCTCTTCTTTGCATGGACTACAAGGTGCTTTCTAAAGCCCTGTCAAATAGACTGAAAAATGTATTGGTTTCATCATAGATAGAGATCAAACATATTGTATTCCTGACCAAACCATTATGGACAATATTTCTCTTGTACGTGACGTTCTTCATCTCAGTAAATGTTATGATTTAGAGTTCGGTATTATGTCTTTGGACCAAGAAAAGGCTTTTGATAGGGTTGACCATTCGTATTTGTTTTCCACACTGAAGGGGTTTGGTTTTGGCAATATGTTTTTGAGGTGGGTCAATCTGCTATATACTGGAGCTGAGTGTTTGGTAAAGATGGGGGCAGGGCTGAGTCGGCCAATCCCTGTACGTCGGGGAATAAGGCAGAGTTGTCCAATCTCAGGTCAACTGAGATTGGACCTGAGCTTGGCTATTGAGCCTTTGCTATGCAGGTTGCACACTCAGCTGGGTGGTTTGATTCTGCCGGGGCCCTCCAGCAGTTGTCGTCCAATCGTCTTGTCTGCTTATGCGGATGACGTCAACATTTTCATCACATCCCACAGGGATGTACAGTGTCTGGTGGACACTTTATCTATTTATGAGAAAGCATCTTCTGCACGGGTAAACTGGGCCAAGAGTGAGGGTCTATTGGTGGGCCAGTGGTCACATCAGGACATTCCTCAGCTTCCTGGAGGTTTTCTGTGGGGGAAAGCCGGTCTCAAAGTGTTGGGGGTATTTTTGGGTTCTGAGGACTTTGAACGCAAGAACTGGGAGGGAATTAAGGAGAATGTATGTGCTCGCTTTTCTAAATGGAAATGGTTGCTACCACAGCTGTCATATAGGGGAAGGTTTCTGGTCGCCAATAATCTGGTCGCTTCGGCTCTTTGGCATAGGCTTATTGCTTTGACACCGCCCAGGAGCCTGGTTGAGGAGGTTCAGAAGATCATTGTGGACTTCTTTTGGTCTGGTCAACATTGGGTCCGTGCGGCTGTTCTCTACCTGCCTGTTGCCGAGGAAGGACAGTGCCTGGTGGACATACAGTCCAAGATCGCCTGTTTTAGGCTTCAGACTGCGCAACGGCTCCTTTACGGATGTGGACCCTGCTGGATGGACACTGCAAAACTGCTCCTGAGGAGAGTTGGCCGCTTGGGCTATGATAAGCAGCTTTTCCTCGTGAAGTCCAGGGAGGTGGACCTTACTGGACTTTCTGCTTTTTACACATCTGTCTTACATGCATGGCAAGTCTTCACCATAGCCCGCATTCCTGAGGAGACACCAGGCATGTGGCTGTTCAAGGAACCACTGTTTTTCAATCAATTCATTGCAGCACTTGAACACTTGAGTGTTCAAGTGCTGCAATCTGTCAGTCTGCGAACTTGTTTAAGAGAGGCACGCTGTACCAAGCTTGGTCATCTTATGAAGATGTCAACCACGTCGATAGAAACGCTGGGGCGGAGTGCCAACATTACATCTGTCAGACTGGTGCATAGGGTGGTGAAGGAAGTGTGTGCTGCCCTGCCACGACCGCTTAGAGCATTTGCAGAAAACCGGACTCTTTCCACTCAATGGGATGAGGGCACTGTGTCCAGCTTTCCTGCCCTTTCCATAAGTCCAGCTGTGGGAGAGTGGTAGGAGGGAGAGGATCACCTGCTGTCCTTCAGAAATCCTCGTCTGGGCAAGTTCCAGTTTGTGGGGACGAAGACGGTGTAACACATCTGTGTGAAAGTTCTGAATCTGCGCTCGCTGACGGACGTGAAAGAGTCAAAGTGGGCGGGGTTTTTGGGGCCGGTATTCTCCCCGAAAGGCAGCTGGCGGTCCATGTACAAGCTCCCTATTGAGAAACGGACCACAGATCTCCAGTGAGGGATTGTTCATGGGGCAGTAGCTACAAATAAATACAGAGCACACCTGGATCCTAATGTGGGGGAGGAATGTTTGTTTTGTTCCCAAGTTGAGACCCTGGAGCATTTGTTTGTTCAATGTTTCCATTTATCTGGCCTTTTTGATCTTCTGAAAGTGTGGTTTCATGATTTGGGTGAATGTTTCTCTTTTGGCTTGTTTATTTACGGGCCAACGTATAAAGTGGCGAAGAAGTCTGTGCACACTTTGATGAACTTCCTATCTGGTACTGCTAAACTTGCCATCTGGCTGACAAGGAAAAATCGGACTACTAATGCTGGCAATGTGGATCCTGTGTTTGTTTTCAAGGCCTTGTTAAAAGTCAGACTCCAGGTGGAGTACTCTTACTATAAAATGGTGGACAATTTGGAGGTATTCACCAATAGATGGACTGTAGGGAATATTTTGTGTTCTGTGGGAGAGGAGGATGAGTTATGTTTGCACTTTTGAAATGTGAGACACTTGGTGGAATGATATTGGTGATCTTATATTTTTGAATTGTGCAATAAAGGGATTTTTTAAAACTCAAACTCTCTCTCTCTCTCTCTCTCTCTCTCTCTCTCTCTCTCTCTCTGAGTGGACGTGGGCCTGAGTGCGAGCTGGGAGTGTGTGATAGCGTGAGTGAGTTGTCTCAAACTTTTCTCTTTTTGTGTTTAAGGTGTTTTTTGTTAAATAATCTTAAGTTTCGTTGTTTTCTGTAGCTGGGGTGGGGTAGGTGTTCTGGGAGGGGAGTTTCTGCTGCCAGCTTTGCTGGTCAGTATGGTTTTGGAGCGAGGCTCCGGGTTTGAGAAGCTGACACGCCGGCATGCTGTCAAATTGGCTCCGGCTGGCGGCGCGGTGGTGGAGTGGTTAGCACTGCGGCAGCACAGCAACTCACCCTTGGCCGGGGGATCCTGGGTTTGATCCCGACCAACAGTGATCTGTGTGGAGTTTGCATGTTCTCCCCGTGTCTGCATGGGTTTACTCCGGGATTTCTCCGGTTTCCTCCCACATGCCAAAAACATGCAAGTTAGGTTAATTGGCATCAAAACTGGGGATTCTAAATTGTCCTTTGGTATGACTGTGAGAGTGAATGGTTGTCTGTCTCTCTGTGTTGGCCCTGCGATGGACTGGCGATCTGTCCAGAGTGTGCCCTGCCTCTCACCCAAAGATGCTGGGATAGGCTCCAGCCCCCCCGCGACCCGAAAAGGATTAAGCGGAAGAAGATGAATGAATGAATGTCAGCTGCTCGGTGGAAGAATGTAGTCTGGCTGTGGGGGAGTTGGTCGGCTATGAAAGCGTCAGGTTGGCTTCCAGAATGAATAGTGCCGTGGTAATTTTCCTAGACAGTGTCGAAAAAGTTAATCAGGTGGTGGAGAGCGGGGTCGTAATGAAAGACACACTGGTTCCTGTTCTGTCTCTGGTAAATCCCGCAAAACTGGCGCCTATGACTGGTGCCTAGCGGCCTAGCGGCTGCCCCGGCCTTTGGTGCGCTCTGCAGAGCGTGCCCAAATGCCAAGTCACGTTTCATTACCTTGTATTCATACATGTGTAATGACAATAAAGTTGAATCTCATCTCAAAAAGAATCACAATATCAAATGTCCCACCGTTTTTAAAGAATGAGCTGTTGGAGAAGGAGCTGTCGAAATACGGGCAGCTTTTGTCCCCCATTAAGCACATCCCTCTTGGTTGTAAGTCCCCGCATTTAAAGCATATCATGTCTTTTAGTCGATAGGTGCTCATGATTTTAAGGAATAGCGAGGAAAGCCTCAACCTCATATTTAAGTACCGGATTGATGGCTTTGATTATACCATCCACGTCACCTCTGATAATATGAAGTGCTTTGGCTGCAAAATGGAGGGGCATTTGATTCGATCATGCCCTCAGGGAGCGGGGGGTGATTACCTGGGGGAGGCCGCCGGTGCAGCCTTGTCATTGGGTGCCGCGGCCGCGAGGCTGTCCAGCAATGGGACGGCTTTGCTGCCCTGCGAGGCTGCTGGCGCAGCTGCGCCATCGGGCGCTTCGGCCGAGGCCGTGGGGCTGTTTGCCGGCAGGGCAGCTTTGCCGCCCTCCGCAGCCAGCCTGTCAGTCATAAATGGAACAACAACAAAAGTTAAAGTACATCGCAGGGCTAATGCACAGACCAACATTGTGGACAAGGGTGAGATTACCGAGAGGGATCACGCTCAGGATCAGATAGATGAGCCAAATGAGGGCCAGGTAGACGGTGGGGCTATTAAGATGAATATAAAACCACAGCAGGGGGTGAGTGAAAAACAAGAAGAGACAGCTACCAGGGTGGCTGAGTCAGTGTTGGAGGATGAGGATGACACTGAAATAGATGAAGCGTTATCTAAAGCTTCAGTCAAACGGAAGAATTTGGAAAACAAACAGCAGAGGATTAAAGTGAAAAAGGTTGTCAAAGAAACTTCTGAGGCTTCTCTATCTCAACCAGATTCGTATGCTGGGTCTGAGATACAGAGCGGTGGTGAAAGCAGCAATGATGTGGCCAGTGGAGGTGGTTACCCCTTCACAAAATTACAGAAGTTTCTGCAGGACACTAAGGGATCCAGAATGGTTAAAGTTGAAAACTTTTTTCCTGACCTAAGACGCTTTGTTGACTCTGCTCGGGCCTACATGAAAAACAGGGGAGAGCTTGAGCAGGAAAGCTTCACTGATCAGGGGATCTACATACTTAAAAAGCTTGTACTGAAAGTTAAGAACCAAATTGCCCAAGATGATTAGTTTTTTATTGCTCATTTTTTCTTCTCTGTTTTTGTATTGGTTTTGCCCTTTTATGCACATGTGTAGCTTTAATTTTGGCACACTCAATATCAATGGAGCAAGAGAAATGTCCAAGCAAGCGTGTGTTTTTACTCTTGCAGAATTTAAGAAAATTAATGTTCTGTTTGTTCAGGAAACTCATAGTTCTAAGGACAATGCTGCTGACTGGAGGAGGGAATTTCAAGGGGAAGTTGTCCTCAAGTTACAAAAATAGCAGCAGTGGTGGAGTGGGTATTTTATTTTCTCAAGATTTTATTTCACTTTCTTATGACATTGGTGAGATAATTGCAGGCCACATTTTAAAAGTTCAAGCAGTTTTTGAGAATGTGAAAGTTCTTTTTATAAATGTGTATGCTACAACTGTAGGCACAGAAAGATTGGCCTTTTTAAATATTTTGACACAATCAAAAATTGCAGTAATGATGACTTTGTATTTGTGGGAGGTGACTTTAATTGTACAGAAAATCCTTTCATGGACAGGAATCACCCAGAGCCACATGCTGCATCCAAGCGAAGTTTAAAGGGTCTTATAGAAGCTCATGATCTGTGTGATGTGTGGAGAAATTTTCATGGTAAGGCTAGATAGTACACGTGGAGCCATAGCAAGGACAATATTTTGTCCTTAGCTAGACTAGATAAGGTTTACAGTTTTAAGCACCATTTTAGCATTTTTAAAAGTTCTTTTATAGTCCCTGTTGGCTTTACAGATCACTCTCTGGTTCAGTGTTGTGTTTTTATCAAGAATATAAAGTGCAGGTTCTAAGGTTGTCACAGCCAGGAGTGGCACTGGGGTTAAGCTCCCAGTGCTCATAAAATGCTCCTTATGGCGTGCGTCTCGAAAAGCCTCTGACAACTAAGTCCAACTCCTAGCCTGCCCGTGTGGTTTAGTATAAGCCCGGCGGAACTGCTTTTACTAATAGGAGAAGGGGCGAGGGCGGATCTCTGGCGCCTTAAAACCAGATACTTCGGGTAGATGGTGGCTCATCAACCTGGGAAGGTAGCCCATCTAGGGGAAGGTAAACTCTGATTTCAAACCTCCGCTGCCTTGCGGCACACCCGGTCACGGGAAAGGCTTCGGGAGTCAACCCTGAGGAAAAATCCGGAGTCGGAGTCCCTAAGGCAGTTCTCTGTTGTGCTCAACATCATTCTGGCAGCTGCTGCGACGGCGCTGGTGCCAAACTGTAGCAGCCCTGCTGTTCCTTTGGATTCATCAGTGACGTGGAGAGGGGGGACATGCTGCATGGGCAACATCTTGTCCTCCATATCTTCCTGCCCAGGCTTGAATCCTACCAACGCCCAACGCTGGAAGGTAGAACACCGGATCACTGTAGAGGACACTCCAGCTTCACCTTTGGCGTAGACAAAACATGGGGAATGACAGTTACCAGTTATAAGCCACCGCTCAATTGGTGTAGAGCACGGCGCCAGGGGTTGTTCCCGACGGTGGGAGGGATCATCGGATCTCATTGGACAGCTACCGCCCGCCTCAAGCTGGGCAGCCCCCAGCCAATAAGGTGTTGTCCCGCCACAGCTTGCTTTCCTCATTGGGTGCATGGGGATGAGGAGAAGTCCGAACGGCAGGCTGAGAACCTTCGCACCAGGCAAGACAAAAAAACAAAAGAGACTAACTCTAAAACTGGGAACTTGGAACGTCTGCACTATGATGACAGGACTCGCTGCTAACGGCAAGGACATCAACGACACCAGGAAGACTGCCCATCATCAATAATGAGCTGAAGAATAATGAGCTGACAGGCGCCTGCACGGCTCGCCGCGTCACTGAGAATGTCATTTATGACGTTTCAGTGTCAAGTCAAATTCCTCGTATATTTACCTGTTATTTACTTGTAAATGTGCTTGGCAATAAACTTATTCTGATTCTGATTCTGATTCTGAAGAGACTGGAAGTGGATATCACCACTCTCCAGGAAACACGGTTGACTGACGCAGGCACACTGAGAGAGAAGGACTACACGTTCTACTGGCAGGGAAAGGGCAGTGATGAACACAGGGAACACGGAGTGGGCTTCGCAGTGAAGAACACCTTGCTGAAGATGGTGGAACCGGGCAGCAATGGCTCTGCACGACTCCTCACCCTCCGCCTGAATACCACTCAAGGCCCAGTCACCCTCATCAGTGTGTATGCCCCAACACTGACAGCCACACCAGAGGCAAAAGACGAGTTCTACGAGAATCTCACAACAACTGTCAGGATCATCCCCAACTCTGAACAACTCATTCTCCTTGGAGACTTCAATGCCAGAGTGGGTGCTGACCACGACTCCTGGCCCTCCTGTCTTGGACCATTTGGCGTGGGCAGAATGAACGACAACGGACAGGGGCTGCTCGAGTTCTGCACATATCACGATCTGTGTATCACAAACTCGTTCTTCAAGACCAAGCCCCAACACAAGGTTTCCTGGCGACATCCGTGCTCAAAGCACTGGCACCAGCTGGACTTGATCCTGACCAGGCGCACTTCACTGAAGAACGTGCTAATCACCCGTTCGTTCCAGAGTGCAGATTGCGACACAGACCATTCATTGGTGTGTTGCAAGGTCAAGCTGCAGCTGAAGAAATTCCATCATGCTAAACAGCCTGGAAAGGCACGGATTGACACCAGCAAGATGGCCCAACCAGAACTTGTTGAGCAGTTTGCCTCCACCTTTGAGAAGGAACTTGGTGTACCACAAGAAGGAGAATCTGCAAAGCAGAAGTGGGAAGAGCTGTGAAACACCATCCACCGCACAGCCTTGGCTACCTTTGGGAGGAAGACCTCGAAGTCACAGGACTGGTTTGATGCCAAGTTGACCGAGATGACCCCCGTCATTGAAGCCAAGTGCTCAACACTTGCTGAGTACAAGAAGTACCCAAACGAGAAGAATCTCCAGATTCTCAGGGCTGCAAGAAGCAAAGTTCAGCAGACTGCTCGGCGCTGTGCCAACGAGTACTGGACTCAGCTCAGCCAAGACATTCAAACCGCTGCCATAACAGGGAACATCCGTGGTATGTACAATGGCATCAAGAAAGCACTTGGTCTGGCTCAGAGCAAGACGGCCCCCCTCAAATCCTCCACTGGGGAGATGATCACAGAAAAGAGCAAGCAGATGGAGAGATGGGTGGAACACTACTCCGACCTCTACTCCAGACAGAACACCGTGACACCATCAGCCCTTGATGCCATCGACTGCCTGCGGTCCATGGACGAACTTGACGCCGAGCCAACCATCGATGAACTCAGCAAGGCCATTGATAGCTTGGCCGCTGGCAAGGCACCCGGCAACAACGGCATACCCCCTGACCTGATCAAGCACTGCGAGACCGCCCTACTGCTGCCATTGCATGACGTCCTCTGCCAGTGCTGGAAGGAAGATGCAGTACCACAGGACATGAGGGATGCCAAGATCATCACCCTCTACAAAAACAACGGGGAGAGAAGCGACTGCAACAACTACAGGGGTATCTCCCTCCTCAGCGTTGCTGGCAAAGTCTACGCACGAGTTGTTCTCGTTCGTCTACAGAAGCTTGCCGAACGTGTCTACCCCGAGTCTCAGTGTGGCTTTCGCGCTGAGCGATTGACGGTAGACATGATATTCTCCATCCGCCAACTCCAGGAGAAATGCAGAGAACAGAACATGCCCCTGTACATCGCCTTCATCGACCTCACCGAAGCATTCGATCTGGTCAGCAGAGAGGGCCTTTTCAAGATCCTGCCAAAGATAGGATGCCCACCAAAGTTGCAAAGCCTCATCAAATCGTTTCACACCAACATGCAGGGGATAGTGCAGCACGACGGCAACGTCTCAGAGCCTTTCAACATACGCAGCGGAGTGAAACAGGGCTGTGTACTTGCGCCAACCCTCTTTGGGATTTTCTTTGCTATGCTCCTGAGGCATGCCTTCAGCACAGCAACAGAGGGAATCTACCTGCACACAAGATCTGACGACAGGCTTTTCAACCTCGCCCGCCTGAAAGCCAGAACCAAAGTACGCAAGGCTCTAATCAGAGACATGCTGTTCGCAGACGATGCTGCAGTCACAACCCACACACAGCAGGAGCTTCAGACCCTGATGGACCACTTCTCCCAGGCATGCAAGGACTTCGGGCTTACCATCAGCCTGAAGAAGACTAACGTCTTGGCGCAAGGCACGGAAGCACCACCAATCATCACCATCGACGACTACGAGCTGGAGGTCGTGAATCAGTTCACGTACCTGGGGTCCACGATCAACAACAACCTCTCCCTTGATACAGAGATCGACAAGAGGATTGGAAAATCACCCTTCACACTCGCTCGCCTCACCACACGAGTGTGGGAGAATCCCAAACTCTCTGTCAAGACGAAGATGGCAGTGTACAACGCCTGTGTCATCAGCACACTGCTCTATGGGAGTAAGACGTGGACAACATACGCCCGACAGGAAAAGAGACTGAACTCCTTCCACTTGCGCTGCATTCGCCACATCCTGGACATATCCTGGCAGGACAAAGTGCCCAACACAGAAGTTCTGTCCCGTGCTGGCCTTGCCTCCATGTTCACTCTGCTCAGGCAGCACAGGCTCCGCTGGCTAGGCCACGTTCACCGTATGGAGGATGGCAGACTCCCCAAAGACATCCTCTACGGAGAACTGGTGACTGGCTGGAGAGACATTGGCCGTCCACAGCTGCGCTTTAGAGACGTCTGCAAGAGAGACATGAAGGCCCTGGAGATCAACACAGAGCTCTGGGAGGACCTTGCAACGGACCGCTCCAAATGGAGAGGGCACCCTGACCAGACAGCTCAAGGCGAGTGAAGAGAGACTGACTGCTGCAGCTGATGAAAATAGGACCCGCAGGAAGAACTGCCACAGACCCAGCAGCACGGAGACCACCCACAAGAGTGACCTGTTTGACAGGGACTGCCATTCGCGCATCGGCCTGTTCAGCCACAGGCGGTGCTGTTCCAGCAGAGTAGACATTTAGGATTCTCTTCCATGGTCATCATAGACCGACGGAGGCCGATGAATAAATAAAGTGCAGTAGTGCATACTGGAATTTTAACACATCACTTTTATAGAATAATAGTTTTAAATATGCTTTTATGGGTTTTTTTGGAGTAATTTTAAATTAACAAAATCAAATTTTAGTTCTTTGCAGCAGTGGTGGGATGTAGGGAAGAGTCAAATAAAGAATCTGTGCCTACAGTTTACTCGCAATGTCTCTGGAGACTTGGCCAGGTCTGTCAGGGACCTGGAGAGAAAAGTAGTGGAGCTGCCGTCTTTGGCAGGCTCCACAGGAGAAAGAGGACATTTTGAGGCCCTCAATAGCAAAAAGTCTGTTTTAATTGACTTACTGGGTGTGGCCGCTAGGGGAGCTGTGGTACGCAGTAGGTTCCAGAACATCGCACTAATGGACGCTCCATCTCATTTTTTCTTTGGTTTGGAGAGGAAGAATGGTCAGAAGAGGATGATCCACACTCTCAGCTCCGAAGACAGGCGGCTGATCCATGAGTCTGCAGAGATCCGTCACTTTGCAGTTGCTTTCTATAAAGATCTCTTTAAGGAAGAATTTGTTGAGAAGCTGCACGTGCTGAGTTGTTTTTTGACAGACTTGCCGAAGGAGATGGCTGGTATGAATGCAGAGCTGGAGAGCGAGATCACTCTGCAAGAACTAGCAGTGGCTGTCCAATCTCTTCAGTGTGGAAAAGCCCCAGGGATAGACGGTCTACCATTGGAGTTCTACAAGACGTTTTGGTCTGAGATCTGTGAGGACTTGCTGGAAGTACTGTCTGACAGTCTGCGGAAGGGTCACCTGCCCCTAAGTTGTAAGAGAGCAGTCCTCACCCTTCTTCCCAAGAAAGGTGATTTGAAAGACATTAAAAACTGCAGTCCAGTGGCCCTCCTCTGTACTGACTACAAAATTATCTCCAAAGTGTTGGCTACCAGACTGAAGAAGGTGATGGAGCAGGTCATACATGTAGACCAGACCTACTGTGTACCTGGTAGGTTGGTTACAGACAACACTTTTTTAATTCATGATGTTTTGGACCTCTCCAGCTCATTGGTCAAGGAACTTGGTCTCATTTCAATAGACCAAAAAATGGCGTTTGACCGAGTCGAACATCCATACCTTTGGCAGACACTAGCCACCAAGATCCAGGCCTTGTGTAGAGACATTGAGAGTATTCTTAAGATTAATGGTGGTTTGAGTGCTCCTTTCAACGTTGAGAGGGGTGTCCGACAGGGCTGCCCTCTCTCAGGTAGGTTGTACTCTCTTGCCATCGAGCCCCTTCTTTGTAAACTAAGGCAAGGCCTCACTGGTTTTAAAGTTCCCAACTCTGACTCTGTTTTTAAAGTGTCTGCATATGCTGATGATGTTGTTGTTTTTACAAGAAATCAAAATGATGTAGACTACCTTTAAAGAACTGTTCATTTTTTTTGGTGAGTGCTGCTCAGCGAGAGTGAATTGGGGTAAAAGTAAAGCTGTAATGATGAAGGGTAAACTACAAAAAATTGCCCTATCTGGTGGCCTTTCTTGGACACAAGGTGGTTTTAAATATCTTGGTGTGTTTTTAGGAGATCAGACTTTTACTGGGAAAAATTGGGAGTATATTTTGGAAAAAGTTGAAGGAAGATTAAAAAAATGAAAATGGATTTTGCCAAACTTGTCCTTCAGAGGCCGTGTTTTATCATTAACAACTTGATTGCTTCAATGCTGTGGCATCGACTGTCTTGTGTGGACCCTCCAACCAATTTGCTGGCCAGAATACAATCTATAATTGTGGACTTTTTCTGGGACCGTCTCACTGGGTTCCACGGAACGTCCTGTTTCTATCTAGGGAAGAAGGTGGTCAAGGACTCATCCATCTGGCCAGCAGGGGGGCCGTCTTTCGCCTGCAGTTCATTCAGTGACTGCTGAGTGGCCCTCAACCTTGTGTGGACACCTATTGCCACAGCTGTCCTGGCTCGCTGTGGGGGGCTGGGACTAGAGGAGTCATTGTTGTTAATGGACTTATAAAGAACCAAAAACTCCCAGAACTTCCTCAGTTTTATCAAAAGTGCTTTTAAAATCTGAGGACTTTTTAAAAAGAACTCTCCCCAGGCTTCCTTGTCACCTTTTTGGCTTTTAAAGGAGCCACTTGTGTTTGGGACCCGTTTTGATGTGGGCAATGTTTTAGGACCTTCTGTTTTAAAAAAGTTCCTTTCTGCAAAGGTTAAAATGTGGAGTGTTTAATTGACGAGGCAGGTTTTGTCTCAAGGCAGTTTATTACACGTCTCCATCATGAGCAAAGTAGAAAGAGAGCATCTCAGAAAAAACTCGTCCCTTATGTCTCAGGTCTCCCCACAGTTCACAAGTCACATTGCATTCCTATCAAATGTAACAATGCATTTCCTCTTTAATCCCTCACAGTCTTTGGCCCACAAAGGATCCTCCAAGCAGTCTCTTGCATACCAAAGATTACACTTTCACAGCTTCCTGTTATCTCCAAGGACACTCTGCACTTTGTTCTTATCTAAGATGTGAGGCATTATGTAAGGCATTAAGTAAGTCACGTGTGGCTACACCCCCCCCCCCCAAACATTTTAGATCGAACACAAAAAAATAACAGTCTGCATGCTGTGATAGAATCATTACACATCAATCCACATGCTGCTTGGGCTTCAGTCTTCTCCCGTATCTGCTGTAACCAGGGTTCACCGCCTCAGCGGCGCTGTCATGCTGAGGAGCTGCTGGCTGGGGGTGAAAACCTTTTGTCAGTCCCTGTGGGTGTTCTGGGGAAATGGGGCCCTTGCCAACAGCACTTGCTCGTCCGCCACCACAAAAGCGGGTTTGAGTCTGTTTATGCCAACCTTTTCCCTCCTACCCCCCAAATCTAGCAAAAAATGCTTGTCCCCTGTTTCCAACACTCTGAACGGTCCATCATAAGGTGGTCGCAGTGGGGGGCGATGCGCGTCATGTCTGACAAAAACAAACTCCGCGTTTTTCAAAGTTTTAGGCACAAAAACGCGCGGAAAACTGTGATGAACGGGGCCCAGCAGCGTGCCTGTGTCAATGCTACGCTGCAACAGCTGAGACGGGGAGCTGCCTGGCGCAGGATTATCCGGGAGAAACTCCCCGGGCAGCTGAAGTGGCTGCGCAAAAACGAGTTCAGCTGGGGAAGCTTCTAAGTCTTCTTTAGGCGCAGAACGCAACCCTAATAAAACCCACGGTAGCTTGTCTACCCAATTTGCATCCGTCAGTGACGCTCTGAGAGCTGCTTTCAATGACCTGTGAAAACGTTTGCATAACCCATTAGCCTGTGGATTGTACGCGGTTGTACGGTGAATTGTGACACCTAGGCTGTGGGTCATTGTGGACCAAAGTTCAGAAACAAATTGAGGGCCTCTGTTGGACATAATGTCCGACGGGACTCCAAAACGTGCCACCCATGCTGTTACAAACGCGCGCGCCACCTCCTCGGCTGTGGTTGACACCAAAGGAACCACCTCCGGCCAGCGCGTGGAGTGGTCCACCATTGTCAGAAGGTGCGTGCACCCCTGTGATGGTGGGAGGGGACCCACGAGGTCCACGTGAACGTGGTCAAACCTCTTAGCCGGAATGTGAAATGGCTCCAAGGGAGCCCTCGTGTGTCTGTGTACCTTGGCTCGTTGGCACGCTATGCAGGCCGCTGCCCACTCTTTCACCTGTTTGCGGAGGCCCAGCCACACAAATTTTTCTGCTACCATTTTGACAGACGCGCGCACCCCCGGGTGTGCCAAAGAATGAATCGAGTCAAAAACGCGGCGGCACCACGCTGCCGGTACCACGGGACGCGGTCGCCCCGTGGAGACATCACAGATTAGAGGGGGCATACCGTCTTGCAGCACCCTGCTCTCCAGCCTTAACCCTGTTGGTCCAGACTGGAGCACGCGCACATCCGCGTCACTAACCTGCTCCGCGGCCATGGCTGTGTAATCTATCCCCACGCAGACAGGGGCAGCCATGACGCGCGAGAGGCAGTCTGCCACTACATTCAGTTTACCCGACACGTGCTGAATATCGGTAGTAAACTCTGAGATCGCGGCTAGCTGCCTCTGCTGCCGGCCCGACCACGGTTCTGAAACTTTGGCCATCGCGAATGTTAGTGGCTTGTGGTCAACGAATGCGGTGAAACAGCGCCCTTCTAGCCAGAACTGGAAGTGGCGAATGGCTAAATGGACAGCCAGCAACTCCCTGTCAAATGCGCTGTATTTACGTTCACTATCGCGCAAGGTCCTGCTGAAAAAGGCGAGTAGCTGCCAAGCCCCAGCTACATGCTGCTCCACGACTGCCCCTATGGCCACATCTGACGCGTCAGTGGTGAGCGCTATGCGGGCCGTTGGGTCTGGATGTGCTAACAACGCAGCGTTTGCCAGGGCTGCTTTGACTTACGAGAACGCTCGCTCCCGCTCCGAGGACCACTCGATCCTATTCGCGGGTTTCTGTTTTTTGAGCGCGGCATACAGCGGTTGCATGAGCTGCGCTGCGTGGATATAACGGATATAAAAATTCACCATTCCCAAAAACTCCTCTAACGCCCTGACCGTCTGCGGCCGGGGGAAATCTGCTACCGCGCGCACTTTGTCAGGTAGCGGAACCGCTCCTTTGGGGGAGAAGTGGTGTCCTAAAAAATCGATCTGCGTCACCCTGAACTGACACTTCGCTGGGTTGATTATTAACCCGTGCTCTCCCAACCTCCGGAAAACTGCCGTGACGTGGTTTTCGTGTTCGTCTTCGGACGCGCTGGCTACCAAGATATCGTCCAAGTAGACGAACATGAAAGGGAGATCGCACAGCACCACGTCCATCATGCGTTGGAACGTCTGTGCAGCCCCTTTAAGCCCGAATGGCATGCGCAAAAACTCGAATAGGCCAAATGGAGTTATCACCGCTGTTTTGGGTATGTCCTCAGCATGCACTGGGACTTGGTGGTAACCGTGGACCAAGTCTATTTTAGAAAAAACACGCGCCCCTACCAAATGAACGGAAAAATCTTGGATATGAGGGATTGGGTAGCGATCATGCGCTGTGGCGTTGTTTAACCTGCGGAAATCCCCGCAAGGTCACCACGAGCCGTCAGCTTTCGGGACCATGTGTAGCGGGGAAGCCCATGGGCTGTTCGAACGCCTGATGATGCCCAACCTCTCCAGGTTGGCGAACTCCTCGCGCGCTATGGCCAGTTTAGCTGCGTCCAAGCACCGAGGTTTTGCAAAAATGGGCGGCCCGGTGGTGGTAATAAAATGTTCCACCCCGTGTTTAGCGACGGCTGCCGAAAATGTGGGGACCGTGAGTGCTGGGAACTGAGTGAGCAGTGTGTGGAACTTACCGCTTGCAGCTGTGACGTTGGCTTGTGCTGTTGGCCGGGCCGCTCGAGCTGTACAGGGGATAGAATCAAAAGAAAGTGCATTAACCAGGCGCCTGTTAGCGACATCAACCAACAAACCATGTGAGCACAAAAAATCAGCCCCCAATATATTGAAATTCAATGCTGCTATGACAAAAGTCCACCCGAATGTACGGCCGTGTAGAGACAGAAGCAGAGTCCTCTCACCAAAGGTCTTAATGTCCGAGCCGTTCGCTGCTGCCATCTCGGGGCCGCCGGAACCTGCTAGCCGGTCAGCGTAGGAGGGCGCGATGAAACTCAACTGGGCGCCTGTGTCCACGAGGAAATGCCTCCCCGAGCGTGCGTCCGTCAAGTAGAGCAGCTTGTTCTCCTCTCCGAGGGTCGCAGCTGCTACCGACCCCTGGTCTTGGCGTTTCCCGAGCGCTTGAACTGGCACGGTGGTACACATTTGCGTGCCTTCTCTGCAAAGCGGCAGTGGTAGAAACAAAGGGTGTCTCCTCCGCGCTCCTTGGCCCCCGCCGCTGCCGTCGTCGGTGGTTCTGCTGCCGCCGTCTCTGGCTCCCCGCCATCTCTGGCTCCCCGCCATCTCTGGCCATCGCACCGAGCTCCATCGCTGCCGCCATGGCCGCGCGTTCTCTGCTGGCGTTGACAATCCGATGCGCCTCCCGGGCCAGCGCACGGTAGTCCCGCTGGGCCAACAATGGCGAACTGGCCAGTGCTGCTCTCGTCGCTGACGGCAGGGTCCTGAGGAAGAGGTGGGTAAAGATGAAGTGGTCATCGTCCGAGCCTTTCAACCTCAGCATCTTCTCCATCAGGTCAATGGGCGTGCAATCTCCCAACTCGGTCAGCGCCAGGAGTCTCTCTGCTCTCTCCTCCACCAAGAGTGTGTAGTGCTGGATGAGTGCAGCCTTCAACGCGTCGTATTTGTCGCTGGCTGGTGGCTGCTCCAGGAGGCTGTCCACATGCTGAGCTGTGTGGTTGTCGAGTTTTGCGATCACATGGTAGAATTTCGTGTCATCTACCGATATTCCCCAGAGGGCGAACTGTGCCTCCACCAGGTGGAACCAGGAGCACGGATTGTGCTGCCAAAAGTCCGGTAGCTGGACCGTCATGGCATACGCTTGGCTGGGGGGCTCCCAACGAGGCTGGCCCCGGGGAATTCTCTTCTTGCTGCATGCTACATCTTGGGTCACCAGTGTGGAGTGTGTAATTGACGAGGCAGGTTTTGTCTCGAGGCAGTTTATTACACATCTCCATCATGAGCAAAGTAGAAAGAGAGCATCTCAGAAAAAACTTGTCCCTTATATCTCAGGTCTCCCCACAGCTCACAAGTCACATTGCATTCCTATCAAATGTAACAATGCATTTCCTCTTTAATCCTTTAGCATCCCCCTCACAGTCTTTGGCCCACAAAGGATCCTCCAAGCAGTCTCTTGCATACCAAAGATTACATTTTCACAGCTTCCTGTTATCTCCAAGGAAACTCTGCACTTTGTTCTTATCTAAGATGCGAGGCATTATGTAAGGCATTAAGTAAGTCACATGTGTGGCTACAATAACACTGGGATACTTGGTGAACTTATGTGGTCCTAACCAGGACAATGCCGTTGCCCTGTGCTTGGCTCTTGGTGCTTCTTCAGTCAGAGTTATAATAAACTTGCTGAAAGATTGGAGAGACTGCCTCTCCGCAGAAGAACACTCTGCTATTGTTTTACACTTCAAAAATTCTGTGCGAACTGCTGATGAGCCTTTTCCTTTTACCGTTTTATCTCCGGATTTTAAAGATGGCACTGGCGTGTTTTTAAACTCTGAACACATTAACATTTGTGACTCTTCTGGTAAAAAAAAAAAAAAAATGTATGGACTCTTGGTGAAAGTTCAAAATGTGAATAAATTAAAAGGTCGAGCTGATACACCATGGAGGAAACATTTGGGTTTGGGTTCAGAGATGAGGCCTGCCTGGAGAGCACTCTATAAACCACCATTAACTACGAAGGTTGGAGACCTGCAGTTGCGAGTTTTACATGGTGCTGTGGCTGTAAATGCTTTTATCTCTATTTTAAACCCAAATGTTGTTGAGGTTTGTCCATTTTGTCCTAAGAAAGAGACTGTGTTCCATTGTTTTCTGGACTGTAACAGACTGCAGTTGTTTGTTTTTTGGGGAAGTTGTTTTATCTGTTTGGAGAAGTCTTTTCCCTGCAGATTTTTATCTTGGGTTTTCCATATAGACAGAGAAGCAAGAAAAAAAATTAACTGTTAAATTTCTTCCTGGGTCAGGCTAAAATGGCTGTTTATGTTAGTAGGAAAAGAAAAATTAAAACAAATGCTGGATTGTAACCTAAAAGACATGCTGGTAGACATGATCAGGACTCGAATAATGATTGATTACAATTACTATCATCTGATGCAAAATGTTGGAACTTTTGAGGCTATATGTGGTGCTTTAGACACATCCTGTGTTGTGCTAAGGGGGGCAAAATTACCTATGGTGTGGTTCTGATGTAAGAAGCAAGTCTTTGTTTTAGTTTTCTTGGTTTAGTTGCTTGTGTCTTTGATTTCTTGTCAGTGAATTAATTTACTTTCCATTGCTTTTAGTTGGAGTGTTTTTCTGTTGAACTTGTGACAATAAAGGTGTGTTGAAAATCAATCTCTCTCTCTCTCTCTCTCTCTCTCTCTCTCTCTCTCTCTCTCTCAGTGGTTTCATTCACTAAAAATTGTCCTTCCATGGAATTTTTCCAGCAATGACTACAAATTCTGAAAGCTGTCTATCATTTGACAGATTCAATGGGGGGGGGGGGGTAATCTAATTAAAGTCAATTAAAATGGTAGATAACAGAATTTTTACAAGCCTGCCCTGCGATGGACTAGCGACCTGTCCAGGGTGGATCCTGCCTCTCGCCCAAAGATGCTGGGATAGGCTCCAGCCCCCCCGCAACCCGAAAAGGATTAAGCGGAAGAAGCTGGATGAATGAATGAATGAATGTCTGAGAAAATGACATAAAAAGTGTAGTGCAACCTGTGATAAGAGTATTGCCCTTTTTCTCAGATGCAGTTGTGACAGTCACCAGATGGCAGTCTTTATTAGGTTTTATAACACTGACACTCATGAAGCAGTTGTCTCAAAGTTGCTCATTGTTTCATGAGGCCTCAGTTTTAGCATCACTCAACAAAACAGTGCAGTCAGTCAAACCACACAATTGTGCAAAATTGCAAAGGTACAATTAGCATTATACACATATCCCCAGTATCCTAAAATTTAATTTGCCCAGCTCCCCAAGTTAAAATAGACCCTCTATCACACTCACATACACTCATGCAAACTCACAAATGTTTACATGACTGTTGTGACAGCCTCCAGCATCAGCAGGAAAAAGACATTTCTGACATTTTCTGCCCAATGCCAAGTGAAGCCAATGTATAGTTATAAAAAAGGCACTTCCTCTAATCACCACTAGAGACAGGTTGTAACTGTGAGTCAGTCCTCACAGACTCTCGTGTTAAATTACTCTTGTAGTGACCCAGCACACTGCGGACGGACATTATCTCACACTCATCAGGGCTGGAGGAAGCGGAGGACAATTTACATACGGACAGAGAGCCCCAGGGGGCAGTCAGACGGGACTGCTATGTATGCGTCCCCGAGGACATCCGGGCGCCTAAAGCACTTAAATCTCACACACCTAAAGCAGACGTGCAGCCCCCACACAGGGCTTTGTATGGGTTTCTCAGCCACGGCACACAACAGGAATTTAGCCGATTGCTTCCCCCGATGACTTTAGGGCTGCTCCCGCACCTACAGCCAAACCACCAAGTCCCTCACACAGCTTCAGTTTTTTCACAGCCGCTGCGCATCCTCGGGGAATCTGGCCATTCGCCTTCCCCACATCCTCACAGGACTGAGCCGCAAGAGGAGTCAGAGACTTTTTTTTTTTTTTTTCACAGCCGCTGTGGATCACCGCCAGGTTTACTGGGAAAGTCCCTCACCATGGTGGATCCACACGCAATTGTTGAGCGGCCCAGACGCTTTTGACGTCCCGGGCCGGCATTCACTTATTCCCATCCACCTCCCCCTCCTCCTCCACATTGTTCTTCCCACACCTCAAAGCCGGCCGATCGCTGGTTTGTTCCATTACGCAAGACGTGCACCACCCCCGTGCGCCCACGACCCACGGCCGTTCAACATGCTGGAACTCGGAGCGGAGTACACTGACACTGTCTTTTCCACCCCTCCCCCGTCCCCCCCACGGACTGACATGCCCTCCGACATTCCTCTACAGCAGGACAGTTCTACCGGAGCTGGAGCCCAAACGACCGGGGGGGGGGGGGGTGCTGTCGTTGAATCTCGCCTCTACACTCTACCAAATTTCCACTTTGGAATAAAACTGTTATGCACTGACTTTGTTCCAAAACAACCAGTTTAAAACTTCTATGAGAAGTGAAGCTGTTGTTGTGCTCACTGGTGTGATGAACTGCTTCATCTAAAATTATACAGTCAGTGTTGTTTTTTTATGCAGATCAAGACTAAAATAAAGTATATTAATGCCAACAGCACATATACTGTACAGCTTGGCAAGGTGTTGGCTAGCTATCCGTATTAGGTTAGAGACCTAAAATTTTCACCTTTCATGTTCTCCCTTTCATAGCATCATCTGATATTTTGATGGTAAGGGATACGGATCTGTACTTATACAGCCCTTTTTCTAGTCTCAAAGACCACTCAAAGCGCTTCACTAGTACTCACCCTCTATTCTAAGGGCCTATAGTAGACAGATATCTAGGGACAATTTAGAACAACCAATTAACCTAACATGCATGTCTTTGGATTGTGGGAGGAAACTGGAGCCCCCAGAGTAAACCCACGTAGCACAGGGAGAACATGCAAACTCCACACAGAAAGGCTCCTACCCCTGCAAGCCTGGGGATTTGAACCTGGAACCTTCTAGCTGTAAGGCAACAGTGCTAACCACTGGACCACTGTGCTGCCCAAATCAAATGGTCCGCACATTTGATCTGGCTAGGATTTTTAGGGTCTTTTGTATGACCTGGTTGTGAACCCACAACCTTCTGGCTGTGGGGCACATGCTCTACCATTAATCACAATGTAGGAGCAGTGTTGCTCACCTTGAATAACAAAATACAGTGGTGTGAAAAAAGTTTTTGCCCCCTTTCTAATTTCTCATTTTTTTGTATGTTTGTCACACTTAAATGTTTCAGATCATCAAACAAATTTAAATATTAGACAAAGACAACACAAGTAAATGTCATGAGGCTGAGCATGGTGTTTCACCGGCTCATGGTCTTCACGTTATATCTGGTTATGCCTTGTTTCCTCAGTCTTGTGTGATTATTGTATGGTGCACTGTTCCAAGATGTATGATGTGCTTTGAGTTGCTGGTTATTTCTATTTTTGTACTCCTGTTCTCAGTATTATTTTGTAGTTCCTTTATGCATTCTTGTTCATCTTGCTTTTAGTGTTTATATTGTGTTCTCTTTTTGACACAGCTCCCCACCTTGTTCTCCAGACGCCCCCACCTGGTAATCATCTTGTATTGGTCGCTCAGTCTTTCCCTGTTCTGTAATTAGGTCATCCTGCCCGCTCATGTGTTCCACACCTGCTGTCATTTACCTTGATTATTGCCTGCTCTATTATAGCCTGACTCTGCTGTCACTCCTTATCGGATTCTCATCAAGAATCCAGGTCAGTTAGAACCCTGTTCCTGTTCTAACACCAGCAACTCCTTATCCCGTCAAGTTGTAAATTTATTTTGTGCACTGTATGAACTTTGTGCTTTTGTTAAATAAATACCACAAACTACAGTTCAGCATCTGGGTCTTCCTCTCTGCCCGGAGGGGCAATTTATGACAGTTCGTGACAGTAAACACAAAATGCAGTTTTTTAAATAAAGGTGTTTATTATTAAGGGAAAAAAATCCAAACCTAAATGGTCCTGTGTGAAAAAGAGATGGCCCCCTAAACCTAATAACTGGTCGGGCCACCCTTAGTAGCAACAACTGCAATCAAGCATTTTCCATAACTGGCAATGAGTCTTTAACAGCACTGTGGAGGAATTTTGGCCCACTCATCTTTGCAGAATTGTTGTGATTCAGCCACATTGGAGGGTTTTCGAGCCTGAACCACCTTTTTAAGATCATGCCACAGCATCTTTATCAGATTCAGGTCAGGAATTTGACTAGGCCACTCCAAAGTCTTCATTCTGACCCGGCGCAACAAAAAGCAGGTAAGAAGGGCTCAAAGAAAGCCATCAGAAGAAGAGGAGAAAGGGCAGGAGGGAGACCTATGAGCTACAATGCTCCGCACCGTGTGTTTATATATCTACATATTTATTCCATCTAGCTACATTGCTCCGCACTGTGTGTGTTTATATATTTACATATTTATTCCACCTAGCTGCAATGCTCCGTACTGTGGGTGTTTATTCATATATTTATTCCATCCAGCTACAGTGCTCTGCACTGTGTGTCTGTGTGTGTGTATATATACAGTATATATTATAGTAATATGTACATATGTATATTAGCTGCTCTTGCTTGCTTTTTTTTTTGCCTTCCGATTGTTGCTCTGAGTGTTGCTATCCCTGTGCTGTTGCAATCCTGGAATTTCCCCGTTGTGGGACTAATAAAGGCTTATCTTATCTTATCTTATTTTGTTTTTCTTAAGCCATTCAGAGGTGGACTTACTGGTGTGTTTTGGATCATTGTCCTGCTGCAGAACCCAAGTGCACTTCAGCTTGAGATCATGAACTGGATGATGGCCGGACATTCTCCTTCACGATTTTTTGGTAGACAGCAGAATTCATGGTTCCATTTACCACAGCAAGTCTTCCAGGTCCTGAATCAGCGAAACAGTCCCAGACCATCACACTACCGCCACCATATTTTACTGTTGGTATGATCTTCCTTTTCTGAAATGCTGTGTTACTTTTATGCCAGATGTAATGGGACATACACCTTCCAAAAAGTTCAACTTTTGTACTTTTCTCATCAGTCCACACAGTTTTTTCCCAAAAGTCTTGAGGATCATCAAGATGTTTTCTGGAAAAACTCAGATGTTCTTTTTGCTTAGCAGTGGTTTTCGTCTTAGAACTCTGCCATGAAGGCCATTTTTCCCCAATCTCTTTCTTATGGTAGAGTCATGAACACTGTCATTAACTGAGGAAAGTGAGGCCTGCAGTTCTTTGGGTGTTGTTGTGGGGTGTTTTGTGACCTCTTGGATGAGTCGTTGCTGCGCTCTTGGGGTAATTTTGGTTGGTTGGCCACTCCTGGGAATGTTCACCACTGTTTCATGTTTTTGCCATTTGTGGATAATGGCTCTCACTGTGGTTCACTGGAGTCCCAAAGCTTTACAAATGGGTTTGTAACCTTTTCCAGACTGATCTCAATTACTTTGTTTCTTATTTGTTCCTGAATTTCTTTGGATCACAGCATGATGTCTAGCTTTTGAGGATCTTTTGGTTTACTTCACTTTGTCATGCAGGTCCTATTTAAGTGATTTCTTGTTTCAGAACAGGTGTGGCAGTAATCAGGCCTGAGTGTGGTTAGAGAAATTGAACTGAGCTTTCCAAAGATGGGATAAACCAGTTAATTTATGTTTTAACGGGGGGGGGGGGGGATCACTTTTTCACACAGGGCCATGTCTGTTTGGAATTTTTTTACCCTTGATAATAAACATCATTTAAAAACTGCATTTTGTGTTTACTTGTGTTATCTTTGTCTAATATTTAAATTTGTTTGATGATCTGCAACATTTATGTGTGACAAACATACAAAAAAATAAGAAATCAGGAAGGGGGCAAACACTTTTCAAAATCATGGAGAGGTGGCCTAGTGGTTGAGCAGCTGCCAAACAAGTGGAAGGTCATGTGTTCATGACTGGTCAGGATGGGTGTCTGGTGTCAGACCTTTGCCAAATCAAATATGCAGAACATGATGATATTTTTTTTTATTTTTTTTTTTTGGACTTATCTTGTACCCGTAGGTAGATTTGTTCTGCAGTCCGGTGACAAGCCACCAGCTGCCGGTCGCTGCGTGCGCAAATGCCCCTTAACTCCCTAACCTGCATGTTTTTAGCATGTGGGAGGAAACCAGAGAAATCCCGGAGTAAACCCACACAAACACGGGGAGAACATGCAAACTCCACACAGATCACTGTTGGCCGGGGGCAGGGATCGAACCCATGATCTCATGATCCCCGCGATCCCCCTCGGCCGGGGGATCGCGGGGATATGCTGATATGCTGTGGTGACTCCAAAAAGTAGAAGATAAGATAAGATAAGATAAGTCTTTATTAGTCCCACAACGGGGAAATTCCAGGATTGCAACAGCACAGGGATAGCAACACTCAGAGCAACAATCAGAAGGCAAGAAAAAAACAAGCAAGCAAGAGCAGCTAATATACATATGTACGTATTACTATAAAATATATATATACACACACACACAGACACACAGTGCAGAGCATTGTAGCTGGATGGAATAAATATATGAATATATGAACACACAGTGCAGAGCATTGTAGCTAGATGGAATAAATATGTAAATATATAAACACCCACAGTATGGAGCATTGCAGCTAGGTGGAATAAATATGCAAGTATATAAACACACACAGTGCGGAGCAATGTAGCTAGATGGAATAATATGTAGATATATAAAAACACAGTGCGGAGCATTGTAGCTAGATGGAATAAATATATAGATATATAAATATATACACACCCAGTGCTGAGCATTGTAGCTAGATGGAATAAATATATAGATATATAAATATAAACACACCCAGTGCTGAGCATTGTAGCTAGATGGAATAAATATGTAAATATATAAACACACACAGTGCAGAGCATTGTTGCTAGGTGGGATGAAACAGCATAACCGTCTATTTAGTTATCCTACATGGTATGATTATGTGCCCATACATATTCTCACCCTCCATAGCAACCAGTATTTTCCTAGTTGTATGCCGGAGAGGACCATTGTGTAAGTCTATTGCATCTTTTGCATTCAAAAAACTATTAGTTTGTTACGTCTTTTTGCTATCTCTGCGAGCAGCCCTGCTTAGGTTGTACAGTCTGACAGCCGTTGGTAGGAAGGACCTACGAAACCTCTCGGTTGTGCACCTGGGATGATGTAGTCTGCTGCTAAATGAGCTCCTCAGTGCATCCAGTATGTCCTGCATAGGGTGGAACTCGGACTCCAGCAGAGATGACAGTTTAGCCACCGTCCTTCTCTCTCCTATCTCCTCCATCGGATCAAGGCGCTGCCCCAGGACAGAGCTAGCTTTCTTAATCAGTTTGTTCAGTCTCTTCCTATCGGCTGCAGTAATGCCACTGCCCCAGCAGACCACTCCAAAAGTGATGGCTGATGCCACCACCGTGTCATAGAATGACTTCAGCAGCGCCCCTTGTACACCAAAAGACCTGAGTCTCCTCAGCAGGAACAGCCTGCGCTGTCCCTTCTTGTAGAGTGCGTCAGTATTGTGTGACCAGTCTAGTTTATTGTTCAGATGAATACCCAGGTACTTATAGGATGTCACCATCTCGATGTCTGTTCCCTGTATATTTACTGGTGCTGTGAGGGGCTGCCCATGCCTGCGGCAGTCCACCACCAGCTCCTTAGTTTTCCTCGCGTTGATCTGGAGGCAGTTCCGATGGCACCAGTCCACAAAGTCCTGGATAAGCCCTCTGTACTCAGCTTCATCTCCGTTGGAGATGAGACCAACGATCGCAGAGTCATCAGAGAACTTCTGTAGATGGCAATGTGTTGTGTTGTGTGAGAAGTCCGCAGTATAAAGAGTGAACAGGAAGGGAGCCAGCACCGGTCCCTGGGGGGCCCCCGTGCTACTGATGATCGTGTCGGAAACACAGTCCCGGGTTCTCACAAACTGAGGCCGGTTCGTGAGGTAGTCCAGGATCCATGATGACAGGTGCTGGTCCACCCCTGCGCGCAGCAGCTTGTCCTTCAGGATCATCGGTTGGATGGTGTTGAAAGCACTGGAGAAGTCAAAGAACATGATCCTCACCATATTCCCGGGCTTCTCCAGGTGGGACAGAGAACGGTGAAGGAGGAAGATCACCGCATCCTCCACCCCAATGCCATGCTGGTAGGCGAACTGGAGTGGATCCATCGCTGGTTCCACCAGGGGGCGGAGATGAGCAAGGAGCAGTCTCTCCAGGGTCTTCATCAAGTGGGACGTCAAGGCCACCGGTCTGTAGCTGTTCAGGTCTTTGGGGTGGGAAGTTTTTGGTACAGGTACCACACAAGATGTTTTCCACAGCTGTGGTACCCTCCCCAGTTTCAGGCTCATGTTGAAGATATACGTCACAATCCCACACAGCTGGTCTGCACAGGACTTGAGGAGCTTTGCGCTGATGCCGTCCGGTCTCGACGCCTTCCTCGCCTTGATCTTCCTCAGCTCCGTCCTCACCTGGGTCTTGGTCAGGGTCAGGATGGGGGGCTGTGTGTTGGGAGTGGGGGGGGTGTCGGTGGAGTGGGGAGTGGGCAGCAGGACTTGATTTCTTAGAGGCAGCAGTGGTTGTTGTGCAGACAGGGGGGAGGGCGGTTGGTCAAATCTATTGAAAAACAGATTCAGGTTGTTCGCCCACTCCCTGCCCCCCGTGGCCTGGGGGGAGGTATTCTGGAGCCCCGAGATGGTTTTGAGGTTTCTCCAGACCCCGCTGATGTCGCTCTGTTGCAGCTTGTCCTCCATCTTCTTCCTGAAGCTGTCCTTGCCTTCTCTGATCTTTCTCCTCAGCTCCCTCTGTACGGACTTCAGCATCTCCCTGTTCCCCGACCTGAAGATCCTCTTCTTCTCTCTCAGAAGTGTTTTTATCTCAGGGTTGATCCAGGGTTTGTTGTTTGAGTGACGCCGTATGGTCTTGGTGGGAACGGATTTGTCCACACAGAAGCTGAGGTAGCCCGTGAAGGTGTGAATGAGGCCATCGATGTCCTCACCATGTGGATCGCAGAGCTGCTTCCAGGCAGTGGCTTCAAAACAGATCAATCAGACTTTATTTATAAAGCACTTTTCATACAGTGTAGCAGCTCAAAGGGCTGTGCAAAATAATAAACAACATACACCAAAAGCCAAAACAGTCTCCCCCACTCACAACCAGTGTGCCATTTGTGAAAAAGCCAGAGGGGGGGTATATTTTTGAAACTTTTTTATTCATAAAAATAATTCAAGAACAGCATGCCTAAATTAAGTATGAAGCCTGTTGGGCTTTTTGCAGATATATATACAGTATATATACATATATATAGTATATATTACATATAAATCACTATAATTATAGCCTATTTAAATAAGAAATATTAACTTACCCCAGCCGTGGTTTGTGCGCTGTGTTCTGGAAAAAAGCAATCTGTGCCCTGTATCGCAGCAACAGCTTGTCACTGTCAGCTCAGCACTTCCAATTTTCCTATGGTCAGACTTTCTACTGATTTTTTAATAGCAGACTCTAAATAACAATGGACGGGAAACGTATTCTAGCAGCTCTGGATGTAAAATATGATGACACGGAAAACAGGAGTCTGAGTACAGACTGTACCGGCGTCCCATGTCCCACCCTTCCTTAATTCTGATTGGCTGCTTAGAAAGGTCTGACACTGACGAGCTCAGCTGCAGTCTGAAAAGGTGAGCTTGTTTCAACGCTGAGCGCCCTGAGCACCACAACAAAAAACGGCTACCGCTCAAAGCGTTTCAGCGCCGAGGTCGCTCAGCGCTGTAAATGCTGGACTACAGGGAGTATTGATTGATTGATTGATTGATTGATTGATTGACTGATTTTATTTGAACATTCGGACAAAAGAAAAAAAAATTTAAAACAAAAATCAAAACCCCCCCAAAAAATAAAATGTTCTAAAGGAGTGGGAAGAAGCCAACGCTTATATAGTCCCACCCCTTCTCCATACCCAATAAATTATAATTATCATTCTAGTCATTATTCATCCCACAATTACACTCATTATACAATACCATAATATATAATACACCTTATAATTAAATTATGCAATTGAAATGATACATCAATGATAATAATACCAACATCTAATAACAATTGTAATAATAATAAATACCACCCCCCCACCCCCGCGACCCGACAACAATCTTAATAATACTATAATTCTAGTAATAATGATATCAATAATAATAGTACTCAGCATATATTCACAATAGCAACCTTTCTTCATTGAAGACACATTGTAATATTATTGTCCTTTACTTTTATATTGCTCAAAAATCACTTCTTTATATGTTGATTTAAATATATGGATGTTTGGACATTGTGTCATGTTCGGGGTCGTCACCCATACATACCCAGCACACACACTCACATTCACACTCACGCATGCACACACATATTGTTCAGTCACGCACCGGGTGGCCACACAGCTGTGTCCATTTGCCCTCATTCTGGGTTTGTGTATTTATATGGTTGAATGTGACCAGCTGTTGTGGCAACTTTGCAATGTCGACCTTAGACATCCAGACTCGCTTCTGTTGGTTTTCCCTCAGATTGACTCTTGTTGTTCCCTCAGAGCCTTTCCGCTCCAACACTGTAGTAAGCCCTTGTGCCTTTTTTCTCCGCTCCTGCCAGTTTGTAGCGCGTTAGGCATCCTTTGAACTAACCGAGCTTGTAGCCAGGTGTCTTCCCTTCCGTTGTGACTGTTTTTGGACATTCAACCCATTCATCCATTGTAAATAAACACGTTACTTACGCTGCGTTTTGGGCTTGCTGCCATTTCATATGTTCGCTACGGAGTTACGCAGTGGACATGACAGAAAGTTGCCATCAAAAACAGCCCAAGCCATAAGTAACGTGTTACGCATTTTTTGTTTTTTTTCACTAACCTGCTCGGAGCATGATGTCCTGGTCCAGCCGTTTCCACACCGGCAGAAGCGGACGGCCAACGGGACATCCCAGTGTGGAGGAGGAATGGGTAGTCTCATCTATCTGGGGCTTCCTGTACATCATCAAGAACGCCTATGGCCCCGGAGAACAGTGGGACTGCCTCAGTGAGGCTCAGGATATTCTGGCAGCTCACCCGGGCCTCTGGAATTATCCCCAGTAAGCCAAATTACTGTCCTCCATCTGCGCGCCCAAGCAGGCTTTCCCCGACCTGAAAAGGAGGGCTCTCCGGACAAAGCCCAAACCAAGATGCTCTCCTCTGTCAGTGGCCATCTTGTCCTCTCCTCCGTCCACCGTTCCAAGATGGCAGCCAGCAGGTCGGTATCGTCGACGTCACCCGGAATCCCAGAATTCGCTCCACGATCTGCTCCCGTTCCAACACCAAGCCCAGTTACCTCCACAGCGGATCATCTGTCCCAAGCAGTCCCGTCTGCAGGATCTCCCTCCGTATCCGCTGCAAGGTCTTCTTCCTTGGTTTGTTCATCGGCAGCAGTGGAGCACCAGTTTTTTTCACTGGGATCTCCCATTCCTGTGGTGAAAGGGGCGGCTCCCATACCTTCTATGGAGGAGCCTAGCACCGCCTTTCCCAGACGGACGGGTGGAGACGTCCAAACAGCAGCAGCTGCAATTCACACTGCAAACCGGGAGAGCAGGCAAGTACATTTTCGTTTGACTCATATTAATAATGAAATGTTTTGCCTGATTCCCAGTAGGGAGGCTCAAGGAAAGCAGTCTCCTGAGCTCTCCCCACCTGCTGTTGTTTATAACTGTTCACCAGCCCTCTTTCCTCTTCCCTTGGTGTGCCTGTCAGAACCAGAGCCAAGCAGTCTGGATCAGGAGGAGCCAGAGGTCTGGGGGGGATGTCCTCTCGCAGCCATGGTGAACCAGGTCCCAGCTGCCACACCGGAAAAGTCACCAGCGTGGATCACAGCAGCTGGGAGAATTAAGACTGCAGAGACCATCACGCCTGCTGTGGAGGCCGCCACAGCAGAGTCAGCACCTGAGCAGAACCTTGTGGAGGCTGAACCTGAGGAGACATCGCCCAGCTCGCCAAAGTCCTGGACGGCGGTAGAGCTTGAGCTAAGGCAAGTGCTCTTTTGTCTTTCTCTTTTCCATAATTGAGTATTTTTGCCTAGCTTTAGGTGAGGAGAGCCAGCTGCAGCCAACGTTGCACCTGAGCTCGCCTCGCCGGGCTCTGCTGCTGCCGGCGACTCTGACCCTTCCCCCTCTCTTTCTGAGCCCATTTCCAAAGTTGTCGGAGAGGGTCTTCCATCGCCGGACAAGTCTGTGGACCCAGGTTCACAACCAGAGGTCACCGAAGGTCCGGTCGAGGTGGTTGTTGAGGGCACCCAGTCCCAGGTCAGGGTGCCTGTGATCAATTGCCTCCTCACTTGGGTGCTCATACGGGTCGGCTGGCCCATGGCCAAGATGGCATTGGAGTCAGCAGTGGTCCAGCCGGGTCCCACCACGGGTGCAGCAGGGATCCAGCTGGACTCCATTGTGGGTGCAACTATGGCTCGGTCGGGGTCCATTGAGGGTGCAGCAGAGTTCCAGTCCCATGCCGGGACCATCGTGGGTGCAGCCACACTCCAGTCCCATGCCGGGACCATCATGGGGGCAGCTGCACTCCAGTCCCATGCCGGGACCACTGGGGATGCCACAGGACAGTTTGGGGACGCCGGGGTCTTCCTTTCCCTTTTGGAGGCCCTGTGGGTGTTCCTCCTCCTTCTGCCGGGCACAGTCGGGGTCCTTCTCCCTTCGCCACCAGTGACTGCAGGGGTCTCTCTTCCCTTGTCTGGCCACCCACCTCTCAGCCTTCCGCTGGGTAAGCCACCGCCTCATCTGCCCCTCAGGTCCTAGTTAGGCCCAATCGTGTCGGCAGGCCACCCGAAGGATTCCTTCATTACCTTCCTTCCTGCATTACCGACTGCACTATATAGTTCTCCACAGTATCTGCTGCTCGCTAATATATTTTAACTGCTGACCAGTATCACTTACTCTTATTCTACACTTTATTGCATGTATAGTTTATTTCTTTTATTTTATCATGTTTAATGTTGCAGCATTGCACCGAGACAAATTCCTAGTTTGTGTACTACATGAACAATGGCAATAAACCTGATTCTGATTCTGATTCTGATTAGGGTCCTGGGTCAAGTGGCCCTTTTTCTCTGGCAGGCCGCCTGATACTGTTCTGCAGGCCGCCTGCTGGCCCTGGGATTTTGGCCGGCCCCCTGAACTTTCGGCAACCTGCTGGGCCTTGGACTCTGGCCGGCCCCCCATAACCGTGAGACTCTTGGGGGTGGGGTGGGATAATTACTTTTGGAGTTGGGGAGTGTGTTGCCATTGTGTTGTTTTGTGGTGTTCCTCATCTTTGATTGATCCCTCCTAACGTGTTTCCCCGCACCTCCTGCCCTGGTTTGGTGTGTTGGTCTTTTGGGGGGGCGGTTGTTCTTTGCTTTGATGGTGCGGTGGGTGTCTGGTGTCCACACCTTGGGGGGGGGGGGCACTGTCATGTTCGGGGTCGTCACCCCAAGCATGACTTGTGGCTGTTGGGTTTAATTATTATTAATTCCAGGTAATGGATTGAGCCTTGCTCTCCATCAGTCCCACAGCCATGCTTCCGCCTCACCAGGCATCCACCAGCGGTATGGTTCACCACATACACACTCACACACTCATGCATGCACATACACTCATGCACGCACACACACACATACACACACAACCACATTCACACTCACACACGCACACACACATTGCTCAATCAGTCACGCACCAGGTGGCCACACAGCTGTGTCCTTTTGCCCTCATTCTGGGTTTGTGTATTTATAGGGTAGAATGTGACCAGCTGTTGTGGCAACTTTGCAATGTCAACCTTGGACATCTGGACTTGCTTCTGTTGGTTTACCCCTGGACTGAATCATGTTGTTCCCTCAGACCCCTTCCGCTCCAACGCTGTAGTAAGTCCTTGTGCCTTTTTCTCCACTCCTGCCTGTTTGGAGCGTGTTAGGCATCCTTTGAACTAACCGAGCTTGTAGCCGGGTGTCTTCCCTTCTGTTGTGACTGTTTTTGGACATTCAACCTGTTCATCCATTGTAAATAAACACGTTACTTACTCTGCGTTTTGGGCTCACTGCCATTTCATATGTTCGCTACGGAGTTACGCAGTGAACATGACACATTGCCTGTGTTTCTCCCCCAACCCATTCCACAATTTTATCCCACACACAGACACACACAAAACCCTTCCTAGTAGAGCTTACTAGGTGTATTTTAAATTTTGTATTCCCCCGTAAATTATATTTCCCTTCTCTCTCACTGAACAGATTTTGTATATTGTGTGGCAAAAAGTTTTTACTGACTTTAAACATTAACTGTGCTGTATAATAATCAACCAGATCCCATAATTTCAATGACTTTGAATGTAAAAACAATAAATTAGTATGTTCAAGATACCCAACTTTGTGTATAACACGGACTGCCCTTTTTTGTAATATTAGCAATGAATTAAGTGTACTTTTATAATTGTTACCCCAGACCTCTATACAATTGGTCAAGTATGGAAGTACTAATGAGCAATACAAAATATGAAGCAATTTGTAATCTAGGACCTGCTTAATTTTGGATCGTCACCTTATCGTGGTGGGGGGGTTTGCGTGCCCCAGTGATCCCAGGAGCTATGTTGTCCGGGGCAATTTGCCTCTGATAGGGTCTCCCAAGACAAACTGGTCCTGGGTGAAGGGCCAGACGAAGAACGATCCAACAGACTCTCATGATAAATTGTATATCAAGGATTCAGTGTACCCCGCCCGGTATGGGGTTACCGGGGCCCCACCCTGGAGCCAGGCCTGGGGGAGGGGCTCGAAGGCTAGCGTCTGGTGGCCGGGTTTCCACCCATGGGACCCGGCCGGGCTCAGCCCGAAGGAGTTACATGGGTCCGCCCTCCAGTAGGTTCACCACCTGCAGGAGGGATCATGGAAGTCCGGTGCTATGTGGATTAGGTGGCAGTCAAAGGCGGAGACCTTGGCGGACTGATCCCAAGCTTTCTAAACTGGCTTTTGGTACGTGGAATGTCACCTCTCTGGTGGGGAAGGAGCCTGAGCTGGTGTACGAGATTGAGCGATACCGGCTAGATATAGTCGGCCTCACCTCAACACACAGCTCCGGTTCCGGAACCAGTCTCCTGGAGAGGGGCTGGAGCTTGGCCTTTTCTGGAGTTGCCCCGGGCGAGAGGCGACGAGCAGGGGTAGGTATTCTTGTATCGCCCCACCTTGCTGCCTCTATATTGGAGTTTTCCCCGGTGGACGAAAGGGTTGCTTCCCTGCGCCTTCGGGTTGGGAAACGGGTCCTGACCATCATTTGTGCCTATGCACCAAATGATGTTTCAGAGTACCCACCCTTTTTGGAGTCTGTGACTGGGGTGCTGGAGGGTGCTCCTCCTGGAGACTCCATTGTCCTACTGGGGGACTTCAATGCGCACGTGGGCAACAACAGTGAAACCTGGAGGGGGGTGATTGGGAGGAACGGCCTGCCCGATCTGAACCCGAGTGGTGTTCAGTTATTGGACTTCTGTGCTAACCACAGTCTGTCTATAACGAACACCATGTTCAAGCATAAGGGTGTCCATATGTGCACCTGGCACCAGGACACCCTAGACCGCAGGTCGATGATCGATTTTGTTATCGTATCATCAGACCTGCGACCGTATGTCTTGGACACCCGAGTAAAGAGAGGTGCAGAGCTGTCAACTGATCACCACCTGGTGGTGAGTTGGATCCGATGGCAGGGGAGGAAGCCATTCAGACCTGGTAGACCCAAACGTATAGTGAGGGTGTGCTGGGAGCGTCTGGCTGAGGCCCCTGTCCGGGAGGTCTTCAACTCCCACCTCCGGAAGAACTTCAACCACATTCCGAGGGAGTCTGGAGACATGGAGTCTGAATGGGCCATGTTCTCCACCTCTGTTGTTGAAGCGGCAGCCCAGAGCTGCGGCCGCAAGGTGGTCGGTGCATCTCGTGGTGGCAACCCCCGAACCAAGTGGTGGACACCAGTGGTGAGGGGGGCCATTAAGCTGAAGAAGGAGTCCTATCAAGCTTGGTTGGCTTGTGGGACTCCCGAAGCAGCTGAGGTGTACCGGCAGGCCAAGCGGAGTGCAGCTCGGGTGGTTGCTGAAGCAAAAACCCGGGTATGGGAGGAGTTCGGTGAGGCCATGGAACAAGACTTTCGGTCGGCTTCAAAGAGATTCTGGCAAACTGTTCGGCGGCTCAGGAGGGGAAAGCAGCTCCCCGTCCACACTGTGTATGGTGCGGATGGGACACTGTTGACTTCAACTGGGGATATCGTCGGGCGGTGGAAGGAATACTTCGAGGATCTCCTCAATCCCACTGATACGCCTTCCACAGAGGAAGCAGGGTTTGGGGACGAGGGGGATGACTCGCCTATCACAGGGGCTGAGGTCGCCAAGGTGGTTAAAAATCTCCTTGGTGGCCGGGCCCCGGGGGTGGACGAGATTCGCCCCGAGTACCTCAAGGCCCTGGATGTTGTTGGGTTGTCATGGTTGACACGCCTCTGCAACATTGCGTGGAGGTCGGGGGCAGTGCCTTTGGCATGGCAAACCGGGGTGGTGGTTCCTCTCTTCAAAAAAGGGGACCGGAGGGTGTGCTCCAACTTTAGAGGGATCACACTCCTCAGCCTCCCTGGGAAGGTCTATGCCAAGGTACTGGAGAGGAGAGTCCGGCCGTTGGTCGAACCTCGGATTCAGGAGGAGCAATGTGGTTTTCGTCCTGGCCGTGGCACATCGGACCAGCTCTTTACCCTCTCGAGAATTCTTGAGGGTTCGTGGGAGTTTGCCCAACCAGTTTACATGTGTTTTGTGGACTTGGAGAAGGCATTTGACCGCGTCCCTCGTGGATTTTTGTGGGGGGTGCTTCGGGAGTATGGGGTATCGGGCTTGTTGTTACGAGCTATTCGGTCTCTGTACGACCGTTGTGAGAGTTTAGTTCGCATTGCCAACACTCGGTCGGAGTCATTCCCAGTGAGAGTTGGACTCCGCCAGGGCTGCCCTTTGTCACCGGTCCTGTTCATAATTTTTATGGACAGGATTTCTAGGCGCAGCCAGGGAATGGAGGGTGTCATGCTTGGTGACCACAGGATCTCATCTCTGTTGTTTGCAGATGATGTTGTCCTGTTGGCTTCATCCAGCAATGACCTACAGCTCTTGCTGGGACGGTTTGCCGCTGAGTGTGAAGCGGCTGGGATGAGAATCAGCACCTCCAAGTCCGAGTCCATGGTCCTCAGCCGGAAAAAGGTGGATTGTCCTCTCCGGGTTGGGGACAGGCTCCTGCCCCAAGTGGAGGAGTTTAAGTATCTTGGGGTCTTGTTCACGAGTGAGGGGAAAATGGAGCGAGAGATCGACAGACGGATTGGAGCAGCATCTGCAGTGATGCGGACGTTGTACCGGTCTGTTGTGGTGAAGAGGGAGCTTAGTTCTAAGGCAAAGCTGTCGATTTACCAGTCAATCTACGTTCCTACTCTCACCTATGGTCACGAGCTTTGGGTAATGACCGAAAGAACGAGATCGCGGATACAAGCGGCTGAAATGAGCTTTCTCCGTAGGATTGCTGGACTCACCCTCAGAGATAGGGTGAGGAGCTCAGTCATCCGGGAGAGGCTCAGAGTAGAACCGCTGCTCCTCCACATTGAAAGGAGTCAGTTGAGGTGGTATGGGCATCTGATTAGGATGCCTCCTGGACGCCTCCCACTTGAGGTGTTTCAGGCACGTCCCACTGGGAGGAGACCCCGGGGCAGACCCAGGACTCGGTGGAGAGACTATGTCTCCCAGCTAGTCTGGGAATGCCTTGGTATCCCCTCTGAAGAGCTGGAGCAGGTGGCTGGGGAGAGGGAAGTCTGGGCTTCTCTGCTTGAACTGCTGCCTCTGCGACCCGGACCTCCGGAAAAGCGGTAGAAGATGGATGGATGGATGGATGCAATATTTTTTGCGACTTTGTTTTGTATGTATCTGACGTGTGGTTTCCAACTAATTTTATCATCTAGTATTACACCCAAAAATATGATCTCCTTAACATTTTCAATAATTACATTATATTTGAATATGTATATCTTCTTTATTTTTACAATTACCAAATATTATTACCTTACTTTTATCTGTATTTACTGATAATTTATTACTATCCATCCATTTTTTAAGCTTATTTAATTCATTATTTAGAATATGGATTAGTTGATTATAATTATTTCCAGAATAAAATATATTAGTATCATCAGCAAATAATATTATTTTTAATAATTTAGAAACTTGGAATATAATATTTATATATATGTTAAATAATTTGGGGCCCAATACTGACCCCTGGGGGACCCCACAGGCAATTCCCATACATCCAGACATATTCTCCCATCTTCACAAACTGTTGTCTCTCAGATAAATAACTTGTAACCCAATTCAGTGCAATTCCCCTAATACCATACATTTGCAGTTTATCAAGAAGTATTGAATGATTTATTGTATCAAATGCTTTTCTAAAATCAATAAATATACCAATTACATATTTTCCACGTACCAATGTCACTTCTCTGGTGGGAAGGAGCCTGAGCTGGTGTACGAGGTTGAGAGATACCAGCTAGATATAGTCGGCCTCTCCTCAACACACAGCTCCGGTTCTGGAACCAGTCTCCTGGAGAGGGGCTGGAGCTTGGCCTTTTCTGGAGTTGCCCCGGGCGAGAGGCGACGAGCAGGGGTGGGTATCCCACCACCTTGCTGCTTCTATATTGGGAGTTTTCCCCGGTGGATGAAAGGGTTGCTTCCCTGCGCCTTCGGGTTGGGAAATGGGTCCTGACCATCATTTGTGGCTATGCACCAAATGGTATTTCAGAGTACCCACCCTTTTTGGAGTCTGTGACCGGGGTGCTAGAGGGTGCTTCTCTTGGAGACTCCATTGTCCTACTGGGGGACTTCAATGCGCACATGGGCAACGACAGTGAAACCTGGAGGGGAGTGACTGGGAGGAACGGCCTGCCCAATCTGAACCCAAGTGGTGTTCAGTTATTGAACTTCTGTGCTAACCACAGTTTGTCCATAATGAGCACCATGTTCAAGCATAAGGGTGTCCATATGTGCACCTGGCACCAGGACACCCTAGGTCGCAGGTCAATGATCAATTTTGTTATTGTGTCATCAGACCTGTGACCATATGTCTTGGACACTTGAGTAAAGAGAGGTGCAGAGCTGGGGATCAGTTGGGATTCGATGGCAGGGGAGGAAGCCATTCAGACCTGGCAGACCCAAACATGTAGTGAGGGTGTGCTGGGAACGTCTGGCTGAGGCCCCTGTCCGGGAGGTCTTCAACTCCCACCTCCAGAAGAACTTCAACCACATTCCGAGGGAGTCTGGAGACATGGGAGTCTGAATGGGTCATGTTCTCCACCTCTGTTGTTGAAGCGGGGGCCCAGAGCTGCGGCCGCAAGGTGGTTGGTGCATCTCGTGATGGCAACCTCCGAACCAAGTGGTGGACACCAGTGGTGAAGGGGGCCATTAAGCTGATAAAGGAGTCCTATCAAGCTTGGTTGGCTTGTGGGACTCCCAAAGCAGCTGAGGTGTACCGGCAGGCCAAGTGGAGTGCAGCTCAGGTGGTTACTGAAGCAAAAACCCGGGTATGGGAGGAGTTCGGTGAGGCCATGGAACAAGACTTTTGGTCGGCCTCGAAGAGATTTTGGCAAACTGTCCAGCGGCTCAGGAGGGGAAAACAGCTCCCTGTCCACACTGTGTATGATGCGGATGGGGCGCTGTTGACTTCGACTGGGGATATCATCGGGCGGTGGAAGGAATACTTCAAGGATCTCCTCAATCCCACTGATACGCCTTCCACAGAGGAAGCAGGGTTTGTGGATGAGGGGGATGACTCGCCTATCACAGGGGCTGAGGTTGCCAAGGTGGTTAAAAATTTCCTTGGTGGCCAGGCCCCGGGGGTGGACGAGATTTGCCCTGAGTACCTCAAGGCCCTGGATGTTGTAGGGCTGTCACGCCTCTGCAACATTGCGTGGAGGTCGGGGGCAGTGCCTTTGGCATGGCAAACCGGGGTGGTGGTTCATCTCTTCAAAATAGGGGACCGAAGGGTGTGCTCCAACTTTGGAGGGATCACACTCCTCAGCCTCCCTAGGAAGGTCTATGCCAAGGTACTGGAGAGGAGAGTCCGGCCGTTGGTCGAACCTCAGATTCAGGAGGAGCAATGTGGTTTTCGTCCTGGCCGTGGCACATCGGACCAGCTCTTTACCCTCTCGAGAATTCTCGAGGGTTTGTGGGAGTTTGCCCAACCAGTTTACATGTGTTTTGTGGACTTGGAGAAGGCATTTGACCACGTCCCTCATGGTTTTTTGTGGGGGGTGCTTCGGGAGTATGGAGTATCGGGCTTGTTGTTATGAGCTATTCGGTCTCTGTACGACCGTTGTGAGAGTTTGGTTCATATTGCCAACACTCGGTCGGACTCATTCCGTTAGAGTTGGGACTCCGCCAGGGCTGCCCTTTGTCACCTATCCTATTCATAATTTCTATGGACAGGATTCTCTTTCTGCGCCACACGAGTAGGCTGCCTTTTCCAACAGTGGATCAATTTCTGCCTATTTCTATTACTATCTGGATCTCTTGCCAATCTTTATGATCCAGCGTCACCTTTATTCCATCCGAACATGTAGATCACCCAAATGTCTCCTGAGTCAGTGGACGGAGCCACTGTTTCTGGCAGGAGCAAGTATAATAGGGACCAGCTGTTAGCACTTAACCGGCCCATGATGCTAACGCAAAAACTCGACATACCGGGAGAAATAAGACGAAAACGACGTGGATGTCGTGCTGGAGTAAGACGGCGGGTGAGGAATATAAGGTACAGATCCACCCTCCCATCTGTTATTATGAGGAATGTATGATCGCTACTCAGAAAAACAGATGAGCTAGCGGCTATCTCCCGCTACGATAGCATATACAGGGAGTGTAGCCTAATGCTATTCACAGAGACCTGGCTAACAGAACTAGCAACAGATGCTAACATTGAACTGGAGGGTCTCCACGCAATACGGGCAGACCGAACACCAGACAGTGGGAAGGCAAGGGGCGGAGGAGTGATAATGTATGTCAATAACAGCTGGTGCAGACCGGAACATATCACGGTTAAACAACAACACTGCAACAAAGACATTGAGTTGCTAGCTGTTAGCATGCGGCCTACATATCTCCCGAGGGAATACTCACACGTGATCTGCATTGTTATTTATGCAAATCCGACGGCGAACGCTGGGACAGCGCGTGACGTCATCCACTCAGTAACTGGCAGGCTGTAGACAGAACACGCAGATGCTCTTCTCCTCATCTCAGGCGATTTCAACCATATTTCACTGTCTCCCATTCTACCCACGCTCACCCAGTATGTCACATGCCACACTAGAGACAATAAAACACTGGACTTATTCTACGCAAACACTAAGGAGGCGTACACCTCATCTCCACTCCCCCCACTCGGGAGATCGGATCACAACTTGGTTCGTCTCCGGCCGGTGTACAAACCCCTAGTGCACAGACAACCTCCGGTCATGCGCACAGTGAAGTTATGGTCTGAGGAGGCAATGGACGCTCTAAAGGACTGTTTTGAAACCACTGCCTGGGAGCAGCTCTGCGATCCACATGTTGAGGACATTGATGGCCTCACTCACACCATCACAGACTACATCAGCTTCTGTGTGGACAACACCGTACCCACCAAGACCATACAGTGTTGCTCCAACAAAAAACCCTGGATCAACCCTGAAATAAAAACACTTCTGAGAGAGAAGAAGAGGATCTTCAGGTCGGGGAACAGGGAGATGCTGAAGTCCGTACAAAGGAAGCTGAGGAGGAAGATCAGAGAAGGCAAGGACAGCTTCAGGAAGAAGATGGAGGACAAGCTGCAACAGAGCGACATCAGTGGGGTCTGGAGAAACCTTAAAACCATCTCTGGGCTCCAGAAAACCTCTTCCCCCAGGTCACGGGGGGCAGGGAGTGGGCGAACAATCTGAACCTGTTTTTTAATTGGTTTGACCAACCGCCCTCCCCCCCGACTGCACAACAACCACTGCTGCCTCTAAAGACATTGAGTCCTGCTGCCCACACCCCACTTCACCAACACCCCCCCACTCCCAACACACAGCCCCCCAGCCTGACCCTCACTAAGACCCAGGTGAAGGCGGAGCTGAGGAAGATCAAGGCGAGGAAGGCGTAGGGACCGGACGGCATCAGCGCAAAGCTCCTCAAGTCCTGTGCAGATCAGCTGTGTGGGATTGTGGATCTCATCTTCAACCTGAGCCTGAAGCCGGGGAGGGTACCACAGTTGTGGAAAACATCTTGTGTGGTACCTGTACCAAAGACTTCCCGCCCCAAAGACCTGAACAGCTACAGACCAGTGGCCCTGATGTTCCACATGATGAAGACCCTGGAGAGACTGCTCCTTGCTCACCTCTGCCCCCCTGGTGGGACCAGCGATGGATCCACTCCAGTTCGCCTACCAGCATGGCATTGGGGTGGAGGATGCAGTGATCTTCCTCCTTCACCGTTCTCTGTCCCACCTGGAGAAGCCCGGGAATGTGGTGAGGATCATGTTCTTTGACTTCTCCAGTGCTTTCAACACCAACCAACCGATGATCCTGAAGGACAAGCTGCTGTGCGCAGGGGTGGACCAGCACCTGTCATCATGGATCCTGAACTATCTCACTAACCGGCCACAGTTTGTGAAAACCCGGGACTGTGTGTCCGACACGATCATCGGCAGCACGGGGGCACCCCAGGGAACGGTTTTGGCTCCCTTCCTGTTCACCCTTTATACTGCGGACTTCTCACACAACACAACACACTGCCATCTACAGAAGTTCTCTGACGACTCTGCGGTCGTCGGCCTCAACTCCAACGGAGATGAAGCTGAGTACAGAGGACTTATCCAGGACTTTGTGGACTGGTGCCATCGGAACTGCCTCCAGATCAACGCGAGGAAAACTAAGGAGCTGGTGGTGGATTGCCGCAGGCAAGGACAACCCCTCACAGCACCAGTAAACATATAGGGAACAGATATTGAGATGGTGACATCCTACAAGTACCTGGGTGTTCATTTGAACAATAAACTAGACTGGTCACACAATACTGACGCACTCTACAAGAAGGGACAGCGTAGGCTGTTCGTACTGAGGAGACTCAGGTCTTTTGGTGTACAAGGGGCGCTGCTGAAGACATTCTACGACACAGTGGTGGCATCAGCCATCACTTTTGGAGTGGTCTGCTGGGGCAGTGGCATTACAGCAGCCGATAGGAAGAGACTGAACAAACTGATCAAGAAAGCTCGCTCTGTCCTGGGGAAGCGCCTTGACCCAGTGGAGGAGATAGGAGAGAGAAGGATGGTGGCTAAACTGTCATCTCTGCTGGAGTCTGAGTTCCACCCTATGCAGGACATACTGAACGCACTGAGGAGCTCATTTAGCAGCAGACTACATCATCCTAGGTGCACAACCGAGAGGTTTCGCAGGTCCTTCCTACCTACGGCTGTCAAGACTGTATAACCTAAGCAGGGCTGCTCGCAGAGATAGCAAAAAAACGTGACAACCTAATAGTATTGAATGCAAAAGACGCAATGGACTTACACAATGGTCCCCTCCAGTATACAACTAGGACAATATCGGTCGCTACGGAGAGTGACAATATGTATGGGTATATATTCATACTGTGTAGGATAACTAAGCAGACGGTTATGCTGTTTACTCCATCTAGCTACAATGCTCCCCACTGTGTGTTTATATATTTATATATTTACAGTGGGGCAAAAAAGTATTTAGTCAGCCACCAATTGTGCAAGTTCTCCCACTTAAAAGATGAGAGAGGTCTCCAATTTTCATCATAGGTACACCTCAACTATGAGAGACAAAATGAGGGGGGGAAAAATCCAGAAAATCACATTCAAGGATTTTTAATGAATTAATTGGTAAATTCCTCAGTAAAATAAGTATTTGGTCACCTACGAACAACCAAGATTTCTGGCTCTCACAGACCTGTAACTTCTTCTTTAAGAGGCTCCTCTGTCCTCCACTCCTTACCTGTATTAATGGCACCTGTTTGAACTCGTTATCAGTATAAAAGACACCTGTCCACAACCTCAAACAGTCAGACTCCAAACTCCACTATGGCCGAGACCAAAGTGCTGTCAAAGGACACCAGAAACGAAATGTAGACCTGCACCAGGCTGGGAAGACTGAATCTGCAATAGGTAAGCAGCTTGGTGTGAAGAAATCAACTGTGGGAGCAATTATTAGAAAATGGAAGACATACAAGACCACTGATAATCTCCCTCGATCTGGGGCTCCACGCAAGATCTCACCCCGTGGGGTCAAAATGATCATGAGAACGGTGAGCAAAAATCCCAGAAGCACATGGGGGGACCTAGTGAATGACCTGCAGAGAGCTGGGACCAAAGTAACAAAGGCTACATCAGAAACACACTACGCCGCCAGGGACTCAAATCCTGCAGTGCCAGACGTGTCCCCCTGCTTGAGCCAGTACATGTCCAGGCCCGTCTGAAGTTTGCTAGAGAGCATTTGGATGATCCAGAAGAGGATTGGGAGAATGTCATATGGTCAGATGAAACCAAAATAGAACTTTTTGGTAAAAACTCAACTTGTCGTGTTTGGAGAGAAAGAACACCATACCTACTGTGAAGCATGGGGGTGGAAACATCATACTTTGGGGCTGTTTTTCTGCAAAGGGACCAGGACGACTGATCCGTGTAAAGGAAAGAATGAATGGGGCCATGTATCGTGAAAATTTTGAGTGAAAACCTCCTTCCACCAGCAAGGGCACTGAAGATGAAACGTGGCTGGGTCTTTCAGCATAACAATGATCCCAAACACACCACCCGGGCAATGAAGGAGTGGCTTCGTAAGAAGCATTTCAAGGTCCTGGAGTGGCCTAGCCAGTCTCCAGATCTCAACCCCATAGAAAATCTTTGCAGGGAGTTGAAAGTCTGTGTTGCCCAGCAACAGCCCCAAAACATCACTGCTCTAGAGGAGATCTGCATGGAGGAATGGGCCAAAATACCAGCAACAGTGTGTGAAAACCTTGCGAAGACTTACAGAAAACGTTTGACCTCTGTCCATTGCCAACAAAGGGTATATAACAAAGTATTGAGATGAACTTTTGTTATTGACCAAATACTTATTTTACCGAGGAATTTACCAATTAATTCATTAAAAATCCTTCAATGTGATTTTGTGGATTTTTTTTTTCTTATTTTGTCTCTCATAGTTGAGGTATACCTATGATGAATATTGGAGACCTCTCTCATCTTTTAAGTGGGAGAACTTGCACAATTGGTGGCTGACTAAATACTTTTTTACCCCACTGTATATGTACATTTTGTAGCCCATGTATTTTTGCCTACATATGCATAAGCATTAAGGGGATGCTGGAGATTGCATGTGTGGATTGACTTCACGTCCTGAATGGAACAATAGGTCTGGACCACCTGCGATTAACAACAAGAGGACGGAGGTACGGCGACAAGGGACTGAAAGGACTTCCCGACCTCCTGGGAGACAGGTGGAGGACTGAGAGACTGGAGGGGGAGTCAATGTCAATAGGGGATTTTGACAGGGATATGTGATTCTTCCTTTGTGTGAGAGGTATAAATGTGAAGGTCTGATGCAGCTCTTCCTCTTTTGTTCCTGAGAGAAGGCTGGGGATGAAGTGCTTGAATAAAACCTGAATTAAGAACCAATTCAGCTTCGTTATTTCACGCTCCCCACATTGGTGACCAGTGACGTGTGAGAATGCCTGGAAATGCTCTCCACGATCAGGACTCATTGGAGTCTGCCCTAGCGAGTGCCATCGCCGTCAAACTGCCGGAATTCTGGCAGGACATCCCAGACTCGTGGTTCCTCCAGGCGGAGGCACAGTTCACGCTCGCAGGCATAACAGCGGATGACACTAAGTTCTACCATGTCATCGCTAGACTCAACAACCGCACAGCTCGATGCGTGCGGAGCTTGGTACAGCAGCCACCCGCCGAAGACAAATACGGCTGATTGAAGGCTGCCCTCACCAAGTGTTTCACGCCCTCAGCCGAAGAGAGGGCTAGGAGGCTCCTGGCTATGCTCAACCAAGGCCAGTCGCCCTGATGGAAGACACGCTGCAGCTGAGGGGGTCAGACGACGACGATTTCCTCTTTAAGTACATCTTCCTGGCCAACCTCCCGACGCATATGAGAGGAACGCTGTCCAGCATGCGTTGTGACACCCAGCAGGATTTCCGTGACCTGGCCCAAGAGGCGCAGAGGCTCCTCAGCTCCTGCGGCGAACAGACGACCGCGGCGGCGACCCGAGGCAGCGACGAGCCGGAGACAGCCGAGCCGAGCCTACCATCGATGGCAGCGGCGCGGCCCTGACGCAGCGGAGGAGAGGATCTCTGCTTTTATCATCGGCGGTTCGCAGAGAGGGCGCACAGGTGTGTGCCACCGTGCAACTTCAAGAAGTCGGGAAACGGCAGGACCGGGAATCGTTAGCAGCTTCAGCTCTCGGTGAAAGAAATAAGCTGCTATACATCACAGATACGAGCTCCGGGCGGCAGTTCCTTATAGACACCGGAGCCCAAGTGAGTTTCATCACCCCAACCTATGCTGACCGGGTGGCTGGCCCCCGTGGAAACGGGGCAACGGTGGCGAACGGCTCGAGCATCAACACCTACGGGGAAAGGACTTTGTCTCTGTCCTTACATGGCCGCACTTATGAATGGACTTTTGTCATAGCGGCGGTGAGTTTCAACACGTTAGGTGCTGATTTTCTGTGCTCACATGGTTTGTTAGTTGATCTTGCCAATAGGCGGCTGGTAAGTGCACTCTCTTTTTACTCTATTCCCTGTGCAGCTCGAGTGTCCCCGCCACCAGTGCAGACCAACGTTGCCACAGCAGGTGGTAAGTTTAACACAATACTCACCCAGTTTCCAGCACTCACGATTCCCATATTTTCGGCAACAGTTGCGAAACACGGGGTGGAGCATTTTATCACTACAACTGGCCCCCCCGTCTTCGCGAAAGCTCGGCGCCTGGACGCTGCTAAACTCTCCATGGCGCGCGAGGAGTTCGCCAGCCTAGAGAGGCTGGGCATTATTCGCCGTTCGAAAAGCCCATGGGCTTCACCGCTGCATATGGTCCCGAAAGCCGACGGCTCCTGGAGACCTTGCGGCGATTACCGCAGGCTAAACAACGCCATGGCACACGATCGCTACCCCATCCCACACATCCAGGATTTTTCAGTGCATTTAGCGGGGGTGCACATTTTTTCTAAAATAGACCTGATTCATGGCTACCATCAGGTTCCAGTCCGGCCGGAGGACATTCCTGAAACAGCGGTTATAACCCCTTTTGGCCTTTTTGAGTTTTTGCGCATGCCGTTTGGCCTCAAAGGCGCTGCACAAACATTCCAACGCATGATGGATGCCGTGTTACGCAATCTCCCATTCGTGTTCGTTTACCTCGACGACATTTTGGTCGCCAGTACTTCAGAGGAAGAACACGAAAAACACCTCACTGTGGTTTTTCGGAGGTTGGGAGAGCACGGCTTAATAATTAATCCAGCCAAATGCCAGTTTGGCGTTGCGCAGATCGATTTTTTGGGCCACCGCGTGTCCCCAGAAGGGGCAGTTCCGCTGCCGGATAAGGTGCGCACAGTAGCAGATTTTCCCCGACCACAAACGGTCAAATCATTGCAGGAATTTTTAGGAATGGTAAATTTTTATAACCGTTTCCTACCCCACGCAGCGCAGCCGTTATACGCCGCCCTCAGAAAGCAAAAACCCTCCAATACAATCGAGTGGTCCCCGGAGCAGGACCGCGCGTTCACGGAGGTAAAAAAAGCCTTGGCTGAAGCCGCGCTTCTAGCTCATCCGGACCCATCGGCCCGCATCGCGCTAACTACCGACGCATCAGATTCGGCCATAGGGGCAGTTATAGAGCAGCACGTTGCCGGTGTTTGGCAGCCGCTAGCATTCTTCAGCAAATCCTTGAGCGAAGCTGAGCGGAAATACAGCACGTTTGACAGAGAGCTGTTAGCGCTCCATTTGGCCATCCGCCATTCTGGCTGGAAGGTCGGCGTTTCACCGCTTTTGTTGACCATAAGCCGCTCACTTTCGCGATGTCCAAAATTTCAGATCCGTGGTCGGGCCGGCAGCAGAGGCAGCTGGCCGCAATTTCGGAATTTACCACTGATATTCAGCACGTAGCGGGTAAACTCAACGTAGTAGCAGACTGCCTCTCTCACTCGGCCACAGCACCGGTGCGCGCAGGGGCAGATTATACTATGGCAGCCGTGAAGCAAAATAGCAGTGCGGAAGCGCACGCAGCCCCAGTTCACATGGGGATAGATTACGGCAGCCATGGCAGCGGAGCAGGGCAGAGATGCGGACGTGCGCGCACTCCAGTCTGGACCAACAGGGTTAAGGCTGGAGAGCAGGTGTTTGCAAACCAGTACGCCCCCCCCTAATCTGCGATGTGTCAACCGGGCGGCCACGCCCGGTAGTTCCGGCCGCGTGGCGCCGCCGCGTTTTTGACTCGGTTCACTCCCTGGCACACCCAGGGGTGCGCGCTTCTGTGAAAATGGTAGCGGAGAAGTTTGTTTGGCCGTGCCTGCGCAAGCACGTTAAAGAGTGGGCAAGGACCTGCATGGCTTGTCAGCGGGCCAAAATTCATAAGCACACAAGAGCCCCTTTAGAACCGTTCCACATTCTGGCCAAGAGATTCGATCATGTGCACGTCGACCTCGTGGGCCCCCTACCGTCGTCGCAGGGGTTCACACATCTTTTGACAATTGTGGACCGAACCACACGCTGGCCGGAAGTGGTCCCACTGGCATCGACCACGGCCGCAGAGGTGGCTCGCGTTTTTTTGACAGCCTGGGTAGCGCATTTCGGGGTCTCGTCGGATATTACGTCCAACAGAGGGCCTCAATTTGTCTCTGAGCTGTGGTCAGCGATGGCCAGCAGCTTAGGAGCGAAAATTCACTGCACTACCGCTTATCACCCTCAGGCTAATGGTTTGTGCGAGTGTTTTCATAGGTCTTTGAAGGCAGCCCTCAGAGCGTCGCTTACGGATGCAGATTGGGTAAACAAACTACCATGGGTTTTATTAGGGTTGCGTTCTGCACCTAAGGAGGATTTAAATGCCTCCCAGCGGAGTTAGTTTTTGCACAACCTCTCAGGCTGCCCGGTGAGTTTCTACCAGAGCATCCAGAACCGGGACGCCTCCCGGCTCTTGGACCACCGATCGGCACGGGAGTGGACATGCTCCCGGGCCCCGTTCATCACACTTTTCAGCACGTTTTTGTTCCCAAAGCTTTAAAAAATGCTGAATTCGTTTTTGTCAGGCATGAGGCTCTAAGACCAACCCTCCGACCGCCATATCATGGACCATATAGGGTGCTGGAGACAGATGATAAGCATTTTGTGCTAGATTTGGGAGACAGAAAAGAGACAGTCAGTATTGACAGACTAAAGCCTGCTTTTGTGATGAACGACGAGTCTGTACGGGTAGTGAGGGCACCTCGACGTGGCAGACCCCCCAGGAAACGCGTCCCGGAGCCCCCGCAGGGATCAAATAACCACTCTCTTCCTCAGTCAGCAGATTCTTTGCAGGACGACGCCGCAGGGACGCCGAGACCTGCTTACAGCAGATTCAGAAGACGGTTGAAGCCCAGATGGCGTACAGACTGACTGTTTGATGTTTGATGTTTGATGTGATCATGTGGTATAGACTATGCTATTGATGTTATCACTGATTTTTGATGTGGTCATGTGGTATAGACTGTGCTGTTGATATTAACATGTTCTCTGAATTTTAATATATTGTCCATTCTTCGACGTTTGGGGGGGGGGGGGGTTTATGTAGCCCATGTATTTTTGCCTACATATGCATAAGCATTAAGGGGATGCTGGAGATTGCATGTGTGGATTGACTTCACGTCCTGAATGGAACAATAGGTCTGGACCACCTGCGGTTAACAACAAGAGGACGGAGGTACGGCGACAAGGGACCGAAAGGACTTCCCGACCTCCTGGGAGACAGGTGGAGGACTGAGAGACTGGAGGGGGAGTCAATGTCAATAGGGGATTTTGACAGGGATATGTGATTCTTCCTTTGTGTGAGAGGTATAAATGTGAAGGTCTGATGCAGCTCTTCCTCTTTTGTTCCTGAGAGAAGGCTGAGGATGAAGTGCTTGAATAAAACCTGAATTAAGAACCAATTCAGCTTTGTTATTTCATGCTCCCCACACATATGTATATTTGCTGCTCTTGTTTTTCTTGTCTTCTTGATTGTTGCTCTGAGTGTTGCTATCCCTGTACTGTTGCAATCCTGGAATTTCCCCATTGTGGGACTACTAAAGGCTTATCTTATCTTATTTCTAGGAGCAGCCAGGGAATAGAGGGTGTCATGCTTGGTGACCACAGGATCTCATCTCTCTTGTTTGCAGATGATGTTGTCCTGTTGGCTTCATCCAGCAATGACCTACAGATCTTGCTGGGACGGTTTGCCGCTGAGTGTGAAGCAGCTGGGATGAGAATCAGCACCTCCAAGTCCGAGTCCATGGTTCTCAGCCACAAAAGGTGGATTGTCCTCTCTGGGTTGGGGACAGACTCCTGCCCCAAGTAGAGGAGTTTAAGTATCTTGGGGTCTTATTCACAAGTGAGGGGAAAATGGAGCAAGAGATTGACAGACGAATCGGCGCAGCATCTGCAGTGATGCCGACGTTGTACCGGTCTGTTGTGGTGAAGAGGGAGCTGAGTTCTAAGGCAAAGCTGTCGATTTACCAGTCAAGCTACGTTCCTACTCTCACCTATGGTCATGAGCTTTGGGTAATGACCGAAAGAACAAGATCGCGGATACAAGCGGCTGAAATGAGCATTCTCCACAGGATTGCTGGACTCACCCTCAGAGATAGGGTGAGGAGCTCAGTCTTTTGGGAGAGGCTCAGAGTAGAACCGCTGCTCCTCCACATTGAAAGGAGTCAGTTGAGGTGGTGTGGGCATCTGATTAGGATGCCTCCTGGACGCCTCCCACTTGAGGTGTTTTGGGCACATCCCACTGGGAGGAGACCCTGGGGCAGACCCAGGACTCGGTGGACACACTATAGCCCCATTTCCACCAGTATCACCTGGGCTTTACTTTTTTTTACTTGGTTCGGTTTTTCGCCATTTCCACCCAAGTCCTCACGGTTTAACCGTTACCATTTTCGTGCCTGTTCAGAGGCAGGGTACAGCCGAGCGAAAAGCGAGGTGTGATTTGACATCAATCGACTGCTAAACGCTGATTGGTCAGGGCGTAACGTCACAAAACGCGTCCGTTTTGTTTTCTGTTGAAGCTACACGACCGCCATTTGTAATTTCAGCGAGTAACCGCGGTGACTGGATTCACAATTGTGTTCTCATATAACAATGTCCACGTGCAAGTTTATTCCATGAACAAACGAGGAGGTGCAGACTTTTCTGTCCCTCGTAGCCGATGACTACATCCACCAACTCGCAATGAAAAAATATACCAGGAAGTGTCCGGCCTGCTACCAATGGCAGAGAATTTGGACTCGACACGGCCACGCAATTGGAAAACGGTGACGGTGAGTGTTGTTTTGTTATTGTCCGTCTTCTTGCCTTTCGGTCAAAAGCGCACTTTATTTAAGCAATAAAGAAAGTTGTTTGATTGTGGGCAATTGTGGTGATGGCTAGCCCGCTAATAGCTAGCTACCTCTGTACCTTGTTGTTACCTCGCATCAAGCTGCTGAATCGCGCTTTTATTTCAGTATTCACGTGAACAAAATGCTGATGTAAGCTTATTGTATTCTGGTTAAAAAGTTTTGTGTTTGCGGTACATGTTGCACTTTGTTTGTGAGCTTTATTGTGTGTTTTTTCCTTCTATACACAGTTTTCAAATCCCTTGGGGTCTGCCTCACTGGACTGCCAGCTCCATCACTATCCGGCATCTCCCGGTCAAGTGCTGGTAAGGCACAACAAACTGAAAATTACCACCCGGTTGTTTTTATATGTGATTGTTATTTTCTATAGATGCATAATAAGGAATTTAAAATGTCTTTCTACGTTTATAAAAAATACTAGATTCAGGGGTGTTCATAGCCACAGTGGCCCAGTGTTATAGGTGTGTTGGTGGTGGAAATACTGTTGTATTTTCACAAAAAAAAAAGGAGCACATGTACCGACTTCAAATCAACATGCTTGATTGAAATTCTTCAAGTCAGCTAACACTATTAACCCATTCTGATTTATGACGCCACAGTACAAAGAAATTCTTTTAAAAATAACCCATTAAATCAAAATACTTTTTACAATTAATCCTTTTTGAAATGAAGGGGGGCCTAACCACATCACCACAGAAGTTGCATATAGTCCACTCTACTGCGGGGCAGCAACATGACAGTTGAGCTTAAATACAGCAACGAAGCATCCTACCACAGGCTTTCAACAGTTTAATTCCATAATATTTTTTCTGACATGTTTTGATCCGGTGTTATCTAAATACAATGACTTCTGTCTTTCATATAGGCAAGCTGAAAAGCAGCAACATTGCAGACCTTGCATCACTGATGGCCCAGAATCATGCTGAGGAGATGCGGATCCATGAAAGGATGCTCGAACAGCATCAACGGCAGCACGAACAGCGCAAAAGACACCTGCAGTTAGCCGCATTAAGAAGGGATGAGCTGACAGAGACGGCTTCCTTCCACGGAGCCTTCCTAAACCATTTTGGCAGTCTGGTTGAAGTACTGAAAGCTCCCCATTTGTTAACATGTTTTGGGAATATTTGTAATGTAATAAAATACTGCTCCGTACTGTGGGTGTTTATATATTTACATATTTATTCCATCTAGCTACAATGCTCTGCACTGTGTGTTCATATATTCATATATTTATTCCATCCAGCTACAATGCTCTGCACTGTGTGTCTGTGTGTGTGTGTATATATATATATTTTATAGTAATACGTACATATGTTTATTAGCTGCTCTTGCTTGCTTGTTTTTTTTCTTGCCTTCTGATTGTTGCTCTGAGTGTTGCTATCCCTGTGCTGTTGCAATCCTGGAATTTCCCCGTTGTGGGACTAATAAAGGCTTATCTTATCTTATCTTATCTATCTTATCTTAAATGTTAGTCTTTTGGATAAAAGTGTGGTTTGTATATTATAACACTGGATGATAAAGGCGAATAATTACATATACATTCCATTGCCTCATATGACCCTAATCCTGCTGTTCAGCCATAAAGGTGTCAAGATTTTTAATGGTAATGTAATTGTTATTGTTAAATTTAATAAATATTACCACTGCTGTATCCATTGCTCTACATTGGGTACAGTTTTTAAGTAAAATTGTAAGCAGTTGCACAGGTGTAATTTACATTCAGCAGTAGACACTGATAAAGGTAAAAGTCGAATTAGGTAAAAGGTAAGTACATGTGAATTGAATGTTCTATCGGCATTCCAAATTCTGAGAATTCCAATAAATTATAAGCAGTCTAATATAATATAAAGTGAAAATACCCATACATGTAAACCCAAATATAACATTTTCAATGTTGTAAACGTTGACATGAATATGATAAACCTATGCTATTGTGATTCAATAGATCCATAGTGATCTTTGGTTTGAAGAAGAAAATTATAATTTGGTGTTGGGCAGTGTGACAATGTCACAGTATTTAGTAGGATTAAAAAAAGTTTCATCATAAAATTTCTAGGTTCATTGGCAATTCCATCAAACCAAAAGTGAGTTGTCTAGCTGCAGCATTTTTTTTTTTTGGAGTCATTTCTACGTTGAACAGATAACCCTTATAAAGAACAATAGATGGGAAAAATGATACTCAAATGATACACAATGGGCCTAGATTTGGATTGGCTTTTTTATAATATAAATTATTTGGTAAGTTAAAGTTAACTGGAAGTATAAGAAGTTTCCACATATAATTCCAAGGTCAATTGGCAATTCCATCAAACCAAAAGTGACTTGGCTAGCTGCAGCATTTTCTCTGCAGTCATTTTCTACATTGTTTTAGTGTGTAATTAGCCACCACTGAACAGATAACCCTTATAAAGAACAATAGATTGTACAATGATACTCAAATGATACACAATACAAAAAATGGGCCTAGATTTGGATTGGCTTTTTTATAATATTTTTAATTATTTTGTAAGTTAAAGTTAACTGGAAGTATAACAAGTTTCCACATATAATTCCAAGGTCAATTGGCAATTCCATCAAACCAAAAGTGCGTTGTCTAGCTGCAGCATTTTTTGGGAAGTCAGTTTATCATCAGTGTATCATTATTACACAATACACAAAATGGGTCTAGATTTGGATTGACTTTTTTATAATAAATTATTTGGTAAGTTAAAGGGGTTTAGGATTAAGCTTCTGCATTATTTTAAATTACCCCGGTGTTTCAGCATTTAATTAACCGTCTGTTAACATTTAATCGTTTTGAACAGAGGCGACGTAGTTTAAAAGTGCACATTTTATTTAAAAAACACATTTGACATATGTATGCACATGAACACTGAACAAATGAAATGATCTCTGAATGATCTCTGCTTCATATGCAGCTGCTTCAGATTCCTCCTGGGCAACCGCTATTCTCCTCTCCTGCTCCAACGTGTGTTGTCTCAATCCACGTCGTCTTCTCCTGTAAAATTCTCTTGTCTCATTAAAGATATTCATTGTGTTAAAAACCCACAGAAGAATAGTGACCACCGTGGAAATCCTCCGCTCGTAATCCGCCATTTTTTTCTTTGTTGTGGAGGAGTCGGTCGCGTCCTTTACTACGTCAGCAGAGTGTGGCGCCGCCTCAATCCCGACCACCCCCAGCAATACTCGGCTTTCCGCGGTTTTGATGGAGGCGCAGCCGCGGGAGAAACAAGTAAAAAAGAAAAGAAAAGATTAGAGCAGAACTATATAGTGGAAATGTGGCATAAGTCTCCCAGCTGGTCTGGGAATGCCTTGGTATCCTCTCTGAAGAGCTGGAGCAGGTGGCTGGGGGAGAGGGAAGTCTGGGCTTCTTTGCTTGAACTGCTGCCTCCGCGACCCGGACCTCCGGAAAAGTGGTAGAAGATGGATGGATGGATATTTTCCTTGCTCTAATGCATTTATTATTTTCTCTGTTGCTTCCATTATTGCCAACAATGTTGTACTCTTTGCTCTAAATCCATATTGATTCTGATTAAGCACATTGTGTTTATTTAAAAAGTCCTCTAATCTGTTGTTGAAAAGTTTTTCCAGAATCTTTTGAAAATTGTGGGAGGAGCGATACTGGTGTGTAGTTAGTGAGTTAGTGAGTATTCTATAGAATAGAAATAGGTTTTCTATTCATACTGTAGGAGTATGAATAGAAAACCATGCCCAGAGCGGGAAAAAAACGTGTTTGGTTGACACGCAGCTCTGTTTGACCAGAGGGGAGGACAAAAACACGACCCCCCCAGGATAAAAAATGAATGACCAGAGGGGGGACATCAAAAGCAAAAGGGGAATAAACCCCCACCCCAACAAATTGCACCCTGATCACAACACACCGACTCATTGACCTACCACATAAAACCATGTTCAAAAAAACATATGAAACATTAAAACTGAATGGGGAAGCGCTATCAGTGAGCAAAAACCCAAAGGTAATAAGACATAAAACCAAGCAATAACAAGTCTAAAAAAAAGTTAAAACATGATACAAAGGTGTGAAGAAAAGGTATAAGGGTTTGGAAAAGTGAAAATAAATTTAGATAAAAGCCAGGTCAAAAAAGGTGGTTCTTAGTTAAAAACCAATGAAAGAACCTTAAAATCTATTCTGAAGGTGACAGGAAGCCACTGCAGAGACTTTAAAATGAGTGTTACGTGTGCTCTCTTTCTCGTCTTGGTCAGAACCCAGGCGGATGAGTTCTGCAGTAGTTGTAGGGGGATAATAGTCTTTTTAGGAAGACCAGAAAGAAGAGCAATGCAATAATCTATTCTAGAAGAAATAAAAGCATGTACAGTATAAGTGTCTCTGCATCGGCTAAAGAGAAACTGCCGTACTCTGGAGATATTCTTTAGATGGTAAATACCAGCCTTAGTTACATTTCTAATTCATTCATTCGTGAATCCAGGGTGAGTTTTTAGTGCCAAGAGGAGTTACATGCAAATCTATTCACAGATTTACCAACATTTCATAAATGAGGCCCATTGTGTTCAAGAGCTGTTTGAATTCTGCACAATCCATGTGCACACCACTTTGAATAGAAAGGATAAAAATTTTCAAGTTTACTTAAAATGCTGAACTATGGGAAACAAAGATTTTGCAAGCACCTTTGGTTATTGAAAAGGACTGCAGGTCAGTTTGTGGCCACATGGCTTTTATCCGGCCACTGTGAGTAAACTGACCAGCGATTCCAGCGCTTCCTTGTGATTCACTGATGTGCCCTACCTGAAGCGATTGCTAAGCTAACGCTAGTTAGCTTAATGCTGGCGCCAGCCATTCCACCTAACACCAGCCTGAATCAAAGCGCAGCTGCGAGGCCCAGCGGAGATACTACCAGGCAGGCGGCTATTTGTTGACGGGGCTCAGCAGAGATTTCACCCAGGCAGACGGCGGTAGGCGGCGGTGCCCAGCGGAGGACTTACCGTGACTGCAGCGGCGGTGTGCGACGAGACTACCCGAAGCGATTGCTAAGCTAACGCTAGTTAGCTTAATGCTGGCGCCAGCCATTCCACCTAACACCAGCCTGAATCAAAGCGCAGCTGCGAGGCCCAGCGGAGATACTACCAGGCAGGCGGCTATTTGTTGACGGGGCTCAGCAGAGATTTCACCCAGGCAGACGGCGGTAGGCGGCGGTGCCCAGCGGAGGACTTACCGTGACTGCAGCGGCGGTGTGCGACGAGACTACCCGAAGCGATTGCTAAGCTAACGCTAGTTAGCTTAATGCTGGCGCCAGTCATTCCACCTTACACCAGCCTGAATCGAAGCCCAGCTGCGAGGCCCAGCGGAGATACTACCAGGCAAGCGGCTATTTGTTGACGGGGCTCAGCAGAGATTTCACCCAGGCAGACGTAGGTGGCGGTGCCTAGCGGAGGACTTACCGTGACCTCAGCGGAGCTCGGTGGCAGCGGCGGTGTGTGACGAGACTCGGTTGGAGGAGCGGGACGGGAGACCAGTTACGGCGACTATGAGCAACGAGACCAGCAACGGAAGGGGCTAGTTGGCTAGCTGAGGCCCAGCTGGATTCGAGGACAATCGGATCAGATTCTGGCGATATAAGCAGAATTTATTTTACTATCCACAGATTTTCTTTTTCCTTCTTTCCAAGAAAGACTGAAGATGGCTGCCACCGGATTAAAAAGTGGGCTGATGGGCACCACTAATAAGCCTTCTCTACTTCTCTACTTCCTCTTCGTTTTGTCTTTGTGTGTCTGGACCTGCAACAAGAAGGATTTTCCGACAAACTCAACCAAAGGTGAAGTTAAAAAGTTTTATCTGTATGGATTTGGGCTTGGACATCTCACCCTACACTCTATGTGGTCTTTAAAAGCCCTGAGCAAAAACTTCCAAATTAAGGCAAACATGGCTGTTAAGCAAAAATCACAATATGGCAGAGGATATACAATTAAAGTTCTGTTAGTTCTGCTACTTCTGGCAGGAGATATTCACCTTAACCCTGGACCTGCCACTATTAAACAGCAGACCACTGGGTTAGCACAAAACCGAGCTGTACAAAAGCAAAAACAACATTTATTTTTCCAAACTGTTAATCATGCACGAGTTCTTTGGGACACCAAGGCTAAACCAAAGGGGATCCTCGGCGGTCATTTAAACATACGGAGCATAATCCCCAAAAGAGATGAGATTTCGGTGTTGCTGTTGGACTCAAATCTGGACTACCTTTGTCTCTCAGAAAGCTGGCTACACAGGAACATAGACACTAATATGATCGATATTGTGGGCTACCAGTGTTTTAGAAAAGACAGGCAGGTAGGGAGGGGAGGAGGTGTTTTAATTTACATCAAAGAGAAATATAAATGTCAACTGGTTGATTTGAATACTTCACTTGAATGTTTAGCTGTTAATGTATGTCTCTCTCCGGTAATGAATTTCAACATTGCAGTAGTGTACAACCCACCGTCACACAACTCTTCCTTTTATAATGAATTAAGTGATCTGGTTAAACAACTTGAGAAGAACAGAGAAACAATAATTCATGGTGACTTTAATATCAACTGGTCTGATAAAAAAGACAAACAAAAACTGAAAAGCCTCATGACTAAATTTAATTACCAGCAAATCATCAAAGGACCCACCAGGATAACCAAACAATCCAGAACACTTATTGACATGGTATTTACTAATAAACCAGAACGAATAACCAGAACCTATAATCTTGTAACTGGTCTCTCAGATCATAACATGGTTCTTGCTGTCAGGAAACTTACTAAAAAGCGACTACAGTATTTTGGGGGAGTCGATATTGACAAATCAAATTTTATTATCCCCAAATCAAAAAATGAGGAGTTTGAACATTACTTAGAGAATCAAAATTGGGAGCAGCTCATGTCAACATGTGAAGTAGATGATTGTTGTAATTTTATAACTGCAACAATCACAAAGTCTATAGAAAAATTTTCAAAGCAAATTAAAAGTAGACAACAGATGATTAGCCTACCATGGTTAAATAATGAAATAAGAAAACTTATGAAGAGGCGAGACTATGCACTGAAAACATCACTAACCTCCAAACTACAAAATGATCACCTTGTGTACAAAAGTTTAAGAAATAAAGTGGTACATGAGCTGCGAAAATCAAAAATATCTTATTACAATAAACTGATAGATCATGCAAAGGGTAACAACAGTTCCCTATGGAGGCATTTAAATAACTTAACTAATAAAAAAAACGATCAGAAAGGGGTAAAGGAACTTAGAATCAATGGCAAGACCGTCAGTGACAAGGCTACTTTGGCAAATGAATTTAATTCACACTTTGTGGGCTCTGTGGAAGACTTAACAAAAATTTTTGTGCTGCCAAATGTGCTCAACAACACAAATTCCATACTTCCAACAGATACTTTTCACATCGATAAGGTAAATGAGAAGTTAATTGCTGGTATTGTTAAAACACTGTCAAACTCAAAAACTAATGATATCTACAATATGAGCACCTCCTTTCTCAAAATGCACAGCAAAATATTAATCAAACCACTGACTCATCTCATTAATCTCTCCATTAGGTCTAGTACATTTCCATCTGGCTGGAAAAAAGCTGTCGTCATACCAGTTCATAAATCAGGCAGTAAAGACGATATATGCAATTACCGCCCAATCTCTATCTTACCAGTCCTATCTAAGGTTCTTGAAAAAGTTGTAGCTACACAGCTGATAGACTACTTACAAGACAGTCAACTTCTTCATCCACATCAATTTGGTTTTAGACCAGGATACTCAACAGAAACAGCAAATTGTTGCCTTATTGAAAACGTCAAACAGTCCTTGGACAGGGGTAATGTGGTAGGAGCTGTTTTTCTAGATCTCAAAAAGGCTTTCGATACTGTAAACCACAGTTTGCTTTTATCCAAAATGGTATCTTTTAACTTCTCCCCAAATACATTAGAATGGTTTGCATCTTATCTCCAGAATAGAGAACAGTGTGTAAAAGTTCACCAGGATAAATCCTCATTTTTAAACAACCGCATGGGTATCCCACAAGGGTCCATTCTTGGTCCTTTACTTTTCAGCATTTTTATTAATGACTTGCCGTTACACTGCTCAGCTGCAACATGCCAACTTTATGCAGATGATGCAGTTATTTACACAGCTGCCAAGACTCCAGCACAGGCTGCAGACGTACTGTCTACAAGTATGGTTGATGTCCAAGAGTGGCTCCTCAAGAACCATCTATTGCTGAACCTTCAGAAAACAGTCTCAATGTGCTTTTCAATCAAAAAATGTAACCTGCAACATTTTAAAGTTAATATACATGATCATGACATCAGTTTAGCTACAGAATTCAAATACCTTGGCATTGTACTAGATCCTCAACTCAAATTTAATCTTCATATAAAGAAAATTTCAAAAACAGTAAAAAAAAAAAAAAAAAAAAAAAAAATCTGAACTGCTTTAAATTAATTAGATATTACATACCTTACGAAGCAGCTGCACTGTATATGCATTCTATGGTTTTTTTCTCATATATCATACTGTTTGACAGTCTGGGCTCAAGCAGCCCCTTCCACAATAAGACATATACAGTAGGTTCATTATATAATCAAACCCTAAAAATCTTGGACAAAAAGCCCATTAGGTGGCATCACTGTAATGTTTTAAAAAAATACAACCTATTGAGTTTTGAGAGCTTCATTGACCTCTGTCTTCTGAAATTAACGTTCAAATGTTTCCATAAATCAGCACCCGAGCCACTTGCTGGTTTCGTCCAAAGACAGGACAGCAGCAGAGCCACCAGGAGTTCTGTTAACAATAACTGTAAAATATTCCACCGCAGAACCACATTTGGACAAACAGCTTTCTCTATAAAGGGCAGTCACATCTGGAACACAATGCCAAATGAAATTAAAATAATAACGGACTTTAAAACATTCACTAAAAATGTTAAAAACTGGCTGAAAAATAAACAAGAATGTACTCATGTATGAATTAATTGTCTGCAAAGTGAGAGTGAATGAAGGGAAGGAATGAATGTGTTTGTTTATAGTGAGTGACGGAGGGAGGAAGGCCTGAAATAGGCAAATGTGAGTTATGTTATATGTGTTAAATGTGAGTCAGGCTGTTATATTTGTGTATTTATAATATTTATGTTAAATGTGAGTCAGGCTGTTATATTTGTGTATTTATAATATTTATAATATTTATAATTGTGTATTTATAATTTTTCTGCATTGATGTATGTGGTTATTGTGTATATTTTTTTATCTTGATTCTTTTTTCTAAAGCCCATCCAGGGACAAGAGTTGCAAATTAGCTAATAGCTATACACTCTATGTGCAACACATCAGATTGATTGTCTTTGATTAATTGTCTATGTTTATTGCACTGTCCCTGTCAAATAAACTAATCTACTACTACTAAACCTGAGTTTCCAAAATTCCACACAGTTCGTTCAAGCTACAAAAATGCAGTTCCTTTGTGTTAGTGTTGTTGGATGTTTGCTGTCCTATTTTTTTCCTTGCAGCTTCAGTGCATAAAGTCAGCATCAGTCATACAGGCAGCCTGTGGTGTTGTTTATTATATTAATATGTTGTATTAATAGATGATATGAGTGGTGGCTCCACCTTTCCGGTTCCACCACCACCCAGGGTATAAAAGGCTGATGCAGAAGAGGCACAGCCTCTCTGACCACCTCTCTGCCTAGCGGGAGCATCTGTCTGGATATAATGAGTCATATAATAAAGTCCTGTTCAGTTCACCACTCGCCTCATTATTGTGCCACGCTTTTCATACATAACACAGCCACATCACTTGCAGCTCAGAGGGGGTCTTCAAGATATTGTCCAGGGCACCAGGTCGCCCACAGGAACTGCATGCGTCGCCCCTGAGCCTGTTCTTAAGGCTGAATTACACTTCCACACAGAACACACAACTTAAGTTGTGTGTTCTTCCAAAGAAACATTTTCTCAAAATGCAGTGAATTGCAGACTGATGCTGACAAACCAGTGCGGAAGTAAATTTTGCTGAGGACTGCGTAGGCAACGGTCGCCAGCAAAGGCGTCAATGTGATGCGGTTGCATAAACCAGGCTTAAAATAGCACTAGTCACCAATGAGCTTCATCTTAAATTTCTTAAATTGTTTTACCATTATGAATCACACTTGCAATGTGGCATCCGCTCCAAACCCAAACAACACAGGATATTCAAGGTGCTATTGGAGATGTCAGCTGAATATGGTGATCTTTTATTTTACACAGAAATCCAATGGCTCAGCAGAAGAGTTTTGCAGTGTTTTTTTTGTCACTTTTATGTGAAATCAGAGTCCATGCAATCCAAAGGCAAAGACGTCGCACTGCTGGAGGACCCTGAGTGGATACTTGACCTTGTATTTTTAACGGACCTCACCGGGAAACTAAACTTTTTGAAATGTGAGCTGCAAGGCAAAGGTAAGACTTGCTGACATAAGTGCTGTAAATGCATTTAAAGCCAAGATGAACATTTTCTCTGTGCAATTACAGAGAAAAAAAAAGTGCTGCACTTTCCCTCCATGCAGTCAGTGCTGAAAGACAATGCTTCTGCATTTGAGACTTTTGACAAAGTTGCAGAAAAGTACTTTCAAGTGATAAACAGACTTGGGCAAGAGTTTGAGAACAGGTTTTGTGACTTTGATCAGCTTGAGCCATGTGTGTCATTCATTTCCAATCCTTTCATGCAAGTGGACATAACATGCACTGCTGAACAACTAAGTGCACCATTCAACTTGGATGCTGGACAGGTGGAGATTGAAATTTTAACTAGTGATTGGAGAGCAGGCTCTGGAGCTCCGAGGGGTGTTTCGAGCTTATCCAGAAAATATTTGGCAAAGCGCATTTCGAGGCATGCATTGTGACACGTGTTGACGTTGGACCACGTGACTGGGTCAGGAAGCCGTTCATGATTTTGCATGCAACGTGAAATAAAGTGAGCAGCGATACCCAATGGAAATCCCCATCCCTCACGTTTTTTGTCATGTTTGACTGTGTAAGGGATTTGTCACAGCCAATTTTCAGATGAAGCTAACACCAAAAAAAAAAACGGACTTTTCCCGTTTGGGAACAGTTTGAGCACATTTCTCTCATTGATGTATTTTTGACAGATAATGGCTATTTATTGTAAATGAGGTGATGGCCTAGCAGCAATGCATCTGCTTTGCAAGTGGGAGACCTGGATTTGAATCCCAGCTGTCTCATTCTTTTAATTTTTATTTGTAAGGTGAAGTGTCTGTTGTGTTTCAACAAGCTTGGATCATTATTATGCATCAATATGTTGAGGCACTATTGCCATTGTGCCCTGCATGAGAATAAGGCCAGAGTTGACTATACTGGGACAGTATAAGACTGTTAAAAATGTATTATTTCTTAATAAAAATGGATAAGTAGTACAAGCACACCAAGTAGCACAGACACATTCACTGGAGTCACCTGTTTTATTATTTGTTGCCTTATGATCATTGATATTTCTTTAAAGACATCGTATTTATTGAAATGAAAAAAATACATATGAAACCAATAATACCCTTGTAAAAATCGGCATGGTGTATATGTTTTGTCCACTAGATGGCCTGGTAGAGAAAAAGAAGTCCCACATGAGGCCTCATCTATTCAAATTCAAATGTTTATTTCAAACTCAGGGTTCATATTAAGAGCAAAACTAAAGCGAGTAGAAAATAGATAAATAAATAAATAAAAGTATATACAGAGCTACACTCGTAACAACAATAACATAGAATAATGGGCTCAGTATAAAATGGAACGCCACCACTTCCAAATGCTGGAATGAAGTGTGAGTGACGAGTTGAGAATTGCTGATATAAGATGATTGTTACACGCATCTACGTATATGAGCCATTTTGATGAAAGGCCTCAAGTCCTCCAGAAAGCCTCATTTGGCCATCACTACTTGTGACATTGCAAAACAAGCTCCACCTCAAAGCCTACCAGGCTGCACCAAACTTCTGGTGCGTTGTGGACACAGAAAAGTACAATGGTATACGCACAGCTGCTATGAAGGTTGCCAGCCTGTTTGGTTCAACCTATCTCTGTGAATCAGCCTTTTCTGACATGAACTTCATCAAAAACAAACACAGAACATGCCTCACTGATGTGCGCACACCTGCAAGACTCAGAGTTGCAGTGTCAAGTTCCAGCCCAGATTACAGCCCACTGGTGAACAGCATGCAATGCCAGGCTTGTCACTAACTGACAGATACCAGATGTAAGTGGCAACATGGTAGTGGCATGGCAAGGTTAAATATAAACATTAAAAGTTGTTTCAAATATTTTCATAAAGTGTGAGAGATATGATTTTGTTAAAACCTGTAGATTTGATGATTATTACAAAATGTGAAAAGATTTTAAAAATCCGAGTTGATTTTTGTAGTCTTGCATAATTGATAACGTGTACAAACATGGTTCACAATTTGTTAAAAATAAGACATGAAGATTTCCTACAAAATGAAGTGATCATTTGAAAATGAGACATTTACAGAGATTAGACATAAAGTGTTGCATGTTAAAAAGTATCCGTTTCCTACCTTGTTAAATCATTTTAATAATTATTGTGGGAATTTATTAATGTAATCAGTGTCTTCACATAGATGAATAACACGAATCATTAATAATAATATATAAACTTAAATGGTGAAACTTTTTTTCATGTGTATAAAACAGGTAGCCCTTCGCAGTACTCAGTACCCTTGAAGTAATTTTCAGTTTCAAAAAGGTCGATAATCATTTCTGATCTAATGCCGGTGTGCGCCCAGCGTGTTTCCTGATGTGTTGACAGGACATCACAAACTGTCTACTCCAATTTAATGCCGGGTCTCGCGCAGACATCTTGCCAATGTGCAAATGCTTTACATAAGATGTTTCCCCAACGTAATTTGAATACACTAGTGCATACCTGTGCATGCCTGTAAAAACCAAGTATAAGCAAGTATTTCTGCAAGTCCATAGAAAGCAGGGGTAAGCAAGCACGACTCGTTCAGTGATGCCTGCCTTTGATCTTTGATGTCAATCATCAAAGATCATAGGACTTGCTATGACATCATCAAAGACCAAAGGCAGGCATCACTCATGATCATAAAACTCGCTAAGACATCAGTGTCTGTGTGTCATGATCATAGAACTCGCTATGAAATCATCAAAGACCATAGGACTCACTATGACATCATCAAACTATCAAAGGCAGGCATCACTGAGTGGTGACGTCAAAGATCAAAGGCAGATTTCACCATGGTTACTGTTGCCATGGGAACCATGTCAAAAATCAAAGACAGGTATGCGGCAGTAAAACTTGCTTATACTTGGTTTCTACGGGCATGCACGGGTCTGCACTAGTAATCTAAAATTTGAAATCTTTTAATTCACTGAATTTTAATGTATTTAAATCAAATCAAATCAAAATCAAATCAAACTTTATTGTCATATTGCTGTACATACAACTGTAGTGCAGGCAAGATGAAATTGCGTTTCTCTCGGCATCCATATAAGAAGCAGCATGATTAAGACACACTCCCACATAGCTCCACCCCCCACCCCACCCCACCCCCACCCCCATCCATTCACACATCCCTGAGACATACTTGGGGAAAAAGAATAACTAACTATAATATACAAAATGTCCGTAGGTGCAGTAGTGTGTATGTGAGATTCCGGGTCAGCTGTTCAGCATCCTGACAGCTTGTGGGAGGAAGCTGTTGATCAGTCTGGTGGTTCTGCCTCTGATGCTCCGGAATCGTTTACCAGATGGAAGAAGTTCAAAGTGTTTATGCAGAGGGTGAGAACGGTCCTTGACAATGTTCAGTGCCCTGCTCCTACAACGGTTCTGAAAAAGTTCTTGGACAGAGGGGAGGGAGACTCCAATTACCCTCTTCGCCCCCTTGACTATCCTCTGCAGGGCTTTTTTGTCTGACATACTGCAGCTGGAGTACCATGTAGCAATGCAGTATGTCAGAACACTCTCCACCACACCTCTGTAGAAGGTCCTGAGGATGCAGATGGGGAGAGAGGCCTGTTTGAATTTCCTCAAGAAGTGTAGTCTCTGCTGAGCCCGCTTCCTGATCTCCAAGGAATTCTTGCTCCAGGTCAGGTCCTGCGAGATCTGCACTCCGAGGAACTCGATGTTCTCTACTCTCTCCACTAAACGGCCGCCGATGCTGAGGGGGACGTGCTCAGGCTGTGACCGCCGGAAGTCGATAATCATCTCCTTCGTTTTGTCCACGTTGAGCACCAGATTGTTCTCCCTGCACCAGCCCTCCAGGTCTCTCACTTCTTCCCTGTACATTGATTCCTCATCCCTCTGAATAAGTCCCACCACCGTGGTGTCATCTGCAAACTTAATAATCTGGTTCCCCTCGTGTTTGGATACACAGTCATGTGTTAGAAGTGTAAACAACAGTGGACTGAGTACACAGCCTTGAGGGGTTCCGGTACTCAGCGTGACAGAGTTGGAGATGTTGTTTCCAACCCGGACAGACTGAGGTCTCTCAGTCAGGAAATCCAGGATCCAGAGACATGTGGCGGTGTTCAGACCGAGAAGGAGTAATTTCTCTATCAGTCTCTGGGGAATAATGGTGTTGAATGCTGAACTGAAATCAATGTACAGGAGTCTGGCGTAGGTGTCTTTCTGGTCCAGGTGGGTGATGACAGAGTGTAGGGTGGTGACTATAGCATCCTCCGTGGAGCGGTTTGAACGATATGCAAACTGGAGCGGGTCGTGTGATGCAGGGAGGCAGGCTGTGATGTGTGGTTTGACAAGCTGTTCAAAACACTTCATCACAATTGGTGTAAGTGCAACAGGACGATAGTCATTCAAACAGGACACAACTGGTTTCTTTGCCACCGGTACAATGATAGAGGTCTTGAAGCATCTGGGAACGATGGCCTGACTCAGGGAGATGTTATAAATGTCAGTCAGGACATCCGCCAACTCACTCGCGCAGTCTCGGAGCACACGTCCCGGAATGTTGTCTGGACCTGCAGCTTTGCGTGGGTTAATTCTGGATAGGGTCCTCCGTGTGTCCGCTGTGTTAATGGTAAAAGCTGGTCCGACCGATGGTGGGAGTGGGCCACATATATTTAACATATAAATGCCTTTTATTTTACTAGTAGATACCTGTGCATACCCGTCCATGCCCATAGAAGTAGAAGTATAACTGAGCCCACTCAGTGGGTAGAGCATCCACCTCACACCCGGGAGGCAGGGGTTCAAATCCCGGCTGGGTCATGCCGAAGACCATATAAAAGCAGAACTTCCTGCCGTCCAGCTTGGTGCTCAGCAATAATGGAATGGAGGAGGGAAATTTGTGGTGGCGCCTTGCATGGCAGCGACCCTCTGATTCTATATATATGGATGTGTGTGTGTGATTAACACTGTAGATAAGAGAAACACAATTTCATTCTACTGTACATGATTGGCTGTACGGATTGAATGACAATAAAGGGTGATTTAATTTAATTAATAAGCAAGTACTGTATTTCTGCATGCCAATTACTGAAGGGTCTCCTCCTGCGTGAGATGGCTGTGTTGTTGACAGTCATGCCGCAGGCATCACTGACAAATTCCTTGAATTTATAGAGTGTCTTCTGCCTTACTGAGTGAGATTTCCAGATTTACTGCTTCGAATGGGTGTGGTTTAAAGTAGTGTGTGTCGTATTCGGTCTCAGCTTGTCTGTGCCTTGCCTGGCGTGCAGCGTTGCTCGCTTTGCAGGCATTTCGGGCTTCAGGTGACTCAGCACGTGCATGGCGCACTGCCACACATTTCCTGTCTGTCTGTGCATCCCTTGTCTGTCGTACCCTATGCTGGTGATGGGTCTCCTCCTGTGGCAGGTATCATAGGACACTACAACATAGATAGGCTGGCATTGTGATGGTCTATATGACATCATAAAGACATCCAGGCCTGCATCATAGGACACTACATCACAGGTAACCAGTCCTACTGCCTATTGCCTATATGGCAGCATCGCCTATATGACATCATTGCGAGTCCTATGCACCCTGAGATCATAAGATCATCATAGGACATCCTGCAGACATCATAGGCCATCCTATGATGTCCTATCATTGTGCCAGACACACAGACATCACTCTATTAAAGAAATCTGTGTGTGTGTCACGTTGATAGGACATCATAGGACAGCCTATGATCTCTGCCTGAACATCATAGGACATCCTATGAACTCAGGCATCATAGGATGCATGTCATATAGACCATCACTCACGATGCCTAGACTACTCTTTATGCCATATGGCTCAAAATTGATGCCGTCATCAAGATGTGTATATGATGGCACATAGACAAATGTGTCTTTTTGATGTCATATAGACCATCACTCACGATGCCTATATAGACGCCGATATAGACGATGCCTATATGTCTTTATGTCCTATATAGGACATAAAGACACTTTTGTCCTGTCTTTATGTCATATGGCTCAAAATTGGCAAGGTGAATAAGTCACAGGGCCAGTCTTTACAGCACGTTCGTTTTCTGCACAACAGATTTCTGCAGCCATGGCCAATTCTACATTGCCGCGAGCAGAGTTGCCAGATCAAGCAGTCTTCATATTGTTGCTCAAAATGAAGAAACTAGGCAAAAGCATCGCCTTCTCAACAATGTCGTTTTTAAAAGAGGTGCTGACACAATAAAAATGTGTAACCTTGAAGAATGCCAGTCTACACTACAAATGTCTAATTTTCTCCGGGTGCTGCGGTTTCTTGGTTTCTACGGGCATGCTGTGAAATACAGAAAATCCCAACTTAAAGCGAAGATGTGGGCTGGGACCATGCCCTGGAGACAAGGAATATCATTCTATATATCATCACTCTATATATAATTCAAGAAATCTCTTGTCTGTCATGATGTCAAGATGTCACAATCATAGGACTCGCTAAAAGATCATAAGACTTACTATGAGATCAAAGGCAGGCTTCACTCCCGATCATAGGACTTGCTATGACATCAAAAATCAAAGGTAGGCATTACTCATGATCATAGCACTTGCTATGACATTATCAAAGATCAAAGGCAGGCATCACAGATCAAAGGCAGGCATCAACAAACAAGTGGTGAAGTCAAACATCCAAGGCAGATTTCACCATGGTTGCTGTTGCCATGGTAACAGTAACTTTCTACGGGCATGCAGAAATGTTTGCTTACACTTGCTTTCTATGGGCATGCACGGGTATTCACTAGTTTCTTGAATTTATAGAGTGATGATGATATGTGTGTTAGAGAAGTAGGGGGTGATGTATGTGCCTGTGTGTGTTGTGTTTGTGGGTATGTTTATGGGAGGGTTGGAAGGGATGGGGATGTATCGTGTAAAATATGTAACTAAACGTGTTTACTGTTTTTATCTATGTAAAGCACTTTGCACAGCATCTAATGTTTAAAAAGTGCTATACAACTAAAGTTACGTGGACAAAATTGTTGGTACCCCTCTGTTAATAAAGGAAAAACCCACAATGGTCACAGAAATAACTTGAATCTGACAAAAGTGGTAATAAATAAAAATTCTATTAAAATTAACCAATGAAAATCAGACAATGCTTTTGAATTGTGGTTCAACAGAATTATTTTAAAAAACAAACTCATGAAACAGGCCTGGACAAAAATGATGGTACCCTTAACTTAATATTTTGTTGCACAACCTTTTGAGGCAATCACTGCAATCAAACGATTTCTGTAACTGTCAATGAGACTTCTGCACCTCTCAGCAGGTATTTTGGCCCACTCCTCATCAGCAAACTGCTCCAGTTGTCTCAGGATTGAAGGGTGCCTTCTCCAGACGGCATGTTTCAGCTCCTTCCACAGATGTTCAATAGGATTTAGATCAGGACTCATAGAAGGCCACTTTAGAATAGTCCAATGTTTCGCTCTTAGCCATTCTTGGGTGTTTTTAGCTGTGTGTTTTGGCTCATTATCCTGTTGCAAGACCCATGACCTGCGACTGAGACCAAGCTGTCTGACACTGGGCAGCACATTTCTCTCTAGAATACCTTGATAGTCTTGAGATTTCATTGTACCCTGTACAGATTAAAGACACCCTGTGCCACATGCAGCAAAGCAGCCCCAGAACATAACAGAACCTCCTCCATGTTTCACAGTAGGGACAGTGTTCTTTTCTTGGTATGCTTCATTTTTGCGTCTGTGAACATAGTGTTGATGTGCCTTGCCAAAAAGTTCCAGTTTTGTCTCGTCTGTCCATAGGACATTCTCCCAGAAGCTTTGTGGCTTGTCAACATGCAGTTTGGCAAATTCCAGTCTGGCATTTTTATGATTTGTTTTCAACAGTGGTGTCCTCCTTGGTCGTCTCCCATGAAGTCCACTTTGGCTCAAACGACGACTGATGGTGCGATCTGACACTGATGTACCTTGACCTTGGAGTTCACCATGAATGCGTTTAGAGGTTGTTCTGGGCTCTTTTGTTACCATTTGTATTATCCATCTCTTCCATTTTTCATCAAGTTTCCTCCTGCGGCCATGTCCAAGGAGGTTGGCTACAGTCCTGTGGATCTTAAATTTCTGATTAATATGTGCAACTGTAGTCACAGGAACATCAAGCTGCTTGGAGATGGTCTTATAGCCTTTAACATGCTTGTCTATAATTTTCTTTCTAATCTCCTGAGACAACTCTCTCCTTTGCTTCCTCTGGTCCATGTTTAGTGTGATACACACCATGTCACCAAACAGCACAGTAACTACTTGTCACCCTTTAAACAGGCCGACTGACTGATTACAAGTTTGTAGACACCTGTGATGTTAATTAGAGGACACATCTTGGTTGAACATGTCCCTATGGTCACATTATTTTCAAATTTTTCTAGGGGTACCATCATTTTTGTCCAGGCCGGTTCCTAAGTTTGTTTTTTAAAGTAATTCTGTTGAACCACAATTCAAAAGCATTGTCTGATTTTCATTGGTTAATTTTCATAGAATTTTTATTCATTACCAATTTTGTTAAGATTCAAGTTATTTCTGTGACCATTGTGAGTTTTTCTATCATTAATAGAGGAGTACCAACAATTTTGTCCACGTGTGTAGTGGGTAAGTAGAATCATAATAATTTCCTCTGCACACAATTCTTATTGCTTTATTATAATAAAAATATTGAATTAGTGATTGTTTTATATGTATTTCTCCATACTTCCATGCCATATATCATGTATGGAACTATAAGCAAACAGTATAATACATTCAATGAACCCGGAGTTACAAGATCTTTAGCTTTGTGTAATTACTTGCAGCTTTTGTCTTTAAAATCTACAACTTTTTTTTAAAATTATTAATCTGCAACTTTTTCTAGTAAATTTACAACTTTAAATTTGTAGTGTTTTTATTGTAAATTTGCAACTTTTTTCTCATTGGTTTACATTTTTCTCAAGAAATTGTGCTGTGTCCAGTCACAGGACCATGTAAGGAGTTGTTCAGTTTCAGTTGTTATCCTCTGGTGCAGTGGTGTCAAACTCATTCCATGAAGGGCCAAGACCCTGCAGGTTTTACTTCCACCCAGTCTCTTCAGCAGGTGTTTTCACCGATCAGCAATCAGTGGGAAGAAATTCAGAGGAGGTGGAGATAAAACCTGCAGGGTCTTGGCCCTCCATGGAATGAGTTTGACACCTGTGCTCTGGTGGGATAAAATGTTAAAAATTTGGGCCCGATCTGAGCGCCAGATGTCTTCTTCTTCTTTAAGAGAGATAATATCTCTCCGGTTCTGGCCTCCCTTCATTGGCTTCCCATAGAGTTTAGAATTAAGTTTAAAATCCTTCTTCTTACTTACAAAGCTCTAAACAATCAGGCTCCTTTTTATTTAAAAGATCTGATACTACCGTATTATCCTAACAGAGCACTACGCTCCCAAAATGCAGGATTACTTGTAATACCTAGAATCTCCAAAAGTACAATGGGAGGCAGAGCCTTCAGTTATCAAGCTCCTCTCCTGTGGAATCAGCTGCCAATCTGGATTCGGGAGTCAGACTCGATCTCTGTTTTTAAGAATAGGGCTAAAACCTACCTTTTTGATATAGCCTACAATTAGGGATGGATCATGTGTTTCTGAACCCTCCCTTAGTTATGCTGCTAATAGGTTTAGTCAGCCGGGAGACCTCCAGTAACGCACTGGGCCTCACTCCTTTCCTCACTCTCTATGAAATATTTTTTTTTTGCTGGTCATTAACATTTGTTTGTTCTCTCCCATAGATTGAGTCCCCATCGTGCTGTTTGCTCTCTACATGTCTGTTCTTTTCTTCTTCTCTATCCCCTCACCCCCCAGCCAGTCGCAGCAGATGACTGCCCCTCCCTGAGCCTAGTTCTGCTGGAGGTTTCTTCCTGTTAAAAGGGAGTTTTTCCTCTCCACCATTGCCAAGTGCTTGCTCACAGGGGATCGCCTGATTGCTGGGGTCTTTCTGCAACTGTGGGGGTTCCCCCTACAGTTGATAGTGCTATGAGATGACTGTTGTTGTGAAATGGCGCTATATAAATAAAGTTGAATTGAATTGAATTTAGATCTGATTGGCGGTTGGCAACCAGCTTACAGGTGCATTACCACCACGTACTTCACTCTATGACATCACTATCTGGTCAGGAGCTGTAGTCCTTCTGGCAACTGCCACGGCCAAGATGTCGGCCCCCCCAGGCCAGTCTTATCCTGTGTCCCACCTGTTCTTAACTCCTTATAAGGAGTTCTGAACAACTCCTTATATGGTCATGTGACCAGAATTCTATGACCATAGTGGGTCTGTGATGTCATAGAGAGCCCTTTGATCTCTCTATGACATCACAGACACAAAGCTGTGTGTCCCAGAGCAAACTCCATAGCTCCCCATGGACGTAAACACAGGATTAAGTCATAGAATTTAGGGCTCAGAAGACATAATGTTACACTCTTGTACAGTAGGTGGCAGTATGCACCTTTCAGTTGTTTGCTGTCCGCCAGTAACTGAGAGAAGAAGAAGAAGACTTTCATTAAAGATTTACCCTCCTAAACTTCCACATATCTGGGGAGGCTGAAATTCCGGGATGCACACCCTCGTAACCTCATATCAAATCTGAGGTCAGTCTGACAAACGTTTCAAGAGATATGTGAGGAACACACAGAATCTCTCACACAGACACACACAGAGAAAGAATCCTTGTTGCATTATGACTAGTGCATGCATACCCGTGCATGCCCAAAGAAACCAAGTACAAGCAAGTATTTCTGCATGTTCGTAGAAGGCAAGTGCAACATTTTTCCTGTAATTTTTCAGCTTTTTTTTATAATTTTCAACTTTTTTCTCATTACTGCAACTTTTTCCCTGTAAATTTTCCAATATTTTTTTCATAAATTTGTATTTTTTTCTCACAAATTTTCAACTTTTGTCCTGTGAAGTTTCCACTTTTCTTGTAAATTTGTATCTTATCTCTAAAATTCACTTTTTAAACTGATCTTATGCAACATTCGGTTTTTTGAGAAACTGAATTTGGGGCTTCCATCAGCAGTAAGTCCATAACCACCAAAATTAAAAAAAAAAAAAAAAACCTGTACTGGACCGCTCTTAGTCTGGCCCTTCACCCAGGACCAGTTTGTCCTACCTGATGCAAACTGCCCCCCTGACAACAGCTCCTGGGTTCAGTAGGTGAGTTTTTCGGTGCCCCGGTACAATCAGGTTTTTTGTGGGAAATGATCAAATTTCACATCTTAAATGGTCTAAAAGTTTTGCTAATAACTTTCCGTAGTCTTCCATGGATACCTACAAAACCCGTTTGCAACAAGCAGCAAATTACATGCAATTTTTTGGACCAAGTAGATAATTTTCCAGAGAAACCCAAATGTACCGGGGGCACCCCAGTTGAAAACCTCTGCATTAGGGCACGCAAACCCCTCCACCACGATAAGGTGGCGGTCCATGGAGGGGGCCCACCCCCCAACCCCATCGCCAACATTTTTTTTAAGGAGGAAACTGGAACTTCCAGGAAAACCTCCGACCCCCACCCCCCATCTGTCCCATGCCCCTGCCATTTTTTTAAGGAGAAAACTGGAGCTTTCAGGAAAACCTCCACCACCACCACCCCCCGCCCACCACCTGCCCCATGTCCCTGCCATTTTTTTGAGGAGGAAACTGGAACTTCCAGGAAAACCTCCGACCCCCCCCCCCCCCATCTGTCCCATGCCCCTGCCATTTTTTTAAGGAGAAAACTGGAGCTTTCAGGAAAACCTCCACCCACCCCCCACCCCCCCCCGCCCACCACCTGCCCCATGTCCCTGCCATTTTTTTGAGGAGGAAACTGGAACTTCCAGGAAAACCTCCGACCCCCCCCCCCCATCTGTCCCATGCCCCTGCCATTTTTTTAAGGAGAAAACTGGAGCTTTCAGGAAAACCTCCACCACCACCACCCCCCGCCCACCACCTGCCCCATGTCCCTGCCATTTTTTTGAGGAGGAAACTGGAACTTCCAGGAAAACCTCCGACCCCCCCACCCCCCACCCCCACCCGTACCATGCTCCTACCATTTTTTTAAGGAGGAAACTGGGACTTCCAGGAAAACCGCCGACCCTTCACCTCCACTGTGTCTCATGCCCCTGCCATTTTTTAAGGAGGAAACTGGAACTTCCAGGAAAACCTCAGACAGTCACAACTCCACCAGACCTCGGATATAAGAGGCATCGTGATGATAAAGGACGTGTACAGTAGGTAGCAGTATGCACCATTCACTTGTTTGTTATCCACCAGTAGCCGAGAGAAGAGGAAAAAGATGGCAGAGTTTTCTTGTTTTTACAGCCATTCCTGGCATTGAGTGGATTTGAGTTTCCCATCTGGCTCTCTTTCCTCCATTTGTGTTGGCATCATGTCCTCAGGCTGGCAGTTGATGGGTGCGGTGTAGGGAACAGAGGCATGATAACGGAGGTCGTCACTTGCTAGCCAGTCCAGTGGTTTTCAGACTGGGACCATGTCCTCAGCCTTGCAGCTGATGGGTGCTTCTGGGACCACGTGTGTCGATCTTATCTTCCTCCTCTTGGCCTGGGATGTCTCCTCTTCATGGCTGGAGGACGTGGATTCAGCCCATGGGCGATCTTTTTTATTCCTCTTCCTCTTTTTGCCATAGTTCTGGTTGGATGACCAGTTTGGGTATTTCTCTTGGTGGAGCTGTTTTTCCTTTTCGGCCAGCTCGAAATACCTGGCTTTCTGCTCCCTGGACAGTGACCTCCACTTCCCTCCCAGGATGATGTTCAAGTCTGAGCTTAACTTGCAGAGCATTCCAGCCTTCAGCAGCCTCTGCTCCCTCAGAAAGACCATGAAGGCATTTGGCGGCTTCTTTATGTAGCCATTTTGTTGCTGAGTCACCTGAGGTTTCATCTCAGCTGAAACAGAGGTGCTGAGTGAAGAAGAAGGAGCTTTGGTGGATATCGGGGTCTCGTTAAATTCACCAACAATGGAGAGAGTCTGCCGAACTTCAAAGGGGATCGCTTCCAAATTGTCCTCCATTCTTCCCAGAGTTTAAAGAATAATTGCTAAAAAATATTCACTTAAGGCTGTGAAAACCAGGTGTTCCGTTTAAAAGTGAGACAAGAAATGGCAGGAGCTGAATAGAGCCTGTGTGACGCACTTCAACTGTGATGTCATAAAAAGAACGATTGTATATGGAAAAAATGTAAATAAAGTTTTCTACAAGAAAAGCCGCACCTACGCTTTCGTTGCCTGGCAACGGGGAAAACAATATGGCCGCTCAAGCAAGACGGGAGTTTCAGAGTGGCTTAAAATAATCAAACTAACAGTTTCTTTTGCCGTTTTTCTGAATTAAATTGCAGATCCCGGCTGAAGCTTCACCTGGATGAAGTAAAGGCAGTTATGAAACTGTTATTAGGCTGATTATTTGATCATTTTACAGTGGATGAAAATTACCCAAATAATTCATGAAAAATGATATAAGTTCAGATGAACAGAGCAAGAAATATTTGTTCAAAGTGTCTTTTTAAACCAGGGGGAAAAAATCAGGTTTTTGTTCATTATTGATTTATTTTTAAATTAATCCAACCCGCTTCCATAACTTCCTAATGATTGTTCTGTTTGTTTACATTTTAACTTTCATTTCATTAATTTAATTTTCATCTAATGAAATCGACCACTTTCAACGGTTTCAGAAAGGCGTTGGTGCAGTAACATTAAACTGGTGATCATTAAATAGCAGATTTATAGGCATACACCTGATTATGAAGTGGAAACAAAGGGAAAATAAAATATAAGACTGCTTCCATTAAACATATGGAAGAAATTCCTATTTTCAAAAATCCTTCTTGCTCTGAGAATAAATGCTGTGAATGACATGGTTTGTTGACCCAGTGAGCAGACTCGGAGACCAGAGTAGATGTCGTCGTCGGCCTCCGTCGGTCTATGACAGGGGTGTCCAACCATGTGCCATGGAGAGCCAAGACCCTGCAGGTTTTCTCTTCTACCCAGTCTCTTCAGCAGGTGTTTTCACTTATCAGCAATCAGTGGGAAGAAGTTCACAGAAATCTGCTGTTGAAGACACTGGTTGGAGGTAAAACCTGCAGGGTCTTGGCTCTCCAGGCACATGGTTGGACACCCCTGGTCTATGATGACCATGGAAGAGAATCCTAAACGTCCACCCCGCTGGAACAGCACCGCCTGTGGCTGAACAGGCCGATGCGCGAATGGCAGTCCCTGTCACACAGGTCGCACTTGTGGGTGGTCTCCGCGCCACTGGGTCTGTGGCGGTTCTTCCTGCGGGTCCTTTTTTCATCTGCTGCAGCAGTCAGTCTCTCTTCACCCGCCTTGAGCTGTCTGGTCAGGGTGCCTCTCCATTTGGAGCGGTCCGTTGCAAGGTCCTCCCAGCGCTCTGTGTTGATCTCCAGGGCCTTCATGTCTCTCTTGCAGACGTCTCTAAAGCGCAGTTGTGGGCGGCCAACGTCTCTCCTGCCAGTTGCCAGTTCTCCATAGAGGAAGTCTTTGGGGATTCTGCCATCCTCCATACGGTGAACGTGGCCTAGCCACTTTATTACAATAATGTGGAGTGTGGGAGTGTGTGTGTGTGTGTGTGTGTGTGTGTTCTTGCTGCAGCTGGGGGTGAGCAGAACACCGTTCGACCTGGCAACCCTAGGGACAAACAGAAGCAGGATGGTTAGTGGCTTCACAGCTAACAATGTGCTGGTTAATCTGCAGCTTACTGTTTGTTGAGATGTAGCGATGCTCAGGTTAGCACGGTGGCTATGGCCAGGAGGACAGCGTCCATACAGCCCGTTGCTGCGTGTAGATGATGGAGGTGTAATCCGTGTGAGGGTGAGGTTCAGTCCGCCGCCAGGAGGGACAGTGTCCGCCGCCACAGAGCTCCACCTGTGCACAGGGGACTGAAATGGAGAAGGTGAGGGAAGGCTGAGGCTTACTTGCGTGGTGCAGGGTTTCCTTCCAAGCGCAGGCGGGTTGTAGGTAGACAGCAGGGATGCAGTCAGGCTGAGGCTACGGTCTCTGGAATCAAAGAAGAGGGCGTGCGTGGTCTTCATGGAGTAAGACAGACAACGCCGCACGGATTCCAGGGCAGCGTGGATTATATACTGTAGCTCCGGCCTTGATGAGAAACAGGTGTGTGCGCAGCTGGAGAGGATAATCACATCCAAGCAGGCCATCACAGTGAAGCCAGTAGGTGATTTGTTCTTTTTTAACGGGGGGTTAACAATTCAGCAAAAGGTACAAACCTATACATGTAAATTAGGTACAAATTTGCAAGAATAAAGGGGCAAAGATATGATAACGAAGGTCAATTTAAAAATTAAAAAAGTTGAAAAGTACAGTTTAATTAAAAAGAATAAAAAATTAGCCAGCATCCACATGAGCATTGCAACTTTACAAGAAAAAAAGTTGAAAATTTACAGGAAAAAAGGCAAATTCTGAGGAAAAGGTTTAAAATTTACAAGTAAAAAAAAATGCTAATTTATTAGAAAACAGATGCAAATGTACAAGAAAAAGGCTGCAAATATATGAGAAAAACATCAACATTCAAATCAAAAAGTCTTAAATTTAGGGAAAAAACTAGAAAATTTATGAGCAAAAAAGTAGCAAATTTATGAGAAAAAAAGTTGAAAATTAAAAAAACCTGTTACAAATTACAGTTACAAGCAATGAAAATTGGCATGAAAAAGTCACAAATTTATGAGGAAAAAAGTTTAGCATTTGCATCATCAGTGTCATAAATTTAGGACAAAAAAGTTCAAAATTTCCAAGAAATGTTTTTTTAATTTTTGAGAAAAAAAGATGCAATTTATGAGGAAAAAAGTCACAAATTTATAAAGCAAAAGTTGAATATTTTTGAGGAAAAATGTGACAAAATTTCAAAAAAAAAATTTGCACATTTACAAGAACATAGCTGCAAATTTCCACAAAAAAAACAAAAAAAAACAAACAAAAAAAAACCCCGGCAAGTGTCATGTGCTGAGTCTGATGTTCTGCCGGACTCAGTCTCGTGGCTCCTTCTTTGTATGTACATTTATTTACCTGTTGTATTTTTGGTATCCTCTTGAGTTTTCACTGCCTTTTATTTGTCTGTTGATGTCTCTGTTCGCTTTGATTTTGTGTTGTTTCATTTGTAATCATTGTCTAGTTTGTACTTGGTTTTGTTTACATTTCAGTCTCTGGGTTGACAGGTGGCTTTTCCGGGTTAGTGTGGACACCACCTGTCAAACTGCCAGGTGCACTTCCCTCACCTGTCATTACCGTCAGCTGCTCTCCGTCATTACTACGATCAGCTGTCTCCATTTATTAGTTGCTGTCTTCCCTTCCTGCTCAGGTCAGCCCGCACCTGTGATCACTTCTGTTGTCAGTTCATTTTCTACTGAAGCACTGTCAGGTCATGTTATTATTGCCACTTCCTCATTCATGTTGGAATTTATATTTTTCTATTGAGTGCTCCTCGGGACATTTATTCTTCCTCTACCTGCCTCGTCTCCTCCTGAGCTGTGTGCTCAGGAGGTGCTACCTCCTGTAAGTTCCCTTGTGTTGCATTTTGTGTTTGGCACTATTGAACTTTAGTTTTTGTCAAATAAATGTTGCAAAATATCATCCAGCGAGTGGGTTCCTCTTTATCCCTGTGCACCTCGTAAAGGCGCACATGACAGTAGGAAGTGGCCAGAATGGAACCCAGCTGTTATTTTTGCTCATTTTATTTTTCTCTTCTCCCTTTTTTTCATCCACCTGTTGTAACGCTCAGCATGGACCTTAGAAGTTTTGGTCTGAGCACGGAGAAGTGCACAGAGGCCGATCTGGCAGTCGATTTCACCTCTAAGGCTCATGCCACCCTCTCTCCCGAAGCAGCTTTCAGTTTTATGGCTAACGCTGTCGGGGTGATTCAGTCATGCCCCAGTCTGTGGAGATACCCAGGGTTAACGCCGCTCCTCACAACTATATTTGAGTCTTGACAGCGTCTCGAGGGAGTGGTGAGAGAGTCATTCCCAGCACAACTCTGGCAGCTCAAAATGCACTCCCGGAAGCGGAGAGCTCGCCATCCTCATCCCAAGCCCGTGTCATCTTTTTCCCTCCAGACAGCCCTTCAAGCCCCTGGGGAGACCGAACATGACCTCGGATCAGCGGCTGACGTCATCACACCTCAGGAATTCAGGCAAGTTTTAACTCAATCCCTCTCTCTCTCACCCGAAATTGCTTGCCTGATTTCTGATGAGGAGACTCGGATTTCACAGATTACTGGGTCTCCACCATCAGCTGCTGTTACCACTTTTCCTTCTCTTTATCTTGTCTCCCCAAAATCTCCGCTGGTCCTGGGAGGGGATGACCGGACAATGGAGGAGCCAGAGGTCCTGGAGAGGTCTACTCCGCAAGAATTGCGCCATCCTGGACTGGTCCGCCGGGGGAAGCCGTCCCTCTCATCGGCAGCCATTCTCCTGACGTTAAGCCCGACAACCCCCGCAGTGGAGCCCCTCTTCTCTTCTCCGCCGGCTGTCACGCCAGCCTGCACCCTCTCCTCCGCTGCTGGATCCCTCGTCGCCTCGACGTTTCCTTCTAAGGCCAAGAGGTCTTCCAGGGCTTCCCTGGGTACGTCTACTCCCTTGTCCGCAGGAGTGGCTCTTCCATGTTCCACTGAGGGGCTCAGGTTCACCGTAGATTCAGAGAGGGACGACACACCTCCAGTTGCAGAAGGCAACATCGCACACCAGGAGAGCAGGCAAGTGACATTTATTTCTTCTCTTTGTTATGATAATTTGTTTTGCCCGATTCCTGGTAGAGAGACTCAGGGGTTGCAGTCACCTGAGCTCTCTTCACCCGCTGCAACCCATACTTCCCCTTTTGTCCTCTCCGTGTCTCCTCTACTTTCTTCTGAGTATCCGCCAGCCCCTGAATGAAGCCGCCAGACGGAGGAGCTTGTGGTCCTGGAAGACCCTAATCTCGGGCCAGCGCATAGCTGACCCCCAGCAGGAGCCATCAGCGTAGGTTAATTTGCCTGGGGGCACCTTGAATACTACCACCATTATGCCTGCTGCGGAGGCTGCCGCAGCAGAGTCACCAACTGAGCTGGACCTCCTGAGGGCTGAGCCCGAAGCGCCGCCTTCAGCTGGATCGTCGGAGTCCTGGATGGCGGTGGAGCTCGAGTTCAGGCAAGTGCTCTCTTTTGTCTTCCTTCTTTCAGTTTTGGAGCAATCTTGCCTGGCTTTTGGTGAGGAGAGCCAGGTGCAGCAGGCGGTTGCACCTGAGCTCACCTTGCCAGGCTCCGCCACTGCCAGCGACCCTGAACCCTCTTTTCTTCCCACCGCGGGTGCTGCAGTGCTCCAACCCAGAGCCACTATGGGTGCTGCAGTGCTCCAGCCCAGAGCCACCGTGGGTGCTGCAAAACTCCAGCCCAGAGCCACCACGGGTGCAGCTAAGCTCCAGCCTGAAGCCACCTTGGGTGCAACTATGTCTAAGACCGGGACTCCCACGGGTGCAACCATTCTCCTTCCCAAAACCATCGAAGGCGCCGTCTCTCCTCCTTCTCCGCCTGATGCCATTGGGGTCCATCCTCTTCCTCCGCTGCCTGACGCTGTCGTGGTTCTTTCTACTCTGCTGCCTGATGCTGTCGTGGTTCCTTCTCCTCTGTTGCCAGACACTGTCATGGTTCCCTCTCCTCTGTTGCCAGACGCCATCGTGGTTCCCTCACCTCTGTTGCCAGACGCCGTCGTGGTTCCCTCGCCTTTGCTGCCAGACACCGTCATGGTTCCCTCGCCTATGCTGCCGGATGCCGTCGTGGTCCCCTTCTCTTCACTGCCAGACGCCGTCGTAGTTCCCTCCTCTTCGCTGCCAGTTGCTGTCATGGTTCCCTCCACTTCGCTGCCAGACGACCTCGGGACTCCCTCGCCTTTGCCGCCAGACGCCGTCAGGGCTCCCCCTCCTCGGCCCTCCTCTCCAGTTGTGGGTGTCCCTGTGGAGGGGCCGCCTCCCGGGCTGCCTCTCTTTAGCTGGTGGCTGAAAGAATAAGGCCAGCAACCCAATAAATTGTGCTGTTGGATTGGGTGGCCAATTTTCCCTGGCAGGCCACCTGACTCATTCTACCTGGCCTTCCGGCTGGTCCGGGATTTTGGCAGGCCACCACGCTGGGTGCACTCTGCTATCCATGGGGCCTGGGACTCTGGGCGGCCTCCCGAGCCTTCTAACTTCTGGACTTGGGGCGTCTAATTGTTTGTTTTTTCTGGTGTGGGTCCTGAGCAAGGCTGTTTTTTGCTTGCTGGCCTGTTCCCCCCACCACCTGCCCTGGGTAGTTTGTGGTAGTTCCTGCTAGGGGAAGGGGGGCAGGTTTTTTGTTTTTTTTTTCTTTTGATGTTATGTTGGGTATCTGGTACCAACCCCTTGAAGGGGGGGAGCTCTGTCACATGCTGAGTCCGATGTTCTGCCGGACTCAGTCTCGTGGCTCCTTCTTTGTATGTACATTTATTTACCTGTTGTATTTTGGTATTCTCTTGAGTTTTCACTGCCTTTTATTTGTCTGTTGATGTCTCTGTTCGCTTTTGTTTTGTGTTGTTTCATTTGTAATCATTGTCTAGTCTGTATTTGGTTTTGTTTACATTTCAGTCTCTGGGTTGCCAGGTGGCTTTTCCGGTTTAGTGTGGGCGCTGCCTATCAAACTGCCAGCTGCCCCTCCCTCACCTGTCATTACTGTCAGCTGCTCTCCCTCATTATTATGATCAGCTGTCTCCAATTATTAGTTGTTGACTTCCCATCCTGCTCAGGTCAAGCCCACACCTGTGATCACTTCTGTTGTCAGTTCATTTTCTATTGAAGCACTGTCAGGTCATGTTATTATTGCCACTTCCTCATTCATGTTGGAATTTATGTCCTTCTATCAAGTGCTCCTTGGGACATTTATTCTTCCTCTACCTGCCTCGTCTCTTCCTGAGCTGTGTGCTCAGGAGTGCTACTTCCTGTAAGTTCCCTTGTGTTGCATTTTGTGTTTGGCACTTTTGAACTTTAGTATTTGTCAAATAAATGTTGCAAAATGTCATCCAGCGAATGGGTTCCTTTTTATCCATGTGCGCTGCATAAGAGTGCACATGACAGCAAATTTACAACAAACAGCAAGTTTATGGCGGAAAGGTTGTCAAAACTATGAGGAAACAAGTAAAACTACAATGAAAAAAAGACAACTTAATAAGGAAAAAATAAGTCACAATTTTTTAAGACAAAAGGGAGGAGATATACAAAGAAAAATATAGCAAAATTAAAAGGTACGTCATGAGGGTGAGTGCGGTGTTTCACCGGGCTATGCTCTCACTTTATATCTGGTTATGCCTTGTGTTTCCTCAGTCTTGTGTGATTATTTTGCAGTGCATTGTTCCAAGATGTATGACGCGTTTTGAGTTGCCAGTTACACTACCGTTCAAAAGTTTGGGGTCACCCAGACAATTATTTTGTGTTTTCCATGAAAAGTCACACTTATTTACCACCATGAGTTGTAAAATGAATAGAAAATATAGTCAAGACGTTGACAAGGTTAGAAATAATAATTTGTATTTGAAATAATAATTTTTTCCAGATACTCAACCTGCTCAAAGGAAGGTCAGTTTTATAGCTTCTCTAACCAGCTAAACTGTTTTCAGCTGTGCTAACATGATTGCACAATTCACTTCAATTCACTTCAATTCAATTCAATTCAACTTTATTTATATAGCGCCATTTCACAACAACAGTCATCTCATAGCACTATCAACTGTAGTTGATAGTGCTATGAGATGCAAGGGTTTTCTAATCATCCATTAGCCTTCTGACACAATGAGCAAACACATTGTACCATTAGAACACTGGAGTGATAGCTGCTGGAAATGGGCCTCTATACACTTATCTAGATATTGCACCAAAAACCAGACATTTGCAGCTAGAATAGTCATTTACCACATTAGCAATGTATATTAGATATTAGAGTGTATTTCTGATTAGTTTAAAGTTATCTTCATTGATAAAAACAGTGCTTTTCTTTCAAAAATAAGGAAATTTCTAAGTGACCCCAAACTTTTGAACGGTAGTGTATTTCTATTTTTGTACTCCTATTATTAGTATTATTTTGTAGTTCCTTTATGCATTCTTGTTCATCTGGCTCTTAGTGTTTATATTGTGTTCTCTTTTTGACAAAGCTCCCCACCTTGTTCTCCAGACGGTCCCACCTGGTAATCATCGTGTATTGGTCGCTCAGTCTTTCCCTGTTCTGTAATTAGGTCATCCTGCCCGCTCATGTGTTCCACACCTGCTGTCATTTACCTTGATTATTGCCTGCTTTATTTATAGCCTGACTCTGCCGTCACTCCTCGTCGGAGTCTCGTCAAGAATCCAGGTCAGTTAGAACCCTGTTCCTGTTCTAATGCCAGCTACTCCTTATCCCGTCAGGTTGTAAGTTTATTTTGTGCACTGTATGGACTTTGTGTTTTTGTTAAATAAATACCACAAACTACAGTTCAGCATCTGGGCTTTCCTCTCTGCCCGGAGGGGCAATTTATGACAGTTCGTGACAGAAGACTCCGACCAGTAAGAGACCCAGCTGCTGTGGTTTGTGGGTTTTTGTTTTCTTTTTTATTTAACTCACCTGTTTGTGGAGTGAATCATGTCCCCAGCATGTCAACCTCCGACAATCAAAGAGAGACTGGCAGCGGGATCCCCAAGTGTGGAGGAGGAATGGGCCACCAAATTCATCCAGAACTTCATGGGTGAAGCCCTCGCCTCCTGCAGCCCAAAGAAAATCTGGAAGATGGTGGATTCAGCGACCGCTATAGTCGAAGCACATCCTGGGTTGTGGAGGTTTTGCCATTTCGCGGAGCTGCTGGCTACGCTCTCCGTCCTGCAGCAGTCTTTTCCCGGGCTGACATGGGGGCTGCCTCCAGCAAGCCCAAAGCCAACACGGAAGCACGGTCCACAGCAGACGCCCTGCACGACCTCCAATTTGCCCATTCACCGCCATCTGGCTCCGGACCGCCAGAGGAATACTCCCGCCTCTCAGGCAGCAACCTCCCCTTCGCCGAGGCAGAAGACTTCCGCAGCAGTGCCCTCTCAGTGCTTTTCCTTTCCGGCTGTTTCGTCAGCTTTCTCCCTGTCCGCAACTGCTGTCTCCTGCGCCTTCTCGGCTATTTCTCACGCTGCTGAGAGGTCAGCCGTTTCCTTCCTGGCTCCACCCGTCACCGTGTCTGCAGGTGCGGCTCCTCCACATTCCACTGAGGGACCCGTCACCGTGTCTGCAGGGACGGCTCCTTCACATTCCACTGAGGGGCCCACTACCGTTGAAGCCACGGAGAGGGTGGATTCCACACCTACTGCATCAGAAAACATCACACGCTGGGAACACAGGCAAGTGTCTTTTCATTTTCTTTTACCAACATATAAATTATCTTGCCTGATTCCCAGTGGTGAGGCTTAGTCCCCGCAGTCCTGTGAGCCCTCACCGCCTGCTGCAGTGAAAGACTTTTCACCTGCTCTCTCCATGTGTCCTCCTCTGCCCCCTGAGTGTCTGCTGACTACTGGGATGAACTGCCGGGTGATGGAGGAGCCTGCGGCCCTGGAGAACCTGGTTCCAGCCCTGCAGCCATGGTTAGGACAGAGGAAGAGTGCTGCCTGTAATCTGGATCCTATGCCAATGAGCAAGTGTCCCCAGGCTTCAGCTGTTCCGAATCCAGCACCAACAGGGAACGGACTTCCTGTCGCCATGCCGGGCAAGCCACCTGCATGGGTCGTGTCGCCGGGGGGTCCCAGGACTGCATTGACCACCATGTCTGCTGCTGGAGCTGCCGCAGCAGAGCCGGAGTTGGACCTACAGAGGACCGGGCCGAAGACATTGCCATCTGGATCGATGAAGCCCTGGACGGTGGTGGAGCTCGAGCTCAGGCAAGTGCTCTCCTTTGTTTTCATTGTTTCAATTTTGGAGAGATCTTGTCGGGCTCTTGGTGGGGAGAGCATAGTGCAGCCGTCAGCTGCACCTGAGCTCACCTCGCCGGGCTCCACTGCCGCCGGTGACCCTGAGCCTGTTTCTCTGCCTCTCTTTCCTGAGCTTTCCCCCAGGGTCACCAAGGATTGTCCAGCTTCGCTAGAGGTCTCAGTGGGTCTGGCCTCGCCGCCTGAGATCTCCGTGGGTCCAGCTCCCCCAGCCGGGGTTGTCGCGGACGTTCCGTCCCGGTCCAGGACCTCTGAGGGTACAGCTCCAACCGCCGAGGTCATGGTGGGTGCTCTGTCCCAGCCCGGGACCTCCAAGGGTGCTTCTTCCCCATTGGTTAAGGTCATCAAGGATGCTCCGTCCCAGCCCGGGACCTCCATGGGTGCAGCTCCTCCTCAGTCCGGGTGTCCATGGGTGCTGAATCCCAGTTGGAGACCGTCATGGGTGCTGTGCCCCAGACTGAAACCTACGTAGGTGTAGCTCTGACCCAGTCTGGGCCCACATAGAGTGCAGCTCTGTTCCAGCCCTGGGCCTCCATGGGTGCAGCTCCGCCCCAGCCCAGAGCCACTGTGGGTACTGTGATGTCCCAGTCCGGGACATCACAGGTGGACATCGAGGGTGCTGCAGAGCAGTCCGAAACCATCGTGGTCCCCTCTCCTCTTCCAGACGCCGTCGTGGTTCCCTCTCCTCTGCTGGATGCCGTCATGCTTCCCCTTCCTCTGCCAGATGCCGTCGTGGTTCCCTCTCCTCTGCCAGATGCCATTGTTGTCCCCTCTCCTCTGCCAGACGTCATCACGGTCCCCCCTCCTCTGCCAGATGTTATCTTTTTCCTTCTCCTCCGCCTGACGCCCTCGTGGTTCCCTCTCCTTCATGCGACGCCGCCATGGCTCCCACTCCTCCACCGGACATCTTCATTGTTTCCCCAATTCCTCTGTCCTTTTCTTCGTTGGGCCTCCCTGTGGGGCAGCCGTCTCCTGGGCCACCTATTCTGTTTAAGTGGCTAACGAACTCTGGCCGACCGCCTCACAGACTGTGCCGCTGGATTGGGTGGCCCACGTTCTGCGGCAGGCCACCCGATTCGTATCATCGTGCCATCTGCCAGGTCTGGGACTTTAGCTGGCCACCTGAACTGTCTAGCTTTTTGGTCCAGGGAGCCTAAATGCCTGGTTTTACTTGGGTGTCACCCTGAGTGGGTTTTATTGTTTTTGTTCCCACCTTGCCTGGCTCCCCCCACCACCCTCTCTTGCTGGTTTAGTGTTGTGCTCCTATTGGGGCGGTGCCTTTTTTATGTGACCCTGGGGTGTCTGGAATCCACTCCTTAAGGGGTGGGGGGGGGCGGCTCTGTCATGAGGCTGAGCGCAGTGTTTCACCGGGCTCATGCTCTCATTTTATTTCTGGTTATGTCTTGTGTTTCCTCAGTCTTGTGTGATTATTTTGCGGTGCACTGTTCCAAGATGTTTGATGTGTTTTGAGTTGCCGGTTATTTCTGTTTTTGTACTCCTGTTCTCAGTATTATTTTGTAGTTCCCGTTCTACCACCAGCTATCCCATCTATTTGTAAGTTTATTTTGTGCACTGTATAAACTTTGTGTTTTTGTTAAATAAATACCACAAACTACAGTTCAGCATCTGGGTCTTCCTCTCTGCCCAGAGGGGCAATTTATGACAGTTCGTGACAGACTCCGACCAGTAAGAGACCTAGCTGCTGTGGTTTGTGGGTTTTTGTTTTCTTTTTTTATTTCACTCACCTGTTTGTGGAGCAAATCATGTCCCTTGCACGCCGACCTCCAACAATAAAAGTGAGATTGGCAGTGGGATCCCTGAGTGTGGAGGAGGAATGGGCAGCCGAATTCATCCAGGGCTTCGTGGATGAAGCCCTCGCCTCCCGCAGCCCAAAGAAAATCTGGGAGATGGTGGATTCGGCAACCGCTATAGTCAAAGCACATCCTGGGTTCTATGCTCTCCGTCCTGCAGCAGTTTTTCCCCGGGCTGACGTGGGGGCTGCCTCCAGCGATCCCTAAGCCAACTCAAAAGTGTGGTCCATGGCAGATGCCTTGCTCCACTTCCAATTCGCCCATTCCTGCTCCAGCTCCCTCTGCTCCACGACGCCACCATCTGGCTCCGGATCGCTAGAGGAATACTCCCTCCTCTCAGGCAGCAACCTCTCCTTTGCCGAGGCAGAAGACTCCACTCTGAGGCAGAAGACGCTGCAGCAGTGCCCTCTCAGTGCTTTTCCTCTCCGGCTGTTTCTTCAGCTTTATCCTTCTCCCCAGCTGCGGTTTCCTGCTCCTCCTTGGCGACTCCTCCCGCTGCTGAGAGGTTGGCTGTTTCCTTCCCGGCTCCGCCCATTACCGTGTCTGCAGGGGCGGCTTCAGCTGTGCGGCAGCACCAATACGGAACGGACCTCCTGTTGCCACGCCAGGTGAGCCACCTGCATGGGTCATGTTGCCAGGGGTTCCCAGGACTGCATTGACCACCATGCCAGGGCCACCAGAGCAGAGCCGTAGTTGGACCTACAGAGGACCAGGCCCGAGACGTCACCATCTGGATCGATGGAGTCCTGGACGGTGGCGGAGCTTGAGTTTAGGCAAGTGCTCTCCGTTGTTTTCATTGTTTCAATTTTGAAGAGATCTTGTCCGGGTTCTTGGTGGGGAGAGCCAAGTGTAGCTCTCAGCTACACCTGAGCTCACCTCGCCGGGCTCCACTGCCACTGGTGACTCTGAGCCTGTTTCTCTGCCTCTCTTGCCTGAGCTTTCCCCCAGAGTCACCAAGGATTGTCCAGCTTCATTAAAGGTCTCGGTGGGTCCGGCCTCACCGACTGAGATCACCGTGGGTCCAGCTCCCCCTGCCGAGGTCGTCGCGGATGCTCCGTCCCAGTCCAGGCCTCCGAGGGTGCAGCTCCAACCACCAAGGTTGTCGCGGGTGCTCCGTCCCAGCCCAGGACCTCCAAGGGTGCTGCTTCCCCATTGGCAAAGGTCGTCGGGGGTGATCCATACCAGCCTGGGACCTCCGTGGGTGCAGCTCCTCCTCAGTCCGGATCTCCATTGGTGCTCTGTCCCAGTAGCAGACCGTCATTCGTGCTGCGCCCCAGCCTGAAACCTATGGGGGTGTTGCGCTCCAGTGTGGGACCGCCATGGGTGCTACGCTCCAGCCCGGTGGCCACCATGGGTGCAGCTCTGGCCCAGTCTGGGTCCACTGTGGGTGCAGATCTGGCCTTGTCCAGGCCCACCGAGGGTGCAGCTCCGCTCCAGCCCGGAGCCACCGTGGGTGCTGCGATGTCCCAGTCTGGGACCATCGAGGGTGCTGCAGACCAGTCCAAAACTGTTGTGGTCCCCTCTCCTCTGCCAGACGCCGTCGTGGTTCCCCTCCTCTGCCAGATGCCGTCGTGGTTCTCTCTCCTCTGTCAGATGCTGTTGTGGTTCCCTTTCCTCTTCCAAATACCGTTGCGGTCCCCTCTCCTCTGCCAGACATCTTTGTGGTCCCCCCTCCTCTGCCAGACGTCGTGGTTCCCCCTCCTCTGCTGGATGCCATTGTTGTTTGCCTTCGTCTGCCAGATGCCGTTGTGGTTCCATCTGCTCTGGCAGATGCCGTCGTGGTTCCCTCTCCTTTGCCAGACTCCATTGTGGTTCTGTCTCCTCTTCCAGGTGCCATTGTGGTCCCCTCTTCTCTTCCAGATGTTGTCATAGTCCCCTCTCCTCTGCCAGACATCATCATCATCCCTTCTCCTCCACCCGACGTTGTTGTGGTTCCTTCTTCTAACTAACTAACTAACTAACTAACTAACTAACTAACCTGCACTTATAAAGTGCTTTTCTAGTCACAAAGACCACTCAAAGCGCTTTCACTAATACTAACCCTCTATTCTAAGGGCCTATAGGAAACAGATATCTAGGGACAATTTAGAACAGCCAATTAACCTAACATGAATGTCTTTGGATTGTGGGAGGAAACCGGAGCCCCCGGAGTAAACCCACACAGCACAGGGAGAACATGCAAATTCCACACAGAAAGGTTCCAACCCCTGCCAACCTGGGGATTCGAACCAGGAACCTTCTAGCTGTACAGCAACAGTGCTAACCACTGCACCACCGTGCTGCCCTTCTTCTCCACTGGACATCGTCATGGTTTCACCTCCTGGGCCACCTCTTCTGTTTCGGTGGCTAAAGAACTCTGGCCAACCGCCTCACAGACTGTGCCGCTGGATTGGGTGGCCCACGTTCTGCGGCAGGCCACCCGATTAGTACCTTCAAGCCATCTGCCAGGTCTGGGACTTTAGCCGGCCACCTGAACTGTCTAGCTTTTTGGTCCAGGGAGCCTAAATTCCTGATTTTTCTTGGGTGTCACCCTGAGTGAGTTTTATTGTTTTTGTTCCCACCTTGCCTGGCTCCCCCCACCACCCTCCCTTGCTGGTTTAGTGTTGTTCTCCTATTGGGGAGGAGGTCTTTTTTTTTGGTGTGACCCTGGGGTGTCTGGAATCCACTTCTTTGGGGGGGGGCTCTGTCATGAGGCTGAGCATGGTGTTTCACCGGGCTCATGCTCTCACTTTATTTCTGGTTATGTCTTGTGTTACCTCAGTCTTGTGTGATTATTTTATGGTGCACAGTTCCAAGATGTACAGTATAATGTGTTTTGGGTTCCCGGTCATTTCTGGTTTTGTACTCCTGTTCTCAGTGTTATTTTGTAGTTCCTTTATGCATTCTTGTTCATCTTGCTCTTAGTGTTTATATTGTGTTCTCTTTCTGACACAGCTCCCCACCTTGTTCCCCAGAAAATCCTACCTGGTAATCATCTTGTATTGGTCGCTCAGTCTTTCCCTGTTCTGTAATTAGGTCATCCTGTCCGCTCATGTGTTCCACACCTGCTGTCATTTACCTTGATTTACCTTGGGCAGCACAGTGGTGCAGTGGTTAGCACTGTTGCCTTACAGCTAGAAGGTTCCTGGTTCGAATCCCCAGGCTGGCAGGGGTTGGAACCTTTCTGTGTGGAGTTTGCATGTTCTCCCTGTGCTGCGTGGGTTTACTCCGGGGGCTCCGGTTTCCTCCCACAATCCAAAGACATGCATGTTAGGTTAATTGGCTGTTCTAAAATTGTCCCTAGATATCTGTCTTCTATAGGCCCTTAGAATAGAGGGTTAGTACTAGTGAAAGTGCTTTGAGTGGTCTTTGTGACTTGAAAAGCGCTATATAAGTGCAGGTTAGTTAGTTAGTTAGTTAGTTGATTATTGTCTGCTCTATTTATAGCCTGACTCTGCCATCACTCCTCGCTGGAGTCTCGTCAAGAATCCAGGCCAGTTAGAACCCTGTTCCTGTTCTAACACCAGCTACTCCTTATCCCGTCAAGTTGTAAGTTTATTTTGTGCACTGTATGGACTTTGTGTTTTTGTTAAATAAATACCAAAAACGACAGTTCAGCATCTGGGTCGTCCTCTCTGCCCGGAGGGGAAATTTATGACAGTTCGTGACAGTAAACACAAAATGCAGGGTTTTTTTTAAATAAAGGTGTTTATTATTAAGGGGAAAAAATCCAAACCTAAATGGTCCTGTGTGAAAAAAAGAGATGGCCCCCTAAACCTAATAATTGGTTGGGCCACCCTTAGCAGCAACAACAGCAATCTAGCATTTTCCATAACTGGCAATGAGTCTTTTTACAGCGCTGTGGAGGAATTTTGGCCCACTTATCTTTGCAGAATTGTTGTAATTCAGCCACATTGAACGGTTATGCTGTTTCATTCCATCTAGCAACAATGCTCTGCACTGTGTGTGTTTATATATTTACATATTTATTCCATCTAGCTACAATGCTCAGCACTGGGTGTGTTTATATATTTATATATCTACATATTATTCCATCTAGCTACATTGCTCCGCACTGTGTGTGTTTATATACTTGCATATTTATTCCACCTAGCTGCAATGCTCCGTACTGTGGGTGTTTATATATTTACATATTTATTCCATCTAGCTACAATGCTCTGCACTGTGTGTTCATATATTCATATATTTATTCCATCCAGCTACAATGCTCTGCACTGTGTGTCTGTGTGTGTGTGTATATATATATATTTTATAGTAATACGTACATATGTATATTAGCTGCTCTTGCTTGCTTGTTTTTTTTCTTGCCTTCTGATTGTTGCTCTGAGTGTTGCTATCCCTGTGCTGTTGCAATCCTGGAATTTCCCCGTTGTGGGACTAATAAAGGCTTATCTTATCTTATCTTATCTTATCTTACATTGGAGGGTTTTCAAGCCTGAACCGCCTTTTTAAGGTCATGCCACAGCATCTCAATCAGATTCAGGTCAGGACTTTGATTAGGCTACTCCAAAGTCTTCATTTTGTTTTTCTTAAGCCATTCAGAGGTGGACTTGCTGGTGTGTTTTGGATCATTGTCCTGCTGCAGAACCCAAGCGCGCTTCAGCTTGAGGTCATGAATAGATGGCCGGACATTCTCCTTCAGGATTTTTTGGTAGACAGCAGAATTCATGCTTCCATTTACCACAGCAAGTCTCCCAGGTCCTGAATCAGCAAAACAGCCCCAGACCATCACACGCACCACCATATTTTACTGTTGGTATGATCTTCCTTTTCTGAAATGCTGTGTTACTTTTATGCCAGATGTAATGGGGCACACACATTCCAAAAAGTTCAACTTTTGTCTCGTCAGTCCACAGAATATTTTCCCAAAAGTCTTGAGGATCATCATGTTTTCTGGCAAAACTGAAACAATCTTTTATGTTCTTTTTGCTTAGCAGTGCTTTTCGTATAGAACTCTGCCATGCAGGCCATTTTTGCCCAGTCTCTTTCTTATTGTGGAGTCATGGACACTGACATTAACTGATGCAAGTGAGGCCTGTAGTTCTTTGGATATTGTTGTGGGGTCTTTTGTGACCTCTTGGAAGAGTGAGTCATCGCTGCGCTCTTGGGGTAATTTTGGTTGGTTGGCCACTCCTGGGAAGGTTCACCACTGTTCCATGTTTTCGCCATTTGTGGATAATGGCTCTCACTGTGGTTCACTGGAGTCCCAAAGCTTTAGAAATGGCTTTGAAACCTTTTCCAGACTGATAGATCTCAATTACTTTGTTTCTTATTTGTTCCTGAATTTCTTTGGACTGCAGAATGATGTCTAGCTTTTTTTGGTCTACTTCACTTTGTCATGCAGGTCCTATTTAAGTGATTTCTTGATTCGTAACAGGTGTGGCAATAATCAGGCCTGGGTGTGGCTAGAGAAATTGAACTCAGCTTTCCAAAGATGTGATAAACCACAGATAATTTATGTCTTAATGGGGGACAATCACTTTTTCACACAGGGCTATGTTGCTTTGGATTTTTTTTTACCCTTAATAATAAATATAATTTAAAAACTGCATTTTGTGTTTACTTGTGTTATCTTTGTCTAATATTTAAATTTGTTTCATGATCTGAAACATTTATGTGTGACAAAAAATTTTAAAAAATAAGAAATCAGGAAGGGGCAAACACTTTTTCACACTACTGTAGTTGCAGATCCAACCTAAATAAATAAAGGTGGGAATTTACATTTACCTACAAAATCATGGAGAGGTGGCCTAGTGGCTGAACAGCTGCCAAACAAGTGGAAGGTCATGTGTTCACGACTGGGTCAGGATGGGTGTCTGGTGTCAGACCTTTGCCAAATCAAATATGCAGAACATGATGATATGCTGTGGTGACCCCAAAAAGTAGAAAATCAATCAGACTTTATTTATAAAGCACTTTTCATACAGTGTAGCAGCTCAAAGGGCTGTGCAAAATAATAAACAACATACACAAAAAGCCAAAACAGTCTCCCCCACTCACAACCAGTGTGCCATTTGTGAAAAAGCTAGAGGGGGGGAATATTTTTGAAACATTTTTATTCATAAAAATAATTCAAGAACAGCATGCCTAAATTAAGTATGAAGCTTGTTGGGCTTTTTGCAGATATATATATATTATATATTACGTATAAACCACTATAATTATAGCCTAGTTAAATAAGAAATATTAACTTACCCCAGCCATGGTTTGTGCACGGCGCTCTAGAAAAAACAATCTGTGCCCTGTATCGCAGCAGCAGCTTGTCACTCTCAGCTCAGCACTTGCGCTTTTCCTATGGTTAGACTGTCTTGCTGATTTTTTAATAGCAGTCTCTAAATAACAATGGACAGGAAATGTATTCTAGCAGCAAACATTAAGCAACTAAAGACTAAACTAAAATGGAGGGGGAAAAGGAATAGACTACTTACATACGTATACCTGCTTTGGAAGGCAGTTGTGTCTTTAAAGTGGGACCCAAGGTAGCAGGCAGGACTTGGTGCAATAATGATTTATTAACAGAAAACAAAACAAACAAACAAAAGCAGCTCAGGGGCTGTCAAACACAAAGCATGCAGAGAACAATGAACACTTACAGCCAGAAGATGAAGAGGGTAATTGATAAATGGCTGCACGGTGGTGCAGTGGTTAGCACTGCAGCAGCACAGTTTTACCCTCGGCCAGGGGATCGCGGGGATCATGAGATCGTGGGTTCGATCCCTGCCCCCGGCCAACAGTGATCTGTGTGGAGTTTGCATATTCTCCCCGTGTTGTGTGGGTTTACTCCGGGATTTCTCCGGTTTCCTCCCACATGCTAAAAACATGCAGGTTAGGGATATGGGGCGCTTGCGCACGCAGCGACCGGCAGCTGGTGGCTTGTCACCAGACTGCAAAACAAATCTACCTACGGGTACAAAATAAGTACAAAAAAAAAAAAAAAAATGATCCCACAATCACACAGACTGACATATACATATACTGATTCTACTTCCGGCGCCACACGAGTCTGCTGCCTTTTTGCAACAGCGGCTCAATTCTGAGGTTTTTTTCTTCCTCTATCTACACACTTTATTCATCACGGACACACAGATCGCCCCAAATGTCTCCCGAGCCGGCAGACGAAGCCACTGTTTACAACAGGAGACGGTACAGCAGGGAACAGCTGCTTGCACTTAATCGCCACTCGGTGCTAACGGAAAAACTCGACGTACCGGGAGAAATAAGGCGAAAACGACGTGGTTGTCGGGCTGGTGTTAGACGACGGACAAGGAGTATAAGGTACAGACCCACCCTCCCATCTGTTGTCATGGAGAATGTACGTTCTATATTGGGAAAGGTAGATGAGCTAGCGGCTATCTCCCGCTACGACAGCGTACACCGGGAATGCTCTCTCCTTTTGTTTACCGAGACGTGGCTAACTGAACTAGTAGCAGATGCTAACACTGAGCTGGAGGGTTTCCACGCGATACGGGCAGACCGAACACTAGACAGTGGCAAAGCAAGGGGCGGTGGAGTGTTGATCTATGTTAATAACAACTGGTGCAGACCGGGACACATCACTGTTAAACAACAGCGCTGCTGCAAAGACATCGAGTTGCTAGCTGTTAGCATGTGGCCTACATATCTCCCGAGGGAATACTCACACATGATCTGCATTGTTGTTTATGCAAATCCGACGGCGAACGCTGGGACAGAGCGTGACGTCATCCATTCACTAACTGGCAGGCTGCAGACAGAACACCCAGATGCTCTTCTCCTCATCTCAGGCGATTTCAACCATGTTTCACTGTCTCCCATTCTACCCACGTTTACCCAGTATGTCACATGCCACACTAGAGACAATAAAACACTGGACTTATTCTACGCAAACACTAAGGAGGTGTACACCTCATCACAACTACCCCCGCTCGGGAGATCGGATCACAACTTGGTTCATCTCCGGCCGGTGTACAAACCCCCTAGTGCACAGACAACCTCCAGCCATGCACACAGTGAAGTTATGGTCTGAGAAGGCAATGGACACTCTAAAGGACTGTTTTGAAACCACTGCCTGGGAGCAGCTCTGCGATCCACATGGTGAGGACATCAATGGCCTCACTCACACCATCACGGACTACATCAGCTTCTGTGTGGACAACACCGTTCCCACCAAAACCATACGGTGTTGCTCAAACAACAAACCCTGGATCAACCCTGAGATAAAAACACTTCTGAGAGAGAAGAAGAGGATCTTCAGGTCGGGGAACAGGGAGATGCTGAAGTCCGTACAGAGGGAGCTGAGGAGAAAGATCAGAGAAGGCAAGGACAGCTTCAGGAAGAAGATGGAGGACAAGCTGCAACAGAGCGACATCAGTGGGGTCTGGAGAAACCTTAAAACCATCTCTGGGCTCCAGAATACCTCCCCCCAGGCCACGGGGGGCAGGGAGTGGGCGAACAATCTGAATCTGTTTTTTAATAGGTTTGACCAACCGCCCTCCCCTCCGACTGCACAACGACCACTGCTGCCACTGAAGACATCAAGTCCTGCTTCCCACTCCCCACTCCACCATCACCCCCCACTCCCAACACACAGCCCCCCAACCTGACCCTCACTAAGACCCAGGTGAGGACGGAGCTGAGGAAGATCAAGGCGAGGAAGGCGTCGGGACCGGACGGCATCAGTGCAAAGCTCCTCAAGTCCTGTGCAGACCAGCTGTGTGGGATTGTGGAGTATATCTTCAACCTGAGCCTGAAGCTGGGGAGGGTACCACAGTTGTGGAAAACATCTTGTGTGGTACCTGTACCAAAGGCTTCCCACCCCAAAGATCTGAACAGCTACAGACCAGTGGCCCTGATGTCCCACATGATGAAGACCCTGGAGAGACTGCTCCTTGCTCACCTCCGCCCCCTGGTGGGACCAGCGATGGATCCACTCCAGTTTGCCTACCAGCATGGTATTGGGGTGGAAGATGCGGTCATCTTCATCCTTCACCGTTCTCTGTTCCACCTGGAGAAGCCTGGGAATGCAGTGAGGATCATGTTCTTTGACTTCTCCAGTGCTTTCAACACCATCCAACCGATGATCCTGAAGGACAAGTTGCTGTGCGCAGGGGTGGACCAGCACCTGTCATCATGGATCCTGGACTACCTCACAAACCAGCCACAGTTTGTGAGAACCCGTGACTGTGTGTCCAACACGATCATCAGTAGCACGGGGGCCCCCCAGGGAACGGTTTTGGCTCCCTTCCTGTTCACCCTTTATACTGCGGACTTCTCACACAACACAACACACTGCCATCTACAGAAGTTCTCTGACGACTCTGTGATCGTCGGCCTCATCTCCAACGGAGATGAAGCTGAGTACAGAGGACTTATCCAGGACTTTGTGGACTGGTGCCATCGGAACTGCCTCCAGATCAACGCGAGGAAAACTAAGGAGCTGGTGGTGAACTGCCGCAGGCAAGGACAACCCCTCACAGCACCAGTAAACATCCAGGGAACAGACATTGAGATGGTGACATCCCAAGTACCTGGGTGTTCATCTGAACAATAAACTAGACTGGTCACACAATACCGACGCACTCTACAAGAAGGGACAGCGCAGGCTGTTCCTACTGAGGAGACTCAGGTCTTTTGGTGTACAAGGGGTGCTGCCAAAGACATTCTATGACACGGTGGTGGCATCAGCCATCACTTTTGGAGTGGTCTGCTGGGGCAGTGGCATTACTGCAGCCGATAGGAAGAGACTGAACAAACTGATCAAGAAAGCTAGCTCTGTCCTGGGGCAGCGCCTTGACCCAGTGGAGGGGATGGGAGAGAGAAGGATGGTGGCTAAACTGTCATCTCTGCTGGAGTCTGAGTTCCACCCTATGTAGGACACACTGAATGCACCAAGGAGCTCATTTAGCAGCAGACTACATCATCCTAGGTGCACAACCAAGAGGTTTCGCAGGTCCTTCCTACCAATGGCTATCAGACTGTATAACCTAAGCAGGGCTGCTCGCAGAGATAGCAAAAAGACGTGACAACCTAATAGTATTGAATGCAAAAGACGCAATAGACTTACACAAATGGTCCCCTCCAGTATACAACTAGGAAAATACCGGTAGCTACGGAGGGTGACAGTATGTATGGGTACATAATCATACCATGTAGGATAACTAAGTAGACGGTTATGCTGTTCATTCCATCTAGCTACAATGCTCTGCACTGTGTGTGTTTATATATTTACATATTTATTCCATTTATTACATATTTATTCCATCTAGCTACAACACTGTGTGTTTATATATCTATATATTTATTCCATCTAGCTGCGATGCTCCGCATTGTGTGTCTATATATTTATGTTTATATGTACATATGTATACTCACTGCTCTTGTTTTTTTCTTGCCTTCTGATTGTTGCTCTGAGTGTTGCTATCCCTGTGCTGTTTCAATCCTGGAATTTCCCCATTGTGGGACTAATAAAGGCTTATCTTATCTTATACAGACGTGGACAAAATTGTTGGTACCCCTCTGTCAATGAAAGAAAAACCCACAATGGTCACAGAAATAACTTGGATCTGACAAAAGTGGTAATAAATAAAAACTGTATGAAACTTAACCAGTGAAAATCAGACAATGCTTTTAAATTGTGGTTCAACAGAATTATTTTAAAAAACAAACTCATGAAACAGGCCTGGACAAAAATGATGGCACCCCTAGAAAAGATTGAAAATAATGTGACCATAGGGACATGTTCAACCAAGATGTGTCCTCTACTTAACATCACAGGTGTCTACAAACTTGTAATCAGTCAGTCAACCTATTTAAAGGGTGACAAGCAGTCACTGTGCTGTTTGGTGACATGGTGTGTACCACACTAAACATGGACCAGAGGAAGCAAAGGAGAGAGTTGTCTCAGGAGATTAGAAAGAAAATTATAGACAAGCCTGTTAAAGGTAAAGGCTATAAGACCATCTCCAAGCAGCTTGATGTTCCTGTGACTACAGTTGCACGTATTATTCAGAAATTTAAAATCCACGGGACTGTAGCCAACCTCCCTGGACGTGGCCGCAGGAGGAGGCAGATAATACGAATGGTAACAAAAGAGCCCAGAACAACCTCTAAACCCGGGGTCCCCAAACTTTTTCCTGTGAGGGCCACATAACTTTTGCCTTCTCTGATGGGGGCCGGGGTCAGTTTGTAAAAGAAAAAGTTTGACGATCGCAGGGGTGCCTAAACGTAAACATTTATTGTTTTCCAGAAAGCCACACATAACCAAATATTAATAACCCTTTCCGGGATCTTCATAGGAAAAAAGTCAGAAAATAAATAATAACACTATTAATGAAATAAATAACACTATTTGTGAAATAAATAATAACCAAATAACCCTCTCTGGGTTCTTCACAGAAAAAAAAGTCCATGGAACATTAACTTTCTGTTGTGCCGTGCACAATCTTAACAGGTAAAAGTTCAGCTTAGTTGCCAGAGCAGAATCTCTTCCTTAAATGACTCATATGAGCAGTCTCTCAAAGTTCTTGTGTTTCTTTCTTATAATCCTTTTGTAGGTTCCAGCAGGCTTGTAGACACCGCTGTTGAACAGCCTTTTCTTTGCATTGAACAAAAAAATAATCGTTTGGGGGGTTCAGATAGGGGCACAGACTGCAGAAGGGTGGAATAGAATGTCACGTTCTATGCGTGTATTAGTCTCGATTGCATGGCCAGACTGAAAAAAAAAAATCATAATGCTTACCAGTGTGGAGGCAAAAAATAGTCCACAGCGCGGCAGAAGGGAGAGACAGTCCATTCATGTCAGGTCACCAGTGTGGAGGAAAAAATAAGTGCAGGCGGACACAGCAAGCCGAAGTTTAAAGGTGTTTTATTCCTCCATCACGAGGCTCACCCAGCACTCCGGCTGCGTGCTGTGAGTGAGCCCTGAGTAGTTGTCTAAGAGCGAATTCTAAGTGCGATAGTGAGGCATGTACAGTCAGCTCTTTTATACAGTGATACAGACAGAATGCATGGCACAGAATGCATGGCTGAGCACACGCTCAGCAGGGGAACGAGACGGCGCTCGGCCGGCTTTGGAAGCGAGGTGCGGGAAAAGCTCTGCAGGAGGAGGTGGAGGGGGGTGGGGGTAAGCGTCTCTGGTATTGTTCAGGGGGCCGGGCCAAATGTGGAGGCGGGCTGTATCCAGCCTGCGGGCCGTAGTTTGGGGACCACTGCTCTAAACACATTCATGGTGAACTCCAAGGTCAAGGTACATCAGTGTCAGATTGCACCATCTGTCATCGTTTGAGCCAAAGTGGACTTCATGGGAGACAACCAAGGAGGACACCACTGTTGAAAACAAATCATAAAAAAGCCAGACTGGAATTTGCCAAACTGCATGTTGACAAGCCACAAAGCTTCTGGGAGAATGTCCTATGGACAGACGAGACAAAACTGGAACTTTTGGCAAGGCACATCAGCTCTATGTTCACAGATGCAAAAATGAAGCGTACCAAGAAAAGAACACTGTCCCTACTGTGAAACATGGGGGAGGTTCTGTTATGTTCTGGGGCTGCTTTGCTGCATCTGGCACAGGGTGTCTTGAATCTGTGCAGGGTACAATGAATTCTCAAGACTATCAAAGTATTCTACAGAGAAATGTGCTGCCCAGTGTCAGACAGCTTGGTCTCAGTCGCAGGTCATGGGTCTTGCAACAGGATAATGACCCAAAACACACAGCTAAAAACACCCAAGAATGACTAAGAGTGAAACGTTGGACTATTCTAAAGTGACCTTCTGTGAGCCCTGATCTAAATCCCATTGAACATCTGTGGAAGGAGCTGAAACATGCCGTCTGGAGAAGGCACCCTTCAAACCTGAGACAACTGGAGCAGTTTGCTGATGAGGAGTGGGCCAAAATACCTGCTGAGAGGTGCAGAAGTCTCATTGACAGTTACAGAAATCGTTTGATGCAGTGATTGCCTCAAAAGGTTGTGCAACAAAATATTAAGTTAAGGGTACCATCATTTTTGTCCAGGCCTGTTTCATGAGTTTGTTTTTTAAAATAATTCTGTTGAACCACAATTCAAAAGCATTTTCATTTTCATTGGTTAATTTTCATAGAATTTTTATTTATTACCACTTTTGTCAGATTTAAGTTATTTCTGTGACCATTGTGGGTTTTTCTTTCATTAACAGAGGGGTACCAACAATTTTGTCCACGTCTGTATATTGGTGAGAGATGATTGCACTAACATGAGACAGCTGGGACTACTTGAGAGATAACAGGGGAGCAGCTACAAACAGGACGGCGGAGCTGTGCAGACAGAGGACACTGAAGAACAGAGAGGACAAATAATGCAAACAATAATCATTAATAAACCAAATCAGGGAGAAAACATAACTGAACTAAGAACCTGTGTGGTGACCTGCTCTGCTTGCCTGCTGCCCTAATTGCCTCCACAGCTGCGCGCACACCTGGTCATCTCATCAGACAGCCTTCTTAAGCCGTGCTGTCCTGTGGTCTGCACGGAGACCTCAACGCTCCTTTGGTCTGGAAGGACCTCCTCGACTAACTTCATCATCCTGCTCCGGAGAATCTTCTTCGCCTATCCTGCTTCGTCAGGTCTTCTGAGGGCCAAAGCTCTTCCAACACCAAGTAAACCTCTGGGATTCCATCCCTTCTACACTTCACCTTTTCTCCCCTGTGCACAGGTGGAAGCCTCCTGGCGGTGGACCTCCTCCTCCTGGCAGCGGACCTGTGCTTCTTCCCGCACACTGCATGAGCACCGTATACTCACCTGCTAATCCTCACCTCGCTCCTCAGTGACAACATGGACACGGAACGGACTGCAGCTGGTTCGGAGCCTCTGGGAGTTCTTCAGTGCCTCAGCCCTTCTTCCATTCTGTACATTCACCTGTTTATTCACCCTGGTATCAGTAAACTCATCTGCCTGTCTGTCCTCTCTCCTAGGGTTGCCAGTTCGTACCGTGCTCTGCTCGCCCAGCTGCTCACTTCAGCACACACGCACACATTCACATTTACTCACGCTGCAATAAAAGATAATTGTATTTATTCTGAATCTGAGTCTGCTTCTGGATTTTACCAAACATGTCAGTACGTCTCCGTCAGACTAACCCAGCAGACAGTGCTCTCACACAGAGACAACACCGTTGAGGCTCTGGTAGATTAGTTATCTCACCAGCAGCAAGTCATGCTTACACAACTCATGCTGATTAACACTTGCCTGGATCAACTCACACCAACGCAGCCCTTTCCACGTGCTCCCGGGGGAGCAACTGGGCCAGCTAGTCCCACCCCTCCTCTCTCCCAGCAGTCTCAGCTGACGCCAGTCCCCACTTTCACGCGATTCAGTGGTAAGCTAGGGGAGGCATGGGGTTTGTTGCTTCAGTGCGGTATTGTGTTCCAGCGTGTGCCGGGGGATTTCTCCACTAATCATAGCCACATTGGGTATGTGGTCAATCTCTTGGAGGGGCGGACCTTAGCCTGGGCTTCCTCCGTAATGGCTCGGCCTGATTACGCTAGTTTGACCTACGATTAGTTTGTGAGCGAGTTTAATGAGGTTTTCGACCACTCTGACCGAGATAGTGTCCTCACCACCCGGTTACTTTATCTCAAGCAGGGCAGTAGATCTGTGGCTGATTATTCAGTAGACTTCCGGGTGGTGGCAGTGGAGGTAGGGTGGGAGGATTCTTCTCTCTGCAGCATTTTCACCCGCAGCCTTAGCCCTAGCCTGCGAGACGAATTGGCCTGCGCTGAAAAGCCCAGCAAACTGAATGAGCTAATCTTCCTCACCATTAGCATTGATAATGCTAATGGCGTGGGACCTTAGAAATACCTAAGGACCTTAGGGACCTTAGAAACACCTTTCCAAGTCAAACTTTTAGTTTGGATGCAGTTACTCTTTCTCTTAATACGTCTGTGAGGAACCTTGGAGTTATTTTTGATCATGATCTGTTTTTCAGTTCACATATTAAAGACATTTCAAAGACTGCCTTCTATCATTTGTGTAATATTGCCAAGATTAGGAGCATCTTGTCTCAGAGTGATGCTGAGAAACTGATTTATGCTTTTGTTAGCTCTAGATTAGATTATTGTAACTCTTTATTATCAGGTTGTCCTAAAACAGCTCTAAAAAGTCTTCCGTTGATCCAAAATGCTGCTGGAAGAGTTTTAACAAGGTACTAGAAAGAGACATATCTCTCCGGCTCTGGCCTCCCCTCATTGGCTTCCCACAGAGTTTAGAATTAAGTTTAAAATCCTTCTTCTCACTTTTAAAGCTCTAAACAATCAGGCCCCTTTTTATTTAAAAGATCTAATATTACCCTATTATCCTAACAGAGCACTACGCTACCAAAATGCTGGATTACTTGTAACACCTAGAATCTCCAAAAGTACAATGGGGGGCAGAGCCTTCAGTTATCAAGCTCCTCTCCTGTGGAACCAGCTGCCAATCTGGATTCAGGAGTCAGACTCGATCTCTGTTTTTAATAATAGGGTTAAAACCTTCCTTTTTGATATAGCCTACAATTGGGGAGGGATCATGTGTTTCTGAACCCTCCCTTAGTTAGTTATGCTGCTATTAGATTTAGACAGCCGGGGGACCTCCAATAATTGCACTGGGCTTCACTGCTTTCTTAACTCTCAATGAAATTTTTTTTTTTTTTTTGGGTTCTCTCCCATAGATTGAGTCCCCATCGTGCTGTTTGCTCTCTACATATCTGTTCTTTTCATCTTCTCTATCCCCTCACCCCACAGCCAGTCGCAGCAAATGACTGCCCCTTCCTGAGCCTGGTTCTGCTGAAGGTTTCTTCCTGTCAAAAGGGAGTTTTTCCTCTCCACCGTTGCCAAGCGCTTGCTCATAGGGGATCGCCTGATTGCTGGGGTCTTTCTGCAATTGTGGGGGTTTCCCCTACAGTTGAAAGTGCTATGAGATGACTGTTGTTGTGAAATGGCGCTATATAAATAAAGTTGAACTGAATTGAATTGAACTGAATAACCGGCTGAGGGAGCAAGCCAGCGAGTGTCAACCTCCTGGTTGTCCGGGCTCACAGTCTGGCCACTCCCCACAGCCCCCCTGCTAACCCCCCCCCCCCCCGATCCCTTAGAGATGGAGGAGCCCATGGTGATGGGCCAATCTAAGCCGCCTCTGGCTGAAAAGCATCGCTGCCGGGAGCTTGGATTGTGCTTGGACTGTGCTAGCGATGAGCACGAGCTGGCTTCTTGCCCCATTTGGCCAAAAGTGGGGGTCCGTGCATCACATTAGGGGGACTTACGGACCCACCTCGGGTGAATTCCCTTACAAAATTTCTGCTTCCCATTTGTATCTTCCATAATCACAGTGAAATATCAACCCATGCACTCACTGATTCCGGGGCCGAGCCGAGCTTCATTTCTGAGAATCTGGCAACCCGACTGGGGCTCCCTTGCCATCAGCCGAAGACTCCATTGAAATTAATTGCTCTGTCAAAGGCTCCACTGGCTATCATCACGAAACAGTCTGCTCTGGTCTCTGTGTTGGTATCAGGCAATCACCGGGAGCAAATTAGGTTCTTTGTGCTTCCTGTTTCAGCCTCCCTGGTGATTCTGGGTTACCCTTGGTTCCAGCTACACAATCCAGTTATTGATTGGCCATCAGGAAGCATTGTCTCCTGGAGCTCTTTCTGCCTGAGCGCCTGTCTGCAGTCTGCTGCTTGCTTTTCCTCCGTTCCCCTCTGTTCTCCTGACGCACCTCCGCCTGACCTTTCATCGGTACCCCCCGAATACCATGACCTGGGCACCTTGTTTAGCAAGGCTCAAGCGCTATCACTTCCCCCTCATCGCCCCTATGATTGTACCATTTACCTCCTGCCTGGGGCTCCTTTTTCATCCAGACGGCTTTATAGCCTCTCTGCCCTGGAGCGGGCAGCGATGGATAAATACATCAAGGAATCCCTAAGCTCGGGCATTATCAGGCCATCATTCTCAGCAGTGGAGGCGGGATTTTTTTTTGTTGGGAAGAAGGACAGTTCGCTGACGCCATGTATTGATTTTAGGGAGCTGAATAACATCACAGTCAAGGACAAGTACACTCTCCCCCTCATTAACACTGCTTTTGATTCCCTCCAGGGGGCCTCAGTGTTCACTAAACTGGATCTAACTAACTAACTAACCTGCACTTATATAGCGCTTTTCTAGTCACAAAGACCACTCAAAGCGCTTTCATTAATACTAACCCTCTATTCTAAGGGCCTATAGGAAACAGATATCTAGGGACAATTTAGAACAGCCAATTAACCTAACATGCATGTTTTTGGCATGTGGGAGGAAACGGGAGAAATCCCGGAGTAAACCCACGCAACACGGGGAGAACATGCAAACTCCACACAGATCACTGTTGGTCGGGGGCTGGGATCGAACCCACGATCCCACGATCCCCACAATCCCCCGGCCAAGGGTAAACTGTGCTGCCGCAGTGCTAACCACTGCGCCACCGTGCAGCCATCATGATCTCCGCAATACCTATCACCTGATGAGGATCAAGGAAGGGGATGAGTGGAAGACGGGGTTCCGCACTCCTAGTGGCCACTTCGAATACTTGGTGATGCCCTTTGGTTTGACTAAAGCTCCTGCTGTATTTCAACGGCTTATCAATGATGTGTTGAGAGATTTTTTGGACTCTTTTGTGTTTGTTTATTTGGACGACATCCTTATTTTTTCCCAGTCCCTCGATGAGCATCGGGTACACGTCAGGCAGGTCCTTCAGAGTTTACTGGAGAACAACCTGTTTGTCAAGGCCGAGAAATGTGAGTTTCACACCCCACGCACCACATATCTGGGATTCATAATCTCCCACAATCAGATCATTGCAGACCCGGACAAAGTAAAGGCAGTGGTAGAGTAGCCCATTCCATTTTCCCGGAAGCAGCTGCAGCAGTTTCTGGGCTTTGCCAATTTCTATCGCCACTTCATTAAAGACTTTAGCACCATTGCCCTACCCCTCACTCGCCTCACCTCCACGAAGGTTCCATTCCGGTGGATGGAGGAGGCGGAGGCAGCTTTTGTGAAGTTAAAATCATTGTTCTCCTCTCCTCCTATTTTGGCACAGGTGGACCCCGCGCTACAATGTCTGGAGGAGGTGGATGCCTCTGACTCCGGTGTGGAAGCGGTGTTGTCCCAACGTTCTCCCGCTGACGACAAGATCCACCCCTGCACGTTCTTCTCCCACCGTCTATCCCCTGCAGAATGGAATTACGACATCGGGGACAGGGAGCTGCTCGCGGTCAAGTTGGCCCTGGAGGAGTGGTGTCACTGGCTGGAGGGGGCCTCCCAGCTTTTTGTCGTTTGGACGGACCACAAGAATCTGGAGTACCTCAGGACAGCCAAACGACTCAACTCTCGGCAAGCCCACTGGTCCCTGTTTTTTGGCAGATTTAACTTCACCATCACCTATCACCCGGGGTCTAAGAACATCAAGCCTGACACCCTCTCCAGGCAATTTTGCCCTGATGCTGCTGAGGTGTCACCATCTCCCGTTGTGTCCCCTTCATGTATCATAGGCGCCCTCTCGTGGGGCATCAAGGAGAGGGTCAGGAGAGCACAGGAGACCAAGGCTGACCCGGGCGGGGGACCAGCGGGAAAGATGTATGTGCCCTCTGCGGTCCGGGGGGGGGGGGGGGGGGGTCATTAATTGGGCACACTCCTCCAAGCTGCTGTGCCACCCTGGGATGGTGCATACTGTGGCCCAAATCCAGAGAACTTTCTGGTGGCCATCACTATGGAGGGATGTTGAGGAGTACATCCGACTCTGCTCCCAGTGCACCACTTGCAAAACATCCTCCTCTCCACCGGCGAGCCTGCTTCATCCCCTCCCCATCCCCAGCAGACCCTGGTCCCATGTGGCCCTTGATTTTGTGACTGGTCTTCCCCCCTCTGCAGGCAACATCGTTGTCCTCACGATCATGGACAGATTCTCCAAGGCGGCCCACTTCACCCCCCTACAGGGGCTCCCCACGGCCAAGGAGACAGCGGACCTGGTTGTCCTACATGTGGTGCGGCTCCACGGCATCCCGATGGACATCATGTCGGACCGTGGGCCCCAGTTCGTCTCGCAGGTGTGGCGAGCCTTCTGCAAGGCTATCGGGGCCACGGTAAGTCTGTCCTCGGGGTACCATCCCCAGAGTAATGGTCAGTGTGAGCACACCAACCAGGAGCTGGACAAGGCACTGCGGTGCGTTACTGCCCCCAACCCGGCATCCTGGAGCTTCCACCTGCCTTTGGTCAAATATGCACATAACACTATGGTCTCCTCTGCTACAGGTCTTTCTCCATTCGAGGTCTCCCTTGGGTACAACCCCCCACCCCCCCACTATTCCCAGAGGAGGAGGGAAACATCGCTGTGCCCTCCGTGCAGGCCCACATAAAGTGCTGTCACTGGCTGTGGAAGGCTACCCGGACCGTGCTTCGGTACACGGCGGACCGCAACTCAGACATCGCCAACCACCACAGGACCCCGGCTCCGTCCTACTGGGTTGGGCAGCAGGTATGGTTGTCCACAAAGAACATCAATCTTAAGACTGAGTTCAGGAAACTATCCCAGTGCTTTATTGGTCCTTTCTCCATCACCCACATTGTTAATCCTGTCGCTGAATGCCTGGCTCTCCCCCCTCCTCTGCATCTGTCCCACCTTCCACGTCTCTCAGGTTAAGCCATTTGTTTTCAGCCCTCTGTGCCCCCCTCCCAAGTCACCACCTCCACCGGTGATGATCGATGGTGACCCCGCTTGGAAAGTCAACTCCATCCTGGACGTCCGACGCAGGGGTCATGGCCTCCAGTAACTGGTGGACTGGGAGGGTTTTGGTCCAGAATGGAGATCCTGGGTGTGTCCCTCCTTCATGATGGATCCACAGCTCATCAGGGACTTCCACCGGATGCACCCAGGTAGGTTGGATCGGCCGCTGAGAGGTGTCCCAGAGGGGGGGAGTACTGTGGTGACCTGCTCTGCGTGCCTGCTGCCCTAATTGCCTCCACAGCTGCGTGCACACCTGGTCATCTTATTAGACAGCCTTCTTAAGTCGTGCTGTCCTGTGGTCTGCGCAGAGACCTCAACGGTCTGGAAGGACTTCCTTGACTAACTTCGTCATCCTGCTCCGGAGAATCTTCTTCTTCACCTATCCTGCTCCGTCAGGTCTTCTGAGGGCCAGAGCTCTTCAACACCAAGTAAGCCTCTGGGATTCCATCCCTTCTACGATTCACCTTTTCTCCCCTGTGCATAAGTGGAAGCCCCCTGGCGGCGGACCTCCTCCTCCTGGCGGCGGACCTGTGCTTCTTCCCGCACACTGCATGAGCACCGTATACTCACCTGCTAATCCTCACCTCGCTCCTCGGCAACAACACGGACACAGAGTGGACTGCAGCTGGTTTGGAGCCTCTGGGAGTTCTTCAGTGCCTCAGCCCTTCATCCATTCTGTAAGACTGTACATTCACCTGTTTATTCACCCTGGTCTCAGTAAACTCATCTGCCTGTCTGTCCTCTCTCCTAGGGTTGCCAGTTCGTACCGTGCTTTGCTCGCCCAGCTGCTCACTTCAGCACACACGCACACATTCACATTCACTCACGCTGCAATAAAAGATAATTGTATTTATTCTGAATCTGAGTCTGCTTCTGGGTTTTACCAAACATGTCAACCTGAGGATAACCCAACAAACTAATGATAACAGAATAAAGGCACAACAGTTCAAAACCAACAGAAAGCGTTCCAGATATGACAATAAAAGAGGACTGGAGGAAAACGTTCAATCCAAACTCATCCAGTATTCGAGTAATCGTCAACATGAGAATCATTTTGGAGACCAAATCCACCACTGCAGGGAGGACTAATTGAAAATGTCTTCTGATTGGCTAGTGACTTAGTCACCAGCCCCATGCCTTAGCTATTTGATTAGCTGAAAGTGTTCGGACTGCTCTGTCTGCAGCAGATTAATTAGGTCACCTCACTGAGTTCAGATGGGTAAAGCATAAAACCAAGATAAAGGATTAAGCCAGGATTTTCAAATAATTCACCTTAATCTACACTTGACTTGGTTGTATAAAAGTAGGATACATTAAGCCCAGTCAAGTTGCTACTGAGATTTATGCTCTACAGCTAGCCTGGTCCAGAGCAGGCTAAGAGTCAGGCTAAAATTAATCCTTGTGATTTATTTGTCAGTGCAGGAGTCGATCCTATGAGAAATCAGTGCTTTTCTGGGTCAGTAAATGGTCCTGATGGAGTCTTACTAGTAGATGATAGATGATGTGTAAGGTGATTTTGATGAAGCTGCACTTAATACCTGAGAAGGTATTGAATTTTATTCCAAATGAATATTTCCAAAAAATATGAAAAAATGTTTTTTACCCAAACTAAGTGATATAGTATGACCGTCAGATGAAGGATGATGAGTGAGGTGATTATGGTGAAGCTGCACTCAGTTATTTAGAAGTTTTTAACTATTATTTCTAATAAATATTTCCCTAACCTATGATTTTTTTGGTCCAACTAACAAGTGTTACAAGCAGGAGACCCTAGTGGCTGGGCAGCATTTTGTGGCACTAACCTTGATGACGCTGAAATTTAATCCTAATAAATATTCCCAAAAGCTATGAAAAAAAATAAATAATCCAAACTATGTGTTGTAGTCTGACTAGAAGAAGATGGATTGCATGTGAGGTGATTTTGGTGAAGCCACACGTTGTAATTTTCAAGTGATTTGGACATTTTTTAAATAAATATTTCCCCAAACTATGAAAAATAAAATTTATGCAAACTAAGCATTTTAGTCTGACCAAAATGACACAACTGACCTATGAACTGATTCTGGTGATGTTACACCTCATGATCATGACCGTATTTAAGTTGTTTGTTTTTTTTCCCTTGGAGTTGCAATTTGCAGACTGTCCCTGCACATTCCTTTGCCTGGCAGCAGCTCATAGACACCAGTGTAATTCCTGGAGTTTAGAGGACGGCTCTTTTTAATGAAAATGAGGTTGTAGCTCGTTGTCCACTTTACCAATGTATTAGATTGGTGTGGTTTGTGTTAAGTCGGAAATAATACAGGATGGAGAGCTTCTTGAGGAACATACAACTGAACAATATTTAGCTCTTATTACAATTTATCTTCCCCACCGTAGCCCGCCTGACGTCACCAACTCCCCCCACCCTGGCAGTGCTATGGCAAACCCCAAAGTCCAATTCTCATACATAACATCCCCCCCCACACACACAAGTTCCAAACACAACACACTACCAAAATCAACACCAATTAATACAATAAACACAGTCCTTGTTCTCTTTTTTTTTGTGAACATAAAAACAAGTGGACTTATGGGCGTCTGGGTAGACTACCAGAGCGCCCTGCCAGGCTAGAGTGGGTTATTCTGCTGCTAAATCCAACCGGCACCGTCCATAATAGTCCTAGTGACGTAATCGTCCAGATATGCAGGCCTCTGACGCACTCTAGCCAGGCGTCCCCCACGAGGGGACACTGCACCATGCACCGTCGGCACAGCCTGTGAGTCCACATCAGGTGTGGTTGCCGAGTCCCAGCTCTCACTGAGGCTTCTCATGTTATCCTTGGGACCACACACCTTTCTGTGTGGAGTTTGCATGTTCTCCCTGTGCTGCGTGGGTTTACTCCGGGGGCTCCGGTTTCCTCCCACAATCCAAAGACATGCATGTTAGGTTAATTGGCTGTTCTAAATTGTCCCTAGATATCTGTTTCCTATAGGCCCTTAGAATAGAGGGTTAGTATTAGTGAAAGCGCTTTGAGTGGTCTTTGTGATTAGAAAAGCGCTATATAAGTGCAGGTTAGTTAGTTAGTTAGTTATCCAAATCCCGGTCAGGCAACGAACATCTCAGTCTGCTGGCATGCCACCTGGACCCATCATCAAGCTCGAAAGTGTCCGGGTCCCGCTGCCTCGTGATCTGCCGTGGTCCCGTCCAAAGTGGCTGCAACTTGTGAGTCCAGACAGGATGCCTGACCCAAACTCGATCCCTCTCCCTCAGGTCGTGGTCCCTCGCTCGATGCTTCTTATCAAATCGCTGTTTCATCCTGCGCTTCTGACCAGTGATCCTGCTCCTCAGTGCCACCATATCCTTCTGGGGAGACACCACCGGTGGTCCCAAGCGGTTTACCGGTAAAGACAGTTCTCGCACCACCATGATAGCCGCTGGGGAACAGTCCGTCATGGCATGGACCAATGCCCTATAGTGAAGCAAAGTGTTCTGGGGGGCATCTGAAAAGGGGAAGCCATCCGCCAGGTGCACTCTCAGTCTGTTCTTTAGGGTCTTATTGAACCTTTCGACCCCTCCATTGGCCTACGGATGGTAGAATGCCATCTTCACGTGCTCCACACCCCTGCTGCTCAAAAACTCCTCAAACGCCCCTAATACAAACTGTGGGCCATTGTCCGTTGTGAGTGTGTCCGAGGTTCCCCACCTGGCAAACGAAGATGTCAGGAACCCCGTAACCACTTCTGTCGTTACTGAGCTGGTAGGCAGCACCTCTGGCCATTTTGAGAACATGTCGTAGGCCACCAGCAGGAATCAGCTGTTAAAAGGCGCTGCATGGAATTCACCGCAGTTCACCGCAGATGTTCATGATTCCAAGACCCCTCTGGATATACGACTGGCCTAAGTGGTGGGGGAGGAGGTCCGCCGGTCTTGCCGCTCTCCAGGCATGGTACACAGTGCTTCACCATGGCCTCAATGTCATTATCAATGCCTGGCCACCAGACCAATCTTGTGCTACGTTGTTTCACTCTCACTACCCCCAGGTGGCCGTCATGCAACATTTCCAGGACCTGTGCCCTCAGGGAAGTTGGGATCAGAGCGCACTGGCCCCTGGCCACACATACCTCATTCCAGCAGCTTAACTCATCCTTGAAACAGTGATAGGGTGTTAGGGTCAAAGGTTAGGGTCAAAGTGTGCCAACACCGGTGGAGAGGTGAGTTTGCGTTTCAACTTGGAGACCGCCGCCGAACAGGCCGGTGTCCACTCCCACAGCGTGTCTTGTTTCAGCAGGGCTCGTAGATGCTCAATCGTTTCCAAATAGTGCGGAATGAATCACCCATAAAAGTTCACCATTCCTAGGAATGATGAGATCTGGACAGGCGTAGAAGGGTCAAGGATGCGGAGGACCGCCTCCACATTTGAATGCAGTGGTTGAAGGCCCCTCCCCATCAGTCAAAAACCCACAAACTTGATGGCGTCCGCCGTGAAGAGACATTTTTCCCCATTTAGGGTGACCCCGTAGTCCTGCAGTCTTTTTAGGACTTTCTCCAGTCTCTCATCATGCACCTCCCTTGACACATCGTGCACCACGATGTCGTCCAAATAGGTTTCCACACCCTTAAGACCCGCCAGCATCATTGACATTACCTTTTGAAAACAGCTGGGGGCAGAGCTCAGTCCGAACGGCATCCTGATATATCTAAAATCCCCTATGTGGGTCACGAACGCCGTCAAGTTCCTGCTGTCTGGGTGGAGCGGCACCTGTAGATAACCCTGTTGGAGGTCCAGCTTCGTGAACACCTGGGATCCACTAAATGTCGCTGTGAGCTCCTCCATGGTCGGAAGGGGGTATTTGTTTGGGATGATCGCCTTTTTCACCATCCGCAGGTCTATACAAGGCCTGATCCCCCCTTCTTTTTTCTTCGCTACCACCAGGTTAGAAATCCAAGGCGAGGCATCCACCTTCTCAAAGATCCCAGAGACCAGCAGCCTAGACAGTTCTGCCGAGACTTCGTCATGTAGCGCTAGGGGCAGGCGCAGCAACGATTGAATCCTAGGTGTCACTGTCTCGTTCACCAGTGGGCGATGAAAGAAAGCATCTATCCGGCCCAGGCCCATGAACAATGCCGGCCAACGGAGTTGCCAGTCAGTGTATGCCATTAACACCACTGAGCCCACCAGATCCCGTATGGAGAAGCCCCGCTCCCCCAGTAGATCAGTCCCTTGCAGGTCCACCCCCTCTCGCGCCACCTGGAAAGCAAAATTAGTCACCCTCTTCGGCCCACATGTCACATCAAACTCCGCCGTACCCACCATATCAATCTCAGCATGACCATAGCCGAACATCCTCACTGCTCCTGCCTTGACCACCTTCGCTGCGAACAGCCTCCCCAGCATAGCCAAACTCAGGATAGACCTGCTGGCCCCCGGGTCCACCATAAGGGGCACCTCGACACCATCCAGCTGCACACCATACCATTTGAGTGGCCGTCTTCCCACACGTGCCACACACACGGCCAGCTTCCCGGGGTCCCTTTCTCTCCAGGTCCATAAATGTTACACGGGCCCCATCGCACGTCACTGGCTGCCTTTTCTTCTTCTTTTTCTTCCCAGCCCGCCCTCGAGGCCTTGTTAGCATGCTAACCGTCACTCTTGGCACTGAGGCCCAGTCCTCCAGCTCCTCGCCAGCTGACGTACTCAACATCTGTAGAGACGCAGACTCCTGCAGCTTCACCAAATCCACTACCCCAACCAGGGACAAAGGCTGCCGGTTTAACCTTAGCATGCTCCCCAGCCATGGACTGGTCGTGCTATGGGCTAATTTTTCCCTCACTAGCTCGTCCGCTAGCGGCCCAAAAGTGCACTTTCCCGCTAGGCTGCGTAGCTCCATAATAAATTACAGGGTGGACTCACCAACATGTTGTCGACGGTCAAAAAACTCGTATCTTCTTTCGGTGACTGTGGAGTGGTCGCCGAAAAAACTGTCCATCTTTAGCAAACTGTCTTCCAGTGAGCCGTCGCCACACAGCCCGAAGAAAATGTGCTGTCCTTCCGCTCCCAGATGGTGTACTAACAAGCTCCTCCGTCTTTCCTCAGTGCTATTGCCCCGGCTGCCGTCACATAGACCTTGAACATATACCTGCACCGTGCCCATGGTATATCTGGCATACCCTGGCACTGCAGGAACGGAGGTGGCTCTACAATACACGCGCCCATTTGTTTTCCGTTGTCGCCAAATGTTAAGTTGGAAATAATACAGGACGGAGAGCTTCTCGAGGAACATACAACTGAACTTTATTTAGCTCTTATTCCAATTTATATTCCCCACTGTAGCCCGCCTGACATCACCTACTCCCCCCACCCCGGCGGTGCTACAGCAAACCCCAAAGTCCAATTCTCACACATAACAGTTTGTGTTTTAACAATGTTTTGTTCAGGAGATATTGATCCACCTAGTCCGAATCTGTGAATATCTTACCAACCTTATCGAAGTCCTTTATGTCTGAAATCTGTCGTCTTTTTCTCTTTCCTTTTCTTTTTTCTCTTATTATGGTCCGACAGAAATAAAAAATGAATGAATAAACTGTCATTGTAACACGGTCCACTCGGTAAACTCAGTTTATTGTTGATTCTGGTCAGAACAAAATAAAATATTTTTTCTGACCTCCACCTCCGTTATCAGCACCTCAGCATCACACTGTTATTTTTTTTATGTTGCGCTTTCCCACAGGATTAATAATCACTGTTTAACAGAAGAGTGACAGAAGGGGCGGGTTTTTTTTGTTTTTTTTTTTCATTTACAGTCAGTGGGAGGAACCGAGGCGGACTAAAAAGATCATGTACATGCGCTGGTCTTCAAAGTGAGGTGGGATGTATAAAGAAAAGGAGCGGAGAATCGGGCGTGTGCACAAGTTTATGTTATGTCTGGAAATAAGGGCAGACACGACCATGTAGGGAGGCTAGCTTTATTGAGCTATGGCAGCAAACAGTGCATGGTACATGTTATGTCTGTAAATAGACTCTTAATAATGAGGCCAGGTGCCCGACTGAACTGGTGCCACGAGCTACACAATACAACCACCGAACAGGAGTGTTGGCAAAGAGGCCAGACTTCTTCTTCTTTTAGATTTGATTGGTGGTTGGCAACCAGCTTACAGGTGCATCACTGCCACTGACTTCATTATCATCACTCTATATCTTTGTATAAGGAGTTCTTATAAAGAGTTCTGAACAACTCCTTATGTGTGAAAAAATTATCCATCCTTGGACTGCGTCCAGCCATCTCAAAAGAGGCCGGACTTCCCTGCCCCCTGCTATTTATAGGCACGGTGTAGTGGCAGAAACGGAAGTGGGCGCCACTACATCTTACTTCATAAATAAGAGCATCTTACATACCATTGAACTATACAACAGTACAGGGTGGCTGGAAGAAGGAAGAGGCAGGATGAGAGCCAAAGACAGCGGTTGGCCCTGGGCAGCAGTCTGTATATTAGATGGTATATTAGCTGGTAAAACACAATTCTTTGGGCCATTACGCTCTGTGAAGCAGTGAAATGTCCGGACAACAAAGCTACACACTCGTTGTAGGTGTGTACAGGCCCAAGTTACCCAAAGATATGCTGTCACTCAATGCCAAGTTTGTGAAAAAGTATGGCCCTTAGCCTAGCCTTGCTAACGTTAGCTAGGTTGGAGCCAGATATGAAGGTTTCAAATGATTCATACCAGCAGGACCAGGGTATAGGTGGCTCACCATGCTCAATGAGGAACTCCAGCAGCGGTTTAATTAAAATCTCCTTCCTTAGTGTTGCATGGGTCATCCTCGTCGGCAGTGTTATGTCTGGAAATAAGGGCAGACACAACCACGTGTCTTAGCTTTATTTCGCTAAGACAGCAAACAGTACAAGATACAAGGTGGCTGGAGGTGGGAAGAGGCAGGAAGAGAGCCAAAGAGAGCAGCTGGGCCTGGGCAGCCGTCTGATATTCCCTGCCCCAGATTATCAAGAGGGCTTACTGGGGCAAGAGCCCAGAGGCCCAGGCTTGTTTAAAGCCCTGAAAGAAGCTTTTTTTTTTTTGCTAATTCTGCCATGCCTAACATTTATTGGAGGGTTTGTTTTGGTGTATCAACTTCTTATTTGTTGAGGTGTACGTCTGTCCCGCATGCTTAATTTAATTGGTTAAGAGACCTGATTAAGGTTGGACGTGGGCTGGTAGTGAATCTGTGGACAAATGAATAAATGAATGAATGAATGAATGTACGATAACAGTATCCAAAAGAGAAAAAAGAAGAGAGAAAAGCAGGAACGTGAGAAGGAGGTGTTAAAAAAGACTCCTAAATAAGTTGTGATACAACTGGACAGTGTCAGCTTTATAGTCACAAGATGTTTGTCAAACTGTTAGCATTACAAATGCTAACACGGAACGCACCAGCAGAGCCACCGTCTGAAGATCCGTCAGTCACAGTGGGCAGAAGGTCCAGGTCACCGAAGTTGTAAAACACCCATGGAAGTGTTAAAGATTCGTACGCACCGGGAATACTGATCCAGAAAAGGACTGAAGAGCTGCCAGAATAAGGACACTGATATCAGAGCATCTGAATGTTGCAAACAGCAGAAACATTTTTCCTTCATGTGCCATTTCAATCATAAACTTCCAAATGGTGAGTACGTTTCAAGACAATGGCTTCCATTTTCTCCTTCCATGGCTGTTTGTATTGTTTTGCCTGCCGCATATACAGCGATTTTTTTTTCCCACTAAGCTGAGTTCACACTATAGGGTTTGGACCGACTTTTACAGACGTTTTGAAAAATCAGAGAAATTAGTCCAAATGTTGTGAAATTATGTTTGTGAGCAGTTTTTTTTTTTTTTTTTTAATCCAGCGAACATCAACATCTATGAAGTTTAAAGGAGCTTTTTAACTCCACAGCCTTGCTTGCCCATGGATGAGAGCTGTCCACTACAATTCAGAGATGATGCCAGTCTTTCTCTTTGTCAAGGAGTTGTAAAATGTCCTTCAGTTACCTATATTATCATTCATCTCAGCTGGAGTTTTATTGAGCTCCTCTGGTGAATGCAAAATTATAGATTTAATCCAGAACAACTGATTCATTTTGAATTGTCTTTAAAAAGAATGACAGTGAATGAAGTTAACATTGTATAAACTGTCATCATTAGATAATGAATGTCAGGTTTGTGTGCACATAACCTGCTCCTCTCCTGGATTGTGGAGAAGGTCAGCTGTTTTCCCAGCAGGGCAGACTGGTCTAGCAATGTTTTTTTGTTTTTTGTTTTTTTCTCGGTGTTGTGAAAAACCCTGTTCTGGCTTCAAATAGCTAATATTTATCCCTTGAACAAAAAAAAAAAAACAAAAAAAAACAGCTGAGTGTCTTTTTTCATTGTCAGAATTAAAGTTGTGGGTTGATACAAGATATATGTTGGTTGTTAGTCCTGATGGCTCTATATTTTTCTGCTATTCGAGCTAAACCTAGAACTTTGTGGTCATTCACTTTATTTAGTAACTGGCAGTGGCTATGGATACGGAAGCTGTATCCCTATACAAAATGTCTATTGGTATGGAAGAGTTGACAATCTGACAAAACCTTTTCATATCAGCTCCAAGCCAACTGCTGCTGTGGCCTAGGTAGACAGTACGTTGGGCCTGTGATCAGAAGGTTGCTGGTTTGCGTCCTGCTATCGGCACCTTGTCCAAACCATTTTACTATGAGATGAAATTTAGACTTAAAATTAAGAGGTTAGCCTTCTGATGTGGAAGTGGGTAAGGTTAAAAGGGTAGTAAATAGATAGTGATTCAAATTTTGAAATAAATAAATGCCTCAGATTTCCATACCTGTAGCCTGCTGCTTTTAAGATACGCATTAATAGAACGTACCAGCCAATCAGATTCAAGCCATATCTGTAACAAGAATTCTATGGTACGGTTCTGTAACCGTAGCCACTGCCTTAGTAATTTAGGACCTTGAAGGTCAAGCTGATCCATCAGTGGCCCTGGTTACATGACCACAATAACCCGATAACTAGGAATAATCAGATCAGATTTGACATGTGTACATGGACTGAATAAATGGATTATTGGACAATAAACTATGTGTATTAATATAATTTCATTTTATGTAACACAATAATTGCCTTTTACCTGATTATTGTTTTTACATGACTACTTTAATAATCAGGTAACTCCAGAATTCTGATCATAAACGGTTTACTACCATGCATGTAAACATGGTCATTTTGCATATCATACTCCCATAAATATGTGGGAGGGCTCCAAAAATTGCTCTAACCCAGGGGCCCACAACCTCCTTAATCCAGCCCTGAATATACCCTGAGGCACCGTGACGTCACACATGCGTGCGTATTACTGCAGCGTAGTGCGTCGCGGCGTTTCACATGCACCACAGTTTATATATCTGAAAATTTCTGTGCACATGTACTTTTCAAGTTTCGTGAGTACGCTGTCTTTCAGTATGAAAGCTGCACAATCCTTTATACATGAGGGCCCAGGTGATTTGAGGGGGATGAGGAGGGATGTTTTCATCCTTAGCAAAATGACCCAAAATTATCCCCCTTGTTAATCTGCTATCCCCTCATCCCCATTCATCTATCTATAAATGCACAAAATCTGTGTGTGTGTGTGTGTGTGTGTGTGTGTGTGTGTCTGCTTCTTCCACGCATATCTCTTGAACCATTCATCAGACTGACCTCAGATTTTATAAGTGCTTTGCTGAGGTTACAAGGGTGTGCATCTCCAAGTATGGAGCCGCTCAGTCAAAATATGTAATTTTTATCAATAAACGTTTAGCCACCACTCTTTCACCACTCTCACTTCATGCCCTGGCTTCAAGAAGTGTGATTGGATAATACACGGCATCATGACCAGTCAGTCACCACAGCGCTTTGCAAACAAAAAAAAAGGAAGTGAAAAGCAACAAATTTGAAAAGAAAGAGAGAATAGTGAAGATGTAATGCTTTAAAAATTATAAAATAATGTTGCTGTGATTGCATACATTTAAGATAAGATAAGATAAGATAAGAAAAGCCTTTATTAGTCCCACAACGGGGAAATTCCAGGATTGCAACAGCACAGGGATAGCAACACTCAGAGCAACAATCAGAAGGCAAGAAAAAAACAAGCAAGCAAGAGCAGCTAATATACATATGTACGTATTACTATAAAATATATATATATACACACACACACAGACACACAGTGCAGAGCATTGTAGCTGGATGGAATAAATATATGAATATATGAACACACAGTGCAGAGCATTGTAGCTAGATGGAATAAATATGTAAATATATAAACACCCACAGTACGGAGCATTGCAGCTAGGTGGAATAAATATGCAAGTATATAAACACACACAGTGCGGAGCAATGTAGCTAGATGGAATAATATGTAGATATATAAATATATAAACACACCCAGTGCTGAGCATTGTAGCTAGATGGAATAAATATGTAAATATATAAACACACACAGTGCAGAGCATTGTTGCTAGATGGAATGAAACAGCATAACCGTCTACTTAGTTATCCTACATGGTATGATTATGTGCCCATACATATTCTCACCCTCCATAGCGACCGGTAAGTTCCTAGTTGTATGCCGGAGGGGACCATTGTGTAAGTCTATTGCATCTTTTGCATTCAAAAAACTATTAGTTTGTTACGTCTTTTTGCTATCTCTGCGAGCAGCCCTGCTTAGGTTGTACAGTCTGACAGCCGTTGGTAGGAAGGACCTACGAAACCTCTCAGTTGTGCACCTGGGATGATGTAGTCTGCTGCTAAATGAGCTCCTCAGTGCATTCAGTATGTCCTGCATAGGGTGGAACTCGGACTCCAGCAGAGATGACAGTTTAGCCACCGTCCTTCTCTCTCCTATCTCCTCCATCGGATCAAGGCGCTGCCCCAGGACAGAGCTAGCTTTCTTAATCAGTTTGTTCAGTCTCTTCCTATCGGCTGCAGTAATGCCACTGCCCCAGCAGACCACTCCAAAAGTGATGGCTGATGCCACCACCGTGTCGTAGAATGACTTCAGCAGCGCCCCTTGTACACCAAAAGACCTGAGTCTCCTCAGCAGGAACAGCCTGCGCTGTCCCTTCTTGTAGAGTGCATCAGTATTGTGTGACCAGTCTAGTTTATTGTTCAGATGAATACCCAGGTACTTATAGGATGTCACCATCTCGATGTCTGTTCCCTGTATATTTACTGGTACTGTGAGGGGCTGCCCATGCCTGCGGCAGTCCACCACCAGCTCCTTAGTTTTCCTCGCGTTGATCTGGAGGCAGTTCCGATGGCACCAGTCCACGAAGTCCTGGATAAGCCCTCTGTACTCAGCTTCATCTCCATTGGAGATGAGGCCAACGATCGCAGAGTCATCAGAGAACTTCTGTAGATGGCAGTGTGTTGTGTTGTGTGAGAAGTCCGCAGTATAAAGAGTGAACAGGAAGGGAGCCAGCACCGTTCCCTGGGGGGCCCCCGTGCTACTGATGATCGTGTCGGACACACAGTCCCGGGTTCTCACAAACTGAGGCCGGTTCGTGAGGTAGTCCAGGATCCATGATGACAGGTGCTGGTCCACCCCTGCGCGCAGCAGCTTGTCCTTCAGGATCATCGGTTGGATGGTGTTGAAAGCACTGGAGAAGTCAAAGAACATGATCCTCACCATATTCCCGGGCTTCTCCAGGTGGGACAGAGAACGGTGAAGGAGGAAGATCACCGCATCCTCCACCCCAATGCCATGCTGGTAGGCGAACTGGAGTGGATCCATCGCTGGTTCCACCAGGGGGCGGAGGTGAGCAAGGAGCAGTCTCTCCAGGGTCTTCATCAAGTGGGACGTCAAGGCCACCGGTCTGTAGCTGTTCAGGTCTTTGGGGTGGGAAGTTTTTGGTACAGGTACCACACAAGATGTTTTCCACAGCTGTGGTACCCTCCCCAGTTTCAGGCTCATGTTGAAGATATACGTCACAATCCCACACAGCTGGTCTGCACAGGACTTGAGGAGCTTTGCGCTGATGCCGTCCGGTCCCGGCGCCTTCCTCGCCTTGATCTTCCTCAGCTCCGTCCTCACCTGGGTCCTGGTCAGGGTCAGGATGGGGGGCTGTGTGTTGGGAGTGGGGGGGTGTTGGTGGAGTGGGGAGTGGGCAGCAGGACTTGATTTCTTTAGAGGCAGCAGTGGTTGTTGTGCAGTCAGGGGGGAGGGCGGTTGGTCAAATCTATTGAAAAACAGATTCAGGTTGTTCGCCCACTCCCTGCCCCCTGTGGCCTGGGGGGAGGTATTCTGGAGCCCCGAGATGGTTTTGAGGTTTCTCCAGACCCCGCTGATGTCGCTCTGTTGCAGCTTGTCCTCCATCTTCTTCCTGAAGCTGTCCTTGCCTTCTCTGATCTTTCTCCTCAGCTCCCTCTGTACGGACTTCAGCATCTCCCTGTTCCCTGACCTGAAGATCCTCTTCTTCTCTCTCAGAAGTGTTTTTATCTCAGGGTTGATCCAGGGTTTGTTGTTTGAGTGACGCCGTATGGTCTTGGTGGGAACGGATTTGTCCACACAGAAGCTGAGGTAGCCCGTGAAGGTGTGAATGAGGCCATCGATGTCCTCACCATGTGGATCGCAGAGCTGCTTCCAGGCGGTGGCTTCAAAACAGCCCTTTAGGGTGTCCATTGTCTCCTCAGACCATAACTCCACAGTGTGCATGGCCGGAGGTTGTCTGTGCACTAGGGGTTTGTACACCGGCCGGAGATGAACCAAGTTGTGATCCGATCTCCCGAGTGGGGGGAGTTGTGATGAGGTGTACGCCTCCTTAGTGTTTGCGTAGAATAAATCCAGTGTTTTATTGTCTCTAGTGTGGCATGTGACATACTGGGTGAACGTGGGTAGAATGGGAGACAGTGAAACATGGTTGAAATCGCCTGAGATGAGGAGAAGAGCATCTGGGTGTTCTGTCTGCAGCCTGCTGGTTACTGAATGGATGACGTCACGTGCTGTCCCAGCGTTCGCCGTCGGATTTGCATAAACAACAATGCAGATCACGTGTGAGTGTTCTCTCGGGAGATATGTAGGCCTCATGCTAACAGCTAGCAACTCAATGTCTTTGCTGCAGTGTCGTTGTTTAACAGTGATATGTCCCGGTCTGCACCAGTTGTTGTTAACATACATTATCACTCCACCGCCCCTAGCCTTGCCACTGTCTGGTGTTCGGTCAGCTCGTATCATGTGAAAACCCTCCAGCTCAATGTTAGCATCTGCTGCTAGTTCAGTTAGCCACGTCTCAGTAAACAAAAGGAGAGAGCACTCCCGGTATGTGCTATCATAACGGGAGATAGCCGCTAGCTCATCTAACTTTCCCAGTATCGACCGTACATTTCCCATGACAACAGATGGAAGGGAGGGTCTGTACCTTATATTTTTTGTCCTCCGCCTTACTCCAGCCCGGCAGCCGCGGCGTTTTCGCCGCGGCTGCCGGGCGAATTAATTAAAGGATAATTATTTAAAGGATAATTCAGGGAATTCCAGCGGTGACCCGGGGTCTGCCTAAAGAACACCAGTGTTGGAGAAGCAGCAGGCAGAATGCGGTCCTTTGCAGGGAAGCAAGCCCAGCCCACCCACTCATCAATAGACGGGAGTCCCTTTGCAGGACCACGACTCACCAGTGGCGCTCCTCTTGGTGTGCTTGTGTAACAATATGTACCACTGTAACACACAGGGTATAATATCACTGGGTAATTGGGTAACAGGGTAACACTCACTAACACCTGCGCTCACCAGATTTTTGTGTGTAACCCTTACTAACACCCACTCACCCTACTCACTTTAGGTGTAGTACCCTTTTTGGTAGTATTGTGTTATGGCAATGTAGTTACCTTAACTTTTCTACCTGGGCAGAGGGTTAATTGGGCCAGGTCAGACCGACTCTGGGTTCATAGGAGCCTGGGAGGTGCAACAACAGATGACACATACACAGCCGTATATGGAACTTACAACTATGTATATTATTTACAAATATGTACACATAAATAAATACACAGCACAATACGATAGAAAAAATAAAAACAAAATACTCCAAATTATATTTGCATATTCACAGTTCTTGTTGTATCAGTTCCAGGTGACCAGTTGGGTCACCTCTAGCAGTTTCTAGGGTTCGGGCTTCGGCTCGCCATCCAGATATGGAGATCCACGCTCTGGTCAAACCAGTCCTAAGAAAAAAAAAAAAGAACCTGACCATGCTAAGTGGCTCGTGCGTCAATGGGGTTCCCGCGCTCAACGGCGTCGACAGCCTTTGGATCCCAATCAATTTCAAGGGTTTTATCCAGGCAAAGGCTGCTACCAGCATGCTAGTGTCGCCATATCACCAAGGACCGTCTCTCTCTCTGGTCTGTGTCTTTCAGCGTCTGCCGTGACTGAGCCAAAAATGCAAGTCATCCCAGACCCAGGGAGAGAGCGCTTAACCCATTGGCTGGCGTGACCCAGCAACGGCGCAGCCATTGGTTACTCAAAATACCAACACACATACTAAGAACTTTATCAGAACTTTCTAGAAAACGTTCCTAACTATTTATGAATATATATTTATTTAAATATTCATATTTAAATCATTTACTCCCATTGTGAAATGGGTGCTTTTCTTTTTAAAAGCGGTATCTATATTTATAATTTAATTCACGTTAAACTATCTACTCCCATTGTGAAATGAATGCCCCCCCTTCTTCTTAAAGCGGTATCGGCATTCATAATTCCATCCACGTTTTTAACACTGGGTTACACTATCCCCCCTTAGAACCATGCAAGTCCCTTTGCATGGGATTAGCTAAATAGTAATGACGGGAGAACTAGTGTTCGTGGGAATATTCTGAAGATCTGACTCTGCTAAGGCTCTGGTAAAAGTCAGGTTTGAATAATCTTAGGATCTGTCTCTGTTAAGGCTCTAGTAAAAGCCAGGTTTAATCCTTGAAACAGGGACTGGGCAACAGTTAGGAGAGGGTTTCCCAACTGACTATACTGTAGTCTTTCTGGCTGGGAGGTTGTCCTCTCGGAGCGTCTCACAGTTTTTGGGACTTCTTTTTCAGATTCTTTTTCTTCCACAGGTTCATTACAGGTACTTTTATCAGGTAAGTTGGTTTCAATTTCAGTTCCATTCTCATTGTTTGATGGTTCCACATTTGTTTCAGTTTCCTCCAGGTTTCCATCATTCGGTAAGTTGTCACATCCAGGTGAAGTGACATTTTCTATTTGGTTGTCATTCTCAGGTAAGTGAGTTTCAGCAGGAATGTCTCCTTTAAAGAATGTCTTTGGATGGGGAATTTCACAAACTCGAGTGAGCTTTATGGGCGTTTGGATTGGTTCTTCTCTGTACCAATAGACATCTTCATTTTCTGGTTCTGAATTCTCACATTCATCACTTTGTTCAGGTGATTGTCTGGTCTTAGGTTTGCGGACACGTTTTGGTTGGACAGGTTCTTCTTCAACAGGGGCAAGAAAACCACAGGGAAGGAAGAGGTCGCAGAGAACGGTGCGAACAGGACCATCTTTTGTCTCAGGTCTTATAGTGTAAACAGGCAAGTCACCTGCTTGGTTCACCACAATGTGAAGTTCAGCTTCCCACCTGTCTGCTAGTTTGTGCTTGCCTCTGAGGCGGACTGCACGTACCAAAACTCTGTCGCCTGGTTCTAGTTTTGAGGGTTTCACTCGCATATCAAATCTTGTTTTGTTTCTTTCAGCCATCTTGTTAGCATTTTCTGTTGCTAGTTTGTAGCTTTCTTGTAGAGTTGTCTTCAGTTTTTCAATGTACTGGGAATGTGACTTGAAACTTTTGTTGCGAAACGGGAGCCCAAATGCAAGGTCGATGGGCAATCTCGGCTGACAACCGAACATTAACTCATACAGGGCAAAACCAGTAGTGTCATGCTTCGTACAATTGTATGCATGTACAAGTGGTTTCACATAGTTGTGCCAATGAGTTTTGTTCTTTTCCTCCAGAGTACCCAGCATGCTCAATAACGTTCTATTGAAACGTTCTACCGGGTTACCTCTGGCATGATAGGGTGTCGTCCGAATTTTGCGAATGCCCATGATTTTGCAAAGTTCTTTTATAATATGGGACTCAAAATCGGGACCCTGATCACTATGTAACCGTTTGGGTATCCCGTAGTGGACTATAAAGTTGTCCCAAAGTGCCTTTGCAACGGTCTGAGCTTTCTGATTGCTGGTAGGGGTGGCTATAGCATATTTTGTGAAATGATCAGTTAGCACGAGCACATCCCTAGTGTTACTTTGATCGGGCTCAATGGACAGGAAATCCATACAGACAAGTTCGAGCGGTCGGGTGGATTTGATATTGACAAGTGGAGCAGCTCGCTCTGGAGCGGTTTTACGTCTTACACAGCGATTACATGTCTTGATCTTCCTTTCAATATCTGCCGCCATGTGAGGCCAATAGAACCTTGTTCTGGCGAGATCCAAAGTACGCTCTGTGCCTAAATGGCCCATGTCACAGTGGAGGCTTTGAAAGACTGAATCGCGGAGCTGTACAGGTAAGACGAGCTGGTAAGTAACATTTCCTCCATCTTGGCGAGTGCAGTAGAGGATGTTATTGCACATTTCAAGTCAACTGAGCTCTCGGAGTAACAAGTTGATGTCAGGAAGTTCAGTTCGTACAGTTGGTGGAACTTTTAGTCCAGTTTCAATTTGTGCAATCACTTCCCTTAAACAGGGATCAGTTCTTTGTTCATTTTTGATCTGTTCAGGAGTCATGTGGGGTACAACTGGAAGACCACCACAGCCATCTTCATCGGCGTAGTCATCTGGAATGGCGGCTACAGAGAGGGCTAATGAGTCTAGTTTATTGTCCAGATGAACACCCAGGTACTTGTAGGATGTCACCATCTCGATGTCTGTTCCCTGTATATTTACTGGTGCTGTGAGGGGCTGCCCATGCCTGCGGCAGTCCACCACCAGCTCCTTAGTTTTCCTCGCATTGATCTGGAGGCAGTTCCGATGGCACCAGTCCACGAAGTCCTGGATAAGCCCTCTGTACTCAGCTTCATCTCCGTTGGAGATGAGACCAACGATCGCAGAGTCATCAGAGAACTTCTGTAGATGGCATCTGTAGATGGCAGTGTGTTGTGTTGTGGAGACATCTTGTCCTCCATATCTTCCTGCCCAGGCTTGAATCCTACCAGTGCCCAACGCTGGAAGGTAGAACACCGGTGCGCATCGGCCTGTTCAGCCACAGGCGGTGCTGTTCCAGCAGAGTAGACGTTTAGGATTCTCTTCCATGGTCATCATAGACCGACGGAGGCCAACGATGAGACATGGTTTTACCAGGATACCACCAGGTAAGGCTGACATTAACGGGTGTTCTAACAAGACAGATTTTTCACTGTTGCCGGCTGACACAGCTACAGCGCCATCTAGAACAACTGTTTGGCCCGCTGGAACTAACTGTGGCTCTTTGTTGCGCATGGTCACTAAACCAAGGCTAGTGTCTTTTGACTGTCTGTGCTGTAGCTCAAGGACTTTTAACACTGCCTTATAACCAAGTGACATGGTTGGCCGCAGTTCAGAACAAGCATCAGAGTACAGCTTGTAAAGTACATCTAATGTGTTTGTCCCTATTAACACTAAGGACTGATCAGCTGCACATACATCGGGAACCACAGGGCAAGTGTTGGCACTTCGGCTTCAATACCGAGAAAGTCTTTTGGGAAAGTGACACGCATTTCAATGTAGCCTAAATAAGATACAATCTGGCCGTTAGCTCCCTCCACTTCTAACAGCTCAAAAAGTGGCTTAATCTCATGGTTGGATAAGTACTGTCTGTAATACGACTCAGGGACAGTAGTCACCTGGGAGCCTGTATCTAACAAACAGCTCACAGTACAGCCATTCACTTTCACTTGTGCTGTACTTTTTGTACCAATTAGACCATTAGGAAAGTTAAAGGGGTCTGTTTTGTAATGTGACTTCAGTTTAGCACGTGTCTTGAATGGAGCTTTTGGTTTGGGATGGGTCATCTCTGAACTAGCCTCTGTTTGTCCCGCAGCAGGGGTAGACTTCAGTTGTAAAGAAGATGTGGGGTTCCGACTGTCCCAAATCTGTCTTTTTACTCTTAGTTCTTTGCGTTTTGCAGCTACAAGTGCAGGGTTTGGCTCTGACTCACAAGTGGCTACAATATGTCCATCTTCGCCACAGCGGAAGCAATACCATGGTTTGGGCCTAGTATTGGGACGGCTGGACGAAGGTAAGTTTTCAGGTTTGGCATGGTCAGGTTTTTTATTTTCAGATTTCTTAGTTGGGTCTTTCTTCGGTGGTGCTTGTTTCTTTCATTTCACGACAGCAGCTAATTGGCTTTTTAGATCAGCGACTTGCTTTTTCAGTTCTTTCAGACTGTCAGACTCTGCTTCACTGTTTGTGCTTGTTTTGGTGACTGTCTGTTCGTAGGAGGCTGCTTTTGGTTTTGTGACGCCCAAGTGTTTTTTCATGCGTGCGTTTAAACTTCTTGTCTATTTTCAACAGTGCGAAGGTGAAGCAATAATTCTGCATACGCAGGTGGATGTTTATCTTTTAGTTCCAGCTGTAGCTCCTTTAGCAGATTATCATCCCAACAGCCTCTGTTAAACTGCTTGAGAAGCTGTTTGTTCGCTTCCTAGGGCTCCAGACCGCCTCTACGCACTGTGAGATTGAGCGCCACCTGCAAACGATGCAGATATGCAGAGGGTTTTTCTCCATAATCTTGGAAAGTGTTCATGAATCCCACAAGCAGTTCCTCACCATCTTCAACAGTCCCGAAAGCTGAGTCCAACAGCTTAAGATAGTCGGCAGAGGTGGCTTCAGGCCCAAGAGAGCGAATAACATCAGACGCAGGAGCAAGAAGACTTTCAAAGATCTTGCGAGATTTTTCCAAGTCAGATAAAGAAGTATCTTCCATCATCAGGTCAACATGTGACCGCCATGTTTCATAGTCAGCTTTAGTGTACGGTCTTGGCGTTTTGCCAGAGAAAGCTCTGATTCTCCAGGAGGAATGGGCGTTTGACGGCTTCTCTGCATTTTTAATGACATGCTCGACTACGATTTTCTGAACCTCGGGTGGGTTAAAATCAGCTGGGCTCAACACCTGAGGTGTCAAGTTTGGTCTAAGAGGGCTTTGGAAGAGTGCTTGAATGGTTTTAGAGGTGCGAGGCACTTCAACTTGGAGTGGAGGAGAGACTCCACTTTGTGTGGGTTCTACAGTAGGGAAAGCAGGATCAATGTCAGCAGAGACCGTTTCAGCTGTCTCAGCAGCTTCAATAGACTTCCCTATTGCGGACATAACCTCCCGCAACACCTCTTCAAAACCTTTTCCACTTAGCTTAGCTAAACCCCTCAGGTTGCTAAGATAAGCCTCAGTAACACTGCTCCCTACAGTTTTAGTGTAGACATCAGTTAGAGTTTGAATGCAGTATTTAATCTCAGGATGTCAGTGGATGGAAAGGAGCACGGCAACGTAGGTGCTAATGCTTCAATGCTTAATCCAGATTCGAACTCTACAATATGACTTTTGTCAAAGTCAGATGAGTTATCATTAATGGTAAGCACCCTACGAATAGTGCCATATTGCTCTAGAAACTCAAAAATGTCTGTGTCTTTCTCTTTATCAACAACACCACTGACAATGATTGCATTAGGGATTTTAACACCATGTTTTTCCACAAAATCCATTTTGGCAGTATATAAACTGTTTAGTCAGGGGTCAAAACAGAATCCACATCTGTTGTGCAACGCTCCAGGCTCCTGGCTGTGCTCGCCAAATTTTGTAACAATACTATAATATACCACTGTAACACACAGGGTATAATATCACTGGGTAATTGGGTAACACCCACTAACACCTGCGCTCGCCAGATTTTTGTGTGTAACCCTTACTAACACCCACTCACCCTACTCACTTTAGGTGTAGTACCCTTTTTGGTAGTATTGTGTTATGGCAATGTAGTTACCTTAACTTTTCTACCTGGGCAGAGGGTTAATTGGGCCAGGTCAGACCGACTCTGGGTTCATAGGAGCCTGGGAGGTGCAACAACAGATGACACATACACAGCCGTATATGGAACTTACAACTATGTATATTATTTACAAATATGTACACATAAATAAATACACAGCACGATACAATAGAAAAAATAAAAACAAAATACTCCAAATTATATTTACAATATTCACAGTTCTTGTTGTATCAGTTCCAGGTGACCAGTTGGGTCACCTCTAGCAGTTTCTAGGGTTCGGACTTCGGCTCGCCATCCAGATATGGAGATCCACGCTCTGGTCAAACCAGTCCAAAGAAAAAAAAAAAGAACCTGACCATACTAAGTGGCTCGTGCGTCAATGGGGTTCCCGCGCTCAACGGCGTCGACAGCCTTTGGATCCCAATCAATTTCAAGGGTTTTATCCAGGCAAAGGCTGCTACCAGCATGCTAGCGTCACCATATCACCAAGGACTGTCTGTCTCTCTGGTCTGTGTCTTTCGGCATCTGGCGTGACTGAGCCAGAAATGCAAGTTATCCCAGATCCAGGGAGAGAGCGCTTAACCCATTGGCTGGCGTGACCCAGCAACGGCGCAGCCATTGGTTACTCAAAATACCAACACACATACTAGGAACTTTATCAGAACTTTCTAGAAAACGTTCCAAATTATTTATGAATATATATTTATTTAAATATTCATATTTAAATCATTTACTCCCATTGTGAAATGGGTGTTTTTCTTTTTAAAAGCGGTATCAATATTTATAATTTAATTCACGTTAAACTATCTACTCCCACTGTGAAATGAATGTCCCCCCTTCTTCTTAAAGCGGTATCGACATTCATAATTCCATCCACGTTTTTAACACTGGGTTACACTTGCACGGCTATCTAAAAAATAAAATTTCATTATAATACCACCATGATTGTGGAGCAGAATGCCCAGATCAATTACATATTATATGTGGCCACTTGCATGGTTTGACTAAATGACGACCGTCACCAAACTGGACACAAAAATTCCCAAATAATGAAATAAATCATTTTTATTTAAATATTTACTGAGAAATGGGGAACACTGTTGTAAAATTTGCGGCCAAACAGATCATTCTGCTGTGTATAATAATGTTGGGTGTTTTGTACTTATAATACTCCTAAAATATAAAAGGATGCACTATAATACTCCTAAAATATAAAAGGATGCACACACGCGCAACCCCTCACATCACCAGTAAATATACAGGGAACAGACATCGAGATGGTGACATCCTATAAGTACCTGGGTGTTCATCTGAACAATAAACTAGACTGGTCACACAATACTGACGCACTCTACAAGAAGGGACAGCGCAGGCTGTTCCTGCTGAGGAGACTCAGGTCTTTTGGTGTACAAGGGGCGCTGCTGAAGTCATTCTACGACACGGTGGTGGCATCAGCCATCACTTTTGGAGTGGTCTGCTGGGGCAGTGGCATTACTGCAGCCGATAGGAAGAGACTGAACAAACTGATTAAGAAAGCTAGCTCTGTCCTGGGGCAGCGCCTTGATCCGATGGAGGAGATAGGAGAGAGAAGGACGGTGGCTAAACTGTCATCTCTGCTGGAGTCCGAGTTCCACCCTATGCAGGGCATACTGGATGCACTGAGGAGCTCATTTAGCAGCAGACTACATCATCCCAGGTGCACAACCGAGAGGTTTTGCAGGTCCTTCCTACCAACGGCTGTCAGACTGTACAACCTAAGCAGGGCTGCTCGCAGAGATAGCAAAAAGACGTAACAAACTAATAGTTTTTTGAATGCAAAAGATGCAATAGACTTACACAATGGTCCCCTCCGGCATACAACTAGGAACATACCGGTCGCTTTGGAGGGTGAGAATATGCATGGGTACATAATCATACCATGTAGGATAACTAAGTAGACGGTTATGCTGTTTCATCCCATCTAGCAACAATGCTCTGCACTGTGTGTGTTTATACTGTATATTTACATATTTATTCCATCTAGCTACAATGCTCAGCACTGGGTGTGTTTATGTTTATATTTATATATCTATATATTTATTCCATCTAGCTACAATGCTCCGCACTGTGTTTTTATATATCTACATATTATTCCATCTAGCTACATTGCTCCGCACTGTGTGTGTTTATATACTTGCATATTTATTCCACCTAGCTGCAATGCTCCATACTGTGGGTGTTTATATATTTACATATTTATTCCATCTAGCTACAATGCTCTGCACTGTGTTCATATATTCATATATTTATTCCATCCAGCTACAATGCTCTGCACTGTGTGTCTGTGTGTGTGTGTGTATATATATATTTTATAGTAATATGTACATATGTATATTAGCTGCTCTTGCTTGCTTGTTTTTTTTCTTGCCTTCTGATTGTTGCTCTGAGTGTTGCTATCCCTGTGCTGTTGCAATCCTGGAATTTCCCCGTTGTGGGACTAATAAAGGCTTATCTTATCTTATCTTATCTTATCTTATCTTAAAACCAGATGCTTCGGGTAGATGGTGGCTCGTCAACCTGGGAAGGTAGCCCATCTAGGGGAAGGTAAACCCTGATTTCAAACCTCCGCTGCTTTGCGGCATACCCGGTCACAGGAAAGGCTTCGGGAGTCAACCCTGAGGAAAAATCCGGAGTCGGAGCCCCTAAGGCAGTTCTATGTTGTGCTCAACATCGTTCTGGCAGCTCCTGCAACGGCGCTGGTGCCAAACTGTAGCAGCCCTGCTGTTCCTTTGGATTCATCAGTGACGTGGAGAGGGGGGACATGCTGCATGGGCAACATCTTATCCTCCATATCTTCCTGCCCAGGCTTGAATCCTACCAACGCCCAACGCTGGAAGGTAGAACACCGGATCACTGGAGAGGACACTCCAGCTTCGCCTTTGGCGTAGACAAAACACGGGGAATGACAGTTACCGGTAATAAGCCACCGCTCAATTGGCGTAGAGCTCGGCGCCAGGGGTTATTCCCGACGGTGGGAGGGATCATCGGATCTCACTGGACAGCTACCACCCGCCTCAAGCTGGGCAGCCCCCAGCCAATAAGGTGATGTCCTGCCACAGCTTGCTTTCCTCATTGGGTGCATGGGGATGAGGAGAAGTCCGAACAGCAGGCTGAGAACTTTCGCACCAGGCAAGACAATAAAACAAAAGAGACCAACTCTAAAACTGGGAACTTGGAACGTCCGCACTATGATGACAGGACTCGCTACTAACCTCAAGGACATCAACGACACCAGGAAGACTGCCATCATCAATAATGAGCTGAAGAGACTGGGAGTGGATATCGCCACTCTCCACGAAACACGGTTGGCTGACGCAGGCACACTGAGAGAGAAGGACTACACGTTCTACTGGCAGGGAAAGGGCAGTGACGAACACAGGGAACACGGAGTGGGCTTTGCAGTGAAGAACACCTTGCTGAAGATGGTGGAACCGAGCAGCACTGGCTCTGCATGACTCCTCACCCTCCGCCTGAACACCACTCAAGGCCCAGTCACCCTCGTCAGTGTGTATGCCCCAACACTGACAGCCACACCAGAGGCAAAAGACGAGTTCTACAAGAATCTCGCAAAAACTGTCAGGATCGTCCCAACTCTGAACAACTCATTCTCCTTGGAGACTTCAATGCCAGAGTGGGTGCTGACCACGACTCCTGGTCCTCCTGTCTTGGACCTTTTGGCGTGGGCAGAATGAATGACAACAGACAGCGGCTGCTCGAGTTCTGCACATATCACGATCTGTGCATCACAAACTCGTTCTTCAAGACCAAGCCCCAACACAAGGTTTCCTGGCAACATCCACGCTCAAAGCACTGGCACCAGCTGGACTTGATCCTGACCAGGCGCACCTCACTGAAGAACGTGCTAATCACCCGTTCGTTCCAGAGTGCAGATTGCGACACAGACCATTCATTGGTGTGTTGCAAGGTCAAGCTGCAGCTGAAGAAATTCCATCGTGCTAGACAACCTGTAAAGGCACGGATTGACACCAGCAAGATGGCTCAACCAGAACTTGTTGAGCAGTTTGCCTCCACCTTTGAGAAGGAACTTGGTGTACCACAAGAAGGAGAATCTGCAAAGCAGAAGTGGGAAGAGCTGCGAAACACCATCCACCGCACAGCCTTGGCTACCTTTGGGAGGAAGACCTCGAAGTCACAGGACTGGTTTGATGCCAAGTTGACCAAGATGACCCCCATCATTGAAGCCAAGCGCTCAGCACTTGCTGAGTACAAGAAGTACCCAAACGAGAAGAATCTCCAGATTCTCAGGGCTGCGAGAAGCAAAGTTCAGCAGACTGCTCGGCGCTGTGCCAACGAGTACTGGACTCAGCTCAGCCAAGACATTCAAACCGCTGCCATAACAGGGAACATCCGTGGTATGTACGATGGCATCAAGAAAGCACTTGGTCCGGCTCAGAGCAAGACGGCCTCCCTCAAATCCTCCACTGGGGAGATGATCACAGAAAAGAACAAGCAGATGGAGAGATGGGTGGAACACTACTCCGACCTCTACTCCAGACAGAACACCGTGACACCATCAGCCCTTGATGCCATCGACTGCCTGCCATCCATGGACGAACTTGACGCCGAGCCGACCATCGACGAACTCAGCAAGGCCATTGATAGCTTGGCCGCTGGCAAGGCACCCGGCAACGACGGCATACCCCCCGACCTGATCAAGCACTGCAAGACCGCCCTACTGCTGCCATTGCATGACGTCCTCTGCCAGTGTTGGAAGGAAGGTGCCGTACCACAGGACATGAGGGACACCAAGATCATCACCCTCTACAAAAACAAAGGGGAGAGAAGCGACTGCAACAACTACAGGGGCATCTCCCTCCTCAGCGTTGTTGGCAAAGTCTACGCACGTGTTGTTCTCGTTCGTCTACAGAAGCTTGCCGAACGTGTCTACCCCGAGTCTCAGTGTGGCTTCCGCGCTGAGCGATCGACGGTAGACATGATATTCTCCATCCACCAACTCCAGGAGAAATGCAGAGAGCAGAACATGCCCCTGTACGTCGCCTTCATCGACCTCACCAAAGCGTTCGATCTGGTCAGCAGAGAGGGCCTTTTCAAGATCCTGCCAAAGATAGGATGCCCACCAAAGTTGCAAAGCCTCATCAAATCGTTTCACACCAACATGCAGGGGATAGTGCAGCACGACGGCAACGTCTCAGAGCCATTCAACATACGCAGCGGAGTGAAACAGGGCTGTGTACTTGCGCCAACCCTCTTTGGGATTTTCTTTGCTATGCTCCTGAGGCATGCCTTCAGCACAGCAACAGAGGGAATCTACCTGCACACAAGATCTGACGGCAGACTTTTCAACCTCGCCCGCCTGAAAGCCAGAACCAAAGTACGCGAGGCTCTAATCAGAGACATGCTGTTCGCAGACGACGCTGCAGTCGCAACCCACACACAGCAGGAGCTTCAGACCCTTATGGACTGCTTCTCCCAGGCATGCAAGGACTTCGGGCTTACCATCAGCCTGAAGAAGACTAACGTCTTGGCGCAAGGCACGAAAGCACCACCAACCATCACCATTGACGACTACGAGCTGGAGGTCGTGAATCAGTTCACGTACCTGGGGTCCACGATCAGCAACAACCTCTCCCTTGATACAGAGATCAACAAAAGGATTGGAAAATCAGCCTTCACACTCGCTCGTCTCACCACACGAGTGTGGGGGAATCCCAAACTCTCTGTCAAGACGAAGATGGCAGTGTACAACGCCTGCGTCATCAGCACACTGCTCTATGGGAGTGAGACGTGGACAACATACGCCCGGCAGGAAAAGAGACTGAACTCCTTCCACTTGCGCTGCATTCGCCACATCCTGGACATATCCTGGCAGGACAAAGTGCCCAACACAGAAGTTCTGTCCCGCGCCGGCCTTCCCTCCATGTTCACTCTACTCAGACAGCGCAGGCTCCGCTGGCTAGGCCACGTTCACTGTATGGAGGATGGCAGAATCCCCAAAGACGTCCTCTATGGAGAACTGGCAACTAGCAAGAGAGACGTTGGCCGCCCACAGCTGCGTTTTAGAGACGTCTGCAAGAGAGACATGAAGGCCCTGGAGATCAACACAGAGCGCTGGGAGGACCTTGCAACGGACCGCTCCAAATGGAGAGGCACCCTGACCAGACAGCTCAAGGCGGGTGAAGAGAGACTGACTGCTGCTGCAGATGAAAAAAGGACCCGCAGGAAGAACCGCCACAGACCCAGCAGCACGGAGACCACCCACAAGTGCGACCTGTGTGACAGGGACTGCCATTCGCGCATCGGCCTGTTCAGCCACAGGCGGTGCTGTTCCAGCAGAGTAGACGTTTAGGATTCTCTTCCATGGTCATCATAGATCGACGGAGGCCGACAGACTGTCCTGTACTGCATGAGCTTACTGACGATAGACTATAAACTACACATATAAACTAAAACAATTATAATGATGACTGAACAACTCCCATTTCCTAAATTGCAAGATACAACACCTATGAATATAAGTCATAAAAGATCAAATAAGTGATCTGACAAAAAAATAAACAAAGCTTCTTAAACGGTCACTAATAGTGGATGTCCCATTCATTTTCAGTAATTCTGTAATTCAGTAATTCTGTAATTAATATTCACACAATCAAATAAATCTTAGTGTTCAGTCCATTTCATATTTGTCAAAGTCTAACATGTGTGACTGCCTACAGACAGTGGTGTGAAAAAGTGACACCCCCCCCCCCCCATTAAAACATAAATTAACTGTGGTTTATCACATCTTTGGAAACCTGAGTTCAGTTTTCTCTAGCCACACCCAGGCCTGATTACTGCCACATCTGTTCTCAATCAAAAAAATCACTTAAGTAGGACCTGCCTGACAAAGTCAAGTAGACCAAAACACCCTCAAAAGCTAGACATCATGCTTCGATCCAAAGAAATTCAGGAACAAATCAAAGCCATTTCTAAAGCTTTGGGGCTCCAGTGAACCACAGTGAGAGCCATTATCCACAAATGGCGAAAACATGGAACAGTGGTGAACCTTGATGAACCACTGAAGACAGTGGAGATGATTGTAGACTTCAGGAAAGTCACTACTCCTCTGCCCCCCCTCACCCTCTCAGGCTCTCCCATCACCACTGCTGATTCCTTCCGCTTCCTAGGCACTACCATCACCAGGGACCTCAAATGGGAGCTGACCATCAGCTCACTCATCAAAAAAAGCCCAGCAGAGGATGTTCTTCCTGCGGCAGCTGAGGAAGCTCAAGCTACCCACCAAGATGTTAGTGCAGTTCTACACAGCCATCATCGAGTCCATCCTCACCACCTCCATAACCGTGTGGTACGCAGGAGCCACTGCCAGGGACAGACTAAGGCTGCAGCGCGTCGTGCGCACTGCTGAGAAGGTGATCGGCTGCAAGCTCCCATCTCTCCAGGATCTGTACATCTCCAGGACCCGGAGGCGTGCTGGCCGGATCATAGCCGATCCCTCACACCCTGGTCATGTACTGTTTGCCCCCCCTCCCCTCTGGTAGAAGACTTCGGTCCATCCAGACTAAAACCTCCCGTCACATGAACAGCTTCTTCCCCTCTGCCATTAGACTGCTGAACACTAAGTGACTCTCGTGCACCATGTACAGCAGCTCAACCAGACTCATGTCAATCATCACTGTTTTCTTCCTGCATTACCGACTGCACTATATAGTTCTCCACAGTATCTGCTGCTGGCTAATATATATTTTAACTGTTGACCAGTATCACTTAATCTTATCCTACACTTTATTACATGTATAGTTTATTTCTCTTATCTTATCATGTTTAATGTTGCAGCATTGTACCGAGACAAATTCCTAGTTTGTGTACTACATGAACAATGGCAATAAACCTGATTCTGATTCTGATTCTGATTCTGACCTTCCCAGGAGTGGCCAACCAACCAAAATTACCCCAAGAAGGCAGCAACAGCTCATCCAAGAGGTCACAAAAGACCCCACAACAACATTCAAAGAACTGCAGGCCTCACTTGTCTCAGTTAAGGTCAGTGTTCATGACTCCACCATTAGAAAGAGACTGGGCAAAAATGGCCTGCATGGCAGAGTTCCAAGACAAAAACCACTGATGAGCAAAAAGAACATAAAGGCTCATCTCAGTTTTGCTAGAAAACATCTTTATGATCCCCAAGACTTTTGGGAAAATACTCTGTGGACTGACGAGACAAACGTTGAACGTTTTGGAAGGTGTGTGTCCCATTACATCCGGTGTAAAAGTAACACTGTCATGAATTGCCCTTCGGGGCAGAGAGGTGAGACCCATGCGCTGAACTGTGAGTTTGTGAGGTTTACTGAAAATAACACAACATAAGTCCAAACCGCTCTCAAATGCAAAATGTTGTTGTTGTTCATCCATTGTTGTCGATGATGACCTCGTAATCCTATTGATGAGTTGACAGTTGACAGTGAGTCCTGAGATGACTGATCAGTCCAATTTTGGCACGGAATGTCCTGGCACATGTGGGGCAGGCATGCATCATCACGTTAGCTGATGTGCTGGGCTGTCTAGTCTTGTGCAGTTCGCGCTTGGCTTTAGCTCCAGCAATATGTCTGGCTTCAAGATTTCTGCAGCCATCCTTAATGCTCATATGCCAGGCCAAGCGGTGTTGTGCTACAGTTTCCCAGGAGGCCACATCTATATTGAAGGATTTCAGAGAGGCCTTCAGGTTGTCCTTGTAGCGTTTCTTTTGTTCCCCCTCTTGACCTTTTTCCTTCTGAGAGTTCCCCATAGAACAGCTGCTTTGGAATGCGTTCATCAGGCATCCTGTGACAACATGATCTGCCCACCTGGCTTGCGCTCTTATTAGCATGGTGTGGACCATTTCCATTTTAGCTCGCTCAAGGACGGGTACCTTGTCCTGCCAGTTGATGCTGAAGATCCTTCAAAGACAGGTGAGGTGGAAACGGTTGAGCTGTCTGGCATGCCTTGCATACACTGTCCATGTTTCACAGGCATAGAGGAGTGTTGGGAGCACAACAGCATGGTAGACCTTCAGCTTCATTTCTAGGCTAATGCCCCGTCTTTCCCATGCAATTTTGCGGAGTCTGCCAAATGCAATGCTGGCCTTGACTATTCTGTGTTTGACTTTGGTATCTATTGTTGCAGACTGGGAGAGGGTGCTACCTAGGTATGTGTATGTGAATGTGAATTGGCCTACAACTTGCAGTCTCTGCCCCTTCACTGTAATAGTTGGTTCTGCCTGTTGGCCATTTGGAGCTGGCTGGTGCATAACTTCAGTCTTCTTGGTGCTGATGGTGAGGCCGAAGTTGTCACATGCCATGGAGAATTTGTTCATGCTTGACTGCATCTCACACTCTGAGCTATCATTTAAGGCACAGTCGTCGGCAAAGAGGAAGTCCCTCAGTACAGTCTCTTTTACCTTGGTGATAGCCTGGAGTCTTCTTGGGTTGAAGAGCCTTCCATCCTGCCTGTACCTGAGGCTTATCCCAGTGGTGCTATTCTGAAAGGCATCAGTGAGCATGGCTGAGAACATCATACTGAACAAGGTGGGTGTGAGCACGCAACCTTGTTTAACGCCATTTGTGATTGGAAAAGCCCCTGATGCCTCACTGTTGTCTAGGACGTGTGCATTCATGCCATCATTGAACTGGCACACCATCAGGATGAATTTGTCTGGGTAACCAAACTTTGACATTATCCTCCATAGTCCCTGGTGACTGACAGTGTCAAACGCTTTGGTGAGATCAACAAATGTGGTGTAGAGCTCGCGGTTCTGTTCTAGACACTTCTCCTGGAGTTGACGAGCCGCAAAGATCATGTTCCACAGTCCCTCTACCCATACGGAAGCCCCATTGTGATTCTGGCAGCAGGCCTTGTTCTAGGTGAGTAATCAGACGATTTAGTTAGAGTCTTGCGAGGACCTTACCAGCTATGGAGAGTAGCGAGATACCTGGTATGGTCGCATACCATACCAAGTATGTGACAACCATGGTTGTCGCATACTTGTCTGTTGCCCTTTCTCTTGTACAGGTGGACAATTGATGCATCCCTGAGTTCCTGAGAAATGGTGCCTTGGGTCCAGAAGGACCGGAACAGGTCAGTCAGCTTCTCAAGGAGTACTGGGCCACCTGTCTTGCATATCTCAGCTAGAATGGTGTCTGACCCTGGTGCTTTGCCACTTGATAGTTGGTCAACAGCCTTTTGGACTTCAACAACAGTAGGAAGTTCATCCATGGCATCGCTGATCTCAACCTGGGACAGCCTGTAGATTGCCTCATTGTTTACAGTAGAAGGATGGTTCAGGACTCCTTCAAAATGTCCAGCCCATCTTTGGAGGATTTGGGTCTTCTCTGTCATGTGGGCTGAACCATCTGAGCCCAGAAGTGGGGAGCCTCCTGACGGCTTGGGTCCGTACAGGGCATTGAGAGACTCGTAGAATCGTTTTGAGTCATTCCTGTCTGCGTAGCCCTGGATTTCATCCGCCTTGGCACTCAACCATGAGTCTTGCATAGCTCGAAGTTTGAGTTGTACTGTCCTGCGTGTGCTGGTGAAAGCCACCTTCTTTGAGACGGATGAGGGATCATTTTGATGGGCACGATGAAGGCTATGCTTCTCCGTTAGTAGAGCTTTGATTTCCTCATCATTTTCATCAAACCAATCATGCTTTTTCCATGTTGAGAGGCCCAGGATTTTCTGTGCAGATGAGTGGACAGTATTCCTGAACAGCACCCAGTCTTTCTCGGCATTGGCTGTGGAATCTCAGATCTGCAACTTCACATTCCAGGTCTTCTGTGAGTGCATTAACCCTTGGAGTAGGTTTTCAGTTGGGACACATCAAGCCATTTCATGCTCTTGTTCTTGTCCCCCTGTGGCCTTCTCTTAGGTCTGATGTGCAGTTTCATCCTGGAGACAATAAGCCTGTGGTCAGTCAGCACCACACATGGCCTTTGTGACTCTGACATCCTGCTTATCTTTTTTCCTGATGATGACATAGTCAATGAGGTGCCAGTGTTTGGAGCGGGGGTGCCTCCATGAGGTTTTGTTTCGAGTGGGCAGGTGGAAGACAGTATTTGTGATGAGGAGGCTATGTTTGGCACAGGTCTTCGCAGAACTTGTTTTTAGTCTCATCAGGGTTTGTCATTGTTGGTGCATAGGCACTGATGAGAGTAGCCTGCTTGCTGTCATGCGATGGAAGCTGCGTTGTCATGAGGCGGTCATTCACGCCCTTTGGGAGGCTGGAGAGTTTGCTCACAAGGTTGTTCCTCACAGCAAAACCAACTCCTGCTTCGCGGCGCTCATCTTTGCTACGGCCACTCCAGAAGAATGTATATCCACCTCCCGACTCATTTAACTGACCTTCTTCTGCAAGCCTGGTTTCACACAGAGCTGCAATGTCAATGTTGTATCTTGCAAGTTCCCTGCTAACTAGAGCTGTTCTTCTTTCAGGTCAATCAGCTGACGGGTTGTCTAAAAGTGTGCACACATTCCATGTGCCAATGTTGAGTGGTGTCACCTTTTTCTTTCCTCTGTTGTTTCTACCGCTAGTGTGGGATCACTTCCAGCCACGGTAAGCTGGCCAGGGTGTTGTGAAGCAGGCAATGTTTAGGGCACATTTTCTAGCCCCTTCCTCAGACTGTGAAGGTGAGCAGTGCAATCCTAAAAAGGGCTGCTCAGTCACTCAGACAGACACCGAACCCCACTGCCGCTTCTGTCAGTGAGGAGCGATCATTAGGCCTGAGCTGCCTGTGTGCAGGTCCATGACTACAGCCGCCAATGTATCCTCACCTGCTGCTTTGCCACTCGCCCATCGCCAGAGGACTTTTGAAACTGATTGACGAGACTTGCGCTAGAAAATTGGATTAAAGTGAGGGAGAGTTGCGCAGCGTCAGCCTCACTCTCTCTTCCAAGGTCATCTGATTCCAGTGGCAGGACGTAGTCAAGACTGCTGGAGATGACACTGGATGCAGGAGTTGCCGGAGTCTTGGCAGAATTTGACCATGACTCCGCCTACGGGGCTCCACTCCAATATTTCTGTCAGGGTTGATTCCCTTAGCCTTATGCTATCCCTAGCACTCACAGGGCAGTGAGACTATTTGACCCACAGCTGGGGGTCTGTTCATGGGCATCAGGACATGTCCACACACTGGTGGGCCTGGCATGCCATATGTCTGGGGGCAGACCTCCTCCAAATCCCTTGCAATTTTGGCCTGAGCCACATGGTGCTCAGTTTACATGCGTTGCCATGAGAAGGCATTGCATAGGGTTTGTCTACTGAGAGGCTATGTACTGGCAGGGAAGACTTACACACTCGGCTTCCCTTTTCGCAATAGCTAGCAGCGGCAGAGGCTGAAAGCGAGAGGTGACAAGCACACAGACACACAGCCGCACCGCACTAGACACATCAATTAGACCAATGCAAAATGCAAACAAGAGAGCAAACTAACAAAAGGTTCACCAGAGCAGGGGAAAGGGCTCTGGTGAGAGCTGAAGAGAAACCCAGTCAAGACAGCGTCAATGAGCAATGAAAATAACTGCCCTTAAACAGGGTCAAAACAATTTACATAAGCAATGACAGGCGTGGGTCACATGAGCCAGCAGAAGGTAACAATGATTCATAATTAGGACCAGCTGGGGGCATTGAGACAGGAACCAGTGGAGTTGACAGCTGACAGGGGCGACGCCCACATGGAGCACAACCCCAGAAATGTCACTGATAGCTGTCAGCCCAGCAAAAAAAACACAACAGTAAGGATATGCAGAATAAAATATCAACAAATGTGAACTGATGTCTAAATACAAATTAATACAAAACAAGAGCGTGACAAACTAAGACATAAACAGGAAAATGGAAAACAATGCGAGAATAACAGAAACCAAAAAGCGCAAAATACAACAAATATATAAATACAGAGAAAGAGCCATGAGACTTAGCAAGGCGGAAACCTCCTGTGCTCAGCTCACAAGCACATCATTTCAGAAAAGGTGCATCATACCAACAGTAAAATATGGTGGTGGTAGTGTGATGGTCTAGGGCTGTTTTGTTGCTTCAGGGCCTGGAAAACTTGCTGTGGTAAATGGAACCATGAATTCTTGCAGTGTAGCAAAAAATCCTGAAGAAGAATGTCTGGCCATCTGTCATGACCTCAAGCTGAAGCGCACCTTGGTTTCGCAGCAGGACAATGATCCAAAACACACCAACAAGTCCACCTCTGAATGGCTTAAGAAAAACAAAATGAAGACTTTGGAGTGGCCTAGTCAAAGTCCTGACCTGAATCCAATTGAGATGCTGTGGCATGAACCTTAAAAATGCAGTTCATGCTCGAAATTCCTCCAATGTCCAGTCAATCAATCATATCAATCAATCTTTATTTATTTCGGATAGATTAAAAGTACAGATTAAAAGAAACAGAATAATATAACAAAGGGGAAAGAAAATCCAACAAGGTCAAATTAGACAATAACTCCTCTGATTATACAGTTCAACATAAGTAAATGCAAAGATGAGTGGGCCCAAAATTCCTCCACCAGCGCTGTAAAAGACTCATTGCCAGTTATCGCAAGCACTTGATTGCAGTTGTTAATGCCAAGGGTGGCGCAACCAGTTATTTGGTATAGGAGGCAATCTCTTTTTCACACAGGGCCATATAGGTTTGGATTGTTTTTGTCATGGCGTGTTAAGTTCTTTGACAGCTCACACGCACGATGCCAAACACAAGATGAACCACGCAGAGGGGCACGTTTGGACAATTTATTAATAGCAAAAACACAGCAGCGACACAGCTACAGAAACAGTCACTCGCCAGAGGAAATGACCTGTGGAGAGAAGACGAGAGCCCATGAGCTGAGGAGTGGAATAAGGGGACAATGGGCGAGCCCAAATTGCCACTTACTTGGGAAATCCAGGGATGACCGGCATGGACCCAGCGGGGAATAGACGAACCAGTAGGTAGGGGGGAGTACATGGAGCTGATGGTGCCTGACCGGGGGAATGAAGGTGCTGCAAGGGGTAGTGAGGTGGAGCAGGATGAGCGCGCGCGCAGTCCCGGGGACGCACTTACACAATGGCAGCAACTTGAAAAGCGAGAAGAAAAAGGAGGTTAACGAAGTGTTAACGTTTCCTGACAATATGCAGCTAGTCAGTAGGAACAGGCAGGTATACCCAGACGAGCCAGCATAGACTGCGCGGGGGAGACCTCCTTAAAGGCGTCGGCCGGACGAAAATTCAATATTGCTAAATCATATCTAAATTTTTGTGTGAGGACGAGCTAATTTGAACCGCACATGTTTTGGTGTCAACAATGTCGCATAGGTGACAGTGCGCTCTTGAAGTATGCTGTCCTTGAAGAGCTGTCTGACTCAGCAAGAGATCAGCGGCTAAGATGGCCACTGACTGTGTGACGTAATTTCAGGAAGAGACACGCACACGCTTGGCGGACATTGCTTGTTGTTTACGTTTTAAAATCGGCGATTACGGATATTTCTCGGAGTACTTGTGGATTACAAATAGATTATTTATTAAGATTAGGATTTCAGGAATCGAATTAATTATGGTTTGGCGTTGTGTTGTCTACGGGTGCGACGGTACACCAGAGGAGCATGCGGTGAGTGTTTATGAATTTCCCGTCCCTGGGAAAATCAGAACGGCATGGGTGAAATTCGTTCAGAAAATGCGAAAAAATTGGAATGATGTCGGTAAATCACCCAACATGTGCAGTAGACATTTCGTTGACAGCGATTTCGAGAATAAGATGCAATTTGTGTCACGACTTGCCGCTCATCAGCGGCTTCAGCTGCGCGCACACCTGCGCCTCGTCAGCAGCGGGCTATTTAACCCACCTGCAGGACGCTGTCTCCCGGGCTCATCACCTGCCGACGCCAGCCGCCTGTCCCTGCAAGTAAGCAACATTATCACTGATTCTCCCTGTCTCGGTGTGGTGCCCGTTACCCTTGTCCTCTGCTTTTTTCCGGCTGAACGGCGCGCTGCTCTGCTGCCTGCGCATCAACCCAAGTACAAAGATGCAAGCACTACATACGATCCCCCAGCTCCTGAGAGGACTGCAACCCTAACACAAAAAACAGTTTCACACAATGAAACAACAGTGCATGTATTATATATATATATATATAAAAATTATTATCCCATTGATTTTCATCATTTTTGGTGACATATCTCACACCTACAATTTATTTATTTCAGGCACAAAGGGCTGTGAAAAAGTTGTTGATATGATCAACAAAACACGGGTCCTCAGGGATGTGCGAAAGCTGAGTCCAGGGCAGCAAACTTCAAATGTGGAGGCTTTCCACAGTCTGATTATTCATTTTGCACCAAAGAGTGTACACTTCTCATTCCTTGGAATGTTGACAAGGTGAGGAGATGCAATATGTGACCAAAAATATGAAATGCAATTATAATAACAGTGCCATTTACGTAGAGTTTCTGCTGATAGATCACTTATATGTCCAAAAATAAATCATTGTGATAATATTCTAATTACAGACTTTGTTTAGGCTGCAATGCACTTTAATGAAAATGCAGGCCGCAGCAGGCACAGAATCGTGATGGTGAGCCGGTCTTCATCATCAGGTACCCAAAATTCAAAAAAGGCGGATATAAACTGCAAGCAAAGAAGTTAATCCCAACTTTTGGGAGTATAGAAATATTAGTAGTCATTTTCTAGGCTTGTATATGATATTTACAGTGGGTGGAGGGTTGGTCTTCATTCAACTTTCACATTTGATAGCTTTTATCAAATTATGTTAATTTGGGTCAAATTTGTATTTCATACTGTAGTCAAATGGATGTCTAATTTTTATTGAATATATTTTTTTTCTGAAATATGTGGATGATCTGATGAATACTCTGTTCAACAAAACCTTGGTTGATCCAACCCACTTATGGAGCAGTGGCACTATGTACAAGCCAGAGCTTTCCCACCACATTGAGTGCCGAATTTCAGCGTCCCATCAAAGCTGATGCTGTTGAGCAACATGTATCAAGATTTTCAAAATCAAACATGTTAAAGTAGAAGAAATTTCCAATTAGCAATGAAAGTTCAGCTTTCAATTGTTAGGGAAGCAACATATTTTGCTAAGACAACAAATATAAGGCCCTAAGATTTTAGAGGGAAATGTGCTTTTAAAATGGAAACCCGAATTTTATACCATAAATGGTAGAAAAACTTATTCAAATGTATATGACATGCGACTTTGGGGATGGAATTGCTGAAATATTAGAATTATAAAATTTGACATGAACATTAATAACTGTCAAATATATGATTTTACAAAACTTTATTTAAATAACATTTTTCACAAATCTAATCTTGGTAGGCAAAATCCCTTGTAGTGATCCGATGGGAATGTTTCTCTGATGAGGCTCACAGCACAGGCAGGCAATATCACCCTCACTTCTTCCTGTGCTGACGTCACTGCTGCCCGCCCCTATCGACAGATGGCGGTACTGCAGCATCACTAAGTGAAAGATGGGCTATTACCAAATAAAGTCATTTATGGAGGCTGGTGACACATATTAAAACACGGGAATGGCCAGAATGGAATATTTTCATACAATCAGTTTATTGGTTCAATAAAAAAATGTCACCGTCCGAGGACTTTAAGTACGCTGGCTGATGAGCGGGTGCAGGTGTGTCTTCTGCCTCAGGTGCAGTGATGAGCTGGAGGAGATGAGACCGGAGGGGTGGGGCGAGCTCCCACACCTGCATTTAAAAACTGCATTTTGTTTTTGCACTTGTGTTATCTTTGTCTCATATTTAAATTTGTTTGATGGTCTGAAACATTTAAGTGTGACAAACTGTCACGAACCGAGCCAGTGTTGTCCTTTAGGCTCGGTTCTGACCGTTTGCTGTGGCTCGGGTTATCGGTATACAGTGATCCCTCGCTACTTCGCGTTTCACCTTTCGCGCCCTCAGTGCATCGCGGATTTTTCAAAAATATTCATCAAAAATTCAAAATTGAGAAAAAATGGCACGAAAGTTGTCCGGGCGCTAGCAGAAGGCAGGGAGACTACATTAATCAGGTATCAACACGGAGAGCCCGCACAACTCAAAATCCACCTCTCTGACCACCGCTCCACTCCTCTCCGCCCACCTCTTCACCGCTCGGGAATCTCGCAAGCTGATTGGCCGAGATGTTTTACCTCGCAAGCTGATTGGCCGAGACGTTTTACCCAGCTTCTCTCCCTGCAGAGCGCCCATACACAGCGAAGGAAGACTGCATTCATTGTTCTTTATCGCTCGTGTTGCTTAGTGGCACTTTTCGCTGTTCTCTTCTGCCTTTTTGTGCAAAATAGTGCTTGTGATGCCCTTGGGGGGGGGGTGACGCTACTTCGCGTTTTTTCACTTTTCGGGGTCGGTTCTGGTCCCCATTAAACGCGATAAGTGAAGGATCACTGTATTTGTGTATTGTTATCTTTTGAGTTCTTGTAGTTTCTATGTGCTTTGTTCTTTTCTTTTCCGTACCTGTAGCTGCTGTTCTGGTCGGCACCTGTTAGGCTGCCTCTTTGACCTACAATCATGTAGGTGTTGTCTGACACTTGCCGGTCCGACCACGCCCCCTCTCTCTTGACACCCAGCTGGTTCCACTCTGGTGATTGTTTTCCCGCGCCTCACCCAGATGCACCCAATCTGTTTGGCCAGCAATGCTTGTACTTAAACGGCCTTTGCCAGTCAAGCATTGCTATGTACAGACGTGGACAAAATTGTTGGTACCCCTCTGTTAATGAAAGAAAAACCCACAATGGTCACAGAAATAACTTGAATCTGACAAAAGTGGTAATAAATAAAAATTCTATGAAAATTAACCAGTGAAAATCAGACAATGCTTTTGAATTGTGGCTCAACAGAATTATTTTAAAAAACAAACTCATGAAACAGGCCTGGACAGAAATGATGGTACCCCTAGAAAAGGTTGAAAATAATGTGACCATAGGGACATGTTCAACCAAGATGTATCCTCTAATTAACATCACAGGTGTCTACAAACTTGTAATCAGTCAGTCAGCCTATTTAAAGGGTGACAAGTAGTCACTGTGCTGTTTGGTGACATGGTGTGTACCACACTAAACATGGACCAGAGGAAGCAAAGGAGAGAGTTGTCTCAGGAGATTAGAAAGAAAATTATAGACCAGCATGTTAAAGGTAAAGGCTATAAGACCATCTCCAAGCAGCCTGATCTTCCTGTGACTACAGTTGCACATATTATTCAGAAATTTAAGATCCACGGGACTGTAGCCAACCTCCCTGGACGTGGCCGCAGGAGGAGACGGATAATACGAATGGTAACAAAAGAGCCCAGAACAACCTCTAAACACATTCATGGTGAACTCCAAGGTCAAGGTACATCAGTGTCAGATCGCACCGTCCGTCGTTGTTTGAGCCAAAGTGGACTTCATGGGAGACGACCAAGGAGGACACCACTGTTAAAAAAAATCATAAAAAAGCCAGACTGGAATTTGCCAAACTGCATGTTGACAAGCCACAAAGCTTCTGGGAGAATGTCCAATTGACAGACGAGACAAAACTGGAACTTTTGGCAAGGCACATCAGCTCTATGTTCACAGATGCAAAAATGAAGCATACCAAGAAAAGAACACTGTCCCTACTGTGAAACATGGAGGAGGTTCTGTTATGTTCTGGGGCTGCTTTGCTGCATCTGGCACAGGGTGTTTTGAATCTGTGCAGGGTACAATGAAATCTCAAGACTATCAAGGTATTCTAGAGAGAAATGTGCTGCCCAGTGTCAGACAGCTTGGTCTCAGTCGCAGGTCATGGGTCTTGCAACAGGATAATGACCCAAAACACACAGCTAAAAACACCCAAGAATGGCTAAGAGCCAAACATTGGACTATTCTAAAGTGGCCTTCTATGAGCCCTGATCTAAATCCTATTGAACATCTGTGGAAGGAGCTGAAACATGCCGTCTGGAGAAAGCACCCTTCAAACCTGAGACAACTGGAGCAGTTTGCTCATGAGGAGTGGGCCAAAATACCTGCTGAGAGGTGCAGAAGTCTCATTGACAGTTACAGAAATCGTTTGATTGCAGTGATTGCCTCAAAAGGTTGTGCGACAAAATATTAAGTTAAGGGTACCATCATGGGCTGCACGGTGGCGCAGTGGTTAGCACTGCGGCAGCACAGTTTACCCTTGGCCGGGGATAGTGGGGATCGTGGGATCGTGGGTTCGATCCCAGCCCCCGACCAACAGTGATCTGTGTGGAGTTTGCATGTTCTCCCCGTGTTTGCGTGGGTTTACTCCGGGATTTCTCCGGTTTCCTCCCACATGCCAAAAACATGCAGGTTAGGTTAATTGGAGACTCTAAAGTGGCCCTAGGTGTGAGTGTGTGTGTGAATGGTTAAGGGATAGCGCCGTATCGTGGCTGCTTCATCCATCCAGGTGGTGGATGACTCTCAATTTCCCCTCTGGGGATCAATACTAAATCTAAAAAAAAAATTAAATAAATAAATTATCCAGGCCTGTTTCATGAGTTTGTTTTTTAAAATAATTCTGTTGAACCACAATTCAAAAGCATTGTCTGATTTTCATTGGTTAATTTTCATAGAATTTTTATTTATTACCGCTTTAGTCAGATTCAGGTTATTTCTGTGATCATTGTGGGTTTTTCTTTCATTAACAAAGGGGTACCAACAACTTTGTCCACATCTGTATGTATGTATGACTATTGTATAGTCACAGGGATGAACTGTCATGTGCATGTGTTTTGTGCCAGGCCACACTGGGACTCACCCAGACTGCTCCAGTTTTGTGAGTACTGACTGTTTGTATTTTCCCAGTGTTCTCACCCAGTGACTGTTGAGCATCCTGGAGGACTCCTTAAGTGCCCTGAGCTATTTTGTTGTTTTGTACAGTTGGTTTTTGTTTGTCTTTTGTTCAATTAATGTGTTTGTGGTGTATCCTGCACTCAAATCCATCTTCCTTTCTCCTCCTCCGTGCGCTGTGTAAAAGTATGTTTGTGTCACAAGGAGGCTTGTGACACAAACATACAAAAAAATGAGAAATCAGGAAGGGGGCAAACACTTTTTTCACTCCACTGTATAGGCTACACGTCTTTCTATTCCACTTTCAAATACAACCTACATTTGGTCCTGTAAAGCCTAATTGGGAAACCTGTTTCAGACAGAAATACTTACTTTCATGGTGTAAATCATGGGAGGACCAATTGGAGGGGGGATTTCTCTCCGTCCTGGAAAAAAGAGAGAATTGCTCCCCAATATCATTATAACCCTTAGTTATGCTGCTAATAGGTTTAGTCAGCCGGGGGACCTCCAGTAATGCACTGGGCCTCACTCCTTTCCTCACTCTCAATGAAATATTTTTTTTTGCTGGTCATTAACATCTGTTTGTTCTCTCCCATAGATTGAGTCCCCATCGTGCTGTTTGCTCTCTACATGTCTGTTCTTTTCTTCTTCTCTATCCCCTCACCCCCCAGCCAGTCGCAGCAGATGACTGCCCCTCCCTGAGCCTGGTTCTGCTGGAGGTTTCTTCCTGTTAAAAGGGAGTTTTTCCTCTCCACCGTCGCCAAGTGCTTGCTCACAGGGGATCGCCTGATTGCTGGGGTCTTTCTGCAACTGTGGGGGTTCCCCCCTACAGTTGATAGTGCTATGAGATGACTGTTGTTGTGAAATGGCGCTATATAAATGGCGCCCGTCCAGCGCCTGGTGAGGGAGATCGCTCAGGACTTCAAGACCGTCCTGCGTTTCCTGAGCTTCGCCGTCATGGCTCTGCAGGAGACCAGCGAGGCCCACCTGGTGGTCTCTTCTTCGCTAAGGGGGTCACCATCATGCCCAAAGACTTCCAGCTGGCCCGCTGCATCCGCAGAGAGAGAGCTTAGACTTTCTGCTGCACATTCACCAGCCATAATGCTCTGCACTGTGTGTCTATATATATATACATTTATAGTAATATGGACATATGTTTACTAGATGTTGTTTTTTCTTGCCTTCTGATTGTTGCTCTGAGTGTTGCTATCCCTATGCTGTTGCAATCCTGGAATTTCCCCATTGTGGGACTAATAAAGGCTTATCTTATCTTATCTTATCTTATCTTATAAATAAAGTTGAATTGAACTGAATTGAATTGAACCCTTTTTTAAAATCTTGTTACATAACTGAAAAAAATTAATTTCAAGCACCAGTTCTAAGATGAAATGCAAAAAGTTACACATTTTCAACTTTTTTCTCAATTTGCAACTTTTTCCTGTAAATCTGCAACTTTTTCTCAAAAACTTGAAAATTTTTATTCAAAATTTGCTACTTTTCTCTTAAAATTTACAAAATTTTTCCTTAAAATATGCTGCTTTTTTTCTTGCAAATTTCCAACTTTTTCTCAAAATTTGCAACTTTTTTCTTAAAATTTGCAACATTTTTTCCTTAAAGGTGCACCCGGTGGCTCTAAAGCCACCTCTAAAACAAATGTGTATTGCCCAAAATAGTATATTGTGGCCTTTTACCCAAAAAACTTTCATTGCCTTAGAATTACTTGGAAAGAGATATTAAACCTTGCACCTAGTTAAGTATGCATGAATCTATGAATATTCTAATTAGCGGCCTGCAGGGCTCGAACATGATTGGTCGCCAAGCTCCCGACCTGCAGGGCTTGGGCTAGGGCTGTCCAAATCTGTCTTTTTTTGGGGGGGGGGGGCACTTAAGCAGACATTCACAGCAGAAACACACACGCTTGGGAGTCTGGAATGAGTTTGCTTTTGATGTGTCTTGTAAATCACAAGAAACGTGTTAGATATAATAGCAGAAAAAAAACTTGATTTTTGCCAGAGTGTCATTTTAAAATTTGTAACTTATTTGTCAAAAATGTGCAGCTGTTTCTCATAAATGTGCAACTTTTTTTTCTCAAAAAACTGCTTCTTTTTTCTCAAAATTTGCAACTTTTTTCTTTAAATTTCCAAGTTCTTTCTCAAAAATTGGAATTTTTCTAACATTTGCAGCATTTTTTTCCTTAAAATTTACAACTTTTTTTCTCAAAAAATTGTAACTATTTTCCCTGTAAATTTGCATTTTTTTACCTGTAGATTTGAACCTTTTTTCCTCGTAGATATGAGGCTTTTTTTCTTGCATGTTTGCAAATTTTTTCTCATAAATCTGTGATTTTTCCTCATATAAATTTTTTACTTTTGTAAACTTGCAATGCTCATCTAGACACTGGTTAAATTTGTATTGACTGCAGTTTGTTAGCAATTGACATATAACTAGAAAAGCACTTGGTGAGCGCAGACCTCCACCAAGCGCCACAGTTCCCCCCATACAGTGTTTGTGTGTACGTTTTCAGATTCCTTGACCATGAAAACATATGACTAGCAATTGGATTGACAATGATAGGATTAGTGGTTCAGTAGTTATTCACGAAAATGGCATTTTCCTTAATGGCGGTTTTCTTCTGGACGGTGATCCAGATCACCACCAAAATGTAATCATCTGTAGGATACCCCATTTCTGACAATCTGTGAAAATTTCATGAAAATCCGTCCATAAGTTTTTGAGTTATCTTGCTAACAAACAAACAGACAAACAAACAAACAGACAGACAAACCAACGCCGATGATCACATAACCTCCCTGGCGGAGGTAACAATAGGCAGTACGAACATGAGGACGCAGGCAGGGTGCTGTCATCACGCTGTGCTTACTTAAGGGGACTGTTGGCGGGAGTCATCCTCTTTGGTGCTGCACCTCTAGCAACACACTAGTCTGTACTTAACCCCAGTTAGCATAACGGCTATATTAACCGTAACACATGCTGTTAACAGTGTGTACTTAATAAACCTTCGTTCAGTACAGCCACCGCCTCTGTGGTCACTCATTTTCAGACAAAACAAATGGCAACAAGGAGAAAAATGGGTCTTCTAGAGGAAAATTCAACATTTTTCCTGAAGATGGACGCGTGTTTGGTACCCCGGTCGGAGACTGACGTGGCTGGACGAGCTAGACTCAGCTGTCTGGTGAGCAGGTGCAGGTTTGGCAACTAGAGGAGGAAATGGTGTGGGACCAGTTAGTGGAGCACACCAGCAACCCACGGCTGTGGGCGAAGCTAATCAGGGCACCTGATGACCTACTGCTGGCGAAGGCGGTGGAGTTGGCGTTCCAGTTGGAGGCTGCCGACAAGCAAACATTACAACTAGGTGAGCCACAACAACAAATCTTGCTATCTTATGCAGTTACCCTAGCCGAAGTTTCCGTTAACACTGCAACTCACTTGGAGGATGCCAAGGTGAACGTTACAGGTCAATGGAACATCATGGGACACCATTCAAGCAGTAACTGCGGCTCCCTGAGGCACAGAGAGCACGCGCAATCCTGCCCAGCCAGGGGGTAGCAGTCCAGATGCTGCAGCAAGCTCAATCACTTCACCAAGGTGTACCGATCGTCACAATGGACATCAGACCAGCCACCCAGCCAAAAAGACCCACTGTGGCGGATGAAAATAAAGGAACCCGATGTGGAGGCACGGAATAAGTGCAGGCAGGACACGGCGAACTGAAGTTTAAAGGGTGTTTATTTCATCCTCCAACACAAGGGTCACTCCAGCACTGTGGGAGCGCGCTGGAGCGAGCCCTCTGTCTCTAGTCAGCAAACAGGCAATGCGAGTGATCAAAAAGAGAGTGAGAGAGAGAGAGCAAGCGATATGGTTGACTGATATACCCAGCTAGACAATGCATGCATGGCACATTAGCATCACAGTAACTGCAGGAAGGCATGGACATTTGCATTAGAGTCACACATATCAATAGCAGGATTACTGGCGCAGGGATTAGACAAAGAGAGGCTGCCTATTGATATCAGTCCATACATCTCACTGTTCTGCTAATTGCTCCAGCTGAGCGCTCTGCTTGTCCGTAGGCTGTGGGGGTCGCCCACACCACCAGTGATCACCATCCACGCTGTGAACTCCGGCAACTCGGTGTACCTGCGGTGCACGGTAAAGCTGGACGATGCCGACTTGCCGTTGCTGCTGAACACCGTCGCCGTGAGGTCAGGCCTGAATTGGGTTACTGTTAAGAGATTTTTCCCTAACCATCCTATTGAGAAGAATCCGGCGGAGTTGTATGGCTACAAGCACACACACATCAGCATAGTAGGGACCATATCATTAGTGGTTTGCTGCAGGTCAAGAGTCCTCTCAGTGTTCGTTTTCCAGGTGGCTACACACGGGGATAATATCCTGGGTTGTGACCTGTTTTATAAACTGGGTTTTACCATCTGCGACAACCTTGGGCTTTGTTGGAACATTGATGGTGAGAGTGCAACACACCCGGATGGGGATAGAGCTGCTGCAAGCTTGAAACTGCAAGGAGAGGGCAACGAGGGAAAAGGGCAGAAACCGGACTCATTTGTTATCCACACCCGGTGTCAGGAGCAAGGAGCCGCTGCAATGCTGCGGGATAGAGTTTGTGGCCCAGCAGGATCCGGCGGGACAATGGCAACCGGGGGCACGTCCTGAAACCAGTGGAGAGTCACACACAATTATATTATAATTTACGACTTTTTGAATTTTTAAATTGGCATCTTCTATCATGTTTTTGTGCCTTTGTTCTTGCAAATTTATCCATTTGTACCATATGCTAAAAGAGTGAATACCAACCATCACCCTTCCTGAAAAATAACAGCTCGCCCACTGATTAACTGTGTCACAAATAAGGTAAAGGAAAAATGTTTTCCTTTAACGTATGCTTTTGACCCTGCCTCCGCTTTAGCTTCTCTGTCTGCATTCAGATTTAAGCATTAGTCTGCAAGCACACATCATTTTGATTCCACACACAGGCCCCACCCACTCCACGTCAATGTTTATGAACTCCGTGGACATTGCTGCAGGATGATTAGATGCAAATGATCCCAGGTTGTGCATCCGGACCACGTTTTGGACAGACCTGCTCATGCAAGACAAATATTCTCATTAGAAAAAGTGCCCAGGACAACCTTTTTTTTTGGCATATGCCTGAAAATGCAAATAGAGCATAATTTGATCAAAGACAAACACCATCTCAGTGACTTTGTCAGGGTCTTGCAGCAAGGTTAGATGGGAGAAGGTCCATCTGTCGCTGTCTGCTGCTGTGGGACTGTGCTCAGAGATTTTAGCTTCAAAACATGCAGAGTGTTGCAGCTCCACTAGATGGGACTGTGGGAAAGTGGCTTAGCACCTTTCTGTTCAGTAATGGAGAGTGCCACTTCTTCAATCCATGTTCAGTCTTTCAGTTTGTTCCCTGGGATCTAGGATGGATAATTGATTTCCATTACATTCCAAAGAAAGAGCAAATTATGGCATTGCAAAAAAAGTTTGCTGTACGGGGGACTGAAAGTTCATAGTGGTCAAATTTGACCAAATGTGGTTTATTTTTCAACATAGTCTCCCCTTTGGTACACACACTTCTTCCATCAGTATTGCAGCGCTTGGATCCCTGCGGTTGAAAACTAGACCAAATTTGGTCAAATTTCACCACTGTGAACTTTTCAGCCTCCACCTCGTACAGGTGTGCCTTAGTAGCTGACCTTGTAGTGAAATCTGCAAAACGCTCAATATGTGTTTGTAGAACTCTAAGAAACTTGAAAATCAGAACTATTGATCAATAGCACAAAAAAATTACACAAAAATATCTGGCTCCTTGGAAGCAAGATATAAAAAAGTGAATGTTGCCAATAACTTTTCAAGTCATTTTTCAAATGCACCTCCTGGACCATCTGTGCGACAGTGCAAGATGAAGGCTGGTTTACAGGTGCATCTGAAAAATTTAGAATATCATGAAAAAGTTCAATATTTTTTGTCACTCATTTCAGAAAGTGAAACCCATATATTATATAGATTCCTGGTAGACGACTGTGCTGACTTTGGTCTTGATAAAACACAGTGGACAAACACCAGCAGATGATCTCTGTTCAGATCAAAGTAAATTTTGCATTTCATTTGGAAATCAAAGTCCCAAAGTCTGGAGAAAGAGTGGAGAGGCACAGAATCTAAGTTGCTTGAGATTTAGTGTGACGTTTCCACAGTCAGTGAGGATTTGAGGAAACACTTCATCAGCTGGTGTTGGTCCACTCTGTTTTATCAAGACCAAAGTCAGCGCAGTCGTCTACCAGGAAATTTTAGAGCACTTCATGCTTCCCTCTGCTGACAAGCTTTATGGAGAAGCTGATTTCATTTTTCAGCAGGACTTGGTACCCCCCCCCCCCACACTGCCAAAAGTATCAAAACCTGGTTAATGACCATGGCATCACTGTGTTTGATTGGCCAGCAAACTCTTCTGACCTAAAACCTCATAGAGAATCTATGGAGGATTGTGAAGAGGAAGATGAGACACCAGACCCAACAATGCAGACGAGCTGAAGGTCACTATCAAAGCAACCCGGACCTTCATGACACCTCAGCAGTGCCACAGGCTGATCACTTCCATGCCACGCCACATTGACACAGTAATTAATCCAAAAGAAGACCTGACCAAGTATTGAGTGTGTACATGGACATACTTTTCAGCCGGCCAACATTTCTATTAAAAAGCTATTTTTTAAAATTAATTTTCTGTAATATTCAAATTTTTTGAGAAACTGAATTTGGGGTTTTCATGGGCTGTAAGCCATAATCATCAAAATTAAAATAAATAAACACTTGAATTATATCACTCTATGTGTAATGAATCTATAAAATATATGGGTTTCACTTTCAGAATGAGTGACAAAAAATATTGAACTTTTTCATGATATTCTAATTTTTTTAGATGTACCTGTAAATGCTGTAGAAGCTCCTTTATTTCCATCATCTTACACAGTGTGCCTCTATGAAGAAAACCAGCCCATCTGTAACATGCATTATAGTCATGGTGACCGATAATGTCATGGTTCATTATTAACCTTTTGTTCTTATTAAAGACAAAAATAGAAAGGAGATGTTTTTTACCTTCTTTAGATGTTTTGACTGTTCACTGCACCCTTCGTCAGAAGTGTCAGCTGATTGCCACTTTCCACCGTCCGATGGTCTCTGGAGAATGTAGTCCCAGGTGTGGGAAAGCATAAAGGCTCCCCCATCCCGGTTCATGGTGTCTTTTCCCCGCTTCCTGATTTCTATTTTTTCTGATTTCTGCCTTTTCTTTCTGTGATCTTGTGAGTCCTCCTTGTGTTTTCTTCTCACATTCCTTCAGGTGTTCTTGTTTCTTTGTGGTGAATGATCTTCTGGTTTCTCCAATGAAGGTTTTGTTGCATGATCTGATCCTTTGAATTGGTTCCGTAATCCTTCGGATGTATGGCATAGTTATGGTGTCCTTGTTTTTGATTTCGGCTTTTGTTCTGTGTCTTGTTTCCTGTTTGTTTTCTCTTTTTTGACTTGCTGTTTCCCTTTGTTTATGGCCCATACTGGATATTGGCAGCGTATGAGTGCATGTTTTGGTTCCAAGGTTGTCATAGCCAGGAGCGGCACTGGGGTTAAGCTCCCAGTGCTCATAAAATGCTCCTTATGGCGTGTGTCTTGAAAAGCCTCTGACAACTAAATCCAACTCCTAGCCTGCCCGTGTGGTTTAGTCTCTAAGCCTGGCCGAACTGCTTTTACTAATAGGAGAAGGGGCGAGGGCAGATCTCTGGCGCCTTAAAACCAGATGCTTCGGGTAGATGGTGGCTCGTCAACCTGGGAAGGTAGCCCATCTAGGGGAAGGTAAAACCTGATTTCAAACCTCTGCTGCCTTGCGGCACACCCGGTCACAGGAAAGGCTTCGGTAGTCAACCCTGAGGAAAAATCCGGAGTCGGAGCCCCTAAGGCAGTTTTCTGTTGTGCTCAACATCATTCTGGCAGCTCCTGCGATGGTGCTGGTGCCAAACTATAGCAGCCCTGCTGTTCCTTTGGATTCATCAGTGACGTGGAGAGGGGGGACATGCTGCATAGGTAACATCTTGTCCTCCATATCTTCCTGCCCAGGCTTGAATCCTACCAACGGCCAACGCTGGAAGGTAGAACACCGGTGCGCATCGGCCTGTTCAGCTACAGGCGGTGCTGTTCCAGCAGAGTAGACGTTTAGGATTCTCTTCCATGGTCATCATAGACCGACGGAGGCCGATGATGATGATGAGTGCATGTTTTATGTGGTTTTTCTCCTCCTGTCTGTCTTCTTGGTCTGTGATGATAGTGGCCCGTTCGTATAATGTCCTGACAACTGATAGTTTGTGTGCTGTGGGGTGTTCTGATGTCCATAGTAGGTATTGATCCGTGTGGGTTGGTTTCCTGTACACTGTGATTTTTATACTGCCATCATCGTTGTGGTGGATTTTCATGTCCAGAAAGGCTATGGTGCCCTTTTCTTCCTCTTCATGTGTGAATTTTATATTCCCAGTGCTGGTCCTGTGCTGTTCAGAATGTCAGTGAGTTCTTGTGTGTGTTCTTTCCTTATTTTCTCCAAAATGTTGTCCATGTATCTCTTCCAGAGGGTGGTTTACATTGTGTGGGTGCTGTGTTGATGGCTTTGTTTTCCAGATCCTCCATGAAAAAACTGCTCATGATGGCTGATAGTGGGTCTCCATTGCAAATCCTTCTAAGGGCATTTATGCTTTTTCCGCACACCTGGGACTATTTCTCCAGAGACATCAGACGACAGAAAGCAGGGCCGGCTTGGTGATTTGACAGGTCTGCTGGCTGGCCCCGCCTACGAAAAGTCTGCTGATAAAATGACACCTCGCAGCAATGAGCTTGACACTTCTGACGAAGGGTGCAGTGAACAGTTGAAACATGTAAAGAAGTGTAAAAAAAAACATCTCCTTTTCTATTTTGTCTTTAATAAGAACAAAAGTTAAATAATTAAAAGAAGACAAAATGAACCTACTTGAGCTGTCATGGTTCAGGCTGAAGTCTGTGCCAGGACACCACACAGAAACAATAGATGAGACAAGCAAGTGAACCTTTATTGAACTATGTACAAGAGTGAAAGCTTGCTGCAGCATGGGGGACACATAGGAGAGAGGGTTTTAGTGACCGGAGTAATGTTTTCACTGAATAATACTGCAGAGAAAACACTTACCAGCAGGTAGCTCAGTCCGAGTCCTCACTTGGAGGGTTGTCCTTTAGATAGGGAGTCCAGATAATGAGGGTCCACTCAAGAGAAGAGCAAGGGATTCCAGATCCACAAGGGCAAGGAGAGCGAGGAGTCCAGACATCCAGAGGCACAAGGGTTAACAGAATATTACAAATGTTCAGAGGTCTTAAGCTACCGGTTACAAATATCCTTATGAATGGCTGCAAACATCATAAAAATGATTTTTAGACCATTTTGTATGGCTTTCTTAAGGCGGCCGTAGGAAAATCCAGCGTTTGTAAACCGTTGTAAGTTTGTGGCCAGGTCGATGGTCTTGTCCAAGATTTCTACGAAACATGAAAACCCTTTATCGTAGAGTGGCCGTACGAATGCCATAGGAACAACATAGAACTACACAGATGCTGACCATAAGTATGGCTCAAGAACACCTTAAGTTGTTTTGACGGCCCCTTACAACAGTTTGTAGAAAAAGCCATACAAATCCCTATTTGTATAGAGACTCATACAAAGTGTCTAAAGACCTATATATACTTCACAAGAACAGAGAAATTGTTCTCTCTCCCAGGGCTGCAAGAACAAAATGATGTCATTTTGTTCTTGCAGCCCTGGTTTGGGAGTTCTTGCAGCATGTTCTTGACACATCATCGTGCAGAACTTTTTTCTTGCATGGTATCCAAGAACCTATTGTATGACTGGTCAGAAATTTGAATTTCCGAGACTTCCGGTCTGGACGCCATGGCGACTGCAGCTTAACACTGAAGCTCTTAGACCCAATCCAGGATAACACCTTGAAAATCAAACTTAACGGATTTTTGGAGAGTGAAAATCAGAAAGACAAAATCATCATGTCTAAAGGAAAACAGAAGAAACTGAAATTCTCCAGGCCAGGACACGTATCGGCCGGAGAATCCGAACTGGAAGATCTCCGTTCAGAAGACGAGGAACTGGTGATAGCTAACAAAAGGGTTAGCCTGAAATCACTATTTGAGGAGCTACGACGATTTCGCCGAGAAGTTACGGCCGAATTTCGGGAATTCAGAGAAGAATTGAAAAGGACAAACAGCAGAGTGGACCATGCCGAGAACCGAATCTTGGAACAGAGGATCGAATAAAAGTGCTCGAAGATTCTGTGCTAGACCTACGCAAAAGACAAGCAGCTATAGAGGCTAAGCTAACCGACCAAGAAGGAAAACAAAGAAGAGACAACATAAGAATTCATGGTCTGATAGAAGGAACCGAAAATGGTTTTAACTCAATGGCAGAATGCGTGGAATCCTTACTAAGAGAGAAATTGGATATCCACAAACCACCGACTTGAAGATAGAAAAGGCACATCGTTCATTAGCCGCTAGGCCGGCGGCGGAAGCGCCCCCACGTTCGGTGTTGGTAAGATTTTCCAATTTCAAAATAAAACAAGAGGTTGTAAGACTGGCCTGGCAGAAAAAAGGATTTATGCACCAGGAGAGAAAAGTCTACGTGGAACACGATTACGCCCCGGAGGTCCTTAAAAAGCGCAGGGAATACAATGACGCGAAAAAGGTGTTAAGAGAGAAGAAATTGCGCTTTCAGACACCATTTCCTGCGAAGTTAAGGGTCTTCTACGGCGATGAAACGTGTCTCTATAATTCGGCGGAAGAAGCAACAGCTGACATGGCGAAAAGAGGGCTCCCGGTAACGGTATTTAAACCCGCAGCAGACCCGAGTGAGAAGATCAAAGCGCAAACATGGACAACACAAAGACCCTCAAAATCCACGGACCAGCAGCGGGAAACCCAGCACCAGAGCGTCGCGGATAAACTATCCGTTTTCAGGTTGGAATAGCGACCTTTTTTTTTTTTTTTTTTTTTCTTTTCTCTTGAATCAATCCGCACATCCAACCCCCCTCATACAAGGTAACAAACATTAAAGGAGATGCATATTCAGCATGTGGTAAAACATTTCATGGAACAATCATATTATTTGAAACAAATAAGTCTTTGTAATAAAAAAAAAAAAAAAAAAACTTGTTAAAATAGAAATGTGACAATAATCCACATGTTCTCCTCATACTAACAAATACTGTTTTTGCGTGAATGTTTGATGTGATGGGGGTGGGAGGGTGCACACAATTTCACAGGGTTTAGGCATAAAAGGAAAAAAAAAAATCATTACAAGTTTGGATTGGGTTCTGAAACTCACGTTAAAAGCATGGGACTACTTTCAGTGGTAAGAGAGGGCCCTCAACACGTAACAGAGTTTGAGGAATTTCCCTCAGAGCCTTCACTCCATCAAGGCTCTTACAGGGTCTTTAAAAAGACCTCAGCTCAGGAAGTTCTTATGACAGCTTTTTGTTTTAAAGTTTTTTACACTATGTTCTTAATGTTTTTCTTGTTTTTAATGTTCTTTCAGTTTCTGAGTAGCACAAAAGAGGGCCACCACACAGTTATACTAAACAAAACAACACAATGGAGAAACAGGGTGTAACCAAAATAATTTCATATAATGTAAAAGGAATCCTGAATCCAGTTAAAAGATCCAAGATTCTAGGCAAAATGAAAAAAGACAAAGCAGGAATAATACTTTTACAAGAAACCCACCTAACAGACGTGGAACACAATAAACTCAGTAGACAAGGGTTTAAAATGATCTCTTCATCTTCATATAAATCAGGGAGGAGGAGGGGAGTAGCGACATTGATATCAACCAAAATTACATTTGAAAAAAATCAGAACACAAAGATAAAGAAGGGAGATACAGTTTGGTAACTGGGCGGCTAGAGGGAGAAGATATCACCCTGCTGAATGTGTATGCTCCCCCAGGGGCTAACTGGAAATTTTATAAAAATGTATTCGACCTAATGATAACTAAAGCTCAAGGTTTAGTGATATGTGGTGGGGACTTCAATCTTAGACTGAATCCATACTGGGATGCTTCTGGTAATTCCCCACATCAAAATAACACCCAAAACAGGAAGACTCGGATGCTACTAAAAGAATTGGGAATCTGTGACGTGTGGAGGGAACTCAACCCCAGTGTAAAAGACTATACATTTTACTCAACTCCACATTCATCTTACTCAAGGATTGACTATTTTTTTATGTTTAATAGAGACATTGGAAGAGTAAAAACATGTAAAATAGGACTGATGGATCTCTCCGACCACAGTCCGATCTACATGGACTTAAATATCCAAAAATACACAAATAATACATTTTCTTGGAGGTTAAATTCAAATGTCCTGAAAGGACCATTGAAAGATGAATTGGAATCAGATATTCTCAGATATTTGGAAGATAACGATAATGGAGAAGTATCCCCTTTAATACTGTGGGATGCATGTAAAGCTGTAATAAGAGGAAAGATTATTGCAAAACTGGCAACCCAAAAGAAACTAAGACAAGAAAAACTATCCACATTAGAGTCAGAACTTAGGAACCTAGAAAAAGAACACAAAGGCAACACTCATTCTACTGACTCGCTCAAGATTAAGGAAATTAAAAACCAAATAAATGAGATCTACACAATAGAAATCCAGAAGAAACTTACATTTCTGAAACAAAAATACTATGAAGCAGGCAGTAAATCGGCAAAATTGCTAGCCTATAAATTGAGGAAACATCAAACAGAAAGAGCAATCTACAAAATCAGAGACCCAGTATCAAAGGAAATAAAATTCAGAATTCAGGATATTCTTAAAAACTTCGAGAATTACTATAAGAACTTATACTCCCACAAAAAACATAAAAACGCATCCGAGGCATTCCTAAACACATTAAACCTTCCCCAACTTACGGAGTCACAAAATAAAACACTACTGTCAGAAATACATCCTAAAGAATTGGAAAAAGCAATTATGAAACTTAAAGCTAACAAATCCCCAGGAGCTGATGGCTATACAGCAGAGTGGTACAAAACCTTTAAACAGCAACTATCTCCTCTCCTCCTGAAAACATTTAATTATGTCCTCCACACAGGGGAAATCCCCCCCTCCTGGAGAGAAGGGGTCATTGCAGTTATACCTAAACCTGAAAAGGATAAACTAGAGTGCTCCAACTACAGACCAATCAGTGTACTAAATCAGGACTATAAGCTTTTTACCATTATCCTTGCCAAAAGGTTAGAAAATATACTGACAGACCTAATTCATTTAGACCAAACAGGTTTTATAAGACAAAGACAGACACAAGACAACATTCGACGCACTTTACACATAATTCATCATATAAAAAAATATAACTTAAATGCAGTCATATTGGGATTAGATGCTGAAAAAGCATTTGATTCGGTTGACTGGTCTTTTCTATATAGAATCTTATCCAGTTTCAATTTTCATAACAACTTCATTAGAACTATACAGGCATTATATAAAAAACCAACAGCTAAAATAAGGATTAACGGTAATTTATCATCATCTTTTGAACTGGAAAGAGGATGTCGTCAGGGCTGCCCCCTGTCTCCACTGCTCTTTGCAATCTTCATAGAACCTCTGAGCCAATGGATAAGACAAAACCAAAAAATTCAAGGTATTACACTTGGTCAGAAGGAACATAAAATAGCACTCTTTGCTGATGACATTTTAATATACCTAGGGCAGCCGGACACTTCTTTACCAGAACTAACCTCAGTTTTTTCAGAGTATGGAGATTTATCGGGGTACAAATTAAATATGCATAAAACCCAAGTTTTAACATTCAACTATGACCCAAATCATTATTCACTAAGCAAACTCAAAACTAACTGGGAGTCGGAATCTATGAAATATCTGGGGGTCAATATCCCGAAACAACTCAACAAAATTATATCACTAAACTATGATCCACTGGTGACAAAAATAAAATCTGACCTAGCAAGATGGAATATGATACCATTCTTGGGTACTGCACAAAGAATTGAAGCAGTCAAAATGAATATACTTCCACGTCTTCTATACCTTTTCCAAACAATACCGGTAGAACCTCCCAAAAAAACATGGCAGGAGCTGGACAGAAGGATCTCAAGATTCATATGGCAGGGCAAGAGACCTAGAATCAGATATAGAACCCTACAGCTAAACAAAGACAAAGGTGGGCTCGCGCTGCCAAATATCAGGGACTACTTTAAAGCCGCACAAATTAAAACTTTAGTAGAGATATGTAACCCAGTCTACACTGCACAATGGAAGGAGATCGAATGCCAAATAACAAGTGACATCCCCCTACAGGCGATAATAGGGAACAATGCCTTACCTAAGCTTTTGAATAACACTAACCCGTGGATAGAGACCCCGCTAAAAATTTGGTTTAAGATAGTCAGAGAGAATCAAACTAAAGAGCCCTATCGACTTCTGCAATGGATCGCCTATGATCAGGACTTTACTCCTAATAAAACAGACACCAGATTTAAAAAGTGGAAGGAGAAAGGGCTGATAAAATATTACGATTTTTTTAAAGGGCAAATCTTAAGAAGTTTTGAAGATTTGAAAAAACAAGGCCTAATAAATCAAGACCTTTACAGGTTCTTCCAGCTTAGACACCACATAAACAATATACTTAAAAAGGAGGTTTTGGAAAGTGCCCAGTCAGGTGTTCTGAAGGTCTTCTTAATGGCATATAAAGGGATCCCAGGGATCAGATACATTTCTAAAATATACCAAGGTCTTCAAGACTTAAAAGGAGACAACACATCTTATATAAAAGAGAGATGGGAAAAAGAGGGGAATTTCACTTTACAACTGGAAATATGGGAAAAGCTAAATAAACAGCAATGGAAAAGTACCTCATCCCTGCAGTGGAGAGAATTTGGATGGAAAAACTTGGCAAGATTTTTCAGAACACCTGCACAAAACAAATTTACCCATAAGGGATTGAACTGTTGGCGCTTGTGTGGTGAAAAGACTGCAAATCATTTTCATGTGTTTTGGTCATGCCCAGTTATCCACCAATATTGGACCAAGGTACAGACAATATTGGGGAAAATATTCAAAATTACAGTTCCCTTTTCTTTTGTAACTTTGTATTTGGGTTTACTACCGGACTCACTGGAAAGACGAGGAGAAAAATACTTATTCAATGTTTTAATATTGGCAAGCAAAAAAGCTCTAACTAAAAAATGGATGTTGAAGGACTGTCCTACACCTGAAGATTGGACTAACGTGATCCAAGACATTTACTCGATGGAAAAGTTGACATTCGCACTGAGACAGGACATGGATGGGTTCTTGAACTTTTGGCAACCCTGGACCGCATATGTGTCTTCCATTAGATCTAATCTTTGACAAATACCATTTCAATAATGGTTCCGCTCTTTGTTCCAACGCTACTCAGATGCTCTTTTATCTTTATTTACTTACTTTTTCTTTTTGTTTGTTTTTTACTGGTTTGTTTGGTTTTTTTTATTTGTTTTTTGTTTTTTTTTCTCTTTAATTTCACTTTTTCTTTCACTTTAAAAAAAAAAAAAAAAAAGGGGTGTTGTAAGAATTAATCTTCCAATGTTGTCAGATATCAGAAAATAAGGGAACATGTGATGAAAATGTAAACACTGCATTGCTGTAACGACCTGTATACCCTTTACAAAAACTTAAATAAAAAAAAAAAAAGAAATTTGAATTTCCAAGGAGTTCTGCATTTGAGTTTCTTGTGAAGTATGAAATGTCCTAGCCGGAAAGAATTTTGTTCTTGTTCTTGCCACCTCAAGAAAAAGAAAACAGTGGCACAGTGGTTAGCACCGCGGCAGCACAGTTTTACCCTCGGCCGGGGGATCGCGGGGATCATGAGATCGTGGGTTCGATCCCTGCCCCCAGCCAACAGTGATGTGTGTGGAGTTTGCATGTTCTCCCCGTGTTTGCGTGGGTTTACTCCGGGATTTCTCCGGTTTCCTCCCACATGCCAAAACATGCAGGTTAGGGAGTTAAGGGGCGCTTGCGCACGCAGTGACCGGCAGCTGGTGGCTTGTCACCAGACTGCAGAACAAATCTACCTACGGGTACAAAATAAGTCCAAAAAAAAAAAAAAGAGTATGTAAAGGCCTTAAGGCGGTAGTGGGGCGCTCGTAAGGCGGAAGTACATCATTTGTGAATTGAGAGTGGCATGAGTTGCACAAAAATTTTTGTAAGATGGCAGCAGGTATGCCATAGGAAGAGACCAAGGCACCATTACAAATTATGTAAGAACTCCAGGGCTATCATGCGAAAGAAAAGCACCTCATTTCTCAAGAATGCCTCAAGTTGCTCTTGCGAATTGAACGGCAGCTGTAAGAAACTATGCCTCCCTCCACGAATGTCTGTGAACTCCAAAATTTGTAGGAAGTGTGAGGTTCTTACGAACCCATCGTTCGTAAGAATCTTTGTGACTGTAGCTTTACTTGAGAGGTCATGGGAGACCCTTTCATGCAGAGGTAGAGATTCTGGACAGGGGAACAAGGTGGAGTTCCAAAGGCTTTCTGACACTCTAGTGGCTACGAGTGAACATCTTGGGTTGCGTGTCAACAGCAAGAAGACCAAATGTATGGTAATTTCAAAGCTGGAGGTTCCACCTGCATGCCATCTGCGATACAGCAATGTGACGATAGAGCAGGTCTCCTCGTTCAGTTACCTCAGAGCTCTAGTCACCTCAAATGACCATTGTAAGAAGGAAATCTGAAACAGGATCAGCCTAGCGAAAGACACCATCAACAAGCTTCGGTTAATACTCACCGACAAGAAACTTACACTCTCAGTCAAAATCCGACTACTCAAAACCTTCATCTGGTCGACTCATGTATTGTTATGAATCTTGGACCTTTACAGCAGAAACTCTGTGAAACATCAACAGAAATATAGTTTTACTACCGCATGCTCAGGCTCTTGTACGTGGATGGAGTTACAAACAAAGATGTTCTAGGAGTTGGAATAGAGAGAGATAAGATAAGATAAGATAAGACAAGCCTTTATTAGTCCCACAATGGGGAAATTCCAGGATTGCAACAGCACAGGGATAGCAACACTCAGAGCAACAATCAGAAGGCAAGAGAAAATCAAGAGCAGCGAGTATACATATGTACATATAAATATAAATATATATATATATACAGTATATAGACAGTGCGGAGCATTGTAGCTAGATGGAATAAATATATGAGTATATAAACACACAGCGCGGAGTATTGTAGCTAGATGGAATAAATATGTAAATATATAAACACACACAGCGTGGAGCATTGTTGCTAGATGGAATAAATATATAAACACACACAGTGCGGAGCATTGTAGCTAGATGGAATGAAACAGCACAACCGTATACTTAGTTATCCTACATGGTATGATTATGTACCCATACATATTCTCACCCTCCATAGCGACCGGTATTTTCCTAGTTGTATACCGGAGGGGACCATTGTGTAAGTCTATTGCGTCTTTTGCATTCAATACTATTAGGTCGTCACGCTTTTTTGCTATCTCTGCTAGCAGCCCTGCTTAGGTTGTACAGTCTGACAGCCGTAGGTAGGAAGGACATGCGAAACCTCTCGGTTGTGCACCTAGGATGATGTAGTCTGCTGCTAAATGAGCTCCTCAGTGCATTCAGTATGTCCTGCATAGGGTGGAACTCGGACTCCAGCAGAGATGACAGTTTAGCCACCATCCTTCTCTCTCCCATCTCCTCCACTGGGTCAAGGCGCTGCCCCAGGACAGAGCTAGCTTTCTTGATCAGTTTGTTCAGTCTCTTCCTATCGGCTGCTGTAATGCCACTGCCCCAGCAGACCACTCCAAAAGTGATGGCTGATGCCACCACCGTGTCATAGAATGACTTCAGCAGCGCCCCTTGTACACCAAAAGACCTGAGTCTCCTCAGTAGGAACAGCCTGCGCTGTCCCTTCTTGTAGAGTGCGTCGGTATTGTGTGACCAGTCTAGTTTATTGTTCAGATGAACACCCAGGTACTTGTAGGATGTCACCATCTTGATGTCTGTTCCCTGTATATTTACTGGTGCTGTGAGGGGTTGTCCTTACCTGCGGCAGTCCACCACCAGCTCCTTAGTTTTTCTCGCGTTGATCTGGAGGCAGTTCCGATGGCACCAGTCCACAAAGTCCTGGATAAGCCCTCTGTACTCAGCTTCATCTCCGTTGGAGATGAGGCCAACGATCGCAGAGTTGTCAGAGAACTTCTGTAGATGGCAGTGTGTTCTGTTGTGTGAGAAGTTCGCAGTATAATATAACAGTATAATATATATAATATATTTACATATTTATTCCATCTAGCTACAATGCTCTGCACTGTGTGTTCATATATTCATATATTTATTCCATCCAGCTACAATGCTCTGCACTGTGTGTCTGTGTGTGTGTGTATATATATATATTTTATAGTAATACGTACATATGTATATTAGCTGCTCTTGCTTGCTTGTTTTTTTCTTGCCTTCTGATTGTTGCTCTGAGTGTTGCTATCCCTGTGCTGTTGCAATCCTGGAATTTCCCCGTTGTGGGACTAATAAAGGCTTATCTTATCTTATCTTATCTTATCTTATAAAGGGTGAACAGGAAGGGAGCCAAAACCATTCCCTGGGGGGCCCCCGTGCGACCGATGATCATGTCGGACACACAGTCCCGGGTTCTCACAAACTGAGGCCGGTTTGTAAGGTAGTCCAGGATCCATGATGACAGGTGCTGGTCCACCCCTGCGCACAGCAGCTTGTCCTTCAGGATCATCGGTTGGATGGTGTTGAAAGCACTGGAGAAGTCAAAGAACATGATCCTCACCGCATTCCCGGGCTTCTCCAGGTGGGACAGAGAACAGTGAAGGAGGAAGATCACCGCATCCTCCACTCCAATGCCATGCTGGTAGGCGAACTAGAGTGGATCCATCACTGGTCCCACCAGGGGGCGGAGGTGAGCAAGGAGCAGTCTCTCCAGGGTCTTCATCATGTGGGACGTCAGGGCCACTGGTCTGTAGCTGTTCAGATCTTTGGGGTGGGAAGTCTTTGGTACAGGTACCACACAAGATGTTTTCCACAACTGTGGTGCCCTCCCCAGCTTCAGGCTCAGGTTGAAGATGTACGCCACAATCCCACACAGCTGGTCTGCACAGGACTTGAGGAGCTTTGCGCTGATGCCAGCCGGTCCCGATGCCTTCCTCGCCTTGATCTTCCTCAGCTCCGTCCTCACCTGGGTCTTAGTGAGGGTCAGGTTGGGGGGCTGTGTGTTGGGAATGGGGGGGGGGGTGTTGGTGGAGTGGGGAGTGGGCAGCAGGACTTGATGTCTTCAGAGGCAGCAGTGGTTGTTGTGCTGTCAGGGGGGAGGGCGGTTGGTCAAACCTATTGAAAAACAGATTCAGATTGTTCGCCCACTCCCTGCCCCCCGTGGCCTTGGGGGAGGTATTCTGGAGCCCAGAGATGGTTTTAAGGTTTCTCCAGACCCCGCTGATGTCGCTCTGTTGCAGCTTGTCCTCCATCTTCTTCCTGAAGCTGTCCTTGCCTTCTCTGATCTTTCTCCTCAGCTCCCTCTGTACGGACTTCAGCATCTCTCTGTTCCCCGACCTGAAGATCCTCTTCTTCTCTCTCAGAAGTGTTTTTATCTCAGGGTTGATCCAGGGTTTGTTGTTTGAGCAACACCGTATGGTCTTGGTGGGAATGGTGTTGTCCACACAGAAGCTGATGTAGTCTGTGATGGTGTGAGTGAGGCCATCGATGTCCTCACCATGTCAATCGCAGAGCTGCTCCCAGGCGGTGGTTTCAAAACAGCCGTTTAGAGCGTCCATTGCCTCCTCAGACCATAACTTCACTGTGCACATGACCGGAGGTTATCTGTGCACTAGGGGTTTGTACACCGGCCGGAGATGAACCAAGTTGTGATCCGATCTCCCGAGTCGGGGGAGTTGTGATGAGGTGTACACCTCCTTAGTGTTTGCGTAGAATAAGTCCAGTGTTTTATTGTCTCTAGTGTGGCATGTGACATACTGGGTAATCGTGGGTAGAAGTGAAACATGGTTGAAATCGCCTGAGATGAGGAGAAGAGCATCTGGGTGTTCTGTCTGCAGCCTGCCAGTTACTAAGTGGATGACATCACACGCTGTCCCAGCGTTCGCCGTCGGATTTGCATAAATAACAATGCAGATCACGCGTGAGTATTCCCTCGGGAAATATGTAGGCCACATGCTAACAGCTAGCAACTCGATGTCTTTGCTGCAGTGTTGTTGTTTAACAGTGATATGTCCCGGTCTGCACCAGTTGTTGTTAACATACATTATCACTCCACCGCCCCTTGCTTTGCCACTGTCTGGTGTACGGTCTACCCGTATCGCGTGGAAACCCTCCAGTTCAATGTTAACATCTGCTGCTAGTCCTGTTAGCCAAGTCTCTGTAAATAGGAACAGGCTACACTCCCGGTATATGCTATCGTAGCAGGAGATAGCCGCTAGCTCATCTACCTTTACCAGTATCGATCGTACATTCCCCATGACAACGGATGGGAGGGTGGGTCTGTACCTTACATTTCTTGCCCGCCGTCTTACTCCAGAACGACACCCACGTCGTTTTCGCCTCAGTTCTCCCGGTATGTCGAGTTTTTCCGTTGGCACCGAGTGGCGGTTGAGTGCTAGCAGCTCTTCCCTGCTGTACCGTCTCCTGCTGTAAACAGTGGCTCCATCCACCGGCTCAGGAGACATTTGGGGCGATCTGTGGGTCCGTGATATATATGGAGTGTAAGGTGTCGCCGGATCAGAAAGTTGTCACCGAATCAGAAAGTGAGAGGAAGAAAAAAAAAATTCAGAATTGAGCCGCTGTTGCAAAAGGCAGCCGACTTGTGTGGCACTGGAAGGGAGACAACTGAAGTTCCGTAGTCACACAATTCAAAAAGGCGTGTTCAAAGACCTGAGCCGAAGTGGAAAATTCAATGAAAAATGGGCCCCCGGTGGGCAGAGAAAAATCTTCCTCAATAACTTCAATCTTGGTCCTGCGACGTGTGTTTGGAACAATGAAAGAAACAGACTGGTGGGCAGTTTGCTAAATGTGGACAACTCCATGAAGGCACCTACGATGACAAGGTGGCGGAGATCCTGAGGCACAGAGGTTAGATATTGCTTAGAATTCTTACTTGAGGAGATCCAAGGAGAGTGTGTCCCAGAGAGAATGTTCTCAGGTGAGGGAGGCAGTCAGAGGCTTGGCAGAGGCTGGGTAAGTGTGCCGAGCAGGACCTGGAGAGCACAGAGTGAGATTAAGGGGAGCAGAGGTCAGAATAGATAGACTGCAGAGCTTACTCATCCTGAAGGTCACGAAAAGTAGCTACATCAATATGACCATCCTGTGTACTGTACAGATTGGAGTGTTTTTGAAGCTGTAGCCATTAACCTAAATGAACTCACTGACACTGTGACGTCATACATCTGTTTCTGCGAGGACATGTGTGTGCAGACCAAGACCTTCTGCACATACAACAACAATAAACCCTGGATCATTCCTAAACTGAAGCAGCTACGTCAGACCAAGGAGGAGGCCTACAGGACTGGTGACTGGACTCTGTACAAGCGGGCCAGAAACATGCTGACGAAGGAGATCAGGCTTGCTAAGAGGAGCTACAGTGTGAAGTTACAAAAAAACTTCTCAGCCAACAACTCTGCTTCTGTCTGGAGAGGCCTGCAGAATATCACCAACTACAGGAGACCATCCCCCCACCCTGTGGAAAACCTCCAGCTGGCTAACGACCTAAACAGCTTTTACTGCAGGTTTGAAAAGAACCTACAGTTCTCAACTCCCACCCACACAAAAGGATTATCTGCAGCCCCAGGAACTCCATCCCTCCTCCACTCTGACCTCCCACCAGCACTAACGATCTGTGAAGAGGAGGTGCGCCGGGTCTTTCAGAGACAAAAGATCAAGAAGGCTGCAGGACCTGATGGTGTGTCTCCATCCTGCCTGAGAGTCTGCTCCAACGAGTTGGCCCCCATCTTCACCCGGATCTTTAACAGATCACTGGAGCTGCGTGAAGTGCCTTCCTGCTTCAAACACTCCATCATCATTCCAGTTCCCAAGAAACCCTCTGTTACAGGATTAAACGACTACAGACCTGTTGCCCTGACCTCTGTGGTCATGAAATCCTTGGAGAGATTGGTGCTGAACCACCTGAAGGTCATCACAGGCCCCCTGATGGACCCACTGCAGTTTGCCTACCGGTCAAACAGGTCAGTGGATGATGCAGTGAATATGGGACTACACTACATCCTGCAACACCTCGACTCCCCAGGGACGTATGCCAAGATCCTGTTTGTCGACTTCAGCTCAGCGTTCAACACCATCATCCCAGGCATTCTTCATCAGAAACTCCTCCAGCTCAAGGTGCCCCCCTCCACCTGCCAGTGGATCTCCAGCTTTCTGACTGACAGGTGGCAACAGGTGAAGCTAGGGAGATTTACATCCAGCTCCCGGAAAATTAGTACTGGCACCCCCCAAGGATGTGTCCTTTCCCCACTGCTCTTCTCCCTCTACTCCGACTGCACCTCAGAGGACCCTTCGGTGAAGCTCCTGAAGTTTGCGGACGACACCACAGTCATCGGTTTGATCCGGGATGATGATGAGTCTGCATACAGGCGGGAGGTGGAGCAGCTGATCCTCTGGTGCAGCCAGAACCATCTTGAACTTAACCCAGCCAAAACGGTGGAGATGACTGTGGATTTCAGGCGACACCCCCCTTCATTCCCCCCACTCACCATCCTCAACAGCACAGTGTCCACTGTGGACTCCTTCACGTTTCTGTGTACCACAATCTCCCGGAACCTGAAGTGGTCCTCCCATATAGACACTGTCCGGAAAAAGGCCCAGCAGAGATTGTTTTTTCTGCGTCAGCTCAAGAAGTTTGATTTGCCTCAGGAGCTGCTGGTTGTCTTCTACACCGCCATCATCCAATCTGTCCTCTGCTTTTCCATCACTGTCTTGTTTGGATCTGCCACTAAACAGGACAAGACTAGACTGCAGCGGATCATTAAGTCTGCGGAGAGGATCATTGGTACCGACCTACCCTCCATTGAGAACTTATATCGGTCCATAACCAGGAAACGGGCGGGAAACATCTGTGCTGACCCATCACACCCTGGCCACAAACTGTTTGAACTTCTATCTTCTGGTCGTCGTTACAGATCACTGAAGGTCAAAACCACCCGTCACAGGAATAGTTTCTTTCCTCAAGCCATCACTCTGATGAACTCCTAACATTCACCTAGTCCTACCTGTTGCTGTACTCATGACTTTTCATCCATTCTTACATTGCACATAACTCTCACACTGCTTTTTACTTCATTCACATTATATCACTGAATCTGAGTTCACATTGAAATACTGTGTGACTGTATATTTTTTCATATATTTCTGCAAAGTGTGGTTAGTCTGAGTAAATATCTGCATATATTCCTGTATATACTTGCATCCTTTTATAGAAACGTGGACAGACTGTAATTTACTGTACATACTCTGTTGTCATTGAATCCTTATTTAAATCCTCCACCTGAACAACGAGAGCAAGTTTTTAGCCAAAGTCAAATTCCTTGTATGTGTTGTGCATACTTGGCCAATAAAGCTGATTCTGATTCTGATTCTGTGTCATTCCACACGCTGAGAGTGTCCTAAGAAAGAAAACGACTGCAGGCAATAAGCTGAGTGCGGGAGCTTCACCAGTGGCTGCCAGTTAACCTGCCTGGCTGCCAATGAGGATGATGCAATAGCAGACAAATAGTGGAATGTGCAAAGATAATGCAATGCTTACCCAGATCCATGACAGATATCATCATCATCATCATCATAGCAGTCTGTCAGGGGTGATAATGACTGTTTCATTTAGGTCTGATCAGATTCCTCCACGTAGTTCTGTAATTCACCTTCCGCTGCCAGGAACTTCTGACCTTGTTAACCCGGGCGACGTCCGAGCTGGTATGAGTTGCTCTCTGACTGACCATTTCATGAAACTGCTTGCAAAGTATTTGAGTACCACTAGCTTTTGCTGGACTAGAGACACATTCTTGGCAGATAGAGGCATTATCAGTGGCAAGGACAGGCCAAGATAAACTGACTCCAGTATCTGCTGCAGTGACTGACCAGATGATAGGTTTGTTTACCTCTGCTCTTTGTATAGTCACTATACAAAGAGCAGATATATCTGACATGCACTATACTATAGTGCATGTCAGATATACCACTCTATTAAAAGCAAGAAATCTCTGTGTCTATCTGTCTGTCTGTCTGTCTGTCTGTGTGTCACGTGTCATAGGACATCGTAGGACGGCCTATGATCTCTGCCTGAACATCATAGGACATCCTATGAACTCAGGCATCATAGGACGACAAATGTGTCTGTCACATAGACCACAAAGATCATAGGACAATTTGTCTTTATGATGTCACACATAGATTTGTCTATGTGTCGACAGCATAGGGGCACATTCTTATGTATTGACCTGACTCTGGTATCTGATTCTTCAGTGAGCACCTGTGACTGGATGGTTCTGAACAGGACAACTATGGGAAGTGATCACTTCCCAATACTTACAGTCACTAAAACTGAAGTATGTATACAAGAGATAGATAGATAGATAGATAGATAGATAGATAGATAGATAGATAGATAGATAGATAGATAGATAGATAGATAGATAGATAGATAGATAGATAGATAGATAGATAGATAGATGTACTTTATTGATCCCAAACTGGGAAATTACAGTGTAACAGCAGCATGACAGTTGACAGCCAAACAACAGAAACACACACGGCAGACAAAGGGAAGAGGGAAGATGTTTTAATCAATCAATCAATCAATCAATCAATCAATCAATCAATCTTTATTTCGGATAGATTAAAAGTACAGATTAAAAGAAACAGAATAATATAACAAAGGGGGAAAGAAAATACAACAAGGTCAAATTAGACAATAACTCCTCTGATTATACAGTTCAACATAAGTTATCCGAAATGGGTGATGGCTGAAGCCGCAGCTTATATTGCCAAGATGTTTTACAAGATGGTGTTTTGACAAGGCAGATTGGGAAAAATTTAGGCAATACTGTGTTCAATCATGTCATTTGGTAACATTAGAAGGCGGCATAGAAGAGTGTTCAAGTCAGGTAACCAATCATATTCTGAATGCTGCAATAGCAAGTATACCCAAGAAAGCAACACAGGGTAGGAAGAAGGTTGTACCCTGGTGGAATGACAATTTTAGTATTGCAATAAAAGAGCGAAACAAGGCATTCAGACAGCTGAGGAAGAATTTGACTAGTGAAAACTTTATTAATAGAGTATAAAAAGAAAAGGGCAGTAGCTCAAAGGATTATTAAAGTAGAACTGAACTCACCTTTTTGCCAAAAAAGTAGAATAGCAGATTAATTCCTTATTACCTATTGTATTTTTCAACACATAAAAGAAATTTTTAGGCCGTGCGATGGCCAAGCTATAAGCCAATAAACTTTTGCCTCTGGCTGGCAGTGCCAAACAAACCGGAAGTAGTGCAGACGACGCTGCGTGACGTCACGAGTGTGACCCTTATCAAAACAACAATGGCAGATGATAGCAGTTCCAGCAGTCAAGAACACCAGAGTTTTCAGAGTGAAGAGGCATTCAGGATCGGTGACAAGACAGAGGAGGATGCAGGAGTGTCAAGTGAACAGGAAGAGAGCGAGGGAGGCATCGAACCGTACAGATTAGAGCCAGAATTTTTGGGGGATTCCGGCACCGACTCAGACCGCAGCAGTGATGGGGAGGAGAGTCGCTTATTGAATACAGAATGGTGAGTCTTTACTTTGGCATGTTTGGGGTGTCAGGATAAGGAAAATTAACAATAAAAAAGAGAGGGGAAAAAAAATCAGCATTTTTCCAACTTATTACAGTGATCCCTCACTTATCGCGTTTAATGGGGACCAGAACCGACCGCGAAAAGTGAAAAACCGCGAAGTAGCGTCACCCCCCCCCAAGGGCGTCACAAGCACTATTTTGCACAAAAAGGCACAAGAGAACAGCGAAAAATGCCACTAAGCAACACGAGCGATAAAGAACAATGAATGCGGTCTTCCTTCGCTGGGTATAGGCGCTTGGCAGGGAGCAAAGCTGGGTAAAACGTCTCGGCCAATCAGCTTGCAAGGTAAAACGTCTCAGCCAATCAGCTTGCGAGGTAAAACTTCTCGGCCAATCAGCTTGCGAGATTCCCGAGTGGGCTGGGGAGCCGGGGAGAGCGGGCTCTCCGTGTTGATACCTGATGTTCTAATGTAGTCTCCCTGCCTTCTCATTAGAACATCAGGTATCAACACGGAGAGCCCGCACAACTCAAAATCCACCTCTCTGACCACCGCTCCACTCCTCTCCGCCCACCTCTTCACCGCTCGGGAATCTCGCAAGCTGATTGGCCGAGACGTTTTACCTCGCAAGCTGATTGACCGAGACGTTTTACCCAGCGAAGGAAGACCGCGTTCATTGTTCTTTATCGCTCGTGTTGCTTAGTGGCACTTTTCGCTGTTCTCTTGTGCCTTTTTGTGCAAAATAGTGCTTGTGACGTCCTTGGGGGGGGGGGGTGACGCTACTTCGCAGTTTTTCCTTTTCGCGGTCGGTTCTGGTCCCCATTAAACGCGATAAGTGAGGGATCACTGTATATCTAGAAACGTATCGCTTCCCGGTTGCTTTTCCTCCCCCTTTCTTTTCTTTCGTCGCCATGACAGCTTTCCTTGGCCACTGAACAGATCTTCCCAGGTGTTGGAAGTGTTTTGTAGTCGACTATCACGACAAAATGCACCAAAAACAACCAGTGTCGACGTGCTCGCAATGGTAAACATGAGGACTGGGTCACACTCGTGACGTCACGCGGAACTCCGGCTGCACTTCGGTGGATTTGTCTGATTTTTCAGGGCGGGAAATTCAAAATCGCGATTTTCTCCAAGATTCTGGGATTTGTGGAGGGGGTGCCCATGATAAATTATCTTTATAATTGTATGTACTATCACCCAGTGCCGTTCAATGCCGTTCAGTTCAGTTCTACTTTAAAAACAGGAAAAGGTCAACATGGAGAGAAGTTTGTTCCACCCTTGGTAGGAAAACAGAACTAGGTGATGTCTGGGGTATGTTTAAAAAAAATGAATGGGGTAAGGGTATCAGTTAAAATTCCAGCTTTAGTGGATGGAGACAAGATGGCTGTATCAGACAAAGAAAAGGCGCAAGTCCTAGGTAGAGCATTTGCAGCAGTGCATAGAGGAGACCATCTTGGTGAGAGCCATAGACAGCAAAGGGAGCATAAACTTAGAGAAAATGCAAACTTAAAAAAATGAAGTGAAAGAGGACATGATTGTGTTAGACCTCGAGCTCACAATGTCAGAGCTTAAGAGAGCTTTGCAAGATAGCGGATACACAGCTCCAGGATATGATCAGTTTAGCTATGCTATGTTCCGGAAGCTGCCTATGCAATCAATGCAACTGGTGCTGAAATTGTTTAACAGAATATGGAAGGAGGGGGTTATTCCAAGTGGGTGGAAAAGGGCTGTAATTTTACCATTTAATAAGTCAGGGAAAGATCCAGCTCATCCAGGCAACTGCAGGCCAATAGCATTAACGTCACATTTAGGGAAATGGATGGAGAAAGTGTTAGTTTACAGACTCTCATATGTATTAGAGCAAAAATGATTAATAAACAACTATCAGAATGGTTTTAGAAGAGGAAGCTCCACAGTGGATGCTCTAGTTAGGGTAAGTAATGATAATGAAAAGACTCTCAAAATGAAAGAAGTAATGGTTATAGTTTATCTGGATATTGAAAAGGCTTATGACCTACTGTGGAGGGACGGTCTTCTTATGAAATTGAAGCACTAAAAACCATACAGACACTAAAATCTACAAGGGAAGACTTGGTGATTGAGCTATATCACTTTATTTAGGGTACACAGGGGAAGTGGAGAAGTTCAGTTTTGTTGGGTTCCTGCACATGAAGGGTTGAAAGGGAATGACTGTGCAGACAAATTAGCAAAAAGTGCTCTTGGAAAAGAAATAACTATACCATTGTCTCTTGGAAAAGGGGAAGGGGAAGCAGTAATCAAGAAAAAGGAACTGAGCTATGGCAAAAAAGATGGGATGAAGATCATAAAGGCAGATTGTATTACAAAATACAAAAATCTATTGCAATAAAGAATTATAAAACAACAAACAGGAGGGAAGACATCATTATGGCAAGACTCAGACTGGATCACATAGGTTTAAACGGCACTTTATTCACCATGAGCAAAAGCGAAAGTGACAAATGTAGAGAATGTGGAGTAAAAGAAAATGTCGAGCACATCTTATTACACTGTCACAAATATGGAAATGAAAGATAATGTAAAATGAAGTTTGAGAGGCCGGTAGGGAATGGGATTTAACTGGGATTCTGGGAACAGATGGAGATTGAGAGGCAATAAGAATCACGAGAAGGGCTCTTTTCTCTTTTTTAAATAACACAGGATTAAGTCATAGAATTTAGGGGTCAGGTGGGTGGAGATAGCACAAACAAAGGGATGAAAAAAGAAAAAGTTACACACAACTACTCCGCTGGGTTTTAGACTGGCCGGATCATTCTGTTATGATTCCCCGTCCGCTTTTACGCAGCGCACGGAGGAAATAATTAAAACCCACATGCAGGAGTAAGTTGTGTGTCTTTATTTACAGTTGGTGATTAAACAGTTCAAGACAACAAATAAGTTGAACAGGATAAACAGGGAGAGTCTCAAGGATGCTCTACAGACACTGGCGAGTACTGCAAGAAAAAATGTTCCTACGGCGCAGGCAGACAGAACTGCTGTGGGGAGAACGGAATGAAAGAGCCCCAGGAAGACCCTCCAGATGGGACTGGATGGCGGGGCAAAGGAGATTGTACTCACCAGGCTGGAGCAGTCCAAATACATCCGTGCCTGGTCCAATGTGCAGGGAAAAGCTAAACACAGATAATTAATGCAGAGCGACGCGGTACCATGACAGGCAGACAGGGCGTCTAGTCATGCATAATATCTGAACAGAACGGTGAACAAAACCAACACTGTGCAGAACAATGATCCGGCAATCTCCTCCAGCAAATACAGGGCTTAAATAATGTCAAACCGAATGAGCAGAGAGATTGCCAGTGTGTGAGATGAGAGTGAGTGTGTAGAAGTGTGTGGATGTGTGTAAATGGGAACAGGTGTGTGACAGAATGTCTGTGAGTAAGACTGAGTGGGTGTATGTGTGTAAGAGTGTGCATGAGAGGAATGTATATGAGTGTGTGCATGTGTGCGTGAACAGAGGGATGAAACCAATAATGACAAACAGCTGATAATACTGACATGAGAGGGAGGCGTGGCTGAGCTGTCAGGAAGCCGAGCAAACCTCAGAGGCTTCCTGAGAGCGCCTGATGGAAAATAGGAAGCAAAAATACACGAGAAAAAAGTAGCCACCATGCTACTGAACCGGGCTGGGAAATCCAGCCCAGCCAATGACAGGTATCAGATACAACCTCCGGCAGATGAGGGAGAAACTGGGCTTACAGCACATGCAGAACTCCAGTGTAACATAGTTTATTAAAATGAGAAAATAAATGCAGCTCGGTGGCTGTGAAACACAAAAAGTCAAGGATTTACAATGAACATTTGATGATGATGATGAACTGGAGGAAATGCTCTGCAATGATGCCACGGGAAGAAATTAAAAGAGCAGCTATGTATAGGGACACAAAAATAAACTAACTCAGGACAGCTGGCTAACTAATTAGGGTCAAACAAATGTGAGTGGCTGGAGGAATGGGAGGATAACACGGTTGGGCTGCACGGTGGCGCAGTGGTTTAGCACTGTGGCAGCACAGTTTACCCTCGGCCGGGGGATCGCGGGGATCATGAGATCACGGGTTCGATCCCAGCCCCCGACCAACAGTGAGCTGTGTGGAGTTTGCATGTTCTCCCCGTGCTGCGTGGGTTTACTCCGGGATTTCTCCGGTTTCCTCCCGCATACCAAAAACATGTAGGTTTAGGGCGCTCGCGCACGCAGCGACCAGCAGCCGGTGGCTTGTCACCAGACTGCAAACCAAATCTACCTACGGGTACAAATAAGTAACAAAAAAAAAATAAAATAACAGGAGAGACTAGAAAGCAATAGCTGAAATAAGAAACTGAGGATACACAAACTAATGATAACAGAATCTTGCCAATAGTTCAAAAAATCACAGAAAGCATGGACAAGATGTCCAGATTATGACAGTGCCCCCCCCCCCCACAGGGCGGATTCACAAAAACAAAACAAAGAGCACCCAAATCAGGCGGTAGCAAGGGGACAACGGCACAGCGGGGCAAAACAAGTACACTAACACAGCAGAAAATGTTCATCAGGTGGTCAGCCAAAGTCCCAAGACCATCACCAGGTGCAACATGGCACGTCTGGTGGCCTACCACAGTCCATGGATCACCAGACAGAGAAACATGATGTGTTGGGTGGCCTACCTGTCATGTGCGGCGAGCGCTCGCCCCCTCCTTCCTGCTCACCAGCTCTCTCATCAGACGTACCTGCTGATTCTTGCCTGCCAGCGTTTACAAGGAAGTTATCTTCAGTGATTCAACGCTGGCTCGTTTGGGTATACTGCTCAACAGTGGCTCAAACTGGCTATAAACATGATAAAAATACTCAAGGCTCCATCAATCAGTATATAAAGACAACGAGATGAGAGAAAAACCAGAGATAAGAGAGAAGGGTCATATTAAAAAGTTAAAGACTAGTCAAAGAGGTTAAAAACTCAAAGGTCTAAAACCCAATAAAAGATTTAGAACCCAGATAAAATTCCTACAAAAATAAGTAAATATAAAATGGAGTTAATAAATAGGTAACTAAATTATGTGCAATATATTGTTACAACTTGTTCAGCTCTTTGACAGCAGCAGGAACAAAGCTGTTTTTGTAGCGCTGGGTTTTACTTTTTGGGACAGCAAACCTCCGTCTTGAGGGAAGAAGCTGAAAGTGGCAGTGCAAAGGGTGGGAGTCATCATTTAAAATGGAGGTAGCCATCCTCTGTACCTGTCTGGTGTACAAGGATGTCAGGCTCAGCTGTGACTCACCAAGCAAACGACTGGACCATCTAACTACCTGATCCAAGGATTTCCTCTGTTTCAGTTTTATCTGACCAAACCTTGACACTAAAGAAAAGGATAAAACAGATTCAATAAAAGCCCGATAAAAAATTGTCATTAAGGTTCGGTCAATTTGGAAGCGTGCAAGTTTCCTTAAACAATGCAAATGTTGCTGACCCTTTTTGCACACCCTTTCACAGTTCTCTTCAAAGTTTAAATTACTATCAATAATCGACCCAAGATACTTGTAGGATTGTACACATTCAGTGGTCTGGCCTTTTAGTACTGTGACTTTGTGCCTGGGATTTTTCCTCCTAAAGTCAATAATCATATCTTTAGTTTTTGTCGTATTCAGCTGCAGGTAGGAATCCTCACACCAGTGAACAAAATCATCAACTACTGGGCCGTGGCCACTCTCACCATCCTGGAGGAGACTGACAACAACTGAATCATCAGCATACTTTATAATGTGTCTGTTGTCATGTCTGCTCCGACACATATTTGTGTATAGGATGAAGAGTAGTGGTGACAACACACACCCCTGAGGAGAGCCAGTAGAAGAGCACTTTTGGTCAGACAATGTACCATTGACCCTTACTCTCTGTGTCCTGTTGGTTAAGAAATCCAGAATCCAACTGTGATATCCTACCGTGTAGCAATGATCACACTTGAGTTATTTCTTTGGCTAACTCTGCCGTTTATTCTGCAACACACATAATATGACTGAACATGGATTCTGCGCGGGGTTTTCACACTCTTGTTCTAATGTGTCCCCTTAATAGTAGTGCTAAACAATACAGGTAGTTCCCCCTACAGGCATGTGCCAGTAATGTTTTATTTTAGACTTGCAGTCTACCACATCCCTCCCCTCTAGATTAAACTACTTTTAATTACACTAGCCAATTATGCTAGACATCCTGGAACTCCCATTTAACCCTAAACAATCACAGTTACTTTTAACTTCTTAAACACATGTGCCATACACATAATTTCTTTCTCTTTTTTTTTTTTTTTTACATGTATAACACACATAACAGTCTAACTGGGGAATTGGTTTGACTACCGCATCCCAGTGAGGTTCCAGGACGCATTCTTGTCCTGTGGCTGGGGAACTCACTACTGACTAAGTATAGTCCTTCAAGTAGTCTGGAGCTTTCCTAGCTCGCTGAGATCTTCTCACGGCGGGTGAGCCAACTGCAGGTGAAGACTCAGACTGCTCCACTGTTTCGGCTGCTGCAGTGCTGCCCGTAGAATCTGCAGAGACGGTTACCTCAGGTTTCACCTGAAGTGGTGGTTCGTTGATGCTCTCCTCAGGATGGGTGTCAGACAACACCTCTGGTGCCATCGGCAGGGGAATGGAGCTCCTACCATGAACTTGGTCGATGTGTCGCCTCACCACTTGTCCATGGCCTAATGTCACCTTGAATGACACAGGGCCTGTCTTTTCTGTTATTTCTCCTGGTACCCAGGCTGGTCCTGAGCCAAAGTTGCGGGTGTAGACCACGTCTCCTTCTCTCAGTATTCTTTCTCTAGCATGCATGTCATGATAACCTTTTTGTTTCTCTTGTTTGTCATGCACTTTGTTTCTGAAGTCTGGATGTATTAAGTCAAATGTTGACCTCAACTTTCTTCCCATCCATGGACCTGCGTAGTCAATGTGAATTCTTCTCCATGGTTTATCTGGAACTTCCCAGGGATGTAGTGGGGCTGCTGGAGGACTGTTCCTGTTCTCCTGGCATGCCGCACATGACTTCACAAGCGCCTCCACCTCTGCATCCATGTTGGGCCACCACATGTAACTCCTCGCCAACGCTTTCATGCGAGTGATGCCAGGGTGTGCTTGGTGTAGTTGTTGCAGTAAGGCATTCCTACCAGGTGGTGGAACAACCACGCGTCCTCCCCACAGGATACAACCTTCCTGGGTGCTGAGCTCATCCTGTCGTCGGGCATAGGGAATGAACTCAGGACTGTTCATCTTCGGCCATCCTCGCAAGATGTATTCTCGCACTCTTGCTAGAACAGGGTCTTTGTCTGTCCACTTCTTTATTTGTTGTGCGTTCACCAGGGGCACGCCGATATCTTCAAACAATAGCACTCTCTCCTCCTCCTCAGGCGTGCTGTCTCTTCCTCCATCCAAGGGTAGCCTACTCATCGCGTCAGCATTCGTATGGTCCCGTCCGGCTTTGTAAACGATGGTGTACTCATACGCTGCTAATGTAACGGCCCATCTCTGAATTCTCTGAGATGTCATCTGGGGTATGGCTCTCATTTCACTGAACAGTGAAATTAGTGGCTTGTGGTCAGTCACTATAGCGAACTGTCTCCCGTACAGGTATTTGTGGAATTTTTTTACACCAAATACTACTGCAAGGCCCTCCTTGTCTAGCTGGGAGTAGTTTTTCTCAGCTGCACTAAGAGTTCTTGAGACGAACCCTATGGGTCTCTCTGAGCCATCCTCCATACGATGAGAGAGTACAGCTCCCACACCGTAGGGTGATGCGTCACACGCCAGGATGAGTGGTTTGTTTGAATCATAGTGCACTAACACACTACAGGACTGAAGTAGCGCTTTGGACTCTTCAAACGCCTTCTGCTGCTTGACCCCCCATGACCATTTTTCTTCCTTCTTAAGTAAGGTATGTAGTGGTGCCAGCAGCGTGGAGAGCTTTGGGAGGAACCTATGGTAATAGTTCAACAAGCCCAGGTAGGCTTTTAACTCAGTAACATTTTGTGGCTCAGGCGCCTCCGCAATGGCTTCCACTTTGTCTGTTAGAGGGTGTAGACCACTGGCGTTGATCTTGTGGCCTAGGAACACCACCTCTTTTCCCATGAACTCACACTTGCTTCTTTTCAACCTCAGACCGCTTTTCTCCAACCGTTGAAGCACTTCCTCCAGCGTTTTCAGATGTTCTTGTTCATTTGGTCCTGTACAAAGGATGTCATCCAAATAAATGGTAACATTCGGAATTCCACCTAGGATGCCCTCCATAGTTCTCTGGAATATAGCAGGACTGGAAGCTACTCCAAATGGTAAGCGTGTGTAGGTATATAAGCCTTTGTGTGTATTGATGGTTACATACTTTCTTGATTCTTCTTCCAGGACTACTTGTTGGTAGGCGTGACTCATGTCTAATTTCGTGAAGTGTCGGCCGCCATTCAGCTGTGCGAAGAGGTCCTCCACTTTAGGAATTGGATACTGATCCACCCGTGATGCTCGATTGACAGTGAGTTTGTAATCTCCACATATTCTAATGGAGCCATCCGGCTTTCTCACTGGGACTATGGGCGCCGCCCATTCTGCAACCTGCACTGGCTCAATGATCTTGTCATCCAGCAGCCTCTGTAGCTCGCTTTCGACCAGTGGCTTGACTGCATAGGGCACCGGTCGGGGTTTGCAGAATCGTGGTTGGGCCTCCTTGTCCACATTAATCTTTGCAGTGACACCTTTTAGCTGTCCTAAGCCTTCTTTGAACACCTCAGCGTGTCTTTCGAGGATCTCCTCCAGCTGCAATTTGGGCTGAGATTCCACCTTATTCACCAACTGATCAATCATGGCCAGTTCTTGTAGCCAACTTCGCCCTAGTAGATTTGGTCCTTCGCTCCCAACTACTACTACAGGTAAGTCCTTTTCTTTGTTTTCGTGTTGCACCTTCACTTGTGCCATGCCTAGCACGTCTAGCTTCTCTCCTGTGTATGTTTTTAATTTTAATGAACAGGGATTTAATTCTGCTGTGTCTGTTTTCTTCCACAGTTGTGTATATTGCTGTTTACTTAATATGGTTACTCCACAGCCTGTATCAACTTCAAATGTTACTTTCATTCCATTAACATTCATGGTACGCGTGATGGGCGCTACCTTGGTCAGCTCCTCTGACGTGTTGTAAATTGTGTGAAAACCCATGTCTTCTGTATCACTTTCTCCCTCCCCTCTCAGTTGATTCGCTTGCTGTTCCTTTCCTGGGCCCTTGTTTTCATACTTTTGCCCATTAACTGTCGCTTTCAGCACCTGTGCGCTGTCCACCTTTATTCTACATGCTTTCTTAATGTGCCCTCGCTTGCCACAATTATGACACAGCTCAGTGGCAAATTTGCACTCGGCGGCATTGTGCTGGCCTTTGCAGCGATAACAACTGGGGAATTTGTGCTGAGTTTTGTCAGTCAACACTTTGTGGACACCTACTTGGGTCTTAGGCACACGAACATGCGTTGCTGTGTCCTCTGTTAGCTTCCCTTGCATCTCTCTCACATCTTTAGATGCTGTTTCCATCGCTTGGCATAATTCCAAAGCCTTTGCAAAAGTGAGTTTTGTTTCAGATAAAAGTCGCCGTTGCATTCGGTCATCATTCACTCCACACACAAGTCTGTCTCTTAACATTTCTTCCAATGAGTCTTTGTAATCACAGTGCAGTGTTAATTTCTTCAATTCTGCCACATACTCTGCTATGGACTCAGTGTTCCTCCTTATGCGTGAATTAAATTTGAATCGTTGCACGATTTCACTCGGTTTGGGGCTGAAGTGCTTCTGAAGCTCAGCAGTAAGCTGGTCGTACGTTTTATCTTTCGGTAATGCAGGGCTTATTAAATTTCTCAACAAGCTGTAAGTAGTTGCACCAACTCCACTCAACAGTACAGCCTTCCTTTTGTCTGGCTCCTCAATATCATTAGCTTGGAAGAAAAAGTCCAACATTTCACTATATTCTTCCCATGACTGAGTCGAGTTATCAAAAGGGGTTACCGTTCCGATTACAGCCGCCATTGCTCGTCGTGGTGGGGAAACCTCGTTTTTCCTCCTCTGAACTTGCACTCGAACTACTGGAGTCACTTGAGTTCGCCACACTTGCAATGTTCTCTGTTTCTCGCCGCTGATTTTTTTCTTTTAATCCTCGTCGCCAATTGTGTGATATCCTACCGTGTAGCAATGATCACACTTGAGTTATTTCTTTGGCTAACTCTGCCGTTTATTCTGCAACACACATAATATGACTGAACATGGATTCTGCGCGGGGTTTTCACACTCTTATTCTAATGTGTCCCCTTAATAGTAGTGCTAAACAATACAGGTAGTTCCCCCTAGAGGCATGTGCCAGTAATGTTTTAAATTAGACTTGCAGTCTACCACACCAACCCACCAGATTATTGCTCAAATCAAATTGTTGCAGGTGCCTTTCAACTAAAATATGAGGTTGGATTGTATTAAAGGTGGAGGAAAAGTCCACAAATAACAGCCTGGCGTGTGTCCCATTAAAATCCAGATGTTTAAAAAGCATGTTAAACAGAGTGACAGTGGCGTCCTCCACTCGTTTGTGAGGCCTATATGCAAACTGCAAAGGATCCAATGCATGTTCAGTCTGCTTTAAGACCTCAGATCTGACCAGTTTTTCAAACTGACCAGTTTTTTGGTGCGCTTGCCAGCCAATTGCTCCTCCTCAAAGCAGCCTTCCCTCTTCGCCCGGTCAGATCCATTCATCTTCCCTGTCCAGCAGTTCCACCTGCTGGTACTTCTCCTTCACTGGGTTCTGTGCTGGTCTCCTCTCATCTTCCACGTGAGTGGCAATATCTGTTTTCCCACGTTATCTCCATTCCTCTCTAATCAGCCTTGTTTGTTCTCCGCAGGGCTCCTGCTTATCTGGTGACTGATGTTTTTCTCCTCAAGTTGCTTTATTGAAACATTATAATAAAAGGTGAAACGTTTCTCTTGTGTTCACTTGGTGATTGCACGCTGCACTCAGGCGGCTTGTCCAGCCGATATGACACTACCAAAGTCCAAAGGCCACCAGATGGATGAACAAGGCACATTGGGTGGCCTTCCACAGTCTATAAGTCCCCTGACGGAAGAACATGGTACCGTCGGGGCGTAAAACTCAGGAGCCTTTTGCACAGAGAACAACAACAACACAGAGGCTTTATACTCAGGAGATAATGACATGAAAACTTTACCCTCTAAAACTTTCACTTCTGGATAAGACAACAAAGAACCCTTAAACTCAGGGGAAGACAACATGGAAATCTTGCAGTCAGGAATTGATGACCTTGATGCTCAGAGGATGAAAACATCCATCCAGCCAGCCAGCCAGCCAGCCAGCCAGCCAGCCATCTTCTACCACTTTTCCAGAGGTCCGGGTCACGGAGGTAGGAGTTCAAGCAGAGAAGCCCAGACTTTCCTTTCCCCAGCCACCTGCTCCAGCTCTTCAGAAGGGATACCAAGGCATTCCCAGACCAGCTGGGAGACATAATCTCTCTTGTGAGTCCTTGGTCTACCTCGGGGTCTCCTCCCAGTGGGATGTGCCTGAAACACCTCAAATGGGAGGCAATCAGGAGGCATCCTGATCAGATGCCCAAACCACCTCAACTGGCTCCTTTCAATGTGGAGGAGCAGCGATTCAACTCTGAGACTCTCCCGGATGACTGAGCGCCTCACCCTATCTCTGAGGGTGAGTCTAGCAATCCTACAAAGAAAGCTCATGTCAGCTGCTTGTGTCTGTGATCTCATTCTTTCGGTCATTACCCAAAGCTCGTGACCATAGGTGAGGGTAGGAACATAGATTGTCCGGTAAATTGACAGCTTTGCCTTACAGTTTAGCTCCCTCTTCACCATAACAGACCTGTACAACATCTGCATTACTACAGATGCTGCTCCGATCCATCTGTCAATCTTTCGCTCCATTCTCCCCTCACTCTTGAATAAGACCCCGAGATACTTAAACTCCTCCACTTGGGGCATCAGCTTGTCTCCAACCTGGAGGGAACAATCCACCTTTTTCCGGCTGAGGACCATGGACTCGGACTTGGAGGTGCTGAGTCTCATCCCAGCCGCTTCACGCTCAGTGGCAAACTGTCCCAGTAAGACCTGTAGTTCATTGCTGGATGAAGCCAACAGGACAACATCATTTGCAAACAACAGAAATGAAATCCTGTGGTCACCGAGCATGACACTCTCCATTCCCTGGCTGCGCCTAGAAATCCTGTCCATAAAAATTATGAACAGGATCGGTGGCAAAGGGCAGCCCTGGCGGAGTCCAACTCTCATTGGGAATGAGTCCAACCGAGTGTAGGCAATACGAACCAAGCTCTCACAATGGTCATATAGAGACCGGATAACTTGTAACAACAAGCCTGATACCCCATACTCCTAAAGCACCCCCCAGAAAAAACCATGAGGGATGCGGTTGAATGCCTTCTCCAAGTCCACAAAACACGTGTAAACTGGTTGGGCAAACTCCCATGAACCCTCGAGGATTCTTGAGAGGGTAAAGAGTTGGTCCCATGTGCCACAGCCAGGAAGAAAACCACATTGCTCCTCCTGAATCCAAGGTTCGACCAACGGCTGGACTCTCCTCTCCAGTACCTTGGCATAGACCTTTCCAGGGAGGCTGAAGAGTGTGATCCCTCTAAAATTGGAGCACACCCTTCGGTCCCCTTTCTTGAAGAGAGGAACCACCACCCTGGTTTGCCAAAGGCACTGTCCCCGACCTCCATTCAGTGTTGCAGAGGCATGTCAACAATGACAGCCCTACAACATCCAGGGCCTTGAGGTGCTCACGGCAAATCTCATCCACCTCCGGGGTCCGGCCACCAAGGAGCTTTTTAACCACCTTGGCAACCTCAGCCCGTGTGATGGATGAGTCATCCCCCTCATCCACAAGCCCTGCTTCCTCTATGGAAGGCGTGTCAGTGGGATTGAGGAGATCCTCAAAGCATTCCTACCCCCGCCCGACGATATCCCCAGTTGAAGTCAGCAGCACCCCATCTGCACCATACACAGTGTGGACAGGGAACTGCTTCCCCCTCCTGAGGCGCCAGACAGTTTGCCAGAATCTCTTCAAGGCGAACCAAAAGTCTTGTTACATGGCCTCACCGAATTCCTCCCACACCTGAATTTTTGCTTCAGCAACCACCCAAGCTGCACTCCGCTTGGCCTGCTGGTACACTTCAGCTGCTTTGGGAGTCCCACAAGCCACCAAGCTCAGTAGAACTCCTTCTTCAGCTTAATGCCCCCCCCCCCACCACCACCACCACCACCGGCGTCCACCACTTGGTTTGGGGTTTGCCACCACAAGATGCACCTGCGACCTTGCAGCCACAGCTCTGGGCAGCCGCTTCAACAATGGAGGTGGAGAACATAGCCCATTCAGACTCCATGTCTCCAGACTCCCTCGGAATGTGGTTGAAGTTCTTCCAGAGGTGGGAGTTGAAGACCTCCCAGACAGAGGCCTCAGCCAGACATTCCCAGCACACCTTCACGATATGTTTGGGTCTACCAGGTCTTAATGGCATCCTCCCCTGCCATCGGATCCAACACACCACCAGGTGGTGATCATTTGACAACTCTGCACCTCTCTTTACTCGGGTGTCCAAGACATATGGTCGCAGGTCTGATGACACGATAACAAAATCAATCAATGGCCCACAACCTAGGGTATCCTGGTGCCAGGTGGACATATGGACACCCTTATGCTTGAACATGATGTTCGTTATGGACAAACTGTGGTTGACATAGAAGTCCAATAACTGAACGCCACTCGGGTTCAGCTCGGGCAGGCTGTTCCTCCCAATCACCTTCTCCAGGTTTCCCTGTCATTACCCACGTGTGCATTGAAGTCCCCCAGTAGGAAAATGACATCTCCAAGAGGAGCACCCTCCAGCACCCCAGTCAGAGACTCCAAAAAGGGTTGATACTCTGATCCATCATTTGGTTCATAGGCACAAATGATGGTCAGGACCCATTTTCCAACCCAAAAGCTCAGGGAAACAACCCTTTTGTCCACCGGGAAAAACTCCATTATAGAAGCAGCAAGGTGGGAGGATACAAGAATACCCACCCCTGCTCATCACCTCTTTCCCGGGGCATCTCCAGAGTAGACCAAGCTCCAGCCCCTCTCCAGGAGACTGGTTCCAGAACCAGAACTGTGTGCTGAGGTGAGGCCGACTATATCTAGCCAGTATCTCTTAATCTCATGCACCAGCTCAGGCTCCTTCCCCACCAGAGAGGTGATATTCCATGTCCCAGAAGGCAGTTTAGGAAGCCTTGGATCAGACCACCAAGGTCTCTGCCTTCGACCGCCACTTCGATCCACATAGCACCGGACCCCCATGGTCCCCTCCTGCAGGTGGTGAGCCCACTTGAAGGCGGACCCATGTAACTCCTTCAGGCTGAGCCCGGCCATGTCCCATTGGCAGAAACCTGGCCACCAGACGCTAGCCCTCGAGCCCCTCCCCCAGGCCTGGCTCCAGGGTGGGGCCCCGGTAACCTCATACCGGGCAGGGTACACTGAATCCTTGTTCTAACAGTCATTATGAGAGTCTGTTGGATCGTTCTTAGTCTGGCCCTTCACCCAAGACCAGTTTATCTTGGGTGAGCCTACCAGAGGCATGTTGCCCTGGACAACATACTGTAGCTCCTAGGATCACTAGGGAACGCAATCCCTCCACCACGATAAGGTGACGACCCAGAACTCAGGAGGTATCAAAAAGGAAATTTTAACCTCGGGAGATAACATGGAACCTTTAACCTCAGGAGGTGGTAACATGAAACTTTTAACCTCAGGGGGTAACATGGAACCTTTAACCTAAGGAGGTAATGATATGGATACTCAAGAGATAATGGAAACATGGAAACTTTACACTCCAGAGATAGCAACATAGGAGCTATAAACTCAAAAGTTGATAACACAGACTGTAAAGTCAAGAGGTGACCAAATGGGCACTTTCAACTCTGGAAGTGATGACCATAGAGGAAGTTGAATCTCAGGAGAGATTGACAACATGAGATTTCCTTGCACTAGAGCTAACATAGAAGTTTTAAACTAAGGAAAAAACATAGGTACCTCTTGCTTAAAAGAAAATAACATAGGAGTTTTAAACTCAGGAGATGACATTGGGGCTCTTTGCTCTGGAGACCACAAAGGAGCCTTTTGACCTCGAGAACACAAAGGAACTGTTTGCTCTGAAAATAACTACATAGGAGCTGTTTGCTCTGAAAATAACCATGTAGGAGCTTTTAGTTCTGAAAATAACATAGTGTGGTGATGTGAAAATGACGAGGCAGAGTTCTCTCTCAAAGTCAGTTTTATTCACAGCACCATCATCTCAAAGCAGAGAAAGAGAATGACACAGTAAACTCTCGTCCTTAAATATCAGGAACTTCACACTTCACAGATCACATGTCACACAGACCACCTTGCATTATAAAGACAGTCACAATGCATTTCTCTCCATGATATCACTTCCACTGTCTCCAATGCATCCTTTCCTTAATCCTTTAATTGAACCCCCCACAGTCTCAAGCCTTGCATACCAAGGCTAAGATCCCTGCAGCTTCCTGCCTTTGTTCTGACCTAAAATGTGAGTCACAAAACAGGTCCCACAGGTCCCATGTGTGTGTCCACCACAATAGGAGCCTTTTGCTCTGGACACAACAACATGGGGCCCTTTGCTCTGAAGATACCAATATGGGAGCCTTCTTCTCTGAAAATGACAACATAGGAGCTTTTTGATCTGAACATAACATCAGAGCCTTTTGCTCTGAAGACAACAATATGGGAGCTTTTTGCTCTGAAGACAACAATATGGGAGCTTTCTGGTCCAAAGATGAAGATAACAACACAGACGCTTCCTGCTCCAAAGATGAAGATAACAACACAAGAACTTTCTGCTTTGAAGATAGTACCTGAGGGGCCTTTGGCACAGGAACCAACAGCAGCTGAGGAGCAGCAACCCCAGGTGGCAAAGGTGGAGCGGATTGCTCTGATGGCCAGGGTGGAGTGGACTGCTCTATGCCTTGGACAAAGGGTGGAGGTCTCCTGACCTCTTGGACAAAGGGTGGAAGTCTCCTGACCTGTTTGACAAAGGGTGGAGGTCTCCTAACCTCTTTGACAAAGGGTGGAGGTCTCCTGACCTCTTGGACAATGGGTGGAGGTCTCCTGACCTCTTCAACGAAGGGTGGAGGTCTCCTGGCCTCTTGGATGAAGAGTGAAGTGGACGGCTTAACCCTCTGGATGATGAGGGTAGTGGACTGCTCTGATGACGGTGATAATGGAGCGGCATGCTCTAATGATGGAGATGATGGAGTGGCATGCTCTGATGATGGTGATAATGGAGCGTGGTCCTTCTGCGGCTCCATCCTCGACATGGCCATCTCCGACAATGGAGAAAGACAGGAGGTCAGTGATGTGACACCACAGTCATAAGCAGCAGAGACTGGTGGGGAGTGTGCTTGGGTCCCCTCCACCAGAAGCAAGGCATATATTTTCAAAAATAGTGGTAGAACATAAATGAAGAGGTACTTGCCTTAACTCCTGGTCTTCTGCTGCTGGGCTGATGACCTCAGGAAGTGTTGCAGGAGAGATGGTAGTTGGAGTAGGTACTGGAGCTGGCAAGTGCTAAGGGGCAGGAACTGGAGCCAGGAGGTGCCGTGGAGCAGCTACTGGAGCTGAGGAGTGATGAGGAGCAAGCACTGGAGGTGGGATGTGCATCACAGAGACCGCTGAAGGTGAAGTGTCCCCCTCCATCCCTGCCGCAGCCACCTTGGACGTGAAGGAAGAAATACGGGATGGGTCACCACAGTTGTCAGTGATAGAGACTGGCGGAGAGGACCCAGAGGCAGATGGGAACTGCACTTGGGACCCCCCACCAGAGGCAAGACAAGTCTTTTCAAAAATAGATGTTGAAAATAAGGGAAAAAGCACTTGCCTTAACTCCTGGTTCACTGCTGCTGAGTTGTCAGTCTCAGGTGAAGCTGCTAGTGGTGTGATGACTTTGAAATACCCCAGAGGAACTGGTATGAAGGCCTCTGGAGATGCTGGCAGGGGGAGCAGTTTGAAATAAAGCTGTGGGCAAGGGCACCAGCACAGCAACTGTGGGAGCTGACGCTGCAATTGTTGTGGAAACTGACGCAGGGGGGCCCTCTGGGGCTGGAAAACTCCATCGGGCTGGAGTGGAGGCAGAAGAGTGGCAAGAAGGAGAAGAAGCTGGAGCTGAGGGTGTTTGAGGCTCTGCTGGAGGAGCCTTGTTTTGCTTGTTCTGGATTTACAATGTGCCATATTCCTTCCATATTATGGATTTAACTGAACTCTGGGGGATGTTGTCTTTAATTTTTTTTTTTTTCAATAAGCATTTCTGGGAGTTGCTTGGAGTGTTTGTTTTTCCTTTATGGTGTAAAAGTAACGAGAATACTGATGTTGCAGACCCTGGAAGTTCCCAATAGCCTAAAGGTGTCTATAACACAATCACACATCCACTGCAATTAGTAGTAGCTACAGTGGAGGGGGGAGTCAGTTCCCCGGTAGCTCTGTGCGTTAACTTTCCTTTCCCCATTCTATTATGAGTGAGCACCAAGCTAGAAGGCGAAAAGTACCATTTTTATATGGTCTTTGGTATGACCTGGGAGGGATTTGAACCCACGACCTCCCAGCTGTGGGGTGGATGCTCTACCAACTAGGCCACCACTCCGGTGTTATGAAGGGGTTAATAACAGGGAGCAGCGTGATGATGCAGCTGGCTGGTAACATCATCATGCCAGCCAATATAGTGAGCGAGTCGGCCATCTCAGGTCTCTCTCGACTCATAGCCACCTAGAGGCTCAGTATACAGTGCTCGTGTATATCATTGTACCATGTAATAAAGTTGGAGTTCCAGCACAGCTTATCTCTCCATTGGTCATTCTGGGTTTCCAGACATAAGTCACTGCTTAGAAGAAATGTAACAGTCACTGAGTTTCGTCACACATCTCTGCTGGAGTTTTGGGCCACTCTGGTTTAGCCAGCAGCTCAAGGTCACTCGGATTAGATGGGTTCCTTCCCCAGCTGCTTTTGTCAGATCTGTCCACAGATGTTCTGTGGGATTTAGATCTGAACTCTGTGCTGACCACTTCAGAACTCTCCAGCACTTGGTCTTAAGTCATTCTGGGGGCTTTTTGTCACATCCTTTGTGCCACTTTCCAGCTGTAAGACCCTTGACCTCTCATGGAGACCCAGCTTTGTGACACTGAACCCTGTATTGCCCCATAATTCTGTGGTGGTCTGTGCGCACTGACTAGAATATCCAGCAACTGCAAAACATCAGCGAACCTCCACCATATGTTTTTAAAACCATTTGGCAGAAATTAAGGATAATTAAGACCTAAGTTAGGTATAATAAATTTTAGGATTTTGATGAGAAATTACCCTGCTATCTCAGGAAAAATTGTCATCTTGTAGTCAGTAGGTGATTTATTTTTCCACAAGGGGGATGATTGGTGTTCACAAAATAGCATAAGATACAAAGGAATAAATGTGAATTAGGTGCAAAAACATGATAGAAGATGCCAATTTAAAAATTCAAAAAGTTGTAAATTACAATTTAATTGCAGTCAATAAAAATTTAACTGGCATCTAGATGAGCATTGCAAATATACAAGAAAAAAGTTTAACATTTGCAAGACAAAAATCACAAACTTACGTGAAAAAAGTTGAAAATTTCCAGTAAAAAAATTCACATTTACAGGTAATACATGTCACATTTGTCCCAAAAAAGTTGCAAATTTGGAGAAGAAAGTTGCAGATTTACAGGAAAAAAGTTGCAAATTGAGACAAAAAGTTGAAAATTTATCTTTTTTGCATTTCTTCTTAGAATTGGTACTTCAAATTGATTTTATTCACTTATGCAACACGAGTTTATAAAAGGTTTATGATGATGGGGGGGCAATTCTCTCTTTTTTCCAGGTTGGGAAAAGCAAGAACTGTGCCCCCATGATTTACTGGCAGTTTAACAAGGGGGATGATTTAGGGTCATGCTGCTAACAATGGTGACAACATTCTCCCTCTTACCTCTTCACATCACCCGCTGTAGTTCTGTGTTGTCACAGCAAATAAAGTTTAGTCATCTCCTGGTATTGAAAAAAATTGCCTCATTATCTGGGTAAAACAGTATTTGTCATCTTGAGATAAGAGCATAACTAAACTTCAGTATCATGAGAGCTTGAGGGAAGGATTCTGTCACTGAGGAACATTTTATCTTGATGTCATGACATAAATGAAGCGCAGTTATCTTGACATGTTGAAAAAGTTCTGCTGCTCTCTGAAATCAACATGTGTCTGATTCAATGACTTAAATAACTCCACAGGAAATCAAATCATGCTGTACTCATGACTTTTCATCCATTATTACATTGCACATAACTCTCACACTGCTTTTTACTTCATTCACATTATATCACTGAATCTGAGTTCACATTGAAATACTGTGTGACTGTATATTTTTTCATATATTTCTGCAAAGTGTGGTTAGTCTGAGTAAATAACTGCATATATTCCTGTATATATTTGCATCCTTTTATAGAAACGTGGACAGACTGTAATTTACTGTACATATTGAATCCTTGAATCATTGAATCCTTATTTAAATCCTCCACCTGAACAATGAGAGCAAGTTTTTAGCCAAAGTCAAATTCCTTGTATGTGTTGTGCATACTTGGTCAATAAAGCTGATTCTGATTCTGATTCTGATTCTGAAATGAAGTCCATTTTTTATCAGGGAGGACAGAAAAAACATGTATCAGTTTCATCCATCCATCCATTCATCCATCCATCCATCCATCCATCCATCCATCCATCTTCTATCATTATCCAGGGGTCCGGTTCCTAGAGGCAGAAGTCCAAGCAAAGCAGCCCAACCTGTGGCTCAGTCCACAAAGCACCATGATCCCTCCTGCAGGTGGTGTGTCAGTCTGGAGGGTGGACCCGTGTGGCTCCACAGGGAACTGTAAGATAGGAATAGTATATAATATATTAGTATGGCGGTGCCCTACGCTGGGAGGGGTGATGCCCCGCCTTTGGGAGGTGGCATCACCCGCACTATAAAAGCCTGAGGCGGGAGACCTCCGGTCTCCTTGCCACACTCCTGTACTCGCGGTAGGGTCTCCCTATAGTGTGCTATAGTTCTTGCTAATAAACATTATAAACATGACCTCGCCTCCTCGTTATTTTGGACACTACATTTGGCGACAAGGGGAATTGGAGATGGAGAGTGCTGCAGCCACCTTTCGACCTGTTTTGGGGGTTCCGGGAGAGCTGCTGGTCCTTTGGACCAGGTGGTTTGCAGCCTTCCGAAATTATCTATGTGCGTGGTACCTCAGCGACCTAACCAAGACACGTGCGAGGGCTCTCCTTGTCTATAGCCTGGACATGGGGGGCCAGAAGATCCTCAGCACCTTAGGAGGAGGTGACCTATTCAGCCAAGTGACTAGGCTCATGGCGGGCTACTTCGCGCCGCTGGAAACATCATGAGACAGTGCATGCCAGCTAAGTGGCAGAACCAGCGACCCGGACAGTCAGTTCTACAGTTTGTGGCAGACCTTCGACGGATGGCAGGTGAGTGTAGGCTCGGGACTTTGGAGGAGTTGGGCCGAGGCCGGCTAGCAGAACATGTGGCGGGCCCCCCAGCAAGAGGCCTGCTATCTTGTGCTGGTGAGCTAGCACCGATAGCAACCATGGCGTTAACACGAAGAAACGAGGCAGCGGAGCGGCTGACGAAGCACAATAGCCGCCAAGTAGCCCCTCAGAAGAGAGGAGCACACGGGACGACCCTGGCTTTGGATTCGGATGAGGGCAGTGACGACGAGTACGCGGCCATCGTCAACATACGGTCCACCCCGGGGACACCACAAGGCTACGGCTGCTGATCCAGCAAGCACTGTTTTTGAACCAGGGAGTATACGGCGAGGGGCGAGCATTGTGGACGGTGCAGTCTGTTCCATCACTTCACCAGACTTGACCGCAGTTTCGACAAGGACGAACGGAGGTCTGCTAGGGACGGTGGAAAGCCTACAGTGGCCCACGCTGTCATTCCCAACACGGTCGGGACACTGGTGCCGATGTTGGCGGACACGGAGTCGGCAACCTCCATTCTGAGCTGGGCAAGCGTAAGACGGTGCTCTCCCCACAATGTGAGTAAAATGAGCACTGCATGCTGTGATTACGGTAATGATCCCCTTGACAATATATTGTCTGGAGACGGCAGTGATGTTATGCGTAGTGTCTTGTTTTATGTGGGAAGTGGTGATGAAGTGTGGGACTTAGGGTGGCCCATTCCGGGTGAAGAGGGACACTGCCGGCACCTTAGTATGCCGACTAGGCGGGGATCCCGTGCCAGTGTTTGTGGTCTAGCAGAGGATGGACCTGTACGGCATGGTTTGATCTCTGTGGAGGCGGAACGGTCCAGAGAGCGCGAGTTACAGGGTTCTGTGGCCGACTGGATTCCACTGTAGAGCCAACAGTGACTGATGCTGATCCAACGCACCATTATCTGGCATCCGGAGGAACACCAGATGGCGCAGATCCCAACTGTGCCGCGAACCAAGGCAAGGGACATGGATTGAGTCATTGAGGAGCCAGATCGCTGCGCAGAAGACGGAGGAAGCCAGTGAGTGTTCCCCTGGGGGAGGGTGATAAAGTACGCCCTAGGGTTGAGCCTCGGCTTGGTCGGGTGTGCAGTTCCAGAATCGGGACAGCAGGACAGGATGATCTGCGGGTGGTTCAGTCCAGCGGCGACAGCTACCTGAAATTGACTGATGGGTCGAATAGCCGTCCCAATGAGCTGCGACGTCGAAGCACAGTGGGGCGTCGATGCAGTCCGTCTCCAATCTGATCAAAGCGGAGACGCTCTGGAAGTGGGCCGCGTGACGGACACTCCAGGGGGGACTGCGGAAGACCCGGGCTGAATGTGTTGGGCTAACAGTGTGTCTAAATGTGCAGTTTGTTAAAGTGTTTTGTGTTTTGGTTAAGGTTATTATGTTTACTGTGTTTGATATTCACATGTTATGATTGTATAGGAACGGGATTGAGGGGAACCGTATAAGTACTGGGTGGTATGTGAAAGTTGGTTCCTATGAACATTTATCCTGTTTATAATACAATTTTGTGAGTATTTAGTTTGTTCTGCTAAAAACAAAAAGAAGGAAAATGCAACTGTTGGGATGTGGTTGCTGTGGGGTGACCTGTGGGTACGGGTTACTGTATGGTCAGGGTATAGGTGTACAGTGATGTATCTTTTGTACAGTGTTGTATTCATTCATTCATCTTCTTCCGCTTAATCCTTTTCGTGTCGTGGGGGGGGGGGGGGGGCTGGAGCCTATCCCAGCATCTTTGGGCAAGAGGCAGGGTCCACCCTGGACAGATCGCCAGTCCATCGCAGGGCCAACACAGAGAGACAAACAACCATTCACTCTCACAGTCAGACCTAAGGACAATTTAGAATCCCCAGTTTTTTGATGCCAATTAACCTAACCTGCATGTTTTTGGCATGTGGGAGGAAACCAGAGAAATCCCGGAGTAAACCCACGCAGACACGGGGAGAACATGCAAACTCCACACAGATCACTGTTGGTTGGGGGCTGGGATCGAATCCAGGATCCCCCAGCCAAGGGTGAGTTGCTGTGCTGCCACATTGCTAACCACTCTTCCACCGTGTCGCCCCCAGTGTTGTATTTTTCTTAGTATTCCCAGCACGAGTTGCTGAGGGGATTCCCCTTTCATGAGTTGAGCCTGATGGCTGTGGGTGGTCTCATTAGGGACGTAATTTCCTGTGTGATGGAGTGAGTCACTTGACTGGCACGAGACACCTGTTGTGAGTGAGTGCATGACTGTTGTGTGAGTGAGGTGCAGCGACACCTGAGTGTGAATGAAGTTTATTGCCCATTGGGTGGTGCGGTGGCGCAGTGGTTAGCACTGCACCAGCACAGCAACTCACCCTTGGCCATGGGATCCCTGGTTCGATCCCAGCCCCTGACCAACAGTGATCTGTGTGGAGTTTGCATGTTCTCCCCGTATCTGTGTGGGTTTAATCCGGGATTTCTCCGGTTTCCTCCCACAGGCCAAAAACATGCAGGTTAGGTTAACTGGAGACTCTAAAGTGGCCCTAGGTGTGAGTGTGTGTGTGAATGGTTAAGGGATAGCGCCGTACCGCGGCTGCTTCATCCATCCAGGTGGATGCCCTCAATTTCCCCTCTGGGGATCGATAAAGTATACAAAATCAAAATAAAAAAAAAATGATGTGAAAATGTGTTTTCTCCGTCTTTATTCTGGGACTTCCCTGTTTACATGTATGTGTGTATTCTGTGGGTTTATGGGACGGGTACCGCCATTACCTGCGTTAATTGTGTTGTGTGTTTAGCTTAGGTGGGATTGTTTTAATTTGGGTGGAGGCTCATTTTTCTTTCAGAGTCTCTTGTGTTTATGTAGTGGAGGGTTCCGCTGAGCCGGTGTGGTGTGAATAGGCCTGTTCCCCTCTGTTAGACTGTGATTCGGGTATAAATTTATTGGTTGGGTAATTAGTGTGGATTCAGTTTTTTTTTTTTTGGGGGGGGGGGGTAGGATAGGAATATTATATAATATATTAGTATGGCGGTGCCCTAGGCTGGGAGGGGTGATGCTCGGCCTTTGGGAGGTGGTGTCACCTGCACTATAAAGGCCTGAGGCAGGATTGCCACACTCCGTACTGGTGGTGGGGTCTCCCTATAGTGTGCTATAGTTCTTGCTAATAAACATTATAAACGTCGCCTCCTCGTTATTTCGGACACTGCAGGAACACTGCATGGGTCCTTATGAATGTTCGAGAAAAAAATCTTAAAAGTTTACAGGAAAGAACTCAGTTGACAAAATGGGAAATTAATGAGAGAAAAAAGGTTAAAATTGATTTGGAAACGTGCAGCTTTTGTTCTACTCAATTTGTGATTTTTTCATGGAAATCTTTTTTTTCCTCACAAATTTATAAACATTTTCTCATGAATTTCGGACTTGCTTGTAGTAAATTTTTGACGTTTGACATATTTGTCATAGTTTTGCAGCATTGTTCTTGCAGACTTGTAGTTTATTCCCCTCTACCTCAGACTGGATTCATGACCCCCCCCCCCCCCCCTATAAATAAGGACTGAGCCGCTGCCCCAGGGCTCAGCGCCGTCCACCAGCCCAACATCCTGCCCTCATCACCGCTGTCGGGCGTGTGACGCTGACGTGTTTGGACTGACCCGCGGACACGTGGACGCCTTCGTTCGCCACCATGGGAGGTGCCACCCGTGTCCAGCCTACCCCCCCCCCCCCCGCAGCCCAGCAGTGGTACGCTCCGTGGCGGATGCTGTGGGCTCATTGAGCGGCGGACAGCCCTGCTGAGAGGCGGCGGAGCTGCAGCAGACCGGCCTCACTCGCTCAGCAGCAGCAGCAGCAGCAGCACCAGCAGCCGCAGCAGCAGCAGCAGCAGTCGTCCCTCCACGCTCTCCGTCCCCGACATGAAACAGACTCTGGCTGAACTGATGAGGATGAGCAGGATTTGCCGGATGGTATTTGCCACCTGTTTGGGATCCTTTATTCTGGTCATCTTCTATTTCCAAAGTATGTTCCAGCCAGGTAGGACCCGCTCTTGTCCGCGTGTGGTGGTGTGCGGCTCGGTGTGTGGCGGCCGTCCGCCGTGCTGACACAGCCGTTGGTCCGGACTGGACAGCAGCTGCAAATGAATGAGTGAGTGTGGCGCGTGAATGCCTGAATGATCCGGCTTGAATCAGCGTGTGGAGCTGTGCGGTGGCGGAGGCTGAGGACTGGCCGCGCTTGTTGCGCTTTTGTGCGGCTGCGACTGAACAGCCTCCTCCCTCCTGGACGCGCCTGGCTGTGCGTGGCAGGGCTGTGGGGGGACACAAGACCAAGCGTCTTTGTCCTCAGAAGCTGGTTTGGGGTCGGGGCTGGCGTGGCTTTGTCACACGTCTGACGCTGACATCCGGACGTCATCCTCCGGAGAACAAAGGCGCGCTTTAATGGCTCCTCAAAATGAACCGTGCTCGGGAGCGTTCTGGGACCCCCGTCTTTCAGCGACACGCGGAGGACGTGGCTCCGTCCCCGCAGGTGGTGGTGGGAAGACGTGTCTGCCTCTGGCTGTGTCACATTAGGGGCATGGGGTCGGCACCTGTGAGGATGAGACGTTGCACCCTGGCCGCGTCTCCGTGCGCTCAGACGCGCAGCGAGGGTCAGCAGGCTGACTGTGGAGCTGCAGGGAGGGAAGCACTTTGGTGATGTGTGTCGGGGACGGCTGTCCATCTTGTCTGGGTCCTCCTGCTCTGTAAAATATAAATGATAAATGTCTCCACTGCTGAAGTGGCACATGACAGTCCACACTCTTCTGCCCAAGAGCCACCTCATCATGGTGGGGGGGGGTGTCAGTGTCTTAATGATCACATCTGTTGGGGACGACTCTCCCCTGGTAGGGTCTCCTAAGGCAAACTGGTCCTGGGTGAAGGGTCAGACCAAGAGCGGTCTGGTAGAACTCCATGAAAAGGTTATAGTAAGGACCCAGGTAGCCATAGGAGCCACGTGGGTCCACCCTCCAGTGGGCTCACCACCTGCAGGGAGGACCACGGGGATCATGGAGAACTGGGCAGCAGTCTGGAATGCTGGCCCCGTGACTCAGACCTCCAGATAAGTGGTAGAAGATGGATGGATGGATGGGTGGATTCTGCCGTCCTCTGACACAGAATAGTCCACTAAAAATATGAAAGCGGCACAAGTCCTGACGTCCTGACATTTTCATCACATGTTTATTTGCTGGACTCAATCATAATGTAACATTTAAAAAACTAAAATGTGCTGCTTCACAGGGCGGCCATTTTAAAAGTCAGCACACAAGCTAGGCTACAGACCCCCACATGTGATCTCATTCCAAAGCTCTGCTTGTCTCCTTTAAGGAACGGCAGCAGTTAACAGATGTGCAGCAGGACACGTAACGTTCCATGCTATCAGGGGCGCCACCAGGGGAGGGCACCACTTGGGCCCCCCAGCGGCCACCCCTGGTCCCTGCCACTGTACATCCATCCATCCATCCATCCATCTTCTACCACTTATCCAGGGATCCGGGTCACAGGGCATCAGTCCTGGCAGAGTAGCCCAGATTTTCGCCCAGTTCACATAGCACCATGATCTCCATGATCCCTCTCGCAGGTGGTGAACTCACTGGAGGGTGGACCCAGGTGCCTCCTTTGGGTACACTGGGTCCTTGATGTAACCCTCTTCATGGGATCCACTGGACTGCTCTTAGTCTGGCCCTGCACCCAGGACCTGTTTGTCTTGGGAGACCCTACCAGGGGCAAGTTGCCCCCGACATCATAGCTCCTGGGATCATTCGGGCACTGAAACCCCTCCACGGTGATAAAGTGGTGATCCATGGAGGGGCTCCTGCACTGGACAGTCTAACATAATTTTATAACTTGTTTTTTCTACGTCATATTTTACATGTAGTGGATGTTTAAGAAGAATTGATGTTTGCTGTATATTATTACCAAATATTAACAACGTACAGCAAAGCAGGACAGATCACACTGTTACGGTGCGTTCAGACCCAACATGAACGGATGTGCGGCGTGATTACATTTTAAATTGATTTTGATATGCTACCCCATGATTTTCAGTGGCCCTCATGTGCCCCCCCCCCCCATTAAAATTTCTGGACACACCCCTGCGTGCCATGCTAACACCTGTTAGCTTGGTCCCCAACAGCACACACACACCAGCCCAACATCAAGCCAACGTACAAAGTTTACATTGGGGATACATCTTCTAGAGGTCGTTTGCTCATTGGCAGGACATTAGCTAGATGTTGGCATAATGCTGACGTCCAACCAATGTCCTGCCAACGTCCTGCCAATGAGCAAATAACCTCTATAAGATGTATCCCCAACGTTAACCAGCCGACGTATGTGGGTTCAGATTAGCCTGGCCATTGGTTTTTCCCCAACAATGAACCTGTGAAACAAACTAAAACACGTCCTTCCCTCCAGTCATTATCTGGCTTGTTTTATTTCTTCATCTACTGTAGTCTGGCATCCCTGGCCGCTGGTGAAGAGCTGCATGCTGCTCCAGAGTGGCGAGTGGCCAAACCCTTAACTAGATGCATTTTCACAAGGACACATTTTAGCCTCGTTTCATCTGAAAAACAGGCGTATATTCCACCAGAGCTTTCTTAACAATGTCATCAATGTCTCATCTTAGTTATGCTGAAAACAGTTTCTTGGTGAACATTATTCGTCATACTTGTGTTGCCGTCACCCCGCTGGGGGGACGGGCATCAGTCCTGGTGGTGTTAACCCCGACACTGGCAATGCGGTGAGTAGAGAAAGAGAGGGTATCCTTTTCAAATACCACACCAGTCAATACCATAGTTTTATCTCAGAAAAATCTCACATGCGTTTGAATTTGTAAGACCAGAGATGTTCAGGAGTCTCAGAGTCAGGGCCCAAGTCTCCAAAAATGTCCAATTTGCATTAACCTTTTATATGTCATTTTTCAAAAGTTAAACTAACCAGAAGTCCAACCTGTTGACGTGTTTTCAACATTATGTATCCTGTTTGAACTGCCACCTGCCTGTATTAACAAATTTATGATGTAGATGATAAAGTTTAGCCCCGCTCCGACACTGTGCAGTGGCCGTACCCGTATGTGTGTGTGTGTGTGTGTGTGTGTGTGTGTGTGTGTGTGTGTGTGTGTGTGTGTGAGAGAGAGAGTACTGGGACGTGCTGCAGCCTGCAGCTGAGCAGATCAGAGACCCGGTGAAACTGTCTGTGGACATGTCAGGTTCAAAGAGGCCGAGTCACGTCTCAGGCAAAAATGGTGACGTCTGAAGTCACGTTTTCAGCGGCTCGAGTCCGAGTGTCGGACTCGAGCCCCCATCTGTGGTGTGACCTTGACCTTGAGGTCACGGTCAGAGGTCAGAGGTCAGTTTTTCCCTGAATCTTCCAAACATGATAACTCAAGAAGGAAACGAGGGAGGACTGTGATCTTGATACCAAACTTTTATCTGTGATGGATCTTGGATGAGTTTGGCTGAGAGTGACCTTGAAGTCAAGGTCAACATCAGTGGTCAGTTTTCCAGAAACACAGTAAACATGACAACTCATGAGGGAAAAGGCATAAATATGTCATATCATCACATAGACTTTGACTTTTGGCAACTGTAATTTCAGGTCAGGGTCAGAGGTCATGAAACCTCGTAGATAAGTTGTGAAGGAAATGAGGAAGGCGTTTCATATCCATCCCATAGTTGCTTCTGTAACAGTCTGGGACCAGGAGGATTTGGGGTGACTTTGAACAGAAATTCAGCCAGCCGAGGGGAACGCTGACAGCTGCCATGTTTTTATTCCTGACAGGAACGTAGGTAGGTGGTTCCAGGAGCTGATGCTGAAGTTCCTTTGATCTCCACTCTACCAGGTGACAGCGCAGCTCTTCAGCTCTCTTCCACGTCAGTGACCAGTCATATTCTGGTCTCACTCATTCCTGTAAACAGCCTCTCTTTGCCTTTATCAATAAGACTGCGTCCTCAGACAGCCCCAGCCCCCCGGCCAATATGATCTGTGCCAGACTACGGTGGCAGGACTGTTGCTGGGACCCAGGCCTCTCCTCTACGGAACATCGCTGGATGAGCTTCCAGGGAGGGAATTGATTGTAAAGACTGAACGGAGACTCCATTAAAGTGCTCTCAAAGACCCCGGGATCCTCCCCTCTGAGCCGTGCCAGCCTGCACAGACGTTGCATCAGCGTCTGCTCCGTGCACACGCACGCACACACACACACACACACACACAGAGAGGTCACCAAGTGGATGTTTTATTTAGCACTGGTGATGATAGGGTGGATCACCCAGGACTGGAGAGCAGACGCCTCCAGCGCCGTGCGCAGCTCTAATGCAGCAGCGTGTATTTATGTGTGATTACACAGGTGGGACGGATACTCCTGAACGGCACGTGTGTTTAGCGCCGCTCACTTCCTCTGTAGCACTTATCCTCCTCCGTGTTTGCCTTCTCTCTAAAAGGGCTTCATCACTCCCGTGTCAGCGTCCTCTGTCTGGCCTCCACTCTTCACTCTCCCTGGCCGCCCCCCTCTCTCTGTCTCCCTCTCTCACACACGCGCACATGCACAGGAACGCCACTGTTGTTCATCTGATAAGCCTCCAGGCAGTGTCTCTGTGGTGCAGGCATGTTCAGAGGGCCTGGGAATCCCATCTGCAGAGTAAACTCCCTTCTCCTCCAGGACCTCTTTCAGGAGAGAGGGGGCGGGGGTCTGAGTGGAGGCTGCTGCCACAGTCACTGCTCTAACCCTCAGTTTGGACACATTTTGATGGGCTTTTCACTCTTCATTTTTTGATAATTTTGGCTGGATTTTGGCAACACTGTTTTTATTTGATGTTATTTCCCTCTCAGCTCCTACAGTACGTCTAAAATACTCTGTGTACAAGCAACTGTTACATCATACTGTTGCCTGCAAAAAAATGTTCCACTGAAACCCATTCTAGCTACAGTTTTTGATCTCACTGCCATTAAAGCACAATACATGCATTTTATTATAGCTCGGCATCAATCTGGGCTTTTGTCTGGGACTTGATCATTTTTACTACTCTCCACCAGATGGTGCCATTTTTACCATATTTAGCATATAGAGAAAAAACTAGATGGCACTGCCCCCCCCCGCCCCCTTGTTTTAACCCTCAGATGTGTGTGTATGTTGGTGTGTGTGTGTTGTGTGTGCATGACCTTATGACACTGTGATCTGTGGTTTTCCAGTAGCTCTGTTTTCATTCGCTCTGCTCTATGTGTAGTTTTTGTGCAGAAGTTCCAAGCCTCTTTTGAAGACTTTTTTTTTTTTTTAAATAAATGCACGCCACACACAGGACGCCCTTACACACAAGAATGCAGCTCTTCAGATAAATTAAAACACAGGGCATGTTGAATCACACCATAGATGCTGCTGTTGTGAGAGAGGTAGCAAACTCTGGCTTTTCACGGAGTTGTTGGCACAGGTGTGACTGCAGCCACAGTTTATAAAAATACAACCCATGGGGCGAGTGGTTCCTTGGCTGCAGAGAGCATGTGCAGAAGAAGTGGATGCAGCTCTGGACAGAGTGATGGAGTCTGAGTCTGATAGCGAACAAGAGGAATCTGACTTTACAGTATTTGACACTGCACAAGAAAAACAATGCATAAAAATCAGTGTTGCTGCTAATCAATGACATATCAGTAATTAGGGGAAATAATTAGCTCAGTGAGAGTAGAATGTGTTTTTATAGCTACCTTTTTTGTTCTTAGCAGTGTGAGCGTAACTAATATTTGAAGGGTCACTGAGGGTTAAGTTTGCACCAGTACCATGATGTAGTACTTCAGGACTTGCACCCAAGTATTAATATGAGCACTTGGTAAAATGTTGTAAAAGTATCTGCACAGTGCTTCCCATTTTTCCATCCAAAATGAAAATGGCTGTGGCTTGTACGTGTCTGGTTGGCGGTTCTTCAGTTGTTGCCCGTGATCTGGTGGAGCGGGTGGAGGAACAGCAGGACAGTGTGGCACCATCTCAGAAGGGAAGATGGATGAAGATCAGCTGCTGTGACGTTGAGCGCTGAGGCCTGGACGTGTAATTACATGACTCGGCTGGAGCTGGCGGCCAGGACTGAAGCTTGACTCCGTTTCTCCTGCGTGCGTCTGTTCACCAGTCAGCGGGCAGTGAAAGAGTGCTCTGTTAGGCATCCAGTAGCTCCTGTTCTCTGAGTCAGTGGGATGTAGGAGTCATCACACTGTGGTGTGGTCGAGGAGCAAACTCTCAGCCCAGATCTGCGAGCACAAGAACTAAAGCCTGATACTGCCCAATACGCAGCTGGCCATTCATTATTTTTTAACGAGCAGGACGTGAGGTGTTCACCAAATTAGCATAAGGTATAAATGTAAATTAGGTACAAATCTGCTAGAATAAAACGCAAAGATATGATAAAAGAAATCATAAATTACAATTTAATTACGCAGAAAAAAATTAACCATCATCTAGATGAGTTGCAAATTTATGATAAAGGTGGAATAGAATAGAATTTAGAATTAAGTTGAAAATCCTGCTTCTTACTTACAAAGCTCTAAATTGCTGTTTTTAAGGGCAGTGCAAGCTGATGAACATTGATATCAATCAATGTAAACTGGCCAGTTTGTAGCCAGTGGCTGATTTCCATCTGTTGTCTGTGGGTTACAGTAAATCATCAGGCTCCTTGTTATTTAAAAGATGATACTACCCTGTCATCCTGACAGAGCAGTACGCTCCCAAAACGCAGGATAACTGTAATACCTAGAATCTCCAAAAGTACAATGGGAGGCAGAGCCTTCAGTTATCAGGCTCCTCTCCTATGGAACCAGCTGCCAATCGGGATTTGGGAGACAGACTTGATCTCTGGGCTAAAACCTTCCTTTTTGACATAGCCTATAGTTAGGGAGGGCTCATGTGCCCCTGAACCCTCCCTCAGTTATGCTGCTAATAGGTTTAGACAGCCGGGGGACCTCCAACAATGCACTGGGCTTCACTCCTTTCTTCACACTCAATGAAATACTTTTGCTGGTCAGTCACATCTGTTTGTTCTCTCCCATAGATTGAGTCCCCATCGTGCTGTTTGCTCTCTACATGTCTGTTCTTTTCTTCTTCTTCTCTATCCCCTCACCCCCAGCCAGTCGCAGCAGATGACTGCCCCTCCCTCAGCCTGGTTCTGCTGGAGCGTCCTTCCTGCTAAAAGGGAGTTCTTCCTCCCCAAGTGCTGCTCACAGGAGATCGTTTGATTACTGGGGTCTTTTTGTGATTGTGGGGTTTTCCCCTACAGTTTGGAAGTGCTATGAGTCGACTGTTGTTGTGAATACGCACTATATAAATAAAATTGAATTGAACCTAATTGAAAATTTACAGGAAAAATAGCTTTTTTTAGGAAAAAAAGTTACAAATTTACAAGAAAAAAGCTGCAAATATATAAGAACATGAAAATTTACAGGAAAAAAATTCACAATTTTGTGAGAAAAAAGTTTATTATTATTGTAAGGTAACGCCATTTTTAACTGAGAACATTGTGTGGCTCCTCTGCCCACCTTTGGGTTTATTTCTGCTGACCGCTGTGGTGGAGAACCCGCGCCCTTCCACCGCCAAGCCTGCCGCCCTGCATCCACCTGGTTCCCAAGCCTACGTGCACAGTTCCTGTGACAGACCGTGCACTGCTCCACTCTACTGCTCCTTTTAAAGTCACTGTAGCTGCAGAGATCAGCTCTGTTAATAAGGCAGTTTGCTCTGTGGGCTGCTTGTTTGGCTTCCTTGTGTGCCTCTGGGATATTTTAAGTCTCTGTGTGTGTGTGTGTGTGTGTGTGTGTGTGTGTGTGTGAGAGAGAGAGAGAGAGAGAGAGAGAGAGAGAGAGAGAGAGAGAGGCGGTCTTGGTCTGTCTTTTTTCAGCTGGCGAGCAGTAAACCTGATTGTGCTTCCAGGCCTTTAAAGTCACACGCTCAGATTTCATGTCCACGACAAAGCTGCCCGTCCAGAGACCCGAACGACTTGGTTTCTATGCTGTTCCTTTTCTGTGTGTTTGTGTGTGTGTGTGTGTGTGTGTGTGTGTGTGTGTGTGTGTGTGTGTGTGTGTGTGTGTGTGTGTGTGTGTGTGCATGTGCACAAACCCACAGAAGAATTTTAGGACAGTGAGGTGATGAATGGAAGTGTATTGAGAAAAGAATGAGCTATTCCTGCCAGGAATTTCTACAGGAAACTCAACATTCCTCACCTGCAGCTTTAGCTGGTGCACAGCGAGCCGCTGGGTTCAGTGACCTCGCACAGTGCTGGGATCCTAGTTCCTCTATAAAAACCCTTACCTGAGAGGAACTGTCTGGTCTGGGCTGGCTTCTTCCCCTCCCGTCTTCTAACTGGTTCTGGCGTTGTATTCACCACTGCATGATCTATAATGGCTGTTTTTCTTTTGTGCACATGACACCTTCTTTTTTGGGTAATGAAGATATAATAAGAATATCAAAAATAGTTATTTCAGTATAAATATGAAGGTTTAGGAGCCTAACTGTAATATTGTGGAGTGACTCATCACAAAACACACTGCTGTGTTGGAAGTACAACTGTCAGATGTGTAGAGAGCTAAGCCACGCCCCCTCTACTTCTGCATATGGCACCTTAAATCTAAAAAATTCTCCACTGAAATGAATGGCAAGAGTGAAATTATCTTTTGATCCTGATGGAATTTGGCCACGAGTTACACATATGATGTTTGTCAATTTAAAAGATAATTTTCCACGTAATTCAAGTTGTCTGCTGTCCTATAATAACAGTAATATTTAGTTTTTGTAAAAACGACTAGCGGACAACGTCTCCCATCATCCCACATCACTAAACACGATCATGGTGGGAGATCACTAAAACCTCACCTCCTGTCTCCTGACCAATGAAGGAAGGATGCAGAGAGGAGAAAACCGCCACAGAGGTCTGGCTTTGTGTTGTGAGAGCTGCAGCTGATCCAGACCACTGTTAGTTGCTTCACCCTGGACACGCTTTGAACACGTGACGTCAGGTACGTGCCTCTGTGTTTGTAGTCTTTTCATTTATGTATTTTCTTAGCCTCATACCTTAACAGTTAAACAACAACCTACACCGTTATTTATGTGGAAAATTATCTTTTAAATTGACAAACATCATATGTGTAACTCGTGGCAAAATTCCATTAGGATCAAAAGATAATCTCGCTCTTGCCATTCATTTCAGTGGAGATTTTTTCCAATTTAAGGTCCCATATGCAGAAGTAGACGGGGCGTGGCTTAGGCTGTCTATTGGCTTGCTTTTCAGTTCAGTTCAACTTTATTTATATAGCAACAATTGACAACAACAGTCAACTCAGCACTTTCAACTGTAGAGCAGACCACATAATTACAGGGAAAAACCCCTCACCAATCAGCGCTCTCCTGTGAGCAGCACTTGGGGAGGAAAAACTCTCTTTTATCAGGAAAGAAGCTCCAGCAGAACCAGGCTCAGGGAGGGGCAGTCACCTGCTGCAACTGGCTGGGGGGTGAGGGGATAGAGAAGAGGAGGAGAAGAACAGACATGTAGAGAGCAAACAGCACGACAGGGACTCAAATCTGTGGGAGAGAACAAACAGATGTTAATGACCAGCAAAAATATTTCATTGAGAGTGAAGGAGTGAAGCCCAGTGCATTGTTGGAGGTCCCCTGGCTGTCTAAATGTATTAGTAGCATAACTAAGGGAGGGTTCAGGGTCACCTGATCCAGTCCTAACTATAGGCTATGTCAAAAAGGAAGGTTTTAACCCAGAGCTCGAGTCTGTCTCCCAAATCCCGATTGGCAGCTGGTTCCATAGGAGAGGAGCCTGATAACTGAAAGCTCTGCCTCCCATTGTACTTCTAGAGATTCTAGGTATTACAGTGATCCTATGTATTGGGAGTGCAGTGTTCTGTTAGGATGATAAGGTACTATCAGATCTTTTATGTAAGTGTTTTTCAACTGGGGTGGTGGTGGGGGTCCATGTGAAATCGTTCTGTGTCCTGCAGGGAATTGTCTAATTTCACTTTTTAAGTGAAATTTTTCACTTTTTAAGTGAAAAATTACAAACAACATGCTGTTGTTGTGCATTAGTGTGTTCTTCTTCCTCTTCTTCCTCTTCTCAATGGTAAAACTCTCCCCACGGAGAGGCGGGACCACATCTGCTGTGGAGAACCAAAAAGCCCCGCTGTTGTGCCTGAACCCAAAAAGCCGTCCAGACAGGAAAATACCCCCCCGCCCCAGAACCCACATCCTCACATCAGCCGCCCCCCAGCACCAAACAAGTGGTGGATACAACTGCTACAGTCTGGTTGGTGCTGTGTTGACAAAAGCACGAAAAGAGCCCCCCTCGCGGGAGCACTTGTCTTGCGAGCTGCTGTCTCATTAACCAACTCACTCTCCTGCCAATGGCGGAACATCAACACTGACTGGCCATCCTGACTAAGCATCAAGCAAACTCCTGGCCTGAGTTGAACACAATCCAACTTACGCGGTTGCATCATTAGTGTTGAAAATCCGACAGGAACGTGGTTGTGCGGACATTTCCACAGGTCACATGATGTTTTTACTGGTTTGACGTTTTCTGAGCAGATTGTCTTCACTGTCACGAGTGAACAATTGAAATATGTGATTTTTGGACTTCCTCATTTGTGTTGTGTTGATCAGAAACTCACAGAGGCTCTCATCATGCACGGACAGTTCAGATTAAGCTGACTCTTCACAACAGACTGTATAGACCCCAAGTGGATTGTCCGATGCTGCCTGTAAGGACAGTTCTCTGTGTGCTTAATGTGCTTGTTTGTTGAGATCAGAGATTCATAGTTGCTGTTTGATCCTATTTTTCCAGAGCTGAGTAATCACATTGACATCCATGCACCACCATTACATAACACCCACAGCTGTCAAGACAGTTTCAACAGTCACTGCCAATCAGCCTGTCCTACACAACTCTAAATGTATAAAAACTGTGTAAAGCACCTGGCATTTTAATTCAGCTCTAAGAATATTCCATTCTAAGGACGTTGACAACAGCTCAGACTGTTGCTGTCACTGAACTCTCACTACTAAAGTACAATTTTTTTTCTCTTTAGGCACAATTTGGTGTTTGTGTTGTTTTCCCTTTCAGACCAGCAAGGCTCTGGAGCCCAGTATGGAACCTAATTATGAACTGGCTAGCCTGTTTGCAACAAAAGTAAATTTGTTCAGAACCTGAAGAGTTGATTCTCAGCTGGAACTAGACTAAATATACAGTATTTGATGTACTGCTACATACTGTAAAATGCCTATATTGCGGATATTGGTGGGGCGCATGCGCACGCAGCGACCGGCAGCTGGTGAAATAGTGCGACGTCTGTGTGTGTTTTTATGTACTTTTATATGTTTTTACAAAATCCTCTGTGTTGTTTCTGCCCTGGAGTGTTTGTGGTCTATATGGCGAAGAGCTTCCTGGTATCTACAACATGGATTTCCTCCCCTTTCTTGCACTGCTGCTATCTGTCCTCTGGCTCTTTGTCTCTGAAGTAAACACGTTCGGCTCCATGGCGGGCAGAATACATTATTCCAGGGACATGTTGCTGCATTTAAACATGGTTGATGCAGCGGCTGTGATTGAGCCTAAGCTGCAACTGCCGGACTTTATTTTGAGAGACGAACATAGCGGTGAAAAGAGAGACGGGAGAGACGGGAGAAGGAAGCGCGGAAGGCGTGGAGGTGTGAAATTGCGCCTTAGGAGACATCAGTTTGGTAACATTCCTCTTCCTTCAATAATTTTTGGGATTGTACAGTCTCTGAGAAACAAGGTGGATGAAATTCAAGGGAATGTACGCTACCAGAAGGACTTTAACAACTGCTGTGTCATGGCCTTCACCAAATCTTGGCTTAATGCGCATGACCGAGATGCAGACCTGTGGATTGACGGCTTTGGAGCCCCACTGCGCTCGGATCGGCAGGAAGAGGTAACGGGGAAACGTCAGGGGGGCGGCGTATGTTTATATATTAATAAGCAGTACTGCACATCTGTCACGGTCAGAGAGCACATCTGTACACCCGATGTGGAGCTGCTGTCTGTGTCACTACGCCCCTTTTATTTGCCTCGCGAGTTCCTCCAACTTTTCATCACAACCGTGTACATTCATCCGAGGGCAGACGCTGACTCCGCCTCCAGAACCATCTTTGATGTGATCCAGCAGCTGCAATCAATTTCTCCAGAGGCGCCAAACTTCATTCTTGGGGATTTCAACCATGTTTCTTTAAAGAAGACACTTAAAAAAACTTTTATCAGTATGTCTCCTGCCCAACCAAGCGAAAAAAAGACATTGGACCTGTGCTATGGATCCATAGAGAGGGCCTATAAATCACTCCCCCTTCCTCCTTTAGGATCCTCAGATCACAACTGTGTACATTTGCTGCCCACATATAAAACTGCTCTCAGAAGAGGCAAGGTGGAGATGAGAGACATTGATGTGTGGACAGAAGATTCAGAGCACAGCCTCCAGGAATGCTTTGACTGTACAGACTGGGAGATGTTCAAAATGGCCTGCGGGGATGATTTGGACTCTCTGGCTGACGTCACATGCTCATACATGTCTTTCTGTAAAAATAAGATCGTTCCACGTAAACATGTCAAAATATATCCCAACAACAAACCATGGGTTTCAAAATCAGTTAAATCCTGCTTACAGAGGAAAGCACTTGCCTTTAAACAGGGGTCTGTTTCTGAGCTACAGGTTGCCACAAAGGAGCTGAAGTCCGAAATTTTAAGAGCAAAACAGAATTATAAATCAGAGTTGGAAAGCAAGATGGCAGCAAAGAAACTTGGTTCAGCCTGGGCCAGTATGAAAACTATTGCAGGCCTTCAGAGCACAGAGCGCAGTAATTGTGTGTTTTTAGATGGTTTTAATTCAGACACAGAGCTGGCTAATGCTCTTAACTGTTTTTATGGTCGTTTTGACTCCTTTGATTTCAGCACAGAAATCCAAGATTTGAAACAGAAACTCAAAGACAATCAGCACTTTAATATTGAGGTGCAGGATGTTAAAAGGGAGTTCTGCGCTGTAAAAGTGAACAAAAGTCAGGGCCCTGATAATATATGTGGGCGCTTGGTAAAGTCCTGTGCACATGAACTGAGTCCTATATTTCATTACATTTTCAATAAGTCCTTACAGACACAACATGTGCCTAAGATCTGGAAAGAAGCCGTGGTTGTTCCCGTTCCAAAATGAAAGGCTCCTGCAACAATTTGACTTGAGCAATAATCTGGTGGGTTGGATTCTGGATTTCTTAACCAACAGGACGCAGAGAGTAAGGGTCAATGGTACATTGTCTGACCTAAAGTGCTCTTCTACTGGCTCTCCTCAGGGGGGGGTGTTGTCACCACTACTCTTCATCCTGTACACAAACATGTGTCGGAGCAGACATGACAACAGACACATTATAAAGTATGCTGATGACTCAGTTATTGTCAGTCTCCTCCAGGATGGTGAGAGTGGCCACGGCCCAGTAGTTGATGATTTTGTTCACTGGTGTGAGGATTCCTACCTGCAGCTGAATATGACAAAAACTAAAGACATGATTATTGACTTTAGGAGGAAAACTCCCAGGCACAAAGTCACCGTACTAAAAGGCCAGACCACCGAATGTGTACAATCATACAAATATCTTGGGACGATTATTGATAGTAATTTGAACTTTGAAGAGAACTGTGAAAGGGTGTGCAAAAAGGGTCAGCAACATTTGCATTGCTTGAGGAAACTTGCACGCTTCCAAGTTGACCGAACCATAATGACAATGTTTTATCGGGCTTTTATTGAATCTGTTTTATCCTTTTCTTTAGTGTCATGGTTTGGTCAGATAAAACTGAAACAGAGGAAATCCTTGGATCAGGTAGTTAGATGGTCCAGTCGTTTGCTTGGTGAGTCACAGCTGAGCCTGACATCCTTGTACACCAGACAAGTACAGAGGATGGCTACCTCCATTTTAAATGATGACTCCCACCCTTTGCACTGCCACTTTCAGCTTCTTCCCTCAAGACGGAGGTTTGCTGTCCCAAAAAGTAAAACCCAGCGCTACAAAAACAGCTTTGTTCCTGCTGCTGTCAAAGAGTTGAACAAGCTGTAAAATATATTGTACATAATTTAGGTACCTATTTATTAACTCCATTTTATATTTACTTATTTTTGTAGGATGTCACTTGGGTTCTAAATATTTTATTGGGTTTTAGACCTTTGAGTTTTTTAACCTCTTTGACTAGTTTTTAACTTTTAATATGACCCTTGTCTCTTATCTCTGGTTTCTCCCTCATCTCTTTGTCTTTTTATATCCTGATTGATGGAGCCTTGAGTATTTTTTATCATGTTTATAGTCAGCTTCATGTGTGCCTGTGTTTGTGTCTATGTTGAATGCAATTAGTGGCTTGTAAATATGGATGTCACCAGACTGCAAAACAAATCTACCTACGGGTACAAATAAAGGAACCTGAACCTGATATTGACTATAATTTATCATTATAGTCCTGGCTCATTAATATGAGCCAGGACTTCACTTCCACGCAGTGTCCATCTCTCTCCCCAGCAGCCACTGCTGCCTGGCTCTGCACTGCTGCCCCCCCCCCCCCACCACACACACACATGCAGCTGCCCACCGAGAACGTCTGCACTGCAGTGAGCAGAGACAACAAGCTGAATAACTAAATAAACAGAATAAAAGTAGGTCCGTGTTAAACACATGAAACAGGGGGAGCCAGGTGAAGATAAACATTTCCAGTCTGAACTCTGCAGGTGCAAAAATCAAGCTCACGTCGCAAGTGAACTTTCAAAATAGGAGCTCCTGTCCGGTCTTGCAAACCTTCAAAATAAGAGCGAGTAACTGGCCAAATGAAGAACAGATGGAACATAAAAGACAAAAATATGTGACAAATTATACCTCTGTCACTTAATTGACCACCAGGTATTAAACTGTGGTAATACACACACACACACACACACACACACACACACACAAGTTCTGGCAAAAGACGTGAAGACTTATCGGCATGGCTTGGGTATTGTGTCCCAACCTCTCTCACATTTTGTATACTAGGTGATTAAAGTGAAATAAATATAGGGGTAAAAATGTCACACATGGTTATGACTGCCTTATACATTGCAAAGAAAACTGTCCTTATGAATTGGAAATCAAGAAATAATTTATGTACACCTCACTACAAGAACCTCCTATTAGAGTATATTAGTCTGGAGAGAATGTCTGCTTCCTGTATAAACCAATTGGCAGAATTCAGTTCTTCTCTGGTCCCCACTTACTGAGTTTATAACCTGAGGGGTGGCGGCTTACCCTCCTTGGCGCCTCTGGCGGCTGGCTGCTTCCTGACCGCGAGAGGTTTCTGTGACCCACTAGAGCCGGTGTCTGGGACACCTGTCGCAGGGTGACTGTGTGTCTGGCCTTTGTGTGTGTGTGTGGGGGGGCTGGTTGGGATGGGGGGGCTGCGGGTTGGGCTGGGGGGGGGGCGTGGCCCCAGGCTGGCCGGCCTTGCCTCCTGGGTGGGGCTGGTTCTGGCCTTGGGCCCCTGGTGCTGGGGGGTATGTATGTGTGTGTGTGTGTATATATATATACAGTATATATATATATATACTGTATATATATATATATATATATATATATATAGAGAGAGAGATATAGATATATATAGATATAGTGGAGGACATGCTAATACAGATGAACCTGAGTGGCTCGGACATGTTGAGAGGATGGACCACCAGCGTCTCCCTCGGTAGTTACTCTACCCACAGTCATGCGAGGGCAAACGCAATCAGGGTAGACCAAGGCTCAGATTTAAAGACACTGTGAAAAGAAACTTGAAGAAGATGGATATACAGTAGACAGGAGTTCCTGGCAGCGGAAGGCTAAGGACAGAGCTGTGTGGAGGAATCTGATCAGACCTAGATGAAACAGTCATTGTCGCCCACGACAGACTGCTGTCGGGGCTGAAAAGTTCATAGTGGTCAAATTTGACCAAATGTGGTTTATTTTTCCAACATAGTCTCCCCTTCGGTCCACATACTTTTTCCATCAGCGTTGCAGCTCTTGGATCCCTGCAGTTGAAAAATAAACCACATTTGGTCAAATATGACCACTATGAACTTTTTCAGCCCCCCCTCGTATACATATATACTACCGTTCAAAAGTTTGGGGTCACCCAGACAATTATTTTGTGTTTTCCATGAAAAGTCACACTTGTTTACCACCATGAGTTGTAAAATGAATAGAAAATATAGTCAAGACATTGACAAGGTTAGAAATAATGATTTGTATTTGAAATAATAATTTTTTCCTTCAAACTTTGCTTTCGTCAAATAATCCTCCATTTGCAGCAATTACAGCATTGCAGACCTAACATGATTGCACAAGGGTTTTCTAATCATCCATTAGCCTTCTGACGCAATGAGCAAACACATTGTACCATTAGAACACTGGAGTGATAGTTGCTGGAAATGGGCCTCTATACACCTATGTAGATATTGCACCAAAAACCAGACATTTGCAGCTATAATAGTCATTTACCACATTAGCAATGTATAGAGTGTATTTCTGATTAGTTTAAAGTTATCTTCATTGAAAAAAAGTGCTTTTCTTTCAAAAATAAGGAAATTTCTAAGTGACCCCAAACTTTTGAACGGTAGTGTATATGCATTGATTTTTTTTTTCTAATGGCATCAAAGGATTTAATCCAATAGTAGTTGATGTCAAATTTAAACATATTCAGCAGCTTTTAGGGACAATCAGGCCTAGTGGTCACAATGCAAACTGTAGGAGAATGTTCCTGAAGTGGAGTGATCCCTGGATTGGATCCAGGCCTGACAGATCTTTCTGCTGCTCTGTCACTGGGACCATGTTTTCAGGTTATTAGAGAAAAATTACTGCTGAGCTGTCATTTTGGACAGTTTGGAAATCTGCGAACAGCCCATCCATGAAAACAGGCATTGTCCATTCAGGAGCAGTGACACCAGTATCAAAACTTTGGTTTCACTGAACCTGGTCTAAATGCAGGCTGGTTCACCAGAAAGCACCGAGGTTCTGAGACTCGAGCCTGGGACAGGAACTATCACACAGCCTTGCCAGTCTGAGCTGTCTGCGCTCACAGAGTCTATCAGGCACTGAGATGAGATGAACCAAAGAGATAAAATAAGAGAGCTGTCTTATTTTGCATTTATGTGTGACTGCAGTCATGCTTGTGGGGTTCTTTGTACATGCCCCTTCTTCCAGTCCTGAGTCACTGTCCCAGTCCCCTGCTCCTCAGCTCTGGTATGTGTGTATTGTGAGAATGCATCCTGGCAGAACTAAAAACAATATCTGTCACAGGTCTGTGGTGGACCACTCCCAGTTACACGGGGTGAGACTGGACATCCTGGCAGATAAGCACATCTCTCACAAGGTCTGTGGTGGGCTTTTGCCAGTCGGTGCATCGTGACATGCACTACACAAAGAGCAGAGATAAACAAACCTATCATCTGGTCAGTCACTGCAACAGATACTGGAGTCAGTTTATCTTTGGCACTGATAATACCTTTATCTGCCAAGAATGTGCCGCTAGTCCAGCAAAAGCTAGCAGTACTCAAATACTTTGCAAGCAGTTTCATGAAATGGTCAGTCAGAAAGCAACTCATACCGGCTCCGATGTTGCCCGGGTTAATAAGGTCAGGAGTTCCAGGCAGCGGAAGGCGAAGGACAGAGCTGTGTGGAAGAATCTGATCAGACCTAAATGAAACAGTCATTTTCGCCCCCGACAGACTGCTATGATGATGATGATCCTGGACATCCTGTTTGTGTAGCCTTACTGCTGCTGCTGTTTTCCTGCCCCGCCCCGGCCCACTCCCTAAACCCTGGATCAAACACCCCAGCCCATCAGGAGGGAAGGTCGGAGCCCTGGCTGTGTCCAGATGTGTCATTCAGCAGACCCACATCATCTGTCACACATAAAGAAAGAGTACAGATGGGACAGCTTTTCAGCTTATACACACTGTAGCTTTGGTAGAAAGTATTTTGAACATTCGTCACAGACTGCAGTTTTTCTGTGCAGTTTGCATGCTCTAGACAAGAGTCTAAACTGACTGTAGGTGGAGACGAGGTTGGTTTTCTCTCTGTCTATATTGACCCTATGATGAACTGAGCTATCAAGGGTGTACCCCCACTTTTAACCTCTATGATCCATGGGATAGACTAGCTTTACCACTGCAGTTAGATAAGTAGTTGTGAGGATGGATGGATGGATGAATGGATGGATGGAATTTGGTGACAGTAGGGCTGGGCGATACACTAAATGTACTCGATGTGCTGATATATTTGGCTGAGCGAAATACATACAAATTCCTATATTGTGCATATCAAGTATAATTTGTCACGGTAATGCCAACCAAGACTTCACTCCATGCAGCATCTGTCTCTCTCCAGCTGCTGCCACTGAGCAAAAAAATGGAAGTAAAACCAAATTTTAAAGGACAGTCAGTGCACAAAATACTTATTTTGCTGTATAGAGGAATTATACCATGATAAGTTTTTTTTTTTTTTTTTTTAGCTTTATGGCCCAGTCCTAGGTAACAGGTAGGGGTGCGGGGGAAATTGAGGCATCGTAAAATCGTGATACTTTATGGTGGTGATATTGTATAGATTCAGAGACACCAGTATCTGAATCTATACAGTAGTTCAGGGCAGCAGTTCTGCCCTTGGTGGACAGTCTGAAGTATTGAAACAAGTGTTGGTAGTCATTGACAAGAAGGTTTGCAACATGGAAAAGAAGAATTATGAATAAATTTATTAAGAATTATGAATAAATGTTGCAAACACAGACTACCTATTTAAGTACCAGATTAATAAAAGCAGTTGACTTTTCAGTCCATTAGATGGTGCTTAAGTGTCACTGTCTGTTTAGGTCAGCACAGCTAGGAGTTGAACAAGACGAAGGTGGGGATGGGAAATTGCGATACTTAGCCCATTACAAGATCCTGATAGTATCGTATCATCTCCCAAGTATCATGGTAGTATTGTATTGTGCGGCCTGTGACGATTCCCACCCCTCGTGACAGGTCATGGGTGCAGCTATGCAGCTTAACCATTACCACTGCATTTGAAACTCTCTAATGTGAGCCACACTGCTAGTCTGCTACTGACTTAAACACGACATCCTCAGTCTGGAAAAACCATCGAGAATGTCTGTTGTTTCAGTTTGGAGCGTTCTCTTCTTGAATCTCTGTTGGAATAAGTCTGAGCAACTCAGCAGTATTGCGCCGCCATTTGGACTTCCGTCCAGGCTAGTCACCGGATGTCTGACATGAGCAGTCATTACAAGGCAGGGTTGGTGACCATCTGCATGAGTGTCTGGGCTTCAGTAGAGAGGTGATGAAAGGACATATGTACACACACTCTCACACACTTTTTGGATCTTTATGGAAGTTAGCCCAGGCCGGAAAGATTTTCCCTTTGACACACAGTTTTTATAAGCATTAAAAGACTCAGTGAGAATTTCCCATTGTCTGCTTACCAAACACGTTTATTCTGAGAGGAAACAAGAGGAAAGAGACTGTCTGTCTGTTGGAGCAAATGTGTGCGCGAGGCCCTTTCAGACCCATCTGCCTCCACTTTTGCATCCCTGACAACTTCGCCTGTGCGTCACCATTGAAGCCTGCTGCCTGAAGGCATTTCTGCTCACTTCACAGCAGACACATACCGGTAGCATTGCACATGGGAAAACTGCTGTCACCCCTCCCCCTCTGATTCCCCACTCTGAAAAACCATTGGTCTGTCTGGGGAGTGTGAGTGTTGTGTCTGTGGTTCTTTGGATCCTAGGGCGACTTGTGCAAGTCTGAGTCTGCAGCAACTAGACCGCCTCACGTGCTGCTGTTAAACAAGGAGAGCATGCTCCTTTAAGTCAACTCACCAATGGAGAAAAGTGGGACATGTTGCGGTGCAGACGTATTTAACAGCCGGCGGCCTCCCAGAACGCAGTTGGTCTTCAGGATGAGCATGTTAGGCAAATGTAATCACTTGGCACAATTTGAATATTGCCAAAGTGTGACATCAACATCAACAGAGGATGCTATCTCAAAGGTTAAGCTTCTTACTCAGTAACTGGACTGAGCACAGTATAGTAGTCTCTATCAAAGGACATTTTTAATGAGTCAAAATGAAACTGAAGTGACTTTTCTCACCTTACTGGACTCTGATGGGTGATTCCATCATTTTCTCCACATCCTCCTGGATCAGAGTCAGTGACATTTGGATAGAAAGGCACAGAGTTGTCTGTGCCTTTCAACATTTGCCTGTCATGCACCATAAAACTCATCGTAAGTTGATCGGGTTGTCTAATGCGTGTTTTGATGGGTATCCATCCATCTCATGTTCAGTCAATTTCCCGAAGGCAATGAGAGGATGGTGCCAAACAAAATCTAATCTTCTACACCAAGTGTTTGCATGAGTGTGTGTGTGTGTGTGCAGGAGCAGTAAAAACCCGGTGCTGCTGTGAAGTCTGACACACGGTGTTTGAGAGTGACATCTGGACGTCTGAGTTTGTCTTTGTGTGCCAGCTATAAAGCTGGATTTATGCTTTGCGCGTCTGCTGGAGTGCGAGGCCTGTGTGATGTAAAATTCATCATCCTCTCCGCAGGGTTCCTCCGCAGCTCAGCATGTGCAGACGAAATTTTCTGACGCGCTGCTAGTGTGCACGGACTACACATGCACAAAATACAACCTCCCATTCAAATCAAATTAATATTACTAGTGCATACCCGTGCATGCCCGTAAAAACCAAGTATAAGCAAGCATTTCTGCACGCCCGTAGAAAATTAATGTTACCATGGCAACAGTAACCATGGTGAAATCTGCCTTTGATCTTTGACGTCACCACTTGTTCAGTGATGCCTGCCTTTGATCTTTGATGATGTCATAGCAAGTCCTATGAGCAGGAGTGATGCCTGCCTTTGATCTTTGATGATGTCATAGCGAGTTCTATGATCGTGAGTGAAGCCTGCCTTTGATCTTTGATAATGTCATAGCGAGTCCTTTGATGTCATAGTGAGTCCTTTGATCTTTTAGCGAGTCCTATGATCGTGATAGACACCACAGGGAGCCATCTGGCTACGGCCAAGACGGATAATTTTTTCACGCATAAGGAGTTGTTCAGAACTCCTTATCCAAAGATACAGAGTGATGATAATCAAGTCAGTGGCGGTAATGCACCTGTAAGCTGGTTGCCAACCGCCAATCAAATCTAAAAGAAGAAGAAGACACCATAGGCACATCATAGGTGATCCTATGATCTTTTAGCGAGTCCTATGGTCGTGACAGAGACACACAGACGGATACAGAGATTTCTTGAATTATACAGTATATAGAGTGATTTCCTAACAGGGTTTAGACAGAATATAGGGTAATGTACGTGGCGGTAATGCACCTGTAAGCTGGTTGCCAACCGCCAATCAAATCTAAAAGAAGAAGTAATATGTTATTATTTCATATATTAATTTACCTTCCAAATTTATATTATTTTTTAGCCTTTGTCAGTGCTAACACTCATATTACCCATACAGTCAAGAACACATTACTATATTAATTACTCAAGTATGAGTAGTACTGACCCACACACATGAATAGTTGGTTCAAGGGGATTTTATTTCTCTGAGAAGTTAACCTCCTTGGTCGGACTCAGTTACACACACACACACACACACACACACACAAATTCTACAATCAGAGCTGGCTAGAGTCATCAGAAATTGTAGCTAAAGCTACAGTCCCATATACCCTTATGAATGGCTGCGAACACCATACGAAGGATTTGTGGACCATTTCGTACAGCCTTCTTAAGGCGGCCATAGGAGAATCCAGCGTTCATAGACCGTTCATAAGTTTGTGGCCAGGTCGATGGTCTTGTCCAAGATTTCTACGAACGCCCCATGTAAACCCCTCATCATAGAACAGCCGTATACAAATGGCATAGGAACAATGTAAGGACTACGCAAGATGTTGGCCGTAAGTATGCCTCAAGAATACCTTAAATTGTTTTTAAGGTGTTCACACACATACACATGTTAATTTTGGACAAAGATAACCCAAGTAAATACAAACTGCAGTTTTTTTCAAATGATGATTTAATTTATTAACAGGAAAACACTATACAAACATACCTGGCCCTATGTGAAAAAGTAATTGCCCCCCTAAACCCAATAACTGATTGTGCTCATCTTTGTCTAATATTAAAATTTATTTGGTGGTCCAAAACATTTAAGTGTGACAAATATGCAAAAGTATAAGAAATCAGGAAGGGGGAAAATACTTTTTGACAACACTCTATACCATGAATTGAAGCTGGAGAAAATGGGGAGAAATGAACAGATCTAGTGGACATTATCATCACAATATACTGTATAATTCAAGAAAATCTGTGTGTGTGTGTGTGTGGGTCTGTGTGTCACGATCATAGGACTTTGTGTTGCCATGTAACCATGTCAAAGATCAAAGGCAGGCATCACTCACAATCATAGGACTTGCTATGACATCATCAGAGATCAAAGGCAGGCATCACTCATGTCATAGGACTCACTATGACATCATCAAAGATTTTTTTTTTTTTTGTTTTTTTTTTGTTACTTATTTGTACCTGTAGGTAGATTTGGTTTGCAGTCTGGTGACAAGCCACTGGCTGCTGGTCGCTGCGTGCGCGAGCGCCTTAAACCTACATGTTTTTGGTATGCGGGAGGAAACCAGAGAAATCCCGGAGTAAACCCACGCAACACGGGGAGAACATGCAAACTCCACACAGCTCACTGTTGGTCGGGGGCTGGGATCGAACCCACGATCTCATGGTCCCCACGATCCCCCGGCCGAGGGTAAAACTGTGCTGCCACAGTGCTAAACCACTGCGCCACCGTGCAGCCGGTGATCATAGATCATAGGACTTGCTATGACATCATCAAAGATCAAAGGCAGGTTTCACTGAATGAGTGGTGACGTCAAAGTTCAAAGACAGGTTTCACCAGGGTTACTGTTGCCATGTTAACCATGTCAAAGATCAAAGGCAAGAATGGTGAAATGCTTGCTTACACTTGCTTTCTGCGGGCATGCAGAAATGCTTGCTTATACTTGGTTTCTACGGGCATGCACAGGTATGCACAGGTATGCACTAGTTAGATATAATCCAGGTTTAGGGTGCATCTGCACTGCCTTCACTTTTCAGATTGACCAATTTTCAAACTATGCATGCAACAATTAAAGTTGGACATATTTGCACAGCAAGGAGAGGAGGAGATATATGTGTACACTTACAATGAACTATATGATAATTATTACCCTTAAAATTATTACCCTTAAGGTTTTATCTATAAATCAGTATAATCATCTGATTCTGGTGAAGCTGAATCTAGCTAATGTGTGTCCATCTTTTGCCCATCTGTTTGACTGACTGTCCACATCTCACAGAAATTGGTTCTTCTATATTCAAACTCAAAATAATCCTCTGGTGGGTCTGTATCACTGACAGTCTTGTTTGTAATCAAAATCAGAAGGTTTATTGTCATAAACACAGTAAACAGCAGTTACACTCTGTAGTGCCTTCCTGATGAGAGGAGAACAGACTGTGTTGTGGATGGGTAGGGCCCTTGATGATGTTGTGGGCTGTCCTGAAGACCCTGGTGGTGTAGATGTCTGGGAGTGGTGGGAAGGCTGCTCCAGAGATGGACTGTTCAGTTTTTTTATCACACCCTGGAGAGCCTTCCTGTCCTGAACGGTGCAGACACCGTACCACACTGTGATGCAGCCGATGGTGACACTCTAATAATAGTAATAGGAATACACGAACATGAGAGACCCTTTAAATTAGTCCTTTGACTTCAGATGCAGATATTTTCCAAAGGAAGGCCCATGAAGTCAAAACCTCTCTACAGCCAACTCATGATAAGTTGACACTAATGATGTCACATGAAGGATGATAAATGGAACCTATTAGGACTCTTTAATTCAGACCCAGGGCGATTATCCTGCAATTACAGAACAATCCAGAGCAGCATTGATTGAGTTGCATGGAATTAGGCTTGGAAGAAGCTGCACCTTTGTGTGTGTGTGTGTGTGTGTGTTCATTATGCACCCTTGCTTGTCTACAGGCCTGAAGCTGCTGCAGCGAGTTTAGATGTGAATGTAATCACAACACCTCCGCTGATAAATATCTATTTGGTTGTTAGGTTTTCACCCTGAGCGGTGAGTTGACAGTACAAATGCTGTGTGTTTGCCTCATTTGGGTATTAGAATTGATGTTTGGGTTGGGGGGCCGTGGGGGGGTCATATTTAGGAGGTGACAGAACTGCTTTCAGGCCTGATCTCACAGTTTGTATTACCCCTTAAGTGCACACAGCCACAGGTGTGTGTGTGTGTGTGTGTGTGTGTGTTCAAGCAGGCAACACAGTCTCCACAGGACAAGGCAGCAAGTGTGTGTGCCTTTGGAGTGTGTGAATCTTTCTCTGTGTCAATGTCCCCACATTGATTTGGACTTGGGGAGTAAGAGGCCGCAGCGACGCGCTCAGCTCCCTGAAGGCCAGCAAACGACGGCATTGTCACCGTGCACGTATGTGCGGAATAAAGAGGGCGACAGAGTGTGTGGGTGTCTCTGGCTGCCAGATGTACTGTAGACAGAGGAGTGAATCATGATTTTAAGGGGAGGCAGGCCGAGCCAGGTCTCATTAAATGGCTGGTGGAGGAACATTTAAAGCTGCCTGCTCTACATCAGCTACTGGAACACTTTACAAAACTACTGGGGGGGATTTCCACTCCTCCTCCTCCTCCTTGTGTTCTCCCCCTATTTTCTCAAGCCTCTCTGGAGTTTGACTCATTCAGGCTCTCCTCGGCACTCTATGAACACCTCTAAATGTCACTGGCTTCTGGTTTTCCTTCATTTGTGATCAAATTTCATGATTAACTTTTTAAATGTACCTACCTTCTTCTAATTTTACCCATTGTGCTCAAAGTCTGTGGGAGTTATTAAAGGGTAATATATCCAATTTGTGGCCCGGCTGTTTGACTCAGCTCAGCAAAGCTATTGGAAAATGTCTTCAGCAGCATTAGAGAAGATTTGTAAGGTTTGAGAAAAAAGTTGTGGTGGAATTTTTTAAAACTTGTCTCTCATTTTAGAATATAAAACTGCGGTGAAACAGCCAAATGTTATGTGGGGACATAACAGTTGATAGGATCACCACAAGTTTTAAAGTGACCAGTGGTTTTTAAAATGACTATATTGTGGAGGAACATAATATTTTGGTAACTAAATAATCAATGAACAGGGCTGTTTCCTGTTTTGAGGGGCCTACAGGAGGCTCCTGTTTCTGTAAATTGAGGACAATGCTTCATGGTAGTGCATCAGTCGTAAGAAGAATACAGGTTAGATTTGTCAAGCTAAAACACAGATTAATTTAATTTAATCTTTATTTATACAGGGAAGCTCCATTGAGAGGCAACCTCTCTTTTTCAAGGATGCCCTGTTCTCATTCACACCAGGAAGCTGCCCAGTCCCACCACAGACTGAGCTGTGGCCACTGAGCAGCTCCACTGGAGCAGTTGGGGTTCAGGGCCTTGATCAAGGACACCACAGTGGGGTTAGTGAGGGTGGGGCAGACACTGCTATGTTTTCTGTCCCACCCAGATCTGATCCTGCCGGCACTTGGACTGAATCGGCGACCGTCCGCTCACCAGTCCACATCCCTGACCATTGGGCCACCACTGCCAATATTAATAGATGAAAGCTCTCATGTTGACTCAAACAATTTAAACCAACAGACAATAATACTAGTGCCTCACAGTAAATTTGAATATTATGATTTGTAATTTAAAAAACTCTAACCATAATCATCAAATGAACATAGATAATTTGAAACCCCACCATCCCTCTTGTACCACAGTGGCAATGGATGGATGGCTGGCTGGATGGATGGATGGATGGATTGATTGCTGGCTGGCTGGATTGATGATGGGTGGATGGATGGATGGATGGATTGATGGCTGGCTGGCTGGATTGATGATGGGTGGATGGATGGATGGATGGATGGACGGACGGATGGATGGATGGATGGATGGATGATGGATGGATGGATGGACTGAGATCGGACTGCGTTCATATTTGTCTCTATCAACCAGTACAATATTATAGCAGGGCAGGAGGAAGGGCGACACCTACTGGCCAGGAGGTCACTCTGTCATCTTTATCACCTTCAAAATTCAACATTTTAAATAAAAGTGGATTATTTTTTCATCAAACCTTTTTTAATTTTTCTCATTAATTGTGTTTATTTTCCACACAGATTTGTGACTTTTTTAAAATTACATTTTTCACATAAATATTCAACTTTATTCTCTGAAATATGCAACATTCATCCCAAGTTTAAGTTGTTTTTTCCCCATGGGAATTTGTGAATTTGTGGGGGGTTTTACCACAGAAAACCAGTGATTATGGTGGAAACATTTGCCTGTGGCTGTGGTGCTGCAGTCTGCAGGCCTTTGCTTTAAAGGCACAGTCTTCTCGCCTCCAGCTGTACTCAGTTTTGTCTTTTGTTTTTAATCAGGCTCTTGGAAGTCCTACTAAAATCCCGTTGAGAGTGGTTGTGTGCCGACTGCTGTATTTGCCACCGTGCTTCTTGCTTGATGAGTTTCTTCCTGGGGGATTTTTAGAGGGTGAGTGTGGAGCCAAATAAACACTTCATCTTTTTTTTTCTTGTCCAGCTCACATGAAAAATTGTGTTCTCCAAAGAAATGCCCAGAAAGAGAAGGTGCACCGGTGATGTGTTTGCTGCTTCTTTGATTCCCTGCTCTGACTGGCAGCCATTTCTCTCTTCTTCTTGTTGCTTACAGCTACATCCTGACAGCTTTCAGTTACAGCCACAACTTCAGTTGTGGAGAGTGAACTTTTCTCGAAGAAAAAGCTGAGATGCCATTTTAAATCTGTTGAGTCGTTATCTGCAGTTCTACCTCATTAGCTGTGTAGCCATACGCTCTTCCCTCCCTGCATTTTACCACAAAGCTTCTCTCAATCCCTCCATGCTTCTTGATTGCAGTGTTTTTCAACTTTATTTTGAGCCACGTCACATTTTTTACATTGAAAAAATCCCAAGGCACACCACCAACCAAAAATGTTACAAAATGACATTTTGTAGCCTTGTACAGCATATATAATGCCAATTAAGTCCTGTAATTAGTTTGTACCAGTGTGAAGTGTGGTGCAATTATATACAGAGTCAATGGAAAGACACAAAGTGGACCACACTCAACCCATTCGAAAAATCAGCTCAATGCTCGGTCATGAAAGCCAACCACCGTTGAGACTCTGCCGCCACCAGGAACAAGCACGAACAATGGAGAAGAGATCAGTTTGAAAATGAGACCGCTACCGACTGGAGGAAGATGGACCAGAGCTCCACAGCTGAGGTTTGTGTTCACCTACAACATCCCGCTGGGCTGCTGCCAATCCGCCGCCAAGGGCCAGCAGCCCATGAAGCTGGACACCGGCCCACCCAGTCGGTGCCAGGAACAGCCAACACCAGCATGTAGTCTCTGCAGGTGCCCCACCCCCACCCCAGAAAAAGGTGGTGCTGTGAGCCCAAGCATAATGGTAGGGCTGGCAATATGTCAATATTTTGAAATATATCAGTATATTTCAGCTGTGACACATGATGACCCAGTATCAACTGTATCGATGCTCCGTCTGCTTTCTCCTTTCCATCTGCCCCACAACTTCAGCCCTCTCCACCTCTACCCCTTCTCCCTTGCTTCAAACACATAACCTCCCCACCCACTCACTTCCACCCTTATGAAAAATACTATGGAATTTATTCTATAGTAAAATGGAATAACAGTATTCTATAGTATTCTACAGTAAAAGTGTAGTATTCTATGATATACTGTAGTTTTCTGTAGGATACTATAGGAAAACGGAACAGCAATATTCTACAGTAAAAACTTTAGCAGTCTTTAGTATTTACTTCAGAACTCTGCAGAACAAACTGTAGTATTCTACAGTTTACTGCAAGATACTGCAGCAGTTACTACAGTATACTACAGAATGTTGCAGTATACTGTATTTTACTGTTAACACCTAAAGGATTTCACAGTAAACTACAGTATACTGCAAGATACTGTAATAGCAGTATTCTGTAGTTTATTGTGAAATCGTACAGAATACGTTAGAATGCTATAGAATCATAAAGGATTTTTTCATCAGGGCAACCCAAGTCCAGATGGAAGCTGGCTACCAAAAAACTCACTTTATAGTGCAGCAGTCCCCAACCTTTTTTGCTTCACGAATCAGTAACAAGTTGAATAAAAAATTTCACAGGGGGGTAAAAATGAATGAACTCAATCCAGGAGTAGACTGAATAGACCTGCGTGATCTACCCCGGCCTGCCTGCTCTCATGTGGGGAAGGGGCGGAGGAAGTCATGGCCTCAGCGCTGGCTACCCACCCAAGAACGTCAGCCTCCGCTCTCCAGACCCTCTAGTATCCCCAAGACCACACCAGGGGATATATAGCCCTGGTCTCAACAGACATTGGCAGTTCTGCAGGGCCTGGCTTGGATGGGAGGCTGCTTGGGAATACCAGTATCTGTCCAGGATGTGTTCTGCTTTTGCCCAGAGATGCTGGAATCAGCTTCAGCCCACAACCCAGAAAGGATTAAGTGGTGAAGAAGATGAATGAATGATGTTGGTGTTTTTTTCAACAGCCTGAAAAAGGTGGCTTTTCATCTTTCACTTTTCAACCAAAGCCAGACATTTTGAGATGGTTGGCAAAGTTGTCTTTTCAGTGTTTTTCCAACCACTTGATGCTGGGATGGATAGTAATGCACCATGACTCAAGTATCACGATATGAGTCATATCACGAGGCCCTTGTGATTCCCACCCTGAAAGGGAGGTGTGATGTTGTATCTGGGTGTCAGCTGTATTGTGTATTGTTGTGGAGGGTTAATGTAGTACTTTATTTCCTGTTAGTTCTGAACTGTGATGCCTGAGTTCAGATATGAATTTCTCCTAAGGGAGATAATAGTGGCTTATCTAATCTAATCTAATCTAATCTAATCTAATCTAATCTAATGCTAATTGAATTAATGTATTTTATATTTTATTATATGTAGTTTTTTTTTTTTTTTTAATTGCGAAACACTGTGATTTTTATCAATGAAAAGTGCTTTAAAAATAAAATTGCTGCTGTGCCAGAGTGTACTGCAGAGTCAGTACCGGACTTCAGCCAAGCCACATGTAGACCAGCACAGCCCAGCGACATAATAGCAGAGGGTTAATAATGACTGTCTACACCTCTGATCTCTGTTGGAGTCTACTCACCCACACCTTCTCTCCTCCTTCTCTGTACTCACATTTTCATCCTCTTTTTATCTGACATCAATGTACAGTGTTGTGCAGAAGTCCTAGGCAAATCTTTATTTATTATTTTGGGGCATTTTTTTTTTATTTATCCATTATTTATGCAGGGAAGGTCCATTTTTTTCTCCTTGTTCACATTCACTACCACAGACTGACGGGTGGCCACTGAGCAGCTCCCCTGGAGCAGCTGGGGTTAAGGTCACCACAGTGGGGTTAATGAGGGTGGGGCAAGCACTGCTATGCCATCTGTCCCACTGGTCCAGGGATTGAACTGGCAACCCCTCAGTCACCAGTCCACATGCCTGACCATTAGGCCACCACTGCCCCACAGCCTTTTTTCAGCCATCGTTAGACAGGTAGAGTGTAGACAGACAGAAAGCAGAGTGGAGACATACAGGAGACGTGTGGTGTGAATGGCTGAAAGAATATGACCCATTCCTGGGTACAGAAAGCACTGAAACAGCCATGAGTGAGTGTGTAGTCAACTAGCTACCTCTGCTAATGCTAGGTGGCTTCATCCCTGCCTTCGCTCCACCAAGGTGCTCTCTAAGGGCAGCTGACAGACCGACCTCAGCGGGCTAGCAAGGGGCTTGTTGGTCGATGTGCTGGCCTGTTAAACCCAAAATATAACAAAACAAGCCAGAATGATATGAGAAATATTATCGACTGTGGAATGTCTAGAATTGAAAGAAAACAACACTCTGAGGTCTCCAACATAACTTTGTAGCAGGCTATATTGTCACTGTCAGTGTGGGTTTGGACGTTCACAGCTTGTTTAAGGAGACACTCTGAGACCAAGCCTGACCTAACAAAGTGACAGTTTTTCAGAGTTTTTCCATTGATAATCATTCCAGATACCCAAAGAGATGCACAAAATATACATATGTCCTCTTTAAGTAGTGTTCAGGAGAATCTATTCCGGGCTTGTTGCGTCTCTTCTTTGGATGTGGTCTGGCTTTTGTTCAATATTTAGCATTTGGATTCTTCACGCCATGAGACCTATTGGCACTAATATTTAATATTTAGTCCAGTTCTTGTGTAACTTGGCATACCTCAGCCTGTGCTCCCTGTTTCCCTCTTAAAGAACAACTTCTCTACAGCCATCCTTCCACTGAGACAATTGTGATATCCTGTTTTCTCAAAAGAGTTGAGGAAACTGGACAATGTTCAGGTACAGAGACTAGACTGAAGAGTGAAAAAGCAACGGATGTGAAAGGAAAGACTTTGAAAGATGTTCAGAAAGCCTGCAGAACTATTGCTCAAGACCATGTTAAAATGAGAAAAGGTCTGGCTGCTTGGTGCAAAACATAAAGAAATGGAGAACTGAGACTTTTGCACTGTAAATGTATCAACATTATTCTACTTTATATTGTTGAGATTTCATATGAATGAGCAATCTCAGGGAGTCATTGGTGTCTGTTGTCATGAATTGCCCTTCAGGGAAGGAAGAAACAGACCCACGTACCAACTGCAGTTTGTGGTGTTTAATAACAAAAGTACACAACAAACAAAAATGCACAAACACAAAAACCAAAGGCAGACAAGGAGGTAACGTACGGTTAGATAACACCAGAGCAGTGTCTGGGCTCTGCTGACGAGAAGAAGGATTGATCATCGAGACTGCCGCAATAATGAAAAGAAAAGGCAGTCCTAAAATAGGCACAGAACTAACAATATAAATGATCACAGGTGTGGAGTCACATGAGCGGGCAAAAAGGGTTATAATGACAAAAGATTGGAATTAGCTGGAAGTGATGAGAGGAGGGTGTACCGGCTGACAGATGACAGGGCTACACCCACACGGAGCAAAAACCAGGAAGTGTTCTGACAGCTGTCAACCTAAATAACAGGTAACTAGAAAACTATAAACAAGTGCAAATAAAGGAATAGATGCCGATTATTACACAATCAAAAGTAGGACATCAGCAGAGAAATGAAAAAACAAAGCACAAGTACAAGACCCAAAAAAGCCCACCGTGGGCTGCACGGTGGCGCAGTGGTTAGCACTGTGGCAGCACAGTTTTACCCTCGGCCGGGGGATCGCGGGGATCGTGAGATCGTGGGTTCGATCCCTGCCCCCGACCAACAGTGATCTGTGTGGAGTTTGCATGTTCTCCCCGTGTTGCGTGGGTTTACTCCGGGATTTCTCTGGTTTCCTCCCACATGCCAAAACATGCAGGTTAGGGATACGGGGCACTTGCGCACGCAGCGACCAGCAGCTGGTGGCTTGTCACCAGACTGCAAAACAAATCTACCTACGGGTACAAAACAAGTAACAAAAAAAAAAAGGCACACAAATATAACAAAGATATATATAAATACAGTGAAAGAGCCACGAGACTGGGCCTGGCAGAACCTCCAGAGCCCAGCTCATGACAGAGCCCCCATCTGAAGGGGTCGTTCCCAGACACCCCAGGGTAACTCCAAAAGAAAAAGAGCCCCCCCCAACAGGAGCGCAGTAACAACCCATCCAGGGTGGGTGGTGGGGGGAACAGGCTCGGAGGGACCGAAACCCACTCAGGACCCACGCCAGGCAAACCCCAACCAATTAAGTCCCCCAGACTACAGAGCTGGGCAGTTCCGGTGGGCAGCCAAAGTCCCAAGCCCGGCAGACGGTGTGATGGAAAGAGTTGGGTGGCCTACCTGAGAACACAGGCCACCCAACCCTGCAACACAGTCTATCGGGCGTTCTGCCAGAGTTCTTAAGCCACCGGAACAGCACGGTTGGTCCAGGAGGTGGCTGCCCAACGGGAGGAACCAGAGGTGGCAGGGTGGAGGAGTCAGGGAAACCTTGACGACGTCAGGCAAAGGATAGGGGACCATGACGGCATCTGGCAGAGGAGAAGGGGAGACCATGATGGCGTCTGGCAGAGGAGAAGGAGAGACCACGACAGCGCTATGTGTGGCAGAGGAGGAGAAGCAGCACCCGCGGTGGCTCCGGGTTGGAGCAATGCGGCACCTGCGGTGGCTCCGGGCTGGAGCATTGTAGCACCCATGGTGGCTCCGGGCAGGAGCAGAGCTGCACCCTTGGTGGCTTCGGGCAGGTGCGGAACTGCACCCTCGGTGGCTCTGGGCAGGAGCAGAGCTGCACCCTTGGTGGCTTCGGGCAGGTGCGGAACCACACCCTCGGTGGCTCCGGGCAGGAGTGGAGCTGCAGCCTCGGTGGCTCCAGGCTGGACTGGAGCTGCACCCTCGGTGGCTCCAGGCTGGACTGGAGCTGCACCCTCGGTGTCTCCAGGCTGGAGCGGAGCGGCACCCTTGGTGGACGCAGACTGGATCATGGCTGCACCCTTGGTGGACCCGGACTGGGTCACGGCTGCACCCTCGGTGGACCCAGACTGGGCCATGGCTGCACCAACCGTGGCCCCCGGGCTGGAGCATAACATCCACGGTGGGTCAACACTGGGGCGCAGCACCCAAGTTGGTCTCAGGCTGGGATGCAGCATCCACAACGGTCTCCGACTAGGACACAGCACTCATGGAGACCCGGACTGAAGTGGAGCTGCACCCATGGTGGACCTGGACTGGGCCATGGCTGCACCCACGGAGGTCCCGGGCTGGGACGGAGTGTCCTTGACGATCTCAGTGGGGGGAGCTGGACCCATGGCGATCTTGGGCGGTGAGCCTGGATCCACAGAGACATCTGGCACTGGTGGATCATCCTCGGTGACCCTGGGAGCGAGCTCAGACAATACAAACAGAGAAGCAGGGTCAAGGTCACCGGCAGCGGCAGAGCCCGGTGAGCCCAGCGAGCCCAGGTGCAGCGGATGGCTGCACCCGGCTGTCCTCACCAAGAGCCAGGCAAGAACTCGCCAAAACTGACACAAGAAAAACAAAGGAGAACATTTGCCTGAGCTGGAGCTCCACCGTTGTCCAGGACTTCGTCAGTCCAGATGATGGTACTCCGGGCTTGGTCCTCTGGAGGTTCAGCTCCGACTCTGCTGCAGTGGCTCCTGCAGCAGGCATGGTGGATGGTGCAGTCTTAAGACTCCCAGGCGAAGTGGCCCATGCAGGAGGCTCATCCAGCACAGCGACTGGGGGTCGGCTCACCACTGGCGCTGGACTCCACATAGTCAAAGCCAGGGGACGCTCTGTCGTCAGTGCTGGCTTTGGGTTGCTGAAGGCACTCTCCCTCTGTCCATGGGATGACTGCGGGGCTGGAATCAGGTCCTCCAGGGCCGCAGGCTTCTCCATCGTCCAACGGCTCTGTTTGGGGGCCGACAGACACTCAGGGATGGTAGAAGGAGACACAGAGAGGGCAGGTGAGCAATTGATGATTTCAGACGGTGGGGAGAACTCAGGGGACTGCATACCCTGAGTCTCCCTGCCAGGAATCAGGCAAGGCATATCATCATAAAATGAAGTAGAATGAAGTGACACTTGCCTATTCTCCCAGAAAATGATGTTTCCTGCTGGAGATGGTCTAGAGTTGCCCCTCTCCGTGGCTACGGTGGACCTGGGCCCCTCAGTGGATTGTGGAGGAGCCGCTCCTGTCGACACGGAGACAGGCGGAGCTGGGAAGGACGCAGTGGGCCTCCCAGCAGTGGGAGAAATCACTGAGGGGAAGCAGGGAGCAGCAGCTGCGCAGATGGAAGAAACTGAGGATTCAGCCAGAGAAAAAAGATGCTGAGAGCGCACTGCTGTGGGAGTCTTCTGCCTCGCGGCGGCTTCGGTCCAGCGGGAGGTGACCCCATCATCAGCCTGGGGGACGACCGCTTGAACGTGGAGACCGTGGACAGCAGTTCCGAGTTCCGAGTATTGAGGATATCTCCACAAGCTAGGGTGTGCCTTCACAATGCCCAACGCTCCATTAACGCTCTTCCAGGCCTTCTTCGGTCCAGGGGCGGCGAGAGCCTCATCCACAAAACTCTGGATGAAGTCCGCAGCCTACTCCTCCTCCAGGGTCAGAGATCCCTTTGCCGATCTCTCATTAATTGACAAAGGCTGGCGCGCCAGGAACATGATGAGTTCCAAGTGGAAAAAACACAAAAAAACAAACAAAAAAAAAAGGCAAAATCCACTAACTGTGGCGGCTGGGTCTTATTACTTGCGGCAGTCTACTGTCATGAATCGCCCTTCAGGGCAGGAAGAAACAGGCCCATGTGCCAACTGCAGTTTGTGGTGTTTAATAACAAAAGCACACAATGAGCAAACACAAAAAACAAAGGCAAATGAGGAGGTAACTTACAGTTAGATAACACCAGAGCAGCGTCTGGGCTCTGGTGATGAGAAGAAGGATTGATCATCGAGACTGCCGCAATAATGAAAAGAAAAGGCAGTCCTAAAATAGGCACAGAACTAACAATATAAATGATCACAGGTGTGGAGTCACATGAGCGGGCAAAAAGGGTAATAATGACAAAAGATTGGAATTAGCTGGAAGTGATGAAAGGAGGGTGTACCGGCTGACAGCTGACAGGGCTACACCCACATGGAGCATAAACCAGGAAGTGCACTGACAGCTGTCAACCTAAATAATAAGGAACTAGAAAAATATAAACAAGTGCAAGCAAAAGAATAGAAGCCAATTATTACAGAATCAAAAGTAGGACATCAACAGAGAAATGTAAAACAAAGCACAAGTACAAGACCCAAAAAGGCACAAAAATATATATAAATACAGCAAAAGAGCCACGAGACTGGGCCTGGCAGAACCTCCAGAGCCCAGCCTGTGACATCTGTTGTATCTATAATGTGGAGCAAATGCTATCCCTGTCAACCTTTTGTGTTGATGTAGTTCTACATGAAGTCCAAATTCTTTCTTCACTGAATAGCAGTAGAAAATTTGAATTTTCCTTTTCAATTTTTTTACTTTTTTCTCAAATGTTTGCTACTTTTTTCCTGTAAATTTGCAACCTTTTTTCTCATAGATTTGAAGATTTTCTTTTAAATTTACAACTTTTTTTCTCAAAACTTTGCAACTTTTTTCTTGCAAATTTGCAACTTTTTTTTGCACTTTTGTAACATTTTTCTTGTCAATTTTAAAAACTTTTGCTCAATTTGTAACTTTTTTGTAATTTTGCAGCTTTTTTCTTGCAAATTTGTAACTTTTTGTTGCAGTTTTACAACCTTTTACTTGTCGATTTTTAACTTTTTTTTTTTCAAAAATTTGAAACTTTTTTCCCTGTAAATTTGTAACTTTTTGTTCATTCATTCATTCATTCCTTCATTCATCTTCTTACGCTTAATCCTTTTCGGGTCGTGGGGGGGCTGGAGCCTATCCCAGCATCTTTGGGTGAGAGGCAGGGTCCACCCTGGACAGATCACCAGTCTGTCACAGGGCCAACACAGACAACCATTCACTCTCACAGTCACACCTAAGGAGAATTCAGAATCCCCAGTTTGATGCCAATTAACCTAACCTGCATGTTTTTGGCATGTGGGAGGAAACCGGAGAAATCCTGGAGTAAACCCACGCATACACGGGGAGAACATGCAAACTTCACACAGATCACTGTTGGTCGGGGGCTGGGATCGAACCCAGGATCCCCCAGCCAAGGGTGAGTTGCTGTGGTGCAGCAGTGCTAACCACTCTGCCACTGTGCCGCCCTGACTTTTTGTTGTAGATTTGAAACTTTTCTTTCAACCTCTCAGCATTCCAGCCAATCAAATAAATAATATAAAGGTATTTCAATAAAAACAGGACATTTCTCATATATTTCTCATGTATTTCAAAGGAAAGTCAGGGCTACAAAGTGTTTTTGTGTGGAAACTCACATGTCCGCCATAGTCTGGGAGACATCCGAGTGCTGACCCATCACTAATACCGTAGTCTGTTGTGAATGGTCAAAGAGGGTTAGGAATGGTTGTGAATCTAATCTAACTTTCTCATCTTACCTCTGGCTTTTCACAACATCTTCATCCTTACACCCCTCCCCTCCTCGCCGCACTCCCTCGTTTTGTATCCTGGCTTGCTTTTACCCGGCTGCCCAGAGGAACCTTGAAGTAATCCATCACTCCCCACCCCAGAAGGCCCATCTGTCCGACTCTGGTGTGTACATTGGAGAATTGGATATGTACCCGAAGGTTATCCATCTGCGTGCTTCATGAATCAGTGGCAACGGTGATTAGGGCATATTTATGAAGAATGGCTGGGCATCTGTTCCCTGCTGATGGAAAACAGGGAGGAAGGATTGCGGGAGTGTCTGGTAGAAGGAGGTGCTGAAGGATGACAGAGAGAGATGGTGTGACAAGCAGGACAGGAAAAAACCTTTTACACCTTCCCCCTACTACAAGCTTGCTTTTCCACATAGGATGGGGTTGCCATGGTGATGATGAGGGGGAGCGGATGGCTGCTGAAGGGGGTCTACCTGACACAGTAGATGGGTATGAAGCGTGACATGTGACAGTGTGTCTGGAAGTCCTGATGTTGGAACACGATTAGTGATCTTCAGGATCTCTGTCCCTGTCACGTCTAAGTTTAAAGAAGGTCTGTGTAATCTTCAAAATTTTCATACTTCTGTTCATTCCGTGAAGTGCAGACCAAGTCGACCAGGCTGTGGTGACGTGCACGCTCCTATTCCTCTGTTAGTCGAGAGTGAGGAGCAGTAAAAAAAAACACTCCTTTATCATTTATGCGGCGTTGTGTTTCTGATGGAATAGCCAAATGCAGATTTTTGTCAAAATGTTGACATGAAAATCAATGTAAACGGTCCTTTCAAGCGTGTATGCACCACCGTGGAGTGAAGGAATGTCCACACAGCCCTTGTTGGCGGCGGCCTCAGAAATGAAGCTCCAGATTTCTGCAATAAACACCGCTACTGAAGGACACCATCTGCGCTTTGATGATGGCGTGCAGCTGGTGATTGCTTAGAAATGTTTTATTTTGGTTCAGGAAGGAGCTAACATCAGCCACAACAGCTAGCGTTACTGACACTGCTCCAATGTCACCGATAACATGGTCTGACTCATAAATGCTACAGATGGGAGGAGAATAATGGTAGTTTCAGCATTTATTTATGAACTGTGTACAGGAGCTACAACAGGATGCTGCCATGGAGAGAGTCCCCCTGAAATGATGGAGACACTGACCTTCTAAGCTCTAGTCCAGTCAGCTGATAACGGACATCCCAGCTACTAATACCTGGGCTCAAACAATTCTACGTCATCAAACAAACCCAGAGGCCATGACAGCCACATTATCATGCTGCCGCACTTTGAAACTGCAGAATTTTCTTTCGTTTTTATGTTTTTTATCATTTGGGCTGGAGTTTGCTTTTGTTAGGCTCCATCTGGAAGTACAACAGTGACTTCTGTGTCTAACCCATGGTGTGAAGAGCCAATCAGGAGAGACTGTTGGAAACATCTGTCCATCTGTCTGCCCGTCTGTCCAGCCATCCATCCATCTTCTACCACTTCTCCAGGGCTCCGGGTTGCGGTTGGAGCCGTTTCTCCTACAGGTGGTGAGCAGGCCGGGGGTGGACCCTCGTGGCTGATTATGCACACTGGATCCACTGGTCCTGTCTTGGTCTGGCCCTTCACCCAGGACCAGTGTGTCTTGGGAGGTGCTACCATGGGAAAGTTTCCCCCCGACAGCACAGCTCCTGGGCTCACTAGGGCACACAAACCTCTCCACCACGATAAGGTGGTGATCCACGGAGGAGTATTGGAAGTGTGCACTCACACAAAAACTCAGGCCCTCTAAATGAAATCACAACAGACAGTGATAGATGCAACAGAGAAAAATGGGTAACTGTTTCTTGTTCATGTTAGGAAACACAATTTCGTCACATTTGATTGGATTTTTAAAAAATCTGTAGCTCTCCTTTAACTCTGACAGGCCAAGTGCAGCAGAATGTTGACTGACTGATCATCTCTGAGTTTATTCAGTGAGGACTGAAAAGCTTTCATCAGCATCCACACTGTAATTTTCCTAGCCAGTGGGGAAGAGTATCCACATATAAATAGAGCCAAATGTAGAGCTGGTAGGCTGCCATGTGGTGGGAGTGATAAAAAAGAAGGACTATGTTGTGAAAGCAGCATTATATACTCAGGGCCTTTGTTTCTGCTCACATTTTTCACAGGTTAAAGGGCTAAGATAACTTGAAAAAAACATCTGTTAGTGGTCACTTTTCCTTTCCAAAGATAATCCATCCACTTGACAGTATTTCACCATGCTAATAAAAACCTAGCTGTGTCAGGTATAATCATGATTAATCACACCGGGGTGAGTTAACCACGTCAGTCCCCTTAATATTTTGCCATTGGCAGCATATGGGTGAGAGAGAATCGCACGATTCATCATGATTAAAAATGATACCGCTGTGGAGAGTGCAATAAGCAGACCAGACTTGCACGGCAGACGAACTTTATTCACTCTCTCACTTCATTCATACTCAGAAAAAGCATTGACCTCCTGACCCAGGGTCTCTCCTTTTATATCACCTGACTCATTCCCCCTGCTGCCGGAGGTCTTGCATCACCATACATTTAACACATCACCATTCCTATTGTCCCCGCAGCTGCTCCTTCCTGCTGCCTGTGGTCTTACATCACCGTACCTTCTTCCATCACAATACCTATTGTCCTCATCTGTTTAATCCCCCACGTTCTTCTGGCAGAGAGACTATTTGCCTCTCCTCTGCCTCTAGTCTGAGATGAATATCCCAGCGTGAGTGTTAACCCTCACGTCCTTTTGGCTTCAGCCTCCTCCCATATCTGTTGTAACGAGGGTTCTTCGGCTCCGCGGCGCTGCTGTGCCGGTGGGGGTGTGTGTCTGTCTGCGGATGGACAATGGCAAGGGGGGGGGGGACCTTCGACTTGCTCGTGTGGCTGTTCTGATGAATCGTTTACCTGGGGAGTTCTCAGTGGGGGTCTTCCACGCCAAGGAGCTCGAGCCAACATCACTTGCTCGTCCGCCACCACAAAGGCGGGCTTAAGCCTGTCTATACATATTTTCTCCCAGCGACTCCCCAAGTCTAACACAAAATGTTTGTCCCCTGGTTCCAGCACTGTAAACGGGCCATCGTAGGGTGGGCGCAATGGGGGACGATGGGCATCGTGCCTGACAAACATGAACGCTACATTCTTCAAAATTTTTGGCACAAAAGCACGTGGAAAACAGTGGTGGCCCGGGCCAGGTAGCATGCCTGTGTCAGTGCTATGATGTGAATGTGGGGACAGATGGTTGTTCAGCGCAGGGTTATCTGGTAAAAATTCCCCGGGGAGCCGCAGCAGCTGAGAAAGGACCAGTTCCGCCGGGGAAGCCTCCAAATCCTCTTTTGGTGCGGAACGCAACCCTAACAGAACCCACGGCAACTGGTCTACCCAATTTGCATCCGTAAGCGAAGCCCTGAGCGTTGCTTTCAGTGACCTATGGAAACGCTCGCATAACCCATTGGCCTGTGGGCTGTACGCGGTTGTGCGATGAATTGCGACACCCAGGCTACGGGCCATCGCGGACCAGAGGTTGGAAACAAACTGAGTGCCCCTATCGGACCTGATGTCCGAAGGGATGCCAAAACGTGCCACCCATGTTGTCAAAGAGGCACGTGCCACGTCTGCAGACGTGGTTGCCGCTAGCGGAACTGCTACTGGCTAACGTGTGGTGCGGTCCACCACTGTCAGAAGGTGCGTGAACCCCTGCGATGGCGGGAGGGGGCCCACGAGGTCCACGTGACCGGAGTCAAACCTCTTAGCCGGGATACAAAACGGCTCCAAAGGGGCCTTTGTGTGCCTGTGCACTTTGGCTCGCTGGCATGCTACGCAGGCTGCAGCCCCAACTTTTACTTGTTTGTGCAGGCCTGGCCATACGAACTTCGCTCCCACCATTTTTTTTGTAACTTAGATTTTTATTCATTTTTCATCATATATAATGCATTCAGATCACATTCTACATTTAAAAAACAAAGGGGTTAGGGTAGGGAAAAATAAAAAAAAATAAACAAAATAAAAATAAAAAATAAAAAAAAATAAAAAATAAAAGGGGGGGGGACAAATGTTGGAGCATCAAGTTTTTAGTTTCCATCTCTTAATTCTTCTGGTTTTTTCAGTGTCTTTGGTTATTCTTTCAATTTCTGCCTCGTTGTTGCACTTTGTAGTGTGTCCATTTCCGCCATTTTTTCTCCCATATTCCTTCTTGCATTCTTCGTCGATATGTTAGTTTTTCCATCATACGTATGTCCTCAACAATGTCAGTCCATTGTTCTTGGTCAGGAAGAACTTCTGATCGCCATTTTTTTGTGATAGTTTTTTTACATGCAATCAACAAGATTTTAACTAGATGTCTGTCCTCAGCCTGTATTACATTGTCTTTTTTAAGATCACATAAGTACATCAGGTTACAGTTCATTGGTATATTATATCCTAATATCCTCTGTATTGTCACATGCATAGATTTCCAAAATGATGATATTTTGTAGCATTTCCAAAACATATGTGAGTGGTCTGCATTTTGAGCCCCACATCCCCTCCAGCATAAAGATTGGGTATTTGTATATTTTCCTTGAATCTGTGGTGTAATGAAAAAGCGAATCAGGTTTTTCCATCCAAATTCCCTCCATGTTCTTGAATTTGTTGATGTGTGTTGTGTTTTCCATATTTCCTGCCAGCTTTCTTCTGTTATGTTTAAATTGAGCTCTTTCTCCCATTTCTCCTTTATATAGTTACTTGTATGATTGTTTGTCATAAGTTTCTGATATAGTTTTGAAATAATTCTTATTTTATTTCCTGCATATGAGCTTAAAATAAGTTGTATAATCTCGTTCACATCTGTTTGGAGGTTATGCCTAATCTTCTTCATATAGTAATCTCTCATCTGCAGATATCTGAAAAATTCCGATCTTTCTAATTTAAATTTTCTCCTGATATTTACAAAGCTCCCGAGATCTTTTTTTCCGATATTGCCCCATGCTGTGATTCCCTTGTTCACCAGATTTTTGTATCCCCTATCTTGTTTTGCCGGTTCAAACTGACTGTCAAATGCTACCCATTTCAATAGTTTTATGTCTTCCCTTATATTATATTTTTGTACTATTTTATACCACAGTTCTAAAGTAAATTTAGTGATTGGGTCTATTTGTTTGATTTGCTTATATGCATCTTTATCCCCTATTATGCTTTGTACTGGGAGTCCCTCAATTTCCTTTTCCATTTCTTTCCATTTTGCCTCATATCCCTCGTCGCACCAACATATGATATATCTTATTTGTGCTGAGTAGTAATATTCCTTTAGACTCGGTAGGCCCATGCCTCCTTTCTCTTTTGGTAATTGGAGGGTTTTATATTTCACTCTTGGTTTTTTACCTCCCCAAACAAATCTCGATATCATCCTGTCCCACTTTGAGAATTGGGCATCTGGAATCTCTGTTGGTATAGCCTGGAAGAGGTAAAGTAATCTAGGTTGTATGCTGATTTTGACTGTCTCAATTTTTGAATTCAGATCCATATTTAAGATTGACCATCTCTCAATATCTTTTTTTATTTCTTGTTCCAACCTATCATAGTTTGCTTTATATATTTTGCTTAGGTCTTTAGGTATGTTCACTCCAAGGTATTTTATTTCTTTTTGCTTCCAGTTTAGTTTGATCTTATCAGTTATCTGGTTTAGAGGGTTATAGTGGAATGTCAGTATTTGTGTTTTTGTTATGTTTATCTTGTATCCTGATAATTTTCCAAAATTTTCTATCAAGTTCATCATTTCCATTATTGATTTATCTGGTTGTTCAAGGTAAACTATAATATCGTCTGCAAATAGCCCAATCTTGTGTTCCGCCCCCTTTATTGTTACACCTTTTAATTTCTTATTTTGTCGTATCGCTTGAGCCAATGGTTCTATGAACAGAGCAAACAAGGTGGGCGATAAGCAGCATCCCTGCCTAGTTGATCTTTGTATATTTACTTTGTCTGTTAAGCTACCGTTTATCTTGATTCTTGCCACAGGTTCTTGATATAGCGTCTTTATGCATTGTACTGATTTTTCGTTAAATCCAAAGCGCTCCAGTACACTATATAGGAATTTCCAGTTAACCCTGTCAAATGCTTTTTCTGCGTCTAAACTCATTATTACTGCGCTTTTCTTTTCTTTATGTATTTGGTTAATTATATGTATTGTTCTCCTGATATTGTCATGTGTTTGGCGTCCCTCTATGAATCCAGTTTGATCATCTTCTATCAATTCCGTCAAGAATGTCTTTATTCGTTTACATATAATTGTTGTGTATATTTTATAATCTACATTTAATAAAGAGATTGGTCTATAGTTTCCGCATTGTTCTCTATCTTTCCCTGGCTTTAAAATAACTGAAATGATTGCTTCGTTCCATGTTGGAGGTATTTTGTTGTTGTTCAACGTCCAATTAAATGACTTTAGAAGCTGTGGCATGAGTTCTTCTATAAACAGTTTATAAAACTCAGATGGGTATCCATCACTACCTGGTGATTTACCGTTTTTAAGTGACTTAATCACATCTCTGATCTCTTGTGTTGTTATTTCTGCTGTTAGTTTTTCATTTTGTTGATTTCCTATTGATGGCAAGTCCAATGTGTCTAGAAATTTTTTGATATCTTTAGTATTTGTTTCTTCAGGTTGCGAGTATAGTTCTTGGTAGAAATTATGGAAAATTTCTTCGATGTTTTCTGGGTTAACTGTGGTTTTATTTGTGGTGGGGTCTTTAATCTTGTATACATTATTCATTGTTTGTTGTTTTCTTAACCGTTTTGCCAGCAGTTTTGTGGCTTTTGGCCCCGTTTCATAATATTTTTGCTTTAGATATCTATTTTTCCTTTCAATTTCATCCATTTGTGTTTCTTTTATCTTTGTTTTTTTCTTCTTTAATTTCTTGATATATTTTTGGATCATTTGTGCTTTGATGTTTACGTTCTAATTCCCTCAGTCTCTCACATCTTTGTTCATACGCTTCCAGTTTAGTCTTATTTGCTTTTCCTGTTTCAACAATTAATTTACCCCTTAACACGGCTTTTAGTGCGTCCCATAGTATTGTTGGGTCCACTTCTTCATTGTCATTCTCTTGGATATATTCGTTTATGTTTATTTTTATTCTTTCTTTCATTTTCTCATCATTTAACAGTCCTACGTTAAGTTTCCATGTTGTTTGTCATTTTCTATTGTTTAAATATATTTCCATGTATATAGGATTATGATCTGATATTTCTGCCCCTCCAATCCAACAATTTCTCACCCTGTGTCTGTCACCTTCATTCATAAGGAAGTAATCTATTCTAGAGTGTACTTTATGGACTGCTGAATAATGTGTATAGTCTTTTTCGAGTGGGTGTAGGTCCCTCCATATGTCTACCATACCCATTTCTGCCAGTGAGGTTCTTATGAACTTTGTTACATGTTTTTTTGTCTTCTTAACACTTGTTGTGTCAACTTCATGATCCATGACAGCATTTAAGTCTCCTCCACAAATCAGGACTCCTTCACTGTGTGTTGCTATGAGATCAAACAGATGTTGAAAAAAACCCTTGTCACTTTCTGGTGGGGCATAGATGTTCACTAATGTGATCTGCATACCATCTATTCTTCCCTTTATTATTACATACCTGCCTTCTTTATCCTGGATTTCCTGATCACTTTCAAATTGTATTTTGTTTGAGATTAGTATCATAACCCCCCTTTTTTGCTCCTCCCTTAAATGAACTGTAGTAGGAGTTCTTATAGCCAAATCTCTTTAGTTTCACATGTTCTGCCTTGCTCAAATGTGTCTCTTGCATAAATATAATTTCAGCTTTTTCCTTCTTGAATTTTCTTATTATTCTTTCCCTTTTAACAGGTGAGTTCAGACCATTCACGTTTAGTGTCATTATCTTAAGATTTTTACCCATATTCATGTTTTTCCATTTTTTTAACTTGTGCTCCTAGCCCCTTTAACAACAAAAATAACACATATTTATATAAAAACACATTAAAAAACTCGACCTCCGTACTTTGGGCCTTTCTTCTGCCCACTGGTCCCTGTTGGTGGGTGGGGGGTTTGTCTTCACAGAGTGAAGGGCCCTCCCTAGACTTCTAATTACTATCAAAGTAATAGTCATAAGTCTAGAAATGTCCAACAAATATCACTTAAACCTCTCCTAGCCGTCTGTTTCTCTTTTACCTGGTCTTCTTGGCCTTCATTTCTTCTGTGCCTTTCTTAATCTTTGTTATGATCTAGGCTTTCAGTTGAAAGCCTTGTAGCTTGTCCTGGGCCCGCTGCTCTACGTCTCTCCCCCTTCTTCCGCCGTTCACTCGTCTCCACTCCGTCTGTCGTGGTGCGTTCAGGGCCGCCGCTGCTCCAGCCGTCTCCTTCGGCACGCTCACCTCAAGGCCCCGCTCCATCATATCCCGCGCTGCCTCTTCGGCCGTGTTGTAGGTTCTTGTGCCTTCCTCCCAATGACTCCTCATTTTCGTTAGCGGCGTTTGGAATCTAATTTTTTTCTCTTTCAGCGTTTTTTTTTAATATTGGCATATTTCTTCCGCTGCTGCACGATTTCTGTCGGGTAGTCATGGTCAAAAAATACCTGTTTGTCGCCGATTCGTATCTTTTTTTTCCATGCTTGCGTCAGGATTCTTTCCTTTATGTCATATTTCACAAAGTTTACCACAACTGACCTGGGTGGAGAGTTTGTTTTCGGGTTCTGTGCCGGTGTTCTGTGCGCCCGTTGAATCTGCAGATCCGTTTCTCCGGGTATTTCCAGTTCTTTTTTTAAGAACTGATCCATGAATTTTGTCATCGAGTTGCCTTCAATGCCCTCCGGAATTCCAAAGATGCGCATATTGCTTCGTCGGGATCTGCTCTCCAAGTCGTTTATTTTCTCCTGCATCCTCTGCGTTTGCGTCGTCAGGGTCTGTAGTTGTTCGTTTGCCTCGCTTTTCCAATCTTCTAGTTCCGAAATTCGGGTCTGCGCTTCTGTCATACACGCCCGCTGGGAGCGCAGCTCCTCCATGTTTTCCATTAATTTACGCTCCATTTCTCTTCGGAGGTCCATGATTTCCTCCTTAATTTCTTTTTTCAGTTCCTCCTTAAGAGCCGCTAAATCCTGTTGTAGCTGTCGCTTGAATTCTCTCAACTCTTCACCCAAACTGGCGATGCCAGCGTTCATGTTGTCGAGTCTGGTGTCCTCCATTTTCTCTGCTGTGGACATCTCGTTTTTTTGGGCTTTGCGTACAGCGGTTTTTCCTGCGTTGTTGGAGAGGAATTCTTCAATTTTACCCTGTTTTTGTCCTTGTGCCCGGTTCCTTCGTGTTTTCATCCCTTAGTTTATTGATTCGTTTATGTCGAGTTGGCCATTTACCGATGATTTTTAATCCGGCTAGGGAGAGCTCTTTGTTTAAGTGTTATGTCTCTCCGCCATCTTCCCGGAAGTCCCTCGCTCCCACCATTTTGACTGACGCGCGCACTCTTGGGTGTGCCAGGGCGTGAACTGACTCAAACACGCGACGTCGCCAAGCGATTGGGACCACCGGGCGCGGGCATCCCGTGGAGACGTTACAGATTGGGGGGGGGGGCTCCGTCTTGCAGTGCTCTTCTCTCCAGCCTTAACCCTGCTGGTCCAGACTGGAGTGCACACACATACGCATTGCCAATCTGCTCTGTGGCCATGGCTGTATAATCTATCCCTATGTAGACTGGGGCTACTACTGCGCGCGAGAGGCAGTCTGCCACCACATTTAGTTTACCGGCCACATGCTGAATATCGGTAGTAAACTCCGAGATCGCGGCTAGCTGTCTCTGCTGCCGGCCTGACCATGGTTCCGAAACCTTGGCCATCGCGTACGTTAGCGGCTTGTGGTCCACGACACAGTGAAGCTGCGCCCTTCCAGCCAGAACTGGAAGTGGCGTATGGGCAGGTGGAGAGCCAGCAACTCTCTGTTGAACGCGCTGTATTTACGCTCACTGTCGCGCAAAGCCCTGCTAAAAAATGCGAGCGGCTGCCAAGAACCGGCAATGTGTTGCTCCACGACGGCCCCTACGGTCACGTCCAAGGCGTCGGTAGTGAGCGCTATCCGAGCCGGCGGGTCCGGGTGTGCCAACAATGCGGAGTTTGCCAGGGCTGTTTTAACCTCAGAGAATGCCTGCTCCCGCTCTGGAGTCCAGTCAACTCTGTCCGCCGGTTTCCGTTTCTTGAGCGTGGCGTACAATGACTGCATGAGCTGAGCTGCGCGGGGGAGGAACCGGTTATAAAAGTTAACCATCCCCAAAAACTCTTGCAGCGCCCTGACCATCTGAGGCTGGGGAAAATTCGCCACCGTGCGCACCTTGTCTGGCAAGGGTATCGCTCCCTCCAGTGAGATGCGGTGCCCCAAAAATCAATCCCTGTCACGCCAAACTGGCATTTCACCAGGTTGATTATTAACCCGTGCTCCTCCAACCTCCGGAAAACCATCCTGAGGTGGATTACGCTTTTGTCCTCGGACGCGCTGGCCACCAGGATGTCATCCAGGTAGACAAACACAAAAGGCAGATCGCGCAACACCGCATCCATCATGCGTTGGAATGCCTGTGCCGTGCCTTTTAATCCGAAGGGCATGCGTAAAAACTCAAACAGGCCAAACGGAGTTATTACCGCCGTTTTGGGTATGTCCTCGGCGCGCACTGGGACCTGGTGGTAACCACAGACCAGGTCTATTTTAGAAAAAATATGTGCCCCGGCGAGGTGAACGGAAAAATCCTGAATATGGGGAATCGGGTATCGGTCGTGCGCTGTGGCAATGTTCAATCTGTGGAAATCTCCGCAACAGAATTATAAATCAGAATTGGAAAGCAAGATGGCAGCAAAGAAACTTGGTTCAGCCTGGGCCAGTATGAAAACTATTGCAGGCCTTCAAAGCACAGTAATCGTGTGTTTTTAGATGGTTTTAATTCAGACACAGAGCTGGCTAATGCTCTTAATTGTTTTTATGGTCGTTTTGATTCCTCTGATTTTAGCACAGAAACCCAAGATTTGAAATAGAAACTCAAAGACAATCAGCACTTTAATATTGAGGTGCAGGATGTTAAAAGGGCGTTCTGTGCTGTAAAAGTGAACAAAAGTCAGGGCCCTGATAATATATGTGGGTGCTTGGTAAAGTCCTGTGCACATGAACTGAGTCCTGTATTTCATTACATTTTCAGTAAGTCCTTACAGACACATGTGCCTAAGATCTGGAAAGATGCCGTGGTTGTTCCCGTTCCAAAATCCAGCTGTCCTAAAATGGTAAACGACTTTAGACCAGTTGCTTTGACTTCAATTTTAATGAAAATTTTTGAAAAACTGGTCAGATCTGAGGTCCTAAAGCAGACTGAACATGCATTGGATCCTTTGCAGTTTGCATATAGGCCTCACAGAGGAGTGGAGGACGCCACTGTCACTCTGTTTAACATGCTTTTTAAACATCTGGATAACATCTGGACCAAAAGTGCTCTTCTACTGGCTCTCCTCAGGGGTGTGTGTTGTCACCACTACTCTTCATCCTGTACACAAATATGTGTCGGAGCAGACATGACAACAGACACATTATAAAGTATGCTGATGACTCAGTTGTTGTCAGTCTCCTCCAGGATGGTGAGAGTGGCCACGGCCCAGTAGTTGATGATTTTGTTCACTGGTGTGAGGATTCCTACCTGCAGCTGAATACGACAAAAACTAAAGACATGATTATTGACTTGATCTGGGAAAACTCCCAGGCACAAAGTCACCGTACTAAAAGGCCAGACCACTGAATGTGTGCAATCCTACAAATATGTTGGGACGATTATTGATAGTAATTTAAACTTTGAAGAGAACTGTGAAAGGGTGTGCAAAAAGGGTCAGCAACATTTGCATTGTTTAAGGAAACTTGCACGCTTCTAAATTGACCGAACCATAATGACAATGTTTTATCGGGCTTTTATTGAATCTGTTTTGTCCTTTTCTTTAGTGTCATGGTTTGGTCAGATAAAACTGAAACAGAGGGAATCCTTGGATCAGGTAGTTAGATGGTCCAGTCGTTTGCTTGGTGAGTCACAGCTGAGCCTGACATCCCTGTACACCAGACAGGTACAGAGGATGGCTACCTCCATTTTAAATGATGACTCCCACCCTTTGCACTGCAACTTTCAGCTTCTTCCCTCAAGACGGAGGTTTGCTGTCCCAAAAAGTAAAACCCAGCGCTACAAAAACAGCTTTGTTCCTGCTGCTGTCAAAGAGCTGAACAAGTTGTAACAATATATTGCACATAATTTAGTTACCTATTAATTAACTCCATTTTATATTTACTTATTTTTGTAGGATTTTTATCTGGGTTCTAAATCTTTTATTGGGTTCTAGACCTTTGAGTTTTTAACCTCTTTGACTAGTCTTTAACTTTTTAATATGACCCTTCTCTCTTCTCTCTGGTTTTTCTCTCATCTCATTGTCTTTATATCCTGATTGATGGAGCCTTGAGTATTTTTATCATGTTTATAGTCAGCGTCATGTGTGCCTGTGTTTGTGTTTATGTTAAATGTAATTGTGGCTTGTATATATGGATGTCACCTGACTGCAAAACAAATCTACCGACGGGTACAAATAAAGTAACCTGAACCTGAACCTGAACGGTCACCACAATCCCTCGGCCTTAGGGACCATGTGTAGTCGGGCTGCCCATGGGCTGTTTGAGCGCCTGATGATGCCCAACATTTCCAAGTTGGCAAACTCCTCGCGCGCTATGGCCAGTTTAGCTGCGTCCAGGCACAGAGGTCGTGCGAAAACGGGTGGCCCGGTGGTGGTAATAAAGTGCTCCACCCCGTGTTTAGTGCTGGCCGCCGAAAACGTTGGGACCATGAGTGCTGGGAACTGAGTGAGCAGTGTGTGGTACTTACCGCCTGGGGCTGTGATGTTGGCTAGCGTTGTTGGCCCGGCTCCTCGAGCTGTACAGGGGAGAGAATCAAAAGACATTGCATTGATCAGGTGTCTGTTAGCAACATCGACTAGCAGCCCGTGTGCACACAACAAATCAGCGCCCAGGATTGGGAAATTGCATGCCGCTATGACGAATGTCCACTCGTACATACGGCCGTGTAGGGATACAGTCAGTGTCCTCTCACCAAAAGTCCTAATGTCCGAGCCATGTGCAGCCATCAGCTCGGGGCCGCTAGCTCCCGCTAGCCGGTTGGCGTAGGACGGCAGGATGAGGCTCTTTTGGGAGCTGGTGTCTATAAGGAACCGTCTCCCCGAGCGCGAGTCCGTCATGTAGAGCAGCTTGTTTTCTTCACCGGCGGTCGCAGCTGCTACTGACTGCTGGCCTTGGCATTTCCCGAACGCTTGAATTGGCACGGTGGCACACATCGGTGTGCGTTCTCTCCAAAGCGGCAGTGGTAGGAGCAGCGCGTGTTTCTCTGGTGCTTCCTGGCCCCTGCTGCCGCTATCATCACTGGCTCCTCACTTCCGCTGGTCGTCTCGCTGGGTTCCAACTCCGCCGCATTCACTGTGAGGGCTCTGGTAGTGAGGATGATCTGAGCTGCCTGCTGGACTAGTGCCCGGTCGTCACTCGCGGCCAGCAATGGTGAGTTGGCAAGGACTGCTCTTGCCTGTGTTGGGAGGTTCTGGAGGAAAAGGTGGGCAAACAGAAAATGCCCGTCGTCCTTACCCATCAACGCCAACCTCTTCTCCATCAGTTCGACCGCCGACCCATCTCCTAACTCGGAGCGCCTCAGGAGCGTCTCTGCTCTCTCGCAGTCCGAGAGTGTGTGGCGCCGGGTCAGCGCGGCTTTGAGAGTCTCGTATTTATCGTGGGCTGGAGGCTGTCGGAGCAGGCTCGCTACTTGCGGAGTCGTGTGAGCGTCCAGCGCTGCGACCACATAGTAATATCTGGTGTCATCTGCTGTTATTCCCCGGAGGGCGAATTGGGCTTTGGTGTGGAAGAACCAAGACTGCGGGTCGTGCAGCCAAAAGTCTGGTAGTTTGACCGAAACGGCGCATGCGTTGCTGGGGCTTTCCGTCCGGGCCGTCTCTGGGGCGCTTGCCACGTTACTGGGGCTTCCTGTCCGGGCCGACTCTGGGGTTTTTGCCTCGTGTTCCATAATTCGTCAAGGGTCACCAGTGTGGAGAGTGCAATAAGCAGACCAGACTTGCTTGCACAGCAGACGAACTTTATTCACTCTCTCACTTCATTCATACTCAGAAAAAGCATTGACCTCCTGACCCATGGTCTCTCCTTTTATATCACCTGACTCATTCCCCCTGCTGCCGGAGGTCTTGCATCACAATACATTTAACACATCACCACTCCTATTGTCCCCGCAGCTACTCCTTCCTGCTGCATCACCATACCTTCTCCCATCACAATACCTATTGTCCTCATCTGTTTAATCCCCCACGTTCTTCCGGCAGAGGGACTATTTGCCTCTCCTCTGCCTCTAGTCTGAGATGAATATCCCAGTGTGGGTTCCCCACACCGCTAAAAAAACATGATTTTTGCATAGATGTGTCTTAGCATGCTCACAAAAAAAGAAGAATTCTTATTGGTTTGGCTCATCCATACTGAAAACCGTGACCAAAAACCAGAGTACTTACCAGCCTGTGGCCTCGGTAAACTGTTGCACCCCTAATGAATATGTAATGATAATGCAGAAGAAGCAGGGGTCTCACTGTCTTGATATTCAGTAAGTTCTCCCTGATCTGCTTCTTTAGGCCACCATGAATAAGAACTCAGGGGACTTTTACTTCTCCTCTCTGATGGACGTGGTTGTGTTGTGTTTAGTGTGGTAACATCTGCTCTTATCGTTCTAGTTTAGATTCTGCTCATTTTAGGATCTCTTGTTCTATTTCATGTCTGGTGACTTTTCTCTAAAGCTTTGGTGTATTTTGAAAGTACTTCCTGTTTTATTTTACTTATATTTTTGGTAGTGTGTTCCCGTCTACTCTTGGTTATGATCTCTACCTTCCGGCGTGTTATGTGACCTTATCAGTTGACCCTCCACTCCAGTGTCCCCGGCTGTTTCCCCTTGTGTTCACGTATAACTTCAGTTTGTTCTTGGCCCCTCCTTACTGCAACATAGATGACGTCATGGAGGTCTGCTTTCTGGTCTTTCTGGATTATTCCCTCCTGCTTTTTGTGATCTTGTGGTTTCTTGGTTTGTAATCCCAGCTTCTCTGTTGTGTTCAGTGTAGTTTCTTCATTTTCAGCTCCCATGCTGCCGTTTTATTAGTTTGTTGTTTCCTGTTTAATAAATGCTTTGCTCGGACATCACCTGCATCGCTGATCCTCTCTCCTTACCTTGATTTATCAAACACTCCTGATCAAAATCTTAAGATCGGGGGAAAAATCACAAGTATTTGCATTTCACAGTCAGGACCAGGAGTGTGTGAAAACAGTTTATCAGGGTCACTTTTTAACCCTGGTTTATACTGAAATGAGCTGCCTTTGTGTTCTGCCTCCTCGTTTTGATTGATGGTTCTATGTGTTTAAATCAGCAAATATTTTTTTCTATATTTGTATTCCAGTGTTGAATACTGATTATAAATGTTTATAAATGATTATCAGTAAGTGTGTTTAATGCACATGAATTATTATTATTATCTTATTATATCAATGGCATAAAATGGTCTTCATGACATCAACGATAGCATCATTTATCAGGATATTTTCTCATCCATAAACATTTATTATTATTATTATTATTATAGGCAGGTCTGATGACTTGGATGGGTGCTGCTCTGAATCGATTTCGCACACATCACTCCTGCCAAGCCACGGCCGCGGTGCGTTGTACACGTGAATGGCGGACAGCAGAAGCACCTAGGATGCCGCCTCGTCTCCGTCCGTGGGTGGGTGTGTCTCTCCGGGGTCCAGCAGCTCACTGAATCATGTTCAGTCACGCAGACACACACCCTGACACATAGGTACCAAGACCCATAATTTTCTCCCGCTGTCTGTGCTGGCAGTTTACGGAAACACACACACACACACACACAAGGAAGTTGGTGCATAACTTTAGTGCGGCACGAGTGGCCAGCATTAAAGGTACGTGAGTGCTGGGAGAGAGGAGAGAGAGCAGAGATTACTCAGGATAATCTGATGCTTTAAGTTGCTGGAAAGTTTAAAAAGTAAACTGATATCTGTCTGCCTCTCCAGAGACTGATGAGCTGCTCTGTCCATTTGCTGCTGGAGCTGATTTCATTCCCATTTTCAGTTGTTCTCTTCCTGTGTGAGAATCGTCAGGATAGAAAGAATGTGAAAGAAAAGGCAGTGACTCAGGAAAAACAAGTGAGAATAGTAGCAGGTAGCAGCTGTGTTTAACATGCCGACTCTTATGGCTGACTGGTAATGAATAAGAGTGCCAGTCTAGACTGTCAGAGACAGTGCTCTGTTTTACAGTACAGACACAGTCTTAAGCTGGTTCTGGACCCTCTTAGCTGTACAGGCTTAGCAGTATGTTTTTATCCAGGAAAAACGGAAATAGAAAAGATACCACATTAGCTTAGCCTGCTGTAGAGACTGGACTACAAATGATGTGTTTCCCATCATGTGTTGATGCCCATCATCCCTTCATCTGTCCGTTAGTCCATCCATCCATCCTTTACTACTTATCCAGGGGTCCAGGTCCCAGGGTTATCAGTCAAAGCAGAGAAGTCCACACTGCTGCGCAGTTCTCCTAGCACCATGATCCCTCCTGCAGGTGGTGAGCCCACTGGAGAACAGACCCATGTGGTTCATTCAGACCGAGCCCTGTCAGGTCCTCTGGGTAGTATCCTAGTCACTGGAGTACACGGGATCCTTGTTGTAAATTTTTTTTATGATGCTGGACCGCTCTTGGCCTGGCCCTTCACCCAGGACCAGTTTGTTTTGGGAGACTCTACCAGGGCCAAGTTGTCCCCAACAACATAGCTCCTAGGATCACTAGTTCACACAAACCCCTCCACCATGAAAAGGTGGCGATCCACTTACGGGAATTTGTTGAAGTGTTGACTAATACTACTCTGTTTTATGGTAGTAAATAACTGCCTTTTTTAAGGAGGCTGTGGCAGCTGTGGTGCAGGTGTAGTGTGGCCGACTACTGATCAGAGGGTCGGGGGTTCGATTCCCGCTCTGTCTGCAGCCTGTGTGTCGAAATGTCCTTGAGCAAGACACTGAACCCCCAGTTGCTCCTGGCGGGTCAGGCCAGCGCCTGTGTATGGCAGCTGCGCCACCATCAGTGTGTGACTGGGTGGATAGCAGGATCTGTCAAGTGCTTTGGTCATCCAGAGATAAGTAAAAAGCGCTATATAAGTGAACGCCATTTACTGTGATGTCACTCACTGGTTCATAAGGTTCCAATAGAAAGTCTCAAGCTTAGCATTGTGATGGCTGCTACAAAACTGTTTGTGAAAAGCAGGGTAAAACTGCATACTATAAGGTCCACTTTTACCAGCCCTTAGAAAATGTGTAATACATGTGATAAAGCCCATTCTGTAAGAGTGTGTCAGTAGTACTAACCATGCCTTGTAGCAGCTGTAAAAACAAGTACAGTGAAAATTACCCTAACTATACAGTAATGACAGCAACACCAGTTCCATGATTGGCCATCATACCAAGTTGTACGTAAATAAGCCAACCTGTTCATTGGCCATGTTTACATGCACAAGAATGAACCGATTATAATCAGATTTCTGAAGTTTTCTGATTATTCAACTAGTCTTGCAAACGGAATTATCAGAATTATAAAGCCATTATCAGGTTATGTGGAGTCACATTAACTCAGGTATTTTCCTACCCAATAATTAGATTCTTTTAGTGCATGTAAACATAAAAAAAACTGATTATTGCCATTATCCGTTTATTCCCAGTTACCAGATTATTGTGGCCATGTACAATAATTCGTGTCTGGTCAATCAGAAGATCGGAGTTGATCAGAAAGACTGAACTGTGTTGTCCTAACAGGGGCTGTGATGCATTAAAATATAATTTATTTCATCCAGTATGATGGACGTCATCACTCAGCATTATTGTGATTCAGAGCTGTTATATCAACACTGACTAGAAAGGAGATCTAAACCAGTGAATGCACTCAATGCAAAGACTGGAAAAAAGACAACGCAAAACACAGAGACAAAACAGTCTATAAACTGTAAGAAGTAGTGGTAGTGGTGGCATTAGAGGCTAAAGCTGATGACTGGTTGTGGTACTGTGGAGAATTTCCTGTAGAAATGGGACTGGCCTCAGTGGAAAGAGGGTGGTCAAGAAGTGAGTCTTTAGAAAGGGAAATAGGCGCAAAAGGCTGAGTTGTTCCAAATTACACCAGAACTGGGCTGATCAGTGCAGACATGTCTTGCAGCGTGCTCACGTTGGTTCAAACTTATTTGTTCTGTGCGAAGTGAAATGGCCCTCTGCTCCTCCATCAGCAGGTGACATGCACCAGCCCAAGCTCACATTGTCTTTTGTTTAGCACGGTTCCCTCCTGTTCTGACGGCTAAGAAAGTCGCTACAGCTCCTCTCCCAACCGTGTGTATGATGGGAGGGTGGAGCACAGGTTTCCCCACAGACAGAGAGTTATGGCTCATAAGGTGAGCTGCTGTTTCTCTTTAAAAAGCCCTGATCATTTCCATAGAGCAGTATATTAAGGTATAGTTTGGAACGGTAACCCCTGATCAGACTTATGTTTTTACTACAGGGTGTGTCGGTGGATGGTTGCAGCTGTCAATAAATCACTGCACCTATTTCCCATTTTCTTAGAAGATATAAAGGCATGAGGGGTGGCTAAAACTTTTGCACAGTACTTTATGTTGGATCTTTTGAGGCTCAGAGAGGGTCATTGTCATGGTTTTGTGCAACCACTGATATTGCAATGACCATTGTCTACTCAAAATATTTGGGATTGCAACAAGGAAGAGAGTCTAGTTGAGCATCGTTTGTGTGATGTGTCCTCATATGGGAGCACAGTCACACGATGAAGGACGTGTGACTCAGCTTTACCAGGAATAACTGACTGTTATTTTAAGGCCTAAACTTAAAGAACCAAACAGATCATCTATCTGAGGCAGGGCTCATCTCATCAATAGTGACTGTGGATGTGTGTATGTGTATGTGTTTGTGTGTGTGTGATTGGAGGGAATAGCCTGGGTGTAATGATGGGAGAACGAAGAACAAAGCCAAAAAGGTAATAGGTTCATTTCATTTGCGGAGGCATAATGAGGAATTGATTTCCCTAAATGTAAGCGGAGATGAAAGCAAAGTGGCAACTTGCTGCAGAGGAAGAAACTAATGAAGAAGAAAATGACAACATCCACTCATGCAGGCAAGGAGCAGAGCGCTGAGAGACAGACACACAGACGACTGAAGGAAGGACACATGGGTGCTAACACACACACACACACACACACACACGGCTGGGGGTGTTGGCAGGTTTTTGTTGTTGTTCAACAGGTGAAAAGAGTATTAAACTAATGAGAAAGACTGGAAATAAATGATGTGACTCATCTTTGTGGTATATGTTTTGAATGCACACACACAGGCACACTCAATAAAACCACAAAATTACTTCTGTTTTTAATATGTTTATCAAAAATATGATTAAACAATAAAATATATTCTTAATTACATGACCAGCAAAACATGTGCCAGTTGATATCATTTATGGTCATTTTTGACCAGAGGCGATTCCAGAGTCTCGGGATCCAATGCAAAAATTTGCAGGGGGCCCTGCTAACCATTTCCACAAATTTTTCAGCCTGGCTGAGCCGTGCACTGAATGCTAGGATATGATAGGCCACGAAGGACAGTCCAGATGCATCCTTAGTTTTCAGGGTTCTTCTTCTTCTCGTTCATCAGATGGACACTCCCGCCTCTTCAATGAAGGCGGCAGTATGCTGCAGGTCCCCCAACCTGCCGTAGAGCTTCCAGGTTACCGGGATTGGGGCGGGCCAGGTCCTCTCCCGGAGCGCTTCATGCAGTGGGCAGGACTGCAGCAAATGTTCTGCCGTCTGGCTGCCTGACCTGCAGGGACACTGCTCTGTGTTGCCGATATGGAATTTTGTGTACAGATGATAGTCCAGGCGGTTGTATCCTGTCCTGAGCCTGACTAAGGCTACTTGCTCACGCCAGGTCAGCAAGAAGTATGGATCTTCTCTGTTGTGGCTTGGATGCTGCTGCCTCCACTTAGTCTGCTGCTTGGCCCTGATGATAGTTTTCAGGGTTGGAGAGGAATAGTTTTCAGGAAGTTGGACACAATCATTAAAGGGTACCTGTAGTGAATTTTAATCTAAAGCTATTTCAAAGGATCAGATATGATACTAGTGGTTCTGTTCAGTAATTTTGGTCACGATTCCTTCTCAGATACACATGAGTTTCAAGTCACTGCTCTCTCAGTCAGTCATGGTCGGCGACATCTTGCCTCCACCATGGCCAGTTTCAACATGGTAGTGACACACGCAATTTGTGCAATTGACTGGGCCGCAGTATAGCAGTCAACAAAGTTTCAACATCGGAATTTTATGTAATTTTTTACAACCATGTACAAGCAAATCTACCCTCATATAATTTAATGAAATAAAATTCTAGTCTATCAAGACTTATTCACCGTGTTCTGAAGTTACTTGACTGGGAACTTGCCTGTTCGTCAGGTCCCCTTCAGCTGCTGGTCCCCGGAGGTACCTGCAGACGGTGAAGGCCATTTCCAAGGACAGTTTGTGAAGTATATATCCGTGCAGATTTTGTGTCATTTTCAACTCAGATCTCGACCCACTGAGCATCTGCTGAACACGTTTACTCGTCCACAATAAACAAGTTACTCGTCCGCGGTAAAGCTAGAAACAACAATTGTACATCACTCCTGGCTGGCAATGGCTGCTCCCCATTGGTTTTTACTGAGCAGTTTTCATGGAATAAAATTATTCAATATACTGACTCTAGGGGGTTGTTTTTACTGAATAAACACATTTTTGGTTTATAAGTAATACCTAAAGCAGGATTAATGTTGTTATAATGACCAGTACAGGTTTCCTTTAATGAAGCCATGAGACTAGTCACCGGCTGCCGTCATGCTACCCCAACAGAATTCCTGCCAGTGCTGTCTGGTATTGTACTCGCAGTCCTGCAAAGGGAACATCACGCATACAGTTTAGTTACCAAGGCTCTCCAGGATACTGGACACCCACTGCACAACACTGTTCAGGAGTCACAGCATCTTGGATGACAGAGGTTAACATCTCACCGGCCTCTTTCTCGTCAAGCAGCCACCCTATTGGGCCTCAATTTCGATGTCCTGCAAAGATGGAGAAGAGCCTGGCAACACCCCCCCCAGACCAGCTCAATTTGATGTGACTCCTCAGATGAAGCTACCACCATGGGCAGAGCTACCTAGGAGAGAGTGGATCACTGTCAACCGAATACACTCTGGAGTAGGCCATTTCAATGCAGATATGTTTTGCAGGGGGCTACGCCCATCTCCAACTTGCACATCATCATCATCATCATGTTTCCCTTTTCTGGGGTATATACTCATTTGGGTGAATCTGTTGCGTCTACCAGGCACTGAAAGTTTTCCCTGTCCGTCATTACTTTCCTTAACTGCTGGGCATCCATCCCATACAGTCTCTCCCACCTCACCCAACCTGGAAAACGTTCATTGAACAATATCTGTTTCCTAATATCTCCATTATTCAACCTGCAGATATGTGCTAGGTAATTTAGTTGTTGGTTGTGACAAAAGAACTTAATAGATTTTGTCCCAGTAATTTGGTGCAGATCTGCATTTGATAGTTTAAATCAACATTCATTGTTGTCATCCACTCTGTTCAGTCCTGTCATCTCTCTGTGTTCTATCTTCATATCTCATATATCTTATATATCATCATATCTGGAGATGAAGCTGAGTACAGAGGGCTTATCCAGGACTTTGTGGACTGGTGCCATCAGAACTGCCTCCAGATCAACGCGAGGAAAACTAAGGAGCTGGTGGTGGACTGCCGCAGGCATGGGCAGCCCCTCACAGCACCAGTAAATATACAGGGAACAGACATCGAGATGGTGACATCCTATAAGTACCTGGGTATTCATCTGAACAATAAACTAGACTGGTCACACAATACTGACGCACTCTACAAGAAGGGACAGCGCAGGCTGTTCCTGCTGAGGAGACTCAGGTCTTTTGGTGTACAAGGGGCGCTGCTGAAGTCATTCTATGACACGGTGGTGGCATCAGCCATCACTTTTGGAGTGGTCTGCTGGGGCAGTGGCATTACTGCAGCCGATAGGAAGAGACTGAAGAAACTGATTAAGAAAGCTAGCTCTGTCCTGGGGCAGCGCCTTGATCCGATGGAGGAGATAGGAGAGAGAAGGACGGTGGCTAAACTGTCATCTCTGCTGGAGTCCGAGTTCCACCCTATGCAGGACATACTGGATGCACTGAGGAGCTCATTTAGCAGCAGACTACATCATCCCAGGTGCACAACCGAGAGGTTTCGTAGGTCCTTCCTACCAACGGCTGTCAGACTGTACAACCTAAGCAGGGCTGCTCGCAGAGATAGCAAAAAGACGTAACAAACTAATAGTTTTTTTGAATGCAAAAGATGCAATAGACTTACACAATGGTCCTCTCCGGCATACAACTAGGAACATACCGGTCGCTATGGAGGGTGAGAATATGTATGGGCACATAATCATACCATGTAGGATAACTAAGTAGACGGTTATGCTGTTTCATCCCACCTAGCAACAATGCTCTGCACTGTGTGTGTTTATATATTTACATATTTATTCCATCTAGCTACAATGCTCAGCACTGGGTGTGTTTATATTTATATATCTATATATTTATTCCATCTAGCTACAATGCTCTGCACTGTGTTTTTATATATCTACATATTATTCCATCTAGCTACATTGCTCCGCACTGTGTGTGTTTATATACTTGCATATTTATTCCACCTAGCTGCAATGCTCTGCACTGTGTGTTCATATATTCATATATTTATTCCATCCAGCTACAATGCTCTGCACTGTGTGTCTGTGTGTGTGTGTGTATATACTGTATATATTTTATAGTAATATGTACATATGTATATTAGCTGCTCTTGCTTGCTTGTTTTTTTTCTTGCCTTCTGATTGTTGCTCTGAGTGTTGCTATCCCTGTGCTGTTGCAATCCTGGAATTTCCCCGTTGTGGGACTAATAAAGGCTTATCTTATCTTATCTCTGTCCTCTGTTCACCAGCTTCCTCAGGAATCCGTTCCATACGAGCTCAATCTTTTCAACTTCTTTCACAGTTATTTGCCAAGTCTGTACACTGTACAGGAGGCAGGGCCTCACACATGCAGTGAGGAACTTCATTCTGGTAGACAGGTGTATACGCTGATCCGTACACGTTTAAGTTCATTCCATTTTTCACATGTGGATCCGATTGTCAAGCCAAGGGTCTGCATTTCCTTGCTGGAGTTCACGATGGTGTCACCCAGATCTTCTTCTTCTTCTTCTTCTTCTTCTTCCTCTTCTTCTTCCTCTTCTTCTTCTTCATCATCATCATCATCATCATCATCATCATCATCATCATCATCATCCTCCTCCTCTTCTTCCTCTTCTTCCAGCTGCTCCCTTTAGTGGATCATCTGCATCCATCTCACTCTATCCCTTCATCTTCCTCTGTAACACCAACCCTCTCCATGTCCTCCTTCACTACATCCAGGAATCTTCTCTGTGGTCTTCCTCTTTTCCTCCTGTCTGGTAGCTCCATCTTCATCCTTTGTCCAGTATCTCCACTATCCCTCCTCTGCACATGTCCAAACCATCTCAGCCTTGTCTCTCTTACTTTGTCTCCAAACCGCTCAACCTGAGTTGTCCTTCTGATATACTCATTTCTAATCTTGTCCCTCCTAGTCACTCCCAATGAAGACCTTAGCATCTTCAACTCTGCCACCTCCACCTCCTGTCTTTCTGTCAGTGCCACCGTCTCCAAACAACACATCATAGCAGGTCTCACTACTGCCTTCCCTTTCACTCTTGCTTCTATCCTTCTGTCACAAATCACCCCTGACACTCGTCTCCACCCACTCTACCATGCCTCCACTCTCTTCTTCACCTCTTTTGTGCATTTTCCATTGCTTTGGATGATTGACCCCAGGTATTTAAACTCATCCACTTTCACTACCACTCCTCCTTCCATCTTCACCGTTACACCTGCCTCCCTCTCATTCACACTCATGCATTCTAGTTTTGCTTCTACTGACTTCATTCCTCTTCTGTCCAGAGCATACTTCCACCTCTCCAGGTTTTCTTCCACCTGCTCCCTGTTCTCACTACAGATCACAATGTCATCTGCAAGCATCATGGTCCACGGAGACTCCTGCCTGGCCTCATCTGTCAGCCTGTCCATCACCATGTCAGACAAGAAAGGGCTCAGAGCCAATCCCTGATATAATCCCACCCCCACCTTGAATCCATCCGTCACTCTTACAGCACATCTCACCACCATCTCACTGTCCCCATACATGTTCTGCACCATCCTCACATATGTCTCCGCTGCTCCTGACTTTCTCATACAGTACCACACTTCCTCTCTTGGCACGCTATCATATGCTTTCTCTAGATCCACAAAGACACAGTGTAACTCCTTCTGACCTTCTCCATACTTCTCCATCAGCACTCTTAGAGCAAACATTGCATCTGTAGTACTCTTTCTTGGCATGAAACCGTACTGCTGCTCACTGATTGTCACCACTTAACCTGGCTTCAACAACTCTTTCCCATATCTTCATAGTGTGGCTGATTAACTTTATGCCTCTGTAGTTACTACAGGTCTGAATATCTACCTTTTGTTCTTATTAAAGACAAAAATAGAAAGAAGAAGTCAGGGTGCAGAAAAAGGCGGAGAAGCTCAGTGAAGATCTTTTAAGTGGAACAACTGAAAGCAAAGGAATATGGGAGTCCATATTCCTGACTCTCCATATTCCTGGAGTCCATATTTCTTCTGACTTCTTCGTCAGAAGACTTCTGACGAAGGCTGCAGTGTACAGTCGAAACATGTTAAGAAGGTAAAGACATCTCCTTTCTATTTTTGTCTTTAATAAGAACAAAAGGTAAATAATTGAAAGAAGACAACATGAACCTACTTGAGCTATAGGTCTGAATATCGCCTTTGTTCTTGAAAATTGGTACCAAAACACTTCTTCTCCACTCCTCAGGCATCCTCTCACTCTCCAAGATTGTGTTAAACAGTCTGGTTAAAAAGTTCACTGCCATCTCTCCTAAACATCTCCATACCTCCACAGGTATGTCACTTGGGCCAACCGCCTTTCCATTCTTCATCATCTTCAAAGCTTCCCTCACTTCTGCCTTGCTAATCCTCGGGACTTCCTAGTCACCATCTTTCCTTCCTCCTTCCTCCTCTCTCTCTCATTTTCTTTATTCATCAGCTCTTCAAAGTACTCCTTCCACCTTTTCAACACACTCTCATCATTTGTTAGTACATTACCATTTCTGTCCTTAATCAGCCTAGCCTGCTGTACATCCTTTCCAGCTTGATCTTTCTGTGTACCCAGTCGATACAAGTCCTTTTCTCCTTCATTGGTGTCCAGCTTCTCATACAACTCACTATATGCCTTTTCCTTTGCTTTTGCCACCACTCTTTTTGCCATGCGCCTAGATTCCAAATACTCCTGTCCACATACTTCATCTCGCTGACTATCTCACTGGTGCTGTGAGGACAACCCCTCACAGCACCAGTAAATATACAGGGAACAGACATCGAGATGGTGACATCCTATAAGTACCTTGGTGTTCATCTGAACAATAAACTAGACTGGTCACACAATACTGACGCACTCTACAAGAAGGGACAGCGCAGGCTATTCCTACTGAGGAGACTCAGGTCTTTTGGTGTACAAGGGGCGCTGCTGAAGACATTCTATGACACGGTGGTGGCATCAGCCATCACTTTTGGAGTGGTCTGCTGGGGCAGTGGCATTACAGCAGCCGATAGGAAGAGACTGAACAAACTGATCAAGAAAGCTAGCTCTGTCCTGGGGCAGCGCCTTGACCCAGTGGAGGAGATGGGAGAGAGAAGGATGGTGGCTAAACTGTCATCTCTGCTGGAGTCCGAGTTCCGCCCTATGCAGGACACACTGAATGCACTGAGGAGCTCATTTAGCAGCAGACTACATCATCCTAGGAGCACAACCGAGAGGTTTCGCAGGTCCTTCCTACCTACGGCTGTCAGACTGTATAACCTAAGCAGGGCTGCTCGCAGAGATGGCAAAAAGACGTGACAACCTAATAGTATTGAATGCAAAAGACGCAATAGACTTACACAATGGTCCCCTCCGGTATACAACTAGGAAAATACCAGTCGCTATGGAGGGTGAGAATATGTATGGGTACATAATCATACCATGTAGGATAACTAAGTAGACGGTTGTGCTGTTTCATTCCATCTAGCTACAATGCTTCACACTGTGTGTGTTTATATATTTACATATTTATTCCATCCAGCTACAATGCTCCGCACTGTGTTTATATATTTATATATCTATCCCATCTAGCTACAATGCTTCGCACTGTGTCTATATATATATATATATATATATATATATACTGTATATATATATATTTATTTATATTTATATGTACATATGTATACTCGCAGCTCTTGTTTTTTCTCTTGCCTTGTGATTGTTGCTCTGAGTGTTGCTATCCCTGTGCTGTTGCAATCCTGGAATTTCCCCATTGTGGGACTAATAAAGGCTTATCTTATCTTTTTCTTTGCTTTCTTATAATACTTTCCTGTACCTTCTCATTCCACCACCAAGTCTCCTTGTCTTCCTTCCTCTGTCCACTGGATACACCACATACCTTTCTACCCGTTTCCCTCAATACTTTTTCTGCACTTTCCCAGTCATCTGGTAATTCTTCCCTACCACCCAGAGCCTGTATCAACTCCTTCCTGAACTCTGTGTGAGCCTCTTCTTTCTGTAACTTCCCCCACTTAATCTTTGGCTCTGCCTTCACTGTTTTTCGCTTCTTGCTTTGCAAAGTCATCTGACAGACTACCATCCTATGCTGTCTAGCTACATTCTCCCCTGCCACCACCTTGCAGTCTCCTGTCTCTTTCAGATTTCTCCTTCTGCATAAGATGTAGTCCACCTGTGTGCACCTTCCTCCACTCTTGTAAGTCACCCTATCTTCCTCTCTCTTCTTGAAGTATGTGTTGACCACAGCCATTTCCATCCTTTTAGCAAAATCCACAACCATCTGTCCTTCCACATTTCTCTCCGTAAGACCATACCTACCCAGGACCTCCTCATCGCCTCTGTTCCCTTCCCCTACATGTCCGTTAAAATCCACTCCAGTCGACTTCCGGTTATGGCTGCCACGTAGGACGGACGTGTCTCGCTCTGCTCTGCTCCTGGAAAAAAAAAAATCGGCAAATAACTCTCTCATTTGGGACAGAACGTATCCCAGCATTTGGGCGAGGATATGTCGGCGAAGCCTAAGGCTGGAAAACCAGGAAAAGGAAAAAGCGAGCCGCCGAAACAGTCCAAATTAACGGACTTTCAGGTCTGTGACGCAGCAGACAAAACTCCATATATGGCGGAGGAGGCTGGCAACGCTGCGATTTCTGCGGGGAATGGCGCAGATGCGCTGATGGCAGCCATGAGTTCAATGAGAGCGGACTTTTCCTCTAGATTTGATGGGATTATGACAGCGTTGGAAGGAATAAGAAAGGAATTGGGTGACTGTGTAGAACGAACGGCGCAGATGGAGCTCCGTCTCGCTAGTGCTGAAGATGACGTCACCCGTCTTCAATTAAAGGTGCGCACTTTGGAAAAAAAAAATAAATCTCTGGAAGATAATATTTTGGATTTGGAATCTCGGTCGAGACAGAATAATTTGAGGCTGGTGGGTCTTCCAGAGGAATCAGAAGGTCGGGACGTATGTTCCTTTCTGGAAAAGTGGATTCCGGAGGTGCTGGGCAGCGAGGAGTTGCAATCAGCAGTGGTTCTGGAAAAAGCACATCGTATTGGCCCACGGAGAGATAAGGGACCGCCGAGGACCTTAATTATGAAGTTTCTTAGCAACAGAGACAGGATGAAGATCTTCAACGCTGCACGAGCTAAAAAAGGAGAGATTAAACACCAGGACCAGCAGGTGCGGTTCTACCCAGATTTGGCCACAGGAATCCAGCAATTGAGGAAGCAGTTTGATCCCGTACGTAAGGAGCTGCGCAACCTTGGGATTCGTCATGGTGTAATCTATCCTGCGAGACTGTTGACCACGTATGAGGGCAGAACCCACATCTTCAAGACCCCAGAGGAGGCGCAGGAGTTCATCAAGAAGATCAAAGAAGAAGAAGAGACTGGTGGGAGCTAAGCATGAACAAAATATAAGGTAGAATAATTAAGCATTTGCACAGGCATCTGACTGACTTGAAGTAAATAGTAAGATTACAAAATATAGATTGTATTATATATTAAAAAAACAAAACAAAAACAAAACAAACAAACAAAAAAAAAACTATGATGTACAAAGTTGTTAAAAATTTTGGAGTTAAGTTGGAAAACTACAGAGGAGAGTTAATGTTACGTCATTAAAAGCAGTAGAGTTAGGGTGATTGGGAGGATGAAGAAGGAGTGGCTTAGGCTGTTCCCCGTGGGTGTGGAACGGTCGATGGCTATATCGGGAGACAGAATTTTTCTTTTGATTTTGGGGGGTTTGCCACAAGTGTGGGAAGGGGAAATTTGTTTGTGTGTAGTTTGTAGGATGAATGTTCAACCACTCATGTTTTTGCTTCTCTGTATGAGCATGTTTACACTGCAAGGTAATCCCAAACTCTCTATTGATCATGGACCAAAGTGTTAATCTTAATTTAACTTCATGGAATTGCAGAGGTCTACAAAATTTAAAAAAACTTAAACAAGTTATGAATAAAATAAAGGACATGGGTTCAAGAATTGTGTTTTTACAAGAAACTCATCTGATAGAGGAGGATGTTAAAAGAATTAGGAGTAGATGGCAGGGAAGTGTATTCACCTCTTCATTTTCATCCCGAGCCAGGGGAGTTATGACTCTCATACATAAATCAGTTCCTTTTCAAGTGAAAAATGTAATTGGAGACAAATTTGGAAGATATGTAATCATTCAAGGTTCTTTGCTATTAGAAAATATAAATCTTGTGAACTTATATGGTCCCAATATAGATGATCAGAAGCTCTTTGCTAATTTATTTCTCATCTTATCATCACTTACAGGGCAACATATAATAGCAGGGGATTTTAATTGTACATTGAATCCAGGTGTGGATAGATCAACAGGACTGGATTGTACGCACATTGGATGTAGGATGACTATTAATCATTTTATGAAAGAATTGAGATTGTTAGATATATGGAGAGAAATGAAACCACAAGTTAAAGCCTATTCTTGTTATTCCAGTACCTACAAGACATTCTCACGTATTGATTATTTTTTGATTTCCACAGAATTAAGGCCCAAGATTCAGAACTGCTTTTATGATAACATCGTGATCTCTGATCATGCACCCTGTTGTCTAATATATGTAGATAAAAAATTGACAAAGGAATCAGGTAGATGGCAATTTCAGCATAAATGGCTTCAGGATGAGGAATTTGTCAAGTATATAGAAAAACAGATAGACGAGTTCTTTGACATCAATACTACACAAACATCAGCATGTGTAAAGTGGGAGGCTTTCAAAGCTTTTATTAGGGGACATATTATTAGTTATACAGGATCAAAATCTAAGAAGACTCGAGAGGAGAGAGCTAAATTGGAACATAAAATAAAAAATCTTCAGGAAAAAGTGTATGCAGGAAGTGACCCAAGGTTGGAGAATGAATTACTGACTTTGAGAGCTGAATATGACAAAAAATCAGCGAATAGAGCTGCCTCGAGTCTTCTAAGATTGAAACAATCTTTTTATGAACAAGGTGAAAAATCAGGAAAATTATTAGCATGGCAGATTAAACAATTGGAAATTAAAACACCAATTACCAGTATTATAAGTAAAGGACAGGTAGTTATAGATCCTTTAGAAATTAATAGAGCCTTTAGAGATTACTATGAAAAATTATATGATACCAAAAATGAACCTGATTTAACAAAACTAAATGGGTTTTTGAACGAACTATCTATACCGTGTATTCCAAATGAAAACAGGGAGATATTGGAGTCTAAATTTAGTCAAGAAGAAGTTGGGCTAGCCATTGATAATATGAAATCAGGAAAAAGTGCAGGACCAGATGGTCTTCCAGTTGACCTTTATAAAAAATTTAAGAATAAATTAATAAAACCTTTTTTGGAAATGGTTTTAGAAGCATTTCAAAATAATAATTTACCATCATACATAAATAATGCCTTAATTATACTGCTGCCAAAACCAGGTAAGCCCTCTAATAAATGTGAAAATATGAGACCAATAAGCCTATTAAACGCCGACCTTAAGATAATCTGTAAAATTTTAGCAAGACGAATACAAGAAATTTTACCAAATATTATTAATCGAGATCAGAATGGCTTTATAAAGGGTAGACAAGGCTTCCATAATGTAAGAAGACTATTTAATATTATTTATTTTAATAAAGAAGCACCGGATACAGCTCTCCTATCATTGGACGCCGAAAAGGCCTTTGATAGAGTTGAATGGCCCTTTCTTTTTGAAGTCCTACAAAGGTTTGGACTTGGAAATAATTTCATAAAATGGGTTCAAATAATATACAATAATGCTACAGCAGAAATCCTAACAAATAACAATATTTCAAAACCAATAAAAATCAATAGAGGATGTCGACAAGGCTGTCCACTTTCACCTTTACTGTTTACTATGGCAATTGAACCTTTAGCGATAGCGATACGTTTACATTCACAAATATATGGAATTAAAGTTGGACCAACAGAACATAAAATCTCCCTGTACGCCGATGATATAATTTTGTTTATGTCGAATCTAAAAAAATCAATTCCAACCTTGTTGAATTTAATAAAGAATTTTGGGGAAATATCAGGATATAAAATAAATAAAACTAAATCTTCAATATTAATGCTAAATGAGACCCAGAGAAATTACCCAGCCCCTGAGGTAAATCAATTCAATGTTGTAAATCAGTTTAAATATTTAGGAATCCAAATTATGCCTAAGCTAGAATCAGTCGCCAGTGTCAACTATGAAGCCTTAATGTCAGATATCAGTGAGTTAACTCAGAGATGGATGTCACTACCAATGTCGATGATCGGGAGAATCAATATACTTAAAAGTAATATTTTACCTAAAATACTTTATTTATTTCAATACATTCCCTTATCACCACCTTTAGATCTATTCTCAAGAATAAAAAAAAAGTTAGTGGAATTTATATGGAACAACAGGAGGGCTAGATTACGTTTGTCTTTATTATATTTACCATTTGATCGTGGAGGTCTGAAATGTCCAAATTTTATGTTGTATTATTGGTCGGCACAACTGAGGTCTATGACATATTATTTTTCATCAAATGATCTCCCTCACTGGACTGAAATGGAATCATACAATTTACCTTTACCTCTTCCCATATTCATATACTCAGATTCGGCAAAAAAATTACAAAAACAAGTTAAAAATCCATTTGTAAAGCATATGATCAAAATATGGTGTGAAGCTAAAAACTATTTAAAAGAACCACAGTTATTGTCACAATTTAGTCCAATATGGGGTAATCAATATTTTAAACCAGGGAGAGCGGACGCTGTATTTAAAGTATGGAATTTAAAAGGGATACAAAAGATTCAGGATTTATATTTGCCATGTGCAGACAACATAATGTCTTTTGAAGAGCTGAGGATCAAATTTAATCTCAATAGAACACATTTTTTTAAATATCTTCAACTTAGAAACTTTATTCGATCAAATCAAAATAAAGCTCTCACTCGACCTATTTATTCATCCTTGGAAAAAATGATGATGAAAGATAGTAAAAGAAAGGGTATTATTTCAGAGTTTTATAACTCATTGACACTATCTTCAAGTGAAAATTCACTGAAAAGATTAAACTACTGGAAAGAAGATCTGCAAACTGAAATTTCAGAGGAACAATGGGAATTGGCTTGTACAGAAGCTCAAACCAAATCAATAAATGCACGCCTTAAATTGATACATTTCAAATGGTTAATGCGGATGTATGTTACACCGGAGGAGTTAAATAGATATAACAAAAATATACCAGATACATGCACAAAATGCATAGAAAGTAAAGGAACCCTATTTCATTGTTTATGGGAATGTAGATTAATAAGAATGTTTTGGGAAGAGGTGAGGGTAACAATTGAAAAAATAATCTCAAAACAAATCATATTGAATCCTAAACTGTTTTTGTTGGGTCTGTACCCAGAAAAGCATAATTTTAATAAAAGTGAAAGAACATTCATAGACCTCAGTTTGCTTAATGCCAAAAAATGTATTGCACTATTATGGAAAAAGACTCATAGACCAGATGTGACTCAGTGGTTAAGACAGATGTTAACAAACCTTCCATTAGAAAGAATAACATATATACTGAAATCAAAGGAAATTGTGTTTGAGAATATATGGAGACCTTTTATTGATTATGTAAAAAATTTAAACATAACTCTTGAAGAAGAAGGTGAATGATGTGTGTGGACCTTGTAAATTCCAAACTGGTGAACATAATATGTATACTTATGTATTGGATTGTCTAGACTAAACAGAGGAGCATTGTTGAAGATTTGATTTTGTTGGTGGTTGTTGGTGTTTTTAGTGCATTTTTTTTTTTTTGTAGTACTTTAGTGTTTGATTGTTTGTATCATGTTTGTTAAAAAAAAAAAAGGGTTCAATAAAGATATTGTGGAAAAAAAAAATCCACTCCAGTCACCACTCTCTCCCCCCTGGGAACACTCTCTACCACTTCATCCAACTTACTCCAGAATTCCTCTTTCTCGTCTACCTGACATCCAACTTGTGGGGCATATGCACTGACAACATTCAACATCACACCTTTGACTTCTAGCTTCAATCTCACGATTCTGTCTGACTCCCTCTTTACCTTCTGAGCACTCTTCACATACTCTTCCTTCAAGATTACTCCTACTCTATTTCTCTTCCTATCTACACCATGGTAGAACAGTTTAAATCCACCCCAATGCTCCTAGCCTTGCTTCCCTTCCATCTGGTTTCTTGAACACACAGTATATCTACCTTTCTTCTCTCCATCATATCAGCCAACTCTCTGCCTTTACCAGTCATAGTCCCTACATTTAACGTCCCAACTCTCGCCTCCACACTTCTACCTTTACTTTTCTCTCTCTCCCTCCTAACATGCCTTCCCCCTCTCCTCCTCCTTGATCTTCGACCAACAGTAGCCCAATTTCCATTGGCACCCTGTCGGTTAGCAGCACCGGTGGCAGTTGTTGTTAACCCAAGCCTCCACCGATCCGGTATGAAAGTCTTATTTGTCATGATCCACATGTTTGATTTTCCAGAGGTTTTACATCGGATGCCCTTCCTGACACAACCCTCCCCATTTACCCGGTCTTGGGACCGGCACTAGAAGTACAGTGGCTTGTGCACCCACAATGGATGGGTTATAGCCACAGGGGGAAGCTTCTCACGTTCTTTATTTGGTTGCCATTTATACAGATGAGTTTTTCTTGGTTTTTGAGGTCTTTGTTGATGTTAAAAGCCATCGTTTTTGTTTTGTCGTATGACATTTTTAGTCCAAATCGAGCATAGGTGTTGTCATAAATCTGGAGGATGGTTTGTAGTTCCTCAATAGACCCCGTGAAAATGGCTTGATCATCTGCATATAAAAGCTCCATTATTCTGTTTTCCCCTCTTGCTTGAGCGTTTTTCCGAAGTTCCCTTGGTGACAACCTCGTTTGGAATACAGTACTTGATTTTGAAACCTGTCCCTGGATATAGCCCCTCTACTTCATGACGAGCAACCCTGACCACAAAGTCCATATAAATATTGAAAAGAGTCGGGGACTCCAGTGCGCCTTGTCTGCATCTGACCAGAGTATCAAACAGTCGGGTGGAACCTTTGATGTATGCCTTCATGTCAGTATACAGTGGTGTGAAAATGTTTACCCCCTTCTTGAGTTCTCATTTTTTTGTATGTTTGTCACAAATGTTTCAGATCAAACAAACTTAAATATTAGACAAAGATAACACAAGTAAACACAAAATGCAGTTTTTAAATGAAGGTGTTTATTATTAAGGAGAAAAAAAAATCCAAAACCTACATGGCCCTGTGTGAAAAAAAGTGATTGTCCCCTAAACCTAATAACTGGTTGGGCCACCCTTAGCATTAACAACTGTAATCAAGCATTTGTGATAACTGGCAATGAGTCTTTTACAGCGCTGTGGAGGAATTTTGGCCCACTCATCTTTGCAGAATTGTTGTAATTCAGCCAGATTGGAGAGTTTTCAAGCATGAACCACCCTACAATGCTCTGCACTGGGTGTGTTTATGTTTATATTTATATATCTATATATTTATTCCATCTAGCTACAATGCTCCGCACTGTGTTTTTATATATCTACATATTATTCCATCTAGCTACATTGCTCCGCACTGTGTGTGTTTATATACTTGCATATTTATTCCACCTAGCTGCAATGCTCCATACTGTGGGTGTTTATATATTTACATATTTATTCCATCTAGCTACAATGCTCTGCACTGTGTGTTCATATATTCATATATTTATTCCATCCAGCTACAATGCTCTGCACTGTGTGTCTGTGTGTGTGTGTGTGTGTGTATATATATATATTTTATAGTAATATGTACATATGTATATTAGCTGCTCTTGCTTGCTTGTTTTTTCTTGCCTTCTGATTGTTGCTCTGAGTGTTGCTATCCCTGTGCTGTTGCAATCCTGGAATTTCCCCGTTGTGGGACTAATAAAGCAGCACCGTGCAGCACCGTGTGCTGCACGGTGGCGCAGTGGTTAGCACTGCGGCAGCACAGTTTACCCTTGGCCGGGGGATTGTGGGGATCGTGGGATCGTGGGTTCGATCCCAGCCCCCGACCAACAGTGATCTGTGTGGAGTTTGCATGTTCTCCCCGTGTTGCGTGGGTTTACTCCGGGATTTCTCCGGTTTCCTCCCACATGCCAAAAACATGCATGTTAGGTTAATTGGCTGTTCTAAATTGTCCCTAGATATCTGTTTCCTATAGGCCCTTAGAATAGAGGGTTAGTGTTAATGAAAGCGCTTTGAGTGGTCTTTGTGACTAGAAAAGCGCTATATAAGTGCAGGTTAGTTAGTTAGTTAGTAATAAAGGCTTATCTTATCTTATCTTATCTTTTTAAGGTCATGCCACAGCATCTCAGTCGGATTCAGGTCAGGACTTTGACTAGTCCACTCCAAAGGCTTCATTTTGTTTTTCTTAAGCCATTCAGAGGTGGACTTGCTGGTGTGTTTTGGATCATTGTCCTGCTGCAGAACCCAAGAGCGCTTCAGCTTGAGGTCACGAACAGATGGGCGGACATTCTCCTTCAGGATTTTTTGGTAGACAGCAGAATTCATGGTTCCATTTACCACAGCAAGTTTTCCAGGTCCTGCAGCAGCAAAACAGCCCCAGACCATCACACTACCACCACCATATTTTAGTGTTGGTATGTTGTTCATATTCTGAAATGCTGTGTTACTTTTACACTGGATGTAATTGGACACACACCTTCCAAAAAGTTCAACTTTTGTCTCATCAGTCCACAGGGTATTTTCCTAAAAGTCTAGGGGATCATCAAGATTTTTTCTGGCAAAACTGAGATGAGCCTTTATGTTCTTTTTGCTCAGCAGTTGTTTTCGTCTTGGAACTCTGCCATGCAGGCCATTTTTGCCCAGTCTCTTTCTTATGGTGGAGTCATGAACACTGACCTTAACTAAGGCAAGTGAGACCTGCAGTTCTTTGGATGTTGTTGTGTGGTCTTTTGTGACCTCTTGGATGAGTGAGTCATCACTGTGCTCTTGGGGTAATTTTGGTCGGCCAGCCACTCCTGGGAAGGTTCACCACTGTTCCACGTTTTCACCATTTGTAGATAATGGCTCTCACTGTGGTTCTCTGGAGTCCCAAAGCTTTAGAAATGGCTTTATAACCTTTTCCAGACTGATAAATCTCAATTACTTTGTTTCTCATTTGTTCCTGAATTTCTTTGGATCACAGCATGATGTCTAGCTTTTGAGGATGTTTTGGTCTACTTGACTTTGTCAGGCAGGTCCTATTTAAGTGATTTCTTGATTGGGATCAGGTGTGGCAGTAATCCTGGGTGTGGCTAGAGAAATTGAACTCAGCTTTCCAAATATATGATAAACCACAGTTAATTTATGTTTTAACGGGGGGGGGGCACTTTTTCACACATGGCCATGTAGGTTTGGATTTTTTCCCCTTAATAATAAACACCTTCATTTAAAAACTGCATTAGGGGTTTACTTGTGTTATCTTTGTCTAATATTTAAATTTGTTTGATGATCTGAAACATTTAAGTGTGACATACATACAAAAAAATGAGAAATCAGGAAGGGAGCAAACACTTTTTCACACCATTGTATAATACTCTTAGGACTGCTTCTATTTGAGGACACTTCAGTCTAATCTCAAGCCATTTCATCAGAGGTTTGCTAGGTATCCAATCGTACGCAGCCTGTAAGTCAATGAAAGTGATGAATAGTGGAGTCCCCGATTTACTGGACTTCTCCAGCATGTGGTGTAATATGAAGATGGCATCATTAGTTGACCAGTTGGTGTGGAATCCAAACTGAGATGGCAGTAGAATGTATTCATAGGCATCACGGAGTCTGTCAACAATGATATGATTTTTGACAGAGTTGAAATAATACTCAGTCCCCTGTAGTTTTCAGCACATGACCTCAGGCCACATTTGTGTATGCATGTGATGCTTGCCCTGAGCCATCGAATTGGTACTTGAAAACATGTCCATATCAAGCCCACTAGGAGAACAAGGTATTCCAACAGATGTTCAGAGGTCATGTACTTCAGATGTTTGGCATATATTTTATCCATCCCCCTGCATAGTTCAAGCGGTTGCAGTGCAGCGCAACAGACAGCCCAACATATCTTCCAGGACTGTGCTGTCTTCAGTCTATCTGAGCATGTGGATTTAAACAAACTTAACCCTGCCTCTAGAAGATGGCTCCAACTGCTACACAACACTGCTTAGTGTCTCATACGCAAGAAGAAGAGGAAGAGTTGGACAGGCTGCATTTATTGGCAGCATGGATGGATATACTCATTTCTAATCCTATCCCTCCTAGTCACTTCCAATGAGAATCTTAGCATCTTCAACTCTGCCACCTCCTGTCTTTTTGTCAGCGCCACCATCTCCAAACCATACATCATAGCAGGTCTCACTATTGTCTTGTAAATCTTCTCTTTCCCTTTAGCTGCTATCCTCCTGTCACAGATCATCCTTTTAATCACATTGCAATATAATTGCAAATGCAGTTAATCATTAAGCCCTAATTTAGATGCACACACACACACACAAACCACAAACTCTCAATCTTTATCCATCACTCATTTTGTGTGTGTGTGTTCACCCAAACATCTGCATACACACCGCACTCCCCAAATCTCTTTATAACCACACACATTCACCATCGTCCTCTATACGTGCTCATTTTAAAACCATTTTCACCGTGTGCATTTGCTCTCTGTTATCTTTCCAGAAGTTTGGAGACACACACACACACACACACACACACACACACACACACACACACACACACACACTCCCCTCAGCTCCTTGCTGATTAAGGCTCTTATAATTGCAGCCCTCTGACTGCCCAGCTTGTTCGCACTTCAAAGCCGGATGCCCATGATTGGAGGAGGCGAGGAGCTGTGGTGTCACACAAAGAGCTGTCCTATCATTTATGTCCAATCGTTATGTCATCATAATCATCTTCTTTTTTCATCTTTCATGAGCCTAACATGTATTTATTGGCCAATCGTCTCTGACAGGATCTGATGAATGAATGCAGCAATCTGGGAATCAAACGCACGTGTCTACTTCAGATCTAATTCTCCTGAGTCTTGGAGACTGATTCTCATGGAGGTCATCGTTTGAAGAGAAAATGCAGCCCAAATGAAAGCCTCACACAAGAATTCTGGTTTATTGCTCATTTCTGTGGTTGTCTCTTCCTCTCTCATCTCTGTGCTGTAAACTCTTATATGGAAATCAAAGTGTTGTAGCAGTTTCCTGCCTGGGATGCAGAATGAGGTTTTGAACATGTGCTTATGTTATGGCATGCAGAAAGATAAGTCAATTATTTACTAAGATGTACCTTACAGGAATGGTTTAAAATCCCAAAGCCCATCAAGACGGCACCAAGCTCATTTCAGCCACTTTTATCTGCAGTTTCATTTTTTCAGTCATTACCTAAAGTTCATGACCATAGGTGAGGGTAGGAACTTAGACTAAGTGGTGTAGCGTTGACCTTGGGTTCCAATCTATAAAATCATTCTTTGCTGAAGAAAAATTGTTTCAACTCAAAAGTCTGGTCATGAACTGCTCTCTCACCCAAGGACCAGAGCTGTAACATCATCCATTGGCCATAAAGTGGAAGTTAATCCTTTCTCCAGGAAGGAATGCCCCAAATCAACAAGTTTATGGTTGATATGTTCCAGACTTTTACATCAAGATTCCTCGTTAACCAACCAGACAGTTCTACAGTGCCATCTGGTGGACGGCACAGGAATATTTAATATTTTTTTTCTCTCTGAAAGGGAATCTCTGCAGTTGTGAACAATAAATTAATTCATATTATTTCTCTCAAGACAGCATCCACTACTGAAGACATGGTTGAACTCTGGAATGGACAATGTGGTTTCAAATGCTTTTACTGATATGATTTGATATGCTTTATTTTCAGGAAGAAATTAATTTTTGCATGCTTACTATCACAAATTAATCAATGTAGAGACATTGTTTGTTCCCTTATTGTTGAGTCAAACATCTTAGTCACTAAAGTTTAAGAAATTTATGCTTTTATAGCCAACATATATGTTTTAGGAGGATCTCACTTTTCATATCAAATGTCTCTCCCCCTCCTCTCTCTCTGCTCTTCGAGAGACCAGAGCTGGACTTTTAACTCTTTAGCTGTCCGGTTAAAAGGGTGGTCAAGGCCCCTAGTGGTCAAGAGTGGTAAAAAATTTTTGTCAATAAAATAGTTCAGATTTCCAAGGCTATAACTTGAAAGTTGCACAAGATAATGGCTTACTGTCAATTAGAAAGATGTAGAATATGATCCAAAGTTTCAGATAGGAATAAATTTACACATCTAAGTTGTATAATGTCGCGGCAGCTATATAAATTACATAATTCAGTCAAAAGTGGACTTTGGACCCATTTATACAAAGAATGGTTCATTTTTTTTTTACACCATTTTGTCTACAGGGGTATGTTTTTATATAATCTTCAAAGTATATGAACCAGAAAATCAATAAAATGTAAAAAAAAAAAAAAAAAAAAAAAAACCAACAAAAAAACATATATTTGTCTCTTACCTGTTTCGGGGGGGGCTCGCTCGCTCATGTGACCGGTCCGTTTTCGTTCATCGTGGTTGATGCTTTGCGTTTGCTTGGTCATTTACACTCTCTACCACATCTACAAACTCTTATGATTATCCCACATGAATTTCGTTTGTATTATGCAGATGTTTTTCCTGTTTGATACATTTTTCCTGTGAGAATCCATGACGGTCGTGGGTGCCACCATCTTGGTGCTGTGAGCTCAGTTTTTTGCCCATCGTGACCGTTGCTTCGCGTTTGGTTGGTCATTTACACCCTCTACCACATCTATGAACTGTTATGATTATCCCACGTGAATTTCGTTTGTATTACACGGACCACATTGGTGTTGTCAGCTCAAAGCGGAAAAAGGAAGAATAATAATGAGGATTTCTTCTTCTTTGCTGTATTCCATGTCAGCCATGACTCCTCCGGCGTGTGTCTGCCACCTTCTAAACTGTCAGATCAATACATATCAGTACAAATTCTCAGTATAGCCGGGGGACGCCAATAAGTTGACAGGTGCAGTTGCTGCGCTGTGCCACTGGGGGCGCACAACCCGTCCATGCAGTGTGGACAGTTAGAGGATTAACTGACCAGTAGAGCTCGAGGCTTCATTGCGTCTCCTTTTAAGGTCGAGTTTATGACTTCTGTTGAACAGGAAGCTCAAATGTAATTGGTTCAGCTCAGTTTCATGAAATTCAGTGAGATTCTGCCACACCCAAAAAAAACCCTTTCCTTTGTTCAGTTTTTGGGTGGTGGTCAAGCTGTTAGGAGCATTTTCTGCTCTCCCATTTTTTTTTCTGTCTTCCAAGTAGGCCCAGAGCCTCCAATGCTCTGTGAATTTTTTTCTTTTCTTTAAAGTTCACTTTTTCCTTATTTTAATCATTTTCTTTACCATGTAAGAAGATTTTGTTTGATTTTTTTCTAAGCTTAAAGCTTCTCATTAAAGCCACAATACATCGGAAGAAATGGATCTGTGGCGTGTTTTTGTCCCGATTTGACTTTCTGATCAGACTTTGTACAATAAACAACACTCCTTCTTCAGTGCATAAGAGAAGACCGTAAAGAGCCTGTCTGCCAGTCTTCCAACAGAAACCACACTGAAACAGAATCCAGTGGACCCCCTGCTACCCACTGGAATGCAATGATTCTGCTTGGCTGATGGTCTGTTGTTTAATTTAAACTTAATTCTTCAGAATATTCTTGGTGTAAGTTCTTTAAACTTAATTCCATGCAAACTCCCATGAGAATTTCAAAATGCATTTTGTCCTTTCATTAATTTACGTTCTTTTTCAGAGTGACACCAATTTTCCATTTTTCTAGATAGTTTACTCATCATTTTCTTCATAAAATTGCATCCACTTTTCTTGACCAATGCAATTTTATGGTTTTCCAATTTCCAGTATATTGCCAACTTAAACTATGGTTTATTTGGTTCCACAAATGTTTGATTCACATGTGATGCTCAGTAATTCAATAACCGTCTATGATGCCAATGATACATGTTGGATTCTTTGTTTTAAAGTTATCCAAATGTGTTAACCTATTCTGACATTTATTAAACTGTTGAAAGACATATGGGAGTTATTGCTTGATTTCATGTCCATCTTCTTGATTGTCAGCAGACAACTCACAAGGGTTTTTTGTTGTTGTTTTTTTTTGAGACTGATTCATAATTGGTACAAAAAAAGAAATGTTAATAAAGTTGTCCATTATTTGGACTGGTGCCCTACGAGGATATGAGTGTAATGAAAATAAATCTTCATTCCTACTCATATTCATATTTACATTAATACTTGTACCAACAATACAATACCTATAAAACCCATAAATCCACTACAGTGGTGAATTGACAGCTTTGCTTTAGAGCTCAGTCGGCTTTTGGGATGAGGAAATCAAATAATTTGGCACTATTATTTCAACAGTGCTGAGTGGATCAGGTGGATCTGGTTGCTCGCTGGGGTCTTGATCTGGTCGCGCTCACACATCTGTACGTGGAAAAAGAACAATAAATACACGGGTGTGAGAACGTACCATTCAGAGATAGGAGGTTGGAATAAAGTGAACAGTCCCACAGCATGAGGAAGACTGCTTAAATCAGTACACATGCACACACACACAGTGTTTATAATTCACAGGTTTAACTTTCATATTAAGGCCCTGCCATGTTTTATGTCTCCATGAGGATGTTTTTTTTAACAATTGCCTAGAATTCATCTTTCCACAACAGAGGCTGCTGCCTTCTGCCACTGACACATGCCAGTGTTCAGTGTGGCGTGATGCAGGTCAACAGGTTTAGTAGCATATTGGGTCTGTCCTTCTCCAAAATCAGTTTGACTGCTAAGCCAGTGCAAGTTCCAGATCAATCCATTTCTTCTCCTGTCAGTACCGTCACCACACAGATGCTGTTTCTTTCTTTTATTTCTACAAATTGTTTTGATTGGTGGAACTGGGCTCAAACTGGCTGCTTCCATCTCTTCTCTGTTTTATGCCTGGGCAGCATCTGTCACATGTGCGACAAAGCATTATTGACAGGATATCTAGGTGCAGCCAAGGAATGGAGGGCGTCATGTTCGGGGACCACAGGATCTCATCTCTGCTGTTTGCAGATGATGTTATCCTTGTTGGCTTCATCCAGCAGTGGCCTAGAGGTCTTACTGGGACGGTTTGCTGCTGAGTGTGAAGCGACTGGGATGAGAATCAGCACCTCCAAGACCAGGTCCTTGGTCCTCAGTCAGAAAAGGGGAGATTGTCCTTTTTGGATTGGGGACGAGCTCCTGCCCCAAGTGGAGGAGTTCAAGTATCTCCGGGTCCTATTCATGAGGGAAGGGAGAATGGAGCGGGAGATTGACAGGTGGATCACAGCAACATCTGCAGTGATGTGGACCACAACAGACCAGTTGAACCAGTCTGTTGTGGTGAAGAGGGAGCTGAGCTCTAAAGCAAAACTGTTGATTTACTGCTCAATTTACATTCCTACCCTCACCTATGGTCATGAACTTGAAATGAGCTTTCTCCATGGGATTGCTAGATTCACCCTTAGAGATAGGGTGAGGAGCTCAGTCATCCAGGAGAAGCTCAGAGTAGAACCGCTGCTCCTCCACATCAAAAGGAACCAGCTGAGGTGGCTTGGGCATCTGATCAGGATGCCTCCTTGACGCCTCCCATGTGAGGTGTTTTGGACACATCCCACTGGTAGGAGACCCTGGGTCAGACCCAGGACATGCTAGAGAGACTACGTCTCCCAGCTGGTCTGGGAACGTCTTGGTATCCTCTCTGAAGAGCTGGAGCTGGTGGCCCGGGAGAGGGAAGTCTGGGTTTCTCTGATTAGACTGCTGCCTCCATGACCCAGACCCTGGATAAGCGGTAGATGGATGGATGGATGGATGGATGGATGGATGGAAGAACTGCCAGCAAGCTCTTCTCCTTTTCCACAATAATCCATCCACCCATTTATCCAATATTTAGTTTAACAAAAATATTTTGCTCTGAAGTATTGATGTAAAAAACATTTTCTTGTAAATTGATGACTTCTTGTAAATTTGTTCAAATATATAACTTTTACTCATAAATTTGTGACTTTTTCTCATTATTTCAATCTTTGCAACTCTCTTTCCAAATTTTTGGGATTTTTGTTTGCCATAAATTGTTTATAGAAATATACATACAGTAGATGCATTACGTTAAATCCAACATGACTCACTTTTTTACGTTAGCAGCTTTTCTTACTGAAGTTTGGTGCAGATGTTGGGGGTTGTAGCCACTGGTCTCCTGAGCCTCGCCAGTCCCTGGCTGTGCGTCTTAAATCACCCCAATCCACTGTGGAGGTCAGGATTATAAAACATTCCCTGTTAGGCTCACTTGCTCTATTCACCATCTTTATTACGTTTCTTTCTTCCTCCTTTCTGTGCAACAAGCCTTTGGGAGTTTATCTAAATCAATCTTCCCTCCTTCTGCTTTAGTGCCTGTTTCACCCTTGCTTTTTCTCCACATTGTCAAAGCCTAAGCTTCCATTCTATGTTTAGTCCCAGAGGCCAGCTGTAGCTCTGGAGGGGGTGGGGGGAGATCTGGCTCAGTGGAGCTCTTGCTGGGGCTCAGCTCTCCCACAAAACCTTTAATCGTGTGGGCCGCACCCCAGAGAGGAGCATGAATGAGGTGTTGGCAAGGGCAGAGGAGAAGAGAGAGGGAGAGAGAGAGAGAGAGAGAGAGAGAGAGAGTGTTGGGGAAAAGCTGATCGAAAAGAACGAGTGTGCAAAGGAGAGAGTAAAGACTGAGAGAGAAATGAGACCATAAGAGCAGCTCATTAGCTTGGTCTTTGAATTTCATTCACTGACTGGAATACAAAAAAACTTGAGAGAAAACAATGAAACCTGCAATATGGATCCATACATAAACATCTAGACTTATTTGATTCCCTCACTACATCAGAGAAGTATAGCTAGCTTTCTTCTAACTGTAGAATTAAAGGTTTATTTTGAAATACTCACCAACACTCCATTCTGTAGTGCTGTAGTCAAGACCAGATGGAGACCAGAGTGCAGAAAGACCAAGCCTTAAAAGGGTCGAGACCAAGTCAGGACCAAGACCACTCTGTATGTAGGTCTTGACTTGGTCTCATCTTGGTCTTGGGAGACTGGCCTAAACAAGTCAGTGTAATGGATTGGTAAAATACTGCTATTACCAACTGCTAAGTATGGCTCATAGAAGACAGTTTGTATGTATTATATGAATCCATTCAAAATGCATACTGCTGTTGGGAAGAAACTATGATTGACTCTGGTAGTCTGGGTTTTGCGGGATCTGTACCACTTCCCTGAGGGGGGCAAGTGAAAGAAATAATGACCTGGATGAGTGCAGTCCATAGTGATGGCAGTAGCTCTGCTGGGGTACCGAGACCTGGAAATCGGTTCCAAAGAAGGGAGAGAACAACAGTGATTTTTTTGCGCAGTCTCGATCACTCTCTGCAGAGTTTTACGGTCTGTGGCCGAGCAGCCAGCATACCAAACTGTGATGCCATATGACAAAATGCTCTCAATGGCATAGGGATAAAATAAAACCAGCAACTAGTGTTGTAGTCAAGACTGCACTAACCAAGACCAAGACATTACTGAGACCCAGAGTGAGCCGAGACCAAGACAAGACCAAGACTTTAAGGGTTCGAGACCAAGACCAAAACCAAGAGAGGTTGAGACCGAGTCAAGACCAAGACCACATACATACAGCTTTTCAAAATTAAATCACTCAGAATGGACTGCTTTTATTCCCAGCTAAATATGAGAACATGCAGAGCCTTTTTTAAGGTTAATCATGTGAACTTAAACACAAGTAGCAGTTGGATAGCACTTGAAATGAAGACATATTAAACCAAAATAACCTGTACAGAAAAATAACAGTAAAGTCTAAGTGGAAAATATGTTTTCTTGATCAATGGAGTGCCTGCTGGTGGCACAATATATCATTCTGCCATTATACGTTTTATTACCCCCCCCCCCCCACCAAAAAAAAAAAAATTATAGACAAGAGCCGAGCCCCAGCTCGGTCCTAACGACACATCAATAAACCACTAGCATCAGTCACAGTCATCAGTATGTCTAACGTCAGTTTAAACTGGGGTTAATTAGGTTAGTTTAAGCATTTAACAAGGGGGCAAATTACTGTTAGCAAGTACTAGCACGCCCTGAAACACAGGATGTGTTGTAAAACTACACGTTAGCTGATATATTGTGGGGTTGATAAGCTAATTTATGCTAAATGTATTTTAGGTGATGAACTTTCTTCAGAGCTGTAGCACAGGGAGCTAGCTTTGCTAATGTCAGCCTGCACTTAACATTAGGTGCTGGTAGAAGGTGGACGTCGTTCCAGCTGTTTCTGTTAGCTTTATTGGTACATTTAAGGGGGATATCTGTTTGCAATCATAATAATTGTGTGGACAATAAACCAGCAATGGTCTTGATTTAAAATCCCGAGACCGTTTTGTCTGAGACCGAGACAAGACTGAGTGAAAATGACTGCGAGACCTTGAAAAACTACGACCGATCTCGAGAACTCCAACACTACCAGCAACTGTGTATTCAAACAGTTCCTGTTAAGGAGCCTCAGAAAGTGTGAACGTTGTTGAGCCTTCTTTATCGTAGCTGTGGTGTTAACTGACCAGGTGCTATAGCCTTCCCCACTCAGTTGAAATATCCAAATAAGCTGCTTTCATGCACTTATTACAGCCATTTTAAACTGCAGAAACTGTGCTTTGAATTCCTCTCTTGCATTTCTCCAGAGATTAAAGACTTGTTTGATGACATCATCATGTAAGGACGGCAGCAGGCAGTACCCTTTGGTTATTTATCATAATAATTGTGTGGACAATAAACCTTCCAGTGTGACTGGAAGTCCTGTCTCTGCAGTAGGATTCTGAAAACGGATTCTTGGGTACTAAAATTGTTCCTGGTACTCATATAAGTCTGCATAAATGTAGGAAGTACCTCTGATTGTCCATTGTACTTAAAATTTTAATGTGATGCTTATAAGTGCATGCCATGAGAATTAAGGGCTTTAGAAGATGGATGGGTGGATGGATGGCATCCTGCTAAGCTTCATTTTTTTAGTTTAGTTAGGTGATTTTATTACTGACTATTGCCAAAAAATTAATATTACATGACAACAAAAAAACATGTATATTTCTAATTATCATCACAGTTAAAACCGTATGGGACAAAGATACAAAGATCCATTTTTACTCCCTCAGTGGCCGGGATCACAATACACCTGCAATGTTTCAGAAAAATACATTTTATTTCTCTGAGGTGAAATACTTGATTTTAATTTCTGTCACCGTTGTTGCTCCCTCCGCCTACACGTCACAGCCACCGCTGAATAGATCACATCACAAGATGTCTAAAGGCGTACAGCTGCATGGCCAGAAGTCATATCATGACAGCCAGCTCAATCCCAGCTCTGAGCATAAATAGATGCTGACACATCTATATTTCACCTTGTTTGGACAAAAATTGTCAGCTCTTCTGTCCTACCATCATCCATCAATGTTGTAACCCTATAGTGAAGGACAACATTCAACAATAAAATTTACTGAGGTTCTGAGAGACTGTCAGCTCTTGTTTTATCAGAGGAAACGGCTGCTGAAAATTCTCCATTAGTGTTCAAACAAAGGTGTGTGAGAGAGTCTAAGGTCAACAGGAAGAATTGAATATGAACTTTTTATAAACAGTGGCTTTCCCTTTGTCACTTTCCCATAAAACTTGGACTGGTGAAGAACCCGGGCAGAAGTTGTATCAGAGTCTCTGCCTTCTCAGCTGCTGAAGCGTTTAATTCCCAGTGTCCTGATGCCTCCCTCACTGGTCTCCTCTTATGGATCAGTGGTATGTCTGGAGGAGGAAGAATGAAGCATACGCTGAAAAGAACACCCTGCATACAGTGAAAGCATGGCAGTGGCTCAGTGATGCTCTGGGACTGCTTCACTTCCTCTGGCACTGGAAAGATGGATTCAAAGCTTGGTTTTAGAAGAAGTCTTGTAAGATACTAGAGTGGCCATCACAGTCGCCTGACTTGAACCCCACTGAAAATCTCTGGTGGGATTTGAAAAAGATAAGATAAGGGAACAGTTCCTACTGTGCAAAGTAGTGGTGTTACGTCCAGTCTCTATGAACAGTGCAGATTATAAAGTCTGACAGCAGCAGGTAGGAAGGACCTGTGGAAACTCTCCCTCGAGCACTTAGGATGGCACAGCCTACCACTAAATGAACTCCTCAGTGCATTTAGTGTGTCCCACATGGGGTGGGACTTGAACTCCACCAGAGACAACAGCTTAGCCACCATCCTTCTTTCTCCTATCTCCTCCACTGGGTCGAGGCATCGCCCCAGAACAGAGCTGGCTTTTTTGATCAGCTTGTTCAGTCTGTTCCTGTTGGCTGCCGTGATGCCGCTGCCCCAGCAGACCACTCCACACATGATGGCTGATGCCACCACAGAGTCGTAGAAGGTCTTCAGGAGTGCCTCCTACACTCCAAAAGACCTGAGTCTGCTCAGGAGGAACAGCCTCCGCTGCAGAATATTAGTGATCTGGAGGCCTTTGCCCATGAGGAATGGGCTAAGATTCCTCAGAACGCTGCCAGAAGCTGGTGTCTTGCTATGCATCATGTTTGCAGCAGGTCATAGCAGCAAAAGAGTGATCTACTAAGCACTAAAGATGCTTGTTATGAATGGGTTGAATAATTTTGAGACTGTAGTAGTCATTAAAAGTGGCATTTTGTGTTGAATTTGGAGAAGTCACTTGTAATATTATTTACCTTTTGTTCTTATTAAAGACAAAAAATTTTGTCCCATTTATAAAAGTGGAAAACGGAGGTGACTAGTTTCTATAGGTTCTGTAAGAGAGCTGCATGAACATGATTTAATGCAAACACCAACATCTGGATTCACACTGTTTTGAGGGCTGATGAAAACCAATCTGGGAAGTGTAGGAAACCACTGAGCCTAGGCATAGACAGATGGGACAGAGTGAAGGAATGTGAACACTTTAAAAAAAAAAAGCAAATTATAAGATTTCATGTCAGAAATAACTTCTGGAATATACCAAAAATCACAGCACAAGTACAACATGGTGGCCAGGACAGGTTTTACCCTCAACAAATGTCAGCTCATTTTTCTCCTCAGTACACAGGCAAAATCACACGGGCGTTCAGCGGAGTAGTAATCTTAGTTGCGTTAACTCTGTCTCTCCCTGAGACACTAAATGTTTTAGAATTGTTTATATTCTTTCTTAGTCACTCATTTTTACTGTGTGGCCACAGCAATATAACCAGTTATTTCTGCATGAGATCCACTAACATAAAGTTCACATTCCCCGATAGAAATGTTCACAATATTTTAAATCTGCCTAGGCTAGTATTAGGGAGAGAATGCTCTAGCTGCTATATTACCTTCATCCAGATGTCTGTCCTGCTCAGTCTGATAAAGCATCCCACCATGACCCTAGACGAGGGGCTCCATCAGCCACATCTGCTCACAGTAAATTCTCCCATTGACCTGTTGTATTTGGTACTGTCATGATGCGGAGCATGGTTGAGGGACCGTGCTCACGCTTTCAGTTAGTCTGGTTATTTTCTGTACTTTCCCCATCTCAGTTTTATTATTGAATTTGAATTTGAGTTTGACCCCATCCACCCCCAGCACAGAATGTTCACACTTCTACCCTCAGGCCGGAGGTACAGAAGTGTGAAATGCAGGGCATCCAGACTAAAAAAAAACCTCCTTCTTTCCCACTGCCATCAGACTCCTGAATAAATAACAAACTTTGGACACAGCTTTGCAAATAGGAATTCACACACTGGTTGCTAAATTTACACATTGTTACTTGCACAGTGTACATAATCTCACCCCGTCTCATGTCCATATCATCTCTGCTGCTAAATTATCATTCTACAGTCTACTGGGTATTATCATTACAGAGAAATTCTCACACTGGGTGCTAATTTGTACATTGTTCATTTGCACATTCCTCATTTACATGCTGTACATAGGCTTATTCCATCTCAGGTTCATATCATCTCTGATATGAATATACCATTGTTCATTATAGTCATCAAGTGAATTTCAGTTTTCATTCTTCTTGTTTCCTCTAGTTTAACTGCTTTAAGATAAGATAAGATAAGATAAGATAAGCCTTTATTAGTCCCACAACGGGGAAATTCCAGGATTGCAACAGCACAGGGATAGCAACACTCAGAGCAACAATCAGAAGGCAAGAAAAAAAGCAAGCAAGAGCAGCTAATATACATATGTACATATTACTATAAAATATATATATATACACACACACAGACACACAGTGCAGAGCATTGTAGCTGGATGGAATAAATATATGAATATATAAACACAGTGCGGAGCATTGTAGCTAGATGGAATAAATATGTAAATATATAAACACCCACAGTACGGAGCATTGCAGCTAGGTGGAATAAATATGTAAATATATAAACACACAGTGCGGAGCAATGTAGCTAGATGGAATAATATGTAGATATATAAACACACAGTGCGGAGCATTGTAGCTAGATGGTTAACTGCTTTAACTGTCCTAATTGCCTAATGTGTGTTATTAGTATTCATTAGTATTGGTACTTAGTATTAAGGTGTGTTTAAGGTGTCCTAATTCCCTAATGTGTGTTATTAGTGTGTGTTATTAGTATTCATTAGTATTAGGTGTGTTATTACCTTATTAGTAGTGATGTGTATCTATTACCTTGGCATTCATTTGGAGAGTAAGAATTTTATTGCTCAGGAAATGTTGCATTTCTTAACTGTGCACATGATAATCAAACCTTTGAATCTTGAATCTTGAACTGTTATTGTTACTCATTTTTAGCTTGTGCTGGCCTTGGTGGGTTGCTGTCATTCTTTGTATATTATCTGTATTCATTTCGGTTGTCATATTCACTTGTACTTTTATTTTGACAGCAACCTTTGTTTACTTCTGTTTTTCTCCTAGCTAGTTTCGTGGCTTGTCCCAGCTGTAATTAGTCTAGTGTATTATCCTCACCTGTTTGTCTTTTGCCTAATAATTCTTTGCCCTATTTAAGGGACGCCACCGCACTGCTCGGGGTGACGTCCTTCACTCTGTTACCTAGCGTGTGTCCCACGCTTTATTTACTGGGCCACTCTGGCATTTCCACATGCCTTAGCCTCCTGTGCTATTCCTGACGTGTTTTTAGGACCCAGTAAGCAGACACAGACTCAAAAGTAGATTCAATTATCTTTATTGTGTGCTGAGTGTGTGTGTGTGTGTGTGTGCGCGTGTATGTGTAGATGTAGCAGCCGGGGCGAGCAGAGCACTGTATAGCCTGGCAACCCTAGGAATGAGCAAAGACAGGGAGGATTAGTGTCTGAATTCAGGAGGGAATGTACAGTGATGTTTAGAGCTTACTGTTGATGAGATGGTGAACAGCTCAGGTTAGTCCTGAAGGCCCCGGCGGAGAGGTCTGCCACCACGGATCTCCGCCTGTGCACAGGGGATTAGAGCGTAGAATCAGGGTGAAGGAAGAGATGGCTTACTTGTTGTGGAGGCGCGAGCCCTTCCAGACGAACAACGGAGGAAGACGAGTTTCTCTGAAGAACGTAGACGACGAGAAGAAAGACTCTGGAGGAAGACGAAGATGTGTGCCGGTCTCATCGGACCAAGGAGTAAGATGACTCCGTGCTGACGCTTAAATAGCTCCGATGATGAGGGAGAGCAGATGTGCGCAGCTGTCGAGAATCAGGCAGGCAGAGCGAATCATCACAGTACTCCCCCCCCCATGTGGCGCCTCTTGGCGACCGATCTAGCCTACCCGGGTGCGTCCGGTAGAAGTCCCTGATGAGTTGAGGATCCAACACGAAGGAGGGACGCACCCAGGACCTCCACTCAGGGCCGTAACCCTTCCAGTCCACCAGATACTGTAGGCCGTGACCCTGGCGACGGACGTCCAGGATGGCGTTGACCTTCCACGCCTGGTTGCCATAGATCACCACTGGTGGAGGTGGTGTCTTGGGAGGAGGGCACAGAGTGCTGGAACACAACAGCTTTACCTGAGAGACATGAAAGGTGGGACAGATGCGGAGGGAGGGGGGAGAGCTAGGCGCACAGCTACAGGATTCACAATATGGGTTATTGCAAACGGCCCAATAAACCGCTGAGAGATTTTCCTCAACTCAGCCTTGAGGTTGATGTTTTTAGTTGAGAGCCATACCTATTGGCCCACCCGGTAAGGTGGAGCTGGCGTCCTGCAACGATTGGCGATCGTGGTGTTGCGTTCCGCTGTGCGCCGCAGCACAGTCTAGGTAGCTGTCCACAATCGGCGGCAGCATCTTGGGTGGGCTTGAACGGACAGTACAGCAATGTCCTCCTCCTCCTCGGGAAACAGCGGAGGATTGTAGTCCAGAGAGGCCTCCAAAGGGGACATGCCTATAGCTGATGACATGGTGGTGTTATGAGCATACTCAACCCATGGGAGGTGGGTGCTCCAGGATGCTGGGTTGGTGGTGGCAATGCACCGCAGCGCTGGCTCCAACTCCTGATTGGCCCGCTCACATTGTCCATTACTTTGCAGGTGGTACCCCAATGACAAGCTCACCGTAGCCCCGATGGCGTTGCAAAAAGATCTCCACACCTGAGAAACAAACTGGGACCCCCGGTCGGAAACGATGTCCGGGGGATGCCGTGCAGCCTCACCACATGAAGGACGAGCAGGTCCACTGTCTCCTTTGCCGTGGGCAGCCCCTGTAGGGGGATGAAGTGGGCTGCCTTCGAGAACCTGTCCACAGTGGTGAGGATGACAGTGTGATGGTTAGAGGGTGGAAGACCGGTGATGAAGTCCAGGGCCATGTAAGACCAGGGCCTGCCAGGGATAGGGAGAGGGTGAAGTAGGCCGGCTGGAGGAGAGGAGGATGTCTTGCCGGCAGCGCACTGGAGACAGGTGGAGACATATTCTCTGACGTCCTTCCGGAGCAAAGGCCACCAAAAAGTCCTCTGCAGAAGCGCCACCGTGCGCGCCATCCCAGGGTGGCACGAGAGCTTGGAGGAGTGGGCCCAATTAATCACCTCGCCCCGGACGGCAGATGGAACAAACAGCCTCCCCGCTGGCCCCCCGCCCTGGTCCGCCTCGGTTTCCTGCGCTCTCACGATCTTCTCTTTGATACCCCACGAGAGGGTGCTCACGATGCACGATGGGGGGATGATGGGGTGCTCCGATACCTCCGCGGCATCTGAGGCGAATTGTCTAGATAGGGCGTCAGGCTTGGTGTTTTTGGACCCGGAACGGTAGGTGATGGTGAAATCAAAACGACCAAAAAACAGGGACCAACGGGCCTGGCGCACATTCAGACGTTTGGCCGTCCTGAGGTATTCCATCTTTTTATGGTCTGTCGAGACGATGAACGGCTGGGAAGCCCCCTCTAGCCAATGGCGCCACTCCTCCAGCGCAAGCTTGACTGCCAGGAGCTCCCTGTCCCTGATGTCATAATTCCTCTCCGCCGGGGAGAGGCGACAGGAGAAGAATGCACAGGGGCGGGTCTTGCCGTCTACCGGAGAGCGCTGGGACAGCATGGCTCCTACGCCAGAGTCCGAGGTGTCCACTTCCACCAGGCATTGCAGAGCGGGATCCACCTGTGCCAAGATCGGAGTGGAGGAAAATTGAGATTTCAGGTTGACAAAGGCCGCCTCAGCCTCCTCCGTCCACCGGAATGGCACCTTGGAGGAGGTGAGACGGGTCAGAGGAAGGGCAGTAATACTGTATTTCTTGATGAAGCAGCGGTAGAAATTGGCGAATCTCAGGAACTGTTGTAGTTGCTTCCGGGAGGAGGGAGTTGGCCACTCTACCACCGCTTTCACCTTGTCAGGGTCCGCGATGACTTCATTGTGGGAAATGATGAAACCCAGGAATGACGTCTTGGGAGTGTGGAATTCACATTTCTCAGCCTTCACAAACAGTTTGTTCTGAAGTAGCCGCTGCAAGACTCGCCTCACGTGCACCCGGTGCTCATCCAGGGACTGGGAAAAAATCAGAATGTCATCCAGGTATACAAAGACAAATAAGCCCAAAACGTCCCTCAGCACGTCATTGATAAGGCACTGGAATACGGCGGGGGTGTTGGTCAGCCCAAATGGCATTACAAGATATTCAAAATGACCGGTAGGAGTCCGGAACCCTGTCTTCCACTCATCGCCCTACCAAATCCACACCAGATGGTAAGCGTTGCGGAGGTCAAGTTTGGTAAACCAGGAGGCCCCCCCGGAGGGAATCAAACACCATATTGATCAAGGGAAGAGTGTATTTGTCCTTGATAGTGATATTGTTGAGCTCACGGAATTAGATGCAAGGTCTCAGCGAGCTGTCTTTCTTGCCCACGAAGAAGAAATCCGCCCGCACCGCCGAGGACGAAGGCCGGATTATGCCCGAGTTCAATGACTCCTTAATATAAGTCTCCATAGCCTCCCGCTCCGGGGCTGACAGGCTGTAGAGCCGACTCGATGGTAGCGAGGCTCCAGACCGGAGGTTGATGGCACAATCAGATGGGCGGTGGGGGGGAAGAGATAGCGCTTGAGCCTTACTTAAAGTGGCCCCCAGGTCGTGATATTCTGGGGGAACCTTGGACAGATCGGGGGGGGGGGGGGTGACGGAGACACCGATAGGCACAGATGGCAAGCAAGCAGCAGACTGAAGGCAGGCAATGAGACAGAACGAGCTCCAAGAGACTACGTTCCCAGCGCGCCAGTCAGTCGAAGGGTTGTGTAATCAGAGCCAGGGATAGCCAAGGATAACAGGAGAGGTGGACACCGGCAGCACGAACAACCTGAGCTGCTCCCGATGATTCCTACACACTATGACTTATACTGGGGCAGTCTGTTTAGACACCACAGCCAGTAGGGCTTTGGACAGGGCAATTAGTTTCAGGGGGGTCTTTAATTGGTGATAAGGAAGCCCCAACCGGGTTGCCAGTTCCCCAGAAATGAAGCTCTGCTCGGCCCCCGAATCAATAAGAGCGTGTGGCTATCTCAGTCTGGTTATGGATAAAGCGGATAGGTAATAGGAATCTAATGAGGGGATTGTGTTGAGGTGAGTCCGTGCGTCCCCCTACTGCGACGCACGGACTCCCTCTTTTGGCCATATATGTCAGGTAGCTACCTCATGCTCCTCGTTGCCGCAATAGAGGCATAACCCTAACTCACGGCGGCGCTGTTTCTCCGCTAGCGGTAATTTGGACTGCCCTACCACCATTGGCTCAGGGGAGTCTAAGGAATCAGAGGGAGGTAGGACCAGCAGGGGGGGCTGCGGTGAGCGGTGAAACTGGGTGTCCGAGTGACCAGAAGCCTTGTGCTCGGTGGCCCGCTCCCTTAACCGATTGTCTAGGCTAATGGCTAGAGAGATAAGCTTGGTTAACCTACTGGGCTTTTCTAGGCAGGCTAGCTCATCCCTCAGGCTAGGGCTAAGTCTCCTGACAAAGATGCTACAAAGCGAGGCGTCCTCCCACCCCACCTCTGTGGCTACCACCACTACGGCGTAGTCGGCTACAGATTTGCTTCCTTGCCTTAAGTTAAGCTGCCGGGAGGTAAGCACACTGTCATGGTCAGAGTGGTCGAAAACCTCGTTAAACTCGCTAACGAACTGGTCATAGGTCATAGTAGCATAGTCAGCCCTAGCCATCACCGCGTATGCCCAGGCTAACGCCTGCCCCTCCAGGCGATTAACATTTTCCAGCTGCTATCTCCAGGAAGGGATGCACCATGCTCTACGGTCCAATGGCTCAGGGACTCTGGGAGGCCATCTGACAGATCATGTTCTCTGGTCTGTTGGGGTTTGAATGCTGGGAGTCCACCCGATGGACTATGCCTTCTGCTTGGGTGGCTCAGGGACTCTGGGAGGCCACCTGACACATTTCAGCTCGTGACCTGGTGGTCTTGTGACTCCAGCATACCACCTGAACTGCCTTACCTTCTTGCCCAGTGGTCCTGGGATTTCAGTAGGCCACCTGTCTTGTTTTGTTCTCTGTTGAGCGGGATATTTGTTTTGACCCACCTGGCCTCTTTTCCCCAACCGCCCTCCCTGGAAGGGTGATTTTTTCTGTTCTTGTTGGTTGGGGGGTGCTTTGGGTTTTTTCTTTTTGAGGTTACGTTGGGGTGTCTGGAGTCCACCCCTTGGATGGGGGGCTCTGTCATGCTGCGGAGCACGGTTGGGGGACCGTGCTCACGTTTTCCATTAGTGTGGTTATTTTCTGTACTTTCTCCATTTCAGTTTTATTATTGAATTTGAGTTTGGTTTTGTCTGTATTGTGTTATTTGAGTTTGCCATTTGTTTCTGTTTGTTTATGAGAGTACCTGTGTTGTATTTGAGCCTTCTCTGACTTTGCCTTAGTTCTCTCTTTGAAGTGTTCTTTGTATATTATCTGTATTCATTTTGGTTGTCATATTCTCTTGTACTTTTATTTTGACAGCCGCCTTTCTTTACTTCTGTTTTTCTCCTAGCTAGTTTCATGGCTCGTCCCAGCTGTAATTAGTCTAGTGTATTATCCTCACCTGTTTGTCTTTTGCCTAATAATTCTTTGCCCTATTTAAGGGATGCCGCCATGCTGCTCGGGGCGACGTCCTTCACTCTGTTACCTAGTGTGTGTCCCACACTTTATTTACTGGGTCACTCTGGCGTTTCCACATGCCTTAGCCTCCTGTGCTATTCAACCTTCTCTTTCTCCTGCCTTGTAAGTTTTACGTCTGTTATATTGTTGTGTTTTCATTAAACGTTAGCAGCTCACAGCTTCTGCAATTGGGCCTTCATTCTGTCCCTGCGGGCAGTCTTGACAGGTACTGTACATTGTTAGATGTATCACTGTCATTCGATAAAATTCATGCTGACTTTCAAGCACCAAATTGAAAGTAGGCTGATTAAAGCATGTATCTCATGGAACAGTGAATGATGATGAATGTTGCGATTTTTGAATTCGCCAACTTTTCTCATAAATGTTCACAAAAATCAGTGTTTGCCTGTCTCATTAGCAACATTATAAAAAGGGTGAGGAAACCCCCCAGCATCCAGAGTTCAAGGGTTTGTAAAGGTTCTTACCCCCATATCTCATGGAGGATTCATCCACTTTATAGCAAAGATGACAGCAGATAAAAGAAAAAAAAAGTCAGTTATTGGGTGTTACATAATTTAATTACAAAATTAAAGCTGCGAGCAGCGATAAATGGGCCCTCGCGTCCTCGCTACACCTCAGCCTTGCTACTCAAGAGCGTGTAACTCTGTACAGGCTCCATTCCTACCTCCCCAACTCTCTCCCTCCCGCTCTTTGTCCGTCCGTCCCTCCATAACGCCATACGCCCATCCATCCATCATCCATTCCTCCATCACTGCATTCGTTCGTCCATCCATCCATACCACCATCCATCATCAGTCTGTTCATCTGTCCATCTGTACATTGCAAGAGAGCGCCTCAGCAGAAGTACTGTATAAGCTCATGGATTACCAAAAAATTCTAATTATTTATCCATAGCCTAAAGGCCACTTCTGGTGAAAATTTCGCCAAGAAATTTGTTTGAATTTAGACAAACTATGCCATTGCTATATATGTTTTTTGTTTTGTTTTTTACCTAGGGGGTACTATAGCTATCTGTGGTATAGTCATATAAATAAGTTTTGGGTGGTACTAGTACCATGTATATCAAGTTTGGGTCCATTTGGATGATATACGTGTGAGTTATGACAACTTCCTGTCCATTGGTGGTAGGGGTGCTACTGCTGCGTCTCACTGTATATTATAGAAATGCTCACCACTGGCTGCCTATTCAACACTCTAAATTTGGGTGACTTTGGAAAAAGTATGCTAGCGTTGTTAAGCTTTGTTTTTCTGCTAGGGGGCGCTAGAGCTATGTGTAATTGTTCATCATAGAAAGGTTTAGAGTTGGTTAACCATGCACCACACAAAATTTGGTTGAATTTAGACAAAGTATTTCAGAGTTATAATGCTTTGGGGGCGCTATAGCTATGTGACATTTTTCATTATACAAAGGTTCAATGTAGGCTACTGATGCAGCATACAAAATTTGGTTAAATTTGGACAAAGTATGCCTGAGTTATAAAGCTTTGTTTTTTCCTAGGGGGTGCTATAGCTATGTTTGTTATCATTACAAAAATCTTTTCTGGATCTGACTAATATTGTATATATAAAGTTTAGCAGCAATCAGACACTCTACATGTGAGTTATGGCAACTTCCTGTCCATTGGCGGTAGGCGGCGCTGTCACTATGTGTCATTCTTTATTATAGAAATTATCAGTATTGGCTACCTATTCACCACACAAAATTTGGTTGAAATCAGTCAGTGTATGCAAAAGTTAAAGCCACTGGAAGGGTGATGGCGATACCGCAAACCTGGCCACGCCCCTTCCACCAAACTGTCGGGCATTTGGAAAAGTTTTCAATAACTATTGATGGCATATGGGTATAGATGATTGGTACCACCTTCATGTCTCCAAGAGAGGGCACTATTGTTACTCATGAATATTCATAGCTATAATTGTTCGGAGGCATACCCATATACATCATACCTACCTTGGTGTCAATCCGACATTCCATTCCCGAGATATTGGAAAAAACAACATGATGCAAACTTTCTGATGCAAAACTTTCTGCCTTCTATAGGTGGCGCTGTAGATTTCTATGAATATTGCTCAATAGAACTGTTTGGAATTGGACTGATATCCATAATACTGAATTTGGTTGAAATCCGACAATGCATACCAGAGTTATTGCTGTCAGAATGGTAAATGGTAAATAGTAAATGGCGTTCACTTATATAGCGCTTTTCTTCTCATCTAGGATGACCAAAGCGCTTTACAGATCCTGCAATCCACCAGGATTGGAAGATGTGTAGACCAAGAATGGTCATAGAATGATCATGGCGAGGCATCAAACTTTGCCACGGTCCTTGCCACTGTCGAGTGTTGTGAAAAGTTTTCAATAACTTTTAATGGCACATGGGTATAGAGCAGGGGTCACCAACTAAAACTGCAAAAGGTCCGATAAGTCGGTCCTCCTCCCCAGTTGAGGTCTGAACTAGGTGTGGGAATCTTTCGGCTCCTCATGATTTGATTATGATTCAGAACTGCAACTTGATTCTAAAACAATTCTCAATGCATCTTGATGCATTTTTTTTCTATTCAAGATTTTTCTCTACCACTGTGTGACAGCTTGGCCCTTTTAAAGCAAAGTATTTGCAGTGGCCCATGAATTTACTTCCAACATCTTTTATTAAAACAAATGGAAGAGAAACCAGACACATGGTGGGCAGTGGTGGCCTAATGGTTAGGGATGTGGACTGGTGAGTGGAGGATCGTGGGTTTGATCCCTGGAGCAGCAGGATTAGATCTGGGTGGGACAGATAACATAGCAGTGTTTGCCCCACCCTTCTTAACACCACTGTGGTGCCCTTGAGCAAGGCTTGAGCAAGCTGCTCAGTGGCCACAGGTCAATCTGTGGTTGTACTGGGCAGCTTCCTGGTGTGGATGTGTAACTGTGTGAATGAACAGGGCGTCCTTGAAAAAGAGAGGTTGCCCCTCAATGGAACTACCCTGTATAAATAAAGGTTAAATTAAAAAAAAATTAAATAAAAACATGAACAAATTTATTGCAAAATGTGCTTTTAAGAATTGACATTCTTTCAGAAGACCACAGGTCTCCAGACAGGCCAATATCATTTATTTAACTTGCTTTCACACATTATTTTTTTAAGCTCATGTTTTAGCTGGTTTTAGCTCTATATTAATTTTTAAACAAAAATATATTAAAATGAATTCTTTATTCAGTGTCGAACAAAACGGAATATAAGATTTTATAATACAAGGGAACACTAAATGTGTTTGTTGACTCCAAATAAATAGGTCTAAAATTCTAAAATCTACAACTAAAATCATAAAAATGTTTTACAGGAGAACACAAACTAAATTGTATTGCATTTAGAAGAAGATTAGTAATATCTAAAAACAAAATTTCACAAAAAGTCCACCTCTATACAATATTTTCAGTGCAGAAAAAACTGTTTCAAACTAAGACAAAAAAATGGACACAAAATATAATTCCACACAACGGAATTCCTCAATATTTTTTATCCCAACAGTAAACTCTGTTGGATGGAGCTGTGGAAATCAGGTCACTGCCAATTCCTGCCAAAATGGCCGACTTCCTGTTGGGTGTAGACCATCACTTCTATGGAGTTTTTTTGCATGTCGTGACATGATCAACATCTCACCCGATTTTCATCTTTCTACGTGAAAGTAAGCGTGTGCCACTCCCCATTGACTTCACATGCTAGGTGGTGCTGTAGAGCCATTTTTGTGGGTTCATTCATATTTTCTCGAAAATATTACATTTTTTTGCCAGTCTTGAGGTCCCTGCAAAAAATAGTGAGTTTTCGTGCACGTTGAGTACCCCAAAATTGAGATCTTAGTTGGAGAAGAAGAAAAAAAGAATACTAACAGATACAATAGGGCTTTCCCCCACTGACGTTGTCAGTGGCTTGGGCCCTAATAAACATTACTGTGTAATGTCTTACAGTTACTGAAAATGTGTAATTAGAACATTTTCACTCCTGAAAGTCCACACCAAGGTTCACGTTTTTGTTGCACTGTCTACATTTGATCCGGTTAGGTTTGATTTCACAGTGGTCCTTTTCCAAGCAAGCTAAACAACTTTATGTGACTATGTCTTGTTGTCATGATGACGTTTGTGTTGTTAGCACACACCGGTTGTGAGCAAACATGCTATTCACCATCCAAGGTGTTTTCTGCAGCTCTGATTGGTAACCTATTACATTTTCAAAATAAGGGTCCCTTTACACAGCACAGAGATCATTGTTTTAGATCATTTGGGAGATCCTTGTGTGTTTTTGGACTGAGTCAAAACTTTGAGGAGACCGTGGTGACTGTGGAGATCACTGAAGATCATTGACAGATCAAAAATTGGCCAGATCTCTCAACAATCTCTCAATGATCTCCACCCCTGTGTAAAAGGTGTATAACCTTCCCCACAGTGGTACTTTAGTATTCAAACTAAAGTACTTGTACCACACTTCCGGTTATGGCGGCCGCCTAGAAGGACACGTATCACTCTGCTCTACCCTTGGAAATAAAAATTCGGCAAATAACTCTCTCATTTGGAACAGAACTTTTCCCAGCGTTTGGGTGAGGATATGCCGGTGAAGACTAAGGCTGGGAAATCAGGAGGGGGAAAAATTGAATCGCCGAAGCAGTCCAAATTAACGGACTTTAAAGTTTGTGGCGCAGTAGAAAAAGCTGCGGATATGGCGGATGAAACTAGCGGTGGTGCGGTAACTGCTGCTGCTGACGATGGCGGCACAGGTGCAGTGCTGGCTGCCATTAGCTCAATGAGAGCAGACTTTTCCGCTAAACTTGATGGGATTATGGCAGCGTTGGATGCAATGAGAAAGGAGTTGGGTGACTGCGTGGAGCGAGTGACGCAGGCGGAGCTTCGTGTTTCAAGTGCGGAGGATGAAATTAGCGGACTTCAAATAAAGGTGCGCACTTTGGAAAAAAAAAATAAAGATCTGGAAAATAGCGTTCTGGACTTGGAATCTCGGTCCAGAAGGAACAACCTGAGGCTGGTGGGTCTACCGGAGGGAGCCGAAGGTCGTGATTCATGCTCCTTTTTGGAGGGGTGGATCCCGGAGGCGCTGAACAACGCGGAGCTAAAATCATCAGTCGTCTTGGAAAGCTCCCACCGAATTGGCCCACCGAGAGGTAACAAGGCAGCACCGAGGACGCTAATTATGAAGTTTCTCAGCTACAGAGACAGGATGACGATCTCCAACGCGGTGCGGGCCAAAGGAGAAATTAAATACCAAGATCAGCAGGTGCGGTTCTACCCAGATCTGGCCTCAGGAATCCAACAATTAAGGAAGCAGTTTGACCCCATCCGCAAAGAACTGCGCAACCTTGAGATTTGTCATGGAGTGATTCACCCTGCAAGACTTCTGGTCACATATGAGGGCAGAACACGCATCTTCAAGACCCCCGAGGAGGCGCAGGAGCTCATCAAGAAGATCCAGGAAGAGACTGGTGGGAGCTAAGCATGAACAGAATATAGGGTAGAATATTTGAGCATTTAACTGATTAGAAGCATATAACAAGATTACAAAATATAGAATGTATTACATATTAAAAAAAAAAAAAAAGTACAAAATTGCTAAAAAAAAAATTTGGAGTTAAATTGGAAAATTACAGAAGAGAGTTAATGTTACGTTATTAAAAGCAGTAGAGTTAGGGTGATTGGGAGGATGAAGAAGGAGTGGCTTTGGCTGTTCCTCGTGGGTGTGGAACGGTCGATGGCTATATCGGGAGACGGAATTTTTCTTTTGCTTTTGGGGGGATTGCCACAAATGTGGGAAGGGGGAATTTGTCTGTGTGTAGTTTGTAGGGTGAATGTTCAACCACTCATTTTTTTGCTTTTCTGTTTGAGCATGTTTACACTGCAAGGTAATCCCAAACTCCCTATTGATTATAAATCAAAGTGTTAATCTTAATTTAACTTCATGGAATTGCAGAGGTCTACAAAATTTAAAAAAACTTAAACAAGTTATGAATAAAATAAAAGACATGGGTTCAAAAATTGTGTTTTTACAAGAAACTCATCTAATAGAGCAAGATGTAAAAAGAATTAGGAGTAGATGGCAAGGAAATGTTTTCACCTCATCATTTTCATCCCGAGCCAGGGGAGTTATGACTCTCATACATAAATCAGTCCCATTTCAAGTGAAAAATGTAATTGGAGACAAATTTGGAAGATATGTAATCATTCAAGGATCTTTGCTATTAGAAAACATAAATTTGGTGAACTTATATGGTCCCAATATAGATGATCAAAAGTTCTTTGCCAATTTATTTCTTATCTTATCATCACTTACAGGGCAACATATAATAGCAGGGGATTTTAATTGTACATTGAATCCCAGTATAGATAGATCAGCAGGACTGGACTGTACGCACAATGGATGTAGGATGACCATTAATCATTTTATGAAAGAATTGAAATTGATAGATATATGGAGAGAAATGAAACCACAAGTTAAAGCATACTCTTGTTATTCCAATACCTACAAGACATTCTCACGTATAGATTATTTTTTGATCTCCACAGAATTAAGGTCCAAGATTCAAAACTGTTTTTATGATAACATCGTGATCTCTGATCATGCACCCTGCTGTCTAATGTATGAAGATGAGAAATTGACAAAGGAACCAGGTAGATGGCAATTTCAGCATAAATGGCTTCAGGATGAGGAATTTGTTAAGTATATAGAAAAACAGATAGATGAGTTCTTTGATATCAATACTACACAAACATCAGCATGTGTAAAGTGGGAGGCTTTCAAAGCTTTTATTAGGGGACATATTATTAGTTATACAGGTTCAAAATCTAAGAAGACTCGAGAGGAGAGAGTCCAATTGGAACATAAAATAAAAATTCTTCAAGAAAGAGTATATGCAGGAAGAGATCCAAGGTTGGAGAACGAATTACTGATTTTGAGAGCTGAATATGACAAAAAATCAGCGAATAGAGCTGCCTCGAGTCTTCTAAGATTGAAACAATCTTTTTATGAACAAGGTGAAAAATCAGGAAAGTTATTGGCATGGCAGATTAAACAATTAGAATCTAAAACACCAATTACCAGTATTATAAGTAATGGACAGGTAGTTATAGATCCTTCAGAAATTAATAGAGCCTTTAGAGATTACTATGAAAAATTATATGATACCAAAAATGAATCTGACTTAACAAAACTACATGGGTTTTTGAATGAACTATTTATACCGTGTATTCCAAATGAAAATAGGGAGATACTGGAGTCTAAAATTAGTCAAGAAGAAGTTGGACTAGCCATTGATAATATGAAATCAGGAAAAAGTGCAGGACCAGATGGTCTTCCAGTTGACCTTTATAAAAAATTTAAGAATAAATTAACAAAACCTTTTTTGGAAATGGTTTTAGAAGCATTTCAAAATAGTAATTTACCATCATATATGAATAATGCCTTAATTATACTGTTGCCAAAACCAGGTAAGCCCTCTAATAAATGTGAAAATATGAGACCAATAAGCCTATTAAATGCCGACCTTAAGATAATTTGTAAAATTTTAGCAAGACGAATACAAGAAATTTTACCAAATATTATTAATCGAGATCAGAATGGCTTTATAAAGGGAAGACAAGGCTTCCATAATGTAAGAAGACTATTTAATATTATTTATTCTAATAAAGAAGCACCGGATACAGCTCTCTTATCACTGGATGCCGAAAAAGCCTTTGATAGAGTTGAATGGCCCTTTCTTTTTGAAGTCTTACAAAGGTTTGGACTTGGAAATAATTTTATAAAATGGGTTCAGATAATATATAATAATGCTACTGCAGAAATTCTAACAAATAACAATATTTCAAAATCAATCAAAATCAATAGAGGATGTCGACAAGGCTGTCCACTTTCACCTTTACTGTTTACTATGGCAATTGAACCTTTAGCGATGGCTATACGTCTACAGTCACAAATATATGGAATTAAAGTTGGACCAACAGAACATAAAATCTCCCTGTATGCCGATGACATAATTTTGTTTATGTCGAATCTTAAAAAATCAATTCCGACCTTGTTGAATTTAATAAAGAATTTCGGGGAAATATCAGGATATAAAATAAATAAAACTAAATCTTCGGTGTTAATGCTAAATGAGACCCAGAGAAATTACCCAGCCCCTGAGGTAAATCAATTCAATGTTGTAAATCAGTTCAAATATTTAGGAATCCAAATTGTGCCTAAGCTAGAATCAGTCGCCAGTGTCAATTATGAAGCCTTAATGACAGATATTGATGAGTTACTTCAGAGATGGATGTCACTACCAATGTCGATGATCGGGAGAATTAATATACTTAAAAGTAATATCTTACCTAAAATACTTTATTTATTTCAATACATTCCCTTACCACCACCTTTAGATTTATTCTCAAGAATTAAAAAAAAGTTAGTGGAATTTATATGGAACAACAGGAGGGCTAGATTACGTCTGTCTTTATTATATTTACCATTTGATCGTGGAGGTCTGAAATGTCCAAATTTTATGTTGTATTATTGGTCGGCACAACTGAGGTCTATGACATATTATTTTTCATCAAATGATCTCCCTCACTGGACTGAAATGGAATCATACAATTTACCTTTACCTCTTCCCATATTCATATACTCAGATTCGGCAAAAAAATTACAAAAACAAGTTAAAAATCCATTTGTAAAGCATATGATCAAAATATGGTGTGAAGCTAAAAACTATTTAAAAGAACCACAGTTATTGTCACAATTTAGTCCAATATGGGGTAATCAATATTTTAAACCAGGGAGAGCGGACGCTGTATTTAAAGTATGGAATTTAAAAGGGATATAAAAGATTCAGGATTTATATTTGCCATGTGCAGATAACATAATGTCTTTTGAAGAGCTGAGGATCAAATTTAATCTCAATAGAACACATTTTTTTAAATATCTTCAACTTTATTCGAAACTTTATTCGATCAAATCAAAATAAAGCTCTCACTCGACCTATTTATTCATCCTTGGAAAAAATGATGATGAAAGATAGTAAAAGAAAGGGTATTATTTCAGAGTTTTATAACTCATTGACACTATTTTCAAGTGAAAATTCACTGAAAAGATTAAACTACTGGAAAGAAGATCTGCAAACTGAAATTTCAGAGGAACAATGGGAATTGGCTTGTACAGAAGCTCAAACCAAATCAATAAATGCACACCTTAAATTGATACATTTCAAATGGTTAATGCGGATGTATGTTACACCGGAGGAGTTAAATAGATATAATAAAAATATACCAGATACATGCACAAAATGCATGGAAAGTAAAGGAACCCTATTTCATTGTTTATGGGAATGTAGATTAATAAGAATGTTTTGGGAAGAGGTGAGGGTAACAATTGAAAAAATAATCTCAAAACAAATCATATTGAATCCTAAACTGTTTTTGTTGGGTCTGTACCCAGAAAAGCATAATTTTAATAAAAGTGAAAGAACATTCATAGACCTCAGTTTGCTTAATGCCAAAAAATGTATTGCACTATTATGGAAAAAGACTTATAGACCAGATGTGACTCAGTGGTTAAGACAGATGTTAACAAACCTTCCATTAGAAAGAATAACATATATACTGAAATCAAAGGAAATTGCGTTTGAGAATATATGGAGACCTTTTATTGATTATGTAAAAAATTTAAACATAACTCTTGAAGAAGAAGGTGAATGATATGTGCAGACCTTGTAAATTCCAAACTGGTGAACATAATATGTATACTTATGTGTTGGATTGTCTAGACTAAACAGAGGAGCATTGTTGAAGACTTGATTTTGTTGGTGGTTGTTGTTTTTTAGTGCATTTTTTTTTTGTAGTACTTTAGTGTTAGTGTTTGATTGTTTGTATCATGTTTGTTTAAAAAAAAAAAAAAGGTTCAATAAAGATATTGTGGAAAAAAAAAAAGTACTTGTACCTGGTCTGAAAAACCCGGTATTGGTGTAGGGGTGGGAAACCCCAGATACTCCATGATATGATGTTATCATGATACAATATTATCACAGTCTTCTGATATGCCAGGTATTTTCATATCATGTAGTGTGATTTCCCATTTCTCCTCTATGTCTTCTCCAACTGTCAGCTTGCTCTCACACAGCAGGTGATATGTTAGCAAAATGGCCCAAAATCATCCCCCTTGTTAACCTGCCACCCCATCCCCATTCATAGGTGTAAATCAAAGGGAGGACGAGCCCGCCCCCCAAAAAGGAAAGAAAATAATTGAATTGTGCCCCAAGTATCATCGTAAACCTTTCTATATCATGATACATACAGTGATGTGAAAAATTGTACATGGTCCTGGATGAAAAAGTGATTGCCCTCTAAACCGAATAACTGGTTTGGCCACCCTTAGCAGCAACAGGTTCAGGTTCAGGTTACTTTATTTGTACCCGTAGGTAGATTTGTTTTGCAGTCAGGTGACATCCATATTTACAAACCACAATTACATTCAACTAACTAACTAACTAACCTGCACTTATATAGCGCTTTTCTAGTCACAAAGACCACTCAAAGCGCTTTCATTAATGCTAACCCTCTATTCTAAGGGCCTATAGGAAACAGATATCTAGGGACAATTTAGAACAGCCAATTAACCTAACATGCATGTTTTTGGCATGTGGGAGGAAACCGGAACACACAAACACACAAACACAAACACACAAACACATAAACACTGTGCATACATAAACACAAACACAGGCACACATGAAGCTGACTATAAACATGATAAAAATACTCAAGGCTCCACCAATCAGGATGTAAGACAAAGAGATGAGAGAAAAACCAGAGGTAAGAGAGAAGGGTCATATTAAAAAGTTAAAAACTAGTCAAAGAGGTTAAAAACTCAAAGGTCTAAAACCCAATAAAATATTTAGAACCCAAATAACATCCTACAAAAATAAGTAAATATAAAATGGAGTTAATAAATAGGTACCTAAATTATGTGCAATATATTGTTACAACTTGTTCAACTCTTTGACAGCAGCAGGAACAAAGCTGTTTTTGTAGCGCTGGGTTTTACTTTTTGGGACAGCAAACCTCCGTCTTGAGAGAAGAAGCTGAAAGTTGCAGTGCAAAGGGTGGGAGTCATCATTTAAAATGGAGGTAGCCATCCATCCAGACCTGTAGCGCTCACCTCTGTAGTCATGAAGTCCTTTGAGCGCCTGGTCCTGCCCCACCTCAAGACCATCACCACTCCCCTCCTGGACCCGCTGCAGTTCGCCTACAGAGCCAACAGGTCTGTGGACGACGCAGTCAACCTGGCCCTCCACTCCATCCTGCAGCACCTGGACTCCCCGGGAACCTACGTCAGGATCCTGTTTGTGGACTTCAGCTCTGCATTCAACACCCTCCGCCCCGCTCTGCTCCAGGACAAGCTGTCCCTGCTCAACGTGCCTGACTCCCTCTGCAGGTGGATCACCGACTTCCTGACGGACCGGAGGCAGCATCTGCGGCTGGGAAAGACTGTCTCGGACTCTGTAAGCATCAGCACCGGATCACCCCAGGGCTGTGTACTCCCCCCCCTGCTCTTCTCCCTGTACACCATCTCCTGTACCTCCAGCCACCAGTCTGTCAAGCTGATCAAGTTTGCGGATGACACCACCCTCATTGGGCTCATCTCCAACGGCGACGAGTCCGTCTACAGGAGAGAGGTGGCCCGGCTGGCGTCCTGGTGCAGCCACAACAACCTGCAGCTGAACGCTCTGAAGACAGTGGAGATGATCGTGGACTTCAGAAAAGTCACAGCCCCTCTGCCCCCCCTTACCCTCACAGACTCTCCCATCACCACTGCGGATTCCTTCCGCTTCCTGGGCACCACCATCACCCGGGACCTCAAGTGGGAGCCAACCATCAGCTCCCTCATCAAAAAGGCCCAGCAGAGGATGTTCTTCCTGCCGCAGCTGAGGAAGCTCAAGCTGCCCACCAAGATGTTGGTGCAGTTCTACACGGCCATCATCGAGTCCATCCTCACCACCTCCATCACCGTGTGGTACGCAGGAGCCACCGCCAGGGACAGACTAAGACTGCAGCGCGTTGTGCGTGCTGCTGAGAAGGTGATCGGCTGCAAGCTCCCATCCCTCCAGGACCTGTACATCTCCAGGACCCGGAGGTGTGCAGGTCGGATCATAGCCGACCCTTCACACCCTGGACACGCACTGTTTGCCCCCCTCCCCTCAGGCAGAAGACTTCGGTCCATTCAGACTAAAACCTCCCGCTACATGAACAGCTTCTTCCCCTCTGCCATCAGACTGCTGAACACTAAGTGACTTATTAGTCTCTTGTGCACTATGTACAGCAGCTCAACCGGACTCATGACAATTATCACTGTTTTCTTTTGCACTACCGACTGCACTATGTGGAACTCCACAATATCTGCTGCTTGTTAATATATTTAAAAATTGCATAGATTAGTATTACTTATTCTTATTCTACCTTTTATTGCATGCATAGTTTTTTATCTTTAGTGCTACTCCATGTTTAATGTTGCAGCATTGCACCGAGACAAATTCCTAGTTTGTGTACTGCATGAACAATGGCAATAAATCTCATTCTGATTCTGATTCTGTACTTGTCTGGTGTACAGGGATGTCAGGCTCAGCTGTGACTCACCAAGCAAACGACTGGACCATCTAACTACCTGATCCAAGGATTTCCTCTGTTTCAGTTTTATCTGACCAAACCATGACACTAAAGAAAAGGATAAAACAGATTCAATAAAAGCCCGATAAAACATTGTCATTATGGTTCGGTCAATTTGGAAGCGTGCAAGTTTTCTCAAGCAATGCAAATGTTGCTGACCCTTTTTGCACACCCTTTCACAGTTCTCTTCAAACTTTAAATTACTATCAATAATCGTCCCAAGATATTTGTACGATTGTACACATTCGGTGGTCTGGCCTTTTAGTACAGTGACTTTGTGCCTGGGAGTTTTCCTCCTAAAGTCTATAATCATGTCTTTAGTTTTTGTCGTATTCAGCTGCAGGTAGGAATCCTCACACCAGTGAACAAAATCATCAACTACTGGGCCGTGGCCACTCTCACCATCCTGGAGGAGACTGACAACAACTGAATCATCAGCATACTTTATAATGTGTCTGTTGTCATGTCTGCTCCGACACATGTTTGTGTACAGGATGAAGAGTAGTGATGACAACACACACCCCTGAGGAGAGCCAGTAGAAGAACACTTTAGGTCAGACAATGTACCATTGACCCTTACTGTCTGTGTCCTGTTGGTTAAGAAATCCAGAATCCAACCCACCAGATTATTACTCAAATCAAATTGTTGCAGGAGCCTTTCAACTAAAATATGAGGTTGGATTGTATTAAAGGTGGAGGAAAAGTCCACAAATAAAAGCCTGGCGTGTGTCCCATTAAAATCCAGATGTTTAAAAAGCATGTTAAACAGAGTGACAGTGGCATCCTCCACTCCTCTGTGAGGCCTATAGGCAAACTGCAAAGGATCCAATGCCTGCTCAGTCTGCTTTAGGACCTCACATCTGACCAGTTTTTCAAAAATTTTCATTAAAATTGAAGTCAAAGCAACTGGTCTAAAGTCGTTTACTGTTTTAGGACAGCTGGATTTTGGAACGGGAACAACCACGGCTTCTTTCCAGATCTTAGGCACATGTTGTGTCTGTAAGGACTTATTGAAAATGTAATGAAATATAGGACTCAGTTCATGTGCACAGGACTTTACCAAGCGCCCACATATATTATCAGGGCCCTGACTTTTGTTCACTTTTACAGCGCAGAGCTCCCTTTTAACATCCTGCACCTCAATATTAAAGTGCTGATTGTCTTTGAGTTTCTGTTTCAAATCTTGGGTTTCAGTGCTAAAATCAAAGGAGTCAAAACGACCATAAAAACAATTAAGAGCATTAGCCAGCTCTGTGTCTGAATTAAAACCATCTAAAAACACACGATTACTGCGCTCTGTGCTCTGAAGGCCTGCAATAGTTTTCATACTGGCCCAGGCTGAACCAAGTTTCTTTGTTGCCATCTTGCTTTCCAACTCTGATTTATAATTCTGTTTTGCTCTTAAAATTTCGGCCTTCAGCTCTTTTGTGGCAACCTGTAGCTCAGAAACAGACCCCTGTTTAAAGGCAAGTGCTTTCCTCTGTAAGCATGATTTAACTGATTTTGTAACCCATGGCTTGTTGTTGGGATATATTTTGACACGTTTATGTGGAACAATCGTATTTTTACAGAAAGCCATGTATGAGCATGTGACGTCCACCAAAGAGTCCAAATCATCCCCGCAGGACAGTGTGAACATCTCCCAGTCTGTACAGTTAAAGCATTCCTGGAGGCAGTGCACTGAATCCTCTGTCCACACATCTATGTCTCTGGTCTCCACCTTGCCTCTTCTGAGAGCAGTTTTATATGTGGGCAGCAAATGTACACAGTTGTGATCTGAGGATTCTACAGGAGGAAGGGGGAGTGATTTATAGGCCCTCTCTATGGATCCATAGCACAGGTCCAATGTCTTTTTTCGCCTGGTTGGGCAGGAGACATACTGATAAAAGTTTTTAAGTGTCTTCTTTCAAGAAACATGGTTAAAATCCCCAAGAATAAAGTTTGGTGCCTCTGGAGAAATTGACTGCAGCCGCTGCACCACATCAAAGACGGTGCTGGAGGCGGAGTCAGCGTCTGCCCTCGGGTGGATGTGCACAGTCGTGATGAAAAGCTGGGGGAACTCGCGAGGCAAATAAAAGGGGCGTAGTGACACAGACAGAAGCTCCACATCGGGTGTACAGATGCGCTCTCTGACCGTGACAGATGTGCAGTACTGTTTATTAATATATACACATACGCCACCCCCTGACGCTTCCCCGTTACCTCTTCCTGCCGATCAGAGCGGAGTGGGGCTCCAAAGCCGTCAATCCACAGGTCCGCGTCCCGGTCATGCGCATTAAGCCAAGACTCGGTATAAGCCATGACACAGCAGTTGTTAAAGTCCTTCTGGTAGCGTACATTCCCTTGAATTTCATCCACCTTGTTCCTCAGAAATTGTACGTTCCCAAAAATCATAGAAGGAAGAGGAATGTTACCAAACTGATGTCTTCTCGGGCGTAATTTCACGCCTCCACGCTTTCCGCGTTTCCTTCTCCCGTCTCTCTTTTCACCGCTGTGTCCATGAACGTCTCTCAAAATAAAGTCTGGCAGTTGTGGCTTAGACTCAATCACAGACACTGCATCAACCGTGTTTAAATGCAGCAACATGTCCCTGGAATAATGTATTCTGCCCGCCATGATCCCAATCGCGCTCACCTCAGAGACAAAGAGCCGGTGGAAAAGTAGCAGCAGTGCAAAAAAGGGGAGGAAATCTATATTGATGGAACCAGGGAGCTCTTCGCCATACAGTCCACAAACATTCCAGGACAAAAACGACACAGAGAATTTTGTTAAAAACACATTAAAGTGCATAAAAACAGACACACAGACGACGGACTTTTTTCACCAGCTGCTGGTCGCTGCGTGTGCATGCGCCCTTTTAACAACTGCAATCAAGCAGTTGCTAGCGATAACTAGCAATGAGTCTTACAGCGCTGTGGAGGAATTTTGGCCCACTCACCTTTGCAGAATTGTTGTAATTCAGCCACATTTTATGGTTTTCGAGCATGAACTGTCTTTTTAAGGTCATGCCACAGCATCTCAGTCAGATTCAGGTCAGGATTCAGGATCATTGTCGTACTGCAGAACCCATTTCAGCTTGAGATCACGAACAGGTGGCCGGACATTCTCCTTCAGGATTTTTTGGTAGACAGCAGAATTCATGGTTCCATTTACCACAGCAAGTCTTCCAGGTCCTGAAGCTGCAAAACAGCCCCAGACCATCACACTACCACTGTGGTATACGTACAGTATATCACTCATATATTCCATACCTACATTTGTTAGAGCATGTGGAAATGTTTGGGACAGAATATACAAAGGAACTTCACACCTCTGAAAGAACAAAGGAATCTCACCGCCGTGTGAAGACTCATGACATCACAGGACGCCATGGCAACAGACTCGACACCTAAAGCGAGAGGGGGAGTTCCCATCACCTCCCAAGACAGGGAGAGGGGATGGCAGGACAATGGGGATTAAGATAACGGGGAGATGTTACCTTTTTCAATGAGTGGCTCTGACGTCAGCTGTTTCAATGAGTGGTGCTATGCGTGCTTGTATTTAACCAGCGAGCGAAGCAGAGTTCTTTCTCTTGCCTTCTGCCAAGCTCTGCACCAGATGAGACAAGATAGAAGAGTTTGTTCATTAAAGACTCTACTTTTGTGATACAAAACCGCCTCGTTATTTCCAGCTCTTCTACACTGGTGACCTTGACGCGAGTATGGACCTGAGGCGTTCTTCAAGCGACTCATCCGCGGCGAATCTGACTTACGCCAGCGGCAACGCAGACGACGGAACAAGCAGACAGCTGTTCCCCCTGGCAGAAGGTACCGCGAGAGCTCAACCGAGCTCCAGCACTGCCGTGAGAGCCGAGGCAAGGCACTCTCACCCGGCGGGCACAACATTGATGGTGTGCACGAACGCCGTCGCTGTCCAGCTGCCAGACTTCTGGCAAGAAGACCCCGCCTCTTGGTTTCTACAGGCTGAAGCCCAGTTCATACTGGCGGGCATCACAGCAGACGATACAAAATTCTACCATATCGTCTCCAAGCTCGACTTCGCCACTTCGAGGTGTGTGCGGAGCTTGATCCGGCGACCACCGGCCCGGGACAAGTATGAGACGCTCAAGGCGACCATCGTGGCGAACTATGTCCCACCAGCGGAGGAAAGAGCCGAGAGGATCCTGGCGATCTACGGCCACAAAGGGGGCAATCCGAAGGCCCTCATGGAGGATTTGCTGCAGCTTAAGGAGGAGGACAACGACAATTTCCTTTTCCAGTTTATTTTCCTCAGCACGCTTCCACCACACATGAGAGGGACACTCACCAATATGAAGTGCGACACCCACCAAGACTTCCGCACACTGGCCAGCGAGGCTTATCGGCTCGTCAACGCCTGCAAGGAGCGGACACCTACAGCGGCATCCGCGGACCTCAAAACTGACGCCCCGAGCCATGGAGAGCCACAACCCACGGTGACAGCGGCGCGGCCCAAGCGTAACAAACAGATCGACGTCTGTTATTATCACCAACACTTCGCCGAGAAAGCCCACAAATGCGTTCCCCCCTGCAAGTTCACGATGTCGGGAAAACGCCCAAGCCGAGGGCCGTTAACGGCAGCGGTTCTCGGCGAGAAAAACAAGCTGTTATACGTGACGGATGGACACACAGGCAAGCAGTTCCTCATCGACACGGGAGCTCAGCTGAGTTTCATCATGCCCTCCCACGCAGATCGAGCCATGGGCACCCGGGGCAATGGAGCAGTGGCAGCCAACGGTTCGGACATCGACACGTTCGGTGAAAAGAGCCTGCACCTCCTCATTCACGGCCGCAGCTACAGATGGACATTTGTTGTAGCGGCGGTGAGTTTTAACTTGTTAGGCGCTGATTTTCTATGTGCACATGGGTTATTAGTTGATCTAGCAAATAGGCGCCTGGTTAATGCACTATCTTTTGCTTCTATTCCATGCTCAGCTCGAGTCTCTCCACCACCTGTGCAGGCCAACGTCACCACGGCAGGAGGTAAGTTTGAGCAACTCCTCACCCAATTTCCAGCACTCACAACCCCCAAATTTTCAGCCACTGTAGCCAAACACGGGGTTAAACACTTCATTCCAACAACGGGACCTCCCGTTTTTGGCAAAGCTCGCCGCTTAGACGCGGCCAAGCTCAACATAGCAAGGGACGAATTTGCAGCTCTTGAAAAATTAGGCATTTGCCGACGTTCAAAGAGCCCTTGGGCTTCACCACTTCACATGGTTCTGAAATCCGACGGTTCTTGGAGACCGTGCGGAGATTACCGCAGATTAAACAACGCTACAGCGCATGACCGCTACCCCATCCCTCATATACAGGATTTTTCACTGCATTTAGCGGGCGCGCGCATTTTTTCAAAGATAGACTTAGTCCGCGGTTATCACCAAGTTCCAGTCCGAGCTGAAGACATTCCTAAAACAGCGGTTATAACCCCTTTCGGCCTTTTTGAATTCCTGCGAATGCCTTTCGGCCTCAACGGTGCTGCTCAGACTTTTCAACGTATGATGGACGCAGTCTTACGCGACCTCCCATTTGTTTTCGTCTACCTCGACGACATGCTGGTAGCCAGCTCATCGGAGGAAGAGCACGAGCAGCATCTCACTACCGTTTTTCAGAGCCTAGAAGAGCACGGATTAATAATTAATCCAGCCAAATGCAAATTCGGCGTATCGCAAATTGATTTTTTGGGACACAGAGTCTCCCCGAAAGGGGCAGCTCCGCTTCCAGACAAAATTCATGCGATAGAAGGTTTTCCACGGCCCCAAACGGTCAAATCGCTACAGGAATTTTTGGGGATGGTTAATTTTTACAACCGTTTCCTCTCTCATGCAGCTCAGCTCATGCAGCCCCTATATGACGCGCTTAAAAAAAAGAAAGCTTCCAACGCGGTCGAATGGACCCCGGAACGCGAACGCGCTTTTGCGGAAGCTAAAAACGCCCTAGCTAACGCCACAATGTTAGTCCATCCAGATCCCTCGGCCTGCATTGCTCTAACCACAGATGCTTCAGACTTGGCCATAGGGGCAGTTGTAGAACAACTTGTCAAGGGGGTCTGGCAACCTTTAGCATTTTTTAGCAAATCGCTAAACCCGACGGAACGCAAATACAGCACTTTTGACAGGGAGCTGCTGGCGCTCCATTTATCCATCCGCCACTTCCAGTTTTGGTTAGAAGGGCGGAGTTTCACGGCTTTTGTGGACCATAAACCGCTCACTTTTGCTATGGCTAAAATTTCAGAACCTTGGTCGGGCAGACAACAAAGACAGCTAGCTGCGATTTCAGAGTTCACCACAGACATTCGACATGTAGCGGGCAAACTTAACGTAGTAGCGGACTGTCTCTCTCGCGCTGTGGCACCGCCAGAGCACGAGGAGACAGATTACACTGCTTCAGCAGCTGAGCTTTTCTCTAACGCAAACACATATGCAGCACCTATCCATGAAGGGATAGATTATGCAGCCATGGCGGAAGAACAAGGTAGTGATGCGGACGTGCGCGCGCTCCTGTCTGGACCAACAGGGTTAAGGCTGGAGGAAAAAGGGGTGCGCGACGGCGTGCCCCCCCTATTATGCGATGTTTCAACCGGCCGACCTCACCCGTTAGTACCAGCTGCTTGGCGCCGCCACATTTTCGACGCAATTCACTCCCTCGCGCACCCAGGTGTGCGCGCCTCGGTCAAAATGGTTGCCGAAAAGTTTGTGTGGCCAGGCCTGCGCAAAAACGTAAAAGAATGGGCAAAAACTTGCATTCCTTGTCAGCGCGCCAAAGTACACAAACACACAAAAGCCCCTCTGGAGCCTTTTCCAATCCCTGCTAGAAGGTTCGACCACATTCATGTCGACCTCGTGGGGCCGCTGCCTTCCTCCCAGGGTTTCACACACCTGCTAACAATGATAGACCGCACCACACGCTGGCCAGAGGCAGTCCCTCTAGCGGCAACTACAGCGGAGGAAGTCGCTCGCGTTTTTCTAACAAATTGGGTGGCACGTTTCGGCGTCCCATCAGACATCACGTCAGATAGGGGGCCTCAATTTGTCTCAGAGCTCTGGTCAGCCATGTCCAACAGTTTAGGGGCAACAATTCACTGTACCACCGCTTATCACCCTCAGGCTAATGGGTTATGCGAGCGTTTTCACAGGTCCTTAAAGGCCGCCCTCAGGGCCTCATTAACGGACACAAATTGGGTAAATAAACTTCCCTGGGTTTTATTGGGGTTGCGTGCGGCACCTAAAGAGGATTTAGACGCTTCCCCTGCAGAATTAGTCTTTGCTCAGCCTATCAGACTCCCAGGTGAATTTTTACCAGAAAACCCGGAACCAGGGCACCTCCCAGTCCCAAGGTTTTTAGGCAGTAACAGTCCGGACTCTCTCCACGGTCCAGCTCATCACTCCTTTCCGCGAGTTTTTGTTCCTCAAACTTTAAAAAACGCTGAGTTTGTTTTTGTTAAGCATGAAGCTCTAAAACCAACGTTACGCCCAGTATACGATGGCCCGTATAGAGTGCTGGAAAATGGTGACAAACACTTTGTGCTTGATTATGGGGATAGAAATGAAACGGTCAGCATTGACAGACTCAAACCTGCCTTCTTGTTGAGAGACGAACCCGCACAGCTGGCTCGAGCACCTCGGCGAGGTAGACCCCCCAAGGAAAAAGTCTCAGCCCCCAGGCAGGGAACAGATAATCTCTCTCCTTCCCACACTGCAGATTCCTCACAACAAGGTCCCAGCAGGACGCCTAAACCGACCTACAGCAGCTTTGGGAGAAGATTGAAACCCAGACTACACAGGGACTGATTACACCACTCTGCAAATTTTCGCTAATTGTGCCGCAACAGTTTAGGACTGATTTATGATTATACTATGCTGTTATGTTTTCACTGAACTCTCTTAGGAGCATGGCTGCTTGAAAGTTTCTTCTGTGGCAATGGCTGTAACACGTAGTATGTCTTAGTAATTACCCTAGACTGTGAATCTTTCTGTGTTCCTTCATAGTTGTTTGGGGGGCCTGTCGTATATATCACTCATATATTCCATACCTACATTTGTTAGAGCATGTGGAAATGTTTGGGACAGAATATACAAAGGAACTTCACACCTCTGAAAGAACAAAGGAATCTCACCGCCATGTGAAGACTCATGACATCACAGGACGCCATGGCAACAGACTCCTCCAAACACCTTTACCCCCCTAAAGCGAGAGGGGGAGTTCCCATCACCTCCCAAGACAGGGAGAGGGGATGGCAGGACAATGGGGATTAAGATAACGGGGAGATGTTACCTTTTTCAATGAGTGGCTCTGACGTCAGCTGTTTCAATGAGTGGTGCTATGCGTGCTTGTATTTAACCAGCGAGCGAAGCAGAGTTCTTTCTCTTGCCTTCTGCCAAGCTCTGCACCAGATGAGACAAGATAGAAGAGTTTGTTCATTAAAGACTGCACTTTTGTGATACAAAACCGCCTCGCTATTTCCGGCTCTTCTACAACCACCACCATATTTTACTGTTGGTATGATGTTCCCTTTCTGAAATGCTGTGTTACTTTTACGCCGGATGTAATGGTCACACACACCTTCCAAAAAGTTCAACTTTTGTCTTGTCAGTCCACAGAGTATTTTCCCAAAAGTCTTGGAGATCATCAAGACGTTTTCTGGCAAAACTGAGATGAGCCTTTGTTCTTTTTGCTCAGCAGTTGTTTTCATCTTGGAACTCTGCCATGCAGGCCATTTTTTTCCAGTCTCTTTCTTATGGTGGAGTCATGAACACTGATGTTAACTGAGGCAAGTGAGGCCTGCAGTTCTTTGGATGTTGTTGTGGGGTCTTTTGTGACCTCTTGGATGGGTCATCACTGCGCTCTTGGGGTAATTTTGGTCGGCCAGCCACTCCTGGGAAGGTTCACCACTGTTCCATGTTTTCACCATTTGTGGATAATGGCTCTCACTGTGGTTCGCTGAAGTTCCAAAGCTTTAGAAATGGCTTTGTAACCTTTTACAGACTGATAGATCTCAATTACTTTGTTTCTCATTTGTTCTTGAATTTCTTTGGATCACAGCATGATGTCTAGCTTTTGAGGATGTTTTGGTCTACTTCACTTTGTCATGCAGGTCCTATTTAAGTGATTTCTTGATTGACAACAGGTGTGGCAGTAATCAGGCCTGGGTGTGGCTAGAGAAATTGAACTGAGCTTTCCAAAGATGTGATAAACCATAGTTAATTTATGTTTTAATGGGGGGGGGGGCGATCACTTTTTCCACACAGGGTTATATAGGTTTGGATTTTTTTTTTCCCCTTAATAATAAACACCTTCATTTAAAAACTGCATTTGGGGTTTACTTGTGTTATCTTTGTCTAATTTTTAAATTTGTTTGATGATCTGAAACATTTAAGTGTGACAAACATCCCAAAAAAATGAGAAATCAGGAAGGGGGCAAACACTTTTTCACACCACTGTAACTGAAAAAAATGACTTTGAACCATTAATTCTTAGCAGAAATACAAAAAAAAGTGAAAAAAAAAAAACAGATACATTTTCAGCTGTTTTCTCATAGATTTTCAGCTTCTTTCTCATAAATTTGATATTTTTTTCCTGCAACATTTTCTGTTTCCTTTAACTTTTTTCATGAATTTGCAACGTTCCTTGGATGATGGTTAAACTTTTATTGTCTAAATAATTGTAATCTGCACTTTTTAAATTTTTTTAAATTGGCAACGTCAATTACACTGGTCAACACCAAATTTATTGTTTTGTTTTAGCTGTTTTTTTTTAGCTGATTTAGGACAGTTTTGATGTGCTGAATCCAAAAATCTCATTGGTTTTGCTCAATCAGGTCAACTATTTGAACTATGGCCACATGTTTTCTTACGTTTTTGTTTACATGTATGGGTATTTTCGCTTTATATGATGCAAAATTCTTTTTTATTTCTTGAAATTCTCTGAATTTTGGACAATGATGATGTAATATTCAATTTACACGTACTTACCTTTATCAATGTCTGCTATTCAATTTACAGTACAACTGTACAACTGCTGTACAACTGCTTATAAAAACCTGAACTGATGGAGAGAAACAGATGTCATTTTGGGATTCAGCGGTGCAAAACTGTCTTAAATCAGTTGAAAACACACAGACAACTTACCAAAAAATTATTTTTGTTATGTTGTGTAATCATTTTATTCTTGCATATTTGCACCTGATTTACATTTCAGTGTTTGTATTGAATACCCCCATCCCCTTTGTTTAATGTTACTGATCTCAAGAGCCACTGCAGACTGGGGTGGGGGTGGGGGTCATTAGGAGCGCTGAAATCAGTTTAAAGGAAAAAAGTGGGATGGTAACTGAGTCTAAAAGAAACCTTCACGTGGTTTATGGCCATCAGAGCACTGCAGCATGACAAAATAATAATTGTATCAGCTTCTGTCAGCCATACATCCACCCTGACAGCCTGACATTGGAGCGACATTGGCTTCTGACAGGGAGGAATCACTGTCTACAGCCCTCACACACACGAGGGCTTTGTCAGTGTCATCAGATATTTTACACCCAGACTTTTCTGCTGACTCGGCCTTTCCACTACCTTCCCCTCACTCTCTCTCCATTCATCCCTCCCTGTCATTTAAGGCTCGCTCTACCAAGGTGGTGTCGATCGAGGAGTTGTGTCAACAGCACACAAACACTCGGGTGACATCAGCCAAACAGAGTGTTTTGTGAGGTGGACGCACAGAGCTTCTGTTCTGTTTTAGGTGGGCCCTGCTGAGCTTTTCCAGGCCATCATTGTGTTGGAGCTTGGATGGATGGTGCAGGCGATGGCAGTTTAACTTTTTCCCGGAGAAAGCTGTTTTGATCTGTTATGGTTAACGTTGCTTTAAAGAGCTCTTCTTTTGCACCTTTTCCACATGTTGACACACTCCCCTTTTCTGTGGCATGCTTTGGTCCAAACGCCTCAGGGTTTAAAGACCGCAGTACCATCGTGACTCTAAAGGTGTGTTCAGATCAAACGCAAATGGGTGAATTTTTTGCACGGCGTGATTACATTTTAACTCAATGTAAAGACGTGAGTTGGCATGAATTCACAGGCTGAGTTGCCTTTTTAACTTCTGCAGCTGTGCTCACCCTGCTGTGGAAATCCCCAAAACACCGTCATGCTTAGCTTTATATTATCCAACAGGGTCTCACCTGAAAAAATTGTTCCTGCTTCTAAAATTTCACCTGGATGATGGCTGTTCACACTGCTAGCCTGCTAGCCTTGTTAGCACATCTGTGGTAGGAGTCCGTGGGTAAAGAACTCCGACATCCTGATTCAGCTGCAGAGCTCCCGGTCCTTCTGTCTCCAGGTGGGTGTCAGTCTCATTTTCAAACTAGTTTACTCTCCAATGGTGATACTTTTACTCCGGTGACGGCAGAATCTCAAGGCTAGTGCTATAATGGCAGCACAGTGGCGGAGTGGTTAGCACTGTGGCGGCACAGCAACTCACCCTTGGCCGGGGGATCCTGGGTTCGATGCCAGCCCCCAACCAACAGTGATCTGTGTGGAGTTTGCATGTTCTCCCCGTGTCTGCGTGGGTTTACTCCGGGATTTCTCCGGTTTCCTCCCACATACCAAAAACATGCAAGTTAGGTTCATTGGAGACTCTAAAGTGGCCCCAGGTGTGAATGTTTGTGTGAAAGGGTTGGGCGCCGCCCCAGTGGCTGCCTCATCCACTCGTGTGGCTGCCCTGTAATTTCCCCATCGTGGGACTAATAAAGGAATCTAAATCTATCCCTTGGACGTGCACGCGCGAGATTTGTGTGTGCTCGCCTCTTTCCAGTGACTTTGTATGTAGTTGCACCACCTGTTCACATTTGGTCTGAACGCACCTTAAGACAGGGGTTGGCAACCTGTACTACACAGAGAACCGCTTTGAGTGATTTTTGTCTAAAGAAAAAATCTCCACGGAGCCACAAAAATATCAGAGCCTGAAAACTGAAGTAAAACAGCCAAGTTAGAAGTACAACCTGACAACATCAGAACTTAAAGAGTTTTTGCTCAGAAATTTCCAGCTTTTTTGATTGAAAATTTTTCATGTTTTTCTCAGAAAATTACATTTTCTGGTAAATTTTTCATTAGTTGCAAAAAATTTTGAATTTGTGTGGGTTTTTTCCTCATTAGACTGTAATGTTTTTGCAACTTTTTTGAATAAATGTGCTGTGCTTTTTTTCGTAAATTTGGCACATTTTTCTTGGAAAATGTGTTACCCTTGTGGAGTAAAATACAAGACTTTTTAATGTAAATTGTGTAATTTTTCACAATAAAATTGTAACTTCTTTCAGTGGCTTTGTTCTCACAAAAACTGCTTTTTTGGTTTAAATTTGTTACTTTTTCAGGTAAAAATGTTGCCTTTGTCATTTTTTCTAACGAAAGATAAGATATGATACAGTAAACCTTTATTAGTCCCACAATGGGGAAATTACAGGATTGCAGCAGCAAAGGGACAGCAGCACTCAGAGCAATAGTAAATATGATAATAAATAAGATTAAAAAATTGGGTAGGAAAACAGTATATGTACATACTATATACACAGTGCAAGAGCATTACAGTTAAATGGTATTTACAGCATTACAGTTAACTTGACCACATATGTTGCTCTTAGATGTTTTTTGCGGTAGCTGTTGCTAGCAACATCTAGCTTGCACCTGTCCACTAGTGATGCTTTATTTATTCATTCTTGAAGGTAAATTTACGTTCAGGTTTGCGATCTGAGCTAGGAGCTAGCCAGCTAAGATCAGCAATAGTGACAAGATGAAAGCGGAGCTAACTGCAGCTCTTGGACATTTAAAGAGACAGGCACTGAAACCAACCCTTCTGAGGAAGGCTGCAGAAGATGATTGTTAGAAAAATACTCGATTCTCTGATTGAAAAATCCAAGAACAAGCCTGAGATTTCTTCAATTTAAAGATGGAACATTTATTTGGAGGTCACATTTAAAGCAAGTAGCGCTGGGTGCAGCGTGACGCAGCTCCCTCTGTAGCGTTGCCACACTCACCACGACTTCCGGGTGCGACATACATTTGTCTTCTCGGGTTGGCGGGTCGGACCAACCCCCTGTACAACAGGATGGGCTTGTATGCGACCGTCTGATTGGCCAGTTTAACTCTGACGTGAACAGGCCATCCGCTGTTCACGTTACCGATCTCCTAAAATGTACTATCAAACATGTGTGTGAGAATGTTGGTTTGGGTGTGCAACTAATGTATTAGACCTGACTATAATAAGAGAGAGAGAGAGAGAGAGAGAGAGAGAGAGAGAGCTCTGTAGCTCTGCCTAATTCCAGTTTACCAGAGTTTAGCACCACATATTTGTTCATAAGCATGCAAACAGAATATGTATGGAATCTGTGTAGAGCATAATGGGAGATTACCTACAGAATTATTATTTTGGCACGCTAACTTTCCATTAACCCTTTCACTGATTCACAATGATATTGTAATAATTAAATAATTAAAGAGAATTTGACCAACATACACCACAGCTATACATGCAGACCTGTGGGAGCTGTCAACATGTGGGAACAGGGCAGTAAATGGGATTTTAAAAAGTGCTTGTTTTTGACTGGAACGGTTCCAGTATTTAACCATTCTTGTACGTGAAACACAAAAAGTCTGTGTAAGCTGTGCTGATGGTAACCTCCAACACAGACTTGCTCAGTGTGTCGGCGCCCCATGCTGCTTCTTTGAGACAATGCGTCTCTCCACAGGGTGCAGGTCGTAAACACAGCAGCTCTATGATTTGAGGCGAGGAGAGTGCCAGTGTGTGTTGTTCACGTAGGAGCTGAACGCCAAGTGCACAGAGGGCTAAGCATGGCCTCATAAAATACAAATAAGCTACTTGGTGCACAAAAAGTTAGGAAAACACATTTTTATCCCATTAAGGGATTATGTGATGGAGACATGGCTTTTGAAAATTTTAATCACTGCAAGTGTTCTGTGCCAAAACACTTTAATGGCCCGGTCTTCAGCTTTCATGTAAATGTCAATCTGCTCACAACAAAAACTGCTTTGTAGTTGTTCAAATCCATTGTCTAATGTTTTATTTGACTTTAAAGAGACTTTTTTTAATAAGGGAGAGGTGGTGAATCAGCTGTAACAGGGTCTTAAGTGCAGCACGGTGGTGCAGTGGTTAGCACTGCGGCCGCACAGCAACTCACCCTTGGCCGGGGGATCCTGGGTTCGATCCCAGCCCCCGACCAACAGTGATCTGTGTGGAGTTTGCATGTTCTCCCCGTGTCTGCGTGGGTTTACTCCAGCCCCCGCCCCCGCGACCCGAAAAGGATTTAGCGGAAGAAGATGGATGGATGGATGGAGGGTCTTAAGTGGGGGATTGCTTATTTTTTACCAAGGGAAAAAAATAAGTCACCAACTTATCATGAGGTATAAATGTAAATAATGTGCATATCTGAAAGAATTAAGCTGCAAAAAAATACAATAAAAATGCCAGTTAAAAAATTAAGAAGTCACAGATTACAATTTAATTACAGAGGATAACGATTTAACAAGCAACCAGACAAATGATGCAAGTTTAAAAGAAAAAAGTTGTAAAGTGTAAAGTTGAACATTTACAGGGAAAAGGTTGAAAATTTATGACAAAAAACATGAAAATTCACTGGAAAAATGTATGCAAGCAATGGCTTTTCAGGAAATCAGTTGTGAATTTAGAGAAAAATCACAAATGTAGAAGAAAAAAATTGCAAATTTACAACAATTTCTTTTTTAATTTGCAAGAAAAAAAGTTGAAAACTTAGAAGAAAATTTTTGAAAACTTACAAGATAAAACTTTCAATTGTATGAGAAAAGAATTGAACTTTCACAGGGGAAAAAAGTTGCAAATTTACAAGAGAAAAGCTGAAAATCTATGATATCTAAGAAAAAAGTTGAACATTTACAGGAAAAAAGTATAAAATTTATGAGAAAAAAATTGAACATTCAGAGGAAAAATTTATGCAAGAAATAGCTGAAAAAATTCAAAAGAAAAATCACATTTTTTGAAGAAACAGTTGAAAATTTACAAGAAAAAAAATTAAAATTTACAAAAAATTGAAAATTTACAAAAACAAATTTAAAGATTTACAAGAAAAAAGTATTACATTTACGAGAAAAAAATTATAATATAAAGCTTCTTGTCATGGATGCGCCTCTCTATGCGCGCTAGACTATAGTGTGACATTTTATTTCAACAAAAAGACAAAATCAAAACAGTGCATGACGAACAAGAATCACAAATAAGGTAAACTTACAGCCAAACACTCTGGAGTCGAAATCGCCCTTCGAGTGCAAGTAGGGAAAAAAGGCAGAGGAGTAGTCCAGTTACATCCATACATGACTGCCGCGAGGAACAAAGAGCAGACAGTGCTTAAATAACAAACAGACAAATGAGGCACAGGTGCAGGGAGCAGAGTCAGCAAGTGACCTGATTAAACAATTACATGCAGCTGAGCTGGCAGGGAGGCAGCCTGGGTAAAAGGTGGGCGTGACTGGCAAGAGGGAAAGGGCTCAGAGACAAAACAAACCAAAATATATACACAGAACTGCCAACAAAATAATAACACACAAAAAAATACTCAAAACTACAAAAGGAAGTCTGAGCGATGTTCTCAGCAGCATGACAGATCCCCCACCCCCAAGGGGTGGACACCACACACCCCAAGTAACACCAAAAGGACCCCTCCCCCCAGAGAAGGAGTACAGCAAAACATAACCCAGGGAGGGAGGTGGGGGAACAGGATAAGGAGGGAAAACACAATACAGTACATAACCCGCACCTGCGCCCAATCAGACCCCATGGCCCCCACAGTCCCACAACTCCAGGGTTCGGGTGGCCGGCCGAAGCCCCAGGCCAGCCGGGCGGCAAGGTAGTATGAGTCGGGTGGCCTGCTGGAGAATATGGGCCACCCAACCCAGTGACTCAGTCTATCAGGCGGCCGGCCCTAGTTTTTTAGCCACCAGGTCCGCAGGGATGACCCAGGAGGCGGTTGCCCCACAGGAAGGCCCAATGACGGAAAGCAGGGCCAGAGAAGGGGAACCATGATGGCGTCTGGCTGAGGATCTGCAGCACCTACGATGGCCCCAGGCTGGAGCTTTGTAGCACCTGCAGTGACTCTGGGCTGGAGCTTAGTAGCACCCGCGGTTGCTCCGGGCTGGAACACAGCTGCACCCTCAGTGGCTCCAGGCTGGAGCACAGCTGCACCCTCGGTGGGCCCTGGCTGGGGCAATGTTGCACCCATGACGGACGGGCCAACCCGCAAGCACACCAGGCCGAGGACGCGGTCAATCAGAGGGACCCCAGGGGAGGGCGAAGGAGGAGGGACCCTGACGACCTTGGCAGGGGGAGCTGGACCCACAATGTCATCAGATGGTTGGCCTGGATCCACGGAGGCATCAGGTGGTGATGGTTCTTCCCCGGCAACCCTAGGAGAAGGCTCAGGAAAAACACTGAGGAGAACGTGGTTAGGGTCGCTTGCAGTGTTGGTGGGCTGCACGGTGGCGCAGTGGTTAGCACTGCGGCAGCACAGTTTACCCTTGGCCGGGGGATTGTGGGGATCGTGGGATCGTGGGTTCGATCCCAGCCCCCGACCAACAGTGATCTGTGTGGAGTTTGCATGTTCTCCCCGTGTTGCGTGGGTTTACTCCGGGATTTCTCCGGTTTCCTCCCACATGCCAAAAACATGCATGTTAGGTTAATTGGCTGTTCTAAATTGTCCCTAGATATCTGTTTCCTATAGGCCCTTAGAATAGAGGGTTAGTATTAATGAAAGCGCTTTGAGTAGTCTTTGTGACTAGAAAAGCGCTATATAAGTGCGGGTTAGTTAGTAGTTAGTTAGTGTCGGAGCCCGGCGAGGTGAGCTCAGGTGCAGCTGAGGGCTGCACCCGACTCTCCTCACCAAGAGCCAGACAAGATCTCTCCAATATAGACATGAGCAAAACAAAAGATGTCACTTGCCTGAGCTTGAGTTCCATCGCCATCCAGGACTCCGTTGATCCTAGTGATGATGATGCCTCGGGCCTCGCCTCCTGGAGGTCCAGCTTTGGTTCCCACTCTGCTGCGGTAGCCTCTGCAGCAGGCATGATGGTGATTGCAGTCCAATTGTCCCCAGATGAAGAGGCCCTCACTGGTGACTCGCCCGGCGTGGCACCTGGGGGTCGGCTTCACGCTGGCACTGGAGTCGAATCTTCCAGGGCCACAGGCTCCTCCTTCGTCCGGTGGCTCAGTTACGGGGCCAGTGGAAACTCGGGAAGGACAGGAGGAGACACGAAGAGAGCTGGTGAGTTAAAGGTGGCTGCAGCAGGTGGAGAGAGCTCAGGGGACTGCATTCCCAGAGTCTCTCTACCAGGGATAAGGCAAGACAGTTCATCAAAATTGGAAGTAGAATTAAAAGAAACTTGCCTGTTCACCTGGTGAGGGATGTTGCCTGCTGCAGCTGGTGATGTGTCACCTCTCTCCGTGGCTACAGTGATCCTGGGCCCCTCTGTAGATTGTCGAGGAGCCGCCCCTGTAGACACTGGAACGGGTGTCGCTGGTGGAAAAATGGAGCACCTTTTGACAGCAGGAAGAGGCACCGAGGGAATGGGCCTCGCAGCAGTAATGGAAGGGGGTTGGGCTGACAACACATCCGGAAAGGAAAAAGAAGAACAAGAAACTGCTGCGGGAATAGCCAGGCTTGGTGTTCAGGAAGAGGCTGTCCAAGAGGTGGAATTCTTCCGGCGGCCCGGGGCAGGGCGACGCTGTAGCCGTGGAGCTGCTGGAGAAGGCGAAGAGGAGGCAGACGGCATTGGCGGGAGTGGAGGAAGAGAGAGGCTTAGAAAAAAGTTGAAAAAAAAAAGAAAAAAGTTGAAAATTTGCAAGAAAAAAGTTGCATTATTTACAAGAAAACAGTTGAAACTTTTTAAGAAAAAAACAACTGAAAATTCACAAGAAAAATCTATGACAAAAATGGAAAATGCAGTGTTTCCTCTGGTGACATTTCTGGGTGGTGGCCCGCCTTGCCAGAAAAATTACTGCCGCACTTATGAGGATATATGAATTTAAGAAAAATATATGAAGCAATGACTATCCGCAAGCACGCACACAAACAACGCACGTGGCCATCATCTGTGCGGAGTTTAGAAGTGCCCCGCCCACGCGAGCTTTCCAGTCAGTCACTAGGCAGAGTGTCTCGCTAGCGTGACTGTCCGAGAGAAACATGAGTAAAGTACTTTAAACATGGAAAAAAATCAGAAGAGGTATGTAAGCACTGGAGGCATAATCATGGTTTTAACCCGCTGGAAACGGGATCAATAACTGAAGAGTCGCTTAGCTAGGAGATGTGGTTAGAATTCATATGCAGCCGCCTCATATGAAGTTAAAGGCAAGGGGGACTGATGAATTACTGAGGATATATTTCACCAGCCACTACAATATTAAGTTATGTTCCCAATTATGTACCTGGCAAGTTAAGATGACCGAAATTCACCAAGTCAGTGACTTTAATCCATCAGCAGGCTCCAGACAAACCAAACGTGCCAACGTTTGGACTTCAAAATAAGGGAGGTTTTTCCTGCTGTCTGGTTGGTGAGGAGAGTTCTAAAAAACTATAAATATATATAGAAATATTATAACAGAAATAACGGCATCCTTGGTCATTTAAGTTAATTTAAATCATTAAATACAATTTTATTAATGTTTTTTCCTTTGTAATCAGGGTTTAATTATTGTTCTGTTCTGACTGCAAAGTTACGGTCAAAAATGTAAATTGTTATAAGGAAAAAGTAAAAAAAAAATTACCACAGTCTGTTTCAAATTTATTTAAAAAACAGTAATTTTATTGAAAAAAACAGACAAAAATATGCCATACAATAATTAACAAATTTATAATAAAGTTTCAAATGTACAAGAAAAGTCAATTTTACAAGAGGAAATTACAATTTGAGGAAAATGGTTTCAAATTTAGTTATAAATTTACAGAGAAAAGTAGAAAACTGTAAGAAAATTGTTATAAATTTTTGAGAAAAACCTCAAACCTTCAAGACTAAAGTCGTTACTCACGTTTTTAAGTGGCTGCTCTTTGTACCATTAACTCAAGTAGAAATTTTTGGTTGTCTACTTTTAATTATTAATTTCAAAGCACTGCTGTTACATGAGTAGAATTTCTGGTTTCTATACCCACCTGATCATATAATTTAAGTAAGCATGAGTACATTACTATTATGAATGTTTTTTTCCCTTCCCTACTTTCTCAATGGAAAAAACACTAGAATAAAAATACAAAAAATACACATATTTTTGTCATTTATGTAAACCATGACAAAAAAAAAAATCCTGCAGGACACACTTGATAGTTTCTAACCTGTTTCTATACCACCATAGACAGAGAGAGAAGCTGAATTAGACAGAGCTCAGAGAGGACAAGATGAGACAGAAGAGAGGAGCCAAGGAGAGGGAAGTGTTCAGGCAGAGGGTCCAGGAGAGGTGAGAGCAGAGGGGGGGGAGAGAAGGATGACACCAGTAAAAAGTCCAAACACAGAACATCTGGTTTGGGACCCCCACTGGCCCAATATTCCAGTATTCAAGCCTCGGTTGTACAATACTTCAAATGGTAAGTTCCATATGCAAAGTTACTGTGCAAAGTTTAAAAAAGAAATAAATTGTATAAAATTAACATTTCTGGTAACAGTCGTGTCACATGTTTACTGCACCCCCCCCCCCCCCGCCTACAAAAATGTGTTGCCACCGCGCCAAGGTCTTTCAACCAGAGGAAACATTGAAAATGTACAGGGAAAAAGTTGTAAATGTATTAGAAAAAAGCTGCACATTTTTGAGAAAAAGTTGATCGTTTTTGAAGAAAAAAGCTGTGAGAAATCAAGAGAGAAATCCTAAATTCATGAGAAAAAAGTTGAAAATTTTCATGAAAAAAGTTGAAAACTTACAAGAAAAATTTTGAAAATTTACAAGATAAAACTTGCAAATCTGGGAGAAAAGAGCTGAACATTCACAGGGAAAACAGTTGCAAATTTACGAGAAAAAAGTTTAAAATTCATGAGTAAAAATTTGAACATTGACAGGAAAAAGTTATGCAAGAAATAGTGGAAAATTTTCAGGAAATCAGATGTGAATTTACAAGAGAAGAATCACAGTTTTTTTAAGAAACAATTGAAAATTTACAAGAAAAAAAAATGAAAATTTAGAAAAAAGTTGAAAATTTACCAAAAAAAATGGAAGATTTACAAAAAAAATCATACAAAAACATACACAAATAAGTTAACATATATAATAAGATGTAGTAAAAGAGACTATTACAGTAAAGAACTGGAGAAAAACAAAGACAATATTAAAAATACATGGACAATACTCAACAGTATCCTTGGAAATAAAAGCAGAAATACAAGCAACCCAACTAATATTCCAAAAAATTAATAAAACGACTCAGAGTGTGAATATAGCTTCACCTGCAGATGAATTTAATAATTTTTTTGTTAACATTGGACCTAAACTGGCCCGAGAAATACCCACTACGGTGCCTTCAGGTGATACAATATGCAATAACACTGCTGTAAAAGACTCCATCTTCATAAAGAACACAGACGAAAGAGAGGTCATTGAAATTGTTAAATCGTTCAAAAGTAAAACATCTATGGACTGTGATGGTATTGACATGCTATTAGTCAAAACTGTTATCGAATGCATAGTAAAACCACTGACGTATATCTGTAACCTGTCTCTCCAAACAGGTATATTTCCCAATGCAATGAAAATAGCTAAAGTAATTCCGATATACAAGATGGGCGACAGAGGGGAACTCTCAAACTATAGACCAATTTCACTATTACCGCAATTTTCCAAGATACTTGAAAAAATATTCTATGAGAGAATTGACAACTTCATACTGAAGAATGATTTATTGTGTGAGCAGCAATATGGGTTCAGACACAAGAGGACAACTGCATTTGCCCTAATGGAATTTACAGAAAAAATAGCAACAGCCATTGAAAATAAAGAGTATTCAGTTGGAGTATTCCTGGATCTTAAAAAAGCATTTGATACAGTAGATCACAATTTATTATTAAAGAAACTACAAAATTGTGGTATTAGAGGGGTAGCACTGTCCTGGTTAAGTAGTTACTTAAAGAATAGATATCAGTATGTATGTGTTAGCAACAAAAACTCAGAGTTACTGAAGGTCACCTGTGGAGTCCCACAGGGTTCAGTTTTGGGACCATTATTATTCAATATGTATATAAACGATATATGTAAAGTTTCAGAAAAAATGGACTTAATACTGTTTGCCGATGACACTAATCTGCTATGCAGTGGAAACAATTTGGAACATCTTCTGGATACACTCGGAAAGGAATTAGGAAAGCTTAAACTGTGGTTTGATTCAAACAAATTAACGCTCAATTTAAGTAAGACAAAATTTATAGTCTTTAACAACCATCACAACAACCCAGTACCCAAACTCAGTGTAAATGGTGTAGAGATTGAAAGGGTATCTGAAACTAAATTTCTTGGAGTAATAATCGATAACAAACTGTGTTGGAAGTCACATATTAATTATATTAAAGGTAAAGTATCCAAATCAATTGCAATATTACACAGAGTGAAATATTTGCTGAATCAACCCACACTATACACCTTGTATCATTCATTAATACTCCCATACATGACATATTGTAATGAAGTATGGGGAAATACATATAAAACAAACATATATCCACTCTTTATGCTTCAAAAGAGAGCTATTAGAATAATAAACAAAGTAGCTTACAGGGAACCAACAAACCCACTTTTTCTTAAACAAAAAACTCTCAAGTTGAAAGATCTGGTTGACTTTAAAACCGCAATAATAATGTTCAAAGTGAAGAATTTATCACTGCCCGCAAATATCCAAAAGTTGTTCCAAACAAGGGAGAAACGATATCACTTCAGAGGAACATGTATATTTCAAAAGCCTACAGTGAGAACAACCACCAAGCAACACTGTGTTTCAGTGCAAGGAGTCAGATTATGGAACGATTTTGGACCTGAATTAAAATCATGTACAACGCTTGGACAATTTAAACAAAAACTAAAGGAAGAAATACTCCAAACATATTTACAAGACGACATGTAAACTCACATAAGGATTGACATTTCCAGCCTGTGTTGTGTTGTAGCTTAGTTTGTTTTGTTTTTTTTCTCTGTGACATTTTGTCTTAGATTTGTTTTTGAATAGTAACCGCTTAACTTAGCCTAGCTTAGTTTTCTTTTTTCTCTCAGTCACATTTTGTCTTAGCTTTGTTTTAAATTGTAATCGCTCTTGTCTTGTTTTTCTCTTTTTTCTCTTTTGAATTCTTGGATGGAATATGGGTGGGCAATATAAGCTGCGGCTTCAGCCATCACCCATTTCGGATAACTCACGTGGAATTGTTTAGTAGAAGGAGTCTTTGTCTAATTTGACCTTGTTGTTATATTATACAGTTTCTTTTAACCTGTACTGTACTATCCGAAATAAATTCATTCATTCATTCATTAAAAAAAAAAACATTAAAGGAAACCAGTACTGCTTCTTATAACAGCATTAATCCCACTTTAGATATTGCTTATGAACCAAACATGTGTTTAATCAGTAAAAATAACCCCCTAGAGTCAGTATATTGAATAATTTTATCCCATGAAAACTGCTCAGTCAAAACCAACGGGGAGCAGCCATTTTCGGCCGGAAGTGACGAACAGTCGTTTCCAGCTTTACCACAGAAGAGTAAATGTGTTTACTGTGGATGAGTAAACGCGTTCAGCAGATGCTCAGTGGGTCGAGATCTGAGTTGAAAATGGCGCAAAATCTTCACAGATATATACTGCGCAAACCATCCTTGGAAATGGCCTTCATTGACAGCATGATCCGCAGGAACCTCTGGAGACCAGCAGCTGAAGGGGACCTGACCAGCAGGCAAGTTCCCAGTCAAGTAACTTCAGAACACGTTGAATAAGTCTTGATATACTAGAATTTTATTTCATTAAATTATATGTGGGTAGATTTGCCTGTACGTGGCTGTAAAAAATTACAGAAAATTCAGATGTTGAAAGTTTGTTGACTGCTATACTGCAGCCCAGTCAAGCGCACAAAGCAACGACTGCGCGTCACTGCCGTGCTGAAACTGGCCATGGAGGAGGCAAGACGTCGCTGACCATGACTGACTGACAGAGCAGCGACTTGAAACTCATGCGTATTTGAGAAGGAATCATGACCAAAATTACTGGACGCAACCACTAGTATCATATTTGATCCTCTGAAATAGCTTTTGATTAAAATTCCCTGCAGGCTCCCTTTAAATTTACCAGAAAAATTAGCAAGATAAAACTTCCAGATCTATGAGAAAGGAGTTGAACATTTACAGGAAAAAAACGTTGTAAATTTACAAAAAATGTTGAAACTTTTTAAGAAAAAAGGTGAAACTTCATAAGAAAAAAGTTGCAAATTTACAAGAAAAAAGTTGAACATTTACAGGAAAAAAGTTTAAAATTAATGAGAAAAAACCTGAATATTCACAGAAAAATCAGTTGTGAATTTTCAAGAGAAAAATCACATTTTTTTAAGAAAAAGCTGAAAATTTACAAGAAAAAAAACTGAAAATTTACAAAAAAGTTTAAAATTTACAAAAAATTTGAAAATTTACAAGAAAAATTTACAAGATAAAACTTTCAGATCTATGAGAAACAAGTTGAACTTTTACAGGAAAAAAGTTGCAAATTTACAAGAAAAAAGTTGTAAATCTGTTAGTAAAAACTGCACATTTTTGAGAAAAAGTTGAATATTTGAGGAAAAAAGGCTGTGAATTTACAAGAGAAAAATCACAAATTCATGAGAAAAAAAGTTGAAAATTTATTAGAAAAAAGTTGACAATTTTCAAGAAAAAAAATTATGAAAGAAAAACCTGAAAATTTATAACAAACCAGTTGTGAATTTAAAAGAGAAAAATCACAAATTTGCAGGAAAAAACTTGAAAATGTACAGAGAAAAAAGTTGCAAATCTATGAGAAACAAGCTGCAAATTTTTGAGAAAAAAGTTGAAAATTCATGAGGAAAAAAGCTGCACAATTCTAAGATTTTTTTTTTTTTTAATATCTGATGAGAATTGGTTGAGAGTTTTTGATTGCGTGCTGTGAGATGATATTCAGTGGGAGTGTTTCTGCTGACATTAGGGGACAGTTCTCTCTTTTTTCCAGGTTGGGGGCGTCCTCCATCCCCCACTGATTTACACCTATGAATGGGGGTGGGGTGGGGGGACAGTGGGTTAAGAAGGGGGATGATTTAGGGTCATTAACAACATCATCTAAGATAAGATAAGATAAGCCTTTATTAGTCCCACAACGGGGAAATTCCAGGATTGCAACAGCACAGGGATAGCAACACTCAGAGCAACAATCAGAAGGCAAGAAAAAAAGCAAGCAAGCAAGAGCAGCTAATATACATATGTACATATTACTATAAATATATGTATATATATACACACACAGACATACAGTGTAGAGCATTGTAGCTGGATGGGATAAATATATGAGTATATAAACACACAGTACGGGGCATTGCAGCTAGATGGAATAAATATGTAAATGAAGGCCATGAATATGGAGTAATGTAACTATATTAACTGCAGTCAAGGAGTTATCATGCATTCAAGAATATATTGGATATACTGAAGTTAGTCAAGCCTATTTTCAAAGTGCATAATGTCAAAACGAGCGTTTAGATATAACTAGTGCCCGCAGAACGCTAGTCTTCCTGTCTGAAACAGGCAGCCCAGTCAGGCTTTCCAGGCCCAGCTGTAGGCTGTGCTTGAAACGGTAATACAGACGTGGAGCCTATATGGAGGCAGTCACACGTTAGATTGTGGCAAATATGAAAGGGACTGAACACTAAGATTTATTTGAGTGTGTGAATATTAATTACAGAATTATTGAAAATGAATGGGACATCCAGTATTAGCGACTGTTTAAGAATTGCTTTCTTTTTTTTTTTTTTTGTCAGATCACTTATTTGTGTGATCGTTTACGACTTATAGTCATAATAGTGTATCTTGCACTTTGGGGAATGGGAGTTGTTCAGTCATCAATATAATTTAGTTTATAGTCTATCCTCAGTAAAGTAATGCAGTACTATACCAGGACACGTTTACAAATATTTGAGACCCACTGTAATGCATCATTTTATATTTTAGCAATATTATAAGTACAAAACACCAAACATTTTTTTTTGCGAACCCTTCTCACACACAAACATGTGCGCACGTGCACAGTAACACGTGCAACTGTTGTATCAGTGTTGCCCATTTATCTGTAAATATTTAAATAAAAATAATTTATTTTGTTATTTGGGCATTTTTGCGTCTTGTTGTCCTACTGTGTTTCGTTACCTTGTATTCATACATGTGTAATGACAATAAAGTTGAATCTAATCTAATCTTTAGTCAAAGCGTGCATAAGTGTCCACATGTAATATGAGATGAGATGAGATTCAACTTTATTGTCATTACACATGTATGAATACAAGGTAACGAAACGTGACTTGGCATTTGGGCACGCTCTGCAGAGCGCATCCAAGGCCGGGGCAGCCGCTAGGCGCCAGTCAATATGTAGTTGATCTGGCCATTCTGCTCCACAGTGAAGCAGCAGTCGGGACGTTGTCTACCACTGACCGGGCAGGCTGAGCGTGCCTCCCCGTGAACGATCGTGGAGCGCCCAGTTGGACACCGGTGGTTAACAGGAGTCTCGGCTGCTGCTTTACCTGTGTGCCAGTGATGTCCTTTGCGGCACCACGGGTTCCTGCCACCCCCTGCCCCCCGCCCCCCACAACTCGTGTTCTCCATGCTGAATTATCCATTAGGCCTACACAGTCGCAGCAACTTTATGCTATATATTTTGACTGAGCGACTCCATACTCGGGGATGCACACCCTTGTAACCTCAGCAAAGCACGTTTAAAATCTTAGGCCAGTCTGACAAACGGTTTGAGAGCTATCTGAGGAACAAACACACACACACACACACACACACACACACACACACACACACACACACACACACACGGAGATTTCTTGCATTTATAGATAGATATGAATGAACTTTGCTTTCACCTCATAATCTTCGCCCACTCTGGCCCAGAGCAAACTGATGTGATCCACACTGATTTCCTCGGGAGAATGGTGAAGGTGTGCGAGCATTTATGCAGACAAATGAAAAGAAAGTGGGAGCATATCTGTCACTCATGTCAGTCCTCTGAGGTATGGATTCCATCTGTGTAAGCATCTTGGTAGGCAGTGAGGTGAAAAGCACATGAGCTTCAGTCGTTTAAATGCATGGAGAGCTGCACCAACAGATAGTCACCTGGTTGCTTTTAAATACATATTTATTACTAAATGAACTGCACAGCCGAATCTCACTCAACCTACAACAGTTTCACACTTAGCCACCTTTGAAATGCTTAATATAGACAGCAGCTCCATCTTCAGCCTCCTCTGTCCAACATCTCCACTGTCCCTCCTCTGCACATGTCCAAACCACCTCAGCCTCGCCTCTCTTAAGCTGGATTCATGCTGCATTTCCTTCCTGGTCCGCTTTGGTCTGCGTCCACTTTGGACGAGGCCAGCGTGCACGTGGCTCTGGACATACTTCACTTTTTTCATCTATCAGGCCAAGCAACTGACGGTGAACTGTTATTTGTAGTTTCACCCCAGCCTTATGGGTAGCACAAATGCGCTAACACGCCAGTTTGGTCACCAGCTATAAACGTGAGAGTGACGCACGTTTTGTAGCAACAACAATGGCATTGTTTCAAAGAAAAGGAGGAATTACCGTTTTCCAGGGCTCTTCTCCGCTCAAGCTGCTGCTGCTGCAAAACGATTCATGTATGTTTATTCTCGCCTCCTGCTTCCTCTTCATCTACTTTGTATGCTGTGTTGATAGCGCCACCTCGTGAATGGGACATTCAATCTTGCGCATGTGCAGTCAATGCAGGCAGGCCGTGGGCAGGCCACACGGGCAGAAAATTTCAGCTGCACGCGATCATTGTGGGCAGCACGGTGGAGCAGTGGTTAGCACTGTGGCAGCACAGCAGCTCACCCTTGGCCATGGCATCTCGGGTTCAGTCCCACCCCCTGACCAACGGTGAGCTTTCTGTGTGGAGTTTGCATGTTCTCCCCGTGTCTATGTGGGTTTACTCTGGGATTTCCCTGGTTTCCTCCCACGGGGGCCAAAAACATGCAGGTTAGATTAATTGGCATCAACTGGGGAGGTATGAATGTGAGCTGTTCCTTGCCCCTTCCCCCCAGGCCACAGTTGTTAATAAAAAGGTGTTCTTAATCTGTCCTGCCTGGTTAAATAAAGGTTAAATTAAAAAAAAAACGCAGAAGAATTCTGCAGACACTAGTGGACTGGAGACAATGACGTAAATTTTGTCACACAAGCCTCGCGGTCACGTGGACGGGGACAGCGGAGGTGCAGCGTGAATCCAGTATATCTGAGTATATCAGAGGGACCTGAGCTGTCCCTCTGATATACGCATTTCTAATTCTGTCCCTCCTAGTCACTCCCAATGAGAATCTTAGCATTTTCAACTCTGGCACCTCAAACTCCACCTCCTGTCTCTTTGTCAGCGCTACCATCTCCAAACCATACATCATAGCAGGTCTCACTACTGTCTTGTAAATCTTCCCTTTCAATGTAGCTGCTACCTTTCTGTCACAACCCACGACTGACACTCGACTCCACCCACTCCACCCTACCTGCACTCTCTCCTTCACCTCTCTTTTGCATTTTCCATTGCTTTGAATGGGTGACACCAGGTATTTAAACTGCTCATGACACGATTTTGACATTTTTTAGTATGTTGTATAAACCCAAAAGTCATTGTCAGTGATCAATATAATAGTTACAACCACATATGCATAACATAGTTATCATCAAAAAACTGCAGCCGCTGACTGGACTGTGGTGCCACCCACCAAATCCATCAATCAATCAACCTTACTGTCATGATGCTATGCATACAACTGTAGTGCAAGCAAGATGAAATTGCGTTTCTCTAGGCATCCGTATTGTAAAAAGAACATAATTTAAAAACACACTCACACCCCCCCACCCCCCACCCCGACAGCCATTCACATATCCCTGAGACACATTTGGATATTACAGTAATGTTAACTTATTACAGTTGCAGTTAAAATGATAATAACTGCCTATGTATATATAAAACAATTAAAATGTCTAAGTGAATCTAAGTAGTTAAGAGAAATAAATACTTAAAACTGACTAAAGCTATAATATACATATAATATACATAATGTCCATAAAGTGCAGTAATATGTGTAAAAGATTCCAGATCAGCTGTTCAGCATCCTGACAGCTTGTGGAAGGAAGCTGTTGATCAGTCTGGTGGTTCTGCCTCTGATGTTCCGGAATTGTTTGCCAGATGGCAGCAGTTCAAAGTGTTTATGCAGAGGGTGAGAACAGTCCTTGACAATGTTCAGTGCCCTGCTCCTACAACGGCCCTGAAAAAGTTCTTGAACAGAGGGGAGGGAAACTCCAATTACCTTCTCAGCTCCCTTAACTATCCTCTGCAGAGCTTTTTTGTCTGACATACTGCAGCTGGAGTACCATGTAGCAATGCAGTATGTCAGAACATTCTCCACCACACCTCTGTAGAAGGTCCTGAGGATGCAGATGGGGAGAGAGGCCTGTTTGAGTTTCCTCAAGAAGTGCAGTCTCTGCTGAGCCCACTTCCTGACCCCCAAGGAATTCTTGCTCCAGGTCAGGTCCTGCGAGATCTGTGCTCTGAGGAACTTGATGTTCTCCACTCTCTCCGCCAAACGGCCGCTGATGTAGAGAGGGACATGTTCAGGCCGTGACCGCCGGAAGTCGATAATCATCTCCTTCATTTTGTCCACGTTGAGCACCAGATTGTTCTCCCTGCACCAGCCCTCCAGGTCTCTAACGTCTTCCCTGTACATTGATTCCTCATCCCTCTGAATAAGTCCCACCACTGTGGTGTCATCCGCAAACTTAATAATCTGGTTCCCCTCATGTCTGGACACACAGTCATGTGTTAGAAGTGTAAACAACAGTGGACTGAGTACGCAGTCTTGAGGGGATCCGGTGCTCAGTGTGATGGAGTTGGAGATGCTGTTTCCAACCCGGACAGACTGAGGTCTCTCGGCCAGGAAATCCAGGATCCAGAGACATGTGGCGGTGTTCAGACCAAGAAAGGAGTAATTTCTCCATCAGTCTCTGGGGAATAATGGTGTTAAATGCTGAACTGAAATCAATGTACAGGAGTCTGGCGTAGGTGTCTTTCTTGATCCAGGTGGGTAATGGCAGGGTGGTGACCATAGCGTCCTCTGTGGAGCGATTTGAACGATATGCAAACTGGAGCTGGTCATGTGATGCAGGGAGGCAGGCTGTGATGTGTGGTTTAACAAGCCGTTCAAAACACTTCATCACAATTGGTGTCAGTGCGACAGGACGATAGTCATTCAGACAGGACACAACCGCTTTCTTTGCCACCGGTACTATGACAGAGGTCTTAAAGCATCTAGGGACGATGGCCTGACTCAGGGAAATGTTATATATGTCAGTCAGGACTTCTGCCAACTCACTTGCGCAGACTCGGAGCACACGTCCTGGGATGTTGTCCAGACCTGCAGCTTTACGTGGGTTGACCCTGATTAAGGTCCTCCGTGTGTCCGCTGCATTGATGGTGATAGCTGGCCCCACAGATGGTGAAGATGGGCCAGCCCTCCCTCTGATTGTCAGGTTTGATGCTTCAAAATGTGCAAATAAGTTATTGAGCCTATCTGGAAGCAAAGCGTCATCATCATCGACCCCCTGCCTAGACTTATAATCCGTCAACGGCCGTACTCCCTGCCACATCCATTTGGTGTTCCCTGTGTCACAGAAATGTCCCTGGATTTTCTCCACGTAGGCGTGTTTCGCCGTCTTAATTCCCTTTGAGAGTGCAGACCTGGCTGAGGGGAGGGCAGTCGTGTCCTTTGCTCTAAAGGCTGCATCTCTGGCTGTGAGCAGTGAGCGCACCTCTGCCGTCATCCAGGGTTTATAGTTGCCCCGTGCAGTGAAGGTCTTCAATATAGTGACATCCTCTGTGCACTTCGTGATGTAGCTGGTGACCGTTTCAGCGTATTCCTCCACATCAATCCTGTCTCCCTGGGAGGCTGCTATTTTGAAAACCTCCCAGTCTGTATGCAGAAGGCACCAGCATCACGGATAGGTGGTCAAAATGGCCGAGGTTGGGGCGAGGTGTTGCCTTGTATGCATTTGGGAAATTTGTGTACACCAAGTCCAACATATTCTCTCCTCTGGTCTTAAAGTCCACACATTGTTTGAACTTGGGGAGCACAGTCTTTAGACTGGTGTGATTAAAATCCCCTGCAACCACCACAAAACTGTCCGGGTGTGAAGTTTGAAATTCACTGATAGCATCGTGCAGCTCTCCGAGTGCCTCGTTAGCATTAGCTTTAGCATTAGCACTAGGAGCTATGTAAACAACAGCTACAAACACGTTGGTGAATTCCCTCGGCAGATAGAATGGCCAGCAGTTTACGATAAGGAACTCTGCCAATGGAGAGCAGTGTTTAGTTGTTAACGTGGCATTAACACACCAGTTCTTGTTAATATAGATACATAGGCCCCCCCTCGGCTCTTACCGGAACTAGCGGCCTCCCTGTCCGCCCGGAACGATGTCATCCCTTCCAGCTGAATGGCCGCGTCAGGGATGTTGTCGTGGAGCCATGTCTCCATGAATACAAACACACAGCAGTCCCTCCACTCTCTGCGCAGGTTTCTCTCAGCAGATGCAGCTCATCCAGCTTGTTGTCAAGGGAGCGGACATTGGAAAGTAGGAGTGACGGTACTGCTGGTCTGGAGGGGTTAGCCTTTATCCTAGCATAAATTCCGGCCCTCTTTCCTCTCCTTTGTTTGCGTTTGCGCCGCTTATGCTTCCTCCTCTCCCGGGTAGCTGCCAGCCTAACTTCCAATAGTATTCCATGCTGGCGTAGAATGTCCAAATCGCACCCGAACGCCGCAATTCTTGCGGCGTACATTACCTTGATGCTGAATAGGGTCTCTCGGTTGTAACTTGTACATCTGGGATGATTAAAACACTCAAAACTCTCACACTCACTGATGCCTAGAGGGGCCGCAGCATCCATGCACGCCGCCATCCTGTAAATACACAATGTAAAATGAAGAAGGAGGCAGAAAGGACGTAAGCGAGAGAACGGACACCGGGGTTGTTGACTGGAATGCCAGCAGCTTTGTAGCTCACAGTTTCTCTGTTTTTTTGTTTTAGTTTTATGGCTATGCCTTCACGTTGTGTCTCAGGCTTAGATAAACCGCAGGCGTGAAAGACCACATCACACGCTTCAGCTCCCAACTGTCATAAGCCTCCTCGTGCGCTTTTACGCAGCGCACGGAAGAGGGGAAGGATGAATGGATTTACATGCAGGATTCACCACAGCACATTTATTGAACATAAGACTGATGACAACAGTTCCCAAAAAGGTGAAGACTTACAAAAATAAACAGAAACACTTACAGTTGGCATTCGGGACTGACATCACCCAGTGAATGCATGGAGAGGAGATGTGTTAACCACAGTTGCTCCCCAGGGCCGACATTGCTTCAAGAAGCGCAACAGAACCATGGCTGTGTTGAGTGGCTAACACGTCGTGATAGTGTTGGCAATATTGGCTGGCTGACAACATGGCAGATGATGCACACAAAACATGAACAGCTGACTGTCAAAGAGAGAAGGCACGTGGTCGGACCGGCGAATCTTGGACAGCGCCCACCTGAAAGTTTGTCAAAACGACTACCCAACAACCGCCGGCCAGAGCGGTGGCTACAGGCATGGAAAAAAAAAGGAACACAGACATAAAAACAACAAGAACTCAAAAGATAATACATAATAAACCTGATGCCTGAGCCACAGAGAACGGTCAGAACTGAGCCTACAGGATAACACGGGCTCGGTTCGTGACACCAACTGACTATATTGTATTCATTGCCGCTAATTTGGACTTTTTCCTTTTATGATAATTAATGTAATATTTTTGATAGTTATAGTACATGTGTGCTATACCAGTTATGAGTATTGTTTTTCTTGTGACCAAACTCTAGAAAAAATGAGGACTATCAGTTGCTTCTATTTTCTTATTATTGTTGAAAATCACCTGCCAGTTGATACAAGACAAAAGCAGTTTTGTTCAAATACTCAGGACTGATACAGGATTGCAGCAACGTCCCAATGATGACAACAGTTATGAGATTTTCAAGTATCACACTATAAATATTTAGTAATTTTATTTTATTGTAATGACAACAGTTGTGGTCAGATAAACATGTATCGAGTGGAAAAACAATACCATGAAAACATAAAGGTAGTTAGTCTCTCTGATCTTGTGAAAGACACAGGCAGGTATTGGCACGCAGACTTTCTCACCAAGGTAGTGGTAGCACCATCGGATGAACTGTCTGTAAGCTGAATATCGCTTCCAATTGTTCCCATAATTCACATTCACATAATGTTTATAGGTGAGGTAGGCCACTTCCAACACATCTTCGTTCAGACACACCGCGGGAAAGTTGTGATGACCAGTGATACACTTAATAGCACCGTCTGGAATTTTTTGCTTTACCTTGTCCTGCTGCTGACAGCAAATGCTCTCCTCCTCTGTTGTCATGCTCACACACAGACCACACTGGCACCTGCAAAAATAAAAAATAGTATTTTTTGATTTGTTTATTTGAGGGGGGGTGTTGACAGTATCAGGTAGATGTTTCAACTTTATTATACTGTAGATACACTGCTATGATTTTATTGAAAAATTGAGATTAGATAAATTACATTTATGAACAAATAATTTGTTGCAATATCTGTAACAAAAGCATATCACTCTGTGTTCCCCTGCCGTGTGTTTGCCACTGCTGCTGTGGGGGGCATGTGTGCCTCTCCACCGTCACTCTCTGAGTCTGACTCGCTAGGCACGATGTCCGCTTGGTACGGCTCAGACCTCTAAGGTCTGATGCCCCCAGATTCTTCATTATCACCACATTCTTTGGAACTATAATCGTCTGAAGATTGGACAACACAAACCAATTCCAGACTACATGTGTAGTCCAGGACATGTGTAGTCAGTAGAGCTATCAATCTGTCAATCCTTTCCACGTCTGGGCCAGGTGAGGTTTCTCGTGTTGGGTCAAATTAAGCCGCAGACTCCAGTCCTGGTGGTGCCCTTCTGTCAGTTCCTCTTAATTTTTCCACGTTTGAAGAGGTTTGCCAGGTGAATTAAACGGTACCGCGTTAAAAAATAAAATAGAAGCCAGTAAGAGTTTGTTTTAAATGTTCTTCGATGTCGACGCTTCCTGTCATTGTGAAGCAGAATTCACCAAGCGTTGGATTGTTCACCTTCTAATAGGGAACGTGGGCTGGGATTAGACCGTCGTGAGACAGGTTAGTTTTACCCTACTGATGATGTGTTGTTGCAATAGTGAGCAATAGTGAGTCAGACTGCATGTGCTGGAACCATCATCCAGCCAGGCGCTGTGTTCTCCCGATGACGTCACAACATGGCTGGGGGGTTTCCAGCCACTGACACAATTGGTGACGTGGTGCTCTTGAAAACGTCGGATATTCGCATGAAAACAAGCCTGTTTGACTTAGAACTGCACAGACCAACCTATTTCGTCATATTGAAATTATGTGTTGTAAAATTAGATGCAGTCAAAATCGTGTCAGCAGCACTTTAGACTCAACTACCTTCACTACCTCTACTCCTTGCATCTTCACCTTTACACCTGCCTCCCTCTCATTCGCATTCATGTATTCTGTCTTGCTTGTACTGACTTTCATTCCTTTTCTCTCCAGAGCATACCTGCACCTCTCCAGGTTCTCTTCCACCTGCTCCCTACTCTCACTACAGATCACAATGTCGTCTGCAAACATCATGGTCCACGGACACTCCTTATTGTTTATCTGTTTTTGTTTAATTCATCTTAGATATACGTGTTACTTTGTGATGGTGTGAAAATTGTAACATATTTCTGTTAATATTTTTGTTAATACAGTGTTTATTACGAGTTTCTGGATCAGACTAATTCCTGCTCTGTTGTTTCTTGCGATTACCAGAATAAATGAAGAGCATCTCCAAGCAGACCTTCATTATTCCACACAAGACAGAAAGTCCCCAGTTACAGCAGCACTGTTAGCTCTGAAGCTAACACCATGGGCTCAGTGCAGTTGAAGTAATACAGTCTTCCTCATGCTGACAAAAGGGAATGGAGAACACACTGTGTGTAAAAAAAGTATGCATTTAATTTAGAAACTTTTACCTTTGACTAATTATTTTAACACCACATGCTCGACATCAGGTCATGCTCACCAGGAACCAGGTCAGCATCAGTGCTGTGTGAGCAGGTATGCTGCGATGATCAAAACAGAGCTATGGAGCAGACGATCCAAAACATCGTTACTGTGTTCGCATGCTAGTGCTGGCCGTTAGCTTTCAGTAAGTGCACCACACATAGGCTGAGCACCCACATGTTCATCTTTTGGGGTTTCAGTACTCTATCGCCACGCCCACTTCCATGGCACGCTACTCTAACGCTCTCACAGAATTACTGGTGTACGCTTCACTGGCTGCCTCAGGGGGAATTTAATTAGTAACCGCCGTGCTCGGGTCCATGCACTAAACCCATTAAGTCATTAGAACCGTGAAGAGGGTGTGTGTGTGTGTGTGTGTGTGTGTGTGTGTGTGTGTGTTTGTAACCTCTTCATGTCCATCTGGGCCCTGAACTGCAGGATTTTTCTACGTTTCTTGTAATCAGTGTGTCTGATGAGGCGCATTAAGCCGGCCTGGAAGGACAGATGTCGTGTCCAGCTCCACTGATGTGCGCCATGTACGGCAGAGGTGATCAGACACAGTTACTGCTAATGGGTGGTTTGGATGCCTTAACCCCTGAGAGTGGTCAGAGCAGCTTTAACATCTGAGCTTAATACGCTCCTCATTCATGGATGCTCACACAGGCTCTGGGCTATTAACTGATAAAGCACCACATCGTTATTGTTTCATTACATTCACCTGCAGCTCTTAATCCTCTGGATTTCATATAAAACCCACACAAATTTACATGAAAATCTGTGGTGACCAGGTGAGCGCGCCCTCCCCCTCCCCTCCTGTGAGAGTTTCCCCAGCTCCGCAGGTAATCCCTACACCTGCGTGAGTGGATGCAGCTGCTGCCTCTTCGCCACCAGTGCTGAGGAGGACCAGTTTGTGAATGCTCCAGCGCTGGCTCGTTGGGCTGCTGCCATCTTTGCGGTGCATCTCCGGGGCTCGTTGTGCGCTCACCTGCTCCATCATTTCCGTCATCGCTCCAGGCTGCTTCACTCCACCTGGTCAGACGCCTCACCCAGTTCCACACCCTCCCTACTCCCTGCCACCTCCATCCCGCTGCTTTACCTGTTCCTGCTGGGCTCCTCTGTTGGGTTCTCTGCTTGCCTCCCGCTGGGTTCTCCTCTGGCGAGTGGCGTCTTTTTCTAGCTTTGTGCTCTTTTGATTAATAAAATTGTGTTTACGCGTAGCTTCTCTGTGTCGTGTGTGTTCATTGGTGTAAGATCCCTGCACGGGAGCTGATCATTCTCTCATCATGACAAAATAGTTTTTAAAGCTTCCCTGAGAAAAAAGATGCAAACCCAAGATACTGATCTCACAAATTTAAGAGAAAAAGTTTCAGATTTACAGTAAAAAGTTGAAGCATTAATGGAAAAATGTCAAAACTTTATAAGAAAAAGCTACAAATTTGTGATAAAAATGTTAAGAAAAATGTCCCAAAATGACTAGAAAATGTAGAGAAATTATGATGAAAAAGTTACAAGCAATGCTGTAAATTGTTGAGATGAAGCTTACTCATTAACCAGAAAAAAATCAGCTGTTGCAGCCGTGGACAGACCGCTTCATGTTTAATAACTTGAATGATGCAGATGCGAGTGTTCTGCAGCTCCGGACAGATTTTCTTGTGCCAGCAGTTCCTGTAGCAGAGGCTGCTGACCCTTGACTTGGTCCGTGTGTCTCCAGGAAGGTTCTGCAACACTTAAATTCACAAGTATGTTTTGACAGTGTAGCCTTTTCTGTGTGGCGGTGGTGGTTGCGTGTCAGCTGAAAATCTGCAAGTGTTGTGCTGCCGTTACTCTGACTTGATGGTGCTGTTTGCTCCTTTATTTGGCTGATGCAGCTGAGATTGTGCCGCAGATAACTTTGCAAACAGGCACATAAATGTGGAGTTCCTCACATACTGTAGCTGCGTACCAGTGGACTAGGCCTGAGGCTTTTGGCTGAGGTTCAGCTGCCATAACTGCTCTATGTTCTTGCAGAGCCTCAGCAGAGACACAGCTGGCGTAAGAAGCCTTTGTCTCTGAACCGTCTGATCTAGTGTGTTGCGTTGAATGTATTCAGTGTTCGCTGTGAGACTTCTGTTGGGTGCTTTTCTACACAACATATGGCTATCCTGGAGGGTGAACAGACACTGCATTTTGTTTGCAGAGGAGCTAACCGGGGTCTGGTATTTCAGCAGCAACTGCTGGATCAACTTGGCTGTTATTTACCATCCATCCATCCATCTCATTAACCACTTATTCCTTTATTGTCACAGGGTGGCTGGAGCCTATTCCATCTTTGGATGAGAGGCGCGGTAGGTCCTGGACAGATTTCAGGGCTCCATAAGAACAGAAAAAGCCACTTACCTGATGCAGTAGTGAAGAGTCACACTCTTCAGCAGCTGTGACACCTACACGTCCGTCTCTTTCTCTGTCTGCCTGTACATCAGGGACTTTCGGCTGTGTCCAACAGCCCCTTTTTTCAGCATGGAGAGGGCTTTAATCGTCCTTCCTCTGGGAACTGTGAGTGGATTTGTTGTGCATACCATACATTTGCATCCTTTTCTATGCTGATATTTCTTCTGTAAGATGCAGTATACTAGTGCAGTTGAATTTTGCTGTAATCCCCTGCTGTTAGCTGGATTAATCCAATAAGAGGTGGTCTGTTGCTGATGACATCCTGCTGTCTCTGTTGTCTAGAGCAGTTTATTTGAACCTTGTGAACCTGCATCTGTCTTTCTCCAGCCTGTTGTGTGTTAATGTGACCCAGTGAGCTTCTTCAGCAGCAGTAAGCCACGTCCCTCCCTGCTGTGCTGAATCAACAGCTTAGAGAAGCGGCTGCATTCACCTCTGTGTGACGCCAGGCCTCCTGGTGGCTCGTGGTCAGGCTATTTCTTTTTGCAACACTTTGAAAATCAGCATTTTAGCATTTTAGACACATTTCACATAGACACCGTGAGCAGACGCTTTCATTCCAAGCAGCTCAGCGATGAAACAGGTCGGGGCTGCACGGTGGCGCAGTGGTTAGCACTGCGGTAGCACAGTTTACCCTTGGCCGGGGGATTGTGGGGATCGTGGGATCGTGGGTTCGATCCCAGCCCCCGACCAACAGTGATCTGTGTGGAGTTTGCATGTTCTCCCCGTGTTGCGTGGGTTTACTCCGGGATTTCTCCGGTTTCCTCCCACATGCCAAAAAAAAAACATGCATGTTAGGTTAATTGGCTGTTCTAAATTGTCCCTAGATATCTGTTTCCTATAGGCCCTTAGAATAGAGGGTTAGTATTAATGAAAGCGCTTTGAGTGGTCTTTGTGACTAGAAAAGCGCTATATAAGTGCAGGTTAGTTAGTTAGTTAGTTAGTGTGTGTTTTCAACATGGTGGCACAGGGTAAGTAACCAACAGCCGCAGCTTCACACGGCTGGAAATGAGTTTGTTTGTAACATCACAGGAGGGGCTGATGATCAAAAACTCATCGTCCATCTGCTGGGAAAAGGAAATGATATGCAGGCAGTGAGCACATGATGTTCAGGAATTGCTGATGGTTGAAAAAGGAGACTTGGGGCATTTTCCAAGGTCCAGACCAAAGCTTTATGCTTTTACCTCATTGTCTACATTTGTCCTGGTTAAGTTTGGTTTCACACCACTCCTTATCCTAAGATGAGATCCATAAGGCGTGGCCCACCTTTGTGCACCTTCCTCCACTCTTGTACATCACCCTGTGTTCCCCTCTCATCTTGAAATATGGGGTTCACCACAGCCATTTCCTTCCACAAGCATCTGTCCTTCTTCATTTCTCTCCTAAAACCTTACCTACCCAGAACCTCCTCATCAACTCTGTTCCCTTCACCTACACGCCCATTAAAGTCCACTCCAATCACCATCAATCTCTCCTTCTGCTTCCGAACATACTGTAGCTTCTCCCTCTCCTCTGTCTTGATCACTGAGCAACGGGAGCACAGTTTCCTCCAACAGTTGTTTTTGTGCCAAATGCCCTTCCTAATGCAACTATCTTCATTTCTCTGAGCTTGGGACTAGGAGCAGTGGCTGGATTAGCTCAGCTGTTGATAATTATTAAACTTAGTTTTTTTATGGCAGTTACTTCCTGGTCTCGATTTATGTTTATTCTGTTGCTTTGCTGTCTTTTAATCTATCTTGCTCTCTCTTTTTAAATCCTTCATTCTTTTTTTATCCTGCTTTAGAGTGTAGGTAGTTGTTGGCAGTGCTGGGATAGCAGCTTCTCTGAGAGAAATTTCTAGGAGGTATATAACAGCCAATAAGAATGCCTTGTGTCTAAGGGCCCCTTTGCACAGCATGAAGATTGTAAGGTGGCCATTGAGAGATCAAAAATTGGCCTGATCTTTCAACGATCTCTCAATGATCTCCACTCCTGTGTAAAGGGAGTATCAAGGCGTAGAAGGAGTCTGATAGGCCACATTCCTTCTTTTTCTTCATGTCCATGTTTTCCATCATATTCCAGAAGATTTAGTTTTACAAGGACTAAAAAGTCAAGTCATTGAACATCAACTAAAGTTATCTGTCACCCGTAAATTTAAACCAAACCCCAGTGAATAGTCACTACAGAAAGCAGCAGGTGCTGTTATTCATGATTTCATGCTAATATATTTGAATGGTGTGGGAGAAACTTTCTGCATGGTGAATCATTCTCTTTTTCTGTCATGTAGCATTTCATGCTTTCAGTCCAAGTAGCAGAGCGATGATTTATCGTGTCGACTCTCATCAGTCCAGTCGGACTGATTTACCATCTCCAAGCTTGTGGTTTATGACTTTTATTCTCTACATGTACTCTCACTCAGTCCTTGTGCTTGATGTTCTTGTTATAACAAAATGTTTCCAGATGGTACTGCAGACTTTAATAGTAGCAAACATTCATACAGAACAGCACTATGATAGAATATGACATTTAAGAGCACTATATCAATCACACAAGATGAAACACTGAACAAGTAGAATACATATACAGCCGTGGACAAAATTGTTGGTACCCCTCTGTTAATGAAAGAAAAACCCACAATGGTTACAGAAATAACTAGAATCTGACAAAAGTGGTAATAAATAAAAATTCTATGAAAATTAACCAACGAAAATCAGACAATGCTTTTGAATTGTGGTTCAACAAAATTATTTTAAAAAACAAACTCATGAAACAGGCCTGGACAAAAATGATGGTACCCCTAGAAAAGATTGAAAATAATGTGACCATAGGGACATGTTCAACCAAGATGTGTCCTCTAATTAACATCACAGGTGTCTACAAACTTGTAATCAGTCAGTCGGCCTATTTAAAGGGTGACAAGTAGTCACTGTACTGTTTGGTGACATGGTGTGTACCACACTAAACATGGACCAGAGGAAGCAAAGGAGAGAGTTGTGTCAGGAGATTAGAAAGAAAATTATAGACAAGCATGTTAAAGGTAAAGGCTATAAGACCATCTCCAAGCAGCTTGATGTTCTTGTGACTACAGTTGCACATATTATTCAGAAATTTAAGATCCACGGGACTGTAGCCAACCTCCCTGGACGTGGCCGCAGGAGGAGACGGCTAATACGAATGGTAACAAAAGAGCCCAGAACAACCTCTAAACACATTCATGGTGAACTCCAAGGTCAAGGTACATCAGTGTCAGATCGCACCATCCGTCGTTGTTTGAGCCAAAGTGGACTTCGTGGGAGACGACCAAGGAGGACACCACTATGTGGTGTCCTCTACCTACGGGTGTGGTGCCCTCTACCTATAATCTACCTACGGGTACAAATAAAGTAATCTGAACCTGAACCTGTTGAAAACAAATGATAAAAAAGCCAGACTGGAATTTGCCAAACTGCATGTTGACAAGCCACAAAGCTTCTGGGAGAATGTCCTATGGACAGACGAGGCAAAACTGGAACTTTTTGGTAGGGCACATCAGCTCTATGTTCACAGACGCAAAAATGAAGCATACCAAGAAAAGAACACTGTCCCTACTGGGAAACATGGAGGAGGTTCTGTTATGTTCTGTTATGTTAGGGTCTTGCAACAGGATAATGACCCAAAACACGCAGCTAAAAACACGCTAAGAACTAAACATTGGACTATTCTAAAGTGGCCTTCTATGAGCCCTGATCTAAATCCTATTGAACATCTGTGGAAGGAGCTGAAACATGGCATCTGGAGAAGGCACCCTTCAAACCTGAGACAAGTGGAGCAGTTTGCTCATGAGGAGTGGGCCAAAATGCCTACTGAGAGGTGCAGAAGTCTCATTGACAGTTACAGAAATCGTTTGATTGCAGTGATTGCCTCAAAAGGTTGTGCAACAAAATATTAAGTTAAGGGTACCATCATTTTTGTCCAGTTCTTGAGAACAACTTAAATTGTTCTTGAGGGCCCCTTACAGTGGTTGTAGGAAACACCGTACAAATCCCTGCTTGTATGGAGATTCGTACAGCGTGCGTAAGGCAGTAGTGAGGTGCTCATAAGGAAGAAGTATGTCATTTGTGCAACGTTTGTGCCAACAGAATGTGCTGAAAGCCATAAGAGCTTCCTACCAACAACTTGAGAGTGCCGTGAGTTGCACAAAAATTTTCAGAAGAGGGCAGTAAGTATATGTAAGATCCCAGGGCACTCCTACGAAGAACATAAGAACTCTAGGGCTATCGTACAACAGAAAAACACTTCATTTCTCAAGAATGTCTCAAGTTGCTCTTGTGAATTGAATGGCAGCCGAAAAACTATGCTCCCCTCCACCAATGTCTGTAAACTCCAGAATTCATAGGAACTAGGAGATTCTTACAAACCAATCATTCGTAAGAATCTTTGTGACTTTAGGTTTAGTTGAAACTGCTCCTAGAGGATTGTCAAAACCTGAGGAGGTGGAATGTGGTAAACTATTGAAAATGCTGTTTTAGTCTGTGCATTAATGAAGTACAACTAAAAATGATAAATAGTGATAATCCAAACCCTCCAGGATTTCATAATGTTGCAATTGCATCAGATCACACAAATTCAACAACTCCCTGTGATTATCTGCGAGACCTGACAACTTTGTCCACAATTTTGGCCAATTGTCATTTTCCACAAATTTCTTCAGTCAAATTTGGGTCTGAGGATGCCCACATCATCATCACACACATCATCAAAGGTTGTTTGTGGGTTTAATTTTTTTTCTTTAGAATAGGGTTTAAGGTCATTGTACAGTTGTACAGTACAACAAAATTGTGGGTGCTCCACCAGGCTACTGCGCAACAAAGTAAGAGACTGTAGGGAGCTTGAAATGAAGAAGCGATGTGATTTCATAAATCAAGATTTATTATCAGCTTCATCTCCCTAACATGTCTCATCTCGATGCAGAAGCAGAATGAGAGGTCGAGCGCAGTCAGACCTTCATACTTATACCCACACTCAACAAAAGACATTGCATATCAAAGCTGACATCCCGCATTAACATAATCCCCCTCCATTGTCCTCTCTCTCCTTCCCCTGACCCTGGAGGGTCAGGAAGTTCGATCCGGTCTCCACCGCTGTGACTCAGTCTGTTCTTTGATCTTCGCCGGTGGTCGAGACCTCTTGTCCTGTTCTGAGGCGTGAGGTCATTCTACATATGTAATCTCTAAACATTCTAATATGTCTATACATGTGTAGGTATGGAATATATGATTAAAATAAGCCACAGAGACAAGGATTAGATAAAACACGGTTATAGAACACACGATTAAACACACAACTGAAAATAAAAATAGCCCAGGATTGTGGAAATATACACAGGTATGGTAGTGGCTTCGCGGGTGGAACAGTGTACACACAATTGAACATACAACTGAACACACGAGTCATGATTCAGGGCAAGTGAGGCTCAAATGCTGAGCTGCCAGAATGAACACTACAGACACAGATGTGAAAGTTCACCAGTTTATTTCGGAAAACCAAACCAAACACACAACTCTAAATAAAAATGCAAAACTAAGGAAAAGAGCAACACAAAAATGCACACTTAAATTACACACAAAAACTGGTGCCGCTGGAGCGTACGCAGCCTATGGGGAGAGAGCAGAAAAGAGGTTATTAGGGACAAAATCTCTCAAAAGGGAGAATAATAATGGGAAAGTACTCTTACTTGGTGAGCAGAGGAGCCCGGCGGGGAGCTGCTGCGTGAACCAGGGGAGCTAGGAGTAAGATGGTGACCTGGGTGGACGTCCAATGTTCTTCTTGGTCAGGCAAGGGTCATCAGCTCCGGAGAACACACCTGTGGGTGGCAGCAAACCTGGGAGACAAGAGAACACAAGAGTCAAACACAAACCAACAAGAGAAATAACGTTTCAGAGAGCTTGAACGTTTTGCGGTTGCAAACCTAATGATCCAGCGGTGGGTGCTCCACATGCTGGCTCTTCAATGCACTGGCCATCAGGGCGCAGCAGGTGTGTAATCCTGCAGGTGTGTCTGATCCTCCAGAGCCGAGATGACAGGAACAAGAGGGGAAGGGGAGTGTTCTCGCCGGATCATCACAGTGCCCCCTTCTCAAGGGGCACCTCCTGGCGTCCCAATGGGCTTGTGGAGAAAGGTCTGATGGAATACCCGGACCATCTGCTTATCCAGGATGTAGGACCCTGGAATCCAGGACTTCTCCTCCGGCCCATACCCCTTCCAGTCCACAAGGTACTGGCACCCCCAGCCCCGTCGACATAGTCCAGGATCCTCTCCACCATGTATGTCGTCTGGCCGTCAATAACCCGTGGGGGGGGGGGGGGTCCTGAGGAGGGCAGAGAGGACTGGCGGAGAGGGGCTTGATGCGAGAGATGTGGAATGTCGGGTGGATCCACATAGAAGGTGGGAGGTCCAACCGAACGGTAATGTCGTTGATCAACCGCTTGATGGTGAACGGGCCCAGATGGCGGGGGGAGAGCTTCCGTGATGCCATCTTAAGCGGGATCTGTTTGGTGGACAGCCACACCTTCTGTCCCTCCATGTACTTCGGCGCCGGCGCGTGTCTGTGGTTGGCATAACGTTGGTTGCACTCCGCAGAGCAGAGGAGGGCAGCTCTTGTGGCTCTCCACAGACAACTACACCGGCGTGCGTGGGCCTCCACGGATGGGACTGTGAGGCCCCTCTCCGTCATGGGCAGTAGAGGTGGTGTATAGCCCATCGAGGCCTTGAACGACATGAGCCCAGTGGAGGAAGAGACAGCTGAATTATGCGAATACTCCACCCAGGTCAGGTGGAAACTCCAGATAGAAGGGTTCCTGGCTGCTACGCACCTTCAGGTGGCCTCCAGAGACTGATTGGCATGCTTGGCCTGACCATTACTCTGCAGATGGTATCCGGACGTCAGACTCACAGAGGCACCCAAAAACCGCCAGAACGCCCTCCACGCTTGGGATGTAAACTGTGGCCCCTGAACCGAGACAAAGTCCAGTGGAATGCCATGCAGCCAGATGACGTGCTGCATTTCCAGGTCGGCTGTCTCCATGGCACATGGTAACTTTTGGAGAGTGGCCAGATGGATGGCCTTGGAGAACCAGTCGACAATGGTAAGGATCACCATGTTGCCTTGGGATAGAGGAAGACCCGTCACAAAGTCCAACGATATGTGTAACCACGGATGACTTGGCACCGGGAGGGGATGGAGGAGGCCAGCTGGTGGGGAAGAGTCTGACTTGTTCGCGGTGCAGATGTGACAGGCCTTGACGAACTCCCGCACATCCCTCCCGAGTGCACGCCACCAAAACACTCTCCTGAGCAGCTCTATAGTCCGGAAGATGCCGGGATGGCAGGCGAAGAAGCTAGTATGCCCCACTTAATCACCTCTCCACGTAGCACCGAGGGGACATACAGCTGGTCAGGTGAACCTCCCTCCGGGATGGGTTCCGTTGACTGGGCCTGTTGGACCCTCCGCTCAATCTCCCACGAGAGTGCCCTGAGAAAGCAGGAGGAGGGGAGAATGGTCTCCAGGGGAGACGCAGAAGCTGCGAAGGAGGAGGTGGAGGAATCGGGAGAAAACTGGTGTGAGAGAGCGTCAGCTTTGGCATTACGGGACCCTGGTCAATAGGAGATGGAGAGATTGAACCTATTAAAGAACAGAGCCCACCGAGCCTGCTGTGAATTAAACCGTCTGGCTGATTGAAGGTATTCTAAACTTTAATGAATGATCCAGACAATGACCGGTTTGCTAGCTCCCTCCAGCCAGAGTCTCCACTCCTCCAACACCAGCTTCATGGCCAACAGTTCACGGTCCCCAACATTGTAATTCCTCTCAGCTGGTGTTAGTCGCTGGGAGAAATATGCGCACGGATGGAGCTTCTGGTTGGAGCTTCTGGTTGGAGCTGGAACACTGGGAGAGGACAGCGCCCACCCCTGAATCAGAAGCATCCACCTCGACCACGAACTGCGCCGCGGGATCCACCTGTGCCAGGACGCGCACATTGGTGAGCAGGCCTTTCAGGGTCACAAAAGCTCATTCAGTGGCCTCGGACCACTTGAATGGGCTTTTGGTTGATGTCAACTGTGTAAGCGGCTGTGCCACCTTACTGTAATCACGGATAAATCGGCGGTAGAAGTTGGCAAAGCCCAGGAAATTGGAGGCCCTTCCTGGACTGGGGGGTAGGCCAGTCTGCTACTGCCTTAATTTTTGCCGGATCAGCCTTTACCGTGCCCTCGGCAATGATGAACCCCAGAAATGAAGTAGAGCAAGTGGAAAATTCATACTTCTCTGCTTTGACAAAAAACTGATTCTGCAGCAGTCACTGCAGGATGGACTGAACGTGGACTATATGCTTCTCCAGCGTGCGAGAAAAAATCAGAATGTCGTCCAAATACACAAAAACAAGCTGGTTCACCATATCTAGTAAGACGTCATTGATTAACCGCTGGAAGATGGCAGGGCCGTTGGTCAGCCCGAATGGCATGACCAAATACTCAAAGTGGCCCAGTGGTGTTTTAAATGCTGTCTTCCATTCGTCTCCCTCACGAATGTGGACCAAGTGGTACACATTACGCAGGTCGAGTTTGGTGAAAAAACGCGCCCGTTGGAGCAGCTCAAATGCTGAGTTGATGAGGGGCGGTGGATATTCATCCTTACGGGTAATTGCGCTAAGCTCGTGGTAATCAATGCACGGCCACAGTGTCCTGTCCTTTTTCCCTACAAAAATGAACCCAGTGCCAAGAGGGGCGGACGACGGGTGAATAATGCCAGCACTGAGGGAGTCTTTTATGTAGGTCTCCATCACCTCCCTCTCCAGCCCAGATAAACTATAGAGTCATCTGGATGGCAGCCGCACACCCGGGAGGAGGTCGATAGCGCAGTCGTAGCCCCGGTGAGGTGGTAATGATAGAGCCCTGGACTTGCTAAAGAGCTCCCCTAAGACATGATAGACCTTGGGCATGGAGCTGAGATCCGCTGGCTCAGCTGGAGGGGAGAAGATTGGAAGTGAGGGCAAGCATGTGGCCGATCGGAGACACAATGAAAGACAGAAAGGGCTCCAGGGTGAAATGGAGCCCTGACTCCAGTTTATAATTGGGTTATGTATGCGGAGCCACAGATACCCCAGAATCATGATGGTGGTGGATTGAGGCATGACGTAAAACTGAATAGTCTTGAGGTGATTACCGGACAGAATGACCAAAATGGGCTCAGTCTGCTTGGTAACCACCGCGATGCCACTGCCTGAGACTGACGAGACAGTCAAGGGTGTCGGGACATTCCTGGTGGGTACCTGCAATTTATACACCGTGGCCTGTAGAATGAAATTTTGCTCCGCTCCAGAATCAACCAGGGCGGAGGTTTTGAACTCGGCCCCCAGCAACTGAATGAGGGCTGGGAGATCAAAACGAGCCCCCCCCCCCCCCGTGGTGACTGACGGGCAGGGTCTCTCGGGCTGATTTGGGCATTTTGATATTGCGTGGCCGGGAGCCCCGCAATAAATACACTCCCTCGTTCTCTTGCGGCGCCGGCGTTCCCTCGGAGTCAGATGAACCCTCTCGAGGTCCATCGGCTCCGGTAACAACGCCGGCAGAACAGCATCAGAGGTTGGGGGACCGGCCGTGGAGCGAATGGGGAAGCAGCAGCCTTCTGCTCCCTCGTACGCTCCCTACGCTCCCTATTTCATCCAGAGAGGAGGGAGATGCGTGGATAGCCAGCTCATCATGGAGATGCATATCCAGTCCCCAGAGGAAGGCGCTGTGTAGGGCAGCGTCATTCCATCTGGAATTGGCTGCGGCAACCTGCAACTCGACGGAGAAATCGACTACCGACCGGTCTCCCTGTCGAAGTCCCATCAGCTGGCCAACTATGTTTCCCCTCACTCTCCGTATGGTTGAACGCCTCGGAGAATTCTCGCACAGACCGTTGGTATGTGTATAGGGAACCGTCCGGGCTGCTCAAAATGGACTGTGCCCACTTAAGTGCCCGGTCTCACAGCAACAAGGTCATAAAATGGACCTTAGCCGAATCATCCCTATACTCCCACCTGCTGAAAATAAAGCCGGCAGTGGAGCAGGAACCCTCTGCACCCTCCCACCTCTCCCCCATAGGGGGCAGGCAAAGGAACAGAGATGTTCCTGTGGATGGTAGACACTGCTGGAGCTGCAGGTGCATGGGGAGACGCCGCACCAGGAAGCCAACCTATGTGCTCGGTGATGGTGGCCAATTGCTGGGTAACGGTTTCAAACTGGTCAAATAGAAACATGACCCGGTGTTCCATGGCCTCCAAGCGCCAGAGTGCCGACTGCTCGCCTGGCTGAGCTCCTCACTGATCCTCGATCCTGGCTGGATCGTTCTGTCATGATTTAGGGCAAGTAAGGCTCAAATGCTGAGCTGCCAGAATGAACACTACAGACACAGATGTAAAAGTTCACTAGTTTATTTCGGAAAACCAAACCAAATACACAACTCTAAATAAAGATGCAAAATTAAGGAAAAGAGCAACATGAAAATGCACACTTAAATTACACACAAAAACCGGTACTGCTGGAAAGCATGCAGCTTACAGGGAGAGAGCAGAAAAGAGGTTTCTAGGGACAGAATCTCCCGAAGGGGAGAATAATAATGGGAAAGCACTCTTACTCGGTGAGCAGAGGAGCTCGGCGGGGAACTCCTGTGTGGACCAGGGGAGCCTGGGGGAAGACGGTGACCTGGGTGGATGTCCGGCGTTCTTCTTGGTCAGGCGAGCGTGATCAGCTCCGGAGAACACACCTGTGGGTGGCAGCAAACCAGTGAGACAGAAGGATATGGGAGTCAAACACAGGCCAACCAGAGAAATAACGTTTCAGAAAGCTTGAACGTTTTGCGGTAGTAAACCTAACGATCCAGTCATGGGTGCTCCACATGCTGGCTCTTAAATACGCTGGCCACCAGGGCACAGCAGGTGTGTAATCCCTCAGGTGTGTCTGATCCTCCGGAGCCAAGACGACAGGAACAGGAGGGGAGGGGAAGTGCAATCGCCGGATCATCACAACACGAATAAAATGGCCCAAGGATTATGGAAAACATACATAGTCGTGGTTTCACAGATAGGTCAATATACATGAAAGTGTGGAGTGCAAAGATGATAATTAAAAGGTCCTTAGTTCTGAGCATGTGAGCGTTCAGAGGGAGGGGGGTGGGGCCTCTGACTGTTTGCAGTGCAGCTGGCCCAGGGGAAGGAACTGTTTGTCAATCTGGAGGTGTGGGACCTGATTAATCTGAACCGTTGTCCAGAGGGGAGCAGGTCAAACAGGTGGTGGGCAGGATGTGAGGGGTCTCCTGTGATGGCCTTGATCTTTCTGAGACAGGAGGATCTGGAGATGTCTTCCAGGGAGGGCAGAGGGCTGTCGATAAATTTTTTAGGCGGTGTTGATGAGCCTCTGCACAGCCTTCCTGTTCTCAGCCGTGGAGCCGGCGTACCACACACCCAGACAGTAGGTGAGCACGCTGTCCACTGAGCAGCGATAGAAGACCAGCTGCAGCTTCTGGTCCAGGTTGTTCTTTCTCAGGACACAGAGGAAGTGCAGCTGCTGCGGGGCTTTCTTCACCAGGGCCTTGGTGTTGACAGTCCAGGAGAGGTCAGAGGAGATGTGGGTGCCCAGGAACCTGAAAATGGGGACGTTTTCCATATGGCTGCCATTTACGGGGGAAGCGGGGGGGGGGGGTCCTGGTCCTGTCTGTTCTTCCTGAAGTCCATTATGAGTTCTTTGGGTTTTTTGGACGTTCAGTTTCAGGTTGTTTACTTAGCATGACAGCAGCCGGTTCTCTACTTCCACCCTGTATGTCTTCTCATCATCATTGGTGATGAGCCCAACCAAGGTGGTGTCGTCCACATACTTCACAATGACGGTGGTTGGGTGGGTTGGAATACAGTCAAAGGTGTATAGGGAGTACAGTAGAGGGCTTAGCACGCAGTGCTGGGGGGAGCCAGTGTTGAGAGACAGTTTGGAAAAGTGGTGGGGGCCAAGTCTGGCTGTTTATGGGCAGTTGGTGAAAAAGTTTTTTATCCAGGAGCAGGTGGGGGTGGGAGGGATCTGGAGGAGGTGCAGTTTGTTGATCAGGACGTCTAGGATGATGGTGTTGAAAGCTGATGTGTAGTCCACAAAGGGCATCCTCACGTAGCTCCTTGGGTTCTCCAGGTGGTTCAGCGCTCTGAGGAGAGTGGTGGCGATGGCGTCTTCTGTAGACCAGTTCTCCCTGTAGGCAAATTGGTGGGGATCGAAAGAGGGGGGAAGACAGTCTCTGATTTGCTGGGACACCAGTCCTTCAAAACACTTCATGACTACAGACATGAGTGCTATGGGTCTGTAGTCATTCAGGCTGTCAATTGCGGACTTTTTGGGGATGGGGATGATGGGGGAGGCCTTGAGACAGGAGGGGACGGTGGCGTGCGTCAGGGAGAGGTTGAACAGTTTGGTGAGGATCCCTGCCAGCTGGTCTGCACATGCTTTGACCACCGCTCCTGGGATGCCGTCTGAACCAGCAGCTCTGCAGGGGTTCACTGCTCTCCGTTGCCTCCTCACCTCAGGTTCTTGTAGAGAGAGAGGCAAGGGTGTGGGGAGAGAGGGGAGGAGGAGGGGGGATAGAGGGGGGAGGAGGAGAGAGGGGAGGAGGGATGGGACGAGTTTCGGGGAAGGAGATGTGCTCAAACCGGGCAAAGAAGCTGTAAAGCTCCTCTTCCAGATTGAGGCTGCTGTCTGATGCTAGGGCACCCTGGCCCCTGTAGTTGATGAGGGCCTGGATGCCTCTCCACATCTGTCAGGGGTTGTTGTCTGAGAGGAAGCCCTCCACCTTCCTCCTGTAGGTGTTCTTAGTGGGTTTTATGCCTTTCCTCAGGTTGGCTCTTGCAGTGCTGTACAGAGAGCTGTCCCTCTGTCTGAAGGCTGAGTTGCGGACTCTGATCAGAGCCTGGACTTCACTGGTCATCCAGGGTTTGCAGTTTGGAAAGACCTGGATGTGTTTGGTGACTGTCACATTTTCTACACAGCATTTAATGTAGAAGGGTCAAGTTTCTGATGAGACAGGTGTGACTCATATAAGTCAGGCATGGGAAGAGAGAGAGTATTTGGTAAATTTTCAAAATAAAACAGACTTTGAGAGTCAATACAGAGGAACAGAATAATGTTTTGCTCTGCAGACCAATATGAAGTGGTCCGTGCACCAGCCCGGTTGTTGGGGACTACTGCTCTAACACACATTCAAGGCAGTTTAGCTGTTGTTATGAGTAATTCTTTTAGCCATCTTTTTTGTTCAAAGTTCTCAGCACGAGTACAGTGTTAGTCCTTCTCACATAATTGTACTAAATTCTAAGAGTTTCTGTATAGCAGAGGTTTCTGCTTCATTCATAAATAAATCACTGCTTAACAGGGAATTTTTGACAATCCTGTGCTTTTCTTGTGGTGTCATATAGAATAGGATGCAGTAAACTATGGAACAAAGCAACTGATATGAAGTTTGTACTTCCTCCCACAACTTTTAGTGCAGCAAAACCTCAAAAAACATCATAACTTTTCTGACAACTTTTTAGAAAAGCTGCTGCAAATTCAAGTTTTTTGGGCCGCAACAGTGACAAAAACAGGCCACAAAATCCAGGAGAGACTGGCTAACAAACGGGGTAAACATTCTGGATTATCTAAGTGTTCATTATGATTAAAACATTTTTTAAAAAATTCTCCATATGATTTTTTAATCAAGCTGCAGGGAGCCAGTATAGATGCTGCCTGTCTTCCAGAGGAAAGGTCAAAGTAGTCTAGATGCTAATATTAGATTTTTTTTTGCCGATAACCAGTACGCTATTTTGAAAATAGTTTTGCCAGTATCTGCACATATTTTTTCTCCCTTTATCCATCTCCTTTGTCTTACTCCTTTGTCTTAACTGACAAATAAAGACACATTCCCCAAGAAAAATAAGACAGAGACCACCATAGAAGCTCTGGTTTTACTGGCATGTTTTACTGCTATTTACTTGGACTGACCATCAGTATCAAGAAGACTCAGGTACTTTTCCAACCTCTTCCAAACATCTGTTGAGACAATCCACCATTGATCCAACTCGATGGGACTTCACTAGAGAACATTGACCACTTCTGCTCTCTTGGTCAGCAAACGTCAATCATAACAAGACTTTTATCATCAATGACCTGCAGGGGTGCTGGTCTCGTGGGTCACTCTAGCTTGGGTGGGTGGGGGCTTTATGCCACTGCCTATAACTGTGGTGCAGGCCCTGGCCTGTCCTGGTTGGAGTGGCCTCTGTGGCGTGCTCTGCGGTTATGGGCTGTGTGGTCTCCTGGCGTGGGGGACTCCACAGGATGGTTGCTCTTTCACATGGTGCCTTGGTGCTTAGCAATGTGTCTTTTATTTTATATGTGTGTAAGAGAAGTAGGGGGTGGTTGTATGTGCTGGTGTGTGTGTGTGTGTGTGTGTGTGTTTTGTGGGTATGTTTATGGGAGGGTTGGAAGGGGTGGGGATATATCGCATAAATATACACTACCGTTCAAAAGTTTGGGGTCACTTAGAGATTCCCATATTTTTGAAAGAAAAGCACTTTTTTCAATGAAGATAACTTTAAACTAATCAGAAATACACTCTATACATTGCTAATGTGGTAAATGACTATTCTAGCTGCAAATGTCTGGTTTTTGGTGCAATATCTACATAGGTGTATAGAGGCCCATTTCCAGCAACTATCACTCCAGTGTTCTAATGGTACAATGTGTTTGCTCATTGCGTCAGAAGGCTAATGGATGATTAGAAAACCCTTGTGCTATCATGTTAGGTCTGCAATGCTGTAATTGCTGCAAATGGAGGATTCTTTGACGAAAGCAAAGTTTGAAGGAAAAAATTATTATTTCAAATACAAATCATTATTTCTAACCTTGTCAGTGTCTTGACTATATTTTCTATTCATTTTACAACTCATGGTGGTAAATAAGTGTGACTTTTCATGGAAAAACAAAATAATTGTCTGGGTGACCCCAAACTTTTGAACGGTAGTGTATGTAACTAAATGTGTCTACTATTTTTATCTATGTGAAGCACTTTGCGCAGCATTTAATTTTTGAAAGTGCTATACAAATAAAGTTTGATTCATTGATTAATTTAATCCAAAACCGCTGGAAGAGCGCTGGAACAGCTTTGGGTGAGCTTCACACAAGAGTCTTTGAAGGTCGGGATGTCCGAAAGGAAAGAAAAATCATGGTGTCCAGAGCTGTTGTTATTCCAACGCTTCTTTACACGTCTGAGACATGGACTCCTCACCGACACCACCTGAAAATGAGAAAAAAGTTTCACATTCAGCAGATTCTGAATGTGTTCCAACAGGCATAAAAATATCTGATCCTCCTTGAGAGCTGCCACACTGTTATCGTCAGTATATTGAAACTCAAGCAAACTCTGCACAGTCATCTTCGTTTTGCTTTTCAAGCAAGCAAGGTTGAAAAGCTTGCCATCCATTCAGTACAACATTACGATGCCAGGTGGAAGATCATCTCATAGGACTTGCAGTATTGTTACAATGAATATGGTGAAGAGAGTTGTTTCACTCTAGAGGTGACTTTGAAAGGCTCAGAGTTGTCCCCATTGATCTGGACTCTGGCAAGCATTGTCGTGAAAGAGGAATATTATCGTGAACGGGACTAAACAGGAATATGGTTACCTCCATGCTTGTCGCTGGGATAAGGAGTGTGTTAGCTTCCATTGAGCAGCTCATCTTGGTCCTCCTTCAGCATCAGGCCACCAGTGGTTAAAGGCAAGAAAAAGTATTTCTTTTTCATCTTTGACTTGATTCATGGCCTAGAATTAACCTCATGACGATCTATAAGGAGAAACTCGACCGTACCCCGAGCACAAGATCTCTCAGATTGGCACCGCCTACTGCACGCCGCAATGACCCACATGAAAACTTGGATACAGTAGGTCTGCTTGTTTCTTTACATTCAACACCTCCTTCTATATCTAATGGCCTTTCCGTTCCCATGAAACATTTACACTGAGACCAGAAAAAATGTAGGAAATGTTGGAAATAAACATGGAGAACAAGTCAGTTCATTGAGATTTTGACCACATTTTAGAAGTCCTGCAGTCTGTTGGTCATTGATTATCTATCTGCAGAAGAGTGCAATCTCTCAATGCATTGAGACTCTTTGGGAAGGGATCAGCAACCTTCCTCTTCCAGATGAGTTTAGCACATAAAACTGGCCTGGAGGTGCACGGACGACCTTCCTTAGCCTGCAGCATCTGGGCCTTCATTTCTCTTCTTCTTCCCCTCCTGAGCATCTCGCCACAGGCAGAGCTGCGGCTGTTCCTTATGTTCAGCTTGAATTGATAGCTCACCTCTTTAAGAATCACTTCACGTCCTTCTCTTCCTCCGTGTGCATCTGACTCATTCTTAATGTGCCACTCTTTTCTGATGCTTGAATTTTCTCCTTCACTTCTTACATCTATTATCAGACCCCTGTGGTTTTCATCCTTGGTCTCTTCATTATAGATTTTCAGGGGATTGAAGGCTTTTCACGCTCACAGTTACTATTTATCTCCAGATACTGTAGAAACCAGAATGCCGTGTAAAAGCAACAACAGTTGTATTTGTATAATTGCCTCAAGCTTCACAGAAGGCTTCAGGAAAACTACTTTTCCTAAATGTATTAGCACTGGATTGTGGCATTAATATTCTTACTGTGGAAAAAGAGAGCTTCCACAGCTGAAGATTAAAGGTGACATTCAGCCTACACACATATTTGAATATCCAATATCAAGCTTCCATTAAATAGATTGTGTCTGAATAATGTGAGCCTTGCTTGGAGGAAATGGGGGTTAAAGGGATTACTGAAGGGAATAACTATCACTGACTCCTGTGTCAAATATGAGGGTCGTTGGCTGAATTCATTCTTCATTGTGTTAACCTAAGTCAGTGAAACTGTCATCACCTACTGCTTCACACTTACAGGATGATACACTGGTGGATTTTCAGCTCCACCACCAACAGGGCTCTGTGATTGGCTGTTCACTGTGGCTCAGACAGAATTAAATACAACCCCATTTCTGGTGAAGTTGGGTAAAATGTATTTATTTATTTGTTTGATATGGACATCAAAAAACCATTGGACAAACCAATGGTTTGCTTAAGTATTTTAGCACAGATGCTAATTTTCAACACTTGTCCACAGGAGGCTTTTAAGAAAAATGTAAATAAAAGCAAAATACATTGGTTTAAAAACCCTTTTCAACCTATATTGAATACATACAAAGACAATATATTTAATGTTCAAACTGATAAACTTTTTTTTTTTTTTTTTTGCAAATATTCACTCATTTTGTATTTGATGCCTGCAAGTTGGGACAGGAGCAGCAAAAAGCTGACAAACATCCTTTATCTGTTTTTTTGTCTCTGATGAGCTGTTTTAACTCTGTTCCTCTAGGCGACCCCAGCCTTGACACCCACCCGCTGCTTTATTACTGGTCAGCCTAGCTGTCGTCTACAAGCAATGGAGATGAGCGGGGAGCCCAGCAAAGGCGTTTGTTTCAGAGCTAACAGTGCTACTAGGGTGTTAGCTTACCAAGCATGGTTTATAGTGTTATTTTCTTTATATTTCAGTCACACTAACAGACATCCCTGTTTCCAACTGCTTCACGGATTCAAAGTTGATAATATATCTTGTGTCATTCTGGCTTTTTTTGTTATCGTTTTGCAATGGCGTTACATTGAACTGTTAGCATTAGCTTGGCTAACTATAACAACATTAAAAATGGTAAATAGCGTTCACTTATACAGCACTTTTTCTCATCACTAGATGACCAAAGCATTTTACAGATTCAGCTATCCACCCGTTCACACACACATTCATCAGGACCCATCAGGAGCAACTCGGGGTTCAGTGACACTTCGACATGAAGACTGCAGAGAGAGCAGGAATCGAGCCACTGACTGATAAAAGGTTGCCCACACTCTACACCTGCACCACAGTTGCCCCTAAAGCTTGCCTCAGCGGGGAGAGGCTGACAGACAGGCCACCGTTAGCTTAACTGTCAGCCCAGCTGGTCTTGATCACTCAATTCAGTTCCAGATGTTATTTTCAGTAGCTAGATGATGCTAGCAGCTAGCTAGTCACCATTCACCCACTGATGAATGTTTCTGGTCTTATTGTACTCCAGGGACGGTCATAGCTTATAGACCACTGAAACCACACACTCCTGTCCACCACTGATGCTTCATTTCATTCATTTTTAAAGAAAAATTTACATGAGTTGGCTCAGGCTCATATCCAAGCTAGGGGCTAGCCAGCTACGATTAGCAACAGTGATGTAAGAGGGAGGGTGAAGTGAACTTCAGTTCTTGGGCCTTTAAAGAGACATGCACTGAAACGAGCCATTCTGCATAAGGCTGCAAAAGATGATTCACAATCATGCTGCAGTAATTAAATAATTAAAGAAAATTTGACCAACGTATAAAGATGCCTGACAGCTGTCAACATGTGGGAAAAGTGCAGTGAATGAGGCCTTGCACCTGGCTCAGGATTTTACTCCTACAGCCTTCTCCCAGCAACATGCAGGTGGTTATAGGGTTATCAGATGATGGCAGAGGGATCTGTCCTCACCTGGAGTCAAAGCCACACTGCTCTGGTTGAGTGGACTGAGCTGAAAGGCCGGACTGAAGCTATGGCTGAAAGGCCATTCTCCATCATTCTCCAACAGTGTGCAGCCTGGACAGATGATGGGGTGACCATCACTTATAAACGTTACCCTGGATAAAATTAAAACATTATTACAACGTGTACTGTTGGGTTGGTGGAATAACTGTTTTTTCCTGCTGGACAAGACACTGAAGTGTTATATTTACTGCCCCCCTCCCCCCAGTCTATATAAATCCATTCAAAAACTTTTGTGTTCTTCTGTTTTCCTTTAGGGCAAATATGATGAGCATTTTTAACTAAAAATAATGAGTACATAAGGCGAATATTTTCTCCAGTTTTCTGTTTTTGTTTCCCCTGCAGTCAATTACAAGACAGCCCCCGGCAGCCCTCACTCCCCCTCATCATTACAGCTCAATATACCTGCTTTTTTCCTTGAAAGCCTCTCACAGCTAAACCCATCAGGAATTACACACCGCCGCTCATCTTCTGAGAGCGTTTCTCCAACTCCCCATGTTTTATGTATAAGTCCGGGCAGAGAGGAGCACCGGGGGAGACGGAGATCATTTCACGTTGTGGCGTGTTGAGAATGCAGTGGCCCTGCCACCGCTGCCGCTCGTCATCCGACTAAACCGTCTGGTCACATGTTCAGCGTCTGCCGGTGGTGTGTGGTGTTCACACAGAGAGCCCCTCATCCCTGTACAGCTTTTTTTCCCACTCAAGTCCACGTTCACGTCCATTGATGCCTTTTTATTGAAGGGTGGGGTGTGTGAGACGTGATGTGTGTGTTAGAGAGACAGTCCCATAGGGCATGTGCTGGAAGGTTCAGTGGGTTCATCTGAAGCTCTCCGGTCTGTATCCAGGCAGAAGTCCTGTCCGTCTCCTCGTACTCATAACTGTAGCCGGTTTCCGCTCATCTTGTGGTCTCTGTGGCATCCGGGTCCGTGCCCTCGGTCACGTGATCGGGTCCGTCTCCACGCTTGGCCACCTTAGGAATGAACCAACCCACGTTTGGCTGCTTCTCAGCGCCGCTCCATTTCCGCTCTGCCCGTACGTGCGTGTGTGTTTTAATGTGTCCCGGGGGAGGTGCAGACTATAAACAGCCATCGCTCGCTGACATCCCTACCCTTCCCATCATCTGTCACGGCCTCCACATGCACGTGGCCTCCATCTGCCTCACTCATTGTTCACTTCCTCCACAGTCTAGTTTTAGAAGAACTGCAGGTCAAAATCATCACAGGGGTAGTTTTAGTGTGTGTGTATGTGTGTGTGTGTGTGTGTGTGTGTGTGTGTGGAAGCGTGACACATTTCAGCAAATCAGATTCTGTTGTCCCACTAGACAACATTTAGGTGCATGTCCATGTGGGCCCCCACAAGGCTTAAATCTGGGTTGTGTTATGGGTCTCATGTGGGTTTGTCCACGGGTTCTGTGTTGGCCCACATGGACTTTACCTGTAGCCCAGGTGAGTCAGTAACATCTTTACCCACTTTAAACCCCGTTGGACCCCAGTGGGGTTAATGTGGGTGAGGAACTGTCAGTAACAATTGTACCGTCAGCAAAATTATGCAAAAAAGCCACAAATTTATGAGGAAAATGTGAGAAATTTACAAAAAAGTAGTAGCAAATTTATGAGAAAAAAGTCACAGATTTATGAGAAAAAAAGTGAAAATTTATGAGAAAAAAGGTGCAAATTTACAAGAAAAACAATTGGAAAATACTTGAAAACAGTTACAAACTTGCAAGAAAAATTTAGCAAATTTACAAGAAAATAGTCACAAATTTATGAGGAAAATTAGAAAAAGTTACAAATTAACAATAAAAGTAGCCAGTGTCTTGCCAATGTGTAAATGACCTCTGCAAGGCAGCATTCAGACCAGGATATTCCGGGGGTCTCGGTTCGACTGGGCGGGGAATGCTGAGAATTTTCACACTGTGGAGAGAGGAATGACCAGGCCAAGCATTCAGAGCAGATGAACTTTATTCCCTCTGTCACATCTCTCAGAATCAGGAAACATTAACATTCTGCAGCAGGGGCTCTCTTTTACATCACCACACTCACACGCCCCTCTGCCTGAGGTCCTGCATCACAGTTCATTCTCGCATCACAGTCCCTTTTGTCCCCCAGCCCCTTTAATCCCCATGCTCTTCCGTCAGAGGAAATTACTGCATCTCCCTTCCTTCCAGTCTGAGATGAATACCACAGCATGGGTCCCCCATACCCCCCCCACCCCCAGAGTCTCAGACTGAATTTTTACCCTCACGTCTTCTCGGCTTCAGCCTCCGCCCATAGCTGCTGTAATGGGGGGGTCTTTGGCTCCGAGGCGCTGCTGTGCCGGTGGGGGGTTCCTGGGGGTGTGTCCGTCTGTGGGTGGACAATGGGTGGGGGGGGGGACATCCAGCATGCTCGTGTGACTGCTTTGATGAGTCGTTTACCTGGGGAGTTCTCGGGGGGGTCTTCCACGCTGAGGAGCTCGAGCCAACTCCACTTGCTCGTATGCCTCCACAAAGGCGGGCTTAAGCCTGTCTATACAGATTTTCTCCCGGCGACCCAAGTCACACAAAATGTTTGTCTCCGGGTTCCAGCACTCTAAACAGGCCATTGTAGGGTGGGCGCAATGGGGGTCGGTGGGCATCGTGCCTGACAAACACGAACGCCGCGTCCTTCAAGGTTTTTGGCACAAAAGTGCGGGGAAAACAGTGGTGGGCCAGGCCAGGTAGCGTCCCTGCGTCTGCGCTATGCCGTGAACACGGGGACGGATGGGTGTTCGGCGTGGGGTTATCTGGTAAAAATTCTCCGGGGAGCCACAGTGGCTGAGAAAAAACAAGCCCTGCTGGGGAAGCCTCCAAATCCTCTTTCGGTTTGGAACACAACCCTAATAGAACCCATGGCAACCTGTCCACCCAATTTGCATCTGTAAGCGAAGCCCTGAGCGCTGCTTTCAGTGACCTATGGAAACGCTCACAAAACCCATTGGCCTGTGGGTTGTACGCGGTCGTGCGATGAATTGCGACGCCCAGGCTCCGGGCCATCGTGGACCAGAGGTCGGAAACAAACTGAGGGCCCCGATCGGACGTGATGTCCGAAGGGATGCCAAAACGTGCCACCCATGTTGTCAAAAAAGCGTGTGCCATGTCTGCGGACATGGTGGAAGCTAGCGGGACTGCTTCTGGCCATCATGTGGTGCGATCCACCACTGTCAGGAGGTGTGTGAACCCCTGCATTGGCAGAAGGGGGCCCACGAGATCCACGTGAACATGGTCAAACCTCTTAGCCGGGATATGGAACGGCTAAGGGGCCAAAGGGGCCTTTGTGTGCCTGGGCTGCGGGGGGGAGGAAACGGTTATAAAAGTTAACCATCCCCAAAAACTCCTGCAGCGCCCTGACTGTCTGAGGCCGGGGAAAATTTGCCACTGTGCGCACCTTGTCGGGCAAGGGTATTGCCCCCTCCGGTGAGATGCGGTGTCCCAAAAAATCGATCCCCGTCACGCCGAACTGGCATTTCGCCGGGTTGATTATTAACCCGTTCCCTTCAGCCGGGTTGTTTGTCCACCACAAACAAGACATTTTTTTTAACTTTTCTCCTCGGCTTTCTCCGGTAAAAGGATTTCTCGGATTCACGCGGTTGTCTTTATTGTTATTTTCTACCCAAAATGTTTCTACGGTAAACACCACTTCGTCTTCTCAGACTTCATGTTGCTATGGTTACATAAACGCCGAGGGGCACTTCCGCCCTTTGGTCCGCTGGATAGTCCGTTAGCATTCACACCACAAGTGAAGCCCACCAACCTTCGTTTGCAAGTGAACCGAGACCCTGTTTTCAGGCGGACCAGAGTTTGTTTGTTTGGTGCGCACGAGAGTTTGAATGTGTACTCAGACGGTACCAAATGAATCGAACTATCCACGGATAGTCCTTTGGTCCGGACCAAACAGTGGCCGTGTGACTACACCCTAAGATGTATTCCCGATGCAAGTTTGCTGATATTGGCCCAATGCATGTGTGGTGTTTGGCAGTGAGTTCTCTCGCTCAACAGCAGCCACCAGCAACCTACAAAGACATGAAAAAGAGGGCGGGTACAGAGAAAACCAGGTGGGCAAAGCCAATAACACACAGACTATAAATGAGCCAAGGATACCTGCCTGAATGCACCACAGGTTTAATCAACCATCAGCCTTATGTCATAAACATTGGGCCTAATGCAGGAACACGTCAGTATTAGTAGTTAGTATTAACGTGCCACTCCTCTTTCAACAAACTGCTCATATATCTTCCAAACATGTGTGAACGGCGTGTGTACATCTGCTGTGTGACGTGAGCGCGCCGTCATGTGAATTGAGATTTGAGCATCAGAATCAAAGGACCATCAAAAAACCACAGCAACACATAGAATAACCCTGACATTAATGCTCAGTAGTAAAACCATTTTACTGTTGTGGAACTGCCTCGTTTTAACCATCCATCCATCCATCCATTTTCTGCTGCTCTTCCGGGGGTCACAGGGGCAGCAGTGCAGGTAAAGAAACACAGACTGTCGCCTGGTTCACATACACCTAAAATCAGACTTCACACAGGCCCTGTGATCCACTGTCAAACTCACACGTTTGTGTTGCACACTGATGACACGCTGTGCTCAGGAACACACGGACCAGTGTACCATCCATGAGCAAAGTCTACCACTTTACTGAGTATTATGATAGTTAAACAATTTGGGCTTAAAATGTGTGCATAAAAAGGGACTTCTGTTAAATTTAACAATTTAATGTGGAAACACAGCCTGCTTTTTCCTCATTCTTTCTCTCAGCTCTGCACCCTAATGCAGAAGTGAAGCTCGACGCTTCATGTCAAAGCAGCAAAAATCAGAATAATATCCATCTGATCCTGTGTGCTTTGCATTGCGACAGTTTATCAGTCATTTACCATTTATTCACATTGTGCAAGATACTTCCCCACTGTGCTGCTCTGCAGTATAACGGAGTCATGCGCTCTTGCAGAAAACAATGTTTAGAACCGGAACGGGCAACTGGCGGCCCACGGGCTGCATGCGGCCCCGACCTCATCCACTGCGGCCCACCAGTCCATTTCCAAAAATCAATTATTTATTCATATCACATTTGACCGTATTTGGAACTGCATTCTTAAATGCAGTTATGGAGTCCACCAGCAGAGGGAGCTCTAATCTAAGCCTAGGTGCCACTCCCTGCAAGTGGTCAAGCGAGAGAGCAAGAGTGAGGGAGCCACAGAGATAGTGAGGAAGCAGCGTGCACCGGAGTACATGTTGTAAGGTATGTGTTGCATGCTGAGACTACATTAATCCAGTGACTGCCTATGGCGCTCCATTGCGCCGTCAGCCGCTAGTTGTCAATATTTTTTTCAAGAAAATATTCAGTTCAGATGGCAAGTTCCAAGTCTATAACTTGAAAGTGGTAAGCGATAATGGCTTACTGTCAATTAGAGAGATATAGAATATGATCCAAAGTTTGAGATAGGAGTAAATTTACGCATCTACAGTTAGGCCCAGAAATATTTGGACAGTGACACAATCTTCATGATTTGGGCTCTGCATGCCACCACATTGGATTTGAAATGAAACAACTACAATGGAATTGAAGTGCAGACTTCAAGGTTTAATTCAAGGGGTTGAACAAAAATATATGATTAAACATGTAGGAATTGTAGCTATTTTTATACAAACGCTCCTCATTTCAGGGGCTCAAAAGTAATTGGACAAATAAACATAACCCTAAGTAAAATGTTACTTTTCAATATTTTGTTGAGAATCCTTTGCAGGCAATGACTGCCTGAAGTCTGGAACCCATGGACATCACCAAACGCTGGGTTTCCTCCTTTGTGATGCTTTGCCAGGCCTTTACTGCAGCTGTCGTCAGTTGTTGCTTGTTTGTGGGTCTTTCTGCCTTAAGTTTTGTCTTGAGCAAGTGAAATTCATGCTCGATTGGGTTGAGATCTGGTGATTGACTCGGCCATTGCAGAATATTCCACTTCGCTGCTTTAAAAAACTCCTGGGTTGCTTCTGCAGTATGTTTTGGATCATTGGTGAAGCGCCGTCCAATCAACTTTGCTGCATTTGGCTGAATCTGAGCAAAAAGTATATCCCTATACACTTCAGAATTCATCCGGCTACTTCTGTCTTTTGTCACATCATCAATAAACACAAGTGACCCAGTGCCATTGGAAGTCATGCATGCCCATGCCATCACACTGCCTCCACCATGTTTTACAGAAGATGTAGTGCTTTGGATCATGAGCTGTTCCAATTCTTCTCCAAACTTTCTTCTTCCCATCATTCTGGTACAGGTTGATCTTAGTCTCATCTGTCCAAAGAATGCTGTTCCAGAACTGGGCTGGCTTCTTCAGGTGTTTTTTGGCAAAGTCAATTCTGGCTTTTCTATTTTTGAGGCTGATTCATGGTTTGCACCTTGTGGTGAATCCTTTGTATTTACTCTCATGAAGTCTTCTCTTTATGGTAGACTTAGATACTGATACACCTACTTCCTGGAGAGTGTTCTTCACTTGAGTGGATGTTGTGAAGGGTTGTTCTTCACCATGGAAAGGATTCTGCGATCATCCACCATAGTCCGGTCCCTTAGGGGGGATTTTAAGAAGGATCGTGCAGATTTGTCTAAAAGCATGAAAATTGGTACACTAGTAGTTTTTGATGTGCTGAATCCAATTCTGCCGGGCGCCAGAGCGAATTCTCAATGGGGCCGCCATATTGGACAATTCAAAATTGCCGCCGTCAAGAAAATGATTTATCCATATCTCCGCTAAAAAAAAGTGACACATTTGCAAACAAAAGCACTTTTCTGGGGTTTTTGTGCCCAAGGATTTCAAATCTGGAATCCTTTTTCCAGTATTTAGAGCAGGGGTCGCTGTATTTGAAAATTCAAAATGGCCGACTGTCAAATTTCATCTACCCGAAACTTTGATAATAGATGACACATTACCTCAGAATATTGCCTGTTTTAAAATATATTTTGAGACCATTGAATTAAATTTGTGGCCTTGGTAAAATTTTCTTATTAAATATCAACTTGCATTTGCCTAAGGTCTCACGGAATTGCTAGATTGATAGTCAGAAATGTGAAATATTGACATGCCTATATGTGCTCTATCACGCCAGTGTCGCAGTATCATAAAATGTGACACTTTGAATATCTCATAAACTCTGACACAATGTATAGAATTGTAGCATGATCATAAAACCTTTAAAGTAATCTTATAAGTGAACAGTTTAAAACAGTGTAGGTCTTAACTCTAGCATACTAACGTTATAGCCTGACCAGGTGATGATTTCAGTGTCTGGTAATGTCTCCTGTTGAAGCTGATTGGACACATGCACCATCCAGGACTCATCCCTCACTCTGGCACCATGAACCAGATTGTGAGATGGCCGACAACTGAGATCTGGTGTACGTGGTACATACAAATCATTGTTTGGCAACACAGCCGGCTGTACTACTGCGTAAATGTCAGGAAGTTTGGGGATAGAGTTGTCCATCGGGTCAAGCTGGATGGGAGGTCGTTCAACTCCATGATTGTCATGAGAAAGATGGTTTGTCACACTGATAGCTGTCCCATGGAACTCATCCTGGGAAAAGTTACCCTGGTTGTTGCTATCCAAGTTGTCAACATCAAAAGTCACAAAGACACCTTTTTGGATATTTGTAGGCAGTACAACCCCATCCTGAACAAACTGTTTGACTGCTGCTCGTGCCATGGATCGCTTCACTTCCAACACACGCTTGTAAGACACAGACATGCCAAAGGCATTGGCATTATTTATCTGCTTCTTCTGCCTGCCCTTACCATGTAGCTTGAGACCCAGGTACAATGGGAATGGCGTTTCCCGGTCTTTGCTGTGACGAATGTTGCTGGTCTTTGTGGCATGGTGTGACCCAATTCGTGCATTGTATATGATTTGTTGGGCAATAGCACTTGCGACCCTTGCTCTGCCATGTACCTGCTCCTGCAAGTCTTTGTCACCTTCGTGCAAGACTGAGGGACCCTGAAGCAGGATGTTGATGAAACTTCTAAGCTGTCCAGGAACAGGAGATGTTAGGGCATCAGAAGCAAAAGAACCAGTAAATGGTTCTTGCTGTTCAAGACAGAATTTCCTAAGCTTCACTGCTGCACACATCAATAGCAAGGCATCATCCTGCCCTATCTGGTTCTTATGTGCATCAGCTAGAAGATCACCAACCTTCTTGTTGCTGGAGATATACACCTCCTTGCCCTGAAAGAAGTCTGTACACTCAGGAAGCAGCTGCAGAAGGTACTCTTTGAACCGTGTGGCATGTGGTTCCCTTATATCTGCACATGGAGTTCCTTGTTCCTCCATGAGTGTCCTGTAAAACTGCCTCAATGCAGACAGCTTGAAGACATCTTCAGAGTCTTCAACCAAAGCCACAATTTGTGCAATAGCAACGGGGTTGAATTGTGGGACAGAAGGACCTGCAGATGCCTTGTGTTCCTTAGCACGAGCTGAGTCCCTTAAGTGCAGGTAACATGGCAGGTGGTAGAAAGTGTCACCAGCATGGGTGTCTGCTGCTTGGGCAATCAGCTTTCCTAGAAGCTTGAAGTTTTTTGTGCTCTGAGCCCAGCTTTTCAAGTTTTTGTCCACATTGTCTGTGGCAACTTTATGAAGGTTCTTACCTTCGTGTCCCTCACATATGATGCAGAAGGAGGATTTCTGCAGATCAGAAGGCATTGGATTGCTGGACCGCAGTTTCTTTGGTGAAATTTGATCATCCACATCCCCCTTTTCAGCAATTCTTTTCAAGCGAGAGGAACTGCAGTAGCTTCTGCAGAGTTTGTGATATTTTGCCTTGTTTGTTTTGAGTGTCACAGCAATGCCTTGGCCCTCATCAAGTTGAGCCCATGACACTTTGATGCATGAAGGTACAACGCCAATGGCCTTAAACCCATTGAGATCTTTCTCAATTGAAGCTAGACCCTCTTGTTTTGGAGACTGCAATTGCTCATCTTTTTCCTCCTGGCATAGACAGCACAGGTTCCAATTTATAGACTCCATACTTGCTACAAGTAATCACTAGATATACCTGCTATGACTAAATAGATCCAGTATACAACAAAGTGAAAAAAACTGATCAAGGCCGAGGGGCTACCCTTTTACCACCTTGATGAAATACAAGTAAAGTGCACATTCTGGTATGGGATACAACTAGGTTCGGTTGCCCTACACCTAGCCCTATCGTTCATCTAGTGTAATTTCAGTCCCGTGCGATCTGTAGGCCTTCCGGGTAACTTGAGCCCTGTTACCCTTGTTTTTTTGTCAAAAGTAAGTCCAAATTTGAAATCTTTGATGCCAAAAACCTATGAAAAGAGTTTTTGTTTGTCGTTTTATGTCAAGAAGTGTGAAAGTTATGCAGAGTTCAATTTTGACTGGCGGCCATATTGAATCTTGCAATATGGCGACCAATATTGATTTTACTGAAAAACAGATGTCAGATTTGAATTCCTTGAGGTCAAAAACCTTGAAAAAGTGTGTCTATTTGTAATTGTGTGACTGTTTGTTCAAGAGAAATGTGAAAACAGGTTTTCAGGTGGCGGCCATTTTGAATTGTCCAATATGGCCGACCCCATTGAGATTTGGCTCTGGCGCCCAGCAGATTTGAAATCAGCAGGTCAAAATCTATAGGTGTGGAAAGTTTCATGCTTTTAGAAGAATTTGCACAATCCTTCCCCTAAGGGACCGGACTACCACTGTTGTCTTCTGTGGACATCCAGGCCTTTTTGAGTTCCCAAGCTCACCAGTGCACTCTTTTTTTCTCAGCATGTACCAAACTGTTGATTTGGCCACTCCTAACATTTCTGCTATCTCTCTGATGGATTTCTTCTTTTTTTTCAGCCTCAGGATGGTCTGTTTCACCTCCATTGAGAGCTCCTTTGACCGCATGTTGTGTGTTCACAGCAACAGCTTCCAAATGCAAACGCCACACCTGGAATCAACTCCAGACCTTTTAACTGCTTAACTGATGACAGGTTAACGAGGGAAGAGCCCATGCAGGCTTATTATTTTTTTTTTGCAGCCTTCTGAGTCAATTATCCAATTACTTTTGGTCCCTTGAAAAAGAGGCGGCTACGTATTAAAGAGCTGTAATTCCTAAACCCTTGCTCCAATTTGGATGTGAATACTCTCAAATTACAGCTGAGAGTCTGCACTTTAAGCCCATATTGATTATATAATTGTATCCTGAATATGTTTTCATAAACAGCTAAAATAACAAAATTTGTGTCACTGTCCAAATATTTTTGGGCCTAACTGTATATTGCATAATGCCACAGCAGCCATATCGAATTACATAACTTTCAGTCAAAAGCGGACTTTGGACATATTTACACAAAGGATGGTTTTGGTTTTTGTTACGGTTTTTTGTTTTGGGGTTTTTGTTATCTTATCTTTAAAGTATATGAACCAGAAAATCAGTACAATGTAAACAAATGAATAAATTCGTCAGACTTACCACTGGCCAGGTGGCTCGCTTCATCCATTTTCGTCCATCCTGGTTGTTATTTTATCTTCTGTTGGTCATTTTAGCTTTCTTTCCCACATCCAGAAACTGTTATGATTATTCCACCTAAATTTCGCTTTTATTCTGCCACGGTTTATCTCATATGATGACTGGGAACCAGCTCAATTGTTCTGTTCAGTCACATGGCGCTGGGGTCGATGGCAGGTGCAAATCAACCAGCTTCGCCCACCCTCTGTTATAACAAAATGTAGATATTTACCTTCATAAGCTAAATAATCTTTTTTTAGAATCATAGTTGTCAAATTTGAGAGCAAATGCCTCCTCCGTCTTGTAATCGATCAACATTTGTTTACAAGCTTTTCTTCTCTGGTGTCCAGAAGTGGGGTGGGGGGGGGTTTACATGGGGGCCATTAATCCTCCAAGACAAGAGCAGTAAGTTATACTTGTCTGCCACCTTGTGAGGTGCAATACTTAGTACAACTGGGGATTTATTATGGTTTAAGGCCACGTCACATGACAGTCGCAGAACTGTGACACAGACACTCCACAGGGCTACCTGTGCATGAACCAAGGCATTCAAAAGGTTAACAGGCTCTGAACAGCAGTGAATGTCCAGAGTAGGCTGCTTTTAAACAGCAATAAATGCTACAGCTCCTCACTGAGGAGTATTTACAGTAAAAAGTTTCAAACTGAAAGGCAAATTTATGTAAGATAAGATAAGATAAGCCTTTATTAGTCCCACAATGGGGAAATTCCAGGATTGCAACAGCACAGGGATAGCAACACTCAGAGCAACAATCAGAAGGCAAGAAAAAACAACATCTAGTAAACATATGTCCATATTACTATAAATGTATATATATAGACACACAGTGCAGAGCATTATGGTTGGTTGGTGAATGTGCAGCAGAAAGTCTAAGCTCTCTCTCCGCGGATGCAGCAGGGCCAGCTGGAAGTCTTTGGGCATGATGGTGACCCCCTTAGCGAAGAAGAGACCACCAGGTGGGCCTTGCTGGTCTCCTGCAGAGCCATGACGGCGAAGCTCAGGAAACGCAGGGCGGTCTTGAAGTCCTGAGCGATCTCCCTCACCAGGCGCTGGACGGGCAGCTAACGGATGAGCAGCTCCGTGGATTTCTGGCAGCGACGGATCTCTCTCAGAGCCACGGGCCTGTGACGGCGAGGCCTCTTCACTCCGCCGGTGGCTGGAGCGCCTCTCCGAGCAGCCCTGGTGGCTAGCTGTCTCCTGGGGGGCTTCTTCCTCCAGTAGATTTTACGGGCGGTCTGCTTGGTTCTTGCCATCGCTCTTTATTATTCTGTCTTATATTTCTTGCACGCCGCCTAAACTCCAGCCCGGCACCCGCGTCGTTTTCGCTACAGCTCCCGGTATGTCGAGTTTCCCATTAGCACCGGGCGGCAGCCAAGTGCTAGCTAGCACTAGCTCCTCCCCGCTGTAGCGTCTCCCGCTGCAAACCGTGGCTCCGTCCGCCGACCCGGGAGACCCCCGGGGCGATCCGTGCGTCCGTGATATATATACAGAGTGAAAGGTGTAGAAAGAAGAAGGAAGATAAAAAAAAAAAAAAAAAAAGGCTGTTGCAACGGGCAGCCTACTCGTGTGGCGCCACCGGTCCGGCGGAACCGGAACCGGATGTGTGGTTAAGAAATGGCAAATAAGACAGAAAAACTCACTAATTCAGAAAAAACCCAGTACAACTAAAAGTTACACATTTTTAAATAAAATAATGCAAATTTATCAGTAGAAGCTTGCACATCTAATACCAAATTAAAGTATAGATTTGCAAAAAAATGGCTAATTTAAACCAGAAATGTAGCATATTTATCAATAAAACCACTTTTTACTTTGATCATATTCTTCCAATATTTTAAAAACATTTTTCTTTCTAAAAAGTAAAAAGTGCTACTAAAGTATGAGTAAGAGCAAAAGGTATCTTGCAATAAAAATACTCATAAAAGTACAATCGTGTGAGGAAGTCATTTGACTACATGAGTAAATATAACTTGTTAATTCCAACCTCTGGCTGTTTTTATACTGACTGTTCTGAAACTTTGCCACCTTATCAAGGTGGTGTGGGGGGGGGGGAGGTTGTGGGCCCTGATGATCCCAGGACTATGTTGGTGGGGGCAGCTTGTGTCTGGTAGGGTCTCAGACAAACTGGTCGTGGGTGTCGGGGGCAGCTTGTATCTGGTAGGCAGTGATGGGCAGGTGAAGCCTCATGAAGCTCAGAGGCTTTCCTTCTAATTGTGCTGAAAGATTCAAAGCTTTGAGGCTTCATTCTAAGTAAGAACAGTCACATCTGGTGGCCAACTGAAGCCATAACAACCTCTCAAGAGTGTATCTGAAGTACTGACACTATTTCAATGTGAAGACAGCAATAAAAGTTCAGAGACCGCGGTCATTTTAATCTGCTGATTTCTTTTATACCAGTGATTCTTAAGCTTTTTTTATTCCCCACTTTGGGGAGGCAGGTGATTACCAATCCCACCTACGCACAGATAGTATTTCTCTGCCCCTCCACACCCACAATGAATCCAAATGCAAGCTAAGCCTCATCATATTTCCTTTTCTTCTTGTCTTTTTTGTTAATTATGTCCAGAATTTCTCGTTGCTCATCATTTTGATGGAAAGAGTTTTAAAAATTAGGTCATGATATAATTTGTCAGTAATTTTAATTTAAATATGATAAAACACTGAGTAGTTTTTATTTTCTTTTCAGTTTCAGTTTCAGTTTTAATTGTGAAACTTTTGACTTTGAAGAAAATAAGCTGCTCATCGTCAGGCATATGACATATCTCACCCGTAGTTACCATATTTATTGATACTGTATGACCTTGAGTGTAATATTGCTTTTCTACAACAGTTCCGCAAGCACAGTATATTAAATGAAGATGCCAAGCAGCCATCTTGAGAAAGGCTGAGAGAAAAAGGAAAATCAGACAGAATAAGAGAAGGAAAAGAGCAGCATTCTATGAGAATCTGCATAGCTTCACAAAAGGGAGGAACTGGAGGTCATCTAAAGAAAACCTACACAAACCAGAAGAAAGGTGAGCTAATGGAACCCATCGCTGGCCTGGAGCATCCATTGGCACCCAGTTTCCCCTTTAATCTGGCAGAGCCACTTCTGAAGAAAGTGGAAGAATTTGTGAGAAAGGCAAGATCTGGAGCAACACCTGATCCCAATGCAATACCCTACAAGGTGTACAAGGTTTGTCCTGGGTTGCTGCGGGTGTTGTGGAAGCTTCTCAAGGTCGTCTGGAGACTGGGAGTCATCCCAGTTTTCTGGGCTCAAGCTGATGGAGTGTACATCCCCAAGGAAGAGCTGTCAAGACTCCTGAACCAGTTCTGTCCAATATCCTTGCTGAACGTGGAAGGAAAGATCTTCTTTGGGGTGCTAACTGAGTGACTTGTGAGGCTCCTTTTGGAGAATGGCTATGTTGATACATCTGTGCAGAAGGCAGGGCTTCCAGGCTTTCCATGATGCATGGAACATGTGAGTATGATATGGCATATGATCCAAGAGGCAAAGCGACAGAAGAAGTCTGGTCCTAGGAAAGGGAAGACTTGACAGGGAGTTCCACCTCAACCTGGAAGAGGAAGTATTCCCGTCACTGTCCGACCTACCAGTGAAGAGTCTGGGTCACTGGTATACAGAAGAATTTTGAGACACCGTAAGAGTAGATGAGATTAAGCAGAAGATGGAAGATGGACTGGAAGCCATTGATACATGTGGCCTTCCAGGAAAGCTAAAGCTATGGTGTCTACAGTTCGAGATGATGCCAAGATTGGAGGTCAGAGGAGCAGACTCAGATGATTAGAGCAGTATCCAAAGCCCAACAAGGAGCATAGACAAGATGGAAGCAGCTCCAAGAAAAGAGGATGTCATGGAGCAATCTATGGAGAGCAAAACCAGACAGAATCAGCTTTATGCTCAGGGCAGTCTACAACCTCCTAATATCATTATTCCTCTAATTATGAGGAAAGCAATGCAAAAATGTAAAAATGAGAAAAAACATTGTAAAATATTAAGAATCCCCAATTTATGAGTGAAAAAACATACATTTTATGAGCAAAAGTTGCAAATAAGCAGTAAAAAGTTGCCAATTTCAGTCATAATAATCTAGATTGGGGAATTTTTTTTTAATATACAAGGAAATATTTGTACATGGATTCATGGGAACCAGGTCCTAAATGGATAAGAAAAAAAATGTAAATTTATGAAAAAAGGAGTGAGATTTAGGAAGAAAAAAATTTGTTGATTAGACTGCTTTTGCTTAAGTAACTTTGTAGATACTTTCTTACTATTAATACTATTTCAGTTTCTTACCCTAAACCTTTTTCTGTCATAATAAAAAACTAGTGTCCAGGTTAGACCTAACCCTAGCTCTCATAGCCCCCACAGGGTTAATGCCTGGATCACGTCTCCACATTTCTGGCTTGCAAAGCTTCAGGTTTCCTCTCTGTCACTGACTCATCCTCTGTTTCCATCATGGAGCGTTTTTCCTGATGTCACAGTCGAGCCACAGAGGCTTAAGTGAACATCTGAGGTCTTCAGACAACCAGGCGTGAAATCCTTTCCTTTTTAGTCAAGGGATTGTTGAGTCAGATGGCGAGACGGCAGCTCTGTGGTCCCGGAACACTGAGACTGAACAGATGTTGAAGCTGGAAGGTGATGTGACCAACAGAAGTGGGTGGAATTACAAATCTGTGTCATGCAGGTTGTTAAGAAATTAAAAAATGTTCAAAATAAAACACTTCCATAGTCAAAGGAAACAAATAATGCGATGCACATGAGGCGGTTTGGGCAGCCCCCCAAACCCCCTCTCCAGAGAGGTGTGTCTATCCATCTGAAATAAGGCCACGGGGCACAGGCTACACCTGGAGGGATCATATATGCGTGTGCCTTCTAGTCTAGGGAATACACTGGGATCCCCAGGGAGTGAGCTGGTCATCAGGACACCTGGGCCACTATAGAGCATGCATGTTGCACCCATTTGCCATAAACAGAGTAATTGCAGCACAGGGCAGTGGAGACAGCTGTCCTGTTGGAGACATGCAAACAGTTCAGGTGTGATAAGAGCAGACTGAGTTTTCGGGATTGTTAGAAATCAGATGAGTACAGATGGATTCAGTGGCAGTGTGGCTGTGTTCCTGTCCTATCACAATAGTGCATCGCTACAACAACATTAAAATCTGTAAGAGAACATTGAGATGTATTAATAAAACAACGTGTCAGTATTGCAAAATTACTTAAAAATATGCTGTGGAAATGTTACTAAGGAATATCAACAGCCTCTAACACAGTTTGTTGCATCATGCTCATGGTTAACCAGAGCATCCACTAGGGGTGGGGGAAAAATCGATACAGCGTAATATCATGATGTTTGTAGTGGTGATACTGTACTGAGTCAGAGACACCAGTATGGTGATGCGCTTTTAAAAATTATTAATAATGTTGCAAATACAAACTTAGCTGTTTAAGTACCAGAGTAATAAAAGCCAACTTTCTTTTCAGTCCACTAGGTGGTGCTAAAGTCTCACTATCTGGTTAGGTCAGCAGAGGAGAGACTCCTGAGATCTAGTAGCCAGGAGTTGGACAAGACAAAGATTGGGATGGAAAATCATATGATATTGCCATACTGTCTGGGTGTGTGGTACCACCGCAGCTGAGAACAGGAAAACTGTGCAGAGGGTCATCAACACCACCCAAAAAATCATCAGCGGCCCTCTGCCCTCCCTGGAGGACATCTCCAGATCCTTCTGTCTCAGAAAGACCAAGGCCATCACAGGAGGCCCCTCACATCCTGCCCACCACCTGTTTGACTTGCTCCCCTCTGGACGACAGTTCAGATCAACCAGGTCCCACACCTCCAAACTGGCAAACAGTTTCTTCCCGTGGGCTATCCAGACTGCAAACAGTCAGAGGTCCATCCCCCTCCCCCCCACGACACTCACATGCATAGATATGAGGATCTTTTAATTATTAAAAAAAATACTCTCACCTGATTTTTGCATTCTGCACTTTTCAGTACATTGATCCATCCATTTGAGCCACTACTAAAGTGTGTATTTTTATACTTCTTATTCATTCCACTTAATGTATGCTATTTTATTCAATTGTGTGCTTTATATCTCTGCTTTTATGTTTTCATACTTTTACTGCGCAGTAGCCTGGTGGAGCACCCACAGTTTTGTTGTACTTTACAATTGTACAATGACAATAAAGCCTATTCTATTCATATTCATGTATCACAAGATTTTAATAATATTGCAACATGGCCCAAATATCATAAAAATATTGTATCATGGTCCAAGCAGCATGATAATATTGTATTGCACCCCAAGTGCAGTGGTGACCTAATGATTAGGGATGTGGACTGGTGAGCAGAGGGTCACGGGTTCGATCCCTGGACTGGCAGGATTAGATCTGGGTGGGACAGATAGCACAGCAGTGTTTTCCCCACCCCCCTTAACCCCACTGTGGTGCCCTTGAGCAAGGCTGTTAACCCCAGCTGCTCAAGTGGAGCTGCTCAGTGGCCACAGGTCAGTCTGTGGTTGTATTTATTTTAAAACATAAATTTTAATGTCCTTTCTCAGGACCTGGTACACCACTGCACCACAGGCTGCATGCTAACACATCAGCAGAAACACTCTTGGACTCACAAACATGATCAAATGAGATGTGGTAGAGCTGTCCTGGTTGATACGTCACTGCAACATCGTGTGGAGGTTGGGGACAGTACCTTTGGCATGGCAAACTGGGGTGTGTTCCAGTTCTGGAGGGATCACACTTCTCAGCTTCCCTGTGAAAGGCTATGCCAGAGTACTGGAGAGAAGAGTCTGGCCGCTGGTCGAACCTTGGATTCAGGAGGACCAATGTGGTTTTCGTCCTGGCTGTGGCACACTGGACCAACTCTTTACCCTCTCGAGAATCCTCGAGGGTTCATGGGAGTTTGCTCAACCAGTCCACATGTGTTTTGTGAACTTGGAGAAAGCATTCAACTGCGTCCCTCATGGTCTCTTGTGGGGGATGCTATGGGAGTATGGGGTATCAGGCTCATTGCTGCAAGCTATCTGGTCTCTATGCAACCGTTGTGAGAGTTTGGTTCATATTGCCAACACTCAGTCGAACTCGTTCCCAGTGAGAGTTGGACTCCACCAGGGCTGTCCTTTGTCACCGATCCTGTTCATAATTTTTATGGACAGGATTTCTAGGCACAGCCAGGGAACGGAAGGTGTCATGCTTGGTGACCACAGGATCTCATCTCTGTTGTTTGCAAATGATGTTGTCCTGTTGGCTTCATCCACCAATGACCTACAGGTCTTACTGGGACGGTTCGCTGCTGAGTGTGAAGTGGCTGGGATGGAAATCAACACCTCCAAGTCCAAGTCCAAGTCCATGGTCCTCAGCTGGAAAAGGTTGGATTGTCCTCTCTGGGTTGGGGACAAGCTCCTGCTCCACTTGGAGGAGTTTAAGTATCTTGGGGTCTCATTTACATGTGAGGGGAGAATGGAGCGAGAGATTGACAGATGGATAGAAGCAGTATCTGCAGTGATGCGGATGTTGTACTGGTCTGTTGTGGTGAAGAGGGAGCTGAGCTCTAATGCAAAGCTGTCAATTTACTGGTCAATCTACGTTCCTACCCTCACCTATGGTCGTGAGCTTTGGGTAATGACCGAAAAAATGAGATTGCGGATACAAGCAGCTGAAATGAGCTTTCTTCGTAGGATTGCTGGACTCACCCTTAGAGATAGGGTGAGGAGCTTAGTCATCCAGGACAGGCTCAGAGTAGAACCGCTGCTCCTCCACATTGAAATGATCCATTTGAGGTGGTTTGGGCATCTGATCAAGATGCCTTCTGGACGCCTCCCAGTTGAGATGTTTCGGGCATAGGAGGAGACCCCAGGGCTGATCCAGGACATGCTGGACAGATTATGTCTCCCTGATGGTCTGGGAGTTCCTTGGTATCCTCTCTGAAGAGCTGGAGCAGGTGGCTGGGGAGAAGAAAGTTTTGGCTTCTCTGCTTGAGCTGCTGCCTCTACAACCCAGAAAAGTAGTAGAAGATGGATGGAATATGGACATGAATCTCTTGTAGAGCATCACTGTGCACTGAAATATTGAATCTGGACCATCTTCAGATGGTGAGCATCGCCAAAAAATGAATGGATTTTGTTTTTCTTGTTCCTCTGGTTTGGCTCCTCCAGCAATATAATATTAGATTTCAATTGTACTGTATTTTCACCATTGAGATTTATTGATTAAGCTGAAATAGAAGCTGAAAATGTGTCTTTTTTTTCTGCTAAAACAATCATCCCTAAGATCTAATAATGCTCTGTCAAGCTGATAGAGAAACGGTAGCTGCTGTGAGCATGGACAGTAGGGTGTCTGTAGATGGTTCAACGCACATTAATATGTGTACACACACTATAACAGGCATGCTGCCTCTGCTCCACAATACTGCATCCCTAATGGAATCTTTCATACCAAATGAATAAATGCCTACAGCAGGGTGAAACTTACAGCTTCTCCAGTGTGGAAGTGATAGCTCTGAAAGATCTGCTCCTGCTGTTGTTTCTGCTGCTCAGTCTCTGCTTTTGGTCTTCAAAGTATCTGATAGAACACGTAGAAAAACTGTTGGAGCTCTTAGTTAAAGTAGACTTGATGTTCATGTATCCTATATGCAAATAACATGGGAAACACAGTTACTAGACTTTTGACTCATCAGAGACCTCATGATGTGGGGTGTTTAGGATGCTGTAGGCACCCTACTCCACTGAGTCTTGGGGTATGTGGATGTTGGGAAATCCTTTGTACGACTGCTTTTTATTGACTTTTCTTCTGCATTTAATTGTATCCCACCTCATATTTTAGCGGATCGACTCACCTGTTTTTAAAACATTAATCCTGATTTAGTTTGCTGGCTCATTGATTTTTTTAACTGTTAGGTCCCAGAAGGTGAGAGTCAGTGGAATTTTGTCCGATGTTCTTTTATTTTCCACTGGCTCCCCCCAAGGATGTGTTCTTTCACCACTTTTTTTTTAATACACAAATGAGTGCCAAAGTTAACACGAGGGCAGATCCATCATTAAGTTTGCAGATGATTCTGTAATAGTGTCCTTGCTTAATCATAATGATCTTGTCCTTGGCCCAGTGGTAGATGATTTTATTGAGTGGTGTAAACTTTCCTTTTTGGACATTAATGTGTCCAAAACTAAAGAAATGATTACTGATTTTCGAAGAAACCCTTCACCTGTCCGCCCTGTCAGCATCCATGGTCAGATTGTTGAGGTGGTGAATCACTACAATTATTTAGGAACATTAATTGACAACAAACTCTCTTTTGACCACAGTGTCAATGCTATTTGTGCAAAGGCCCACCAGTGCATGTATTTTTATTGTAAACATAAGAGTTTTAATGTTGACACTCTTTTTATGAAAATGTTTTATTCTTGTTTTTTTTTTTTTTTTAAGTCTGTTTTAACCTTCTCTGTTATCAGCTGGTTTGGGTTACTTATGTTGAAGAACAAGAAGAGGTTAGATAGATGTACTTTATTGGTCCCAAACTGGGAAATTACAGGTTAGAACATATTGTGAAAATGTGCAACAAATTAAACTCAGGCTATTTTGGCTGACAGCAGTCACCCTTTATGGGCGGAGTACAAGATGCTGCCATCAGGTAGATGGTATGCTCCACCCAAATGCAGAACAAATAGATGTAAAAATTCATTTGTCCCTGCTGCCATTGGCTTCCTGAATAGCAATGTGTAACTCCCATGTAACTCCTTTCTTTGTAGTATGTGAATCTTGGATGTGTGTTTTATTTTGTTTTTTAAGCTGTTGCCGCTGTAGAGCAAATTGCCCCATTGGGGATAATAAAGTTTACTTTGACTTTGATATGACACAGTCATGATACTTGAGTCATGATACTATCACCACACTATAATTCCTTAAGTATCACAAATGTTTTTTCCTCTTGTTCAACATCAAACTGTGTCCACAAACTAAAATTGTCAACATCTGTTTTATATACTAAAGAACTCAGTCTAATCAACTCAAGGCAGTCATTTTTGTTTTGGTAGCAGCGGGGGGGGGGGGGGGGGGGTGTCTCGGTCCTCCGTGGGTGGTGTGTTGTTGTGTATTCTCTGGGCCCCTCCCCAATCTGATCAGTGATGACATGTTTAATCACATGTCATCCTTCACCTGCTGGCTGTGTGGTGTTCTGCAAACGATGTGGGCTACATAGATAATTGGAGCTCATTTTTGGGGAAACCTGGTCTTATTAGACGAAACGGCGTCCATCCCACTTTGGATAGTGTGTCTCTTTTATCTAACAATCTAGCATCATTTTTATCCAAATTTCCAAAACCTTGACAACTCAGAGTTGAGACCAGGAAGCAGAGTCGCAGTCTTACATGCCTCTCTGCAGCTCTTCTCCATCTGCTACCCCTCAACTTAGCCCCTGTCTTCCCCATCAGAGAATCACTGTCTGCTCCCTCCAAAGTAAATAAAAATATAATGTATAAGCATCCCAAAGTGATTAAACAAAAAGCTGGTAAAACTCAAATTAAACATAAAGCCTCTAAATTGAATGATTTGGCCTCTGGTCCTCCTCATAATTTAAAAATTAAATGTGGTTTGTTAAATATTAGGTCTCTAACTCCCAAGTCTCTGCTAGTCCATGATCTGTTAATTGATCATCAGATTGATTTAATAGCCCTTACAGAGACTTGGTTAGGGCAAGAGGATTATGTTGGTCTAAATGAATCAACTCTCTCTGGTTACTTAAACTGTCAAAATCCCAGAAGTTCTGGTCGTGGAGGAGGAGTAGCAACAATTTACCATTCCAAATTACTAGTTAACATAAAACAAAAAACACATTATAATTCCTTTGAGGGCCTGGTCCTCAGTATTGGGCATTTTGGCAATTTTAGGTTAAACCCAATTTTATTTGCCATAGTTTATCATCCTCCCTCGGCCTACCCAGAGTTTTTATCTGAATTTGCCAAATTCTTAGTGGATTTAGTGCTGAAATCAGATAGGTTAATTGTAGTAGGGGACTTTAATATACATGTAGATATAGATGGCGATTGCCTTAATATGGCAATTAGTATAGACTCGATGGGGGTTTCTCAGAAAGTAGGAAATTCTATCCATTATCTCCACCATACGTTGGACCTTGTTCTGACATATGGCATAGAAATAGAAAATCTGGTAGGGTCTCCTCCTAACCTTGCACTGTCAGACCATTACCTGTTACCCTTTGATTTTACAATTTCTGACTATTTGGCTCCTAAAGAAAAATATCACTAAAGTAGATGCCTCTCAGATGATGCTGTTACCAAATTTAACCAGATTGTTTCCTCAATTCCATGTGTCAACACAACGGAGATAAGCTATAGACAGCTTGCTCCTTCTGTAATTGATAGCATGGTAGATAGTGTTAAAGCTTCTCTGCATCAGACTCTAGACATGGTGGCCCCTTTAAAAAAGAAAAAGTCCAATCAGAGATTTCTGATTCCTTGGAATGAATGTGAGACTGAATGGTTGTCTGTCTCTCTGTGTTGGCCCTGCGATGGACTGGCGATCTGTCCAGGGTGTACCCTGCCTGTCGCCCAAAGATGCTGGGCTAGGCTCCAGCCCCCCTGCGACCCAAAAAGGATTAAGCGGAAGAAGATGAATGAATGAATTCCTACCAGGTTATTTAAAGAAGTCTTCCCATTTATTGCTAGCTCTAGTCCTCAAATAATCAATTCTTATTAACATTGGGCCATGTACCGCAAGTTTTTAAAACTGCAGTAATTAAACCATTACTTAAAAAGCCAACGCTGGATCCAGGAGTTTTAGCTAACTATAGACCAATCTCTAATCTGCCCTTCATTTCAAAAATCTTCGAAAGAGTTGTTGCTACGCAATTATTTGACCACTTGCAGGGAAATGGTTGATTTGAAGAGTTTCAATCTGGGTTTAGAATCCATCATAGTACTGAAACAGCTTTAGTGAAGGTCACTAATGACCTCCTCATCACATCTGATAACGGGCTTGTTTCTGTACTTGTCCTTTTCTGTACTTGTCCTTAGTGCGGCTTTTGATACTATTGATCATAATATTTTACTTGATAGACTAGAACTGTCATGTGTCTGGGGCGATTTGGCCACTCCAGACCCCAGACACAGACTATTATTGTATTTTGTCTTTCTATTTTGGCAGCTTATGGCCTTGAGTTATCCTGTGTTTGGTTTTGCTTCTCCCTCTCCCTCCAGGCATTTCCCATTGTTTTGCTCAGGCTGCTGCTGCTTTAGTAGGCAGCCTGCAATCAGTACACCTGCGACTATTAGGCACCTGTATTCAATCTGCTCCATTAGCTGGCTGTGTATTTCATTCCTGTCAGCTCAGTCACTCTTCGCCACAGCGTTAGTCTGCATTCTGCATACAGCCAGCCAATCTGTTTGCTACTCCTCGTGTTTGGACTATTTACCTTTTGGACCATGTTCAGTGTTGTTTGCTCCAGAGCTCTGCTGTGCTCCAACGCTCTCATGTAAGTTCTTTCTCCCAGTTTCCATTTCTGGTTTTCCCCAGTGGCCTGCTTTCCCTGGGGGGTGAAATGAACTGGTTTGTTCATAGCCATTCCTAAGTTTGTTGAACTGTTATTATTTTGGGATATTGTAACCGAATTTTATCTGGCCCTGCTTATAAGGTCCTGGAGAAAATAATCAGACGGATCTGCCAAGTTGGATAGCCTTTATTGCTGCATGCAGGAGAGGAGTGGAGAAGACAGGAAGCCTGGTGTCTCTGCACTGCTCTGCTCAAACAAAGGAGGCCTCCGGTTTTAAAGGCCCCCTCAGAGCGCTCCCCCACATTACCATATATGGATACATAGAAACCAGCAGAGCAGGTACGAGAACATTCTGGCTGTAGCTTTCCACTCAACCACAAAGGAGCCATCTGGCAGTTATTTTCCATTCTCCGAGGGAGCCGGAGCGCCAGCCTGTAGCTGAGCGCGCTCCGAGCCTGGAACTTCCTCACCGCTATGATGAATTCGACCTCGGGGAGACAGCAGACATCATCACCTCCCAGGAATTCAGGCAAGTGCTTGTTCAATCACTCCTACTCTCACCTGAGACCACTTGTCTGAATCCTGATGAGCTGTTAACTGCTGTCACTACGCCTCCATCTGTCTCTCCCATTTCTCCTGAGTTCCCGCCGTTTCCGGAGGGAGGTCTCTGGGCGATGGAAGAGCGTTCCCTGAGGGAGGCGGAATCCGAGCGTGCGCTGGTTAAGGAATCACCTGCTCTCCCACGTCGTCGCCATCCGCGGAGGTCTCGCCTGAGGAATCATGCCATCACTCTGCCGTCCACTCCTCTTTCACCAGAGGAGGAGAGCACTTCTGCTGAGCCGCTGTTTCCCTCTGCTGCCTCGCCTACAGCCACCTCCTCTATAATCTTTACCTCCGCCAAGGTGGCTGGGGGAGTTTTTTCCCCGAACTCACCCACCTCTGTGCCGGATGGGGGCCCATCTTTGCTGGATATTGAGGAGCACAGGCCCACCTGGGACACGGAGAATGATGAGAGTGAACCTGATGCTGCTGGAGACACCGAGACCCAGGAGAACAGGCAAGTTCCTTTTCATCCCATTCCTATTATTGACAAGCAATCTAGCCTGTTTGCTGGCCAAGAGACTCAGATCCTGCAGTCCCCTGAGCTCTCTGCCAAGACGTCGTCGTCGGGATCATTGGAGTCCTGAACAGCGCTGGAGCCTGAGTCCAGGCGAGTGCGCTCGTTTGTCTTTCCCCCTTTTGAGTGGGAGCAATCTTGCCTGGCTCTTGGTGAGGAGAGTCGGGTGCAGCCCTTAGCTGCATCCGAACTCCCCCCACCAGACTCCGCCGCTGCCGGCGACCCTAACCTCTGTCCCTTTCCTGTTACCCCTGGGCTTCCTTCTAGGGTTGCCGGAGAGGATCCACCGTCGTCAGGGGTCCCCGCAGACGACAACGGGAATCCAGTCTCCCTGGTGGATGTCGGCGTGGGGGTCCCATCCCAATCTGGGCCCTTCGTGGGTGCTGCACCTCCCCAGCCTGAGGAGGCAGCGCATCATGGATTGTTGGAGTCCTGGATGGCGGTGGAGCCCGAGATCAGGCAAGTACGCTCCTTAAATTCTCTTCTGCCCACTTTGGAGCCACCTTGCCTGACTCTTGGTGAGAAGAGCCAGGGGCAGCTCGCCGCTGCGCCCGGGCTCACCTCGCCGGGTTCTGCCACTGCCGGCGACCCTGACAAAGTCTCTCTCACTCTCTCTCCTGTCTCTGAGTATCCTGTCAGGGTCACCGGAGAGCAGCCAACGCTGTCTGAGGCCGCGGAGGATCCAGATTCGCTGGCTGAGCTCGCTGCGGAGGTCATTTCAGGTGCTTCAGAGCTCCAGCTGGAGTCCACCGCGGGTGCTGCAGAGCTCCAACAGGAGCCCACCACGGGTGCTGTAGAACTCCAGCTGGAGCCTACTGCGGGTGCTGCAGAGCTCCAGTCGGAGCCGGCCGCGGTGCAGCGTTGGCCCAGTCCGGGTCCACTGCGGGTGCAGCGTTGGCCTGGTCTGGGTCCGCTGTGGGTGCAGCGTTGGCCCAGTCCGGGTCCGCCGCGGGTGCAGCATTGGCCCAGTCCGGGTCCGCCGCGGGTGCAGCATTGGCCCAGTCCGGGTCCGCCGCGGGTGCAGCATTGGCCCAGTCCGGGTCCGCCGCGGGTGCAGCGTTGGCCCAATCCGGGTCCGCCACGGGTGCAGCGTTGACCCAGCCCGGGTCCGCCGCGGTTGCAGCCGGCCTGCCAGAGGACATCAAAGTCTCCCTTCCCTTTTGGGCACTACTGTGGTCCACCTTCCTTTACCACCAGAAGCCGTTGGGGTCCCCCTTCTCCGGCCCAGCTTCCTGCTGTTAAACCTTCTGGGGGGTAAGCCGCCTCCTCATCCACCCCTCTGGCCCTGGTGGCTCAACTACACGGGTCGGCCGAACGAAGGACTGAGGCGCCAGGTCGGGTGGCCCATTTGCCCAGGCAGGCCGCCAGACATTGCTCAGTGAGCCGCCTGCTGGCCCTGGGACTTTGGCCGGCCGCCCAAACCCTCGAGCCTTGTGACTGTGGGAGCGTTGGGCTTGTCGGGGCCTAGGTGCTTTGTACTAATGATTCTTCCATCCTAGCCGGGTTCCTCCACCTCCCTCCCTGGGTGGTGTTCTTCAGGTTTCTTTTGGTGGGGGGGGGTTGACCTTGGGTACTACTTGGGGTGTCTGGAATCCACCCTAGAGGGGGAGGCTCTGTCATCTGTCTGGGGCAATTTGGCCACTCCAGACCCCAGACACAGACTATTATTGTATTTTGTCTTTCTGTTTTGGCCGTTTATGGCCTTGAGTTATCCTGTGTTTGGTTTTGCTTCTCCCTCTCCCTCCAGGCATTTCCCATGGGCTGCTCAGGCTGCTGCTTTAGTAGGCAGCCTGCAATCAGTACACCTGTGACTATTAGGCACCTGTGTTCAATCTGCTCCATTAGCTGGCTGTGTATTTCATTCCTGTCAGCTCAGTCACTCTTCGCCACAGCATTAGTCTGCATTCTGCACACAGCCAGCCAATCTGTTTGCTACTCCTCGTGTTTGGACTATTTACCTTTTGGACCATGTTCAGTGTTGTTTACTCCAGAGCTCTGCTGTGCTCTGACGCTCTCATGTAAGTTCTTTCTCCTGGTTTCCATTTCTGGTTTTCCTCAGTGGCCTGCTTTCCCTGGGGGGTGAAATGAACTGGTTTGTTCATAGCATTCCTGAGTTTGTTGAACTGTGCTCGCCCGTTGTGTAGGTTATTATTTTGGGATATCTTATGTTGGACATTAGTTGTATTTTTGACCTCTCATTTAATAAACGCACTCTGCACCTGCGAGTGGGCTTGCTCTTTCCATTTTTGTGCGTGTGTTAAAATGCACGTTCATGACAAGAACACCTTGGTGGACTTAATGGAACTTCGTTGCAGTGGTTTAGATCTTATTTTTCTGATAGGTTCCAGTTTGTTCATGTCAATAATGAGTTTTCTTCCAACTCAAAGCTCAGTCATGGAGTTCCACTGGGATCTGTGCTAGGCCCTAGTCTTTTTAGTTTATATATGCTTCTGCTAGGCAACATTATTATTAAAAAGCACTGTATACGCTTTCATTGTTATGCAGATGACACACAGTTATACTTGTCAATGAAGCCAGATGATAGTAATCAATTAGCCATGTTAGAGGCCTGTCTTAAGGAAATCAAAGCTTGGATGACTTGTAATTTCCTGCTATTAAATTCAGATAAGACTGAAGTCATTCTAGTTGGTTCAAAAAACCTTAGAAATACCTTTCCAATACCTTTTCTCTTAGTTTGGATGTGGTTACTCTTTCTCTGAATAGCTCTGTGAGGAACCTTGGAGTTACTTTTGGTCAAGATCTGTTTTTTAATTCACATATTAAACTTGTTTCTAAGACTGCCTTCTATCATTTGCATAATATTGCCAAGATTAGGAGCATCTTGTCATCTTGTCAGCATCAGGAGTGATGCTGAGAAACTAATCCACGCGTTTGTTAGCTCTAGATTAAATTGTTGTAACTCTTTATTATCAGGCTATTCTAAAACATCTTTAAAAAATCTTCAGCTGATCCAAAATACTGCAGCAAGAGTTTTAACAGGTACTAGAAAGAGAGATCATATTTCTCCGGTTCTGGCCCCCCTTCATTGGCTTCCCATAGAATTAAGAATTAAGTTTAAAATCCTTCTTCTCACTTTCAAAGCTCTAAATAATCAGGCCCCTTTTTATTTAAAAGATCTGATCCTACCCTATTATCCTAACAGCACTACGCTCCCAAAATGCTGGATTACTTGTAATACCTAGAATCTCCAAAAGTACATATGGAGGCAGAGCCTTCAGCTATCAAGCTCCTTCCCTGTGGAACCAGCTGCCAATCTGAATTCGGGAGTCAGACCCAATCTCTGTTTTTAAGAATAGGGTTAAAACCTTCCTTTTTGACATAGCCTATAATTAGGGAGGAATCATGTGCTCCTGAACCCTCCCTTAGTTATGCTGCTAATAGGTTTAGTCAGCCGGGGGACCTTCAACAATGCACTGGGCTTCACTCGTTTCTTCACTGTCAATGAAATACTTTTGCTGGTCATTAACATCTGTTTGTTCTCTCCCATAGATTGAGTCCCCATCGTGCTGTTTGCTCTCTACATGTCTGTTCTTTTCATCTTCTCTATCCCCTCACCCCCCAGCCAGTCGCAGCAGATGACTGCCCCTCCCTGAGCCTGGTTCTGCTGGAGGTTTCTTCCTGTTAAAAGGGAGTTTTTCCTCTCCACCATCGCCAAGCGCTTGGTCACAGGAGATCACCTGATTGCTGGGGTCTTTCTGCAATTGTGGGGGCTATGAGATGACTGTTGTTGTGAAATGGCTCTATATAAATAAAGTTGAATTGAATTGTGGTTATGTGTGGATTTGCTGCTCTGGGGGTTGATGCGGTTCTTTCTGCTTCACCCATGGGTTCCTCAGCTTTGAGCTTTGCTTCTCCGTGGAGTTTAGGGGTGGAGTCGTGTGCCTGGGCTTCAGCGCCTTGATTTTGTGACCGGGGCTGGTCCTTTTCTTTGGCACAATGTGGATCCGGACGTTTGTACAGGGTGGACTGTTGTCTTCTCTGGTCACTCACTTGTCACTTTGTTGTTTGTGGGGTTGGTAGAGTTTTGGCTGGTGTTGTTTTGGCTTGGCTGTTGCCACTGGCCCTGCTGCCGCTGGGTGGTGCAGACCTGTTTGGGTGGCAGCCCTGTTTGGTGTGTTCACAGTCGGGGGGGGGGGGGGTTATGTGCCATGCTCCTCGCGGACTGGATGTGTCATGTCAGGGTCTTTTCTATGGAGTAGTGAAGTCTGGATTTTTGAGTTGGGCTTTTTCAATGTGGTTCTTTCTCAGTGTCTTAACAAGTGCACTTGGCAGCAAATCTCACGAGACAAGATATGACTTCACCTGCCAGTGCACCATCTAGTAGACTGAAAAGTCAGTTGGATAATTTATACCCAAGAGTTTGCAACATTTGCATATATATATATATATATATATATATATATACACACACAGTATATATATATATATATATATATATATATATATATATATATATATATATATATATATATATATATATATATATATATTAGGGCTGGATGATACACCAAATATACTGTATACATTGTATTGGTACATAAAATGCCTATATCACACATATAGTTTGTTACATTATATATATATATATATATATATATATATATATATATATATATATATATATATATATATATATATATATATACTGTATATATACTGTATATATACTGTGTATATATATATATATATATATATATATATATATATATAAACAGTCAGAAGCAGATGATCCACTGTGGAGACCCCTGAAGGGAGCAGCTGGATGAAGAAGATGATTACGGGAACTTGTTAATGTGATCAGTGTCTTCACATAGATGAATATCAGTAATCAATAATCATTAATAATAACATGTAAATTTAAACTGTGCAACTTTCTTTCATGTGTATCAAATCTGTAGCCCTTCATAGTACTCAGTACCCTTGAAGTAGCTCTCAGTTTCTAAAAGGTTGGTAACCCGTAGTAAGTAATACTTCTGCCACCCACAACGCTGCTAAGCTAACTCTGTGCGGGAGTCGGTGAGTGCTTGACTGATGGTACGTGTCCACTGGGTCCGTCGTTTTTCCACTACCCATTCATTGTGTATTGGAAGCGCAACAGAAAGCATTTGTGTCCGGACCGGTTAAAACCAGACAGTGGTGTGCAGAATCTCCTGTGGGTTCCCCTACAGCTCATTTGCATAGTCATGACGATTGGTCATGATATTTTCCATACAGTCATGAACCTGAGGCAGCGCTCTTGTCTTGAACTTTTAAACCAGCAGTTTTTGATGTCAAATAACAATGGCTTCATTAACTGAACCTACTATTTCTCGCACGAAATGGTGCTGGAAACACTTTTCGCTGGTTTGTTTTAAAGGTATGGAGACCAAGGATGCCATATTGTCCGGTAGCAGCCGAGAGATGAAGACTGCCCACAGACGGACCCATTGACCAATCCAGTGAACCAGCCAGCTGGAAGAGAACACGGGGGCGGGGGGGGGGGGGCAGATCTGTACGTTACCTGTTGTTGTGAAGACTTGAAGGAGAAATTAATAACTGCTGTTTCAGGCAACCCCATACTGTATGATCAGTCTTTGCTGTCATATAGAAACAACATACAAAGGAACGAGGCGTGGAGAGCAGTGGAACATGGGCTCATCCAGCCGAAGCTCGGAAACCAGACAGTCAAATTCATCATGCATTGCGCGAGTGTGTAGGATTAGGTAAACCCAAAACCGGCGGCGACAGCAACAGTTGTCTTTTGTAGTGCAAATATACCAGCACTATTAAAAACAGACTTATCAATCTGCTCATGGTTAGTAATAATAATATTTCCTCCTGCACTGCTTGACTCCACCTATCCGAGAACTATGCTACACACCCCTTTTCCACATGTCACAGGTTCCAGTATCCGATTCCTTTCCAAAAAATCCTGACCAGTGGACACGTAGCATGAGGCTACCAGTGCACAGTGAGTCTTCAGCTCTGACATCTGATAGGCTGCCATAATCATGTGACACAGCAGACCATCTCTAAAACATGCCTGGGCTTATTTTTCCACCGGTTTTCACACATACATTTAATGCCTAAAACTCTCAGAAGTGAAAACAAATTGTATGTTTTGTATTAACACGGTGGTATTGCAATATTTAAAAAAGTATCGACTCCAAAGTATCGACCAGCTGGCATCGAAGTATAGATACTAACGTATCGATACTTCCATCCCTAATTCCTCTTTTTCCAGCGTACCTGACCTATAGAGCTCACCTGAGAGGGGCTGTGTGAGATGCTGAGTTTTCCTAAACTAAATAAAAACACAAAAAACAATCTGTTTCCAAAGCTCTTCCTGTGTTATGTCGAGCGATGACTGACATTTGCTACGTGCTGCTGCACACAGCTCCATCAGTCAGAGCTTACTATGGATTATTACAATAGAGTCTGATCATAATAACAGTGAAGCAGAAATGTCGTTGAACCATCTGATTCCCTTTTTTCTGTCTCCTCCTGCGAGCCTGAGGTGACTGCTGTGGGAGCCATAATTGCGGATGTATTATCACTATGCTAGTAATCATTATGAAGAGGATTAGACTGCACGCTCAAACCAGCAGTCAATCATCGCTGGAGACTTGATTGATCTGATAGCCAACATGCTCACTCATGCTGGGAAAATCACTTCGTTGACTTCTTACTGAGCTTTGTTTAATGAAGCTGTGCCAACATTGCTAATCACCTGTATCTGTGCTACTCTGCTTCGCTCGCATTGTTCCTTTAAATACCAATTAGGCTGCAGCACTTCAGTTTGGTGTGGGACGATAATGAGTGCACACACAGAGCCATAAAATATCAGTGCATCTCACAGTTCAGACCCAGCCACCACTCAGTGTGTGTGTGTGTGTGTGTGTGTCTGCATGTCCTCCCACTCCCACTGTGAAGGTAAGATTAGCAGCAAATTAATCCTCCTCCAGTGGCCCATAATCCTGTGGTGATAGATGGCAGCAGATGTTTTGTGTGATTGTGGGCCGAGCGTGTGCCAGAGTGGCCCTGCTGTTCATGGAAGGCTGAGATCATTGAATGCACGCTGACAACATTCTTCTGCATTCGGTGGCTTTAGTGTTGTCTGTTTTTTCCTGCACCATCGCTGTTTGTGTTGTTATTTTGAGCAGTACAGTTTCAGCGTGTTCAGTGCATCTTTTGCACAGCATGGTGACGGACAGGAGTTGCAAAGTAGCCTTGGCTAGAAATGTGCATGCATGGCATCTGCTTTGTATGTTTGTGTGTGAAGTATTTCCCTATGCACTTCAGAATTCATCCGGCTGCTTCTGTCTTCTGTCACATCAGCAATAAACACCAGTGACCCATTGCCACTGGAAGACATGCATCATACTGCCTCCACCATGCTTTACAGAAGATGTGGTCTGCTTTGGATTATGAGCTGTTCCAAGACTTCTCTATACTTTCTTCTTCCCATCATTCTGGTACAGGTTGATCTTGGTTTCATCTGTCCGAAGAATGCTGTTCCAGAACTGGGCTGGCTTCTTTAGATGTTTTTGGTAAAGTCTAATCTAGCCTTTCTATTTTTGAGGCTGATTAGTGGTTTGCACCTTGTGGTGAACTATCTGTATTTGTTCTCATGAAGGCTTCTCTTTATGAACCCAGCCACAGGGGGTGCACAAGCCAGTGTAATTCTAGTGCCGGTCCCAAGCCTGGGTAAATGGGGAGCATTGTGTCAGGAAGGGCATCCGATATAAAACCTTTGCCAAATCAAACATGCAGATCATGACGAATGACACTTTCATACTGGATCGGTTGAGGCCCAGGTTAACAACTGACAAGAAAAAGCTTAAACAGAAAAAGCTTTAACAAGAAAAACCTTAAACTGAAATTTGTCGACAAGCCATGGTTAACCAAAGGATTACAAAAAGTGTGTAAAAAGAAAAAATCATTATATAAAGCTTTTCTAAAGAAAAGGACAAAAGAAGCAGAGCAGCAGTATAAAACATACAAAAATAAGTTAATATATATAATGAGATGTAGTAAAAGAGACTATTACAGTAAAGAACTGGAGAAAAACAGAGATAATATTAAAAATACATGGACAATACTTAACAATATTCTTGGAAATAAAAACAGAAATACAAGCTACCCAACCAGTTTTTCAAAAAATAATACAACGACTCAAAACAGAGATAATATTAAAAATACATGGACAATACTTAACAATATTCTTGGAAATAAAAACAGAAATACAAGCTACCCAACCAGTTTTTCAAAAAATAATACAACGACTCAGAGAATGCAGCTTCACCTGCAGATGAATTTAATAAATTTTTTGTTAACATTGGTCCTAATTTGGCTCAAGAAATACCCATTACGGCACCCACAGGTGATACAATAAGCAAAAACACTGCTATAAAAGACTCCATTTTCATAAAGAACACAGACGAGAGAGAGGTCATTGAAATTGTTAAATCGTTTAAAAGTGAAACATCTACGGACTGTGATGGTATTGACATGCTCTTAGTCAAAACTATTATTGAATGCTTAGTGAAACCACTGACGCATATTTGTAACCTGTCTCTCCAAACAGGTATATTTCCCAATGCAATGAAAATAGCTAAAGTAATTCCGATACACAAGACGGGTGACAGAGGGGAACTTTCAAACTATACACCTATTTCACTATTGCCACAATTTTCCAAGATACTTGAAAAAATATTCTGAGAGAGAATTGACAACTTCATGCTGAAGAATAATTTATTGTGTGAACAGCAATATGGGTTCAGACACAAGAGGACAACTGCATTTGCTCTAGTGGAATTTATAGAAAAAATATCAACTGCTTTTGAAAATAAAGAGTATTCAGTTGGGGTATTCCTGGATCTTAAAAAAGCGTTTGATACAGTGGATCATAATTTATTATTAAAGAAACTACAAAATTGTGGTATTGGGGGGTAGCACTGTCCTGGTTATGTAGTTACTTAAAGAACAGATATCAGTATGTATGTGTTGGTAACAAAAACTCACAGTTACTGAAGGTTACTTGTGGATTGATTTAATTTCCCTTACAGAGACTTGGTTAGGGCAAGAGGATTATGTTGGTTTAAATGAATCAACTCCCTCTGGTTATTTAAACTGTCAAAATCCCAGAAGTTCTGGTCGTGGAGGAGGAGTAGCAACAATTTACCATTCCAAATTACTAGTTAATGTAAAGCAAAAAACATGTTATAATGCCTTTGAGGGCCTGGTCCTCAGTATTGGGCACTTTAGCAATTTTAGGTTAAACCCAATTTTATTTGCCATAGTTTATCGTCCCCCATCAACCTACTCAGAATTTTTATCCGAATTTGCTGATTTCTTAGCTGATTTAGTGCTGAAATCTGATAGAATAATTATAGTAGGGGACTTTAATATACATGTGGATGTAGATAGTGACTGCCTTAATGTGGCATTTAATTCAATATTAGACTCGATTGGGTTTTCTCAGAAAGTAGGAAATTCTACTCATTACCTCCACCATACATTGGACCTTGTTCTGACATATGGCATAGAAATAGAAAATCTTGTAGTGTCTCCTCATAACCCTGTACTGTCAGACCATTGTCTGTTAACCTTTGATTTTACCATTTCTGACTATTTGGCTCCTAAAGAAAAATATTATTACAGTAGATGCCTCTCAGATGATGCTGTTTCCAAATTTATGCAGATTGTTTCCTCTATGCCATGTGTCAACACAACGGAAATAAGCTATAGACAGCTTGCTCCTTCTGTAATTGATAACATGGTGGATAGTGTTTCAGCTTCTCTGCTCTACTAATTTAGATGAAATCTATTTAGCTTGGAGAAATCATCTTTTAATTTATAAAAAATCTCTTAGAAAAGCTAGAACAAGTTATTACTCTGCATTAATAGAAGAGAACAAGAATAATCCCAGGTTTCTTTTCAGTACTGTAGCCAGGTTGACAAAGAGTCAGGACTCTGTCAATCCTAGCATTCCCTTAGAGCTTACTAGTCAGGACTTTATGAACTTTTTCAATAATAAAATTTCATCCATCAGAGATAAAATCAATCAGATTCTTCCCACAGTTAACTTAAATACTGTAACTACTACAACTCCTTCTTTTGATGTCTGTCTTGATGAGTTTACTCCAATCGACCTTTGTGAGTTAGACAAAATAGTTTCCTCATCCAAACCTTCAACTTGTCTTTTAGACCCTATTCCTACCAGGTTATTTAAAGAAGTCTTCCCACTTATTGGTAGCTTTATTCTTCATATAATCAATTCTTCATTAACTTTAGGCCATGTACCGCAGGCTTTTAAAACAGCTGTAATTAAACCCTTACTCAAAAAGCCAACGCTAGATCCAGGAGCTTTAGCTAACTATAGACCAATCTCTAATCTCCCTTTCATTTCAAAAATCTTAGAAAGAGTTGTTGCTACGCAATTATTCGACCACCTGCAGGGAAATGGTTTACTTGAAGAGTTTCAATCTGGGTTTAGAATCCATCATAGTACTGAAACAGCCTTAGCGAAGGTCACTAACGACCTCCTCATTGCATCTGATAATGGACTAGTTTCTGTACTTGTCCTTTTAGACCTTAGTGCAGCTTTTGATACTATCGATCATAATATTCTACTTGATAGATTAGAACACTATGTTGGACTTAATGGAACTTCGTTGCAGTGGTTTAGATCTTATTTATCTGATAGGTTCCAGTTTGTTCATGTAAATAATGAGTTTTCTTTCAACTCAAAGCTTAGTCATGGAGTTCCACGGGGATCTGTGCTAGGCCCTACTCTTTTTAGTTTATATATGCTTCCGTTAGGCAACATTATTAGAAAGCACTGTATACATTTTCATTGTTATGCAGATGACACACAATTATACATGTCAATGAAGCCAGATGATAGTAATCAATTAGCCAAGTTAGAAGCCTGTCTTAAGGAAATCAAAGCTTGGATGACTTGTAATTTCCTGCTATTAAATTCAGATAAGACTGAAGTCATTCTTGTTGGTCCAAAAAACCTTAGAAATTCCTTTCCAAATCAAACTTTCAGTTTGGATGCAGTTACTCTTTCTCTTAATAGCTCTGTGAGGAACCTTGGAGTTATTTTTGATCAGGATTTGTCATTCAATTCACATATTAAATTTGTTTCTAAGACTGCCTTCTATCATTTGCGTAATATTGCCAAGATTAGGAGCATCTTGTCTCAGAGTGATGCTGAGAAACTGGTCCACGCTTTTGTTAGCTCAAGATTAGATTATTGTAATTCTTTATTATCAGGTTGTCCTAAAACATCTTTAAAAAGTCTTCAGCTGATCCAAAATGCTGCAGCAAGAGTTTTAACAGGTACTAGAAAGAGAGATCATATCTCTCCGGTTCTGGCCTCCCTTCATTGGCTTCCTATAGAGTTTAGAATTAAGTTTAAAATCCTTCGTCTTACTTACAAAGCTCTAAACAATCAGGCTCCTTTTTATTTAAAAGATCTGATACTACCGTATTATCCTAACAGAGCACTACGCTCCCAAAATGCAGGACTACTTGTAATACCTAGAATCTCCAAAAGTACAATGGGAGGCAGAGCCTTCAGTTATCAAGCTCCTCTCCTGTGGAATCAGCTGCCAATCTGGATTCGGGAGTCAGACTCGATCTCTGTTTTTAAGATTAGGGTTAAAACCTACCTTTTTGATTTAGCCTACAATTAGGGAGGGATCATGTGTTTCTGAACCCTCCCTTAGCTATGCTGCTAATAGGTTTAGTCAGCCTGGGGACCTCCAGTAATGCACTGGGCCTCACTCCTTTCCTCACTCTCTATGAAATATTTTTTTTTGCTGGTCATTAACATTTGTTTGTTCTCTCCCATAGATTGAGTCCCCATCGTGCTGTTTGCTCTCTACATGTCTGTTCTTTTCATCTTCTCTGTCCCCTCACCCCCCAGCCAGTCGCAGCAGATGACTGCCCCTCCCTGAGCCTGGTTCTGCTGGAGGTTTCTTCTTGTTAAAAGGGAGTTTTTCCTCTCCACCGTCGCCAAGTGCTTGCTCACAGGGGATCACCTGATTGCTGGGGTCTTTCTGCAACTGTGGGGGTTCCCCCCTACAGTTGATAGTGCTATGAGATGACTGTTGTTGTGAAATGGCGCTATATAAATAAAGTTGAATTGAATTGAATTGAATTGAATCCCACAGGGTTCAGTTTTGGGGCCACTGTTATTCAATATGTATATAAATGATATATGTAAAGTCTCGGAAAAAATGGATTTAATATTGTTTGCAGATGACACTAATTTATTATGCAGTGGAAGCAATTTGGAACAACTTTTGGATACACTCGGAAAGGAATTAAGAAAGCTTAAACTGTGGTTTGATTCATACAAATTAACGCTCAATTTAAGTAAGACAAAATTTATAATTTTTTAACAACCATCACAACAACTTAGTATCTAAACTCAGTGTAAATGGTGTAGAGATTGAAAGGGTATCCGAAATTCAATTTCTTGGAGTAATAATTGATAATAAACTGTGTTGGAAGTCACATATTAATTATATTAACCCCTTGCACTCCGGTCAATTTTCCTAAAAACGCCAAAAAATAATGTGCCCAAAATAAATCGAAAGCTGTTCTTCAACCCTTTGCAGCATCTTCATGGGGTTGGTCTCGTTTAAAAGAAAACACTTTGAATTTTTTGGCAAAGAAAACATGATCTCTGTAAGTGCTCCTGCCACTGAGTTACAGTCATCTACACATAGTGAACTTGAAGAAAATAAATTTGGCCTGGGTGTTTTTTGGATACAAATGCTTGCAAATAACACACAGCTTCAGATCCGGGCTGGAAAATGCAACAGAAATGTAGAACCAAGTGTTATCCAGCTGAGGTCCAAATTTTGTAACAATACCACAAAAAATGAATATATTACACAGCTTTGTTCTGAAGTAGTTCCCAGGCATTTTGGAACTGTGCCAAATTGTGCCAAATGGCACAGTTTGGAAAAACGTCTGTAACTTTTGAATGATTCAATGTAGAAGCTTCATTTTGGGCTCTAATGAAAGGTCACATTCAGGGCTGTGTCTGTGTGTGTGTGTGGGGGGGGGTTGTCCACCCCCCCCCCCCCCCGCTACAGAGGACGGCGATCCGCCCTCGCTACAGGACGGATTACACTCGGATGTGGCATGTTTCCACAGCAGCGCTGTCACTGTGGCTCCCCCCCCCCTTGCTACTGTGTGTGTGTGTGGGGGGGGGGGTGTCCCCCCCCTTCCCTCGCTACAGCGGACGGAGATCGGCCATCGCTACATGACGGATTACACTCGGATGGGCAGCACGGTGGTGCAGTGGTTAGCACTGTTGCCTTACAGCTAGAAAGTTCCTGGTTCGAATCCCCAGGCTGGCAGGGGTTGGAACCTTTCTGTGTGGAGTTTGCATGTTCTCCCTGTGCTGCGTGGGTTTACTCCGGGGGCTCCGGTTTCCTCCCACAATCCAAAGACATGCATGTTAGGTTAATTGGCTGTTCTAAATTGTCCCTAGATATTTGTTTCCTATAGGCCCTTAGAATAGAGGGTTAGTACTAATGAAAGCGCTTTGAGTGGTCTTTGTGACTAGAAAAGCGCTATATAAGTGCAGGTTAGTTAGTTAGTTAGGATGTGGTGATGTTTCCACAGCAACGCTGTCACCGCGGCTCCCCCCCACGGTTCACGGTCCGGAGGCGGCGAAGAACCGTGTAACGCGGCGCATGCACTTCGGACATCGTGCGCCGCACAGTTGTAATTTACCGATCGGTCAAAAGTCATTTTTGATTACTATTTTCAGGGATAAAAAATAATTTGGCTTATAACACCTTACCTCTTCACGGCCACATTGTCCTGGCCAACTTCTCTTCCTCATTGTCAGATGAACATTGTCAGCTGGTCCATTCTGGTTCTGGTCTCGCGACCCGGTCAAAACATAGTTCCATTATTGCAGTTTTGTGCTTCCATGATTGTGGTTTTTGGCGAACGATTTTTCAAAAAAAATAACAGTAGTAATTAAAAAAAGACTGGCGATGGCGTGTGTGTCACTCAGCCTTCGTCGTCAGCCTCCGTCGGTCTATGACCATGGAAGAAATCATAACGTCTCATAACGTCTAATCCTTTTTTGATCCGCTCCAGCAGTCTTCACCCAGCCTTAAAAAAAACAGCTCGCGAACTTCTCTGCTTCAGTTGGTTCACTGCATTCACAGCAGGCAGGTCCTTCTGGCTAGGTTTTCAGTCATTGGTTCTTCAAGGTTTCAGAAACCCAATTCAAGGCTCTTATTAGTCGAATGAGAGGTCAATCAGATGAACTAATCTGTTCACGGCTGTGTCTGCAGCTTTTATTTTCAGTGCGCGCTTGGACGCCACTACATCACCATCACCACCTACATCACCATCTACACCATGCGTCCTAGAGCGCACGAGAGCGCCCTCATGCACTCTCGTGCACTCTAGGACGCAGAGACTTGCCCGTCCGCGGTACAACGGAGCGCAAGAGGTTAAAGGTAAAATATCCAAATCAATTGCAATACTACACAGAGTGAAATATTTGCTGAATCAATCCACATTATATACAGTACTTTGTATCATTCATTAATACTCCCATATTAATTCATTAATACTCACATATTGTACGAAGTATGGGGAAATACATATAAAACAAACATATATCCAGTCTTTATGCTTCAGAAGAGAGCTATTAGAATAATAAACAAAGCTGCTTACAGGGAACCAACAAACCCACTTTTTCTTAAATTAAAAGCTCTCAAGTTGAAAGATCTGGTTGACTTTAAAACTTCAGTAATAATGTTTAAAGTGAAGAATCTATCACTGCCCTCAAATATCCAAAAGTTGTTCCAAATAAGGGAGAAACAATATCATTTCAGAGGAACATGTATATTTCAAAAACCTTCAGTGAGAACTACCACCAAGCATCACTGTGTTTCAGTGCAAGGAGTCAGATTATGGAACGATTTTGGACCTGAATGGGCTGCACAGTGGCGCAGTGGTTAGCACTACGGCAGCACAGTTTACCCTCAGCCGGGGGATCGCGGGGATCGTGAGATCGTGCGTTCGATCCCAGCCCCCGACCAACAGTGATCTGTGTGGAGTTTGCATGTTCTCCCCGTGTTGCGTGGGTTTACTCCGGGATTTCTCCGGTTTCCTCCCACATACCAAAAACATGCAGGTTAGGGATATGGGGCGCTTGCGCACTCAGCGACCGGCAGCTGGTGGCTTGTCACCAGACTGCAAAACAAATCTATCTACGGGTACAAAATAAGTAATAAAAAAATAAAATTAAAAAAAATCATGTACAACGCTTGGACAATTTAAACAAAAACTAAAGGAAGAAATACTCCAAACATATATACAAGAGGACATTTGAAATCACATAAGAATTATTATATTCAGTCTGCGTTGTGTTGTTGCTTAGTTTTTTGTCATGTTTTGTCTTAGCTTTGTTCTGAATTGTAATCGCTCTTGTTTTGTTTTTCTTTTGAATTCTTGGATGGAACATGGGTGGGCAATAGAAGCTGTGGCTTCAGCCATCACCCATTTCAGATAACTTATGTTGAACTGTATAATCAGAGGAGTTATTGTCTAATTTGACCTTGTTGGATTTTTTTCCCCCTTTGTTATATTATTCTGTTACTTTCTTTTAATCTTTACTCTGTCCGAAATAAAGATTCATTCATTCATTCATTCATTCAAAAACAACGACCGCCACCCAACAAGGTGCCAGTCGAAATTGGGCATTGGTCAAAGATGGAGGAGGAGGAGAGGAGGAAGGCGTGTTAGGAGGGAGAGAGAAAAGTAAAGGTAGAAGTGTGGAGGTGAGAGTAGGGAGGATAAATGTAGGGACTATGACCGGTAAAGGCAGAGAGTTGGCTGATATGATGGAGAGAAGAAAGGTAGATATACTGTGTGTTCAAGAAACCAGATGGAAGGGAAGCAAGGCTAGGGGCATTGGAGGTGGATTTAAACTGTTCTACCATGGTGTAGATAGGAAGAGAAATGGAGTAGGAGTAATCTTGAAGGAAGAGTATGTGAAGAGTTTTCAGGAGGTAAAGAGGGAGTCAGACAGAATCATGAGTTTGAAGCTAGAAGTCAAAGGTGTGATGTTGAATGTTGTCAGTGTGTATGCCCCACAAGTTGGATGTCAGGTAGAAGAGAAAGAGGAATTCTGGAGTAAGTTGGATGAAGTGGTAGAGAGTGTTCCCAGGGGGGAGAGCGAGGTCATTGGAGCGGACTTTAATGGATATGTTGGTGAAGGGAACAGAAGTGATGAGGAAGTTCTTGGTAGGTATGGTCTAAAGGAGAGAAATGTGGAAGGACAGATGGTTGTGGATTTTGCTAAAAGGATGGAAATGGCTGTGGTGAACACATACTTCAAGAAGAGAGAGGAACACGGGGTGACTTACAAGAGTGGAGGAAGGTGCACACAGGTGGACTACATCTTATGCAGAAGGAGAAATCTGAGATAGAAGATTGCAAGGTGGTGGCAGGGGAGAATGTAGCTAGACAGCATCGGATGGTAGTCTGTCAGATGACTTTGCAAAGCAAGGAGAGGAAAATGGTGAAGGCAGAGCCAAAGATAAAGTGGGGGAAGTTACAGAAGGAAGAAGGTTGCACAGAGAAAAAGGGTCAGCAACATTTGCATTGCTTGAGAAAACTTGCACGCTTCCAAATTGACCGAACCATAATGACAATGTTTTATCAGGCTTTTATTGAATCTGTTTTATCCTTTTCTTTAGTGTCATGGTTTGGTCAGATAAAACTGAAACAGAGGAAATCCTTGGATCAGGTAGTTAGATGGTCCAGTTGTTTGCTTGGTGAGTCACAGCTGAGCCTGACATCCCTGTACACCAGACAAGTACAGAGGATTGCTACCTCCATTTTAAATGATGACTCCCACCCTTTGCACTGCAACTTTCAGCATCTTCCCTCCAGACGGAGGTTTGCTGTCCCAAAAAGTAGAACCCAGCGCTACAAAAACAGCTTTGTTCCTGCTGCTGTCAGAGAGCTGAACAAGCTATAAAAATATATTGTACATAATTTAGGTACCTATTTTTTTACTCCATTTTATATTTACTTATTTTTGTAGGATGTTACTTGGGTTCTAAATATTTTATTGAGTTTTTAACCTCTTTGACTAGTTTTTAACTTTTAATATGACCCTTCTCTCTTACCTCTGGTTTTTCTCCCATCTCTTTGTCTTTTTATATCCTGATTGATGGAGCCTTGAGTATTTTTATCATGTTTATAGTCAGCTTCATGTGTGCCTGTGTTTGTGTCTATGTTGAATGTAATTTGTGGCTTGTAAATATGGATGTCACCAGACTGCAAAACAAATCTACCTACGGGTACAAATAAAGTAACCTGAACCTGAACCTGAACAGAGTTCAGGAAGGAGTTGATACAGGCTCTGGGTGGTAGGGCAGAATTACCAGATGACTGGGAAAGTACAGCAAAAGTACTGAGGGAAACAGGTAGAAAGGTATGTGGTGTATCCAGTGGACAGAGAAAGGAAGACAAGGAGACTTGGTGGTGGAATGAGGAGGTACAGAAAAGTATTCAAAGGAAGAGGTTAACAAAGAAAAAGTGGGATAGTCAGGGAAATGAAGAAAGTAAACAGGAGTATTTGGAATCTAGGCACATGGCAAAAAGAGTGATGGCAAAAGCAAAGGAAAAGGCATATAGAGTTGTATGAGAAGCTGGACACCAAGGAAGGAGAACTTGTATTGATTGATATTGACAAGGAGGACTTGTATTGATTGGGTACACAGAGAGATCAAGCTGGAAAGGATGTACAGCAGGTTAGGCTGATTAAGGACAGAAATGGTAATGTACTAACAAATGACGAGAGTGTGTTGAGAAGGTGGAAGGAGTACTTTGAAGAGCTGATAATTTAAGAGAATGAGAGAGAGAGGAGGATTGATAAAGGAAAGATGGTGAACAAGGAAGTCCCAAGCATTAGCAAGTTGGAAGTGAGGGCAGCTTTGAAGAGGATGAAGAATGGAAAGGCGGTTGGTCCAGATGACCTACCTGTGGAGGTATGGAGATGTTTAGGAGAGATGGCAGTGGATTTTTTTAACAGATTGTTTAACACAATGTTGGAGAGTGAGAGGATGCCTGAAGAGTGGAGAAGTGTTTTGGGACCAATTTTCAAGAACAAACGTGATGCTCAGAGCTGTAGTCACTACAGAGACATAAAGTTGATCAGCCACACTATGAAGACATGGAAAAGAGTTGTTGAAGCCAGGTTAAGAGGAGGGGTGATAATCAGTGAGCAGCAGTACGGTTTCATGCCAAGAAAAAGTACTACAGATGCAATGTTTGCTCTAAGAGTGTTAATGGAGAAGTACAGAGAAGGTCAGAAGGAGTTACACTGTGTCTTTGTGGATCTAGAGAAAGCAGATTATAGGGTGCCAAGAGAGGAAGTGTGGTCCTGTATGAGGAAGTCAGGAGTGGCAGAGAAGTATGTTAGGGTGGTGCTGGATATGTATGAGGACAGCGATATGGTGGTGAGGTGTGCTGTAGGAATGACAGAAGGATTCAAGGTGGGGATGGGATTACATCAGGGATCAGCTCTGAGCCCCTTCTTGTTTCCATTGTGATGGACAGGCTGAGAGACGAGGTCAGGCAGGAGTCTCCGTGGACCATGATGTTTGCAGACAACATTGTGATCTGTAGTGAGAGTAGGGAGCAGGTGGAAGAGAACCTGGAGAGGTCGAGGTATGCTCTGGGGAGAAGAGGAATGAAAGTCAGTAGAAGCAAGACAGAATATGTGAGTGTGAATGAGAGGGAGGCAGGTGTCATGGTGAAGATGGAAGGAGGAGAGGTAGTGGAAGTAAATGAGTTTAAATACCTGGGGTCAACCATCCAAATCAATGGAAAATGCACAAGAGAGGTGAAGAAGAGAGTGCAGGCATGGTGGAGTGGGTGGAGATGAGTTTGAGGGGTGATTTGTGACAGAAGGACAGAAGCAAGAGTGAAAGGGAAGACGGTAGTGAGATCTGCTATGATGTATGGTTTGGAGATGGTGGTACTGACAAAAAGACAGGAAGTGGAGCTGGAGGTGGCAGAGTTGAAGACGCTAAGATTCTCATTGGGAGTGACTAGGACGGACAGGATTAGAAACGAGTATATCAGAGGGACGGCTCAGGTTCAACGGTTTGGAGACAAAGTAAGAGAGAAAAGGCTGAGATGGTTTGGACATGTGCAGAGGAGGGATAGTGGAGATACTGGGCAAAGGATGTTGAAGATGGAGCTGTCAGGCAGGAGGAAAAGAGGAGGAAGACCACAGAGAAGATTCACGGATGTAGTGAAGGAGGACATGGAGAGGGTTGGTGTTCCAGAGGAAGATGAAGGGATAGAGTGAGATGGAGGCAGATGATCCACTGTGGAGACTCCTGAAGGGAGCAGCTAGAAGAAGAAGTTTTCTCTTTATGGTAGACTTAGATTCTGATACACCTACTTCCTGGAGAGTGTTCTTCACTTGGGTGGATGTTGTGAAGGGGATTTTCTTCACCATGGAAATGATCATCCACTACTGTTTTATTCTGTGGCTGTCCAGGCCTTTTTGAGTTCCAGACTTTACCAGTGTGCTCTGTTTTTCTTGCAGTGTACCAAGCTGTTGATTTGGCCACTCCTAACATTTCTGCAAGCTATCTGATAGATTTCTTCTTTTTTCAGCCTAAGGATGGTCCCTTTCACTTCCACTGAGAGCTCCTTTGACTGTATGTTGTGGGTTCCCAGCAACAGCTTCCAAATGAAAATGCCACACCTGCAACCAACTCCAGACCGTTTACCTGCTTGACTGATGATGGATTAGGGAGGGAACAGCCCATGCGGCCCATGAAATAGCTTTTGAGTCAGTTGTCCAATTACTTTTGAACTCCTCAGATGAGGAGATTTTTTGTAATGGTTGTAATTCCTAAACCGTAACTCCAATCTGAATGTGATGTGATCTAGAATATGTTTTCGTATACAGCTAAAATAACAAAACTTGTGTCAGTGTCCAAATACTTATAGACCTAACTGTATATACTTTTATGGTTGCCCAACAACCTCTCAATAATCCCCCTGTTATTTCTTCTGATCTCTCAGTGATCTCGTCTGGTCTCTAGACCCATGGTCTGAACTCAGAAAACCCATGCCCACTAAAAACCTGCCTCCCATCCAAGCAGTCAGCCTGTCATAACAAGTTGAAACCCCACTGGAAACTGATATGCATCTGATTTGATTATTTTTTGTCTGACCCTCAATGCTGTCTTTCTACAAACACCACTTAAGTTATAATAAGAAATGTAGTTTAATGGGATCAGAATTAAAATGTCACTATATGTCATAATCTAGATGAATTGTAATAGTGTTTTTATTTCTTTTTAGCCCTTATATGCATGGTTTTTACAGTGTACCATCAAAAGAAGAGATGGATCACCGTCCTCTCAGCTCTCTGTTTTATATTTATAGCAGCGAATCCCTTAAATCTTATGACAGGAAAACTTTTTATTATCCTCACAGCCTCACATTACTGCTCTGAACTTTTTCCTTCTGAAGCCAGCAAAGACTTTTCTCTTCTCTGTTTGAAATGAACGCTAAAACAGGTCCATTTGTGACCTTCCTGGTTATGACCCCACTCTGATTTTGACGAGCCGTGCTTTGACTTTTACTGGGAAACTAGTGCATGCCCATAGAACGCAAGTATTCCTGTCTGGAACAGGTGTCCATATTAGGCTTTACAGGCCTAAATGTAGGCTGTGTGTGAAAGTGGAATATAAAGAGGTGAAGCCTATATGGAGGCAATCACATGTTAGACTTTGACAAATGTAAAAGGGACTGAACACGAAGATTTATTTGATTGTGTGACTATTAATTACAGAATTATTGAAAATGAATGGGGCATCCAATATTGGTGACTATTTATGAACCCTTGTTTATTTGTCAGACTTATTTGTCTGATCTTTAATGAGTTAGATTAATAAATGTTGTATTGTGGTGACCCACCACAATCTACATGGACATTCAATCCTCACACTCAGCTAGCCGGCAGGAAGCAGAGGACAATTTGCCTACGGACAGAGAGCCCCTAGGAGACAATCAGAACAATGGACTATTGTTATACATCCCCGGATTAAGGAGGGGACATCCGGGCGCCAGTTAGTCACGCGAATGATATGTATTGACTGATATGTATATCAATATGCAAATGTTCCATGCATTCTCTCTGTTTGTCTAACATGTATAAAAGAGCTTGCTATACGTGCCTCAGCAGCACAACACGGCTCACAGCGCTACAAGTGTGTTTCATGATGATGGAGGAAATAAAACTCTGAAACCTTCCAGCTCGTCGCATCTGGCCTGAACTTATTTAAACCTCCACAGTATCTCCACTTTGGGGAACGGGAGTTGTTCAGTCATCATTATAATTGTTTTAGTTTATATGTGTAGTTTATAGTCTGTCATCAATAAACTCATGCAGTACTATAACAGGACACATTTACAAATATTTGAGACCCATTGTAGTGCATCATTTTATATTTTAGCAATATTATAAGTACAAGACACCCAACATTATTATATTCAGCAGAATGACCCGTTTGGCTGTAACTGTTGCATCAGTGTTGCCCATTTGTCAGTAAATAAAAAATTATTTATTTTGTTATTTGGGCAGTTTTTGTTATGGTCGTCATTTAGTCAAAGCATGCATATGTGTCCGCATATGATATGCAATTGATCTGGCCAATCCGCTCCACAATCATGGTGGTATTATTATTAACTTGTAATTTTTAGATAGCCGTGCACCTGGAGAAGCGCCATGTTGAGCCCGCCGTAAGGGACAGCGGTGGCACACGGGTGAAGCAGCAGCCGAGACTCTGTCCTGTCAATCAGGCAGGCTGGGCTTGGCTCCCTGGGAAGGACTGTGGCAAGTCGGTCCGGCTGCCCCCGCACCCCCGCACCTTGTGTTCTCCAAATATCGATGGCCAAAGTGCAAAACCTCCTATCCTATCAGTTGCTCCTGGTGGCCTGGTTAGCGCCTGTGTGTGTGGCAGCTCTGCCGCCATCAGTGTGTGAATGTGTGGATAGCAAGATCTGTAAAGTGCTTTGGTCATCCTAGATGAGAAGAAAAGCGCTATATAAGTGAACACCATTTACCATCTGAAAACTGCACTTTTTTGAGAAATTGAAAAAAAAAAACTTCTTGTTTTTGTGCACGTTCTATGTGTTATGTTTTTTTTATTTTTGTCAGAATAATTTTCTTTCACAATAAAGGGCGGGACAGTCTTGCAGACAGACATGACCAGCCTTCCTTGTTCTCATCATCCAAAGTGAAAATCAGAAAATCCTGCAGATTGGACGTTTTGCATTTCAGCCATTGATATACCGATTTATCCTTTAGAGCAACGCAATCATGGCAACGTTATAGTATAATTTTTTAAGCATTAAGTCATCAGTATTCTCGTTTTCTGGTCAAATTTGTCGCTTTTCACTTCCTTGCTTTGTTTACGGCGCGCTCTGGTGACTGGTCGTGATGCCACTTATTATCCAATCAGTATGGAGTCAATCCGAAACCCTCCCCACACTTCTAGAAGCCTGAGCATGAAGAAATGGAGCTAAACTTTTATTGATAAAAATTGCATATTTTCACTGAGCAACTCCATACTGGGGGATGCACACCCTCGTAACCTCAGCAAAGCACTTATAAAACCTGAGATCAGTCTGACGAACGGTTTGGGAGATATGTGGGGAACACACACTCACACACAAACAGGCAGAGATTTGTTGCATTTATAGATCGAATCTTGAAATGTCCCAAACCCGTCTCCACCTGCTTTTACAGAGGGGCTAATAAACTTCAGAGCAGAGTGTTTCTGCAGTATTTTCAGCTGGATGGTGATGGGAGGGGTCAGTGTGACTCTGTCCCTGCCCAGACTGATGAAAACAGTGTGTGTGTGTGTGTGTGGGGGGGTGTTTATTCTGTGGTGTGTTTGTCATGTTTGCCCGTTTTGGGGGCATAAATGAGGCGCCAGATGCCAACAGAGAGTTTGATTGTTTAATTATAGAAAACACAAAATAAAGAGCCAGGTAGGCCTAAGCACAAACACTAAACTTGAGCACAAATAAAGAATACTAACACCAACACAAGAAAATAGCGAGGGTGGAACCTGATGCTGTAGAATAAACACTTACAGATGCATAGTAGCGAGGAAGGAAACTGGAACAGGACTGGAGCTGGATGTAGGGACTCCAGTCTATCATTGATGTAGGTCGCAGCGAGGAGTGAGCCTCAGCTGCTCCCTTAAATACTGATGACGAAAAGCAACAAACCAAACAGGAGAGGAGGAAACGTAATTACTAGAATCATGATCAGCTGTGACAGTGCCAGCTAGACTTTGACGGCCAGAAGTCCGGCCGTGGCGCTGTCACAGTAAAAGCCCTGGGAGAACCAATAATAACCAAGCAGAAATAATAAGGGAGAAAAAGGGAAAATACTGAGTGGCCCGGGCGCGGATAAACTCAGCGCTCGGATCACCACAGTACCCCCCGTTGAAGGGACACATTCCAGGCATCCGTAGTGACATCCAGAGAGCCACCCCCCCAACCAGAAGGCTAACAAGACCGACCTCGTGTGGGCGGAGGGAGAAACAGACTAGGAGGGAGAGAACCTGAAAGAAAACAGGCACAAAAATGTCTAACAGCAACATACAGAGAAAAAAAAAAAACCCCACAAAGATCACAATGAAAATCACAAAGGCTCAAGCACAAAATAGCGCGGCTAATACACGCATACAAACACAAATGACGTCACAGAATGTCCAAAACCAGATAAATAAGTGAAAACAAAAATATACACTACCGTTCAAAAGTTTGGGGTCACCTCAGACAATTTTGTGTTTTCCATGAAAAGTCACACTTTTATTTACCACCATGAGTTGTAAAATGAATAGAAAATATAGTCAAGACATTGACAAGGTTAGAAATAATGAATTGTATTTGAAATAATAATTTTTTTCCTTCAAACTTTGTTTTCGTCAAAGAATCCTCCATTTGCAGCAATTACAGCATTGCAGACCTAACATGATTGCACAAGGGTTTTCTAATCATCCATTAGCCTTCTGACGCAATGAGCAAACACAATGTACCATTAGAACACTGGAGTGATAGTTGCTGGAAATGGGCCTCTATACACCTATGTAGATATTGCACCAAGAACCAGACATTTGCAGCTAGAATAGTCATTTACCACATTAGCCATGTATAGAGTGTATTTCTGATTAGTTTAAAGTTATCTTCATTGAAAAAAAGTGCTTTTCTTTCAAAAATAAGGAAATTTCTAAGTGACCCCAAACTTTTGAACGGTAGTGTATGTACACTTCAACTCAGAAAATGTTCAAGTCCAGAAGAACAGGCAAACACCAAAAATATATAAGTACACTACTACTTGATCTCAAGGCAAGGAAAAAAATCTTTTTAGCAATATACGAGAGGGAAAAAAAAACCACCACGAAAACACAAGTATGGGGATACCGGCAGGTAGAGAGAAAAAAAAAGGCAGTTCAGGTGGCCTACTGGCATCCAGACTCTGCATTAGGAAAGAAGAAAAAAAAAGGCAGTTCAGGTGGCCTACCCCAGTCCCAGAACCGGGGAAACAGTACCTCGGGCAGCCGACCCAGGTCGGAGAACCAGCGAAGCAGTCCTTCAGGCAGCCGACCCAGGTTGCAGAACTGGCGAAACAGTCCTTCGGGTGGCTGGCCCGCATCCTTAGACCACCAGGACCGGAGGGGGGAGCTTGGAGGCGGCTTCCCTACCGAGAGGCTCAACAAGGGGAAGCCGGGCCGAATGAGAGGGACCCCAGTGGCGTCCGGTGGTGGAGAATGGGGGGGGAAGGGGGGGAAACGGGGAACCAGTCCAGTGTCAGGCAGAAGGGGATCTGCAGCTCCCTCACCGACCTCGAACTGGGCCAGCGCAACACCCTCGGTGGACCCCGACGCAGCACCTGGGATGACCTCCAAACACAAACCCGGAGCCTCGACGAAAACGACCGGAGCTGACTCATCTCCGGTGACCCTGGAAGAAGGCTCGACCAGAGAGGGAGAACAGGGTTCAGGGTCACCAGCAGCTGCAGAACCCAGCGAGACGAGCTCGGATGCAGTGGCCGGCTGCACCCACATGGAGGGCCCCTCCGGAAGACAAGGAGAAGCTGCCCCAACAGGATCGGTGACGGGCGGAGCCAGACAAGGAACCACAGGGCTCACAGCAACTGAAGGGAGTGCCGAGGAGGAGGGAGGAGCAGCCCAGGCAGTCCGGGGACAAAGTGCAGACGGAACAGCGGGAAAAGATGACCCGGAGGCTGATGCTGCTGTCTTCACCTTCCGTCATGGTGCGGAGAAAACAGCTGGCTGGGAGGCGAAGTTCCTTTGGCGGCCCGGGACAGGGTCTGGATGGGAATCTTGCAGAGGATCGGCCCGGTCAGGAGACTCCCTCACCATCAGAACAGCCGTGTCCGGGGGAGGAGATAGATCACGGGCAGGGCGGCAACGTCTTCTGACTGGAGGTGAAGCTAAATTCAGGTCAGGGAAGCGCCGCTGCTGCACTGAGACTGACGCCAGTAGCTCGGCATACACAAGATAATTATTTAGTCCGGAATTAGCCTCCACCAATCTAACAGCCGCCACAACGTTCTTTAAGATTCTGCTGGGATGGAAGGAAGAGCGTGCTTCAGCCACACAGCCCCTGATGAGCTCAGCTGCTCACTGTTCCTCTTCACTGGGGACCCCGGCTGCGTTGGTTGACGGCTCTTTGGTGACACAGAATCTGGGGCTAGACGCGTAGCAGGAACCCGATCCCGGGGCGAGGAGCGGGGATGCTTTACTGTCTGCGCCGTCTTCGGCCTCCTGCTGGGACTCTTCACCAGCCCACGATTCTTCTGCTGAAGCGCCGCAAGTTTGGCCATCCTTTCCTTGCCCTCGGCGTGCTCATCCAGGTGAGGATGGCGCTTTATTGTCACCTCTGCGAGGTCCAGGTACCAGTGTGCATTTCTGGAGGTGCCGAACATATGAGCATTGGAAAGGAGGCCATCAATCTCCATCAGAGCCTGGACAAGCTCGAAGCCCAGGCTCATAAGATACCCAGTCCTTGATGATGCCATATCTCCAGACAAAACTGGCACCCGGAAAAAGGGGGGGGGGAAATCAAGCCCAAAAAACAAACATACTGCGGCTGGCCCCTCGCTTGGCTGCGACCTACTGTCGTGTTTGCCCCTTTTCGGGGCATAAATGAGGCGCCAGATGCCAACAGAGAGTTTGCTTGTTTATTATAGAAAAGACAAAATAAAGAGCCACGTGGGGCAAAACACAAACACTAAACTTGAGCACAAATAAAGAAAACTAACACCAACACAAGAAAGTAACGAGGGCGGAACCTGACACTAGCGAGGAAGGAAACTGGAACAGGACTGGAGCCGGACGTAGGGACTCCAGTCTAACGTTGATGTAAGTCGCAGCGAGGAGTGAGCCTCAGCTGCTCCCTTAAATACTGATGACGAAAAGCAACAAACCAAACAGGAGAGGAGGAAACGTAATTACTAGAACCATGATCAGCTGTGACAGTGCCGGCTAGACTTTGACAGCCAGAAGTCTGGCCGCGGTGCTGTCACAGTAAAAGCCCTGGGAGAACCAATAATAACCGAGCAGAAATAATAAGGGAGAAAAAGGGAAAATACTGAGTGGCCCGGGCGCGGATAAACTCAGTGCTCGGATCACCACAGTGTTTGTCTGTTTGTGGTGTGCACAGAATGCCTCTTACTTTCAGGGTACACACAACAGCATTCCTCCTAGTCAAAAATAGATTCTTACTAGTAAAGAATTCTAACTAGTAAAAGTACAGTTTTGACTGAGAGGAATGCAGTTCTTACTAGCAAGAACTGCATTAATATGGCAGGCCGTTATACCATTCAATCACTCCTAAATGCACAACATGCAGTCAAACTGCTTTTAAGCTCATTGTGTGTTTCTGGAGATAATAAATGATTCTCTCAAGGTTTCTGATGGAGCGACGTTCTCTCTGTCTACAAATTCCCTGACTGAGGGCTTGTTAAGTTTCATGGCATTTTCTAGTAATTTTCTCAGTTACTGCCAACACCATTACTGCTTTATCTTGCACCACAGGGAAACAGTGTTGCCAGATACAGCTGGGGATTTCCAGCCTCAAAACAACAGAAAAACATGCACAAACCCAAGAAAAGTAATTAGTATTTTATTCAGTAATGCCAACACAGTGCACATGACCAGCTATACAACAGCCAAACATGGCAGCACCACACCACCTTAAGGGAAATGGATGAGTCAAAAGGGGATTTCATTCCAGGGAGAAATGAGGAGGTCCACAGAGGAGGAAACATGGAGGTCCAACACAAGGAGACAAGGAGGCAGCAATCCTGGAGCACAAGGAGTTAGCCAGAAAATGTGATGGTACTAGGAAGCCAGACGAGGGGTGGAGGCTTGGTGAGTGCACAGGAACCAGAGGATGAACTCAAAGGCAGGGTAGAAGGCAGCTGGAGAACCTGCTAGTCACAAGAGAGGCTTTAGTGAAGGAGCAGGAGTCAGAGCAGATGTGCTGTAATAGCTTATCGATCTTCAGAGTCACGAGGAGAAGACTCGTGGAACTTCACGGACCAGTACTGATCTAACAACTGAGCACTCTTTAAATGGACACTTCATTCAGTTAATCAGCTGAAAACCACTGGCTGCACCTGATGGCCTGATGAGAAGGTTACATGCCCACCTAACAGTGGAATGTGCCACAAGAGTGACGTGCTTACCCAGAACCATCACACTTTCAGAAGGGAAGAGAATTGGCCTCATTTACATCCTAAACAGAGTAGGTTATGGTAGCCCCAGTTCTGTTCCAGCTCAAATCTCCTGTTTCAACAAACTTTGCCAGGAGGTCAGAGGGCACTGCTGTTAAATTTCAGCCCTCGTGTTTCTCTCTCTAAACACACACAGGTCTTGTATTATTCAGTGTGCTTTGCTAGCAGTAGCATCAGAAACAGAGCTGCAGCTCTGTTATCCCACAACACCGGCTTCATATTCAGTCCAGCCCACTGTGTGTGTGTGTGTGTGTGTGTGTGTGTGTGTGTGTGTGTGTGTGTGTGTGTGTGTGTGTGTGTGTGTGTACGCGCGCACACATACGTGCACGCAGAAGGCAACACCTTTCAGCACTGAGGAAATGAAAGAGCTTCCCATGGCCTTACCGGCTCCCAGAACTGGAGAATTGGGCCAGACGGTGCAGGTGAGAGGAGGTTTCCATGGTTACATTTCAGTGCCAGTTATCCAGTGAGGGGGTCACTCTGTGTTTCTGTTGACTGGTTTCACCTTTGTCATACTGGTCCCAGTGGTTTCAGAGTGTTGAGCAGAGTAAAAGGCAGCACAGACGGGGTAGCAGTGTGGGTTTGTGTTTCTGACCTGCAGGCAGCAGAGCAGCGATATCAGGCCTGTGTGGGTAGATTTAATAAACCCTGTATGTTACCGTGTCTGTGAAGGGAGTTCAGCACCATGTGAGGATGAAATCATTGTGAGAGGTGAGGTGGTGTGCTCACATCTGCATAAGCCCACACTGAAATCACTTTAGTCTGCGCAGCTGAAGGTAGCTGTCTAAATGATCGTGGTCAAAGGTGACGGAAACGTGCAGAAGTTTGATTTCATCCTGAGTTCTGAGTGACATTGACCTTTTGTATCCTGTTTTTTTAGATTTCTATAATATGAACAAGTGTAAATCATGTATGTAAAGTGAAGTTCAGTGAATGATTCATAAGCCTGTTCCACTTGAAGAGCTATCTTATAAGAGTATTGTGTCTTTGTGGGGCTGCCTTTTGGCCTAGATGAGGTTACACTCGTTCCGTTGTAGTTGTTCTTGTCCCTCATTGGTTGACTTTTGTGTCTTTGTAGTACTTTGACACTTTAATAAAGGTGAAGGGGGAAAAAAAAGCCCAGCACGCATGCTCCTGTATATTGGCACCTGGTGTTCCACCAAGCATTGGACACATGTGCAGAAGCATCATTTTCAGCCCAACCTGATAGGTAGCACAAGTGGACTGATGTGCTACTTTGTTCACCAGTTACATAAAAGAGAGGAAAAACAAGACCCACACATATGTTAAGCTATGGTCACAAAGATTCTTAAGAACAATGGGCTCGTAAGAATCTCCCAGTTCCTACAAATTCTGGAGTTCACAGACATTCTTTTCTTATGGTTGCCGTTCAATTCGCAAGAGCAACTTGAGGCATTCTTGAGAACTGAGGTGCTTTTCTGTCGTACGATGGCCCTAGACTTCTTATGTTCTTCGTAAGGGTGCCTTGGGATCTTCCTACAGCATACTTACTGCCATCTTATGAAAATTTTGTGCATCTCACAGCACTCTTAAGTCGTTGGTAGGAAGATCTTACAGCTTTCGGCACATTTTGTCAGCACAAATGTCGCGTGAATGACATACTTCCGCCGTATGAGCATCTCACTACTGCTTTACACACACTGTACAAGTCTCTGTACGAATGGGGATTCATACGGCATTTCCTACAACTGCTGTAAGGGGCCCTCAAGAACAACTTAAATTGTTCTTGAGGCATACTTACGACCAATATCTTTTGTAGTTCTTACTTTGTTCCTATGGCATTTGCAGCCACCCTACGATGAGGGGGTTTTGTGGGGCGTTCGTAGAAATCTTGGACAAGACCACTGACCTGACCACGAACTTACGAACGGTCTATGAATGCTGGATTCTCCTATGGCCACCTTAAGAAGGCCGCACAAACTCGTCCAAAAATTGTTTGTAGAGTGTCATCAGCCACTCATAAGGGTGTTGGTGACCATAGTTTTAGCAGCAACATTGGCGACTGCACAAAGGTGAGAAGAAGAACTCTTGTGTTTACTATTATTGGCGGAAGAAGAAGCTAAAAAAGGAACCAGTGAATGACATCATCTTCGTCGTGTATGTCGTGTCGGTGGAGCCACCTTTTGAACAGGAGGCTGGGTATTGCACATGTGTGGTCAAAGGGTCACAACTTTTCAGCCACGGAGGGATCTAGTGGATTGGAGATGATGATGAAATTTACCTCACATAAGCCTCGCGCTGGAGCAGTGATGGTGACAAGATGGATGAGCAACTTCAAGACTAAATAGTCATTACATATGCTGTAATCAGCTACAGTGTGTCACTGTGTAACGTTTCTGGTTGGTGGTGGGCCATGGCTCGAGACGTTTGACAAACACTGTCTTAAAGGGTACCTGTGGTGGTCGTGAAAAAAAGATATTATATTGAGCCCCTGTCTCACGTTCTAGTTCAAGTTTAAGTTCAAGTTCAAGTTCAAAGCAATGTGATATAAATCCATTGGTGATGTGCTGGTTCAGCTATGTCAGCAAAACATGGGTGCAGCCATACTAGCGGCTACATGGCCTGCCAGGACGCTTCCTGTGACGTAATATCGTTGCTACCGCGATCTGGATCAATATTGGCTGAGCCTGGAGTGCCCAGATGAGCAGTGGCTTTCGGGATATTCAAATTCAAATTCAAACATTTATTTCAAACTCAGGGTTCATATTAAATGCAGAACTAAAACGAGTAGAAAATAAATAAATAAATGCTTAAATTCAGCGGGTCGTCTCGTCTGATCTGAGGTCGTAATGGCCGCCAGACTGCCGATGATTCTACAGAGCAGCAGACACTCGGCGCTCTTGTAACAACAAAAACATACAATGTGATATGGATATCGCAACATGGCGGAATGTAAAGCCTTTGGATGTCTCAATAATAAGCGAAAAACAAAGATAAACACTTCTTTTGTGTACCCAAACCCAGCTCACCTTGTCAGAAGATCGTAGCGGAAAAGTGATTGCGCAATCTCGGAGCAGGGCACAAACGAATACTTTGCCTAATGTTTTCAAGTTGAATGCGTTTAGATGACCACCACAGGTACCCTTTAAGGTGCTTAAATTTTGAGGTGATGACCTGATGATGTTGTTATATGTACTTGTCATAGACATCATGTTTTATTGTAAAATCATTTAGTTCCAGTGCTTCCTGCTCAGATTCTCATATGAGTTTCTCTCTCCCACTTATCTATTTATCAGGCCTTGCTTTTCATTGCAGTGAGTAGCAGGTCAGTTTGTTCAGGGAAGGACAAAACCATCTGGAAGGACCACCACCGTCACTCTTCATACTCGGCAGGACCTTTTCTATGCTGGCTCCCATCCTGGTGAAAGCAGACAGACATCATACAGCTCTGTGACCCACCATCCAGTCACACCTGCACTGGACCCTCATGAACAAAGCAGCACCTGCATCCTGCATCCGTCCAGCTTGTGAGCCTTCCTCTGAACTGAATAAGCAGATTCTCCTTGGTTGCATTATTGCACAGATGTGCAGCAGCCGTGATGGTCCACTGTAGCACAGAGTGCTGAGCTGCACTATTGGAGATCAGCTAGCATAGAGGCTATCAATCACACTGGAGTCTGTGTGTGCTACTGCATAGTTAATCATGTGAAGAAAGTGTGAAGACATGCCGCTCCCCCCTCTGTCCTCCCATGACATCTGAAGGGCACAGCTGTCTGTTGGGCCTTGTTACGCTAACAAGCTTTCAGCTTACTCCCAGGGGTTCAGTGGACCCGGTCCAGGCTAACAGACGGATTTCTGTACTACACTGAATTTTTTTTAAAATCAGGATTTAAAAACAACAACAACAGGTCTGCTTTCCCCATTTTCCTGTGATGGTAATCTGATGGTGGAGATCAGAGGAAGTGATAAAGGAAGATCCAAGAGCAGAAAAGAAAAGTAAGACATGCTGGTACTCACAATCATGGTGAAATCATGTACCACAGGCTGGAAGGCAGATCTGCGTACGTGCTTGTAGTCAACAACTTTGTACACATGAATAAATATGAGTTGTTGGGTGGAGATCATTGAGAAATCATTGTGAGATGAAAAAATGGCCAGATCTCTCAATGATCTTTCAGTGTGCGCCACACGATCACCAAGATCTCTCAATGAAGTTTGACTCAGTCCAAAAACAGTTAGTCTGTCAGTCCAGCTGATCATCAAAGGGAAGCCATCTCATCATTCTCCTAATGATCTCCCAATGATCGCAGCAATCTTTCAGTGATCTCTATTTGTCTTGCATCATTTCATATACATCTAGTATAGACAGTAAACATACTGTATGGTGTAGTGATTTGTCTGGTAGAAGTCTATGATAATGGTCATTTCTCTGATGACTGTTGTTCTGTTGTTGACTGGTGTTCCACAAGGACGCTGTCTTGGTCTGATCTAATATTGAGTCTTTACCAGTGATCTACCATGTATACTGACAAAATCATCTGAGTAATGTACACAGATGATTCAACTATGTTTTATTCATCTAATGATAAAGTTGGGGTATCTGGGGGAAAAATTTAAGTTTTTAAATTCTCACTTATTTTTCTTATAAATTTGCAACTTTTTTCTCACTAATTTTCAAGTTTTTGCATAAATTAGCAACTTTTTTATAAATCTGCAAATTTTCTTATAATTTATAACTTTTTTCTCATTAATTTCAACTTTTTGCATAAATTTTGTAACTTTTTCTTATAAATCTTATACATTTTTCTCATAAACTAGTAACTTTTTTGCATAAATTTGTTACATTTTTATATATTTGTCACTTTTTCCATATATTTGCAACTTTTTGCATGATTTTACATTTTCCCCCATATAAATTTGTCACTTTTTCTTAGATTTGCAACTTTTTTCCCCATTAATGTTCAGCTTTTTTGCATACATTTCCCACTTTTTCCTGAATAATTTTCAACTTTTTTGTAAATCTGCAACTTTTTTGTTATAAATTTGGAACTTTTTTTTTATTAACTTTGAACTTTTTTGCATAAATGTATGACTTTTTTATTGTAAAATTTCAACAGTTTTTTTTCTTATAAATTTACATTAATATGGATGCTAGTTAAATTTTTATTGTTTGTAATTCAATTCAATTCAACTTTATTTATATAGCGCCATTTCACAACAACAGTCATCTCATAGCACTATCAACTGTAGGGAAGACCCCCACAGTTGCAGAAAGACCCCAGCAATCAGGCGATCCCCTGTGAGCAAGCACTTGGCGACGGTGGAGAGGAAAAACTCCCTTTTAACAGGAAGAAACCTCCAGCAGAACCAGGCTCAGGGAGGGGCAGTCATCTGCTGCGACTGGCTGGGGGGTGAGGGGATAGAGAAGAAGAAAAGAACAGACATGTAGAGAGCAAACAGCACGATGGGGACTCAATCTATGGGAGAGAACAAACAAATGTTAATGACCAGCAAAAAAAAAAAAAAAAAAAAAAAAATATTTCATAGAGAGTGAGGAAAGGAGTGAGGCCCAGTGCATTACTGGAGGTCCCCCGGCTGACTAAACCTATTAGCAGCATAACTAAGGGAGGGTTCAGAAAACACATGATCCCTCCCTAATTGTAGGCTATATCAAAAAGGTAGGTTTTAGCCCTATTCTTAAAAACAGAGATCGAGTCTGACTCCCGAATCCAGATTGGCAGCTGATTCCACAGGAGAGGAGCTTGATAACTGAAGGCTCTGCCTCCCATTGTACTTTTGGAGATTCTAGGTATTACAAGTAAACCTGCATTTTGGGAGCGTAGTGCTCTGTTAGGATGATACGGTAGTATCAGATCTTTTAAATAAAAAGGAGCCTGATTGTTTAGAGCTTTGTAAGTAAGAAGAAGGATTTTAAACTTAATTCTAAACTCTATGGGAAGCCAATGAAGGGAGGCCAGAACCGGAGAGATATGATCTCTCTTTCTAGTACCTGTTAAAACTCTTGCTGCAGCATTTTGGATCAGCTGAAGACTTTTTAAAGATGTTTTAGGACAGCCTGATAATAAAGAATTACAATAATCTAATCTCGAGCTAACAAAAGCGTGGATCAGCTTCTCAGCATCACTCTGAGACAAGATGCTCCTAATCTTGGCAATATTACACAAATGATAGAAGGCAGTCTTAGAAACAAATTTAATATGTGAATTGAAGGACAAATCCTGATCAAAAATAACTCCGAGGTTCCTCACAGAGCTATTAAGAGAAAGAGTAACTGCATCCAAACTGAAAGTTTGATTTGGAAAGGAATTTCTAATGGTTTTTTACATTTTTCTGTTAATCTAGACAACGACCGCTGCACTACACCTGTGGTGGTGGCACAGGTGTAGCGTGGTCGTCTTCTGATTGGAGGGTCAGTGGCTCGATTCCTGCTCTGTCTGGAGTCCTCATGCTGAAGTGTCCTTGAGCAAGACACTGCCCCATGAGCTGCTCCTTGTGGGTCAGGCCAGTGCCTTGCATGGCAGCTCCGCAGTGTGTGAATGGGTAGATCGCTGGATCTGTGAAGTACTTTGGTCATCCAGGGATGAGAAAAAAGTGCTGCACAAGTGAACAGCATTTGAAGATTTTTTATCAGATGCTCTTCAAGAGGACTTATTAGTTTTACTAGACTGGGTCAGTAAGAATAATATGATTTTATATATTTCCAAAACCAAGTTTATGCTTACTGGTAGTAAAATGGGTGGAGCTAGCAATCCCAGATTGAGTTTATCCATGCATGGAGTCATCTTGGAACAGGTGAAGCAGCAGAATCTATCAAGGTCGCCACATGTAGACACCATAATTCTGAGAGTGGGCGGGGCTATCGCTATTTCCAGAAAGTGTTCTTTGATGAGGACAGTTGTTACTTCATTAGTCTTGTCTTATTGGAATTATACTTCAGTTATATGATCTGTTGCCAATAAGGATGAGATTAATCATCTACAACTTCTTCAGACTAAGGCTGCTGGACTAGTTTTGCACTGCCCATATGGCTCAGAATCAGAATCACTTTATTGCCAAGCATGTTTACAAAATAAACATACGAGGAATTTGACTTGACATTGGGCGCGCTCTATAAGCGCATCCCAATGACGCGGCAGCCATGAAGGCGCCTGTCATACAGTGAAGGGTAAAGAGGGGAATGGGGGGGGGGGGATGACACAATGGGCAGAGAGAAAAAACATAGTTAATCAAAATAAAGCTCGTTATGAGCAAAATTGTGATTACATTGAAAAAAACCCTCAAATGCACAATTGGCAGACAACAGATCACACAATAACAAAGGAGCGAGAGAGACCAGTGTGTGTAGTCAGCATGTAATCAGTATGAATGAATGCAGTGTGGATGTATCAGTTGCTGGTGCACAACAAAGGAGCGCCTCCTGGCAACGGATGGATGTTATGTTCATGTATTCTAAACACAGATAAGCATGTCCAAGAGTCTATCTCTTTTCGTGCATGCCAGATGGCAAAGTTCTGTATTAGACACATGATAAAGCTGTCCTTGAAGAGCTCAGTCTGCTGAACAACAGCAATTGTTTGTTGATTGTTTGGGTTAAAGAGAAGCCAAAACTCTCTTTTGCTTTGTCTTCATCCAGGAGGAGAATAACCTTCTGGGCGCCGAATCAAGGTCCAAAGGCACAGTTCACTCAGAGCATAGAATTTTCATCTCTCTTGCGATTCTGTGCTTCATAATTTCCATATACAGGCTTTAAAATCAATCCCTGGAGAGCACCAGCGACTCCAAGATGTATTCCACCTACTGAATCAGCCACCATTCAGTTCACCATTGCCGCTGTCAGTGCACTCCCCAAATGGTCGAATTGTTGTTGAAGGAGCTTTGCCGGGTCCGCATTTTGATCAGCTCTCCCAACTTCTTTAATTTCTGATACATCAGGAAACTCCAGAGCCAAAGTAGAAATCCTGTGATCATAAGCCAAACAGATAGATGTCTTCCGCATCTCAGTCGAATCACACAGATACATGAGTTCCCAATTGTCCATGAGTCTCCCACTTGGGCTCCCCCTGGCCCGATCTTCTTTTGAAGTGGTGTCAATCGCATTTAAAGCCCACCAAATCCATAATTTTCCGTTTGGAATAAGATTCAGCCAGAAGAAGAGCGACACAGACAGAACACAGCAAGCTGGGATCAGTATGGGAATAGGAGGGAGTAGGAGAGGGGGAGAAAAGCGTCTGCTCTCTCTGAAAGCCGGCAGAAGGACAGTATTAATGTAAAGCACAGAAGGCTGCCCCAACAGCACACATACGTCTGCCCTACGTCTGCCCAATGCCTGCCCAACATACAGAGTTTTCATTGGGAATAGATCTTATAGAGGTTGTTTGCACATTAGCAAGACATTGGCTAGACGTTGGTGTAATGCCAACATCTAGCCAATGTCTTGCCAATGTGCAAACGACCTCTATAAGATGTATTGCTGATGAAAACTTGTTGACATTGGCCCAGCATATGTGTGCTCTTGGGCTGGTGGTTTTATTAGCTTTTATTGATTTATGGAGTTTATTATATGGTTCACCATCTTTACTTTTCTGTTCCTATAAATCTGAGATTGTTTTCATGTGCTTATATATTTATATTGTATATGTTTATTCATAATTAATATATCATTTCTTAATAACTGAGGACCGCAGGACGACGAGCAACTGCTCTGGTGGAAGCTGACGGGGATCCTAATAAATAAGGAATTAGAAGCTCCTGCCTTGAATCATCTGCAGTTATGAAGTTCTTATACTACAATAATATTTGATAACTGCAGTATTCAGGAAGCTAAAGGGGTGAGCTGGGACGGCGTTAGGATTTGGATATTCAGTTTTCAGCACTGAAATCACTTCTGAAGTGGATCTGGACCAGGTTCCTTACCTTGGAGTTTTGGGGAGTTTTTTTTTTAAATTAAAAAATGTACATTTGGTGATTATATACCTTTACATCATCACAAATGCACATCAGAGACTATTAATGCAGGTGTGAAGGACATGAAGTGTGCACTCTCATCCTGCTCTTGTTTCTAAAGCTGCTCACTAAAACAACCAGTATTAATCCCTCACAGTTCTTTTCTCAGGAGTAACCCATTAAAACCATTTTGCCATTTAGAAGAAAGGCTGCAGCCAGGGCTGTTGCCAGGAATGTGACACTGATTTATCGCTGGAACCTCCGCTTCTCTTTAATTGTTTGTATTTTAATACTCAGACGTTCATTTGTATTCACACAGCAGAAGGTTTTTGTGGGCCGTTTCTGCTGTCACAGTCGGATTATGATGTTCTTCCTCAGGTGACTGGGTATTTTTTAACAAGGGGATGAGGGCTGTTCACAAACTTAGCAGGACATACAGACGTATAAATGTAATAAAAAAACTAAGAAAGTCACAAATTACAGTTTAATTCTTCTTCTTCTTCTTCTTCTGGCTGCTCCCTTCAGGGGTCTCCACAGTGGATCATCTGCCTCCATCTCACCCTCTTCCTTCATCTTCCTCTGTAGCACCAACCCTCTCCATGTCCTCCTTCACTACATCCATGAATCTTCTCTGTGGTCTTCCTCTTTTCCTCCTGCCTGGCAGCTCCATCTTCAACATCCTTTGTCCAGTATCTCCACTATCCCTCCTCTGCACATGTCCAAACCATCGCAGTGTTGCCTCTCTTACTTTGTCTCCAAACCGCTCAACCTGAGCTGTCCCTCTGATATATTCATTTCTAAGCCTGTCCCTCCTAGTCACTCCCAGTGAAAACCTTAGCATCTTCAACTCTGCCACCTCCAGCTCCACATCCTGTCTTTTTGTCAGCATCACCATCTCCAAACCATACATTATAGCAGGTCTCACTACCATCTTGTAAATCTTACCTTTCACTCTTGCTGCTACCCTTCTATCACAAATCACCCCTCACACTCGTCTCCACCCATTCCACTGTGCCTGCACTCTCTTCTTCACCTCTCTTGTGCATTTTCCATTGATTTGGATGGTTGACCCCAGGAATTTAAACTCATCTGCTTTCACTATTGCTACTCCTTCCATCGTCACTGTTACACCTGCCTTCCTCTCATTCACATTCCTGTATTCTGTCTTGCTTCTACTGACTTTCATTCCTCTTCTCTCCAGAGTACACCGCCACATTTCCAGGTTCTCTTCCACCTGCTCCCTACTCTCACTACAGATCACAGTGATTTATGCAAACATCATGGTCCACGGAGACTCTTGCCTGACCTCATCTGTCAGCCTGTTCATCACCATGGCAAACAAGAAGGGGCTCAGAGCCAACCCCTGATGTAACCCCACCTCCACCTTGAATCCATCCGTCACTCCTACAGCACACCTCACCACCGTCTCACTATCCTCATACTGTGGTGATTCGAGCACTGATCCCATCCGCGCTTGGGTTACTCAGTATTTTCCCTTTTCTCCCATTTTATTTCAGGTTTATTAGTGCCTTTCCAGGGCTTTTATTGTGACAGCGTCACGGCCAAACTTCCAGCTGTCAAAGCCAAGCCGGCGCCGTGACAGCTGTTCGTGATTTCATTAATTACGTTTCCCCTTCCTGTGTGGTTCCTTTACTTTTGGGTTTAGTATTTAAGGGAGCAGCTGAGGCTCACTCCTCACTGCGATCTACATTTGTGTTCCTGGACTGGAGTCTCTAACCCCGGCTCCAGTCTTCCCTCTGTTTGGATTCATCTTTGCTTCAGCTCTAGTAAGTGTATGTTCTATAGCGTTAGGCTCCGTCCTCGCTACACCTTCACTTTCAACGTCAGTGTTTTATTATTTTGTGTTCTAGTGTTATGTATGTGTTTTGCCCCACATGGCTCTTTACTTTATTCTTTGTTAAATAAACAGACAAACTTAGTGCTGGCTTCTGGTGCCTCATTAATGCCCTGAAAGGGGCATTCATGACACATACATGTCCTGCACCACCTTCATATACTTCTCTGCCACTCCTGACTTCCTCATACAGTACCACACTTCCTCTCTTGACACCCTATCATATGCTTTCTCTAGATAGGAGTGATCCTACTCGCCTTGACTTTACTCAAACTGTAGGGTTTTCCATTAGCACCTTTTAGGACGTACTTCAGTCAGGTTCGAACCGTGCTGAGTTGAGCTGAAAATGTGATGTCAGCGGATTGCAGGCCATTGGTTGGCCAGGGCATAACATCAGTGGATGAGAGCAACATCTTCACAAGATTCAAAACCACCATTTGTAAATTAAGCCGTGAGTTTTTATTTCTGTGATAATCAACGAAAGAAATGGCTACACACAAATCAGCACCGTCACAAAACACTCACCATCTTCCCCATGAGCAGCCATCAGCTCGGAGGCCTCCTGGTATTTCATTTCAGAATGCTCCGCTGGCGCCAGGGCTGAAAAGTTCATGTAGTGGTCAAATTTTACCAAATGTGGTTATTTTTCAACAGTCTCCCTGTCGATGTGCACAGTTCTTTCATCGGTGTTGCAGCACTTGGGTCCCTGTGCTTGAAAAATAAACTACATTTGGTCAAATTTGACAACTATAACCTTTTCATCCCCGTCCGCCCTGCTACGGCAGAATGACCTGAAATAAAAAGTATACCAGGAGGTCTCCGAGCTGATGGCTACTCACGGGGAAGATGGTGAGTGTTTTGTGATTTTAAGCATCTTTCTATGTTATTTATCAGTGAAAACGTCAGCATGTCAATGGGATAACAGGTCGCATTCTTTAATGAACCCAACCCCAAACACTTGAAGTGGTACTCCGTTGAAATGGAAAACCAATCACACCATGTCGAGCTGAATAGAGTCGAGGCGAGTCGGACTGAGTAGGTACTAGTGGAAAAGGGGCTTAAGACACAGTGCAACTCCTTCTGACCGTCTCTATACTTCTCCATCAACACTCTTAGAGCAACCATTGCATCTGTAGTACTGAGTGGTACGGAAAATTAGCACCAAAACACTTCTTCTCCACTCCTCAGGCATCCTCTCACTCTCCAAGATTGTGTTAACCAATCTGGTTAAAAAGTCCACTGCCATCTCTCCTAAACATCTCCATACCTCCACAGGTATGTCATCTGGACCAACCACATTTCCATTCTTCATCCTCTTCATCCTTCTTCATCCTCTTCATCATTCTTCATCCACCATTTCTGTCCTTAATCAACCTAACCTGCTGTACATCCTTTCCAGCTCAATCTCTCTGTCTAAATAATTGATCCAAGTCCCTTTCTCCTTTCTTAGTGTCCAGCCTCTCTTACAACTCACTCTATGCCTTTTCCTTTTCCTTTGCCACCTCTCTCTTTGCCATGTGCCTAGATTCCAAATACTCCTGTTTACTTTCTTCATCTCCGTGACTATCCCACTTTTTCTTTTCTAATCTCTTCCTTTAGATACTTTCCTGTACCTCCTCATTCCACCACCAAGTCTCCTTGTCTTCCTTCCTCTGTCCATTGGATACACCACATACCTTTCTACCCGTTTCCCTCAATACTTTTTCTGTACTTTCCCAGTCATCTAGTAATTCTTCCCTACCACCCAGAGCCTGTATCAACTCCTTCCTGAACTCTGTGTGACCTTCTTCCTTCTGTAACTTCCCCCACTTAATCTTTGGCTCTGCCTTCACTGTTTTCCTCTCCTTGCTTTGCAAAGTCATCTGACAGACTACCATCCAATGCTGTCTAGCTACATTCTCCCCTGCCACCACCTTGCAGTCTCCTCTCTTTCAGATTTCTCCTTCTGCATAAGATGTAGTCCACCTGTGTGCACCTTCCTCCACTCTTGTAAGTCACCCTATGTTCCTCTCTCTTCTTGAAGTATGTGTTCACCACAGCCATTTCCATCCTTTTAGCAAAATCCACAACCATCTGTCCTTCCACATTTCTCTCCTTAAGACCATACCTACCCAGGACCTCCTCATCACTTCTGTTCCCTTCACCTACATGTCCATTAAAGTCCGCTCCAATGACCTCGCTCTCCCCCCTGGGAACACTCTCTACCACTTCATCCAACTTACTCCAGAATTCCTCTTTCTCTTCTACCTGCCATCCAACTTGTGGGGCATACACACTGACAACATTCAACATCACACCTTTGACTTCTAGCTTCAAACTCATGATTCTGTCTGACTCCCTCTTTACCTCCTGAATACTCTTCATATACTCTTCCTTCAAGATTACTCCTACTCCATTTCTCTTCCTATCTACACCATGGTAGAACAGTTTAAATCCACCTCCAATGCCCCTAGCCTTGCTTCCCTTCCATCTGGTTTCTTGAACACACAGTATATCTACCTTTCTTCTCTCCATCATATCAGCCAACTCTCTGCCTTTACCGGTCATAGTCCCTACATTTATCCTCCCTACTCTCACCTCCACACTTCTGCCTTTACTTTTCTCTCTCTCCCTCCTAACACGCCTTCCTCCTCTCCTCCTCCTCCATCTTCAACACAGAATATAAATTGCACAGAGTAAAAATCTAACCAGCATCCAAGTGAGGGCTGCAAATTTATGAGAAAAAAGTTGAAAAGTTACAGCAGAAAAAAATGCAATTTTTTTAATGAAAAAAGTTCCAAAACTATGTGAAAAAAGTTGCAAATTTACATGAAAAAGTGCAATTTTTTTGGGAGAAAATGTCACAAATCTATGAAAAAGTTGCAAATTTAGAAACAAAAGTGAAATTTGCATGGAAAAGTCAAAGAGTTACAAGAAAAGTTGCGAGAAAAAAGTTGAACATTTACAGGAAAAAACATACATTTTTGAGAAAAAAACATTGCAGATTTCCAGGAAAAAAGTTATAAATTTTGGAGAAAAAGTCCCAGAAGACATGGTGAGGGACAGCTCTTCAGCGCTGCACAGCTTCCTGCCTGCTGCCTCTCCAGATGTTCACACTCTTCAGCGGCCCGGGGAACTGGCTGGACCCAGGAGGGAAACCAGAAGACGTGAACTTTTATTCCCCGTCCTTTTATACTGTACTATAAATAATTTTCATTTTTAGATTGATGAGTTTTAGATTTAACTTGGTGATAACAATCATGGTTTTTATTGTATACTTGTCTCAATTCAGGATCCATGGTTTTCAACAGTCTTTTTCTGCTGAGTTTTCCTGCCATGACAAACGTTGAATAAAACGAAACTTGAAAAAAAAAGCAAATTAATGAATCAAAAAATGAAAATTTACAGGAAAAAAGTTGCAAATTTATGTTGAAAAAATTTTCAAGAAAAAGTTGCAAATTTGTGAGAAAAAAGTTTAAAATTTGTATGAAAAATAAATTGCAAATTTTTAAGCAAAACGTTCACAGATATACAAAAGAATTTGCAACTTTACAAGACAACACACAAATGTATGAGAGAAAAACTGCAAGAAAAAAATTGCAAATATATGAACAATAAAATGGAAATTTACAGGAAAAGAAAGTTGAAAATGTCTGTGAAAAAGCCTGAAATTTTTGAGAAAAATGTTGCAGTGTCTCTTTTTCACCTTCCTGCTTCCACTCGGTTGTTCAGAGTGATTTTGTTCAGTTACAGAAGGCTTCATGACGACATGCATTAGGACAGGCAGGCATCCCCTCATGTCTGTCCCTGCTTTACTGTGAGGTGAACCTGTAGAAACCAGAATGTTCCGCTGCTGCGTGCACGGAGCAGAAGTGTGCGTGCATCATTTGCTATCCTCGTCGTCGGCCCACATGTTCATCCATGAACATGAGGATAAACTGTCACTGGGGTCCTTGGCTTTCTTGTTCGTGGTCCGTTTCCTCCGCCGTTGATCCATCTTGTGGGTCCTTCAGCGCTCCTCCGTCCCAAGTAATTGCAGAGAGTGTGTTGGCGGGGGAGCCGCTGCCAGCAGCTGCCGCTCCGTATCGAGTCCTGTAAAGAGCTGAGATGCAGCCAAACAACCACTGAACTGTGCTCGGCCCTTGGCGTGTAGTCAGTGCTCTCATTTTTCATGGCTGTAGCTCTGTGCTTCCCACTTGAAGCTGTTGGTTGTTTGAGGTGATGGCTCTAAACGGGGCGCGCTTGAGGAGCGGTCCAGAGAGCAAGAGTCAGGGTTAGCGGGGGTTTAAATCCTGCATCAGTCAGCTGAATAAATCAGAAACTAATATGTGGATCCCAGCTAATTTAGCAAGCGAAATACGTGCTGAAAAAATAACCCAGAGACTGCGATGGATGAAAGCTTCCAGAATACAAATGAACACAGAGTCAATCTAAAAAATGAGGAGGAATTAATAAAGTACCAGAGATGCACGTGTTTTTCACGCCTATTTTTGTCTGTGTTTTGCCATTTTGGATTCCAGATCTAGGGAGGTCACATGACCTCAGCTTTCAAGAGGTCCACCTAATCTGTAGGCGTGCCCTGAGTCAGAGCTAAGGAAGGGTGGAGTCCGACACCGGGACATGAGGGTTCTGTGGAGGAGTTTTATAGATGGGGCTTTGAAAGAATGACTGGGTTTATTTTGGTTCTTCTCTTTTACTTTGTTTCTTCCTTATGATCCTTGTATTTGTCATACAAGAATGTGATGTAATATGTTTAATCATGCTGAGGCCTTCAGGGGCGCCCACAAGACGGACAGTAGGAATGTACTCTGTGATTAGAATGTTCTAGACACGTGAAGGCCTCTTGTTCAAGTCATGCAGGATAGATAAACATGTCATCCCAGCCAGCATGTCCATGTGAGCCCCACCATCAAACTGGGCTGTCTTATGGGTCCATGTGGGTTTGTCCATGGGTTCCATGCTGGCCCATGGACAAACGTGTTTGCCCACATGGACTTAAACTTGTTTACCTGTTTTCAACTTATTTTCTCATACATTTATTTCCTTTGAAAATTGGGACACCCCCCCCCCCCCCATTTTGATACATTTTTCCTGAAAATTTGAAACTTTCTTATGAATTTGCAGATTTGTAAATTTGTGACTTTTTTCATAAAATTCCAACTTTTTTTTTTACTGTAAACTTGCAATTTTTTTTCTCATAAATTTGTTCCTTTTTCCTTTTAAATTTGCCATTTTCTTGTTTATTTGTGACTTTTTCCTATAAATTTGAGAAAATTTTCTTGCAAAGTTGGAACAACTTTTTTTTTACTGTAAACTTGCAACTCTTTCCTTATAAATTTGGGACTTTTTTCTCATAAATTTTTAATTTATTTACTCATGTATTTGCTAAGTTTTTATTAATTTGCATTTTTTCTAATTTTTTCCTCATAAATTTGTGGTGTTTTTTCTTGTAAATTTGCTAAAATTTTCTCCTAAGTTTGTAACTCTTTTCAAGTAATTTTACAATTTTGTTTAAAATATTGTTTTTTTAAAATAAATTTAAGTTTTTTTCTTCTAACTTTTTTCTCCTAAATTTTCAAAATTTTCTCTTAAATTTGCAACTTTATTTGCACCACCAGAGTGGTGGCCTAATAGCAGAGCATCCGCCCCACAGCTGGGAGGTTGGGGGTTCAAATCCCGGCTGGGTCATACCAAAGGCCATATAAAAGTGTTACTTCCTGCCTTCTAGCTTGGTGCTCAGCATAATAGAATGGGGGAAGGAGAAGTTGGTTGTGGCGGCGCCTTGCATGGCTGCGACGCCTCTGATTTTAGATGTGATTAACATCGTAGTTAAGAGAAACGCAATTTGGTTCTACTGAACATGATTGGCTGTATGGACTGAATGACAACAGAGATTTCATGTTCTCTTCACATTCTCATAAATTTGCTACAGTTTTTGTGGGTTTTTTTGTAAATTGGTCACTTTTTTCTCTTTAATTTGTGGCTTTTTTCCTTCTAATTTTGGCGCCAGTGTTACTGAAAGCTCCACATTAGAGCCATGCGGGGCCCAGATGGCTTCAAGCAGGTGAACAGATGACCGGCCCACTTGCACCACATGGGGCCCATAAGACAGCCCAGTTTAACCTTTGGTGGGGCCCACGTGGACATGCTGGCTGTGCTGCTGTGTGTCGTTTACACTGGAGTCCGATGTGACGTCGGTGCACACGTGTGCTCGCCACTCAGGCGGTGAGCGATGACTCCGTGGCTCGTTTTGGCCAAAAGGATTAAAGAATCATTTTGCTCACACTTGATTCTCTTCTCTCGTTTTTTTCAACTTGCCGTCACACTCAGCATTTTTCTTACAAGCTTGTGTGGAATTGTCCAAGAGAAAATGCTGGCTGACATTATTTATCCTTCCTTCCTTCCTTCCTTCCTTCCTTCCTTCCTTCCTTCCTTCCTCTCTTTCCACGGCCTCCTCTCGCCTTCCTCTCCTCCCCTTTTCTCCTGGTAATCCTGACATATTTCTGCTTCCCTCTCTTCATCCTCACTGTTTCTTTCCAGAAAATTTGAGGAAAAAAATAAACAAACTATGAAGGAAAAGTCCCAAAATTATTAGGAAAAAAGGATAAAAATGTACAGGGAAAAAATTGTGAATTTTTGAGGAAAAAAGTTGCAAATTAGTGAGGAAAAAAGCATCAAAAAGTTGCAGATTTACAAAAAAAAAAACCTTGCAAAATTCTAAGGAAAAAAAGATGAAAATTTACTGAGGAAAAAGTCAAAAAATTTATGAGGAAAAAAGTTGCAACAAAAAAGTCAAAAATTTACAGAAAAAAAAACTAAATTTTTGAGGATCGTGGGCAGCACGGTGGTGCAGTGGTTAGCACTGTTGCCTTACAGCTAGAAGGTTCCTGGTTCGAATCCCCAGGTTGGCAGGGGTTGGAACCTTTCTGTGTGGAGTTTGCATGTTCTCCCTGTGCTGCGTGGGTTTACTCCGGGGGCTCCGGTTTCCTCCCACAATCCAAAGACATGCATGTTAGGTTAATTGGCTGTTCTAAATTGTCCCTAGATATATGTTTCCTATAGGTCGTTAGAATAGAGCAGGGGTGTCCAACCATGTGCCATGGAGAGCCAAGACCCTGCAGGTTTTACCTCCAACCAGTGTCTTCAACAGCAGATTTCTGTGAACTTCTTCCCACTGATTGCTGATAAGTGAAAACACCTGCTGAAGAGACTGGGTAGAAGAGAAAACCTGCAGGGTCTTGGCTCTCCATGGCACATGGTTGGACACCCCTGGATAGAGGGTTAGTACTAGTGAAAGCGCTTTGAGTGGTCTTTGTGACTAGAAAAGCGCTATATAAGTGCAGGTTAGTTAGTTAGTTAGAGGAAAAAAGTCACAAATTTATGAGGAAAAAAGTTACAAGAAAAATGTTGCAAGTTTATGAACAATTTTTTTTAAAAGAAGTTGAAATTTATGAGAAAAAATTGCAAATTTATGAGAAAAAATTTGCAGATTTATGAGCAAAAGAACAAAAAAATTGCAAATTTGTGAGAAAAAAGTTGAAAATTTATGAGCAAAAATAAAAAAAAGAAAATTTATGAGCCAAATTTTTTTAAAAAGTTGAAAATTTGAGAAAAAAGTTGCAAATATGTGAGAAAAAAGTTACAAATTTACAAGAAAACATTGTAAATTGTTGAGGAAAAAGTTACAAATTATTACAAAATGCTTCATATTTAGACAAAAAAGCTAAAAGTTTATGAGGAAAATGTCTTGAATTTCTAAGAGGAAAAAAATGCACATTTTAGTGAAAAAGTAGAAAATTTAAGGAGAAAAAAATAAGAAAAAAGTCCCAAATTTACAACAAAAATTACTAATTTATGACAGAAATAAAGATGCAAATTCAAAAGTGTTGCAAATTATGAGGAAAAACGTTGCCTATTTGGAGGAAGAAAGTAGAAACTTTGAGGGAAAAGTAAGCAGAAGCTGGAGCTGGTCTCTCCTCTTCTCCTCCCTTCCAGCTGGAGTCCAGATGACCATTTGAACTCTCCTACATCGTGACCAGCGGTCTTGTGCCTTTGAGTTTTTGCAGACCGGTTTGTGGTCATGGTGGTGTAGTCTGTAGCCAGTCACAGCCCTGAGCCCTTACTGGGCCACGGCTCCCATGATGCTCAGTTGGGAGACGTCTGGAGGCCAAGTCTGGGCTCTGGGCTCTGGGCTCTGGGTAGCAGGTCTCCAGCCTTAAAGCAGCTTAGAAATGACATTTGCCTGCAGAGCATTGATGAGCTTGCTGTCTAAGATCAGGACCACATCAAAGGGGTACCTGGGAAAACCATCGCAGCGGGGGTTCTTGTTGGCATGTGAACTCGCTCTCTCAGTCAGGGATTAGCCTGTCAATATTCCCTTTCACATCTGGCCTGAAATACCTGAGTTCTTCTTTGTCTTTCTTCTGATTTGCAGTCATGAGGAGGAACTCCTTCGTGGTGGACGGCTGCTGCAGGAAAGGCTCCCGCAACGCCCTGCAGGAGCTCTACAACCCCACACAGGTAGGAGGCGCCGTTGCACTCTATTTACTCCTCTTTCCCTGCTGTTGTGCTGAACCAGTTCTGGAATCCTGCAGAGCCATCTGCTGGTGATGAGATGCAGCAGCTGTGGATACAGCGGTCACAGTTAGCACATTTTTGCATTCGCCCCACAGCTGGAGGTTGCAGGTTCAAGCTCCAGTCAGGCCTACCAAAGACCAGATAAAGATGATACTTCTGCTTTCTAGCTTGGTGCTCAGTATGAATGGTCCAAAGTTGGCGGTACAGTGGTTAGCTCCGCTGCCTCATAACTAGAAGGTTCCAGGTTCAAATCCCCAGGCTGGCAGAAGAAGGAACCTTTCTGTGTGGAGTTTGCATGTTCTCCCTATGCTGTGTGGGTTCAGGTTTCCTCCCACAGTCCAAAGACACGCAGGTTAGGTTAATTGGTGACTATGACTTGTCCCTAGGTGTTTGTCTCTGATAGGACCTTAAAACAGATCAGGGTTTCCGGAACGTTCAGGTTTGCAGGAACAAGGAAGTGGGATGTTCTACACACACGAGAACAAGAAATATCAAACACACTAAAGAGTAGAAAAGCACGATAAATGTTCATAGCCAGCTAGCATGTCCATGTGGGCCTCACCGTAGCTTCACTGGGCTGTCCATGTGGGCCCCATCAGTCTTTACCCACATGGACCTTACTTGTTTTCAACTTATTTTATCATAAATTTGCTTTTTTCTTGTAAATTTGTGACTTTTTCCCCTAATTTGATACATTTTTCTTGAAAATTTGAAAGTTTCTTAGAAATGTTCAACTTTTTTTACTGTAAACGTACAGCTTTTCCTCATAAATTTGGAACTTTTTTCTCATACCTTTTCAGTTTATTGACTCATATATTTGCTACTTTGTTAATTTTGATTTTTTTTTGTTTTAATTTTGTATACTTTATTGATCCCCAGAGGGGAAATTGAGGGCCTCCACCTGGATGGATGAAGCAGCCGCGGTACGGCGCTATCCCTTAACCATTCACACACACATTCACACCTGGGGCCACTTTAGAGTCTCCAGTTAACCTAACCTGCATGTTTTTGGCCTGTGGGAGGAAACCGGAGAAATCCCGGAGTAAACCCACACAGACACAGGGAGAACATGCAAACTCACACAGATCACTGTTGCCCAGGGGCTGGGATCGAACCAGGGATCCCATGGCCAAGGGTGAGTTGCTGTGCTGCTGCAGTGCTAACCACTGCGCCACCGCACCACCCAATTTGCAACTTTTCCTAAATTTTTCCTCAAATTTGCAATTTTTTCTTGTAAGTTTGTAACTTTTTTTCAAGTCAGTTTGCGGTGTATTTTTTTTTGTAAAGTTGTCACCTTTTTTCCCGTACATTTGTGCCTGTGGGGCCCACTGGCCGTGCCGTGCAGGCCCCAATAACGCAGTGATCGACAGCACGAGGACAAGCCTCAACTGTGTGCATCAGTTTGATTGCACATGAACAGCTGATTGCACGCAGGTGTTTTCAGAGTTGAATGTCTACAAGGCTGGGGTGGCACAGGGGAAGAAGCTGCTTGTGAGTCTTGCTGTGCCTGATTTGGTGGATCAGTGACGTGGGCCTCAGGGCAGCGGATCAAACACGTGACTGGCCGATTCCTTTCTTCACTGGTCCAGACAGTTGAACCTAATTTTCCGTTGCGCATGAGCTCCTACAGATTTCTTCACCTTTCTTATCAGTTGTTGTTTTATGTGGAGTTAAAATTGCTGTCTTAAGTACTTCGTCAGAGGCATCACGACAGGATAGCAGGAACAGTACTCGGGCCGCAGTGGGATATTATTAACATCTGGCGATATGATGAGATTGACTTTCCCATCCCCATCTTTGACTTTCTGACATTTCGTCTTTGCTTCACGAACATAACCAGACAGTGAGGATTTAGCACCATCTAGTGGACTGGAAAGTCAACTGTTTTCTGTTACTCTGCTCCTAAAAAACTACATTAGTATTTACAACATCTATGAATACTTTTACCTGGTCTCTTTGAGTCGATACAGTGTTGTGGACACCAGGTATTTTTCCACCCACCAGTTTCTCTAACATATTTTTCTTATTATAAGAATGTAGCCAATTTAAGCAGTGAACACTCAAGAATACAGTTTAAGCTGTGAAGCAGAAACTATGGTGACTGCACTAAATATGAATGAGGATATTTTGTGTTTTCTCTCATCTTTGTTCTCGGCTCCTTTTGGTGGCTCCATCCACCACGTCCCTTTTTAAAGCCCTTACACCCGCTTTACACAGGGGCGGAGATCATTGAGAGATGAAAAAATGATCAGATCTCTCAGCAATCTTTCACTGAGCACCCACAATCGTCCAGTGATCTCCATGTCCTCAAAGTTTTGACTTGGGTCAAAGCAATCTCTCAACAATCACCAAAGGGAAGCGATCTCTCATGGCAATCTCAATGATCTTTCCATGAGCGCCAAATTTTTCCACCCCAGAGGTAGAGATGTTTGAGAGATCAGTGATGGATCACTAAGCATTCAGTGGCAGACCAGTGGAGATCATTGAAAGATCGTTGAGCGATCTGACCATTTTTTCACCACTCAGGAGTATTGAGAGGTGAAAACATGGTCAAATATAAATGCATTTATCCTCTTTGTTCACTCTTTGTGGACTCTCAGCAATCTTTCAAGGATCTTTTAAAGATCTCTGTGGATCGAAAGTTGCCAAATTAAATTTTTGCTCACACACTGATCTCCCCAACATTTGCACAGAAGCAGCTGTTTTGAAGCTTTAGGAGATCATTAAGAGATGGGGCCACTATTTGGCCTAGCGGCTGCCCCGGCCTTGGATGCGCTCTGCAGAGCGTGCCCAAATGCCAAGTCACGTTTCGTTACCTTGTATTCATACATGTGTAATGACAATAAAGTTGAATCTCATCTCATCTCATCTCATTTGATCTCTCAGTGGTCACCAATGATGTCCGTGCTGCGTAGAGAGGCCTTACTGATAAAAACATCTGATATGTGATACATGAGTTATCTGCACATGGAAACATGGGGTTTAAGAACATTTTCAGGTTTTTACGTGATTCGTGTGTTTTTTCCCCATTAGCGAGGAGCTGATCCCAGTTAATGTCTTAAGCATTTCTTGAGAACTGCCTCTGACGTGCACTGGCACCTGAGGTGACAGCAGTCTGACTGGACCAGAATCAGGACCACCTATGATTTTCTATGTGGATGATACCAGCCTGAGGACATGGATCCGTCCTTAGCGTCTCACTACCAACCAGTGGCAGTAATGCATCTGTAAGCTGGTTGCCATCCGCCAATCAAATCCAGAATAAGAAGAAGAACACTGGCTTTACTGGACTTCAGGAACTAGTTTCCTCAAGGACTAAAAAGGAGAGAGAGCCAACTACTCCGCCCAGGGGTTTAGCATTTCTCTCATTTAGGCTCATTTAGGGGTCTCGTTGACGCTTTCTTGCTGCCAATAAAGTCATTAAACTGTAATGAGGCCTACAGAATGGCAGCCATCTGACAGTGTAACACCTGCTATTACAGCACCATTGTCAGCATCAAATTAAAACACAGTACAGGCTGTGGTTTTAAACACAGTGTTGTTTTGTTTTATTAGACCGTTTACAGCATGAAGCAGTGACGAGGGACGACTGAAGGAGATGCAGATTCTGCTGAGTAAGCAGAATCCCCTCTGCTAATGCCTGCTGTTAACGGTGCAGAATCTGCAGAGATATTATTTCAGTCATTCTGCACATTTCAGCCAATTAAATATGAATCTTCTCTTTCTTCCATTCATTATTGCTGACTAGTCCACAGCTGATGGAATGTTCTGGGTTAATCTCCTGCCTTCCAGGTCAGAAGAAGCTGCTGCATCTGTTTCCATGCAGCTGCCAGAAGAATGCTGCTTTCACAAGCTGGACTGAGAGGAAATCAGCTTCTGGAAGACAGAAAAGAAACAAAAGTTTTTACAGGATCAATTCTAGACCCAGCCAGCCTGTCCATGTGGGCCCAACCACAGGTCTAATGGGCTGGCATGTGGGTTTGTCTGCAAGGTCCATGTTGGCCCATGTTGTGTTTGCCCACATGGACTTTAGCTGTGGTGCAGCTAATACATTTACCAACATTAAACCCAGCTGGGTTTAAAGTGGGTGAGCAGGTTTCAGGAATAGAAAAAGTCACAAATTTATGAAAAAAAAGTGACAAATTAATGACAAAAAGTGACAAATTTATGAGAAAAAAGTGACAAATTTATGATTAAAAAGTGACAAATTTATGAGAAAAAAGTGACAAATGTATGATTAAAAAGTGACAAATTTATGAACAAAAAGTAATAAATTTATGAGAAAAAAATGAAAATTTATGAGAAAAAAGTGACAAATTTATGAGAAAAAGTGACAAATTTATGAGAAAAAAAATGAAAATTTATGAGAAAAAGTGACAAATTTATGATTAAAAAGTGACAGATTTATGAACAAAAAGTAATAAATTTATGAGAAAAAAATGAAAATTTATGAGAAAAAGTGACAAATTTATGAGAAAAAAAGGGAAAAATTTATGAGAAAAAGTGACAAATTTATGAGAAAAAAATGAAAATTTATGAGAAAAAAGTGACAAATTTATGATTAAAAAGTGACAAATTTATGAACAAAAAGTGATAAATTTATGAGAAAAAAATGAAAATTTGTGAGGAAAAAGTGACAAATTTATGAGAAAAAAATAAAATTTATGTGAAAAAGAGACAAATTTATGAGAAAAAAGGGACAAATTTATGAACAAAAAGTGATAAATTTATGAGAAAAAAATGAAAATTTGTGAGGAAAAAGTGACAAATTTATGAGAAAAAAATAAAATTTATGTGAAAAAGAGACAAATTTATGAGAAAAAAGGGACAAATTTATGAACAAAAAGTGATAAATTTATGAGAAAAAATGAATATTTGTGAGAAAAAAGTCACAAATTTGAGGAAAAAAATGAAAATTTATGAGAAAAATGTGACAAATTCATGAGAAAAAAATCAAATTTATAAAGATTTTTTTTTTTTTTTAAATTGTCAAATTAATAAAAAACTACCAAATACTTGAATAAATAAGTAGAAAATTTACAAGAAAAGGAGTCCCTAATTTATGAGAAAAAGTTGGAAGCTTACAGTAAAAAACAAGTTTGAAATTTGCATGTATATGGTACAGAAAGTACCATTTTTATATGGTCTTTGGTATGACCCGGCTGGGATTTGAACCCACACCCCGATGCTCTACCAAGTAGACCACCACTCCGATAACTCACACATAACACTGTCATGAGGCCTTTAGGCCCTGACGACCTTAACTGCTTTTTATAAAGCATGTATGGACTAAATATTTAGGTACAGTATTTTTGAACAGTGCAACAGTATGAACACAATAATTCAGAAGTTCCTTCAGCAAATGGATGAGTTCAAAGTAAATTATTGTAAAATTAAACGCAAAAGCAAATGCTCTGAAAATAAATGTTCAACTGATAATTACTCTTAACCCCTTGCACTCCGGGCAATTTTCCTAAAAACGCCAAAAAATAACGTGCCCAAAGTAAATCGAAAGCTGTTCTTCAACCCTTTGCAGCATCTTCATGGGGTTGGTCTCATTTAAAAGAAAACACTTTGAATTTTTTGGCAAAAAAAACCATGATCTCTCTAAGTGCTCCGGCCACTGAGTTACAGTCATCTAAACATACTGAACTTGAAGAAAATAAATTTGGCCACAGTGTTTTTTTGGATACAAATGCTTGCAAATAACACATAGCTGTCCAATCCGGCTGGAAAATGCAACAGAAATGTAGAACCAACTGTTATCCAGCTGAGGTCCAAATTTTGTAACAATACCACAAAAAATGAATATATTACACAGCTTTGTTCTCAGATTGTTCCCAGGCGTTTTGGAACTGTGCCAAATTGTGCCAAATGGCACAGTTTGGAAAAACGTCTGTAACTTTTGAATAATTCAATGTAGAATCTTCATTTTGGGCTCTAATGAAAGGTCACATTCAGGGCTGTGTCTGTGTGTGTGTGTGTGTGGGGGGGGGGGCGTTTGGACCGTGAACGCCCCCCCCCGCTCCTCTTCTGCAGCGGGGGGGGGGGGCGTTCACGGTCCGAACACGGCAAATGAACCGTTTATCGCGGCACACGCACTTCGTACTTCCTGCGCCGTACAGTTGTAATTTACCGATTGGTCAAAAGTCATTTTTGGATTACAGTTTTCAGGGAGAAATAATAATTTAGCTTATAACACCTTACCTCTTCACAGCAGCAGAGTCCTGGCGAACTTCTCTTCCCCATTGTCAGACGAACGCGACGCTGGTCCGCTCGTGGATCCCGGTCAAAACATAATTCCAATATTGCGGTTTTGGTGAATGATTTACGACCTTTGTCGTCGGCCTCCGTCGGTCTATGATGACGGAAGAGAATCCTAAACGTCTATTCTGCTGGAATTAGCGCAGGTCCCACTTGTGGGTGGTCTCCATGCTGCTGGATCTGTAGCAGGTTCGTCCAGCGTCCTTTTTTTCATCAGCTGCAACAGTAAATCTCTTTTCACCCAGCCCGAACTTCTGTGCTTCAATTGGCTCCTGCATTCACAGTAGGTGGGTCCTCCTTCCTAGGTTTTCATTTATTGGTTCTTCAAGGTTTCAGAAACCCAATTCAAGGCTCTTATTAGTCGAATGAGAGGTCAATCAGATGAACTAATCTGTTCGCGGCTGTGTCTGCAGCTTTTTTTTTCAGTGGCGCTTGGACGCCAACACCACCTACATCACCACAATCTGGACTATGCGTCCGAGAGTGCACGAGGACACACGAGTGCACCCTCCTCCGCCCTAGGACGCAGAGACTTGCCCGCCCGCGGAACAACGGAGCGCAAGTGGTTAAAGTCAGTAAAGTTTAGGGACTGCTGTATCAGTTAAGTAACGGCAAGATGGAATCACGTACCTGGGCTCCAGTGTTTTAATCATGTGACCAAAACCCTCGTTTTCCACAATGTTGTTTGGATGCAGCTCACAGGCACAGGAAGTAGTTACCATCTTAGCTCGCTCAGGATTTGGAGCTAGCTTTAGTGTACCCGGCGCTGGTTTAGCTTGGCCATCGTCTGCTCACACTGCTCCCCCAGGATGGTGCAGACAGAGGTGATTCCTTACTTTCATGTGGTACTCCTTGCAAACTGAGTGTGTCATGTCCTGGTCGTTCGTTCCATTTTTGTTATGAAATCCCCCCAAAACTCCAGACATTAGAGTTAAATGTTGACGGTGCATTTCTCAGTTTGTTTCCCGGTGCTGCTGCTCCCTTCACCATCTTTGCTGTCTCTTGTTGCTGTGAGATGCTTGGGTGCATGCGTGTGTGTACACAGCATTTCACTCATGTGACATTTGAATGTCTTGTTTTGTAACACCTTAACTCTTGCACTTTAGCATGTCCACTTTGTACAGTTTTATTGCAGTTGTTCTTCTCGTGTATGATTGTTTGTGTGTTTTTGTGACCCGCCGGGGGACTACAGATGCAAATTAGCAGTATTACTAAATCTGGCATACTTACATTTGTATTAATGTTCATTAGTATGTATTGTCCCTTTCAAATAAACATTAAACTTAAACTGTACACCTGGGCTGGGCTAAATCTGACAAGACACCTTTGCTGTGATGAACTTGTGCCATCTAGTGGACTGAAAACTCAACTGATTAACTGACACAAAAATATGCAGCATTTAAAATATTTGAGTGTGTGCGTTTCTTTATTAAAAGATTGATCCATGCGTTTATGAATTGGTGCTGAATCAGGAGCACCAAGTATTGTTATTTATCATTGAATCGATGGATTTTCCCACCCCCAGTCTACAGGTATTTAGATGATGCTGTCACTGCGCTGACAAAAATGATCAAAACCATGCTGTGTAGCACACGTGTGCTTTAGATCATCGTAATAGGGCTCTTTGTGTTGCCTCCATATCCATTGGTTCTGCTAGATTTAAAATCTTTTCAAACACCAAGTGACAGAATCTGCAGAAAAAGTCAGATGGGAGCTGACAGATCAGCATGCCAGCCAGAGTGGTCATGGGTAAACTGGAAACAGAAGCAGCTGGTTAGCATCGACTGTGAGGAGCCTGTCTACTCTCCCCATCAGTTCTGATGCTCCTCAGCCTTGGCGTGTCCTTGCATCAGAGAAGACAGCTTACCAACCCTGCCTGAGCTGAAGGGAAAGGACACACATACACACAAGACGGTGCTCATTTAGGTGCACGTGGACTGGCCCTCAGCTCACTTTCCATGAAGGATTTTTCCACATGTTCTCACCCATGTAAAGTCCCATTGATACATTTTTGTGTGCACAAGGAGGCGTTACCATAGCCATGGTAAACTTTAGCGGGGGCGCCCTGGGTCAGTGGTCAAGGGGGAGTTGTGTCCATGCCTGTTTGCTCCTTTTCAGCATCCTTGCAAGAAGCTGGTTGGATGTTCATGCTTGAGTGCAGACATTTTGGTGATTTCATTTGACTGGGTTCAGGGAAGAGGATTATGTTGGTTCCAGTGAATCCCCTCCCTCTGCTTATGAAAACTGTCAAAATCCTAGAAGCGCTGGCCCTGAAGGAGGAGTACAGCAATATTCCATTCCAAATTATGAGTTAAAATAAAGCAAATTGGATGTAATAAATAAATAAATAGGATTGAATAATTATAGTAGGGGACTTTAATATACCTATATAGTGAAAAAGTATTTGCCCCCTCCTTGATTTCTTATGTTTTTGCGTATTTGTCACACTTCTCGTGACTTCAAATACTCAAACAAATTTTAATATTAGACAAAGATAGCCTGAGTAAACACAAAATGCAATTTTTATCCCCTGCCGGTGGAAGCCCAAAGGGGTCAAAACCTTTGGCCAAAGGCTGAAGGGGGATTATGTTATGGGTCAGTCCGTCTGTCCCACTTTTCTAAAATCAACTCCTCCTACAGTTTTGTTCTGATTGTTTTGAAACTTGGTACCATGGTTTAATATACGCTGATGATGCGCGTATTGCAAATTCGCTCTCATGAGATGACCCTGACGTCAAAAGTCAGAGGTCAGATTTTCCCAAAATCTTCTAAACACAGTAACTACTGAGCGAAATGATGTAGGCTTTTCAAATCGATACAATAGTTGTATATCAGGCGCATCTTAGACGACTTACACCCTCACCTCACTGTGGGTTTGGGGTCAAGGGGTCAAAGATCAAAGTTCAAAGTTATCATTGCAGTTGCATTATGGTAAATGCTACATTTACTATTGCTATAAAATGAGTAAAACTAGGGCCACCAAACCTGGTGTACAGGTTCACCTTGGGATCCTGATCTCAGGCTATGGGTTTGTGGTCAAAAGGTCAAGGTTAACATTCCCGATGCCTTATTATTATTTTTTTTGTCTGTTTTCTGTATACTTTATTAAACCCAGAGGGAAATTCAGAGCATCCGCCTGGATGGATGAGGCAGCCACGGTGCAGCGCCAATCCCTTCACCATTCACACACACATTCACACCTAGGCCCACTTTACAGTCTCCAGTTAACCTAACCTGCATGTTTTTGGCCTGTGGGAGGAAACCAGAGTACCTGGGGTAAACCCACGCAGACATGGGCAGAACATGCAAACTCCACACAGAAAGGTCACTGACGGTCAGGGGGTGGGATCGATCCCACGATGGTCAGGGGTGGAATCAATCCTATTAGTTTAATGTTGATTTGAAAGGGACGTTATTATACTAATGAACATTAATACAAATGTAAGTATGCCAGATTTAGCAGTACTGCTAATTTGTATCTGTAGTCCCCCCCCCCATGACCTTGCTGTGCTGCCACCATGCTGACCACTGTGCCACCGAACTGCCCCTGTACAGCGGGTGAGGCTAGGGTCACCAAACTTTGTACACAGGTTCACCCTGTGACCCTGAAGTGTCAGGAGCCGAGCCGGCTTGATTCCCCCGGCTCGGTCCTGGCCTTCCTCTGGTCCTGTGTGTCTGTGTATTATGTTGTCTTGTGTTTTTCCTTACCCTTAGCCACTGCTTTCTGGCCGGCAGCTGTGAGGCAGCCGTCTTTGGCTCACACTGGTGTGGGCGCTGGCTGACTGTCTGCCGGTCCGACCCCCTCTCTCATTACTGCCAGTTGATTCCCACTCCCGTTAATCACCTTTCCCGCTCCTCGCCCAGGTGCGCCTAATCTGTCCCTGCCAGCAATGCGTGTACTTATGCAGCTCTTTGCCAGTCTCGCATTGCTGGATCATTGTACATAGTTGTGTGTGCTACTGTGTGCCACTACGCGTTAGCCACTTCCATGTTAGTCACGGTTCTCCTGCGTCCTCTGAGCGACGCCGGCTCTGGGACGCCATTGTGGTTAATGCGTTTCTCCTCAGGTGTTCGCTGGGCGATGCTGGCCTAGGAACGCCAGTTGTAAGTTTCTTTGTATTTTTGTACATCCTCACCTTTCTGGAACTGTTTGTCATTACGTTAATAAATGTGTTGTGGTGTAGCCCTGCACCTAAGTCCTTCTTTCTACCCCTCTCCATGCGCTGCGTAAAAGCGCACGGGGAATCCATAACATGAAGTGTGACTGTGGTTTTGGGATCGCAAGGTCAAAGGTCAACATCAAAATGGCTTGTAAACTATATCACAACAACAAAGAAAGCTAGAGTCCCCAAACCTACTACGCGGGTTCACCTCGGGATCCTGCCCTACAACTATGGGCTTTATACTTTGTTGTACATTTGTGGATGATGGGCTTATCATAATCTGGTTCTGCCACAGTGACCCTGTTTACATGGTCACCAGTAAACCGATTATAATCAGCTTCCTGGAGTTACCTGATTATTCAAGCTGTCATGTAAACAGGGTAATCCGATTATCTTTATCAGTTAAAGGCCATTATCGGTTTATGAGAAAACGGATTAACACACCTAGTTTATTTGCCAAATAAACCATTTACTCGGTGTATGTATACACCATAAGACGTTTATTACCTTTATCGGTTTAGTCCAGTCATCTGTTTACTCGTGACCATGTAAGCAGGGTCAGTAATTACATTGAAAAGTTGAAAACGGTTCTCCGTCAGTATTGTATTACTGGTATTATTGGTATTGGGATCTTCAAAGAAAATGGAGGCAGGGAATATTGCACTCGCCTCAGAGTGCTCTTGTTAAATGATGATTTCATTAATTAAGGGAAAAAGCTGTCTAAACCTACCTGGCCTATGTGAAAAAGTAATTGCCCCCTAAACTTAATGACTGGTTGTGCCATCCTTGGCAGCTAGAAGTGCAGTCCAGCGTCTGTGATGACTGGCAGTGAGTCTCTTCTAAGGTGGGCTCTATACCAAATATATTTGTTGTATCAGTACGTTTGGCTGCTGGCGATAGATAAAATAGTTGTATCACACATATTCAAGTATTTGTTACATTAATATGAGGTACCGCTGCTGAAGTCTGAAAGTGGAAGCTCAGCCTCCCTCATGATCACAGAGGAATGTACGCTGCAGCGAGCAGAGATAAAAAGGAAGATAACAGAATAAAAGTAGGCCCACTTTAAGCACAGGAAACAGGGGAAGCCAGGAGAAGTTAACATTTCCAGTCGGAACTCTGCACCTGTAAAATCATGCTCACTTAGCGAACGAACTTTCAAAATAAGAGCTCCTATTCGGTCTTGCAACCCTTCAAAATATTTCCGTAATCTTGGGCCATTTTTTATTTCAGTTGTGTGTTTAATCGTGTGTTCTGTAACTGTGTTTTATCAGATCCTTATCTTACTGTATTGCACAGTAGCCTGGTGGAGCACCCACAGTTTCACTGTACTGTACAACTGTACAATGGCAATAAAGTCTATTCTATTCTATTCTATTCTATTCCTTTCTATTCTATTCTAAGAGCAAGTGGCTCACCAAATAAAGAACTGATGGAATGCAGACATATAAAAAATACAAATTATACTTATGTCACTTGTTAGCCCACCAAGTATTAACTATGTGTGATAAAATGAAACATTTCTGCCCTTGTGGATAAACTTGATGGCTTGATAATGTGAGTTCTGTTAACAGGAAAAAGGACACTTTGCTCACTAAGAATTTTCTCTGACATAGGTTTTCATTTTATTTTATTATTCAGTTTTTTCATAAGGGAAATGACTATATACAGTATACTGTATATAAATTTCTAATAAAAATGTAAGTAAAACCAAATTGTAAAGGACATTCAGTGCACAAAATACATTTTGCAATATGTATTTTGTATCACGATATAGAGAAACATTTTTGGAGCTATATCACCCAGCCCTAGTCTCTTCCATCGCTGTGAAATTAATTTGAGGTTAATCACTGTCACTTGTACGTGAAAAGACTGAATTAAATCAAAAAGTGCTTCAAAAAAATACTAGTTTAAGGGTATATAAACTTATGCAACTGGCCTATTGAAATTTTTTCCATCATTTTTTTATATCCACTGTACTTTCTTTCTACTTAGATAAAGGGGTCATTGACTGCACCTTCCCCACATGTTGACAGCTCCCACAGGCTCTTAATGAATGAATTTTAGACATATTTTGGTGAAATCTTCTTCAATGAAAGCACCGAGGTGTTGTGCCTTGGTGCTTGTGGCATGGTAGCATGGGTGGCTGTAAAAAAGTGGCACTCAGACCTCTACTGGACCGAGATAGTTATTACAGTACTTTTTTTCACTGCGGCATTGACAGAAACGGTGAGTTAAATTTGTGTTTATTTCAAAAACAAAGTGTTATTTTGAAATTCTGACAAATTAAAAGTCGAGAAAATATGGTGATACAATGATACAAGCCTTTAGGTCTACTTAATTTTGACCGGGTGAGCTGAAACAGAGAGGCAGACAGATAGACAGATACGCACAGCTACAAACAGACTCACTAACTGATTACTGTATGCCTCCATTTCACTGAGGCATAACAATGAAAAGATGTTACTTTTCACGTTTTACTTTACTTCATTACTTTTAAATGCATACTTAAATCATCTTGCACACATAGCAAGATAATTTAATTAATGGATTACATTACGGTCTAATTTATTTAATTAATGTCAGGCTGAAAACAGACTTTCAGACAGAGCTTTTAGAACATGTTCACTAAGGGAGGTCTGGGTCTTTTGTTGCCATTTGCACTACAGGTAGCATTACTGTACATAGACTGCTGTTGTTGTTTTTCCAGCCTTATTCCTTTTTTCTTTTTTTATATTGTGCACACCACTGAAGAGGGAGAGAAATGCCATTTCAATTCTCCTGTATGCCCTGTATGTATAGTAGTACTGACAAATAAAATCTTTGAATCTTGAATCTTATTGTGGGAAAAATCTGAAGAAAATCAACACAAAATTGCCACTAATTTCCTCATTTTGGAGTGAGAGCTGGCAACACTGCATAAAGCTGTCCATGTTTATTTTACCTTTATAATATGGATTTAATCCGATGTGCAGGGATCCAAAGAAAATGTCCATTATCCGCAGTCCAAATGTCTGCTGTGACAGAGACATGATCCAGTCCCTCAGATTCCTTTTGGAGATCAAAATCCATTTTTGAATAATCTCTATCCAGGTAGCAAGTAAATGTGTTTTAACTTCAGTGGATCACAGTCTCAGCTGTATGATGGAAAGTGACTGTCATTACGTCTTCAGTCTGTAACAACATATCTGGCCATCAGTTGGTTTAACCTCTTGCACTCCGGGATACCGTGGGCGGTCACGTCTCTGTGTCCTAGTCCGTCCTAGTGCGCACTGAGACGCACAGTGCGCACTGAAAAAAAAAAGCTGCATTTCCATTCTTCCAGTACAGACAGCCGCGAACAGAAAGCCAAAGGAGTGTTTTGATTGGTTTAGATTTGATTGACCTCTCATTCGACTAATAAGAACCTTGAATTGGGTTTCTGAAACCTTGAAGAACCAATGACTGAAAACCTAGCAAGAAGGACCCGCCTACCAACGACTGCGAATACAACGAGCCAATTGAAGCAGAGAAGTTCGACGATTGAAAGCATGCGTCCCGTGCGTAAAATATGTTTTGTGTAAGCCGCTGTGTGTAACGGTAGCGTTAGCCAGTCTTTTTTTATTACTACTGTTCTTATTTGTTTTGAAAAATCGTTTGCCAAAACCGCAATAATGGAATTGTGGTTTGACCGGGTCGCGTGACCAGAACCACGAGTCGTAACAAGCGGACCAGCGTCATGTTCGTCTGACAATGAGGAACAGATGTTCGCTAACGACACTGCTGTTGTGGACAGGTAAGTGTTTTAAGCTAAATTATTCTTTATCACTGAAAATAGTAATAAAAATGACTTTTGACCGATCGGTAAATTACAACGGTGCGTCATCGCCACATGACAGACCGTTGACGGACCGTTTTTTTGTGCGCCGAGCTCCTCTATAGCGGGGGGGGGGGGAGTTGTTATCCTCTACATTGCAGATATTTTAGTATAATTTTTATTGCACTGTAGGTTATTTTTTCTTGTAAAAAAAGGCCACACATTTTTTACGTGGCATGCTTCTTTGTGTGTGGGGGGCTTGTTTGTTCATTCATTCATTCATTCATGAATGAATAAACATTCATGAATGAATAAACACCCCCCCCCACACACACACACAGCCCTGAGTGTCACCTTTCATTAGAGCCCAAGATGAAGCTTCTATGTTGAATCATTCAAAAGTTACAGACGTTTTTCCAAACTGTGCCATTTGGCATAATTTGGCACAGTTCAAAAACGCCTGGGAACAACCGGAGAAAAAAGCTGTGTAATATATTCATTTTTTGTGGTATTGTTACAAAATTTTGACCTCAGCTGGATAACATTTGGTTCTACATTTCTGTTGCATTTTCCAGCCCGTATCTGACAGCTGTGTGTTATTTGCAAGCATTTGTATCTAAAAAAACACCCAGGCGGTGTTAAATGAGACCAACCCCATGAAGATGCTGCAAAGGGTTGAAGAACAGCTTTTGATTTACTTTGGGTACGTTATTTTTTGCCGTTTTTAGGGAAATTGACCAGAGTGCAAGGGGTTAATTCTTGCTGGATCACAAACTATCCAGATGCATACCTGTGCTGAAATCCAGACGTGGCTGTTAAGACAAAAGTATTTCCACTTTACATCCAGCTGTGGCTGTTCAGATAGCGTAGATCCACTGACACGGTGTTGTTAGCATAGCTATCCATTACTTAGCACTAGCTTTGTCAGAGCTTTGTCACTGTTTTCAAGTGCTTCTCAAGATTGCAGTAGGTCTCAATCACACTTTAGCTTGCAACCCACCAATATGCTTTTGTTCTTAACTGCAACAAAGGAAGAATAATCTGTTTTCACAAAAAAAAAAAAGCTTCATCTCTTCCTCCACTCAGTAGTGAAGACTCAGGCTCTCGGCAACAGGTCACGTCGACTGACAGCTGCATCAACTATGGTAGGGTCAGTTTGTAGATTCATTTATTTGCGCTAAAAATATCTATCGAAATTAATAAAACGAGTGACGAGTAACGCTTGTGATCAAATTTCAGTAACTGTAATGTATTACTGAATTTTTAAACAGTAATTTCGTTACACATCACATTACTGCAAAAGTAGTGGCATTACAGTAATGCATTATTTTATAATGCATTATTCCCAACACTGGTGGTCAACAGAATATGACTGGTCCCTGGAGTACAATAAGACCAGAAACATTCAGGAATGTGTGGCTAAACTGCTAGCTGCAGCTAGTTACCTTTGGTCTCAGTTAGAGAAACAATAATGTAAAAGCAAAACAAGCAAGCAGTTTGATGTAGCATCACGGCAACACTGTAACAAAATAAGCCAGAATGACGTGAGATATCAACTGTGAATTAATGAACCAGGTGGAAACAGGGATGTCTCAGAATTCACAACCCCCACCCCCACCAGGATACCACTCTCACTTGTTTGTTTACATAAGACGCACACACTTGGGGGTGGGGCCCCTTTAGGGAGTTCTGTACCGGTCTCCACAAACTCTCCACATTGTCACTGCTGTAGTGATTCAAAGTTGGTCAACCCTCAGGGACCCCCTTCTGGCCTGGGGCCCCAAGCATTTGCTTGCCTTGCCTGCCGGCATGCCGTACCTCTGCAGATAGACAGCTATACTGTCCAATAGTGGGTATCAAGGCTGGGTTTACCTTTTCTTGATGTAGAGGAGAAACCTGAAAGAGAAAGAAATAGTTAATCAGAGACAGAAACGATATAAAGGATGTTGGGGTTTTTTAAGAGAAGTGAGGGTTTTGATGTTTTTCAATAGTAATGTGACCAGTAGACACATTTCAAGGTCAAACAGCATTTTCCAGTGAATGGGACCTTTAAATACCACTTAATGACAGTCCAGCACAGCGGGGCCAAAATCCACTGTCTCTAGCTACCTTGTTCATATCTATCTATAAATTCACAAAATCTCTGTGTGTTTGTGTGTCTTTTCCACGCATATCTCTTGAACCGTTTGTCAGACTGGCCTCAGATTTTAAACGTGGTTTCCTGAGGTTACGAAGGTGTGCTTCCCCGAATATGGAGTCACTCAGTCAAAATACAAGGAAAGGCAAAACATGGAAGCGAAATGCGACAAATTTGACGAGAAAAAGATAATACTTAAGATTTAATGCTAAAAAATTATACCATAAAGTTGCTGTGATTGCATAGGTCTAATGGATAATTCGGCTTGGGGAAGGGGAGGTGGAGCAGCAGCTGAACCTCTGGCACCACGGGTAAAGCAACAGTTGAGACTCCCGTTAAACGGGCAGGCTGAGCTTGGCTCCCTGCGAAGGACTGCAGTCCACCGGTTCAGCTGCTGCTTCTCCCACCAGTGTCCGACCAGCCGCTCCATGATTGTTCGTGGGGAGGCACGCCCAGCCTGCCCCAGTCAGCGGTACATGGGAGTCCCTTTGCAGCCTGATTGGGATACCTGTTTCAGACAGGAATACTTGATTTCTACGGGTACAATGGCACTCCTCTCAGTGTGCTCGCACAGTTATTAAAAGTTAATTATTAAAAGTTAATAATTGTGGAGCAGAATGCCCAGATCAACTGCATATCATATGCAGCCACATGCACGGTTTGATTAAATGACGACCGCCACCAAACTGGACACAAAAATGCTCAGTAACTCCTAAAAGATCACACAAATAAGTGATCTGACAAAAAAAGAAACAAGCGGTTCTTAAACGGTGGCTAATATTGGATGTCCCATTCGTTTTCAATTATTCTGTAATTAATATTCACACAAATAAATCTCAGTTTGGTCCCTTTCATATTTGTCACAGTCTAACATGTGATTGCCTGCATACAGTATAGGCTACACGTCTGTATTCCACTTTCAAACACAGCCTACGCGGCCAGACACGACCTGGCTCAAAAGCACACTAACTGATGGCGGTAAAAACAGTTATTTTCAATAAAGTGAAAAAAATATAATGCATGGCATGTGTTTTTCCCTGAGACTGATTTATCATGTGGTTCCAGTGATCAGCTGATTGGATCCACTTTTTTTTTTTTTTTTACCAAAGGTAAAAAAATAAAAGGTGTGCCCAAGCTGTCAGGGAGAGGAGGCCCAATAACTCCGAAGCGCCAGGTGGAAAATAGGGCAAAACATAACAATAAGAGCTGGGTTGGCAACAGCCAAACCCATATTCATGACACCTACAACCTTTGCTCCACAAATGCAGGACGTATCAACCATACGCTGGATAAATTTTCAGCATGGAGAACATATTTTTTCCAGTTCACAAAATTTTTCACTGGGTCTGAGGTGTGTGTGAAAAAAAATGTGTTTTGGTTAACATTTAGAGGGTCAAAAATGCGATAGTTTAAGCAGAATAGTAATAATCTTGCATTAATAAAAAGCAAACGCTTACAACAGAGCAGCGGCGCTCAGTCTTTGCCAGTCACACCCTCAGGGTTCAGATCATTATTCGACCTCAGTATGGCCCCAGCGCCATGATATAAGCACCGCCTCAGTCTTAGCATTAAAGTTTTAAAAAACCTTTTAATAACAAAATATTGTTAAAATATCAACTGATGCACTACAATGGGTCTGAAATATTAGTAAACGTGTCCTGTTATAGTACTGCAGGAGTTTATTGACGATACACAGAAAAAATTGAATATTACACTCAACTCCATCTCTGAACAGTGATATAGACTAAAATAATTATAATGATGACTGACCAACTCACATTCCCCAAAGTGCAAGATACACTATTATGAATTTAAGTGACAAGAGATCACACAAATAAGTGATCTGACAAACAAATAAACAAGGGATCTGAAACAGTCGCTAATATTGGCTGTATTCATTTTCAGTGTTTAGGTATTCTGTAATTAATATTCACAGAATCAAATAAATCTTAGTGCCATTTACTCCCTTTTATATTTGTCAAAGTCAGCATGTTACATATAGGCTACACCTCTGTATTCCACTTTCCAACACAGCCTACATTTGGGCCTGCAAAGCCTGATTGGGTTCCCTGTTTCAGACAGGAATACTTGCGTTCTATGAGTAATGCACTAGTTTGATTAAGAACAGAAAAAGAAGCAGCATAACAGCATTGCAAACCCACAGCTTCACTGCCTTGTTTCCAATGGCAATGGATTCATACATTATAGGAATGCAAACTTGTACGGTATGATTCCAGAGCTTTGTTTTTAATATGGCTGAGTGTATTTAATAAAAGTAAATGGCTCTCTATCTCGTTGCTCCCCCTTAGGCCTCTTATGGCATTTTTCATATTTTTATTCCATTCTAATCTGCACTCCCTTCTCCCTCTCCTTTCATTTTATCTGTTTAGGATGTTTTACATTCAGTTAAGAGGCATTATGCAGCTTTCTTACAAAAGGAGACTCCCTTTTAATAAACTGGGAAGTCAAGTTAAACGCTTGATGGGCCCTGAGGAGCAGTGGTCAGGCAGCAGTCAGGCCTGTCTGAGGCTTCCAAAGGTCAGGTGCCACGGTCTGATGTGCGCCAACAAACAGAGCTTAGTTTTTTAAACAAACTACCGACTGACCTTCAAAAACACTTCCATTTTAACAGTTCACAGGCTTTGTATTTGTCACAAGCTGAGCACTGGTAGTTTCCACCGTGCTCAGTCTCGTGGCTTTTTCCTCTGTATTTATATTTATTTGTTGTATTCTTTTGTGCCATTTGAGTTTTGGTATTCTTGTACTGTTTTCTATTTTTCTGCTTATGTTTCAGTTTTGTTACCCTCATGTTTTGTACCATTGGCAATTATTTTTCAGTCTGTATTTGGTGATGTTTATTCCTTATATTCTAACTGTGGTGTTCTTTCCCGGGGTTGACAGCTGTCAGGTGGTGTTTCCAGGTTTGTGCTCTGTGTGGGCGTCGCCCTATCAGCTGTCAAGTCCACTCGCTTCTCCCTCATTTCTCCCAGCTGCCCCAGATTATCAATCAGTGTTTGCTCCTGCCCGCTCTGGTATCCACACCTGCGGCATATTATGTTATGCCCTATTTAAGACCGCTGTACTTGCCTGTCCTCGCCACGGTCTTGACCCTGTTGACTCAGTTGACTTTTGAGACTCTTGGAATGTCTGTGATTCTTTCTAAACGTAAGTTAACGTGCTCTGTTTTTGTCTCCTTTCTGTGTTATCCCCTCGTGCTTTTTTGTATTGTTTCATGCACCTTATGTTTTTCAATAAACCCCACAACTTCACAGTCCAGTGCATGAGTCTTCCTGTCTGCCCCGAGGGGCAAACCTCAACAGTATTGTTTAAAACTACAATCACAAGTTAGGAATGACTGCGAACACCGTACAAATGATTGTTGGACCACTTCATATGGTGTTCTTAAGGCGGCCGTAGGAAAATCCAGCATTCATAGACCATTCGTAAGTTCATGGCTAGATCGATGGTCTTGTCCAAGATTTCTACAAACACCCCACTAAACTCCTCATCGCAGGGCGGCTATGTGAATGCCATAGGAACAACCTAAGAACTGCACAAGATGTTGGCCGTAAGTATGCCTCAAGAACACCTTAAGTTGTTCTTGAGGACCCCTTACAGCGGTTGTAGGAAACGCTGTACAAATCCCCAATCGTGTGGAGATTAGTACAGTGTGCATAAGGTGGTAATGAGGTGCTCATAAAGTGGAAATACATCATTCATGCAACATTTGTGCTGACAAAATGTGCGGAAACCCGTAAGATCTTCCTAACAACAACTTGAGTGTCATGAGTTGCACGAAAATTTTCTTAAGATGGCAGTAAGTATGCCATAGGAAGATCCCAAGGCACCCTTACGAAGAACATAAGAACTCTAGGGCCATCGTATGACAGAAAAGCACCTCATTTCTCAAGAATGCATCAAGTTACTCTTGCGAATTGAACGGCAGCCGTAAGAAACTATTCCCCCTCCATGAATATCTGCGAACTCCAGCATTCCTAGGAACTGGGAGATCCTTACAAACCCATTGTTCGTAAGAATCTAAGAATCTAACCGTAGCTTAAGCTTTGCAAATTGGGAAAAGACTATTTAAACCCTGAAAAACAACAAAAAATCACAACACTTATACTTCTTTTACATCCAGCTACCGAGACAACCAATGCCAAGTGAACTTCAAACAGCTCTCTCTTAACAGGAAAAGCTCTGCACATTCATCTCAGCGTCATTCTACACTTTTACTGACAGTCAGTGCAAACTGCCTTAATGTGGGTTTATGCTCCTCTCTGCTCTGGTGTGCCTACGCTTTGGACAAGGCCGGCATGACTTCCAGTTCACCGATTTATATAATTAAACCACATGCCAAAAACATGCACGTTAGGTTGATTGGCATCAAACTGGGGATTCTAAATTGTCCTTAGGTATGACTGTGAGAGTGAATGGTTGTCTGTCTTACTGGCGATCTGTCCAGGGTGAACCCTGCCTCTCGCCCAAAGATGATGGGATAGGCTCCAGCACCCCCCCCTCCCCCCACGACCCGAGAAGGATTAAGCAGAAGAAGATGGATGGATGGATGGATAATCTATGGTCCAAATGTCCACATAGTATGACAGCAATACTCCAGCAAAACGATTTGAACACCAAAAATTAAATAACATGAGTTTAGGTGTGTTCACTGTGTACAGCGCCAAAGACTATCCTTAAGTTTTTAATCTGTTTATTATAGTGCTGTAATTATACATTAATATTCCCCTATTCCCATGTGTGTGTGTGTGTGTGTGTGTGTGTGTGTGTGTGTGTTCAATAGAGATTGGAATGAGGCTTAGCTGTGTGACTTTATTTACTCAAATTCATATCAGGTTCTAAAAGTAAAAGATGTGCCACGCCCTGATAATAGCACAGGCTGTCCACCAATGGTCTTTATTATTGGAGTTTTTTTCTTCTTCTTAGTAAGAACCACAGACCAGCTGACAGAAGCTTGTAGAGATATCATTATTTATGAACCCAGGGCTGGACTGACACATAAATGCTGACTCAGAGATCAGAGCTGGTGAGAAAGGATGTTCAGATTTGTGCTGAGTCCCATCGTGGGTTTCTAACAGGGATGAATGGCTCCGAGCTAATGTGAACACTAATTTAGAATGGTTTTAATGGAAGTGTGTCATCGTGTGTGTGGATGTTGAGTTCTTTTGATAGTTTTTATGATGCATTTTTGTTGTTTCCAAAGCAGTTCACTAACTCTGACAAGCAGGTTTTCATTTCACCATCCACAGTTCTCATACTCAGACACAGTCCCCCTACCAGTATAATTCAATTTCAATTCAATTTATTTATATTGCGCCAAATCACAGCACAGGTCGTCTCAAGGCACTTTACAGAAAAGAGTGGGTTTAGGCCACACTCTTAGTTTATAGAACCCAGCAGAGACCCCTAAGAGCAAGCACTGCGGTGACACAGGCAAGGAAAAACTTCCCTTTAATGGGCAGAAACCTCGGGCGGAACCATAGCTCATAGAGGATGGCCATCCGCCTCAACCGGCTGGGTTGAATAGCTACATTCAAAAACAAACATACAAATACAACATTCAAAACCAAACTGTCCAGTACCAAGCCTGGCCAGGCTGCACATGCAAGCGAAGGCCTGGCAGGGGCAGCATTTCTAATTAAAGGCCTTATTGGAGAGAAAAAATTTCAACTTGCTCTTGAATAAAGAGAGAGTGTCTGCCTCCCGAACTGAACTGGGAAGATGGTTCCACAGGAAGGGAGCTTGATAGCTGAACGCTCTACCTCCCAATCTACTACTAGATATTGATGGTAGACCAGCAATGCAGGACATGCTAATACAGACGAACCTGAGATGGCTCGGACATGTTGAGAGGATGGACCACCAGTGTCTCCCTCAGCAGTTACTCTACTCACAGTTATGCGAGGGCAAATGCAGTCAGAGTAGACCAAGGCTCAGATTTAAAGACACTGTAAAAAGAAACTTGAAGAAGTTGGCTATAGACAGGAGTTCCTGGCAGCGGAAGGCTAAGGACAGAGCTGCATTGAGGAATCTGATCAGACCTAAATGAAGCAGTCATTATCGCCCATGACAGACTGCTATGATGATGATGATGATGATGATGATGATGAACACACTCCTGGAGTAAACCCAACTGGCTGGGATCATCTGGATTGATGGATAAATACAACTGAGTGTCGTCAGCGTAGCAATGAAAATGAATAGAATGCTTTCTCATAATGTATCCCAAAGGCAGCATGTATAACGTAAACAATACTGGTCCAAGTACTGATCGCTGTGGAACTCCATAGCTAACTGTGGTCTGAGTAGAGGACTTGTTATGGACATGGACAAACTGGGAACGATCTGATAGATAAGACTGGAACCATCTTAGCGTTGTTCCATTCAGGCCAATTTGCTGTTCAAGCCTCTCTAGCAGAGTATGGTGGTCAGTGGTATCAAAGGCAGAGCTGAGGTCCAATAAAACAAGAACGGAGACAAGTCCTTTGTCAAATGCCATAAGGATGTCATCAGTAACTTTCACTAAGGCTGTCTCTGTGCTGTGATGTTTCCTAAAACCTGACTGAAATTTCTCAAATATAGAATTGTTTTCTAAAAAGGTGCATAGTTGATTGGCGACTACTTTTTCAAGGATCTTGGAAAAGTAGGGGAGGTTAGATATTGGTCTATAATAGGCCAAAATCCTAGAATCAAGGTTTTTTAAGTAGAGGTTTAATTATTGCCACTTTAAATGACTGCGGTACATGTCCTGTCAATAGGGACATATTAATTATGTTCAAAAGAGATTGACTAATCAGAGATAGTGATTCCTTCACTAGTCTAGCGGGGATTGGATCTAAAAGACAGGTAGTTGATTTAGAGGCTGACACTAGTAGGGCTAGATCAGAATGATTAATATGAGAAAATTTAGAAAAGTGGAGTTCTGAGCCTGTGGGCACAGCAGTGTTAGGTAGAGGCTTGGTATTTTTAGGGGGGATAGTTTTTGGAATATTGTTCCTAATACTGACAATTTTATCATTAAACAAATTCAAAAAGTCATCAGCACTAAGAGTTGGAGGGATGTAGGGATCTATGGCATTTTGGCTCTTGGTTAGCTGAGCCACAGTTCTAAAGAGAAATCTATGGTTGTTTTTATTTTCTTCTATCAAGTATGAATAGTACTGTCGCCTAGCACTACGGAGAGATTTCTTATAGGTGGTAAGGCTGGCATTCCAGGCTGAACAAGATTCTTCTGTCTTATTTGCACGCCAAAGCCTTTCACAGGATCTAACTTTCTGTTTTAACTTACGGGTGTGGGAGTTGTACCATGGAGCTAGTCTCCTATTTCTGATAGTTTTCTTTTTAAGAGGGGCTATGGAGTCAAGTGTTGACTGCAGTGAGGCTGCAGTACTACCAACTAAAAGGTCTAATTCTAATTGATTCAAGTAGCCAGTGCTGTCTGCTATATTGAGACATGGTAATACAGTAAGTGCTGAAGGGATTAATTCTTTAAAGCGAGCCATGGCACTATCAGATAAGTATCTGGTAACTATATTTCTGCTTGATGCTGTGAAATCGGATAGCACAGATTTGAACGTTATCAAATAGTAGTCAGTCAGTGTAGGATTTTGAGGGATGACAAGCAGCTCATCAATTTCTACACCGTAGGCCAAGACCAGGTCAAGCGTGTGATTGTAATGACGGGTTGGTTTACTAACACACTGAGAAAAACCAGCGCGGTGGCAGAGTGGTTAGCACTGCGGCAGCACAGCAACTCACCCTTGGCCGGGGGATCCTGGGTTCGATCCCAGCCCCCACCAACAGTGATCTGTGTGGAGTTTGCATGTTCTCCCCGTGTCTGCGTGGGTTTACCCCGGGATTTCTCCGGTTTCCTCCCACATGCCAAAAAACATGCAAGTTAGGTTAATTGGCATCAAACTGGGGATTCTAAATTGTCCTTAGGCATGAATGTGAGACTGAATGGTTGTCTGTCTCTCTGTGTTGGCCCTGTGATGGACTGGCGATCTGTCCAGGGTGTGCCCTGCCTCTCGCCCAAAAGATGCTGGGATAGGCTCCAGCCCCCCTGCGACCCAAAAAGGATTAAATGGAAGAAGATGGATGGATGGATGGATGGATGGAGAAATGCTACACTATGACTATCATTATCAACATCTATATGAATATTAAAGTCACCAGCTATGATAATCTTGTCTGAACTAAGAACTAAGGTTGTTAAAAACTCAGAGAATTCAGACATAAATTCAGCAAAAGAAGCACTGGGAGGGCGATATACTGTGGTAAATGAAATAGGCTGCTCTGACCCCCAGGATGGATGTACTAAGCTAAAAATTAAGCATTCAAAAGAGTTATAATTTGAGTTCAGCTTAGGCTGAGGGTTCATTGGTAATGTGGATTCATAGATTACCCCGACACCACCACCTTGGCCAGTGTTTCTAGGAATATGAATATTATGAGGGTGGCCTCATTGAAATCATCGGGGCATAGCCATATTTCTGTGAGACAGAATATATTTAGATTGTAATCCGTGATCATATCATTAATTATGGTCGCTTCATCTGACCGAGATCTTATATTCAGCAGTCCGCATTTAATTATTTTATTTAACTGTGGTAAATTAGTGGTTTTAATCTTTATCAAGTTATGTTGTATTTGTCGGGTTATAATGTTTTGGGTAACGGGAGACAGACACAATCTCTATGGGGTTATGAACTGAAGATTGATCTAAACAGTGGGAATTATTTGGATTAATAGGATTAATATGAGAAGTGGAAACAAAGAAGGGCTGGTTGGCAGACCCAGGTACTTTGGGGTGAGTTAACACACCAGCTTTCAGTCACTGTACTAAAAAGTGCTGAATGGAATAAAGCAGATTGTCCCATAGAACACGTGCACCAAGTCTATTTGGATGGATGCCATCTGGCCTCATAAATGATGGGCGATTCCAGAACAGGTTGAAATTGTCTATAAAACCAATGTTAAAAGTAGGACATGTTGAACACAACCAGGTATTAAGGCTAAGAGTTCTGCTAAAATAATTGCAACCTCTTCTAAAAGGAGCATGTGGCCCAGAAATAAACACACGTCTGCCACAGTTCATAAGAGTGGACAGAAGGCTCCTGAGGTCACTCTTTATGATCTCTGACGTTTCATCTGAGATGTTGTTGCATCCAGCATGCACAATAGCAGTTTTAGCATGGGGGTATTCATTTAATAGGTCAGGGGTAAGAGCCTCAATGTCTGACACTTTAGCCCCAGGAAAAAATTTTGTAACACAGTACCTGCTTCTGGCGTTCTTCATTATTGAATCACTGATTACCAGTGTCGTCTGGGGGGACTTTGTCGATGGCTTCTGAAATGGTGGATAGTTTTGCCGTTGTTGTTGCTGCAGTGGCAGCGGGGCTGCCGGCACAGGGGTGATGCGGGGAGTTGCTCTCTCCTCTTTTTGTTGCTGGTGTAAAGTTTGGCACACCTAAGGTAGTTTTGATCCAGGGTTTGTGGGTTTGGGCCGCTGCTGTAGGAAGAGGGGTGGCCATGGGAGGAAGATCAACATCCAGGTGGGGGAAATCTTCCAGGGAAAGGATGTTGAATCTGTTTTCCAGCAAAAGGAGAAGGGAGGGGGCACGGCCATGTCTGGTCAATCCCCGACGTTTGCTATTGGGCCCAACCATGGTCCAGGGCACGCACTGAGGCTGTGAAGAACCACCCGGGGCTTTGGGTTTAGCTCCAAGCTGAAGCCAGTGTTTGGTGCTGGAGTCCTGGACAGCTGAGGTGACCGGAGCAGGGGTGGAGGTGGATGGCGATATGCTAATTTCACCCAGGTAATTAGCTGTCTCTGCTAGCTGCGAGTCCATCACTGGTGCCGATGTCCGTCCAAAAATAATAGTATCCAGATGGTTTTCAGCCTCCCAAATCTTATAGAGGTTAGAGAGTCTCAATTCCAACTCAGAAACCTTCTTAGAGAGGGAAACACAGCTGACACAGGTTGGGGATGGATGGCATGGCTTTCCAGGCCAGAAGTGGCTAGCTAGCTAGCTAAAATAGATGGGTTAGCCTAACCCGTGAACAGCCCTGATCGGGGTCTGATTCACCTGTGAGCCAGTACAGGCTGTTGTACAGTATTTACTGAGCTAACACTAAGTAAAAAGTTAATATCAGTAAAAGAAATAAAAAGAGATAAAAAGTTAAAACGGAGCTAATTCAACAAACAAAAACAGACAAGATAACCAGTACGTGTAGAAGTGACCGAGTTTACAAACAGACACCGACACATATCAGCAATGTTTTGAATCATTTGTCCATGATGAGAAGGTGTTGTTTGGATGTGCATCACTATTTATTTAGCGAATGCAAAGTCCTTAAGCCAAGCAGTTGCCTCCTGGTTTGCTGTATGGAGGGTGTGTAATCCTCCTTCCAGTCTTTGGAGCGGGCAAGCCTCTATGATGTGTTCCATTGTTTGCTCCTCTCCACATGCGCACAGTGGGCTAGGGCTACTGCCCCATCTGTGAAGGCTGGCCAAGCAGGGGCCATGTCCAGTCCTGAAGCGATTGAGTGTAGACCACTGTCTCCTTGGGAGGTTGGTGCCCGGGACCTGTTGGTTGGGGTTTATCACCAGCTGTTTGTTTGGGACCTCCTTGGTCTCCCATTCCTCTTGCCAAGCTGTCTGGATGGTAAAGTCAGCTGGGGGAGGGTTTTTCCAAATCGGCCGTCTGGATGAAAGTCGGGCAGTGGGTGGAGTGTAGATATCTGCATGGATTGGTAAGTGAGGAGAATCTTTAACTTTTTGGAGCATCCTTTGAGTTAATGCTGCTCGCCGGATGTGTGGAGGGGCTATGTTTGACAGTACAGAGAGCCAGGGGAGTGGTGTTGAGCGGATTGTTCCAGTTATAGTTCTCATGGTTGTGTTGAGCTGGGTGTCTACATGGTGTGTGTAAGATGACCTGGACCAGACAGGGGCACAATATTCTGCTACAGAGTATGAAAGGGCCAGTGCTGAGGTGCGCAGGGTGGAGACTGCCGCCCCCCATTTTGCACCAGCGAGCTTGCAGAGCAGGTTGTTTCGTACTTTCACCTTAGCAGCCGTCCCCTTTAGATGTTCCTTGAAGGATAAGGTCCTATCAAGGGTCACTCCAAGATAAGTTGGATTCAAATGTTGGATTCTGAATGTTGCTGACTAGAGTTCCATGTCATTAATGTCCAAATAGCCCTGAAGCCAGTGGGTACCTGAAATATCATGACGAGGTTTCCAACGTTTTGTCTCAAAACAAAAATGATAAAGGAATAACTCTAAGGCAATGTTTTTGCCTGAACCCCGCTGTCATTGCCGGTAGGTCAAAGTGTAGAGTAAATGGTGGTATTCCATGTGAGTATTGGAAGGTACTCATTATGGGAACTTGGCACATTCTCCTGATGTACAGTAATTCCTCTCTGCTGTAAAAGATGTTTGCTATACCCCAACAGTCCTGAACCACAAAAAGTCATACAAACGAGATTACTGAGCTGTGGCGTGGCTGTGTCGAGGCAGACATGGTTGTTGTGATACGCTTATCCAAGGTGATGACATCATTCGCTTGCGCCGTAAGAAAAGTGCAACATCACAGGCAGAGCATCACTCCTGACTCCGCTGCTGTAATATTTTATCAGTTGCAAATATGAATCTGTGCCAATAATTATGCCTCGGCGAAACAAAGGCATACAGTAATCAGTTAGTGCGTCTGTTTGTGGCTGTGTATATCTGTCCGTCCATCTGTCTGTCTGTCTGCCTCTCTGTTTCAGCTTGCATGGTCAAAATTAAGTGGAACTAAAGGCTTGTATCATTGTATCACCATATTTTCTTGACTTTTAATTTGCCAGAATTTCAAAATAACACTTTGTTTTTGAAATAAACACAAATTTAACTCACCATTTCCGTCAGTGCCTTAGTAAAAAAAGGTATCGTAATAATTATCCCAGATCAGTAGAGGTCGGAGTGCCACTTTTCTATAGCCGCCCATGCTACCATGCCACAGGCACCAAGGCACAGCACCTTGGTGCTTTCATTGTAAATGCTTTATCAGCCAATACCAATAATGTGCCAATATTATCGTGCATCTCTAATTAGTTTGTCTTCAAAATCTCATGAAAATATTCTCCTGATGCTCAAAAAAACAAGAACACTCTGAGACTAGTTCAACATCCCCCACCTCTGTTTTCTTTGAAGATCCCAATATGTCACTGAAGGAGAGCAGTTTTCAATGTTTCCATGTAATTATACCTTGGTGAAAACGGAGGCATACAGCAATCACTCAGTCCGTCTGTGGTTGTATCTGTCTGTCTGTCTGTCTTTCTGTTTCAGCTTGCCTGGTCAAAATTAAGTGGAACTAAAGGCTTGTATCATTGTATCACCATATTTTCTTGACATTTAATTTGCCAGAATTCCGAGATAAGGCTTTGTTTTTGAAATAAACACAAATTTAACTCACCTGTACTGTCAATGGAGCAGGGAAAAAAGGTTTTGTAATAACTATGCTGGGCCCCTAAAAGCGGTAGTCCAACTTTTTTACAGCACAACACAGCATGTTTTGTTTTGTTTTTTTACAGCACATGGAGCTGAACTGTTATAAAATAGCGGTTACTGAAAAAAAATGTATTCAGCAAGGACACCATTTATTCATCACATCGATTGTTTTCACACAGGTTTTGCTGTTTAGTTTTGCAGAGGAAGGACAAGGTAAAACTCGTTAAAAACTTGCTAAAAACTCCAAGTCCCAAAATTCCCCATCCACAAATGGTCGCAGTGAACCGTGCATGCGCCCGGAAACTCCTGCCACAGGGGAGTACTGAGCAATCTGCCAATACTGGGTGAACAAATGTCTGTCTTTTTACCTGTCTGTTTTCTTCCTCTGCCACTAAACAGCAAAAGCTCATGTTCATCTTGTCATTGTATTCACGTACCTCCATCACCTCCGCCATTTAAAACATCTGCCACCATGCTCTTCTTTTGTATTTTGATTGCAGCTGTTCAAATCAGTTTGTGGCTCTTGGCTGCCGCCAACAGTACAGGCATGTGAACTGCAGCTTATTTTCACTGCGCATGTGTGTACTCCAAAACTACTGGATGGATTTGGCTAAAATTTTTACCAGAAGTGGTCCTTGGACTACAGAGGAACCCATAACATTTTGGTGGTGATCCGAGAATGCATACCTCCACCAAGGCTCTGGCACTGAGACATCAGCACCTTGGTGCTTTCATTATTGAGGCAGAACCAAATTATGATAAGCCTATCATCCATGGATATACAACAAAAATAGTTGTATACAACCCACAGTTGTAGGTCAGGATCCCAAGGTGAACCTGTGTAGCAAGTTTGGTGACCCTAGCTTCACTTTTTCTATAGTAATACTGCAAATGGAATGTTAACTTTGACCTTTTGACCCCAAACCCATAGTCAGGTCAGGTAAGCCATCCAAGATGTATCTTATAAGTGGGAGGGCTGAAAAATTCATAGCTGTCAAATTTGACCAAATGTGGTTTATTTTTCAACTGCAGGGATCCAAGAGCTGCAACACCAATGGAGGAAGTGTGTGGACCGAAGGGGAGACTATGTTGAAAAATAAACCACATTTGGTCAAATTTGACCACTATGAACTTTTCAGCCCCCCTCTTGTAGATGCAGCTATGAAATGGATTTGAAAAGCCTACATCATTTATTTCAGTAGTTATTGTCGTTACAAGATTTAGAGAAAATCTGACCTTGATCTCAAGGTCTGTTATTCCTGCAAAAATCATCCGAGTCAAATGCACATCATCAGTGTATCTCAAACCATGGTACCAAGTTTCAAAACAACTGAAACAAAACTGTGGGAGGAGTTGATTTCCCAAGACAGTTACTGTCTATTTACTGAGGTGAAATAGGACATCATAGGTCAGCAACTGTAACTGCTGCAAAAATCATCTGATCAGAACCAAATTGCAATATGCGCATCCTCAGAGTATCTCAAGCCATGGTAGGAGGAGTTGATTTCACAAAAGTGGGACGGAAGGACAGATGGACAGACCGCCCCATACCTTAATCCCCCTTCTGCCTTCACCAGGGAATAAAAACAGAATGAGCAGCACTAGCTGGTTGACTGAGAAGCTTGAGAAGATTGTAATTTACAGTACAGTGGAAAAATATTTAAGCAGCCCTCATCAAGGAGCCAGATTTATTACAATTTTTCTTATCCCCCACCAGTCGAAGACCAAAGCGGGATTATGTTATAGGTCAGTCTATCCGTCTTATCCATCCATCTGGTGAGGGCTGCTTAAACGTTTTTGCTTTGTACTGTAAATTACTAACTAACCTGCACTTATATAGCGCTTTTCTAGTCACAAAGACCACTCAAAGCGCTTTCACTAATACTAACCCTCTATTCTAAGGGCCTATAGGAAACAGATATCTAGGGACAATTTAGAACTGCCAATCAACCTAACATGCATGTCTTTGGATTGTGGGAGGAAACCGGAGCCCCCGGAGTAAACCCACGCAGCACAGGGAGAACATGCAAACTCCACACAGAAAGGTTCCAACCCCTGCCAGCCTGGGGATTCGAACCAGGAACCTTCTAGCTGTAAGGCAACAGTGCTAACCACTGCACCAAATGACAATCTTTGGGGGTTTGGGGTAAAAGGTCACAGTTAACATTCCATTTGCACTATTACTATAGAATGAGTAAAGCTTGGGGTCACCAAACTTGTTACACATGTTCACCCCATCACCCTGAAGGGTGACTATGTTTTTTGATAAGATAGGATAAACTTTATTGTCCCTCAAGGGGAAATTTGTCTTGGGCTTATCACCCGTGCTGCAACCACACAATCCACACATACACAATGGTTGTAGTTCATAAGATCCTTCATTTTAAAAAAATAAATAAATAAAAAATAAATAAATAAAAATATATATATAAATGAAATAAAACCCAATAAATAATACAAGTACATACATAAATAAATATATAACAGCTGTCATTACCAATGTGGAGAAAAAGGAATGGGCGAGAGGCAATGAACTGGAATGGGACAAGGCTTTATTTTCTCCATCATACTGCAAACATGCTTCATAGCTCGGGTGAGCTACTGCACTACTAAGGTCTCTGAACATAGCTCTTTTATACCTGCTGAACAGACAAAGAGAATGTGTGGCACATTACCATTTCGATTGTCAGTCAATACACATCATTAACATAACATCAACTGGCGCAGCTTTGACCGCTGTTTCTGGTCTCTGCGACTCCCGGTTAATGACACCGGAGTGGTGGCTCAGTTGGTAGAGCATCTGCCCCACACCCGGGAGGCAGGGGTTCAAATCCCGGCTGGGTCATGCCAAAGACCATATAAAAAAGCGGAACTTCCTGCCATCCAGCTTGGTGCTCAGCAATAATGGAATGGAGGAGGGAAATTTGTGGCGGCGCCTTGCATGGCAGCGACCCCTCTGATTCTATATATGGGTGTGTGTGTGATTAACACTGTAGATAAGAGAAGCACAATTTCATTCTACTGTACATGATTGGCTTGTATGGATTGAATGACAATAAAGGGTGATTTAATTTAATTAAGAACAGGAGTTATAAGTGTCCCTGGCCTATCTATTTGAGTTTAAAAGTTTTACTGACGTCGGGATAAATGAGTTCTTATACAGCTGTGGACAAAATTGTTGGTACCCCTCTGTTAATGAAAGAAAAACCCACAATGGTCACAGAAATAACTTAAATCTGACAAAAGAGGTAATAAATAAAAATTCTATGAAAATTAACCAATGAAAATCAGACACTGCTTTTGAATTGTGGTTCAACAGAATTACTTTAAAAAACAAACTCATGAAACAGGCCTGGACAAAAATGATGGTACCCCTAGAAAAGATTGAAAATAATGTGACCATAGGGACATGTTCAACCAAGATGTGTCCTCTAATTAACATCACAGGTGTCTACAAACTTGTAATCAGTCAGTCGGCCTATTTAAAGGGTGCCAAGTAGTCACTGTGCTGTTTGGTGACATGGTGTGTACCACACAGAGCCCAGAACAAGAGCCCAGAACAACCTCTAAGCACATTCATGGTGAACTCCAAGGTCAAGGTACATCAGTGTCAGATCGCACCATCCGTCGTTGTTTGAGCCAAAGTGGACTTCATGGGAGACGAGCAAGGAGGACACCACTGTTGAAAACAAATCATAACAAAGCCAGACTGGAATTTGCCAAACTGCATGTTGACAAGCCACAAAGCTTCTGGGAGAATGTCGTACGGACAGACGAGACAAAACTGGAACTTTCTGGCAAGGCACATCAGCTCTATGTTCACAGACGCAAAAATGAAGCATACCAAGAAAAGAACACTGTCCCTATTGTGAAACATGGAGGAGGTTCTGTTATGTTCTGGGGCTGCTTTGCTGCATCTGGCACAGGGTGTCTTGAACCTGTGCTGGGTACAATGAAATCTCAAGACTATCAAGGTATTCTAGAGAGAAATGTGCTGCCCAGTGTCAGACAGCTTGGTCTCAGTCGCAGGTCATGGGTCTTGCAACAGGATAATGACCCAAAACACACAGCTAAAAACACCCAAGAATGGCTAAGAGCGAAACATTGGACTATTCTAAAGTGGCCTTCTATGAGCCCTGATCTAAATCCTATTGAACATCTGTGGAAGGAGCTGAAACACGCCGTCTGGAGAAGGCACCCTTCAAACCTGAGACAACTGGAGCAGTTTGCTCATGAGGAGTGGGCCAAAATACCTGCTGAGAGGTGCAGAAGCCTCATTGGCAGTTACAGAAATCCTTTTATTGCAGTGATTGCCTCAAAAGGTTGTGCGACAAAATATTAAGTTAAGGGTACCATCATTTTTGTCCAGGCCTGTTTCATGAGTTTGTTTTTTAAAATAATTCTGTTGAACCACAATTCAAAAGCACTGTCTGATTTTCATTGGTTAATTTTCATAGAAATTTTATTTATTACCACTTTTGTCAGATTCAAGTTATTTCTGTGACCATTGTGGGTTTTTCTTTCATTAACAGAGGAGTACCAACAATTTTGTCCACGTGTGTATCTATTGAACCTGCGCTTCGGGACTCTGTATCTCCTCCCTGAGGGCAGCCGCACATATTCATTGTTTAGTACATGGCTCATGTCACTGATTATTTTTTGAGCTTGTGTACAGGTTGCCTGTTCGTATAAGATCTGCATGGATAAATACTCTTTAACTCCAATAATTTTCCATGCTGTATGAATTAAACGCAACACTCTGTTCTTTAGTTTCACAGAGAGGTTGCCAAATCAAGCTGTAATGCTGTATCTAATACTGTTACGGTCTGAGCGCTGATATTGTCCGCCCTTGGATCATCCAGTATTTTCTCCGTTATTCCGGGGTTGTTTCCTTATGGCCGTCCAGGGTTCTTATTGTGACAGCGTCACGGCGGGACTTCCGGCTGTCAGAGCCGAGCTGTGCCGTGACAGCTGATCAACATTCCAGTGATTAGTTCCTCATTGTCTGATTAGTCCTTAAGCCCTATTTAAGGGAGCAGCTGAGGTTACTCCTGGCTGCGACCTCGCACAACGTTGGTTCCCCACAACGTTCGGCTGGAGTCCCTAACCCCGGCTCCAGTCACCCTCTCGTTCCTTCCTGTTCTCGGTAAGTTTACTCCTCAGCCTAAGTGTATTATTACTGTGCCTTGGCTGTAATTCTTGTATGTGTTTTTGCCCCACGTGGCTTATTATTTTGTCACTTTTATCTTGTGTTAATAAATATGCAAACTCATCAGCTGCCTATGGTGAGGCAGCTGATGATGAGGCAGCCCCACGAGGGCCATCCCATAACAGTAGGTCGCAGCCAAACGAGACGCCGGTCACCGTGAGTTTGTATTGTTTGGGCTTGTATTTTTTTTTCCTTTTTTTGGCGTACCAGTGTGCTGGGAGGTGGCGTTGCCACGTAAGGGCTATGCTATGAGCTTGGGCTACGAGCTGGTTATGGCGCTCATTGAGATAGATGGTATCCTCTCCGGCGTTCGCAGTAGCCCCATCCCCAGCAGCTCATGCTGGGGCCTGCACCTTGCAGAGACGGTAATTAATCACCATCCTCACTATGCTGACCACCCTGAAATCACGACGAGGATGGCAGAGATCTCGGCACTCCGGGAAAAGATCTGCAGACTGGAGGGAAACTCCTGTAAGAAGCCGAAGGTGAGACATACCCGTTCCTCGCCTCAGAATCCAGTTCCTGCCACCCGTCCAGACCAGGAGTCTATATCGCCCAAGTGCCGTTCCCAGCGGAGGAGGACGTCAGCCAGGATTCTCCTGGAGGAGACTCAGTGGACAGCTGTGATCCTCCAGGACCGTGTGGCTGCGGCTCATTCTGCCTCCCATCTTACCGAAGTTATGAAACATGTGATTACGGCAGTCCGACTGGTGGTCATCAGTCCTGAACTCCATGATTACCCTGAGTACGCTGACCTGCTCGCCTCTGTCTTCGTGCAGGAGTAGCGTTTCCCTGGCCTTACCTTCGCCTCGCCCTCTGCCGGTAAACATCGTCACCATGCTCATAATGGGCCTCAGCGAGATCCCCGTCTGGGTGGCTGTAAGAACTCTGCCTCCCAGCCAGCTGTTGCCTCTGCATCACGTCAGAGGGGTAAGACTACAGCCTCTGTCTCTGGGTCTTCCGTTCCTGCTGTTCCATCAGCTTCTCGTCCCCGGACTGTCTCGGCTGTTCCTCCCGCCACCTCGACGCTTTTCCCAGCTGCTGTGAGCTCCACGACTCCGACTCTGGCTGTCTCTGTTGCTGATTCTGTTCGAGCGACTCCTCCTCGTCTTCCCAGGGGGCCCTCCGTCACCATCCAGAGGAAGAAGGGGAAAACCAAGCCCACTGCAGCAGTTTCCATCGACCCTCAGCGGAGCAGGCAAGTGCTATTTCATTCTTTTCTTTCACAGTGTGAATTGCCTTGTCTGACTCCTGAGGTTGGAGTTTGGGGCTCACAGTCCTCTGAGCTCCCTTCACCTGCTGCAGTTATTAATTGTGAACGTGCATCCTCTGTGTCTCCTTCCCCTGGGCGTTCCCCGGTGCCAGGAATACACTGCCGGACGAAGAAGGAGCCTGCAGCCCTGGAGAACCTGGTACCAGCCCTGCAGCCACGTCACGGGCAGAGGAGGAGAGCGGACTGCCGTTTGGAACCTGCGCCGACGATTAAGCATCCCCGGGTCTCTGTGGAGGGGCAGTTTGACCCAGCAGGCCACGGATCCCCTGCCACCACGCCGTGCAGGTCTTCGGCATGGACTTCAGCGCCAGGGAATCCCCAGACTGTGATGGCCATCATGCTGGCTGCGGAGCCTGCCACAGTCGAGTGGAAACCAGGAGTCGACCTTCAGATCGTGGAACCTGGATCATCGGAGTCCTGGGCGGCGGTAGAGCCCGAGATCAGGCAAGTGCTCTATTTTGTTTTTCTCTTTTCCATTCTTGAGCATTATTGCCTGTCTCTCGGGGAAACGAGCCGGGTGCAGCCAATCGCTGCATCCGAGCTTTTCTCGCTGGGCTCTGCCGCTGCCGATGATCCTGGTGTTCTTTGTCCTTCTGAGCCTTCTACCAGGGTCATTGTGACGAGTCGGCTCCGGTCGCTGTCCTGGAGGTTCCAGGTTCGTGTTTGGAGGTCATTCATGGTGTTGCGCTGGCCCAGTTGGGGTCCGTAGTGGGTGCAGCTTTGACCCAGTCAGGGTCTGTCGTGGGCACTGTTCTGGCCCAGTCAGGGTCCGTCGTGGGTGCAGCACTGTCCCGATCGGAGTCCAGCGAGGGTGCAGCGCCGGTTCGAGTAAAGTTGGGAGAAGGAACTGCAGATCCTTCATTGTTTGATGCCGGACTGGTTGATGATGCAAGTGAAAGTTGTACTGACAGTGAACGGGGATGAGTTTGGCTTTCTGAGTGGGAGGTTAGCTCCTGTAGGGGGGAGAGGAGAAGAGATATGAGTGGGGGACTGAATGTTGACTGAGGTGAGACTGAATATTACGTTGCTAGTGGTGAGTTCGGAGTTTGCATGTTCTCCCCGTGTCTGCGTGGGTTTACTCCGGGATTTCTCCAGTTTCCTCCCACATGCCAAAAACATGCAAGTTAGGTTAATTGGCATCAACTGGGGATTCTAAATTGTCCTTAGGTATGACTGTGTGAACTGGCGATCTGTCCAGGGTGTACCCTGCCTCTCGCCCAAAGATGCTGGGATAGGCTCCAGCCCCCCCGCGACTCGAAAAGGATTAAGCGGAAGAAGATGGATGGATGGATGGATAGTGGTGAGTTCTTACAATGGCAGGCTGGTGTGTACTTGCTTGGAGGATCTGCATCCAGGAGAGTCCTGAGATGAAGGTCGGTTAGTGCATGAAGGCTGGAGGGATAGTGTCTTACTTAGGAGTCCCGTTCCATGATGATCCGGGGAGAGGGAAGGGGGGGATTATGAATGATTGGTTTGCTAGTTCTACTTGGAGTTCCAGGAAGAGTGGAGTCCAGGGGAGGATGTTCAGCGACGAGAGAAGGCTTGGAGGCAGACAGATCAGCTGGGTGAGTGCTTTGAACGTAGGAGCGGGAGACGGCAGGTAGGCAGATCCAATATGACGATCCCACGCTGCCGCAAGGGAGAGTGACGTTTAAGTAGCAATGTGAGCATAATCAGATGATGATGACAGCTGCAGGTAATTGGGGTTCTTGCTGCTGCTGGAGTAGGAGGTACACAGATGGATAGAATTAGAATAAACAGAATAAATATATATTGCAAGTTAACAAGAAAAACAATGAAAATTTGTGAAGAAAACACAAACCAACAAGAATTATGTGGATGAATTTGGAAAAAGTTTCAAATTCTTTAAAATTAAGTCACAAATTTACTTGAAAAAAGTTCAAATTTTGCCTGAAAACTCTTAATTTTCCTGGCTCCTGTCATTTTAAGCCTTGGAACTGTTTCAAGACTCCACACAGATTGCCTGAACTGGCTCTTTCAACAGCAGAAGTTGTGCAGAGACGATACTGTGCATCTCTGAATTGTTTTAGCAGACATGGATATCCCTAAATTATGTTTGCTTATGCTTCACCTCCTGCCCTGCCTGGAATTGGCACCCTGGGTGAGATTATGCAGGAACACAGCAGCTGAGACCAGCACGGACTTGAAAGGAGTGCTGCACCTTTCACCCACAGCAAAGAAGCCGAAAAAGCTCTCGGTTCTGCTCTGCTGTGAAGCCATCAGAGCAGAGCACAGCCGTGGGTGTGGGTTTGGAGATGTTTGTTCAGGAGGCTGGATAAGTCACTCTGGGTTTCAAGACAAAGGGATTTAGAGGAGGAGGAGGCTTTGCATTTTGTGTGTGTGTCTTGTGTATCTCTGGAGGTTGCATATGAACAGGGCTGAGGAAAGGCGCTGAAAGAAGGCAGACAAAGGGATTTAGAGGAGATGAGCGCTCTGTTTGACTCCCTGAGAAGATAAACTGCACAGATGAGAGAGGAGCTACATGACAGAAGGCCACAGAAAAAGGGCTAAATGAGATTTCCCATTTCATCAGCATCAAAGGCAAATTGCTTTTTCATCTTGACATTACAAGCTTGTTTACTTAGAATCATGAAATAATGATGCTGTGGGACAACACACAATGTAGTCGTTTTCAGCCCAGCTGGAAGCGAGTGGAGGACCTCTGCTGCATGTCATCATCTTTCCAAAAATCATGAGGCTGCTGTGTTTTTCTTAGTGATGAACACTGTGAAGCCTGCGGGCTTTAATTCAATTCAATTCAATTCAACTTTATTTATATAGCGCCATTTCACAACAACAGTCATCTCATAGCACTATCAACTGTAGGGAGGACCCCCACAGTTGCAGAAAGACCCCAGCAATCAGGCGATCCCCTGTGAGCAAGCACTTGGCGACGGTGGAGAGGAAAAACTCCCTTTTAACAGGAAGAAACCTCCAGCAGAACCAGGCTCAGGGAGGGGCAGTCATCTGCTGCGACTGGCTGGGGGGTGAGGGGATAGAGAAGAAGAAAAGAACAGACATGTAGAGAGCAAACAGCACGATGGGGACTCAATCTATGGGAGAGAACAAACAAATGTTAATGACCAGCAAAAAAAAAATATTTCATAGAGAGTGAGGAAAGGAGTGAGGCCCAGTGCATTACTGGAGGTCCCCCGGCTGACTAAACCTATTAGCAGCATAACTAAGGGAGGGTTCAGAAAACACATGATCCCTCCCTAATTGTAGGCTATATCAAAAAGGTAGGTTTTAGCCCTATTCTTAAAAACAGAGATCGAGTCTGACTCCCGAATCCAGATTGGCAGCTGATTCCACAGGAGAGGAGCTTGATAACTGAAGGCTCTGCCTCCCATTGTACTTTTGGAGATTCTAGGTATTACAAGTAAACCTGCATTTACTTTACTGTCAACCGTCATCCAAAAACCAACACAGGGAGGTCCACAGCTTCTGGTGCAAGTAGGGCTAGGTGAAGTATGGGACTTTCTTCTGTCACTTTATCAGTAATCAAGTTTGTCCACATACGGTAGGTAGGAATGTTTCAGGTTACCACACAGACTTAATATTTGAAGGCCTAATAAGAAGAATATGTGTCTGTGTTTCATCATTTCTTCATTTGGTAAACCTTTAAAAAAAGAGTGAGTACTCTTATTTTGAAGACTTACAAAACCAGGTAGCAGATCTTATTTGGAAAGCTCACTTGTGAAGCAAGAATGATTCACACACCTGCAGAGTTCAGACTGCACTGCAAATATGATGCAGTAGTCATAAATGTTTGTCTTCATCTGGCTCCCCGTTTCGTGTCCTCAGAGAGGGACCTGCTTTGATTCTATTGGTCTGGTCATTTTTCTCTGCTCCTGGCATTTCGCTGAAACAGGAATCAGACCGAGCAGCCGTGTGTTTTGTGATGTGTTCTGGAGGTTGTTGGGCAGGGAGAGTAAGCAGAAGACATGGAAATGGAGAGAGAAGTCAGACTGATCTGAAACATGCTGCCAGCTCACACTAATGTGACAAATTATATTCAGTAGGTGTGATATAGGCATTTATGTATCGGTACATGGAAAATATTTGTTTTTTTTCACCCAGCCCAAGGTGCATGCAGTTGAAATAAAGGTTCCTGAAGAATCTCTCAAATTGCATAAACTATAATACTGAAATGATAAACCATAATAAGGTCACGGGATTGATTCCACCCTTGACCTTTGTGGGTTCGATCCCACCCCCTGACCATCAGTGACCCTTCTGTGTGGAGTTTGCATGTTCTCCCTGTGTCTGTGTGGGTTTACCCCAGGTACTCTGGTTTCCCCCCACAGGCCAAAAACATGCAGGTTAGGTTAACTGGAGACTCTAAAGTGGCCCTAGGTGCGAATGTGTGTGTGAATGGTGAAGGGATTGATGCCATACCGTGGCTGCATCATCCATCCACATGGATGCCCTGAATTTCCCTCTGGGATTAATAAAGTATACAAATAAAAAATAATCCGGCATACATTGTCTCAGCAACAACCACTGTGTCTGTATTGTTTTTTGTTATCACTTTGAAATGAGAACCTTAAAAGAAAAAAAAAACATTTTCTTTTCAGTCTAAAAACAGTGAATATGTCTTGGTTCAGCTAAGGTTAGGACCCAAGTGCAGGAGAGAACACATGGAGACAATAGTCAACTTCTATTGTACTATTTACAGGAGAGATTGTTTCCTACAGACAGGGATGGCAATTTTCCGCCGATCTGCGGATTTCCGCCGATTTATTTTCAAATTGATAATTTCTGTGAATCGTCTAAATCTGTTGAGAAAATTTTAGGGGGGGGTAAGGTACCTTATTGTTACCGATTTTTGCGAAAATCAACACGATTACATAAGCACTCGGCGCTTCCCCGGAAGTCGTCTCCCGCGATAACCCGGATGTGTTGTGTTCAAGCTACTGCTGTATTGCAGTAGCCTGACAGGCCTGCGATTGGATAGTTGCAAACGATTGGACCAATCAAATGGCTCATTGTATGGTTTTTCAAAAATTCATGGCGGCGTGTTCTCAGGGATGTGATTTTCTGCTAATTCGCCGAATTCCGCTTTATTTTATCTTTCAGGAAGATAAAGTTTACCAGTTTACCAATTTACCATTCCAAATTACTAGTTAATGTAAAGCAAAAAACATGTTATAATTCCTTTGAGGGCCTGGTCCTCAGTGTTGGGCACTTTAGCAATTTCAGGTTAAACCCAATTTTATTTGCCATAGTTTATCGTCCCCCATCAACCTATTCAGAATTTTTATCTGAATTTGCTGATTTCTTAGCTGATTTAGTGCTGAAATCTGATAGAATAATTATAGTAGGGGACTTTAATATACATGTGGATGTAGATAGTGACTGCCTTAATGTGGCTTTTAATTCAATATTAGACTCGATTGGGTTTTCTCAGAAAGTAGGAAATTCTACTCATTACCTCCACCATACATTGGACCTTGTTCTGACATATGGCATAGAAATAGAAAATCTTGTAGTGTCTCCTCATAACCCTGTACTGTCAGACCATTGTCTGTTAACCTTTGATTTTACTATTTCTGACTATTTGGCTCCTAAAGAAAAATATTATCACAGTAGATGCCTCTCAGATGATGCTGTTTCCAAATTTATGCAGATTGTTTCCTCTATGCCATGTGTCAACACAACGGAAATAAGCTATAGACAGCCTGCTCCTTCTGTAATTGATAACATGGTGGATAGTGTTTCAGCTTCTCTGCATCAGGCTCTAGACTTGGTGGCCCCCTTAAAAAAGAAAAAGTCTAATCAGAGATTTTTAACTCCTTGGTTCAACACAGAAACTCGTAGCTTAAAACAGAAGACTCGTCAATTAGAAAGAAAATGGCGCTCTACTAATTTAGATGAAATCTATTTAGCTTGGAGAAATCATCTTTTAATTTATAAAAAATCTCTTAGAAAAGCTAGAACGAGTTATTACTCTGCATTAATAGAAGAGAACAAGAATAATCCCAGGTTTCTTTTCAGTACTGTAGCCAGGTTGACAAAGAGTCAGGACTCTGTCAATCCTAGCATCCCCTTAGAGCTTACTAGTCAGGACTTTATGAACTTTTTCAATAATAAAATTTCATCCATCAGAGATAAAATCAATCAGATTCTTCCCACAGTTAACTTAAATACTGTAACTACTATAACTCCTTCTATTGATGTCTGTCTTGATGAGTTTACTCCAATCGACCTTTGTGAGTTAGACAAAATAGTTTCCTCATCCAAACCTTCAACTTTTCTTTTAGACCCTATTCCTACCAGGTTATTTAAAGAAGTCTTCCCACTTATTGGTAGCTTTATTCTTCATATAATCAATTCTTCATTAACTTCAGGCCATGTACCGCAGGCTTTTAAAACGGCTGTAATTAAACCCTTACTCAAAAAGCCAACGCTAGATCCAGGAGCTTTAGTTAACTATAGACCAATCTCTAATCTCCCTTTCATTTCAAAAATCTTAGAAAGAGTTGTTGCTACGCAATTATTTGACCACCTGCAGGGAAATGGTTTACTTGAAGAGTTTCAATCTGGGTTTAGAATCCATCATAGTACTGAAACAGCCTTAGCGAAGGTCACTAACGACCTCCTCATTGCATCTGATAATGGACTAGTTTCTGTACTTGTCCTTTTAGATCTTAGTGCAGCTTTTGATACTATTGATCATAATATTCTACTTGATAGATTAGAACACTATGTTGGACTTAATGGAACTTCGTTGCAGTGGTTTAGATCTTATTTATCTGATAGGTTCCAGTTTGTTCATGTAAATGATGAGTTTTCTTTCAGCTCAAAGCTTAGTCATGGAGTTCCACAGGGATCTGTGCTAGGCCCTACTCTTTTTAGTTTATATATGCTTCCGTTAGGCAACATTATTAGAAAGCACTGTATACATTTTCATTGTTATGCAGATGACACACAATTATACCTGTCAATGAAGCCAGATGATACTAATCAATTAGTCAAGTTAGAAGCCTGTCTTAAGGAAATCAAAGCTTGGATGACTTGTAATTTCCTGCTATTAAATTCAGATAAGACTGAAGTCATTCTTGTTGGTCCAAAAAACCTTAGAAATTCCTTTCCAAATCAAACTTTCAGTTTGGATGCAGTTACTCTTTCTCTTAATAGCTCTGTGAGGAACCTTGGAGTTATTTTTGATCAGGATTTGTCCTTCAATTCACATATTAAATTTGTTTCTAAGACTGCCTTCTATCATTTGCGTAATATTGCCAAGATTAGGAGCATCTTGTCTCAGAGTGATGCTGAGAAGCTGATCCACGCTTTTGTTAGCTCGAGATTAGATTATTGTAATTCTTTATTATCAGGCTGTCCTAAAACATCTTTAAAAAGTCTTCAGCTGATCCAAAATGCTGCAGCAAGAGTTTTAACAGGTACTAGAAAGAGAGATCATATCTCTCCGGTTCTGGCCTCCCTTCATTGGCTTCCCATAGAGTTTAGAATTAAGTTTAAAATCCTTCTTCTTACTTACAAAGCTTTAAACAATCAGGCTCCTTTTTTTTTTTCCACAATATCTTTATTGAACCTTTTTTTTTTTTTTTAACAAACATGATACAAACAATCAAACACTAACACTAAAGTACTACAAAAAAAAAAAAAAAAAAAATGCACTAAAAACACCAACAACCACCAACAAAATCAAATCTTCTACAATGCTCCTCTGTTTAGTCTAGACAATCCAATACATAAGTATACATATTATGTTCACCAGTTTGGAATTTACAAGGTCCACACACATCATTCACCTTCTTCTTCAAGAGTTATGTTTAAATTTTTTACATAATCAATAAAAGGTCTCCATATATTCTCAAACACAATTTCCTTTGATTTTAGTATATATGTTATTCTTTCTAATGGAAGGTTTGTTAACATCTGTCTTAACCACTGAGTCACATCTGGTCTATGAGTCTTTTTCCATAATAGTGCAATACATTTTTTGGCATTAAGCAAACTGAGGTCTATGAATGTTCTTTCACTTTTATTAAAATTATGCTTTTCTGGGTACAGACCCAACAAAAACAGTTTAGGATTCAATATGATTTGTTTTGAGATTATTTTTTCAATTGTTACCCTCACCTCTTCCCAAAACATTCTTATTAATCTACATTCCCATAAACAATGAAATAGGGTTCCTTTACTTTCCATGCATTTTGTGCATGTATCTGGTATATTTTTGTTATATCTATTTAACTCCTCCGGTGTAACATACATCCGCATTAACCATTTGAAATGTATCAATTTAAGGCGTGCATTTATTGATTTGGTTTGAGCTTCTGTACAAGCCAATTCCCATTGTTCCTCTGAAATTTCAGTTTGCAGATCTTCTTTCCAGTAGTTTAATCTTTTCAGTGAATTTTCACTTGAAGATAGTGTCAATGAGTTATAAAACTCTGAAATAATACCCTTTCTTTTACTATCTTTCATCATCATTTTTTCCAAGGATGAATAAATAGGTCGAGTGAGAGCTTTATTTTGATTTGATCGAATAAAGTTTCTAAGTTGAAGATATTTAAAAAAATGTGTTCTATTGAGATTAAATTTGATCCTCAGCTCTTCAAAAGACATTATGTTGTCTGCACATGGCAAATATAAATCCTGAATCTTTTGTATCCCTTTTAAATTCCATACTTTAAATACAGCGTCCGCTCTCCCTGGTTTAAAATATTGATTACCCCATATTGGACTAAATTGTGACAATAACTGTGGTTCTTTTAAATAGTTTTTAGCTTCACACCATATTTTGATCATATGCTTTACAAATGGATTTTTAACTTGTTTTTGTAATTTTTTTGCCGAATCTGAGTATATGAATATGGGAAGAGGTAAAGGTAAATTGTATGATTCCATTTCAGTCCAGTGAGGGAGATCATTTGATGAAAAATAATATGTCATAGACCTCAGTTGTGCCGACCAATAATACAACATAAAATTTGGACATTTCAGACCTGCACGATCAAATGGTAAATATAATAAAGACAAACGTAATCTAGCCCTCCTGTTGTTCCATATAAATTCCACTAACTTTTTTTTTATTCTTGAGAATAGATCTAAAGGTGGTGATAAGGGAATGTATTGAAATAAATAAAGTATTTTAGGTAAAATATTACTTTTAAGTATATTGATTCTCCCGATCATCGACATTGGTAGTGACATCCATCTCTGAGTTAACTCACTGATATCTGACATTAAGGCTTCATAGTTGACACTGGCGACTGATTCTAGCTTAGGCATAATTTGGATTCCTAAATATTCAAACTGATTTACAACATTGAATTGATTTACCTCAGGGGCTGGGTAATTTCTCTGGGTCTCATTCAGCATTAACACCGAAGATTTAGTTTTATTTATTTTATATCCTGATATTTCCCCAAAATTCTTCATTAAATTCAACAAGGTTGGAATTGATCTTTTCAGATTCGACATAAACAAAATTACATCATCGGCGTACAGGGAGATTTTATGTTCTGTTGGTCCAACTTTAATTCCATATATTTGTGAATGTAAACGTATCGCTATCGCTAAAGGTTCAATTGCCATAGTAAACAGTAAAGGTGAAAGTGGACAGCCTTGTTGACATCCTCTATTGATTTTTATTGGTTTTGAAATATTGTTATTTGTTAGGATTTCTGCTGTAGCATTATTGTATATTATTTGAACCCATTTTATGAAATTATTTCCAAGTCCAAACCTTTGTAGGACTTCAAAAAGAAAGGGCCATTCAACTCTATCAAAGGCCTTTTCGGCGTCCAATGATAGGAGAGCTGTATCCGGTGCTTCTTTATTAAAATAAATAATATTAAATAGTCTTCTTACATTATGGAAGCCTTGTCTACCCTTTATAAAGCCATTCTGATCTCGATTAATAATATTTGGTAAAATTTCTTGTATTCGTCTTGCTAAAATTTTACAGATTATCTTAAGGTCGGCGTTTAATAGGCTTATTGGTCTCATATTTTCACATTTATTAGAGGGCTTACCTGGTTTTGGCAGCAGTATAATTAAGGCATTATTTATGTATGATGGTAAATTATTATTTTGAAATGCTTCTAAAACCATTTCCAAAAAAGGTTTTATTAATTTATTCTTAAATTTTTTATAAAGGTCAACTGGAAGACCATCTGGTCCTGCACTTTTTCCTGATTTCATATTATCAATGGCTAGCCCAACTTCTTCTTGACTAATTTTAGACTCCAATATCTCCCTGTTTTCATTTGGAATACACGGTATAGATAGTTCGTTCAAAAACCCATTTAGTTTTGTTAAATCAGGTTCATTTTTGGTATCATATAATTTTTCATAGTAATCTCTAAAGGCTCTATTAATTTCTAAAGGATCTATAACTACCTGTCCGTTACTTATAATACTGGTAATTGGTGTTTTAATTTCCAATTGTTTAATCTGCCATGCTAATAATTTTCCTGATTTTTCACCTTGTTCATAAAAAGATTGTTTCAATCTTAGAAGACTCGAGGCAGCTCTATTCGCTGATTTTTTGTCGTATTCAGCTCTCAAAATCAGTAATTCATTCTCCAACCTTGGGTCACTTCCTGCATACACTTTTTCCTGAAGATTTTTTATTTTATGTTCCAATTTAGCTCTCTCCTCTCGAGTCTTCTTAGATTTTGATCCTGTATAACTAATAATATGTCCCCTAATAAAAGCTTTGAAAGCCTCCCACTTTACACATGCTGATGTTTGTGTAGTATTGATGTCAAAGAACTCGTCTATCTGTTTTTCTATATACTTGACAAATTCCTCATCCTGAAGCCATTTATGCTGAAATTGCCATCTACCTGATTCCTTTGTCAATTTTTTATCTACATATATTAGACAACAGGGTGCATGATCAGAGATCACGATGTTATCATAAAAGCAGTTTTGAATCTTGGACCTTAATTCTGTGGAAATCAAAAAATAATCAATACGTGAGAATGTCTTGTAGGTACTGGAATAACAAGAATAGGCTTTAACTTGTGGTTTCATTTCTCTCCATATATCTAACAATCTCAATTCTTTCATAAAATGATTAATAGTCATCCTACATCCAATGTGCGTACAATCCAGTCCTGTTGATCTATCCACACCTGGATTCAATGTACAATTAAAATCCCCTGCTATTATATGTTGCCCTGTAAGTGATGGTAAGATGAGAAATAAATTAGCAAAGAATTTCTGATCATCTATATTGGGACCATATAAGTTCACAAGATTTATATTTTCTAATAGCAAAGAACCTTGAATGATTACATATCTTCCAAATTTGTCTCCAATTACATTTTTCACTTGAAAAGGAACTGATTTATGTATGAGAGTCATAACTCCCCTGGCTCGGGATGAAAATGAAGAGGTGAATACACTTCCCTGCCATCTACTCCTAATTCTTTTAACATCCTCCTCTATCAGATGAGTTTCTTGTAAAAACACAATTCTTGAACCCATGTCCTTTATTTTATTCATAACTTGTTTAAGTTTTTTTAAATTTTGTAGACCTCTGCAATTCCATGAAGTTAAATTAAGATTAACACTTTGGTCCATGATCAATAGAGAGTTTGGGATTACCTTGCAGTGTAAACATGCTCATACAGAGAAGCAAAAACATGAGTGGTTGAACATTCATCCTACAAACTACACACAAACAAATTTCCCCTTCCCACACTTGTGGCAAACCCCCCAAAATCAAAAGAAAAATTCTGTCTCCCGATATAGCCATCGACCGTTCCACACCCACGGGGAACAGCCTAAGCCACTCCTTCTTCATCCTCCCAATCACCCTAACTCTACTGCTTTTAATGACGTAACATTAACTCTCCTCTGTAGTTTTCCAACTTAACTCCAAAATTTTTAACAACTTTGTACATCATAGTTTTTTTTTGTTTGTTTGTTTGTTTTGTTTTTGTTTTGTTTTTTTAATATATAATACAATCTATATTTTGTAAACTTACTATTTACTTCAAGTCAGTCAGATGCCTGTGCAAATGCTTAATTATTCTACCTTATATTTTGTTCATGCTTAGCTCCCACCAGTCTCTTCTTCTTCTTTGATCTTCTTGATGAGCTCCTGCGCCTCCTCTGGGGTCTTGAAGATGTGGGTTCTGCCCTCATACGTGGTCAGCAGTCTCGCAGGATAGATTACACCATGACGAATCCCAAGGTTGCGCAGCTCCTTACGTACGGGATCAAACTGCTTCCTCAATTGCTGGATTCCTGTGGCCAAATCTGGGTAGAACCGCACCTGCTGGTCCTGGTGTTTAATCTCTCCTTTAGCACGTGCAGCGTTGAAGATCTTCATCCTGTCTCTGTTGCTAAGAAACTTCATAATTAAGGTCCTCGGCGGTCCCTTATCTCTCCGTGGGCCAATACGATGTGCTTTTTCCAGAACCACTGCTGATTGCAACTCCTCGCTGCCCAGCACCTCCGGAATCCACTTTTCCAGAAAGGAACACACGTCCCGACCTTCTGATTCCTCTGGAAGACCCACCAGCCTCAAATTATTCTGTCTCGACCGAGATTCCAAATCCAAAATATTATCTTCCAGAGATTTTTTTTTTTTTTCCAAAGTGCGCACCTTTAATTGAAGACGGGTGACGTCATCTTCAGCACTAGCGAGACGGAGCTCCATCTGCGCCGTTCGTTCTACACAGTCACCCAATTCCTTTCTTATTCCTTCCAACGCTGTCATAATCCCATCAAATCTAGAGGAAAAGTCCGCTCTCATTGAACTCATGGCTGCCATCAGCGCATCTGCGCCATTCTCCGCAGAAATCGCAGCGTTGCCAGCCTCCTCCGCCATATATGGAGTTTTGTTTGCTGCGTCACAGACCTGAAAGTCCGTTAATTTGGACTGTTTCGGCGGCTCGCTTTTTCCTTTTCCTGGTTTTCCAGCCTTAGGCTTCGCCGACATATCCTCGCCCAAATGCTGGGATACGTTCTGTCCCAAATGAGAGAATTATTTGCCGATTTTTTTTTCCAGGAGCAGAGCAGAGCGAGACACGTCCGTCCTACGTGGCAGCCATAACCGGAAGTGATCAGGCTCCTTTTTATTTAAAAGATCTGATACTACCGTATCATCCTAACAGAGCACTACGCTCCCAAAATGCAGGATTACTTGAAATACCTAGAATCTCCAAAAGTACAATGGGAGGCAGAGCCTTCAGTTATCAAGCTCCTCTCCTGTGGAATCTGCTGCCAATCTGGATTCGGGAGTCAGACTCGATCTCTGTTTTTAAGAATAGGGCTAAAACCTACCTTTTTGATTTAGCCTACAATTAGGGAGGGATCATGTGTTTCTGAACCCTCCCTTAGTTATGCTGCTAATAGGTTTAGTCAGCCGGGGGACCTCCAGTAATGCACTGGGCCTCACTCCTTTCCTCACTCTCTATGAAATATTTTTTTTTTTGCTGGTCATTAACATTTGTTTGTTCTCTCCCATAGATTGAGTCCCCATCGTGCTGTTTGCTCTCTACATGTCTGTTCTTTTCTTCTTCTCTATCCCCTCACCCCCCAGCCAGTCGCAGCAGATGACTGCCCCTCCCTGAGCCTGGTTCTGCTGGAGGTTTCTTCCTGTTAAAAGGGAGTTTTTCCTCTCCACCGTCGCCAAGTGCTTGCTCACAGGGGATCGCCTGATTGCTGGGGTCTTTCTGCAACTGTGGGGGTCCCCCCTACAGTTGATAGTGCTATGAGATGACTGTTGTTGTGAAATGGCGCTATATAAATAAAGTTGAATTGAATTGAATTGAATTGAATTAAAGTACGTTAAGTACGTTAGCGGCTTGTGGTCCACGAACGCAGTGAAGCTGCGCCCTTTCAGGCAGGACTGGAAGTGGCGTATGGCCAGGTGGAGAGCCATTAACTCTCTGTTACTGGCGGCATACAACGGCTGTATGAGCTGGGCTGCGCGGGGGAGGAACCGGTAATAAAAGTTAGCCATCCCCTTTTATGATTCCAAACAGTTTGAAATTGACAGTGCACAGTGGACATTGACTCATAACTTTTGAATATTTCTAAGACTTGTCTACATCAGTGATTGTGCAAAATGAACAGCTCAAGTCTCAATGGAGATTGAAACTGGTGATCTGAAATGAATGCTGAAATTATAAAAAGTAATGGTATGTTGGAATTTTATTTCTATTATGGAACAGATAAAATTAACTGATTTTGATTTGATCAAGTGTTAAAGCATGTGATGGATAATGCTTGTTGGAATATTTTAGGAATGCTATCTTCTTGGAACATAAGTCAGTATTATACAGTAATAAGTGGCATTCAACTGTTTGTTTTATGTCATTTAAGCACAGGTCTGGTACTTAAAAATCATAAAAACCCAGGAGCTTCGGGGGGCTTTGCCCCCCTTGCCCCCCCCCCCACCAGGGCTCTGCCCCGGACCCCACTGGGGGACTATGTCCCCCAGATCCCCTGCTGAATTTTCAGATAATTTCCCCAATCCCAAATCACATCCCTGGTTCATGTTGGAATTCTGAGCTTTCGGTATTGTTTTCAGCGGAATTATGAGATTTTTATCGAAGGATCAGGAGTCATCAGTGCTAGAAATAGACAAAAGTGTCAAAAATAAGTTCCGATGGAACTGGCTTGAGAGAAAAGTGACGGTAAAGGTGAAAATTGGCTCAAAGTTCGACGAGGTAACAGAAACACTTGGACAATTTCTGAAGAAACCAGAAAAGGAGATGAAGTTCAAAGTTCAGAGACTGACACAGCTTGCTGCCAAAAGGAAGAAAGTTTCACATTAGAAGTGACTTGGTGACCAGTGTAAATAGTGTAATAAACTCTTATACAACTGTTAAATATGTTGGACTAAAGACAGTGAGACAACATTGAAGAAAAAGTAAGTTAACTTTTCATTAAATTTAATGATTTATCTAAGTCTAGTATTTCATTTTTTTAAATCATTTTTTTCAGTCTAAATTACTTCTGTTTTACTGAAAACCTCCCAGCTTCAGGGGGGCTGCGCCCCCCCCGGCCCCCCCATAAGTCAATCGACCAAATTAGATTTCAGCTGAAATCAGAATTTCCTGTTGCCATCCCTGTACAGAGTGGGGGTTTGCTTGGTTTAGGACAGGTAAGTCATCTGAGCTTTGATGGTGAGAATTTATTGAACTATTCTGCAGGCAGAATACTTACTGGCAAGCAGCAGAGTCCAGCAGGTAAGGCTTGGTGGTGAGGAGCAGGAAGGGTCTGTAGGTTTCAGGCCATGGAGTGTCATGGTGTTAGAGCTCATTATGGGAATGGAGAATAAAGCAAAGTCCTTGAAACAAGAAGTCCAGGTAGTGAGTGTCTACACAGAGAGGAGAGAGCGAGATTCCAGGAATTCTGAGACACAGGGATTAATTGGATTTTGTCACATGGGGGCATTTTCCTGAGGGTGGGAGTCCTGAAGATGAGTGGTCATGGAGAAGAGAGCGAACATGATTTTGAGACACAGATGTTTAGTTGAAGTTGAGAATGTTTAGAGTTCTTACTTGGGAGGTCCTTGGGAGATTGAATTCAAGTGAGAAGAGTCCATGGAGATGAGTAGGCAGCCAGGAGCTGGGCAGCATTCTGAGTGGGCACGCAGAGCCAAGGAGGGAATCAGTGGCAGGCTGACAGGCAGTGGGTTTAGCCTGGAGAACAAGGAAGAGAGTTGGAGGTGAGTGGGAGTCAGCAATGGTAGCAGTTCCTGGAGGTCACGGGGGGGGGGGGGGGGGGCTTACCAGTGTGACAGTCCTGTGATGATCCACTCACTGAGTGGAGCTTATAAAAAGGCTGGACGGCAATTACCAGCCGGTCAGAGAGAGTTCAACCTTCTGGCTCCTGATAAGAGAGTCACACAACAGGCAATGAATAGAACATGACAAAATAATGCAGTGCTCACCCAGATCCATCACAGAATATGTACACCTGCATCTAGTTCTAATTTACTGGGATGCACCTGTATTTTAGCATCACTCCCAGTCTGCTGCATGGAGATTGGGAGTGATCACCAGGAAGGAGTGACCAGAAACCTAAACCATCCATCCATCCATCCATCCATCCATCTTCTACTGCTTATCCGGGGTTCCGGGTCATGGGGCAGCAGTCTGTCCAGACTGTCACCCAGTTCTCACAGCACCATGATCCCCATGAATCCTCCTGCGGGGAGTCAGCCCACTGGAGGTCAGACCCGTATGTCTTGCTCAGGCTGGCCCCAGCTGGGTCCCATGGACAGAAAATTTCTGTGAAGGAGGGAAGTTCCTTTGGTAGAGACATACACCATGGGTTGAGTTCCTGTAAAATTAGTTCCTAGCTCATGTAGTGGGAATGAGGCTGCAGTGACTTAGAATAAAGCCTCCAGGATCTGGGCCCTCCATGGTACATGAGAGGACCTCTGATGTACAGGCCTTCTGCTCCAGCAAAACACTCCTTAATTTTCATTGTCCTCCATCAGTTTACTACTGTATCTAAAATCTAATCACTTCTCATTTTCTATCCTGTGGGCAGTATGCTTTTATGTATTCATACATCACAGCAAGTCAGACATGTACAGTAAGATTCCAGAGCTTTGTTTTTAATATGGCTGAGTGTATTTAATAAAAGTAAATGCCTCTTTCTCTTTGTGCCCCCTCAGCCTCTTATCTTTCCTGCCACATGCAGTTTTACTGTACAATAACTCACTATGATGTTGTATTCTGGTCATAGCTATGCTGCCACACTGCACCTTACAGACTAACTGGTACCTCACATTTCACTCTGCTCCTGATAGTCCTTCTTTGTGCAATGGGATGATTCATGTGTTTATACAAGTCATCATACTCACCGGCCACTTTATTAGGTACACCTGTCCAACTGCTCGTTAACACTTAATTTCTAATCAGCCAATCACATGGCGGCAACTCAGTGCATTTAGGCATGTAGACATGGTCAAGACAATCTCCTGCAGTTCAAACCGAGCATCAGTATGGGGAAGAAAGGTGATTTGAGTGACTTTGAACGTGGCATGGTTGTTGGTGCCAGAAGGGCTGGTCTGAGTATTTCAGAAACTGCTGATCTACTGGGATTTTCACGCACAACCATCTCTAGGGTTTACAGAGAATGGTCTGAAAAAGAAAAAATATCCAGTGAGCGGCAGTTCTGTGGGCGGAAATGCCTTGTTGATGCCAGAGGTCAGAGGAGAATGGCCAGACTGGTTCGAGCTGATAGAAAGGCAACAGTGACTCAAATAACCACCCGTTACAACCAAGGTAGGCAGAAGAGCATCTCTGAACGCACAGTACGTCGAACTTTGAGGCAGATGGGCTACAGCAGCAGAAGACCACGCCGGGTGCCACTCCTTTCAGCTAAGAACAGGAAACTGAGGCTACAATTTGCACAAGCTCATCGAAATTGGACAATAGAAGATTGGAAAAACGTTGCCTGGTCTGATGAGTCTCGATTTCTGCTGCGACATTCGGATGGTAGGGTCAGAATTTGGCGTCAACAACATGAAAGCATGGATCCATCCTGCCTTGTATCAATGGTTCAGGCTGGTGGTGGTGGTGTAATGGTGTGGGGAATATTTTCTTGGCACTCTTTGGGCCCCTTGGTACCAATTGAGCATCGTTGCAACGCTACAGCCTACCTGAGTATTGTTGCTGACCATGTCCATCCCTTTATGACCACAATGTACCCAACTTCTGATGGCTACTTTCAGCAGGATAATGCGCCATGTCATAAAGCTGGAATCATCTCAGACTGGTTTCTTGAACATGACAATGAGTTCACTGTACTCAAATGGCCTCCACAGTCACCAGATCTCAAACCAATAGAGCATCTTTGGGATGTGGTGGAACGGGAGCCGACAAATCTGCGCCAACTGTGTGATGCCATCATGTCAATATGGACCAAACTGTCTGAGGAATGCTTCCAGCACCTTGTTGAATCTATGTCACGAAGAATTGAGGCAGTTCTGAAGGCAAAAGGGGGTCCAACCCGTTACTAGCATGGTGTACCTAATAAAGTGGCCGGTGAGTGTAGGTTTTATAGTCGTGTTAGTTTTACTTTCCATGGGTAATCCCTTTGTCTGTCATGTGTGTGTTTCTGTTGTTTGGTTGTCTACTGTCATGCTGCTGTTACACTGTAATTTCCCAGTTTGGGATCTATCTATCTATCTATCTATCTATCTATCTATCTATCATCTGTCTATCTATTCTGCACTCCCTTCTTCCCCTCCTTTCATTTTATCTGTTGGGGATATTTTGCTTCCAATTAAAACCCACTGTGCAGTTTTCTTTCAAAAGGAGATGCCCTTTGAATTAATTACAAAGTGACTCAGGTTGTGGTTCAGTGATCGTGTCTGCTGAAGGCAGTGATGTGTTTTATTAGCTTGTTATAACATGCAGCAAGTTGTTATCACGTAGTAATATTTGTGATTATTTTGCAGTGAGATTTTTAAAGTTCAAGCAAAGTTCCTCTTGTACTTCAGTTAACTTGTTGGCACATCTGTGTAGTTCTGCATGTGTTCAGAAAGCTAGAGAGGTGACAGAGAATGACATTAGGGGCAACATTAACGGTGATCTAAGCTGCACTTGCCTGTTAAAAGTGAGGTGACAAGCCATTGGTTTATTACAGGTTACATCTAAAAATGCACCTCTGAATAATTAAGAGAGTTAGAATAACCTTTGTTGCTTTTCACCAGCACCAAATCATTTTTCCACCTGCTGGATTAGCAACATGGATTTTGGGGACACTCATGAACGATGTTTGCAATTTTGATGTCAAACTACTCAAACTACTTCAGTTATATGGTGACTGGACCACGTACCTTCAAGATAAGAGTAAAATTTAAACTACTCCTTATCTACTGACAACAATTATGCCTTGGTTCATATTGATCTATAAACGCAAGAAATCTCTGTCTGTGTGTGTGTCTGTCTGGCTGTCTCTTCCATGCATATCTCTTGAACCGTTCGTCGGACTGGCCTCAGATTTTAAACGTGCTTTGCTGAGGTTATGAGGGTGTGCATCCCCAAATATGGAGTCGCTCAGTCAAAATATGTAATTTTTATCAATAAAAGTTTTAGCCACCGCTCTGTGTCTCTTCATGAGCTGGCTTTAAGAAGTGTGGGCAGGGTTTCAGATTGACTCTGTGCTGATTGGACAGTACGCGGCATCACCACCATGCTGATTGGATGTCACACAGCATCACGACTTGTCAGTCACCACAGTGTTCCCAGGACAAAACAAGGAAATGAAAGTTAGAAAGATAGAAAAAGAAAAAAGTTGCCATGATTGCATAGGTCTAAAGGATAATTTACCATATGTGGAGAATGAGGTGCGCGAGCAGACTGGCTCATCAGCAGGGACCAGGTCTGACAAATCAACACAGAACATGCCGGGAAAAGCAGCGGCCAGACCTGGCTCAGAGGCATACTAACTGATGGCGATAAAAAAAAAGAAGTTATTTTCAATAAAGTGAAAAAAGATAATGCATGGAGTGTGCTTTTGCCCTGAGGCTGATTTATCATGGAAAACAGTTGAGCTCTGTGGTTCGAGTGATCAGCTGATTGGACCCATCGGTGTTCTGACGGCGTATCTATCAGAACAGCTGATATACGTGCAGGACATACAGGAGAACTGAAATGGCGTTTTTCTCTCCCTTCAGTGGTGTGCAATATAAAAAAAAGAAAAGGAATAAGGCTGGAAAAACAACAACAGCAGTCCATGTACAGTAATGCTACCCGTAGTGCAAATAGTGACAAAAGACAGACTTAAGGTTTAATGCTTAAAGAATTATACCATAAAGTTGCTATGATTGTGTAGGTCTAATGGGTGATTCAGCATGAAGAACACCAGGTGCGCCAGGAGGGAGCAGCCTCTGAACCGGTGGATCGCAGTCCTTCGGAGGACAGCAGCCAATGGGTCTCAAATATTTGTAAACATGTCCTGTTATAGTACTGTATGAATTTATTGACGATACACAGAAGAAATTCAATATTACACTGAACTCCATCACTTAACAGTGATATAAACTAAAATAATTATAATGATGACTGAACAACTCCCATTCCCCAAAGTGCAAGATAGAATATTATCTTGAATAAGTGATAAAAGATCAGACAGATAAGTGGTCTGGCAAACAAATAAACAAGGGATCTGAAACAGTCACCAATATTGGATGTCCCATTCATTTTCAATAATTAGGTATTCTGTAATTAATATTCACATGATCAAATAAATCTTAGTGCCATTTACTCCCTTTTATATTTGTCCAAGTCTAACATGTGATTGCCTACATATAGGCTACACCTCTTTGTATTCCACTTTCAAACACAGCCTACATTTGGGCCTGGAAAGCCTGATTGGGATCCCTGTTTCAGACAGGAATACTTGCGTTCTACGGGCAATGCACTAGTTTAAAACAAATGTAATAAAAACACAGAGATTACTTCATGGACAAGAAAGTATCTCAATCATAATTATAAAATGTGGAAGATACCAAAAGCAGAGTAGTAGCTGTCTGGCGTATTTATGAGCAAATGGTGTTAATTAGATGAAACCACCATCTCCAGCTCTTTGACTCCCTCCTGGCTGGTGGTGAGACCAGAGCTTCTTCTGAGTCATTATCATCTCTATCCACAAGAAAGGAGACAACCATGAATGCAAGAACTTTCGCGGCATAAGCCTACTCTCCATCACTGGCAAGGTCTCCGTTGTGGTTATCCAGTCATGGCTCCAAAAACATTGCAAGCAAACCAGTTTCCCGTCAAGATCACATCATCAAAGACACCATCCATGAATGATGCCAACAGCAGTCAACCTGAGCATCATCGACACTCTCCATCGATCTGCGGTACCCATAGCAGCGTATTGGTTGTGAGGATGACCTCCCCCTCCAGATTCCAGCTGGGGATCCAGAATCAGATCAGATGTGACACTTTTAACTGGATCTTTGCAGTGGGGCCCTGGGTGTCTCAGCAGCTGAGATGGGAGAGACTCTGAACACAGCTGTTGTCCAGGATGTCAAAGGTGTGTGGGACACTTCAAGTTTTTTAACTAGCAGTCTAGAGCCCTTGACTTTTGTTCAGTCATTGTATGTGAGTGGCATCACATTTTCCATCTTTGTTTTACTGTCTATGGCTACCAGTAATAGAACCTAACACCTTGCTCATGTTTCCCCACCGAGCTAACAGGCCATGATTACTAAACAACAAAGCCTTCAAACCCCAGACAAATGCTTTCCTGCTGCAGCCAGCCCGCTTTCCCTGTGTACCTCTAAAATTAAAGATACATTTGCCTTTGAGTGATAAGCAAAGCCTTTTTTCCCCTTCAACATCTCTTTCTCCTCTAATTTCTGCTCCCAGAGGAGGAAAACAACAAGCCATGCAGCAAGAAAAGGGCAAAGTGCTCATGAGAGGAGAGATAAACTTTGATGGTATTGAGGGAAAGTCAGAACAGTTTGTCATTATCTTGTCTGCAGTTCTATAATTACACCCCCACTCTTCTCTTTGAGTTTTGTTGAGGCACACCAGCACACAGAGGCACGCTGTTCTTTGCACAATAAGTACTGTAGTTATATATGCGTGGCACATTCCACTCCACAGATGTACAGCAGCAGCACACATTGCAGTGCATGTATACGTAAATGGGTACACTCGTCGCTGCCTGAATGCATGGCTCTTGTTGACTTCTCCTGTGGAGGTGTACTGTCTGTGTTATTTCAAGGGCCTCCCAGATGCAGGTACAGTAGTTCCAGCTGCAGTGTTAGTGGTGCTGTTTCTTTCTTTACTCTCATGTTTTCTCACAGCACATTTCAAATGCTCTGTCAGCATCAAAGATGCCTGGTCTTAGTCTACTTCCCATGTTCTTTTGGAGGGAAGTTGTTCTCAGAGCTCAGCCTGCAGGTTTAGTGTTACCGTGGGACAGTGGGACCAGGGCTTACTCAGGTGTCCGGTATCCCAGAGTCCTAACCTGATGTGGGTACACTGCAGAGTTTACTGACCTTACTTTTGTCTGTGTTCATTTAGCACGTCATTTCAAACGGGATTCAGTGCTCATGTCAGAGTTTAGTCTTCAAAGGCATCGATTAGACAATGCTGGGGCACTAAAGACAGTCCATTAACACCTCTGATGGTTTAATTCTCATGAAAGTGCTTTAACAGCTGCTTTAGAGGGGCACAGGAGGCTCTACTGCTTTAACAAACAGGCATCCAGGGAAGGCCTTCCGTAATAAATACACTCCAGTAATAACCACAGAGACAGTCACATCTGAAGAGTCTGCACCCTATGAATTTGGAGCCTGATATCACCCTTTTTGACAAAAACCTTTAACTTCATAAGGAAAAGGAATGCACATTTATAGGTGAAAGGGAACAATTTCCAGCAAATGTCATAAATGAAAAAAATCATCAAATTTAAAGGTGTGGGGGCATGGTGTGGGGATTCTCCACCCAGAGAAGGCAGCTGGGATAAGGTGGAACAATGGACCGGAGAAGGAAGTGCCACTGGGGGGTCTCAAACGGGACAGTATGGACTATGCACCCCCCCGGGGAGAGGAGGAACCTCCGGAGCCGCTGGAAGAGAGAAGGGTGTGAGAGCGGCACCGGCGTTATGATGTTAATGTGCCACACAGGTCTTTGTTCTAAATAACAATGTATTATGGTCGGAAGTTCCGGGTCTCAATGCATGGTATTAAAGATATAAAAGAGGAATGCACAGAGACCCGGGGGTTCTTTTGCTGTACTGTATGCTGGAGAAAGAATAAAGTTTATGTGTCGTCCAGCTCGTTGCCTCGCCTGTTTCCTTTCTCCACAAAGGTCCCATTTACTGCACTTTTAACGCATGTTAACAGCTCCCACACTCCGTTGTCCCACGGGTGGGCAAGTCTCTGCGTCCTAGAGCACACGAGAGCGCACGAGGGCGCTCTCGTGCGCTCTAGGACGCATCATGGAGATTTTGATGTAGGTGGTGTATGGTGTCCAATCGCGCACTGAAAATAAAAGCTGCAGACACAGCTGCGAACAGATTAGTTCATCTGATTGACCTCTCATTCGACTAATAAGAGCCTTGAATTGGGTTTCTGAAACCTTGAAGAACCAATGAATGAAAATCTAGCCAGAAGGACCCGCCTCCCAACGGCTGCGAGCCAATTGAAGCACAGAAGTTCGCTGAGCTGTTTTGTCTAAAGCTGGGTGAAGAGAGACCGCTTCAGCAGCCACAGGCAGTGGTTTATTTTTTTTTTTTTTAATTCCAGCAGAGTGTTTAGGATTCTCTTATATGGTCATCATAGACCGACGGAGGCCGACGACGAAGGTCGTAAATCATTTGCCAAAACCGCAATCATGGAATTATGTTTTGACCGGGTCGCGAGACCAGAAGGAGCGGACCAGCGTCGCGTTCGTCTGACAATGAGGAAGAGAAGTTGGCCAGGACAATGTGGCTGTGAAGAGGTAAGGTGTTATAAGACAAATTATTTTTTATCCCTGAAAATTGTAATCAAAAATGACTTTTGACCGATCGGTAAATTACAACTGTGCTGCGCACGATGTCCGAAGTGCGTGCGTCGCGTTACACAGTTCGTTCGCCGCCTCTGGACCATGAACCCCGCCGCTACGATTCTGTAGCGGGGGGGTGGGGGGAGCCGCAGTGACAGCGGTGCTGTGGAAACATGCCTTTTCCGAGTGTAATCCGTCATGTAGCGAGGGCGGATCTCCGTCCTCTGTAGCGGGCACACACACACACAGACACAGAGTGTGACCTTTCATTAGAGCCCTAAATGAAGCTTCTACATTGAATTATTCAAAAGTTGCAGACATTTTTCCAAACTGTGCCATTTGGCACAATTTGGCACAGTTCCAAAACGCCTGGGAAGTACCTGAGTACAAAGCTGTGTAAAATATTCATTTTTTGTGGTATTGTTACAAAATTTGGACCTCAGCTGGATAACACTTGGTTCTACATTTCTGTTGCATTTTCCAGCCCGGATCTGAAGCTGTATATTATTTGCAAGCATTTGTATCCAAAAAAACACCCAGGCCAAATTTATTTTCTTCAAGTTCACTATGTTTAGATGACTGTAACTCAGTGGCCGGAGCACTTAGAGAGATCATGTTTTTTTTTTTTTTTTGCCAAAAAATTCAAAGTGTTTTCTTTTAAATGAGACCAACCCCATGAAGATGCTGCAAAGGGTTGAAGAACAGCTTTCGATTTACTTTGGGCACATTTTTTGGGGGCGTTTTTAGGAAAATTGACCGGAGTGCAAGGGGTTAATGAAATGTTTGTGACATATTTTGGTGAAATTGTCTTTAATTATTTAATTATTGCAGCATCATTGTGAATCATTTTTTGCAGCCTTCCTCAGAATGGTTCGTTTCAGAGCACGTCTCTTTAAATCCCTAAGAGCCGCAGTTAACTCCCCCACCCCTTACATCACTGTTTCTAATCTTAGCTGGCTAGCTCCTAGCTCAGGTTGTGAGCCTGAGCCAACTAACATAAATTTGTCTTAAAGAATGAATGAAATGAGTGGTGGACAGAAGTGTGTGGTTTCAGTGGTTGGTCCCTGGAGTCCAATAAGATAAGCCTTTATTAGTCCCACAATGGGGAAATTCCAGGATTACAGCAGCACAGGGATAGCAACACTCAGAGCAATAGTTAATAAGATACTAAGATAATAAGAACTGGTTAGCCAAAAGCAGTAAATGAATATACATATGTGCATAGATGTATACACAGTGCAGGAGCATTGCAGCTAGGTGGAATAAACAGCATCACGGTTTGTTAACCTTTTAACTGGCCACATTTCATGGACAGGTCGCATGCCCCCAGTGGCACAGCACAGCAACTGAGCCTGTCATCTCACTCTGACATCCCCAGCTGTACTGCCGATTTGTATTGATCTGTCAGTTCAGAAGGTGGCAGGCACATGTTGGCGCACATTGGAGGACTCATGGCTGACACGTGATACACCCAAGAAGAAGATTTTCTTATTCTTATTTCCTTTTCCTGTTTTGTTTCTTTGAGCCTAGAAAGCAAATATGGCCGCCGTGCTCTGTCGTACACATCATGCTTCGTTTATGCGTTTATGCTCACGTTTATGCTTCGTACATGGAAAATAGCCACGGGATACAAGTGAAATTTACGTGGGATAATCACACGACATTGTAGATGTGGTAGAGAGCATAAATGACAGACAGAACACAAAATAACGACCACGATGGACGAAAACGCGGTGACCACACTGGCCAACCAGCCCCCCTTTGTCAACAGTAAGTGACAAATTTCTTTGTTTCTTTACATTTACTGATACTGTGGTTCTATACTTTGAAGATAAAATAACAAAATGCCCCTGGAGATTAAACGATGTCAAAAAACCAAACTATTCTCTGTGTAAATATGTCCAAAGTTCACTTTTGACTGAGGTATGTAATTTATATAGCTGCCGTGACATTATGCAAATTAGATTCTTAAATTTATTCCTATCTGAAACTTTGGATCATATTCTACATCTTTCTAATTGAGAGTAAGCCATTATCTCTTGCAACCTTCAAGTTATAGCCTTGGAAATCTGAACTATTTTATTGACAAAAAATCTTTACCACTCTTGACCACTAGGGGTTATGTCGCCATACGGCGACTGGGACAGTTAGGCTGCGTGTCCACCAAATGCGTTTTTTCAGCTCTGGGCAGCTATTTTCCATTCATTCTCTATGTAGTCCAGCATTTACAGCTCTGAGTGCTCACGCCGTTGAAACGCTCTTGGCGGTGGCTGTTTTTTATTGTGGCACTCATGGCGCTCAGAGTTGAAAAAAGTTCAAATTTTCAGAGACTGCAGCTGAGCTCGTCAGTGTCAGACCTTAAGCAGCCAATCAGAACTGCTGCGTGGGGCCAGTACTAGTGACGCCAGTACTCGTCTGTACTCAGACTCCTGCTTTCTGTGTCATCATATTTTACATCCAGAGCTGCTAGAAAACGTTTCCTGTCCATTGTTATTTAGAGACTGCTATTAAAAAAATCTGTAGAAAGTCTGACAATAGGAAAAGTGGGAGTGATGAGCTGAGAGTGACAAGCTGGTGCTGGGATACAGGGCACAGACTTTTTTTTGTCCCCCAGAGCCCTGCGCACAAACGCTGAAAAAAAATGCTCAGGGCGGTCGGGCGACAAAAAACGCGTTTGGTGGACACGCAGCCTTACGCTGCAGAATATGAATTTGTACCCAGACAGTATATTTTGTGTTTGAATCAACAATGTTGTTGCCACCCTCAGTAATGATTGTTATTGTCCTAGTTGTTTAATGGAGGAGATGATTTATTGTGCAAAGTTGTTATGTTTAGTACATTCAATACGACCTCTGTGAGCAGCCCTGGTTAGGTTATAATGTCTGACAGCAGTAGGTAGGAAGGACCTGCGGAACCTCTCTGTTGAGCACTAAGATAGCACAGCCTATCGCTCTTTGAGCGCCTCAGTGCATTCAGTGTGTCCTGCATGAGGTGGAACTCTGACTCCAGCAGAGATGACAGCTTAGCCACCATCCTCCTCTCTCCTATCTCCTCCACTGGGTCGAGGCGGCGCCCCAGAACAGAGCTAGCTTTTTTGATCAGCCTGTTCAGTCTCTTCCTGTGAGCTGCCGTGATGCCACTGCCCCAGCAGACCATTCCAAATGTGATGGATGATGCCACCACCGAATCGTAGAAGGTCTTCAGGAGTGCCCCTTTGCACTCCAAAAGACCTGAATCTCCTCAGGAGGAACAGCCTGCTCTGCCCCTTCTTGTAGAGTGCGTTGGTGTTGTGTGACCAGTCCAGTTTATTGTTCAGGTGAACATCCAGGTACTTGTAAGAAGTCACCATCTCAATGTCTGTTCCCTGGATGTTTACTGGTGCTGTTGGGGGTTGTCCTCACCTGCAGCAGTCCACCACCAGTTCCTTGGTTTTTCTCGCATTGATCTCTGCTGGAACCAGTGCACAAAGTCCTGGATAAGTCCTCTGTACCCCGCGTCATCTCCGTCAGAGATGAGGCCAACGATCGCAGAGTCATCAGAGAACTTCTGTAGATGGCAGTGTGTGTTGTGTGAAAAGTCAGCAGTGTAGAGGATGAACAGGAAGGGAGCCAGAACTGTTCCCTGGGGGGCCCCCATACTACAGATGATGGTGTCAGACACACAGTCCTGGGTTCTCACAAACTAATAAGACCAGAAACATTTATGAATGAATGGTTAAACTGCTAGCTTCAGCTAGCCACCAACTGCTTCGCCAAGCTAATGCTGTGTGTTTGATGTAGCATTACCTGAAAATGAAGCAGTGGGGCCAGCTTGTCAATGTGGGCTCCACCATAGGTTAAATCTGGGCTGTCTTATGGGTCCCATGTGGGTTTGTCCACAGGTTCCATGTTGGCCCCATCTGTGTATGCCCACATGGACTTTACCTGTGGTGCAGGTAAGCAGATAACCCGTTTACCCACTTTAACCCCATGTGGGCCCCACATGGGTTTAATGGGGGTGAGCAGGTTTCAGTAACGCTTGTGCCATAGGCAAAATTTCGAGAAAAAAGTCACCAATTTATGAGAAAAAATGTGAAGATTTACAAAAAAAAATAGTAGCAAATTTATGAGGAAAAAAGCCACAAATTTACTAGAAAAAAGTCACAAATTTATAAGGCTAAAATGTGAACATTTAAGAGAAAAGGGTTAAAAGAAAAAAATGTAAAATTACTTGAAATAGTTACAAATTTACAAGAAAATATTAGCAAATTTAAAAGAAAAAGTCACAAATTTTTGAGGAAAAATTTAGCAAAAATTCCAAATTAACAAAAAAGTAGCAAATATGAGTAAATAACTAGAAAATGTACAAGGAAAAAAGTCACAATGTATGAGAAAATTTGCAAGTTTACAGTAAAAAAAAAGTTACAAGAAAAATTCAGCAAATTTATTTGAAAAACACAAATTTTCAAGAAAATAGCAAATTTACAAGGAAAAAAGTCACAACTTTATGAGAAAAAGTTCCAGAATTGTAGTAAAAAGAAGTGAAGAAAGTGAAGAAAGTTCCAAAATTTCGAGCAAAAGTTAGCAAATTTGCAAGAAAAAGGTCACAGTTTTACAAGAGAAACTAACAAATTTATGAGGGAAGAAAGTTGCAAATTTACCAGAAAAAAAATCACAAATACATGAGAAAAAGTTGCAAGTGCACAGTAAAAAAAAAAAAGTTAATAATTTATGAGAACGTATATATGGGGAAAAGTTGTAAATTTACAAGACAGTAGCAAATTTACGAGAAGATAAATTGAAGATACATAGGTAGGTAAAGTCCATGTGGGCAAACACAGATGGGGCCAACATGGAGCCTGTGGAAAAACCCACATGGACCCATAAGACAGCCCAGATTTTGGGTCAAGGTATCTTTATTATCCCTGCCCGGTAATTTGGTTTACAGCCAGCAGAAACAAACCTGTGCAACTGAAAAACAGACTTGAAAGAGTTAACCTTTGGTGGGGCCCGCATGGACGTGCTGCCTGGGAAAATAAGCCGGAATGATGCACACTATATTATAAACTGTGGCTTTGTGAACTCGGCAAGCTAACTCCTTATACTAGCACTGTTAGCTCTGAAGCGAACACCTTGGCTGCGCTGCTCCATTTGCAGACAGACAGCTTGGCTGGCCGATACCAGAGCAGCAGGTACCGTAGCTGGTAAGAAGAATTGTTCAGAATTGCTGAGGGTGCCTGGGCTCCGGGTTTATGTTGTCTCTATTATTAGTCATTACATTAACTGATTCTGAGATCTAATTAAGAGAAAACGTGTGTGTATGTGTTTGTTTAGCCCCGCCGGCCCCCACTGGGGAGGCCCGGTGGATTTAGTTTCTGGTGTGTCCACTGGGTCTGTCCTCGTCCTCCTTACAGTCCTCTTATGTAACAGCAGCAGCACCAAAATGGGGGAATTCATTGCCTTAAAGCAGGACTGTGTTTACGTTTCTGGCGTGCTGGGAAGGCTGGTTTGTGGTTGCAAGGTTGCAGGATTCAGTAGCAGGAGCATGTGGCATCATGGGAAGACTGAGCAGGAGTCAGGGAGTTTGTCCAGCATCAGGAATAAGTGAGGGTGTAATTCATTTCAACAGCTGGACTGGTACCAGCAAATCTCCATTCAACCAGTATTTATGGTCAGGAAAGGCACCCTTTACTGCCACTGCAGTCCTGACGGGTTTTATTCTCTTTATTCTAAATTGATGTAAGTAATGCGAGTAATATGAACCCGTCATTGCTCATGCTCAGCATAAAATAAGAATCAGCCTCACTAATATGTAGATCCAACGCCCACTCCTTTCTCGGCACACAGAGGATTACAGTCCTGGTGTCAGGATTCGTACCTAAAGCCCAGCCTCCTGTTTAACGGACAGGTAAGCTCCATAGGTCTCCCTGAGAATTGCCTACCAGTCATCTGGTGTCTTCTCCACCTCCACTGCCTTCCTGGCTTTTTTAAAAACTTCCCTCATCAGCTGACAATCAGCTGGTCGGCAGTCATGTGATCATAGTGATGCAGCGCCACAGCATGATAAATAAATGATGAGGGATCATGGGCCACAAACACTCTACAAACACTTAGGCTACACTTTATTGTTTATTATGATGAGGCTTATTTTTTATTTTTATTTTTTTTATTTAATCCACTAATTTAATTCCCGTCGCAGCGGGAGACGTTACTGCGGGGAGGAGCTAGTGCTAGCTAGCACTTGGCCGCCGCCCGGTGCTAATGGGAAACTCGACATACCGGGAGCTGTAGCGAAAACGAAGCGGGTGCCGGGCTGGAGTTTAGGCGGCGTGAAAGAAATATAAGACAGAATAATAAAGAGCGATGGCAAGAACCAAGCAGACCGCCCGTAAAATCTACTGGAGGAAGAAGCCCCCCATGAGACAGCTAGCCACCAGGGCTGCTCGGAGAGGCGCTCTGGCCACCGGCAGAGTGAAGAGGCCTCGCCGTCACAGGTCCGTGGCTCTGAGAGAGATCCGTCGCTACCAGAAATCCACGGAGCTGCTCATCCGTAAGCTGCCCGTCCAGCGCCTGGTGAGGGAGATCGCTCAGGACTTCAAGACCGTCCTGCGTTTCCTGAGTTTCGCCGTCATGGCTCTGCAGGAGACCAGCGAGACCCACCTGGTGGTCTCTTCTTCGCTAAGGGGGTCACCATCATGCCCAAAGACTTCCAGCTGGCCCGCTGCATCCGCGGAGAGAGAACTTAGACTTTCTGCTGCACATTCACCAGCCATAATGCTCTGCACTGTGTGTCTATATATATACATTTATAGTAATATGGACATATGTTTACTAGATGTTGTTTTTTCTTGCCTTCTGATTGTTGCTCTGAGTGTTGCTATCCCTGTGCTGTTGCAATCCTGGAATTTCCCCATTGTGGGACTAATAAAGGCTTATCTTATCTTATCTTAATTTTATTGTCGACACATTAATTTTAAGGTTTATGGGCATGGCACAGAATGTTCAGTTGTCACTGTTAAAGTGAAGAAAGAGAGGAGTGCGCGATGACGAAACAGAGAGAAAATCACGGAGAAGAAGAGGCCAAAAACGCGAGAACTAAATTTTCCAAAGTACGGGACCATTTTACCGAAAATACATAAATGAAACAGCAGCACTACAGCGGATTCATAAAACCTCCTCCTCCTCTCCCTCTGCTCCGTTCCTCCGGCTCTGGCCGCCTGTCGGCAGGCCTTCGCTGCTCTCTGTCCCAGTGATGAATGGCTGAACTGGGGCCTCCTCTAAACACCACACTGGTAAGGTTAGTGAGTTCTATTGAGTAAAGTTAGCTCTGCTTATTTTCAATGAAAGCACTAAGGTGCTGATGCCTTGGTGCTAGAGCCTTGGTGGAGGTATGCATTTTTGGATCATCACCAAAATGTTATGGGCTCCTCTCTAGCCCAAGGACCACCTCTGGTAAAAAATTCATCTAAATCCATCCAGTAGTTTTGGAGTACACACATGTGCAGTGAAAATAATCTGCAGCTCACATACCCGTACTGTCAGCGGCGACCAAGAGCCACCAACCTGATTTGAGCAGCTGCAATTCAAACACATAAGAAGAGCACAGTGGCAGATGTTTTAAATGGCGGAAGCAATGGAGGTACGTGAATACACTGACAATCAAGGTGTTGCTGTTTAGTGGAAGAGGAAGAAAACACACGGGGCAAAAAGACGGACATTTGTTCACCCAGTATTGGCAGATTGCTCTGTACTTCCCTCTGGCGGGAGTTTCCGGGCACATGCACAGTACCGTACCATTGACCATAAAGGTGAGCTATTTTTGTGTTTATTTCAAAAACAAAGATATTTTGAAATTCTGGCAAATTAAAAGTCGCGAAAATATGGGGATATAATGATACAAGGCTTTAGTTCCATTTAATTTTGACCAGGCGAGCTGAAACGGAGAGGTGGACAGACACATACGCACACAGAGCCACACACACAGACGCACTCAGTGATTACTGTATGCCTCCGTTTTCACTGAGGCATAATGACTGACCGTCTCAGCTTCAGAAAACTGACCACGCTGTTAAGCCAGATTCATGCTGCACCTCTGCTCTCTGCGTACGTGTAACCGGAAACTTCATGTGACAAAATTTACGTCATCGTCTCCACTCCGCTAGTGTCCGCAGTGCTCGACCGCGGACGACCATGTGCAGCCCAAATTTTGTGACCACACCGCCTGCCCAAGACCTGAACACGTTCAAAAGCGCATGTGCAAGACTGAACGTCCCATTCACAAGGTGGCGATATCAGCACAGCATACCAAAACAAAGAAGACAACGAGGAAGCGGAAGACGAGAATAAACATACATGAATCATACATAAATACTGCAGCAGCAGCAGCAGCATCTTTGTGGAAAAGGAGTGAAAACTCCTACATTCTACTTTATTATTGAGATGTAAAAAAGTAGAATACCATGATTTGTAATTTAATTTAAAAATAGCTATAACTATAATCATCAAAACTAATTAAAACATCTTAAATATTTGACTGTATGTGTAGTGAAGGCTCACATTCCTGCACTGCCCCCTCCCACAGCTGCAGCAGTAAGAAGCTACAGTAGGGCAACTAAGCTAACATAGGGTAATACAGTGATCCCTTTCAGTATATGAAAAAACAGCAACTTTGTATATGTTAAAGCTAGACCGTATTGTATCAAAGGAAATTCAGATTCTCAAGAAAAATGCCACTTATCAATTAATCATTAATTGATCGATAAGGTGAATCAGTTATCAATTAATTGATAACTTGCATCCGTACTCGAAACACCTAAGGGTATAACCCTCACAGCACAATATGGTTGAAAAAAAAATGTTGAAAAGACGGCTTTGCCAAGCATCTAAAAAATGGATTTGGTTGAAAAGTGAAGATGAAAAGTCATCAGTTTAAGGTTATTGAAAAGGTGTCTTCATATAGACATCTATATGGTTGAAATGTCGTCTTTTTAAGGTTGCTGAAAACAAAGTCACCAACATCCTGGTCCTTTCTGGGTTGTGTGTGACTGGGCACCAGGCAGAGCACATCCTGGACAGAAGACCAGCCCATACAGCACCTGGTACTCCCAAGCAGGCTCCCATCCAAGTACTAACCAAGGTAGACCCTGTTTAGCTTTAAGCGATCAGACAATTCAATTCAATTCAACTTTATTTATATAGCGCCATTTCACAACAACAGTCATCTCATAGCACTATCAACTGTAGGGGGGACCCCCACAGTTGCAGAAAGACCCCAGCAATCAGGCGATCCCCTGTGAGCAAGCACTTGGCGATGGTGGAGAGGAAAAACTCCCTTTTAACAGGAAGAAACCTCCAGCAGAACCAGGCTCAGGGAGGGGCAGTCATCTGCTGCGACTGGCTGGGGGGTGAGGGGATAGAGAAGAAGAAAAGAACAGACATGTAGAGAGCAAACAGCACGATGGGGACTCAATCTATGGGAGAGAACAAACAAATGTTAATGACCAGCAAAAAAAAAAAAAATTTCATAGAGAGTGAGGGAAGGAGTGAGGCCCAGTGCATTACTGGAGGTCCCCCGGCTGACTAAACCTATTAGCAGCATAACTAAGGGAGGGTTCAGAAACACATGATCCCTCCCTAATTGTAGGCTATATCAAAAAGGTAGGTTTTAGCCCTTTTCTTAAAAACAGAGATCGAGTCTGACTCCCGAATCCAGATTGGCAGCTGATTCCACAGGAGAGGAGCTTGATAACTGAAGGCTCTGCCTCCCATTGTACTTTTGGAGATTCTAGGTATTACAAGTAATCCTGCATTTTGGGAGCGTAGTGCTCTGTTAGGATGATACGGTAGTATCAGATCTTTTAAATAAAAAGGAGCCTGATTGTTTAAAGCTTTGTAAGTAAGAAGAAGGATTTTAAACTTAATTCTAAACTCTATGGGAAGCCAGTGAAGGGAGGCCAGAACCGGAGAGATATGATCTCTCTTTCTAGTACCTGTTAAAACTCTTGCTGCAGCATTTTGGATCAGCTGAAGTCTTTTTAAAGATGTTTTAGGACAGCCTGATAATAAAGAATTACAATAATCTAATCTCGAGCTAACAAAAGCGTGGATCAGCTTCTCAGCATCACTCTGAGACAAGATGCTCCTAATCTTGGCAATATTACGCAAATGATAGAAGGCAGTCTTAGAAACAAATTTAATATGTGAATTGAAGGACAAATCCTGTTTAATTACAGCCATTTTAAAAGCCTGCGGTACATGGCCTAAAGTTAATGAAGAATTGATTATATGAAGAATAAAGCTACCAATAAGTGGGAAGACTTCTTTAAATAACCTGGTAGGAATAGGGTCTAAAAGACAAGTTGAAGGTTTGGATGAGGAAACTATTTTGTCTAACTCACAAAGGTCGATTGGAGTAAACTCATCAAGACAGACATCAATAGAAGGAGTTGTAATAGTTACAGTATTTAAGTTAACTGTGGGAAGAATCTGATTGATTTTATCTCTGATGGATGAAATTTTATTATTGAAAAAGTTCATAAAGTCCTGACTAGTAAGCTCTAAGGGGATGCTAGGATTGACAGAGTCCTGACTCTTTGTCAACCTGGCTACAGTACTGAAAAGAAACCTGGGATTATTCTTGTTCTCTTCTATTAATACAGAGTAATAACTCGTTCTAGCTTTTCTAAGAGATTTTTTATAAATTAAAAGATGATTTCTCCAAGCTAAATAGATTTCATCTAAATTAGTAGAGCGCCATTTTCTTTCTAATTGACGAGTCTTCTGTTTTAAGCTACGAGTTTCTGTGTTGAACCAAGGAGTTAAAAATCTCTGATTAGACTTTTTCTTTTTTAAGGGGGCCACCAAGTCTAGAGCCTGATGCAGAGAAGCTGAAACACTATCCACCATGTTATCAATTACAGAAGGAGCAAGCTGTCTATAGCTTATTTCCGTTGTGTTGACACATGGCATAGAGGAAACAATCTGCATAAATTTGGAAACAGCATCATCTGAGAGGCATCTACTGTGATAATATTTTTCTTTAGGAGCCAAATAGTCAGAAATAGTAAAATCAAAGGTTAACAGACAATGGTCTGACAGTACAGGGTTATGAGGAGACACTACAAGATTTTCTATTTCTATGCCATATGTCAGAACAAGGTCCAATGTATGGTGGAGGTAATGAGTAGAATTTCCTACTTTCTGAGAAAACCCAATCGAGTCTAATATTGAATTAAAAGCCACATTAAGGCAGTCACTATCTACATCCACATGTATATTAAAGTCCCCTACTATAATTATTCTATCAGATTTCAGCACTAAATCAGCTAAGAAATCAGCAAATTCGGATAAAAATTCTGAATAGGTTGATGGGGGACGATAAACTATGGCAAATAAAATTGGGTTTAACCTGAAATTGCTAAAGTGCCCAACACTGAGGACCAGGCCCTCAAAGGAATTATAACATGTTTTTTGCTTTACATTAACTAGTAATTTGGAATGGTAAATTGTTGCTACTCCTCCTCCACGACCAGAACTTCTGGGATTTTGACAGTTTAAATAACCAGAGGGAGTTGATTCATTTAAACCAACATAATCCTCTTGCCCTAACCAAGTCTCTGTAAGGGAAATTAAATCAATCTGATGATCAATTAACAGATCATGGACTAACAGAGACTTGGGAGTTAGAGACCTAATATTTAATAAACCACATTTAATTTTTAAATTATGAGGAGGAACAGAGGCCAAATCATTCAATTTAGAGGCTTTATGTTTAATTTGAGTTTTACCAATATTTTGCTTTATCACTTTGGGATGCTTATACATCCATCCATCCATCCATCTTCTACCGCTTTTCCGGAGGTCCGGGTCGCGGAGGCAGCAGTTCAAGCAGAGAAGCCCAGACTTCCCTCTCCCCAGCCACCTGCTCCAGCTCTTCAGAGGGGATACCAAGGCGTTCCCAGACTAGCTGGGAGACATAGTCTCTCCACCGAGTCCTGGGTCTGCCCCGGGGTCTCCTCCCAGTGGGACGTGCCTGAAACACCTCAAGTGGGAGGCGTCCAGGAGGCATCCTAATCAGATGCCCATACCACCTCAACTGACTCCTTTCAATGTGGAGGAGCAGCGGTTCTACTCTGAGCCTCTCCCGGATGACTGAGCTCCTCACCCTATCTCTGAGGGTGAGTCCAGCAATCCTACGGAGAAAGCTCATTTCAGCCGCTTGTATCCGCGATCTCGTTCTTTCGGTCATTACCCAAAGCTCGTGACCATAGGTGAGAGTAGGAACGTAGATTGACTGGTAAATCGACAGCTTTGCCTTAGAACTAAGCTCCCTCTTCACCACAACAGACCGGTACAACGTCCGCATCACTGCAGATGCTGCTCCAATCCGTTTGTCGATCTCTCGCTCCATTTTCCCCTCACTCGTGAACAAGACCCCAAGATACTTAAACTCCTCCACTTGGGGCAGGAGCCTGTCCCCAACCCGGAGAGGACAATCCACCTTTTTCCGGCTGAGGACCATGGACTCGGACTTGGAGGTGCTGATTCTCATCCCAGCCGCTTCACACTCAGCGGCAAACCGTCCCAGCAAGAGCTGTAGGTCATTGCTGGATGAAGCCAACAGGACAACATCATCTGCAAACAACAGAGATGAGATCCTGTGGTCACCAAGCATGACACCCTCCATTCCCTGGCTGCGCCTAGAAATCCTGTCCATAAAAATTATGAACAGGACCGGTGACAAAGGGCAGCCCTGGCGGAGTCCAACTCTCACTGGGAATGACTCCGACCGAGTGTTGGCAATGCGAACTAAACTCTCACAACGGTCGTACAGAGACCGAATAGCTCGTAACAACAAGCCCGATACCCCATACTCCCGAAGCACCCCCCACAAAAATCCACGAGGGACGCGGTCAAATGCCTTCTCCAAGTCCACAAAACACATGTAAACTGGTTGGGCAAACTCCCACGAACCCTCAAGAATTCTCGAGAGGGTAAAGAGCTGGTCCGATGTGCCACGGCCAGGACGAAAACCACATTGCTCCTCCTGAATCCGAGGTTCGACCAACGGCCGGACTCTCCTCTCCAGTACCTTGGCATAGACCTTCCCAGGGAGGCTGAGGAGTGTGATCCCTCTAAAGTTGGAGCACACCCTCCGGTCCCCTTTTTTGAAGAGAGGAACCACCACCCCGGTTTGCCATGCCAAAGGCACTGCCCCCGACCTCCACGCAATGTTGCAGAGGCGTGTCAACCATGACAACCCAACAACATCCAGGGCCTTGAGGTACTCGGGGCGAATCTCGTCCACCCCCGGGGCCCGGCCACCAAGGAGATTTTTAACCACCTTGGCGACCTCAGCCCCTGTGATAGGCGAGTCATCCCCCTCGTCCCCAAACCCTGCTTCCTCTGTGGAAGGCGTATCAGTGGGATTGAGGAGATCCTCGAAGTATTCCTTCCACCGCCCGACGATATCCCCAGTTGAAGTCAACAGTGTCCCATCCGCACCATACACAGTGTGGACGGGGAGCTGCTTTCCCCTCCTGAGCCGCCGAACAGTTTGCCAGAATCTCTTTGAAGCCGACCGAAAGTCTTGTTCCATGGCCTCACCTAAACTGGCTTATACATTATATTGTTATTTACTTTGGAGGGAGCAGACAACGATTCTCTGATGGGGAAGACAGGGGCTAAGCTGAGGGGTGGCGGATGAAGAGGAGCTGCAGAGAGGCGTGTAAGACTGCGACTCTGCTTCCTGGTCCCAACTCTGAGTAGTCATGGTTTTGGAAATTTGGCTAAAAAAGATGCCAGATTGTTAGATAAATGAGAAGCACCATCCAAAGTGGGATGAATGCTGTCTCGTCTCATAAGACCAGGTTTTCCCCAAAAAGAGCTCCAATTGTCAATGTAGCCCATGTCATTTTTAGGACACCACACAGACAGCCAGCGGTTCAAGGATGACGAGCGACTGAACATGTCATCACTGGTCAGATTGGGGAGGGGCCCAGAGAATACTACAGTGGCAGACATCGTTTTTGCAAAGTCACACACCGATTCTATATTAAGTTTCGTGACTTCCGACTGCCGGAGACGGATGTCATTAATGCCGGCGTGAATAACAATTGTGGAATATTTACAGTTACTTTTAGCCAGCATTTTCAAATTTGACTCGATGTCGCCTGCTCTGGCCCCAGGAATGCATTGGACTATGGCCGCTGGAGTCTCTAGGTTCACGTTTCTAACTAACTAACTAACCTGCACTTATATAGCGCTTTTCTAGTCACAAAGACCACTCAAAGCGCTTTCATTAATACTAACCCTCTATTCTAAGGGCCTATAGGAAACAGATATCTAGGGACAATTTAGAACAGCCAATTAACCTAACATGCATGTTTTTGGCATGTGGGAGGAAACCGGAGAAATCCTGGAGTAAACCCACGCAACACGGGGAGAACATGCAAACTCCACACAGATCACTGTTGGTCGGGGGCTGGGATCGAACCCACGATCCCACGATCCCCACAATCCCCCGGCCAAGGGTAAACTGTGCTGCCGCAGTGCTAACCACTGCGCCACCGTTTCTGACTACAGAGTCGCCAATGATCAGAGTTTTTTCCTCAGCGGGTGTGTCGCTGAGCGGGGAAAAACGATTAGAAACGTGAACAGGTTGGTGGTGAACCGGGGCTTTGCGACTAGGCTTCCTTCTCACCGTCACCCACCCAGTCTCCTCGCTGCTGAGGAGAGCCGGGGAACCGCTGACAGTGGAACCTAAGCTAGCTAGCTCCGCTGCAGCTAATGGGCGTCCGTCAAGATTAACTGGCGCAGACGGTGTTTCAATGCAGCGGAGCCGGGATTCCAAATCAGACAACCTCGCCTCGAGCGCCTCAAAAAGACAACATTTATTACATTTACCGTTATCGCTAAAAGAGGCAGAGGTGTAGCTAAACATCTGACAGAGAGAGCACACCAGAGGAGGAGAGGAAAGAGAGCTAGTAGCCATAGCTAGTGGCTGGAGAGCTGGAGAGCAAACCACACAGGCAGACAGCAAAACAGGAAGTGACGATTCCAAATACCAACAAGACCAACAAGACAAGACCAGGGGTGTCTGGGGACACCCGGAGTCCCAGGTGTCCATCCAAGCTATGGACATCAATAAAAAGACACAACATAGGGAGAAATGTGTAGAAGATGCTCATATTGAAATAGTGCTTTTTAAGTGTATAGCACAATAGCATTGGTTTCAGATTGTTCCACATATTATGGAACAAGTATTTTGCCAAATGTTGAACTTTTAAAAAAGCTGTTAAAAAATGCATTTTTATAAAGCACTTTCAACAAAGACCCAGAGTATGTAAAAGTATATTTCACTTTTGAGAGACAGACCCCACCACCATCACCAAATACCCCAAACTATTTTGAGGATAAACTTGGGCCAAATCCTGTGGCCTAAACAGCATAATTATTGGACTATTTTTTTGCCCAATTTTCAGCATCTGTGGGTTAAATTAAGGCTTGGACTGACGGACCTGATTTAACCCAAAATGCAATGTCTGAATTATGGCTTGTGCTGGGGGAGGGGGGTATTGCAGCACCCTTTTCCACCCAGCTGAAGCAGCTTTGCTCGCCGGCCCTGTTCATCACTGCTGAGCTCTGTGGCTGACACCACACTGCAGCTAATGGTCAGCTGGTCAGCCCATGGCTCAGATGACGAGCACAGCCTAAGCTAGCTAATGTAAATTTGTCTCAGTGTGTGATTGTAAAAACCCAGATGAATCATTTGCAGGGACAGGGTTGTGTGTTTTGAGTGGCTGAGGACAAATGACCAGTTTCTGGGGTGTAACAAGCACAGAAACCAGCCTGAGTTAGTGAATGGTTAACCTTGCTAATGGAAGCTGACTGCTGCTGGTTCTGACTAAAATATAGCAAACTAGATAAAATGAGCTAAACTAACTTCTAGGAATGAGATGTGTGGTCAAGCTTTGGGTAAAAGATCCAGCTTTTTCAATTTTTGAAAAAGATTGACCAGCTAAGCCAGTGGTAGGCTCAAGATTCATTTTATTGCCATTCAAAACACCACTGCAGAGATGCAGTGCAGAACAAGGTTACGTTACAAAAAAAAAGGTGCACCATAAAAACAAGAAATACAAAAACAGCTTCAGCAACCAAAATGCTGCTAAATGGTTGCAAAATGTAGCTGGTTTAACTGTGAAACTGCGGGTGCTAGAATAGAAAGAGGTCACAAGATCAGGGTCATGTGACTTTGCTATTTAAAACTGCTTACACTTATTGTCCAGTGTGAGGATGATATGGTTTGATTTTTTTTTAGTAATAAAAGGCCAAATGAGAGGAAGACCTTCTCTGTGCCACAGGCAGGCGCTCAGGTACTGCTGTAAGAGAGATCAAAACTGGGACCGATCACTCAAAGATCTAAAACCTCGAAGAAGCTGTTTCTGGGTAAATGTTTGGGACACTGACAGATCGTTTTGGACTGAGTTAAAACTTTGAGAAGACCATTGAGATAGCTAGAAGGTCATTGAGGGATCTTGGCGATCGCTGGACTCTCACTGAAATATTGAGAGATATGGTCATTTTTTTTCAACTCTCAACAATCTCTCAATGATCTCCAACTGTATAAGGGGGTATGACTGAATATTGTGTGTCTGCATAGTCTCTATTATGGGAGTGTGTCATGAAGTGAAGAATGCTGATGAATGTGGTAGTTTTGGATTCGCCAACTTTTCTGACAAATGTTCATGAAAATCAAGGTTCCCCTCTGTCATTAGCTCATTTATTGATGTTTGGCAACAGCAACATTTGCGCGAATGCTTGTGACCCTGGCTTAGAGGTAGAACATCTGCCCCATAACTGGGAGGTTGTGGGTTCAACTGCCCAGGTCACACCAAAGATATAAAAATGGTACTTGTAGCTTGGTGCACAGCATAATAGAATGAGGGAAGGAAAGTTGCTTGTCCATCTACAGGGGGAATTCTTTGTGCCAGATAAATGGGGAGGGTTGCATCATGAAGGGCATCCAGTGTGCCAATCATTGCTTTATCAGTTGATGATACACTGTGGCGACCCGTCAGATACTCCCCTGACATTAGCTGCTGTTAGCGGAGTATCTCACGGAGTAGACAATGCTGATGAATGAGGTTGTTTTTGGATTTGATAGCATTTGTCTGAAAAATGAAGGTAGAATCTCATGAATCAAATCAAATCAAACTTTATTGTCATATTGCTGTACATACAACTGTAGTGCAGGCAAGATGAAATTGCGTTTCTCTCGGCATCCATATAAATAGAAGCAGCATGATATAAGACACACTCACACATATCTTCACCCCCCCCCCCCAACCATTCACACATCCCTGAGACATACTTGGGAAAAACTAACTAACTATAATATACATAATGTCCGTAGGTGCAGTAGTGTGTATGAGAGATTCCGGGTCAACTGTTCAGCATCCTGACAGCTTGTGAAAGGAAGCTGTTGATCAGTCTGGTGGTTCTGCCTCTGATGCTCCGGAATCGTTTACCAGATGGCAGAAGTTCAAAGTGTTTATGCAGAAGAAAGTGAATGCTGAGGAATGTTCAAGAACGCTGCGCTTTTTGTGTTTCGTCAGGTTCCATAAAAGGCAGCAAAACGGTTCTCACACAGCTTTTAAGGTCACAAACAGGTTCTTAAAAGCAAAAAACCCTAAACAAGCTTTAGTGACACACATTACAACTGTGTGCAAATGTTTGCAACTGATTGTGGAAAAATACATTGGTCAAAATAATTCTAACGTTTTCAAATTTTTTGACAAGAAAAACTTTGTGAACTGTTTGATAACCTTTTAGGGACCCTGACAAAACCTCAAAATCACTGTTTGCTAGTATTTGCTGCTCTGTGAGATACGAGGGTTAATAATTCCGGGCGTGCCAGTTCTGTCATAGTCTCACCTATAATCAAACTTGGGGAACTTTGAACTATTGCAGCAGGCAGCAAAACTATCATTATAGGGATAACTCAATATATAACACCATAGGGACTGTATTGGAGGGGACAATCCCTATTGTACAGAGTTGAGAGGCTGTATTAAACGTCACAGCTCTGCACAAAAGAGATCGTCCTCTCCAATACACAACTAAGACAGTTACAATTAATATCGAGGGTGGCAACAACACTGCTCATTCAAATGTGAAATATTCTGTCTGGGTCCACATTTATATTTTGCCAGGTAATTTAACTATAAGGCTGTTGATACCATCTAACTGCAATGCTCCTGCCCTGTGTATATGGGATAAGGAATAAGGATAAGGTCCTGTACTTACAGTATATAGCGCTTTTCTAGTCTCAAAGATCACTCAAAGCATACCACTCAAAGTATATAACTGTGTACGTATGTATATTTAGTCACTGCTTTGGCTAACCAGTTCTTATTATCTTATTTACTATTGCCTGAGTGCTGCTATCCCTTTGCTGCTGCCATCCTGGAATTTCCCCATTGTGGGACTAACAAAAGTCTTATCTTATCTTTTATCTTATCTTATTAACCGTTGGGTTTAACCCTGGTGGTGCTGTGGGACCTTCAGGGTTACAGTTACCCTGTCCCATTAAATGTGACCCAACTGTGATAATTGACTAATATTTGTTTTATAGAAGGTTTGTGACTGGGATAAGGGAATATACAGTGACAAGAAAACATATGTGAACCCTTTGGAATTTCCTGGTTTTCTGAATGAATTGGTCATAAATGTGATCTGATCTACATCTCCAAAATCTAGTCAAAACCAGGTTATTCCATCTATCTAGCTAGCTAACTAAAGAGCCACTAGAAACTCATTTTTCTTCAAGATCATTGTCTTTATGTCTCCCAGACTCACAGAGGAACTTTTACCCTCCAGAAGCTGCAGTACTGAACCCTCACAGAACATAAACAGCAGTGCAATTAAATCAGGCAATATCTGAACAGGACTTCTTAACCACTTACGTGCTTAAATTGTCATAAGAAGCAGGATTTTATTTCAGTGAGGAAAAGAAGTTGAAGTAAACAAAGGTGTTGAGCCCCCAGACTGAATCACGATGCATCAGCAGCTCATTTTCTCCCCAGCAGAACAGAAAACCCTATCTGAAATTCACGTTATTAGCAGCGAGCTGCATCTATGTACCATTCAAACAGCTAGTGTAACACGCTCCTAATAGATTTTTCAGCACATCTTTTCTTTGTTGTTGTCTGAATAGTTTCAACACTTCTGTGAGTCAGCCTTAGATGGTATTTAGGCAGATTTCTACTCACTGTGGACAGCATTAATTCTCCTAACTTTTTATGCAAGGAACTGGCATCTTTGCTGTCTTTGAAGTAGATGTGATGTTGTTCTTTTCATAAAGTCATGCAGTTCCATCATATTTATGGACCCAATCTGAATAAAGCTCAAATACCATCTGCTTATAATTCCCAGTAAAGAACTGAATATTTAATGTAATGTCATAACTTTTACTCACGACTGCTCCTGATAACAGACTGATTCCACTCTGTAGTTGCTGTGTCACACATTTTCATATTGTTTTTACATTATACTGTATGTTGTTTACATGCTACATTTGGGTGTTTTGACCACCATATACTTCCTATATGCTGGTACATCTCAGTAAATTTTATTTTTATTCATTCATTCATTCATCTTCTTCCACTTAATCCTTTTCGGGTCACGGGGGGCTGGAGCCTATCCCAGCATCTTTGGGCGAGAGGCAGGGTCCACCCTGGACAGATCGCCAGTCAACACAGAGAGACAGACAACCATTCACCGGAGAAATCCTGGAGTAAACCCACGCAGACACAGGGAGAACATGCAAACTCCACACACATCACTGTTGGTGGGGGGCAGGATCCCCCGGCCAAGGGTGGGTTGCTGTGCTGCCATAGTGCTAACCACTCAGTCACCGCGCCGCCCCCATTATTTTATTTTTAACTTTAATATATTCACCATCCATGCATGCACAGTGAAACATTTCAAGCCTTTTTGATTTAATTTGAAAATCATGACATTCTGATTAACTGAGATGCACTAGTATATAAGGTACACGCACGACAACCCAAGTGGCCCCAGTTCTCAGAAACAAAAAATTATGATTTCTCACCAACAGAAAGACATAAAGACCTCTGTATTATCACCCAAATTCCATACCCCATATCTCTGCAAAATACAGTGTGAAAAAAGTATGTGAACCCTTTGGAATGACCTGATATTCTGCATTAATTGATCATAAATGTGTGGTCTTTGTTCCACCATGACACGTACATGCTGGGGGGGAGATGTGGGCGTGGATTTCAAATGATGCTCAGATCAATCCTTACATTTTTCAATGAGTAAGATGAGATTGACCAGATACACACAGTGTCATGAGCCTGACACTGGGGGGGTGGCGGGGGGGGGGGGGCACCGTGGCCAGTTTCCGGTCTAGTTTAGTTTTTTCTGTCCACTTGTTCCTTGTTTTCATGTCTGTCGTATTTTGTTCCTGTTTTTATTTTTGTCATTTTGCATCTGTAGTATTATTGTGTTTATTATAATTTTTATTATTAGTATTATTTTAGGTTCTGTTGTGTTTGTATCTTTATGGTTTCCAGTTGTGTTTTATTTTGACAGCGCTGTGCAGCTTCTGGCTGGCAAACTGTGCAGAGCTGCACAGCTGCTATTCATTCTGTTACTCATGGATCCACACCTGTGTCTAATTATGTACTGCATATAAGGGTACGGCAGACCTCTGGGGTTTGTCGTGTCCTTCTTCCACGGTATCCTGTCCTCAGGAGCAGAGCTGTTCATCCTGAGTGTGTTGAGGGGAGTTGGAGAGCTCCGTCCAGGTATGTGTTTCCCTTATTTCCAGCCGTGAGCCCCCGCAGCCTTCGGGAGAGCTCCGGCTGGATTACCCTCCTTGCTCAGTGTTCCCGGCTTCATGTCCTCTTGGACGTCGATCCCTGCTCTCCTCCAGCGTTTACCGTGTTTGTATTTGTATGTCAGTGTCCAGCACTTTATGGTTTAGTTTTTTTTTGTGTTAACATTCATGTCTGTTTTTACGTTAATAAATGTGCAGAAACCACACTGTGCGTTTGGTGTCCTTCAGTAGGCCTTGCAAAGGGCCGTTCATGACAGAAGGACATGACCAGGGCGGACACCAGCCACTGTGGGTTTCTGCTGTTTTGTTTTTCCCTTTTTTCTGTTCTCCTGTTTTTAGTCCGCTGTTGGCATGACTGGCCTCATGGACTACGGGAGTTTGGGACAGGATGAGGAGGAGTGTTGGGCAGCTGAGCTGTTGGAGGACATCATCGTGGGAGCTCACTGCTGCCACACTCCCGAGGAGGTGCTGCAATGATGTGACGAGGCGGCTCAAATCATGGAGGCATTTCCCCGTCTATGGAGCTGCCCGAAGCTTATAGCTGTCCTCGTTTCGGTGACCATCCTGCAACACATGCCCCGCGGGCTGGTAGGAAGCTCATCCCTGTCTGTTCCTGAGCCGACGGTACGTCCCCAGGATCAGACGTGCCCAGCCTCTCACCGACACCCAGCTGCTTCACGCCAGAGAAGGGGGAGGGACTCCCCCACTACAGCAGCTGATTCGGCTGGAGACGTGTCTTCAGGGCTGGCTCCTCCATCTTCTTGAAGGGGGCCCACACCCACTGCAGCCACTGGGAGGAATGACTCTGGGCTTACAGCAGCAGCAACCATCGTGCCCCGGGAATGCAGGCAAGTGTTTTTTCATTCTACTTTACCTGAAAATAAGTTATCTTGCCTGATTCCCGGTGGATTCCCGGTGGTGAGGCTCAGCAACTGCAGCTCACTGAGTCCTCACCACCTGCTGCTGACACCATTACCTCACCTGCTAATTCCGTCTCTCCTCCTGTTTTCCCTGGGTACCCGCCGGTCCTGGAGTGGAGCCGCCGGGCGAAGGAGGAGCCTGCGATCCTGAAGAGCCCCATTTCAGCCCCGCAGCCATGTTCTGGATGGGAGAAGAGTGCTTCTCGTAACCTGAAACCTCTATCGTCAACGCACTGTTGAAACCGACCTCCCCGGCGAGAATGTTCCTTCTCCTCACCCTCGACTGCTTTTCTCATCTGGACCTGCAGTGCTGCTGCCCGGCACGCCGTCCCTCCGTGCCTGTCGGTCTGCTTCCAACTGCCTTTGGAACCACTGCAGCTGCCGCCACTGTAGCCCTAAACACTCCAGTCCCCTGTGGCCGAACTCTGGGGAAAACTAACGCTCGCTCGTCGATGTCCCTCCTCGGCTCAGGAACCTCACCGTAAGGCCCAGCACCCTTGTCCAAGGCGCTTTGAGCCTCGACACTGAGGTCCTGCCTGACTTCCATGGTGCCCGGCACCTCTCTGTCCTCTGAGGTGCTCCGCTGTGGCGTCTTTGTGTCCGGCTGTCGCTGCTGCTTCCCAGGACTTTCAGCATCACCCTCGTCAGTGTCACTCGTTGACCCAGGCGCCTCGTTGCTGCACACAGCACTATCATCCAAGGTACTCCGCTGCGCTGCCTCTGCGCCCGGCTGTCGCTGCTCCGACTCCTGCATTGCTGAGCTCCTCAGCTGGCTTGCCATCTTCGGTGACTGGGGGCTCCCCCACTCGTGGCCCCAGTCCTACCTCGAAGTCTAGCTGGTAGTTCATATCTTGGTTTTGGCGTACACCTAGCTTTGTGGCTAACTTCCCCAGTGACACTGACTAAGCTGCTAGCTTCCCTGAGCTAGCTAGCTTAGCTTCTTTTGGCACCAAAAGCTCCATTAACCGCAGCTTCATGGTCCTTGTATGTTCGGCAACATATTCGGCCAGCCGCCCGATAGCATCCACATAAGACTCCATTTCTCCCAGCATACAGAGAATTCTTCAACCTTCTTTGCTGACATGGTGGGCCAGAAGTGCTCATCTTCATACTCTGTCAGGCCTACTTAATCCCAGCACAGCGATGTAACCCTCGAACATGACCAGCCAGTCTGGCCACAGGAATGCTGGCTCTCCCGGATAGTCCAGAAATGTTAACAATGGTGGAGGTAGCCCATACGCCCCCATAGTTTCTCCTCGTCGCCAAAATATTATGTCTGTATAATGATGGTCGCAGTCGGAGTTATGCCATGCAATGAACTGACTCCTTATTGAAGAACACAGAACTATATACACTCGGGCCATAGCCCGCCTGACGTCACACCCAGGATGGGTACTGCAAGCCCCATGGGCCACACACACACATTCTACACACAACACACGGGACTTAGCGCCAGCAGTGAGACGACCTCCAGTTCCAGCCGCCACGCCGGAAGAGTCACCTGCGTCAGTTGCTACACCTGGAGGTCTGCAGGCTGCATCCACCACCATGCCTGCTGCAGGGGTCACTGCAGCAGAGTCGTCAGAATCCGGAACGGCGGTGGAGCTCGAGTCCAGGCAAGTACTCAGTTCTGTTTTTGCACCAACAGTTCTTGAGAATTCTTGTCTGGCTTCGGGTGAGGAGAATTGGTTGCGGATGTCCTCTGCTTCTGACATCTCCTCACCGGGCTCCACTGCTGTCGGTGATTTTTCTTCAGTGTGTTTCGGTGGTTTCCCCTGAGGTGGCTGGTCTGGGTAGAGATGCCCAGACGGAGAAGGCTGAGACACCCCAGCCTGGATTGCCGGAGTCCTGGACAGCGGTGGAGCTTGAGCTCAGGAAAGTTCTCTTTTTTGTTTTCACGTTATCTGTCTTAGAGAAATCTTGCCTGGCTTTTGGTGGGGAGGGTCGGATGCAGCCATCCGCTGTGCCTGAGCTCTTCTCGCCGGGCTCCACTGCTGCTGGTGATTCTGACCTGGTGTCTGTGTTTTGTGTGTGTGAGCCTTCTCCCAAGAACTCCGTGGATGCTGCTCCCCCTCCATCCGAGGCCTCTGTTGGTGCTGTGCCCCAATCCGGGGCCTCCATGGGTGCTGCTCCCCCTCCATTTGAGGTCTCCGTGGGTGCTGCTCCCCCTTCGTTCGAGGTCTCCATGGGTGCTGCTCCCTCTCCATTTGAGGTCTTCGTGGGTGCTGTCCCTCCCCCCCCCCGTTTGAGGTCTCTGTGGTGGCTGCTCCCTCTCCATTTGAGGTCTCCGTGGGTGCAGCTACACCCCAGTACGGGGCCTCCGCAGGTGCAGCTACGCTCCAGTCCGGGGCCTCCGCGGGTACAGCTACGCCCCAGTCCGGGGCCTCCGCGGGTGCAGTCACGCCTCAGTCCAGGCCCACCGTGGGTGCAGCACCTCAGCCGGGGGTCCCGTTGGTTGACCGCCTCCTTGGCTTGGTGCTCTTGCGGGTCAGCCTGGGCATCGTGGGTGCTACGCCCCAGCCCGGGGCCGCTGTGGGTGCTACGCCCCAGCCTGGGGCCACCGTGGGTGTGTTTCCCCAGTCCAGGTCCACCGTGGGTGCCGTGCCTGAGCCTGAGGTCATCAAGGACTCCCTGTCCTCGCCGGAGGTCCCCACAGCCTCTTCCCTCGTCCGGTCCCCTCGCTGGCCGACCACCACCTTCGCCAGTCCCCACTGTTGGCTAGCAGTTTTTGTTGGAGGCCAGTCCGCCACTGCGCTGGTTTTGATGACCAGATGAGTCGCTGGTAGCCTGGGTTCCAGCTGCCGCCGCCTGGAGGAGAGGCATGTTATGCTCGGCGGACCGATGACTCATGTACTCTGGGAGGCCACCTGACGGGTTTCGCCATCTGGTCGGGTGGTTCTGGTGCTCTGGACGGCCACCGGACGTGTTTTGCCCTACGCTCCAGTGGTTTTGGGACTCTGGTAGGCCACCCGAACTGCCTTAGCCTTCACAATGGTCCCCTCCGGCATACAACTAGGAAAATACCGGTCGCTATGGAGGGTGAGAATATGTATGGGCACATAATCATACCATGTAGGATAACTAAGTAGACGGTTATGCTGTTTCATCCCATCTAGCAACAATGCTCTGCACTGTGTGTCTTTATATATTTACATATTTATTCCATCTAGCTACAATGCTCCGCACTGTGTGTTTATATATCTACATATTATTCCATCTAGCTACATTGCTCCGCACTGTGTGTGTTTATATATTTACATATTTATTCCACCTAGCTGCAATGCTCCGCACTGTGTGTGTTTATATATTTACATATTTATTCCACCTAGCTGCAATGCTCCGCACTGTGTGTGTTTATATATTTACATATTTATTCCATCTAGCTACAATGCTCAGCACTGGGTGTGTTTATATATCTACATATTATTCCATCTAGCTACAATGCTCCACACTGTGTTTATATATCTACATATTATTCCATCTAGCTACAATGCTCCGCACTGTGTTTATATAGCTACATATTATTCCATCTAGCTACAATGCTCCGCACTGTGTGTTTATTTATTCATATATTTATTCCATCCAGCTACAGTGCTCTGCACTGTGTGTCTGTGTGTGTGTATATATATATTTTATAGTAATATGTACATATGTATATTAGCTGCTCTTGCTTGCTTGCTTTTTTCTTGCCTTCTGATTGTTGCTCTGAGTGTTGCTATCCCTGTGCTGTTGCAATCCTGGAATTTCCCCGTTGTGGGACTAATAAAGGCTTATCTTATCTTATCTCATCTTATCTTATCCGAGGGCCCTGGAGTCTGGGCCACCACAGTATTCAGGTTGTGGATCTTGGGTGTTTTCTTTTGGTTTGTTTTTGTTATTTGTTTTGTCTCGGTCCCTCCATGCCTGAGTTCCGCCCACCCACCCCCCTTCCCCGGGTAGGTTGTTTTTCAGGTTTGTTTCATACTATATGTTTTTCTATAGGTGTAATGTTTTTTTCTGAGAGATCTTTTGCTGAAAATGCATAGTTCTCATTTTCTGTTTGTCTATGAGATGTGGAATCCCTGCCACAGACAAAGAACTTTTTGTTTTAATTTGCTCTTGTTGGGGGGGGGGGGGTCTTCTGTGTGGGGGATTCATTTTTCTTTTGATATTGCCCTGGAGTCCACTCCTTGAGGGGGTGCACTGGCATGATCCTGGGGCACGGGGGGCACCATGCCCAGTTTCCGGTCTAGTTTTGTGTCTTTCTGTCCGCTTTGTTCCTTGTTTTCATGTCTGTAGTATTTTGTTCCTCTCTTTATTTTTGTCATTTTGCATCTGTAGTATTATTATGTACATTTTGGACTCTGTTGTGTTTGTATCTTTATGGTTTGCAGTTGTGTTTTATTTTGACAGCGCTATGCAGCTTCTGGCTGTCAAACTGTGCAGAGCTGCACAGCTGTTATTCATTCTGTTACTCATGGAGCCACACCTGTGTCTAATTATGTACTGCATATAAGGGTACGGCAAACCTCTGGGCTTTGTCGTGTCCTTCTTCCACATTATCTTGTCCTCAGGAGCAGAGCTGTCCATCCTGAGTGTGTTTGGGGTTGCTGTTGAGGAGAATTGGAGAGCTCCGTCCAGGTATGTGTTTCCCTTATTTCCAGCCGTGAGCCCCTGCAGCCTTCGGGAGAGCTCCAGCTGGATGCCGCCTCTTGCTCAGTGTTCCCGGCTTCATGTCCCCCTGGACGTTGAGCCCCACTCTCCTCCAGCGTTTACCGTGTTTGTATTTGTATGTCAGTGTCCAGCACTTTATGGTTTAGTTTTTGTATGTTAACGTTCATGTCTGTTTTTATGTTAATAAATGTGCAGAAACCACAGTATGCATTTGGTGTCCTTCAGTAGCCCTTGAAAAGGGCCCTTCATGAAACACAGTTTCATAAACACCATCTAGAACTTTTCGTACAATCATTTCTACACCCAAATGTGCACTGACTTCTATGTACCTTTGATAAGGTACATAGATAAGGTACTTTGATTTTGGGGACTCTGACCCCCGACGCATGTGGCAGGGCATTCAAGCTATCTCTGATTATAAGCCCAGCAACTCCATACCTATAGCCATGACTGTGTCCTTTCTCAATGAGCTAAATGACTTCTATGCTCGTTTTGACAAGGACAGTAACGAAAAGAATATCAATTTCCCACCTTCTGACGACCTCCACCACCTCACACTCACCCACACCGACGTCCGTAACGCACTGAGTCATATCAACGTATGTAAGGCTGCTGACCCTGATGGCATTCCTGGGCGTGTGCTGAAGGCATGCGCTGAACAGCTGGCAGGGGTCTTCACGGACATCTTCAACCTGTCCCTGGCCCAGGCCGCGGTACCAGCGTGCTTCAAGACCACTTCTATAGTACCAGTGCCGAAACATTCAACACCATCGTGCCTAAATGACTATCACCCTGTGGCACTGACCCCCATAGTCATGAAGTGCTTTGAGCGACTGGTCTTGGCACAGCTCAAAAAATGCCTGCCCCCTACACTGGACCCTCACCAGTTTGCCTACCGGAGCAACAGGAGTACAGAGGATGCAGTTTCTACAGTGCTGCACTGTGTACTCTCACATCTGGATGACAAGAACACCTACGCAAGAATGCTGTTTGTTGACTTCAGCTCAGCATTCAACACAGTTATCCCCTCCAAGTTGATCACTAAACTTGGGGACCTGGGAATCAGTACCTCCACTTGCAACTGGATCATGGATTTTCTGACCAACAGACCCCAGCATGTTAGGTCAGGCCCCAACCGTTCTTCCATCATCACACTCAACACTGGTGTACTACAGGGCTGTGTGCTCAGCCCATTCCTCTACTCCCTCTTCACCCATGACTGCAGGCCTATGTATGGATCCAATTCCATCATAAAGTTCGCAGATGACACCACGGTGATCGGACTCGTCAGGGACAACGATGAGTCAGATTACAGGGCAGAGGTTGAGCACTTGGCTACTTGGTGCGCTGACAATAACCTGCTCCTTAACACCAGCAAAACCAAGGAGCTCATAGTGGACTACAGGAAGGAGAGGGGAGAGACACATGACCCCATCCATATCAGTGGCATAGCTGTTGAACGTGTCCCCAGCTTCAAATTCCTGAGGACCCACATCTCGGAGGACCTGTCCTGGTCAGTTAACACCACCAGCCTGATCAAGAAGGCCCATCAGCGCCTCTTCTTCTTGAGGACACTGAAGAAGAACCATCTGTCAACTGACATCCTGGGCAACTTCTACTGCTGTGTGATAGAGAGCACCCTGACCAACTGTGTCACAGTCTGGTATAGGAGCTGCTCTGTCGCTGACCGTAAGGCGCTGCAGCGGGTGGTGAAAACCGCCCAACGCATCACAGGGACTCCACTTCCAGTTATAGAGGACGTCTACAGGAAAAGATGTCTGCGCCGGGCACGCAGCATTCTTAGGGACTCCAACCATCCTGCTCATGGACTGTTCCAGCTTCTCCCCTCCAGAAGACGTTTCAGAAGCCTTCGGACTAGAACCAGCAGGTTTAGGAACAGTTTCTTTCCAACAGCTGTCACGTTATTGAACTTAGTTCCCTGCTGACTCTCTTACCATCATCTCTTACCATCCTCACCTGTACATAACTGCCCACCTAACTTATTGTACATTATTTGCACATAACAGTACTCTTAACTTTCTGCACTGCTGCATATATTTGCTTAAATTGCACATACTGCTAATTACCGTATATACTGCACTGCTGTCCTTTGCACTTCTGATTGGATGCTAAACTGTGTTTCGTTACCTTGTATTCATACATGTGTAATGACAATAAAGTTGAATCTAATCTAATCTAATCTAATCTAATAAACAAGGATCAATGTGCTTAGCCTATTACCACACAAACAATTCTAATATGTCATGTCTTTATTAAACTCATCCATTAAACATTCATAGTGCTGGTTTAAAAACTAAGTTGGGTCTAATAACTGGTCAAACCTCCTTTGGCAGCATTAACCTGCAGGTTATCACCATCCCAATCTGAATCATCTCTGTTACTGTTGTCTTCCTCCCATTTGATTCTGTGCATCATCAGCCTCTGAAGCATTTTCTGGAATTTAGGGTCTCCCTCCGCCACCACATGGTTGACATCTTTGTGCAAAACCACAGTTCCAGTCAAGTACGGCTGGTTAGTGTTAGCCTCCACTTTAAACTGCTGAATTTTGAACATTTCTGTCTTTTCTGCCTTACACACGTTTAGTAAATGAGGGCCATGGTGTTTATCTGTTCTTGTGACTTAGATGTAGATCAGATCACATTTATGACAAATTAAAGCTATGGTCACAAAGATTCTTACAAACGATAGGTTCATAAGAATCTCCCAGTTCCTACGAATTCTGGAGTTTGCAGAATTCGGGGCAGGAGGAGGGGTGCACAGAATCAGATTAAATCATAGAACTGTGCGAGTCCTGGAGTCCTGGCCGGCTGCCACTTGTGGTTTACCTCTGCCTGCATTATGGTTTTATATAGATGTAGAACCCATCTTGTCCTTCTGCTTCTCTTTCCCTGTAAGCACCTCCTCCCTCTATCAGCTCTTTCTTCTGCAGCCATCAGCAGATTAGGAGACACTGTTCATTACCAGCGTCCGCTCGCCGCTGATCCTTGGCTCATATTTCAAGCTCATAGCAACTTTCAGTGTGAATAATACAAGTGTGGTGAGGAAATGAAGATTTGAAATATGGAAACAATCTCAGCACCTCCCCCCCCACACACACACACCTTTCATCACTTTCTCACACATGTTAGAAATGAACGTGCCGTGGAGAGAAAAGAGCTGTGCTGTGAATGCGCCATCATAGTGACATCTGAAGATAAGGAATTAGACACTTCCCTCCGTTTGTCTTCACAGTGCTGACAGTGGCTTTTCTGGCAAAGATCAGGTTGAAATTCATGGTGCACACCTCCACATCCACAGGGCCCGGGCTGCAGCAGTCACACCTCAGAGCAGAGTGTTGGATGCTCTTATCAGGAAACTTCCTTACTTAGTCCTCGCCTGGCCACTTAAGTGACCGTTGCAGCCATTCGTCTGAAGGCAGGACGATCTTGGGCTAGGGCAGTGAGGTCAGTCACAGGTCTTATCACTGCGACCTGGGTCATCCAGGACAGTCTGGGCCGACCTCGGGGGCGATGCCAGCCCTGGAGGGGCAGACAAGCGTTGGTGGAGACGGCCTGCTTGGCCGGTGTCCCGTCTTCCAACCTGGCCACAGCCTCCCTTCATCAGGAGAGACCAAACTAAATCGAGCTTATCACGTGAAGCTGCTCAGTCATTTTATACAGTAGCTGTGCCTTTCTGGCTTTGCTGGGTCATGGTCACAGGTGGCCCACTACTTCACGTTTTCAGATGATTGGGGAGGGGTATTGATGTGATGCTGTCGGTCTCCTGAGAACCTCAACATGGACAGAGCTCATTGCCATCACAACCAGATCTACCTATGTCATTTCCTCCTCTGTCAACCGTCCTCACCGTTTCTAAACTGCACTGAAAAGTTTAACCAGTAGCCAGAAGATGAGATGAAGAAGACAGTAATTCTCTCTATATATTTTTCATACATATTTTTCATAGTCCATATTCTCCAGTAGATTTTTTTCCAAATAATTTTTTTTTCTTTTTGTTTTTATGTTGTAAATTTGCACCAATCTGCCAGTTATTTTTGTTTTAATTTACATTTTGTCTTGTAAATTTAACAGTTTTTACCCCTCAGCCTCTAAACGGCTGATGGGGTATTGTTGTCACCCTACCAGGTGAATGGGTGGTGGCATCAACACCAACCATGTAAACATGATAACTAGAGAAAGAAATGAGGTCAGAGGTCAGATTTTCCGTAACTCTTGTAAAAAAGAGTTACTTGTTAAAAATCCTTTTCAACTTATATTCAGTTGAATACACGACAGATACAAAACCTTTAATCTTCAAACTGATAAAGTTTATAGTGTGGAGAGAGAAATAATGGGGTGACGCGGTGCAGAGCAGAGCAGACTTTATTAATCTCTCCCTCACATTCACAAGAATCACAAGCATAACAAAGCAGGTCACAGGCACCTCTCCTTTTATAGCATACCACTCTCTCTGCGACCTGGGGTGCTGCATTAACATAAATACATTTGCCATTTCTCTTTGTCACTGTTCGCATCAACACACAGATCCCCCCATGACCATTCCCCTTCAGTCTGAGTGGAAACATAGTGAGTGGGTTCCCACAATAGTTTTTTTCTCAAATATTCCCTCGTTTTGAATTTGATGCCTGAAACACGTTCCAAAAAAGCTGGGATGGGGCAACAAAAGACTGGAGGGAAAGTTGAGGAATGCTCAAAAAACACCTTTCTGGACCATTCCACAAGTGAACAGGTTAACTGAAAACAGGTGAGTGTCATGATTGGAGTGTCATGACAGGAGCATCCCTGAAAGGCTCAGTTGTTCACAAGCAAGGATGGGGCGAGGTTCATCATTTTGTCAACAACTGTGTGGGCAAATAGTCCAACAGTTTAAGAACAACATTTCTTTATGTACAATTGCAAGGAATTTAGACATTTCATCATCTACAGTCCATAATATCATCAAACGATTCAAAGAATCTGGAGAAATTTCTGCACGTAACCCGAATGCTGAAAACCCAGACTGAATGCCTGTGACCTTCAATCCGTCAGATGGCAGTGCATTAAAAGCCAACATCATTCTGTAAAGGATATTACCACATGAGCTCAGGAACACTTCAGAAAGCCATCGTCAGTTAACACAGATCGTCTCTACAAGTTAAAACTCTACCATGCAAAGCCAAAGCCATATATCAACAACACCCAAAAACAGCACCGGTTTGCTCTGGGACCGAGCTCATCTGAGATGGACTGACGCAAAGTGGAAAAGTGTGCTGTGGTCTCATGAGTCCACATTTGAGATGAGATGAGATGAGATTCAACTTTATTGTCAGTACACATGTATGAATGCAAAGTAACGAAACGTGACTTGGCATTTGGGCACGCTCTGCAGAGCGCATCCAAGGCCGGGGCAGCCGCTAGGCGCCAGTCATAGTTACTGTCTATGAAGTGAGATGAATTCAAATTGTTTTTGGAAATCATGGACTTCATGTCCGCTGGGCTAAAGAGGAAAAAGACCGTCTAGATTTCAGATTTAAAGACACTGTAAAAAGAAACTTGAAGAAGTTGGACATAGACAGGAGTTCCTGGCAGCAGAAGGCTAAGGACAGAGCTATGTGGAGGAATCTGATCAGACCTAAACGAAACAGTCATTGTCGCCCACGACAGACTGCTATGATGATGATGATGATGATGATGAGATTGTTATCAATACCAAGTTCAAAAGCCAGCATCAGTGATGGTATGGGGGTGTGCTGGTGCTCATGGCATGGGTTACATATCAGTGAAGGCTCCATTAATGCTGAACAGTACATACAGGTTTTGGAGCAACATCCTGCCATCCAAGCAACGACTTTTTCAGGGATGTCCCTGCTTATTTCAGTAAGACAATGCCAAGCCACGTTCTGCACATGTTACAACAGCATGGCTTCATGGTAAAAGTGTGCTGGTACTAGACTGGCTTGCTGTAGTCCCGACCTGTTTCCCATTGAAAATGTGTGGAGCATTATGAAGCCCAAAATATGACAATTGAGACCCTGGACTGTTGATTAACTGAAGTTGTACATCAAGCAAGAATGGGCAAAGAATTCCACCTACAAAGCTTCAACAGTTGGTGTCCTCAGTTTCTAAACACTTATTGAGTGTTGTTTAAAGGAAAGGTGATGGAACACAGTGGTGAACATGACCCTGTCCCAAATTTTTTGGAATGTGTTGCAGGAATCAGATTCAAAATAGGGGAATATTTGCCAATAAATAAATAAATAAAGTTTATTTATTTATATAGCACCATTTCACAACAACAGTCATCTCATAGCACTTTCAACTGTAGGGGAAACCCCCACAATTGCAGGAAGACCCCAGCAATCAGGCGATCCCCTGTGAGCAAGCGCTTGGAGACAGTGGAGAGGAAAAACTCCCTTTTAACAGAAAGAATCCTCCAGCAGAACCAGGCTCAGGGTGGGGCAGTCATCTGGGGGGTGAGGGGATAGAGAAGAAAAGAACAGACATGTAGAGAGCAAACAGCACGATGGGGACTATGGGAGAGAACAAACAGATGTTAATGACCAGCAAAAATATTTCATTGAGAATGAAGAAAGTAGTAAAGCCCAGTGCATTATTGGAGGTCCCCCGGCTGTCTAAACCTATTAGCAGCATAACTAAGGGAGTGTTTATCAGTTTGAACAATAAATTTTTCTTTGTAGTGTATTCTGCAATTTCCCAGTTTGGGATCAATAAAGTACATCTATCTATCTGTCTGTCTGTCTGTCTGTCTGTCTGTCTGTCTATTCAGTTGAAAAGAATTTTTAAATCTTTGTATTCCATTTTTATCTATGTTTTACACAACATCCCAACTTCACTAGAATTGGAATTGTATGACAAATCTCGGACAAATTTGAGTTTGGGTGACCTTGAACTCAGTGTCAAGGTCAGAGTTCTGTTTTTCTGGCGGTGTTGGTGAAAAGGAAGGAATGCAGTCATTTCAAATCAATACCACAGTTGTATCTAAGACAAATCTCAGATGAGCTTGAATTGGGATGACCTTGATCAGGTCAGAGGTCAGGTTTCCCCTGAACCTTGAAAATGTGATAACTTGTCAATGAAATGACGTAAGCTTTTCATATCGATCCAATAATTGTGTCTATCAAAACTCTGGGGCAATTTCAATTTCCGGTGACTTTGAACAAAAATTCAGCCAATCAGAGCTCTTAATGGCAGCAGGCTGATGGTACCACTGGCAGTCACCAGTGTTTTTCACTATGATTTTGCCATTCATTCATTTGCTGCTTTTCCAGTAAATTTGCTGCTTTGTTTTCTTATAAATATACAATTTTCTTTTCTGGCAAATTTACATCATTTTTCAATAATGATATGAAACTTTTTTGTTTTATGCTTTTTTTTTGTAAATTTGTAATGTTTTTCTTGTAAATTTATACTTCTGTTCATGTAAACCAAAGAATCCTGGATTAGATCAGACATTTATGTGCACACCATCAGACATTTATGTTTATGTGTTTATGTACTAGCTACTGCTGTCAAGTTTCAGTAAAATTAAAGAAGAAAGGGATTTAGGTTACAATGTACATTTTACACCAGATTTAATTTTTTCATTTGCGTATATTGAGCTTCAAATTTTTGTACATTACAGTTTTTCCCTATTTTTATGATTTGAGACGTGTTTTCATATCAAGTAAAAAAGCAAAGGAAACTAAGACAGTCCACGTAGATACTGTTCATGTACAATTCAGAGCTGGCTGCTATTTTGGAGGCTCTGCAAGAGGAGGTGATATAAGTAAACTCTGACAAACTTTTCTTCAAATTTTAAGATTTTCTCACTTTAAAAAAGCACACTGGCTGCAACTTTTACATTTTTCCCTATAGATTTGCAGTTTTTCATGTGAATCAGCAACTTTTTCCCTTGCAAATTCACCAGTTTTTCTCAGAACATACAGCTCTGGAAAAAAATTAAGAGACTAAAGAGACCACTGTAAAATTATCACTTCATCTGGTGTTACTATTTACTATTTGTTGAAAATGAACAATTTAGTTTCTAACCTACCGACAACTCACCCAAGTTCCAAGCCAAATATAATCATTTAGAGTAAGGCTGGGCGATATGGCTTCTAACATGTATTGCGATACATTTAGAGTTTTATCGCGATATGCGATATATACATATTACAGTATCTTGACATCCTCCAACCACTGTATAAATGTAAAGCCTTTGCATAAAATGACACCTGCATGATAATAGAAACAGACCCATGTACTGCATTGTTTTAAATTGCATACGGGGGGGGGGGGGGTGTAAAATCAAATTAAATTTAGCAAACTTTATTGAACCAGTCAAACAACCCCGCTCTTAAGTTTGCAACAAATCAGAATAAATATTGGTAGGCCTACCTATTATGGCCTGTAATAAAACCATTACAAGCAAAACAAAACAAAACAAAAAAAGGACTCAGCACAATAAAAAGTGCATTAAAGTCAATTTTTTCTGTTTATTCATGTCTTTAACAATAAGGGCCATGTCTCTGGCTGTATAATTTGTGGCCACAGTTGTGATCTCTTTCTCTTTTACACTTTTTTGTTGTTTCATATTATAATGCAAGGTTTCTCTCTCTCTCTCTGTGTGTGTGTGTGTGTGTGTGTGTGTGTGTGTGTGTGTGACACAGAGAGAGAGAGAGAGAGAGAGAGAGAGAGAGAGAGAGAGATTCTGTCTGTTTCTCACATATCTTTCGAACCGTTTGTGAACATAGTTCAGAACATAGTGAACATCGAAACATAGTTCAACAGGAACCCCATAAGTTCCTGCTGAACTGAACAACCCCTTATAGTGTGGTCATGTAACCAGAATTCTATGACTGAACAACCCCTTATAAGGAGTTCAGCAGGAACTGAACAGCTCCTTATATGGTCATGTGACCAGGCACTGCACTAGTGGAATAAATTTTCTAAATGAAGAAGCCATATAGTCATTTTCTCCAGGCTGGTTCCTTTATTTTTATTTACTTATTTATTTATTTATTTATTTATTTGTAGGGGCCACCTGGGATGTTGAGGGCTGATCTTAATGCATTCTTCATATTATAGTGGATGACATCTCAATAGTGAAATAAATTAGTGGTAGTGTGACATAATTTGTACAAAACTGTATTTAGTTCAATTTTTACCTTCGGCGCTTTCTCTTTTTGTTCAAGTCTGCTGCATTGCAGCCGGTATGTGTGTGTATGTCATTTCATTTTTCTCTCTCTCCCTGCACTCTGCTAGTGTTGCCAGATTGTGCCTAAAAAAACAAGTCTCTCTTCTCCACAAAAACAGGCTCAAAAGAAGCAGTTTCTAAAGAACAACATTGTGGGAAAAAACAGACCCGGCAATAACCCTGAAATGAAACACAGCGTGGGGAGGCGCCTGAGTGCAGCTCTGTGGTGCAGCTGAGAGAAGAGAGGAGAGGAGAGAGAAGCTGACAGCTGCTAAAATGCTCGAGCTTTGTGATAAACAAAAAAAAAATTGTATCGTGCATAGTAGAATGTATCAATATAACAAATATATTGGTTATATTGTGCAGCCCTAATTTAGAGCATTTATTTACAGAAAATGACAACTGGCCAAAATGAAAGCACCAAGGTGCTGTGCCTCGGTGCCTGTGGCGTGGCAGCATGGGCGGCTTTAAAAGCGTGGCACTCTGACCTCTACCGGCCCAGGATAGTTATTATAAGATAAGATAAGATAAGCCTTTATTAGTCCCACAATGGGGAAATTCCAGGATTGCAACAGCACAGGGATAGCAACACTCAGAGCAACAATCAGAAGGCAAGAAAAAACAACATCTACTAAACATATGTCCATATTACTATAAATATATACGTATATATAGACACACAGTGCAGAGCATTATGGTTGGTTGGTGAATGTGCAGCAGAAAGTCTAAGCTCTCTCTCCGCGGATGCAGCGGGCCAGCTGGAAGTCTTTGGGCATGATGGTGACCCCCTTAGCAAAGAAGAGACCACCAGGTGGGCCTCGCTGGTCTCCTGCAGAGCCATGACGGCGAAGCTCAGGAAACGCGGGACGGTCTTGAAGTCCTGAGCGATCTCCCTCACCAGGCGCTGGACGGGCAGCTTACGGATGAGCAGCTCCGTGGATTTCTGGCAGCGACGGATCTCTCTCAGAGCCACGGGCCTGTGACGGCGAGGCCTCTTCACTCTGCCGGTGGCCGGAGCGCCTCTCCGAGCAGCCCTGGTGGCTAGCTGTCTCCTGGGGGGCTTCTTCCTCCAGTAGATTTTACGGGCGGTCTGCTTGGTTCTTGCCATCGCGCTTTATTATTCTGTCTTATATTTCTTGCACGCCTCCTAAACTCCAGCCCGGCACCCGCATTGTTTTCGCTACAGCTCCCGGTATGTCGAGTTTCCCATTAGCTCCGGGCGGCGGCCAAGTGCTAGCTAGCACTAGCTCCTCCCCGCTGTAGCGTCTCCCGCTGCAAACCGTGGCTCCGTCCGCCGACCCGGGAGACCCCCGGGGCGATCCGTGCGTCCGTGATATATATACAGAGTGAAAGGTGTAGAAAGAAGAAGGAAGATTAAAAAAAAGGCTGTTGCAACAGGCAGCCGACTCGTGTGGCGCCGCCGGTCCGGCGGAACCGGATCCTTAATTATAACCTTAATTATAATACCATTTTTCACTGCGGCATTGACAGAAATGGTGAATTAAATTTGTGTTTATTTCAAAAACAAAGTGTTATTTTGAAATTCTGGCAAATTAAAAGTTGAGAGAATATGGTGATACAATGATGCAAGCCTTTAGTTCCACTTAATTTTGACTGGGCGAGCTGAAATGAGAGGCAGACAGATGGACAGATACACACAGCTACAAACAGACTCACTAACTGATTACTGTATGCCTCCATTTCACTGAGGCATAACAATGAAAAGATGTTTCTTTTAGATCAAATAATTCAAAGAAAACAAGTTCATGTTCATCTTTAAACACTACAATAATTATGTTTAAGAACTCAGAAATTTGTATTTGGGGAATAATTCTGATTGTTATTCACAGCTTCCATGCATCTTACCATGCTTAGATTATCTCCTAATTAGTAACGCCTTAAAGCCTTATTCATGATGCATTTGCCCTCTAGTCCGCTTTGGTCCACATGTGCTTTGGAGGAGCCCGGAGCATACGCGGCACTGTGCATGCTCGCTTTTTTCATCTGCCCAGGCCAAGCAGTTGACGCATGCGCACAGCCATCATTTGTAGTTTCACTTCCGCCCTATAGGTAGCGCCAATGCGCTGACGTGCCAGGATTTTCACCGACGAAGAAACATGAGAACAACAACAGCAATGGCGTTGTTTGACCGTCACCGAGAGGAAAAGGAGCTGCTGTTACTATATTCTGCGGCAGAATTACAAAAGTATGTTTATTCTCGTCTTCCTCCTCCTCATCTTCTTGTTCTACTTTGTCTTTGTATGCTGTGTCGATATCGCCACCTCGTGAATGGGAAGTTCAGTCTTGCGCATGCACTGTCAGCGCGTTCAGGTCGTGGGCAGGTGGCGCGGTCACAAAATTTGGGCTGCACGCGGTCGTCTACGGTCGAGCACTCTGGACACTAGTGGACTGGAGACAATTTTTTTTTTTTTTTTCACCCAAGGTTTCCGGTTGCATGTACGCGGACAGCAGAGGTGCAGCATGAATCCGGCTTAAGGAGACTGAAGTGTCCTTGTGATGTTATTCAACAGATACTCAAACTGTACAGCTGCCATACATGTAGAGTAGTGCTGCAACAATTAGTTGACTAATTGACTAATCGACTGTCAGAAAATTAAGCGAAAATTAATTTGATAGTCGACTAATTGCCTGTGTGCCCTTTTCCAGGAAAAATGTGAATGTTTCAGGCTCTAAAACATGAAAAATTGCCACTTTTCTTGTAGTATGACTTAAATAAATTACAGCTTTGTGATGTCTGACAATTGTGTTGCTACAAACAGCATTGATTAATCTGTCAAGTTCAAGTTTCAAACTCATGTTTGATGGGTCATTCTTTTTTTATTTAGCTAATGGGCACCTTTTAGAAAACATTATATTAACACTTTGAGTGTGAGACTTTGCGTGCCCCTAGTGGCAGAGTGCAGCGCTGCACCTGTCATCTCACTCTGACATCCCTGGCTGCATTGAAGATTTGTACTGATGTGCCAGTTTCAGAAGGTGGCAGACACGCGTTGGAGGACTCAACGGATGATACATAATGGGCTGCACGGTGGCGCAGTGGTTTAGCACTGTGGCAGCACAGTTTTACCCTTGGCCAGGGGATCGCGGGGATCATGAGATCGTGGGTTCGATTCCAGCCCCCGACCAACAGTGAGCTGTGTGGAGTTTGCATGTTCTCCCCGTGTTGCGTGGGTTTACTCCGGGATTTCTCCGGTTTCCTCCCGCATACCAAAAACATGTTGGTTTAGGGCGCTCGCGCACGCAGCGACCAGCAGCCGGTGGCTTGTCACCAGACTGCAAACCAAATCTACCTACGGGTACAAATAAGTAACAAAAAAAAAATAAAAAAATAAAAAAATAATGCGCCAAAGAAGCAGAACTCCTCATTTCCTTTTCCTGTTTTCATCCTTTTAGCCCAGAAAGCTAATATGGCTCCCATCCATCGTTGTGCACGGTCACTTAGCTTTGGCTTTGTACATGGAAAATAGCCGTGGGATACAAGCGAAATTTATGTGGGATAATCATAAGACTTTGTAGATGTGGTAGAGAGCGCAAATGACCAACAGAACACAAAATAACGACCATGATGGGTGAAAACGCAGCGACCACGGCAGCAAGTGAGTCCCCTTAGCCGCCAGTAAGTGACAAATTTCTTTGTTTTTTTTAAACATTGTTCTGATTTCTTGTTCATGTACTTTGAAGATAAGATGATAAGGTACCTCTGTACAAAAAACGGTGTCAAAAGCCTGAACCATTCTTTGTGTAAATATGCCCAAAGTCCGCTTTTGACTGAGTATTGTAATTCAATATAGCTGCTGTGGCATTATGCAAATTAGATGCATAAAATCACTCATATCTGAAACTTTGGATCATATTTTACATCTTTCTAATTGACAGTAAGCCATTATCTCTTACCACTTTAAAGTTATAGCCTTGGAAATCTGAACTATTTTAATGACAAACTAGGCCTTCACAAACGTTTATTGACAAACTTGACCACTAGGGGTTATGTCACAATTCAGCGACAGACACACTGAAATGGTCAAAGCCAGAGACTGAGAACAAGGTGATATTCTCAGGTTTGCAGACTTAACCCGTGGCATTCCAGCCAGTTTCCCTAAATTTAACATACACAAAGAAAATGTTACTCTTTCTTCACTGAATGGCAGTAGAAAATTTAAGCCCCCCCTTCCCCCGGTAACACCGGAATTATAAGAGGTTAAATTTGCAACTTTATTCTCCTCAGTTTGCAATTTCTTTTCTTTTAAATTTGCAGCTTTTTTTCTTGTAATTTTTTTTTTACTTTTTCTCCAACATTTTCAACTTTTTACTCTAAATTTGCAACCTTTTTCTCAAAAATTTGCAACATTTTTCATGTAAATCTTTTTTACCTTTTTGTTCAACATTTGCAACTTCTTTCCTGTAAATTTGCAGCTTTTTTTTTTGTAAATTTGAAACTTTTCTTTTAACCCCTTAGTATTCCAGCCAATTTCACTGAATTTAGCATATGCAAAGAAAATCAAATTCTTTCTTCACTGAGTGGCAGTAGAAAATTTGAAATGGCAGAACACTGGAATTTTAAGAGGTTGCACTGCCAACAGGAAACAGAGATGGCAGACATGATGGAAATAATCGTGATTGGTCGACTAATTGAAAAAATAGTTGTTAGATTGATTGACTACCAAAATAATAATGTAGAGATGATCATTTAAGAAAGATTACACAGTGGTCTCTTATTTTTTCCAGAGCTGTATATTGGTATTGAAGAGTCATCACTTATTTGTCATGTTCCGCTGCTGTGAAGGACGGCCCCAAATTCAGAGATGAGATTCAGCAGGGTTTATTAACAAAAGGCACAGCTTTAGGCTGGATATACACTGATAAACTTACAGAGTAACACAAACCGGACAAAATGTGGGAGAGGAACACAGCTGGGGATTTGTGACACGACGGTGAGCAGAAAACAGGGTGGACCATAGAGGGCGAGAGGGAGAAAGACTCATTCAGGTGCAGCTCTGAGTAATTAACAAAGAACCAATAATGACGAGCAGAATAAACAGAGAGGGCTGTCATGCAGAGTAACATAAGATGGCATAATGAGGGTGATCATGAAACACAGAATAAGCGGAAAACTAAAGGTGAGAGCAAAGTGACCATACAGTGCATCCGGAAAGTATTCAGAGCGCTTCACTTTTTCCACATTTTGTTATGTTACAGCCTTATTCCACAATGGATTAAATTCATTTTTTTCTCAAAATTCTACACACAATACCCCATAATGACAACATGAAAAAAGTTCTTTTGAGATTTTTGCAAATTTATTAAAAATATAAAAAAAACTAAGAAATCACATGTACATAAGTATTCACAGCCTTTGGTCAATACTTTGCTGATTCACCTTTGGCAGGAATTACAGCCTCAGGTATTTTTTTTTTTTTTTTTGAATATGATGCCACAAGCTTGGCACACCTATCTTTGGGCAGTTTGGCCCACTCCTCTTAGCAGCACCTCTCAAGCTCCATCAGGTTGGATGGGAAGCGTCGGTGCACAGCCATTTTCAGATCTCTTCAGAGATGTTCAATTGGATTCAAGTCTGGACTCTGGCTGGGCCACTCAGGGACATTCACAGAGTTGTCCTGAAGCCAGTCCTTTGATATGTTGGCTGTGTGCTTTGGGTCGTTGTCCTGCTGAAAGATGAACCGTCGCCCCAGTCTGGGGTCAAGAGCGCTCTGGAGCAGGTTTTCATCCAGGATGTCTCTGTACATTGCTGCAATCATCTTTCCCTCTATCCTGACTACTCTCCCAGTTCCTGCCACTGAAAAAAATCCCCACAGCATGATGCTGCCATCACCATGCTTCACTGTAGGGATGGTATTGGCATGGTGATGAGCGGTGCCTGGTTTCCTCCCAATATGACACCTGGCATTCACACCAAAGAGTTCAATCTTTGTCTCATCAGACCAGAGAATTTTGTTTCTCATGGTCTGAGAGTCCTTCAGGTACCTTTTGGCAAACTCCAGGAAGACTGCCATGTGCCTTTTACTAAGGAGTGGCTTCCATCTGGCCACTCTACCATACAGGCCAGATTGGTGGATTGTTGCAGAGATGGTTGGCCTTTTGGAAGGTTTTCCTCTCTCCACAGAAGAACACTGGAGCTCTGACAGAGTGACCATCGGGTTCTTGGTCACCCCTCTGACTAAGGCCCTTCTCCCCCAATCGCTCGGTTTAGACGGCCGGCCAGCTCTAGGAAGAGACCTGGTGGTTCCGAACTTCTTCCCTTTACAGATGATGGAGGCCACTGTGCTCATTTGGGACCTTCAAAGCGGAAGAAATTTTTCTGTACCCTTCCCCAGATTTGTGCCTCGAGGCAATCCTGTCTCAGAGGTCTACAGACAATTCCTTTGACTTCATGCTTGGTTTGTGCTCTGACATGCACTGTCAACTGTGGGACCTTATATAGACAGGTGTGTGCCTTTCCAAATGATGTCCAGTCAACTGAATTTACCACAGGTGGACTCCAGTTAAGCTGTAGAAACATCTCAAGGATGATCAGTGGAAACAGGATGTACCTGAGCTCAGTTTTGAGCTTCATGGCAAAGGCTGTGAATACTGATGTACATGTGAGTTCTTGTTTTTGTTTTGTTTTGTTTTGTTTTTTTGTTTTGTTTTATTTTAATAAATTTGCAAAAATCTAAAAAAAAAAAAACTTTTTTTTCATATTGTCATTATGGGGTATTGTGTGTATTTCCGGGATTAAATGGGTATAATGGGTATTTTGAGGATAAAATGAATTTAATCCATTTTGGAATAAGGCTGTAACATAAGAAAATGTGGAAAAAGTGAAGCGCTGTGAATACTTTCCAGATGCACTGTAACTGCCAATTGGAGAGAAACATAACTTAAAGAGTGGGGCATGTTGCAAACATGTTGTGAAGACAGACGGGAAGACACACAACAAAAAACTCTCAAGTTGAAAGATCTGATCGACTTTAAAACCGCAATAATAATGTTCAAAGTGAAGAATCTATCACTGCCCGCAAATATCCAAAAGTTGTTCCAAACAAGGGAGAAACGATATCACTTCAGAGGAACATGTATATTTCAAAAGCCTACAGTGAGAACAACTACCAAGCAACACTGTATTTCAGTGCAAGGTGTCAGATTATGGAACGATTTTGGACCTGAATTAAAATCATGTACAAAGCTTGGACAATTTAAACAAAAACTAAAGGAAGAAATACTCCAAACATATTTACAAGACGACATGTAAACTCACATAAGGATTGACATTTCCAGCCTGTGTTGTGTTATAGCTTAGTTTTTCTTTTTTCTCTGTGACACTATGTCTTAGATTTGTTTTTGAATAGTAACCGCTTAACTTAGACTAGCTCAGTTTTCTTTTTCTCTCAGTCATATTTTGTCTTAGCCTTGTTTTAAATTGTAATCGCTCTTGTCTTGTTTTCTCTTTTTTCTCCTTTGAATTCTTGGATGGAATATGGGTGGGCAATATAAGCTGCGGCTTCAGCCATCACCCATTTCGGATAACTCACGTGGAATTGTATAGTAGAAGGAGTCTTTGTCTAATTTGACCTTGTTGTTCCACCTAGCTGCAATGCTCCGTACTGTGGGTGTTTATATATTTACATATTTATTCCATCTAGCTACAATGCTCTGCACTGTGTGTTCATATATTCATATATTTATTCCATCCAGCTACAATGCTCTGCACTGTGTGTCTGTGTGTGTGTGTATATATATATATTTTATAGTAATACGTACATATGTATATTAGCTGCTCTTGCTTGCTTGTTTTTTTTTTTTTTTCTTGCCTTCTGATTGTTGCTCTGAGTGTTGCTATCCCTGTGCTGTTGCAATCCTGGAATTTCCCCGTTGTGGGACTAATAAAGGCTTATCTTATCTTATTATACAGTTTCTTTTAACCTGTAATGTACTATCCGAAATAAATAAATTCATTCATTCATTCATGTGCCCCCATGATTGTTCCCCCACCTTAAGGGCAGATTCCAGATGACTACAAACAAACACAAAACCCTCCCAAGTCGGATGGAGGGGGAAAAAAGGCCAGGCGGCCAAAACAAACACCCTTCCCAAACAAAGTCCAGACAAAAGCACAGTCTGTGGGGGCAACCCAAAGTCCAAGACCCAAAAACAAAATAAGGTCGGTTGGGTGGTCTCCCAAAGTCTTTGGACCACCGGACCAGAGAACAAGACGGGTTAGGGGGCCTATCCACCTCCATGGGACTCTAAACTGGAGTACATGATGGGTCTGGTGGCCTTCCAAAGTCCAACAGCCACACAGAGTGCTAACACAGAGTGTCAGGCTCTACCAAAGACTGTGGGCCACCAGACGGGAAGACACACAAGCCTTTAACTCTGGGAAAAACAATACAGGATCTCTTTGCTCAGAAGAAAACAATATAGAGGTTTTGACCCCACAAGATAACAGAAACTTCTCACTCAAAAGAAAACATGGGGGTTGTAAACTCAGGAGATGACATGGAAATTCTGTACTCAGGAGAGGATGACGACATAGAAACTTTGACCACAGGAGATAATGACATAGACACTACAACCTCTGGAGATTACCTCATGGAAATTTCACCCTCAGGAGATGGCAACAAAGAACTATTACACTCTAGAGATGGTAACAAAGAACCTTTACACTCAGGGGTTGACTCGGGAGCATTAAACTCAGATGGCAACATGGGAATCCCAAACTCTGGAGATGGCAACCTGGAACCTCCAGACTCAGGTAGCGACCACCTGGAAACTTTACACCCGGGGGGTGATGATAACAAGGAACCCTTGCACTCAGGAGATGTCAATATGGAACCATCAGCCCCCAGAGGTGATAACATGGGTCCTTTAAACTCAGAGGGTGATAACATGGACACCTTAAACTCAGAGGATGATAACATGAAACCTGTATCTTCAGGGGGTAGCAACATAAAACCCTTAAACTCAGGGAGTGAAAATATAGCACCCTTAAACTTAGAAGATAACATTGGAGCCCGTTGTTCAAAAGAGAACAACATGGGGGTTTTAACTCTTTAGCTGTCCCAGTCGCCGTATGGCGACTGCGATGGTTAAAGGGTGGTCAAGGCCTCTAGTGGTCAAGAGTGGTAAAAAATTTTTGTCAATAAAACAGTTCAGATTTCCAAGGCTATAACTTGAAAGTTGCAAGAGATAATGGCTTACTGTCAATTAGAAAGATGTAGACTATGATCCAAAGTTTCAGATAGGAATAAATTTACACATCTAATTTGCATAATGTCAAGGCAGCTATATAAATTACATAACTCAGTCAAAAGTGGACTTTGGACACATTTACACAAAGAATGGTTCGGGTTTTTTGCACCGTTTTGTCTACAGGGGTATGTTTTTATCTAATCTTCAAAGTATATGAGCCAGAAAATCAATAAAATGTAAAAAAAAACAAAAACATATATTCGTCTCTTACCTGTGGCGGGGGCGGGGGGGGGGGGGGCTCGCTCGCTCACGTGACCGGTCCATTTTCACCCACCGTGGCTATTTTTCCAGTATGATGCTATTTCTCTGAGTTTCCGTGACGATGACGGGTGCAGCCATCTTGGAGTTGTGAGCTCAGTTGTCACCCATCGTGGTCGTTGTTTTGCATTTGGTCGGTCATTTATGTTCTCTATCACATCTACAAACTCTTGATTATCCCATGTGAAGTTCGTTTGTATTACACGGCTATTTTTCCAGTATGATGCAGTTTCTGTCAGGATCGCCGCCGCCATGACCATCGTGGTGGCAGCCACATTGGTGTTGTGAGCTCAAAGCGGAAAAAGGAAGAAGAATAATGAGGATTTCTTCTTCTTTGCTGTATTCCATGTCAGCCATGATTCCTCCGACACATGTCTGCCACCTTTTGAACTGTCAGATCAGTACAGATCAGTACAAATTCTCAATATAGCCAGGGGACGTCAATGAGTTGACAGGTGCAGTTGCTGCGCTGTGCCACTGGGGGCGTGCGACCCGTCCATGAAATGTGGACAGTTACAGGGTTAAACTCAGAAGGTAACATTGGGGCTCCTCGTTCTGGAGACCACAAATGAGCTTTTTGCTCTGGGGACACCAACATAGGAGTCTTTAGCTTTGGGGATACCAATACAGGAGCTCCTAACCCCTGAGACCCCAACATAGAAAGTCTTAGCTCTAAAGACACCAATGTAGGAGCTTTCTGCTCAAGGGTCAATAACACAGGAGTCTCTAGCTCAAAAATGGATGACTGAGGAATGCAGACCCCAGGATGAGACAACTGGGGAGCGCCGACCCCAGGACGAGACAACTGGAGAGCACTGAACTTGGGATGAGATGACTGGGGAGCACTGATCTCTTCATCAGATGACTGAAGTGTGCTGTTCTCATGTACAGATGGTTTCAGCATGCTGATTCTTGAATGAGGCAGCTGGGGCGCGCTGACCTCAAGCTGAGATGGCAGGCATCTGACCCAGATACCCATGAATCCTCCCCGACGCCGCCCCCTCGGACAAGGAGGAAGAGGTCCAGGTTGAAGCAGCCATCATATCAATACAGTCAGCAGAAGAGCCTAGTGGGGAGGGCTTAGAAGCAGATGGACGCTGCAACTGGGTCTCCTCACCAGGAGCAAGACAAGACCTCTCTAATGCAGATATTAAGAACATAAAGAAGGGGACTTGCCTTAACTCCTGCTCTTCCACTGGCGAGGACCCCCGTGACTCTGCAGCTGGAGAGGCAATGACCATCACAGGAGATCCTGAAGAAACGGCAGGTGGGGCAGTCACTACCGGGGCATGCACGTAAGGAGAAATAGTCTCTGCAGAGGCGTGCATGTGAGGCAGAACAGTCACTGCTGGGACATGCAAATCGGGGTCAATTGGAGCTGTGGCATGCACCTTGGATGGAGAAGGAAAAACACAGGTGGGTGACATACCAATATCAGGAAAAAATGGAAGCAGAAGCAGGGGGCGGAGCCTCAGCAGTAATTGTGACTGCCACTGTGAACCCCCTTCTAGTAGCAGGCAAGACTCTCCCCCCAATAGGTGTGATAGAAGGAAAAGGTAGTTGCCTGGCCTGCTCTGTCACTTCAGAGGCCAGCCTTGGCGATCGCATGAGGAAAAAGTTGTGGGCGGGGGCACCAATGTTTAAAGTGGTGGAGCCGGCACTGCAGGCATGATAACAGGCAAAGCAGCTGCGGTGGAAACCTCAGGTGAAGCTGCATGCTTATTCTCAGGCTGAGCAGCAGGCTTAATGACAGGTGAAGGTGGTGTGTGTGTCATGGAGAGAGCTGGAACAGGAGCGAAACATGGAGACATGTGTAAAAGAGCCAAAGAGCGTCTCACAGGTGGCACAGGGTCCTGTAATGCCGAAATCAGGGGATGCTCTGTCGTTAGCACAGGTTTCGTTGTTAATAGGAATCCCTCCTCTTGCTCAAGACGTGACAGCGGGGCTGGCAAGTGGCGCAGAGATGAGGATGATGTCGGAGTCAGGGGACGCCGTCTTGTCGGCACAGACTCCCTCTCAACCAGGGTGCTCTCCTCTAACCCGTGAAGAGGCTGCGGAGCTGGGAAGGGGAACACTTTTGCAGGAGTGAAAAGTGCCAGGGGATACTTATTCGTCGGCACAGGCTTCGGTGTTGATGGTTTGGAAGATGGACCCAGGGATTGTTTTATCATCGGCGCAGGCTCGCACTTGGGGGCTGAGCTTCCCCCCTGTTATGGAGAAAGCATTGGAACTGAAACACCAAGTCAAGGAGACTGTTTGTCTACGCCGCAGGCCGGGAATCTCCTGAAGTGTCTCCTCCACTATTTCCAGGTACGCCTGAGCCTCCACCACTGTACGGGAGGAAAGGGCCTCAGACCAGCTGTCTATGATCAGTTCATTCATTCATTCTTCTTCCGCTTAATCCTTTTCGGGTCGCGGGGGGGGGGGGGGGGGGGCTGGAGCCTATCGCAGCATCTTTGGGCGAGAGGCAGGGTCCACCCTGGACAGATCTCCAGTCCATCGCAGGGCCAACACAGAGAGACAGACAACCATTCACTCTCACAGTCAGACCTAAGGACAATTTAGAATCCCCAGTTTGAGGCCAATTAACCTAACTTGCATGTTTTTGGCATGTGGGAGGAAACCGGAGAAATCCCGGAGTAAACCCACGCAGACACGGGGAGAACATGCAAACTCCACACAGATCACTGTTGATTGGGGGCTGGGATCGAACCCAGGATCCCCCGACCAAGGGTGAGTTGCTGTGCTGCCGCAGTGATGATCAGTTCAACCCCCAAATATTCCTCCTCATCCAGCCCAAAAGCCACGGAGTCCATGCCCACAGAGTCCGTGTTTGCTCGCACCCTGCTCCTACCAGACCCGTCCGCTGGGTCCATAACTGATGGCGAGCTCATCTCACTGGGTCCTTTTCTGGTCGTGTCATACTGTCATGTTCCGCTGCTGTGAAGGCAGCAAGGACGGCCCCAAATGCAGAGATGAGATTCAGCAGGGTTTATTAACAAAAGGCACAGCTTTAGGCTGGATAAACACTGATAGACTTACAGAGTAACACAAACCGGACAAAATGCAGGAGAGGAGGAGAGGAACACAACTGGGGCTTTACGACATGACGGTGAGCAGAAAACAGGGTGGAACATATATACACAGAACACTAATGACAACCGGCTGGGATTAATGAAGAGAGGAGGAGAGGGCGAGAAACACAGTCAGGTGCAGCCGTGAGGAATTAACACAAAACCAATAATGATGAGCAGAATAAACAGAGTGCTGTCGTGCAGAGTAACATAAGATGACATGCATAATGAGGGTGATCATGAAACACAGAGTAAGCCGAAAACTAAAGGTGAGAGTAAAATGACCACACTGCCATCTGGAGAGAAACATAAAGAGTGGGGCATGCTGCAAACATGTGCCCCCATGATATTAGTTCACAGTTCAAATATGCTAAAATATGGTAAGTGATGCTCATTTAAAATGAAAAAGTCACAAATTTGCAAGGCAAAAAGTTAGAAATTCATAAGAGAAAAAAACAAATTGTTTCATACAAGGAAAACGGAATAAATTTACAAGAATAGTTACAAATTTACATGAACACATCCTCAGTATTAATGCTGGCTAGTTTACTGTCATATGAATCATTTTTTGCTCTTGTACAGAGCACAGTGTGGTTTACAATATCTTAATAATACAGTATTTTTTCTTTTAAATTTGCCACTTTTGTGCTAATTTTTTAAACCTTTTTCCACACAAGCTGTTTTCTAATGAACTGCCTCATGCATTTTTTCCAGGTCCTCCGTTGGTCTTATAGAGGACTGTGACCATGGAGTGTCACCACTGTATGACTTACTGTATGTGTGATTGTGTTGTATTTGTAATGTGGTAAATGTTATTATGATTGTTTGTATAGTGCACACATTATTCTGGGATCTGTCTTTGTCTAATTTGAATGCCCTTGGGAGATAATTATGGTTAAGTATTTTGGTAAAATAATGGCTAATGATTTATTTCACATACCTTTGCCAGCGTGCTTCCTGTGGGTGTCCGGGCAAAAGACTCCGTTAGGGGTTGGGGGCCTTTTATAGGACACCAGCAGGAAGGAAGCATGTATGGTAAGTTAGAGGGGGGGTTTAGCTTTTGTAAATAGAGGTTTGAACTATTTATTGAATTATTTATGTTGTTATTTATTATATGTTATTTATATTTATATTGTATATAGTTGGGGAAGTATTTATGTATTTTTAGAGATTAGTGGGTATGTGTAAACAATGGAAAAGTTTATTGTTTTACCTGGGGTTATGGTAGGGGCTAATCAGCCCTAATTATCTCCAGTACTATATAACAGGTGTTGGGTTTAGAGTAGTTGTTGCAGAGTTGATCTTCAGTCTTGCAGTCGAGAGTTTCGCTGTAACTGTTGTGGATTGTTGATGAAGAATCGTGTCGGATGTCTGGAATTATTTACATGTAAGATTACTGAAATAAAATTAGAAAATTGGAATTGAAGTTTGGCTGCGTCCTCGCCACTTCCTGACAGGGACAATCTTCTAAGCTCCTGGTTTAGCTGTTCAGCACAATTCAGAATGCCAGCGGTGGTCCGTCCAGGCTGTGCTGCATATTTTAACGAAGTGAATTTTTTGTCAGTTTGGCAGAATAGGTGCAGTATGTTTTTTTTTCACGGCTGGAGATTATGAAGAACAACTTCCAACAAGAGTAAATAAAACTAATCTAATGTAAGGCCTCATCTCTGTCAGGACTATCGACACATCTCTCTTCTTTCTTCCTCTTTCTCCCATCCACACGGTTTCATCAAAAGTGCCTCAGAGATATCAGTGAGTTTCCTGAAGAGCAGATAAAGTGAAGACAGTAATGTGATAGAGGACAGCGATAAGGTCTCCCTCATCCTCCGTCTCTATGTTAATAATCACAGCGTTTGTCCTGTAGGATGGAAGCCTGTGTGTGATACTCGTGTCAGCTTCTGCTTCATGTCGCCGCATTTTTCCTTCTTTCAGGGAGAGATTGTTATCAACAGAGAGCTGCTGTCATGGGCATTATTAAGCTTCAGTCAGCTCTGATGTTTCTTCATTAACACCGACGAACAAGTGGGAGAGGCACAAAATGACACCTTCATAATCCACCAGCACAGTTTCACCTTTCTACTCACGCTCCCTAAAGCAGGGAGAGAAACAAGAGGAAGATTTGCAAAAGAAAAACTCACATTTACGATCAGGAGGGCAGACGGCAAGTAGGAAAATACACTTTACATACACTCAGTATTAGGAAAGGTCTTACAGACCAGATCCAATCCTTGTGTATAAGATTTATTATTTAGAAGCTGTCATGTCTTTTCTGGTGTCAGCAGGAATCTTTTTTACCAGAAATGGTCCAGCTCCAGGTGACTGACTTTTAAAACGGATCAAAATGTTTTTAAAGGATCCACTACTCACCAAGTTTAAAGAGCACATACGTACCACAGAGGAGAGAGGCAGAACGGATGGGCGTGAAGACCTGATGGAGCAGATCACAGTGTAAACTCTGGGGATTATATGGGCTCAGCTTAGGGTCAGAAGGATGCTGAGTTGGAGCTGCCAGGCAGGAGGAGGAGAGAAAGACCACAGAGAAGACTAATGGATGTAGTGAAGGAGGACATGGAGAGGGCTGGTGCTACACAGGATGGTGGGATGGAGGCAGATGATCCACTGTGGAGACCTAAAAAAGATTCTGAACTTGCAAATTAATATTCGTAAATTATTCAGATGTTTGTAGCAGTGAGAGATAAAGGGTATACTTTATGTCATCATTAAACTTAACCTTTTGACAACTCTAATGCGATCCAAACCATAAAAGCAATATTATTTCATGAATAGCCTTGCATGGCAGCGGCCCTCTGATTCTGCACTTGGGGTGTGTGTGATTAACACAGTAGATAGGTAAAACACAATCTCGTTCTACTGTACATGATTGGTTGTACAGTTGAATGACAATAAAGGTGATTTAATTTAATTTATCGAATAGCGGATATTGGGTTTGTTGTAGACAACTTTATATTATGAGGAGCATGAACAAACTAGAAAAGCACTCAGAGAGCACAGACCTCCGCCAAGCGCCACAGTTCCCCCCATACAGTGTTTGTGTGTACGTTTTCAGATTCCTTGACCATGAAAACATATGACTAGCAATTGGATTCACAATGATAGGATTAGTGGTTCAGTAGTTATTGACAAAAATGTCATTTTCTGTAATGGCGGTTTTCTTCTGGACGGTGATCCAGATCACCACCAAAATCTAATCATCTGTAGGATACCCCATTTCTGACAATCTGTGAAAATTTCATGAAAATCCATCCATAACTTTTTGAGTTATCTTGCAAACAAACAGACAGACAGACAGACAAACCAACGCCGATGAAAGCATAACCTCCTTGGCGGAGGTAATAAAATGGAATGATATTAAATTCTCAAGTGTGACACAAACAAAACTTGCAACTTAACACAAATGTCTATCACAGCACACAGTAGTGACGGCCGACAGATCGGGCTTCGTCTTTATAGTTTGTTGTTTTTTCCTACAGAACTAAGTTTTGCAGAACCAACACTGTCTCTACCTTTCAATTCCAGGGCTCAGCAGTTTCTCAGCCTGGTGACCTAAGGCCTGAGGTTGTCTATAAAGCGGTTAAAGATCCTTCTGTTTGAAGAATTGTGTTACCGACACATTTCGGCTCCGAGAAAGTTAGGTTTAATGTTTATTTGAAAGGGACATTAGTAGTACAAATGTAAGTATGCCATATTTAGCAATCTGGTTGTGTATAAAGAATAAACTACATCAAACCATATGCAGTGTAAAATGTCTCTGTACAACTAAACATTTTTTCTGTGTTGTCATTCAAATACTTGTTTCATTTTTTTTCAAAACGAATGAATGTTTTAACCAAATTAATTATTAATTATTTATTATTAATTATTTATCCGACTTCCACACACTCCACCCTGTAGTTTCATTGGTTGGTGGTAGGGATCCGCCTGGAGACTGTTGTAGGGGAGGACTCTCCCTCTCTGTTCACTGGATAGAACGACCCTGCATTTGCTGTGTAGATGGGTGGGTTCTTATACCACATTTTTCTAATGTAGATGGTAAAATGGTATGATCTAATGCGTCAAATGTTTTTTTAAAAGTCAATAAATACTCTTTAGCTCGCTACCCTTTCATATATTTTTTATGTATTTATAATAATTAAACCAATATTTTCAGAATTCAGTTTGTGTTTTTCTCGGAGCCAAAATTCAATTCAATTCAATTCAACTTTATTTATATAGCGCCATTTCACAACAACAGTCATCTCATAGCACTTTTAACTGTAGGGGAAACACCCACAATTGCAGAAAGACCCCAGCAATCAGGCGATCCCCTGTGAGCAAGCGCTTGGTGACGGTGGAGAGGAAAAACTCCCTTTTAACAGGAAGAAACCTCCAGCAGAACCAGGCTCAGGGAGGGGCAGTCATCTGCTGCGACTGGCTGGGGGGTGAGGGGATAGAGAAGATGAAAAGAACAGACATGTAGAGAGCAAACAGCACGATGGGGACTCAATCTATGGGAGAGAACAAACAGATGTTGATGACCAGCAAAAAAAAAAAAAAAAAAAAAATTGAGAATGAAGAAAGGAGTGAGGCCCAGTGCATTATTGGAGGTCCCCCGGCTGACTAAACCTATTAGCAGCATAACTAAGGGAGGGTTCAGAAACACATGATCCCTCCCTATTTGTAGGCTACATCAAAAAGGAAGGTTTTAACCCTGTTCTTAAAAACAGAGATAGAGTCTGACTCCCGGATCCAGATTGGCAGCTGGTTCCACAAGAGAGGAGCTTGATAACTGAAGGCTCTGCCTCCCATTGTACTTTTGGAGGTTCTAGGTATTACAAGTAATCTAGCATTTTGGGAGCATAGTGCTCTGTTAGGATAATACGGTAGTATCAGATCTTTTAAACAAAAAGGGGCCTGATTGTTTAGAGCTTTGAAAGTGAGAAGAAGGATTTTAAACTTAATTCTAAACTCTATGGGAAGCCAATGAAGGGAGGCCAGAACCGGAGAGATATGATCTGTCTCTCTAGTACCTGTTAAAACTCTTGCTGCAGCAGTTTGGATCAGCTGAAGACTTTTTAAAGATGTTTTAGGACAACCTGATAATAAAGAATTACAATAATCTAATCTAGAGCTAACAAAAGCGTGGATCAGTTTCTCAGCATCACTCTGAGACAAGATGCTCCTAATCTTGGCAATATTACGCAAACGATAGAAGGCAGTCTCAGAAACAAATTTAATATGTGAATTGAAAAACAGATCTTGATCAAAAATAACTCCAAGGTTCCTCACAGAGCTATTAAGAGAAAGAGTAACTGCATCCAAACTAAAAAAAAAAAAAAATGTGTCGGTAACACAATTCTTCAAGCCGAAGGATCTTTAACTGTTTTATAGACAACCTCAGGGTTTAGGTCACCAGTCTGAGAAATTGTTGAGCCCTGGTATTTAAAGGTAGAGACAACGTTGGTTATGCAATATTTATTTCTGTAGGAAAAAACAAACTGTAAAGACGATGCCCGATTTATCAAGTGTCACTACTGTCTATCACTACTGCGTGCTGTGATATACATTTGTGTTAAGTTGCAAGTTTTGCTTTGTTTCACACTTGAGAATTTAATATCATTCCATTTTATTTGTTCATGCTCCTCATAGTATAAAGAATAAGAAAAAATAAGAAAAACATACAACAAAAATTGTTTATTTATTGGATTGTACAGCTGTGTAGGTATAACAGAATATTCTGTGGAAAATATAAAATGGCTATATATGAGGGGGGAATGTCACCACAAATTAAACCGACCTTTTTCAAAAAAGTAATAAACGGTTGAAGCAATCATACTGAAGCAGGTTTATGTGAATATAACAATATAATATACTATAATAATAACTACTGGTTTCAAAGTCAGAGTTTGTATCAACACCATACAAATATATAATTTGTTAACACAAAGATAAAAAAAAATACCCTTGTGCAGAGAAGTAAAATAAGATAAGCCTTTATTAGTCCCACAATGGGGAAATTCCAGGATTGCAACAGCACAGGGATAGCAACACTCAGAGCAACAATCAGAAGGCAAGAAAAAAACAAGAGCAGCAAGTATACATATGTAAATATATATATATATATATATATATATATATATATATATATATATATATATATATATATATATATATATATATATATATATATATATACTATATACACTACCGTTCAAAAGTTTGGGGTCACCCAGACAATTATTTTGTGTTTTCCATGAAAAGTCACACTTATTTACCACCATGAGTTGTAAAATGAATAGAAAATATAGTCAAGACATTGACAAGGTTAGAAATAATGATTTGTATTTGAAATAATAATTTTTTCCTTCAAACTTTGCTTTCGTCAAAGAATCCAACATTTGCAGCAATTACAGCATTGCAGACCTAACATGATTGTACAAGGGTTTTCTAATCATCCATTAGCCTTCTGATGCAATGAGCAAACACATTGTACCATTAGAACACTGGAGTGATAGTTGCTGGAAATGGGCCTCTATACACCTATGTAGATATTGCACCAAAAACCAGACATTTGCAGCTAGAATAGTCATTTACCACATTAGCAATGTATAGAGTGTATTTCTGATTAGTTTAAAGTTATCTTCATTGAAAAAAAGTGCTTTTCTTTCAGAAATAAGGAAATTTCTAAGTGACCCCAAACTTTTGAACGGTAGTGTATATATATATATATATATAAGATAAGATAAGATAAGCCTTTATTAGTCCCACAACGGGGAAATTCCAGGATTGCAACAGCACAGGGATAGCAACACTCAGAGCAACAATCAGAAGGCAAGAAAAAAAAAAAAAACAAAAAAAAAAAAAAACAAGCAAGCAAGAGCAGCTAATATACATATGTACATATTACTATAAGATATATATATATACACACAGACACACAGTGCAGAGCATTGTAGCTGGATGGAATAACTATATGAATATATGAACACACAGTGCAGAGTATTGTAGCTAGATGGAATAAATATGTAAATATATAAACACCCACAGTACGGAGCAATGTAGCTAGATGGAATAATATGTAGATATATAAAAACACAGTGCGGAGCATTGTAGCTAGATGGAATAAATATGTAAATATATAAACACACACAGTGCAGAGCATTGTTGCTAGATGGGATGAAACAGCATAACCGACTACTTAGTTATCCTACATGGTATGATTATGTGCCCATACATATTCTCACCCTCCATAGCGACCAGTATGTTCCTAGTTGTATGCCGGAGAGGACCATTGTGTAAGTCTATTGCATCATCCCCCCATCTATATATATATATATATATAGACAGTGCGGAGCATTGTAGCTAGATGGGATAGATATATAAACATATAAACACAGTGCGGGGCATTGTAGCTGGAGGGAATGAACAGCACAACCGTCTACTTAGTTATCCTACATGGTATGATTATGTACCCATACATATTCTCACCCTCCATAGCGACCGGTATTTTCCTAGTTGTATACCGGAGGGGACCATTGTGTAAGTCTATTGCGTCTTTTGCATTCAAAACTATTAGGCTGTCACGTCTTTTTGCTATCTCTGCGAGCAGCCCTGCTTAGGTTGTACAGTCTGACAGCCGTAGGTAGGAAGGACCTGCGAAACCTCTCGGTTGTGCACCTAGGATGATGTAGTCTGCTGCTAAATGAGCTCCTCAGTGCATTCAGTGTGTCCTGCATAGGGTGGAACTTGGACTCCAGCAGAGATGACAGTTTAGCCACCATCCTTCTCTCTCCTATCTCCTCCACTGGGTCAAGGCGCTGCCCCAGGACAGAGCTAGCTTTCTTGATCAACTTGTTCAGTCTCTTCCTATCGGCTGCTGTAATGCCACTGCCCCAGCAGACCACTCCAAAAGTGATGGCTGATGCCACCACCGTGTCATAGAATGTCTTCAGCAGCGCCCCTTGTACACCAAAAGACCTGAGTCTCCTCAGTAGGAACAGCCTGCGCTGTCCCTTCTTGTGGAGTGCGTCAGTATTGTGTGACCAGTCTAGTTTATTGTTCAGATGAACACCCAGGTACTTGTAGGATGTCACCGTCTCAATGTCTGTTCCCTGGATGTTTACTGGTGCTGTGAGGGGGTGTCCTTGCCTGCGGCAGTCCACCACCAGCTCCTTAGTTTTCCTCGCGTTGATCTGGAGGCAGTTCCGATGGCACCAGTCCACAAAGTCCTGGATAAGTCCTCTGTACTCAGCTTCATCTCCGTTGGAGATGAGGCCAACGATCGCAGAGTCGTCAGAGAACTTCTGTAGATGGTAGTGTGTTGTGTTATGTGAAGTATAAAGGGTGAACAGGAACGGAGCCAAAATCGTTCCCTGGGGGGCGCCCATGCTACCGATGATCGTGTCGGACACACAGTCCCGGGTTCTCACAAACTGTGGCCGGTTCGTGAGGTAGTCCAGGATCCATGATGACAGGTGCTGGTCCACCCCTGCACACAGCAGCTTGTCCTTCAGGATCATCGGTTGGATGGTGTTGAAAGCACTGGAGAAGTCAAAGAACATGATCCTCACTGCTTTCCCGGGCTTCTCCAGGTGGGACAGGGAACGGTGAATGAGGAAGATCACTACATCCTCCACCCCAATGCCATGCTGGTAGGCGAACTGGAGTGGATCCATCGCTGGTCCCACCAGGGGGTGGAGGTGAGCAAGGAGCAGTCTCTCCAGGGTCTTCATCATGTGAGACGTCAGGGCCACTGGTCTGTAGCTGTTCAGATCTTTGGGGTGGGAAGTCTTTGGTACAGGTACCACACAAGATGTTTTCCACAACTGTGGTACCCTCCCCAGCTTCAGGCTCAGGTTGAAGATGTGCTCCACAATCCCACACAGCTGGTCTGCACAGGACTTGAGGAGCTTTGCGCTGATGCCGTCCGGTCCCGAGGCCTTCCTCACCTTGATCTTCCTCAGCTCCGTCCTCACCTGGGTCTTAGTGAGGGTCATATTGGGGGGCTGTGTGTTGGGAGTGGGGGAGTGATGGTGGAGTGGGGTGTGGGCAGCAGGACTCGATGTCTTCAAAGGTAGCAGTGGTTATTGTGCAGTCAGGGGGGGAGGGCGGTTGGTCAAACCTATTAAAAAGCAGGTTCAGATTGTTCGCCCACTCCCTGCCCCCTGTGGCCTGGGGGGAGGTATTCTGGAGCCCAGAGATGGTTTTAAGGTTTCTCCAGACCCCACTGATGTCGCTCTGTTGCAGCTTGTCCTCCATCTTCTTCCTGAAGCTGTCCTTGCCTTCTCTGATCTTCCTCCTCAGCTCCCTCTTTACGGACTTCAGCGTCTCCCTGTTCCCTGACCTGAAGATCCTCTTCTTCTCTCTCAGAAGTGTTTTAATCTCAGGGTTGATCCAGGGTTTGTTGTTCGAGCAACCCCGTATGGTCTTGGTGGGAACGGTGTTGTCCACACAGAAGCTGATGTAGTCCGTGATGGTGTGAGTGAGGCCATCGATGTCCTCACCATGTGGATCGCAGAGCTGCTCCCAGGCAGTGGTTTCAAAACAGTCCTTTAGAGCGTCCATTGCCTCCTCAGACCATAACTTCACTGTGCACATGACTGGAGGTTGTCTGTGCACTAGGGGTTTGTACACTGGCCGGAGATGAACCAAGTTGTGATCCGATCTCCCGAGTGGGGGGAGTGGAGATGAGGTGTACGCGTCCTTAGTGTTTGCGTAGAATAAGTCCAGTGTTTTATTGTCTCTAGTGTGGCATGTGACATACTGGGTGAACGTGGGTAGAATGGGAGACAGTGAAACATGGTTGAAGTCACCTGAGATGAGGAGAAGAGCATCTGGGTGTTCTGTCTGCAGCCTGCCAGTTACTAAGTGGATGACGTCACATGCTGTCCCAGCGTTCGCCGTCGGATTTGCATAAATAACAATGCAGATCACGTGTGAGTATTCCCTCGGGAGATATGTAGGCCGCATGCTAACAGCTAGCAACTCAATGTCTTTGTTGCAGTGTTGTTGTTTAACTGTGATATGTCCCGGTCAGCACCAGTTGTTATTGACATACATTATCACTCCACCACCCCTTGCCTTCCCACTGTCTGGTGTTTGGTCTGCTCGTATTGCGTGGAAACCCTCCAGTTCAATGTTAGCATCTGCTGCTAGTTCAGTTAGCCACGTCTCTGTGAATACCATAAGGCAGCACTCCCGGTATATGCTCTCGTAGCGGGAGATAGCCGCTAGCTCATCTGTTTTTCCAAGTATCAATCATACATTCCCATAACAACGGATGGGAGGGTGGGTCTGTACCTTATATTGTCTATTGTATATTGGTCTTTGTGACTAGAAAAGCGCTATATAAGTGCAGGTTAGTTAGTTAGTTAGTATATTCCTTGCCCGCCGTCTTGCCCCAGCTCGACAACCACGCCATTTCCGTCTTATCTCTCCCGGTATGTCGAGTTTTTTCGTTAGCGTCATGGGCCGGTTAAGTGCTAACAGCTGGTCTCTATTATACTGCCTCCTGCACGAAACAGTGGCTCCGTCCACTGGCTCAGGAGACATTTGGGCGATCTACGTGTTTGGATGGAATAAAGGTGACGCTGGATCAGAGAGATTGGTAACAGAGCCAGATAGTAAATAGAATAGGCAGAAATTGATCCGCTGTTGCAAAAGGCAGCCTACTCGTGTGGCGCCGGAAGAGCGCATATATAAAAGCATATATAATTGACATTCTATCCCCACACTAGCTTCCTGCATTAATCCCATAGGACAATTATAATGGACATTCGATCCCCACACTAATCCCCATGTTATTAGAGATAATCTCCAATTAATTACATAGGTCAGGTCGGCGGCAGATCAGGTCAAAAGGTCACCAGACACCAAATTTTGACATAAAGTATACCCTTTATCTCTGTAGTGGTGTCACTTTTAATAGTGGTTAATTGTATTTAGATGATAGGGCAGCTGGCTTCTTCTGAATCACATCGCACTAAGTGTTTTAGTGTGTTTAATCATACTTCAACTGCAGAGTGCGATTAATCACATCATTGTGAATAACTCGATCCAGCTGTCTCATCTATGTGCTGCCTATGGCAAAAAATGTGATTAATCACAATTACACGATTAAGTCACGGCACAGTTAATCACGATTAAAGTGTCACCTCTAGTTTGTAGTCATAACTCGAGCTTCATCACGTTATAAATGGATCTGTGTGTAAAATTAACATTTGTGTAGAAGAGAAGCTGTGAAGGTCCAAAGATGCTGACAGTTGCAGTGCTTTTGTGAATATCTCTTTATAGATCTTCTTCTTCTAATGTTTAAATATTTCCAGAACTCCTGGGAAAAAAAAAACAATGGAATCAATGAAATGAGGCAGATTGGCTCGAGGTACTGTATATTATCAGCTGTGGATGAATAAATCAGGTTGGATCACAGACGTCTAGTGAAGTGAATAGATTATATAGAAAACTCCCCAAAAAAGACCGACCACCATCAGTCAGCGAAGCTTATGCTGGAAGTCTGGTCTGCTGGGTTTCCAGGTCCTCAGTGCATCGCAGCAGTAGGAGGTTGTGCCTGGAGATCTTGTTGGGCCAGAAGATGCGTCAGATTCTCTTAAGGCTTGTTGTGTGAAATGCTGATAGTTTTTAGTCGTGTGCCAGCACTCATATTAAAGGGTTGACAGAACACAGCTCGTGTACAGTTGGGGTTTGGAGCTCAGGGTGATCTCCAAATTTTGTTCAGTGTTGTCCTTTAGGGCTGTGCGATTTGACCAGAATGTCATATCCTGATATAAGTGATCTGATATAAGTGACCTGATATAAGACTTCCTGTTTTGCTGTCTGCCTGTGTGGTTTGCTCTCCAGCTCTCGAGCCACTAGCTATGGCTACTAGCTCTCTTTCCTCTCCTCCTCTGGTGTGCTCTCTCTGTCAGATGTTTAGCTACACCTCTGCCTCTTTTAGTGATAACGGTAAATGTAATAAATGTTGTCTTTTTGAGGCGCTCGAGGCGAGGTTGTCTGATTTGGAATCCCGGCTCCGCTGCATTGAAACACCGTCTGCGCCAGTTAATCTCGACGGACGCCCATTAGCTGCAGCGGAGCTAGCTAGCTTAGGTCCCACTGTCAGCGGTTCCCCGGCTCTCCTCAGCAGCGAGGAGACTGGGTGGGTGACGGTGAGAAGGAAGCCTAGTCGCAAAGCCCCGGTTCACCACCAACCTGTTCACGTCTCTAATCGTTTTTCCCCGCTCAGCGACACACCCGCTGAGGAAAAAACTCTGATCATTGGCGACTCTGTAGTCAGAAACGTGAACCTAGAGACTCCAGCGGCCATAGTCACATGTATTCCTGGGGCCAGAGCAGGCGACATCGAGTCAAATTTGAAAATGCTGGCTAAAAGTAACTGTAAATACTCCACAATTGTTATTCACGCCGGCATTAATGACATCCGTCTCCGGCAGTCGGAAGTCACGAAACTTAATATAGAATCGGTGTGTGAGTTTGCAAAAACGATGTCAGCCACTGTAGTATTCTCTGGGCCCCTCCCCAATCTGACCAGTGATGACATGTTTAGCCGCTCGTCATCCTTGAACCGCTGGCTGTCTGTGTGGTGTCCTAAAAATGACGTGGGCTACATTGACAATTGGAGCTCTTTTTGGGGAAAACCTGGTCTTATGAGACGAGACAGCATTCATCCCACTTTGGATGGTGCTTCTCATTTATCTAACAATCTGGCATCTTTTTTATCCAAATTTCCAAAACCATGACTACTCAGAGTTGGGACCAGGAAGCAGAGTCGCAGTCTTACACGCCTCTCTGCAGCTCCTCTTCATCCGCCACCCCTCAGCTTAGCCCCTGTCTTCCCCATCAGAGAATCGTTGTCTGCTCCCTCCAAAGTGAATAAAAATATAATGTATAAGCATCCCAAAGTGATAAAGCAAAACATTGGTAAAACTCAAATTAAACATAAAGCCTCTAAATTGAATGATTTGGCCTCTGTTCCTCCTCATAATTTAAAAATTAAATGTGGTTTATTAAATATTAGGTCTCTAACTCCCAAGTCTCTGTTAGTCCATGATCTGTTAATTGATCATCAGATTGATTTAATTTCCCTTACAGAGACTTGGTTAGGGCAAGAGGATTATGTTGGTTTAAATGAATCAACTCCCTCTGGTTATTTAAACTGTCAAAATCCCAGAAGTTCTGGTCGTGGAGGAGGAGTAGCATCAATTTACCATTCCAAATTACTAGTTAATGTAAAGCAAAAAACATGTTATAATTCCTTTGAGGGCCTGGTCCTCAGTACTTTAGCAATTTCAGGTTAAACCCAATTTTATTTGCCATAGTTTATCGTCCCCCATCAACCTATTCAGAATTTTTATCCGAATTTGCTGATTTCTTAGCTGATTTAGTGCTGAAATCTGATAGAATAATTATAGTAGGGGACTTTAATATACATGTGGATGTAGATAGTGACTGCCTTAATGTGGCTTTTAATTCAATATTAGACTCGATTGGGTTTTCTCAGAAAGTAGGAAATTCTACTCATTACCTCCACCATACATTGGACCTTGTTCTGACATATGGCATAGAAATAGAAAATCTTGTAGTGTCTCCTCATAACCCTGTACTGTCAGACCATTGTCTGTTAACCTTTGATTTTACTATTTCTGACTATTTGGCTCCTAAAGAAAAATATTATCACAGTAGATGCCTCTCAGATGATGCTGTTTCCAAATTTATGCAGATTGTTTCCTCTATGCCATGTGTCAACACAACGGAAATAAGCTATAGACAGCTTGCTCCTTCTGTAATTGATAACATGGTGGATAGTGTTTCAGCTTCTCTGCATCAGGCTCTAGACTTGGTAGCCCCCTTAAAAAAGAAAAAGTCTAATCAGAGATTTTTAACTCCTTGGTTCAACACAGAAACTCGTAGCTTAAAACAGAAGACTCGTCAATTAGAAAGAAAATGGCGCTCTACTAATTTAGATGAAATCTATTTAGCTTGGAGAAATCATCTTTTAATTTATAAAAAATCTCTTAGAAAAGCTAGAACGAGTTATTACTCTGCATTAATAGAAGAGAACAAGAATAATCCCAGGTTTCTTTTCAGTACTGTAGCCAGGTTGACAAAGAGTCAGGACTCTGTCAATCCTAGCATCCCCTTAGAGCTTACTAGTCAGGACTTTATGAACTTTTTCAATAATAAAATTTCATCCATCAGAGATAAAATCAATCAGATTCTTCCCACAGTTAACTTAAATACTGTAACTATTACAACTCCTTCTATTGATGTCTGTCTTGATGAGTTTACTCCAATCGACCTTTGTGAGTTAGACAAAATAGTTTCCTCATCCAAACCTTCAACTTGTCTTTTAGACCCTATTCCTACCAGGTTATTTAAAGAAGTCTTCCCACTTATTGGTAGCTTTATTCTTCATATAATCAATTCTTCATTAACTTTAGGCCATGTACCGCAGGCTTTTAAAACGGCTGTAATTAAACCCTTACTCAAAAAGCCAACGCTAGATCCAGGAGCTTTAGCTAACTATAGACCAATCTCTAATCTCCCTTTCATTTCAAAAATCTTAGAAAGAGTTGTTGCTACGCAATTATTTGACCACCTGCAGGGAAATGGTTTACTTGAAGAGTTTCAATCTGGGTTTAGAATCCATCATAGTACTGAAACAGCCTTAGCGAAGGTCACTAACGACCTCCTCATTGCATCTGATAATGGACTAGTTTCTGTACTTGTCCTTTTAGATCTTAGTGCAGCTTTTGATACTATTGATCATAATATTCTACTTGATAGATTAGAACACTATGTTGGACTTAATGGAACTTCGTTGCAGTGGTTTAGATCTTATTTATCTGATAGGTTCCAGTTTGTTCATGTAAATGATGAGTTTTCTTTTAGCTCAAAGCTTAGTCATGGAGTTCCACAGGGATCTGTGCTACGCCCTACTCTTTTTAGTTTATATATGCTTCCATTAGGCAACATTATTAGAAAGCACTGTATACATTTTCATTGTTATGCAGATGACACACAATTATACCTGTCAATGAAGCCAGATGATACTAATCAATTAGCCAAGTTAGAAGCCTGTCTTAAGGAAATTAATGCTTGGATGACTTGTAATTTCCTGCTATTAAATTCAGATAAGACTGAAGTCATTCTTGTTGGTCCAAAAAATCTTAGAAATTCCTTTCCAAATCAAACTTTCAGTTTGGATGCAGTTACTCTTTCTCTTAATAGCTCTGTGAGGAACCTTGGAGTTATTTTTGATCAGGATTTGTCCTTCAATTCACATATTAAATTTGTTTCTAAGACTGCCTTCTATCATTTGCGTAATATTGCCAAGATTAGGAGCATCTTGTCTCAGAGTGATGCTGAGAAGCTGATCCACGCTTTTGTTAGCTCGAGATTAGATTATTGTAATTCTTTATTATCAGGCTGTCCTAAAACATCTTTAAAAAGTCTTCAGCTGGTCCAAAATGCTGCAGCAAGAGTTTTAACAGGTACTAGAAAGAGAGATCATATCTCTCCGGTTCAGGCCTCCCTTCATTGGCTTCCCATAGAGTTTAGAATTAAGTTTAAAATCCTTCTTCTTACTTACAAAGCTTTAAACAATCAGGCTCCTTTTTATTTAAAAGATCTGATACTACCGTATCATCCTAACAGAGCACTACGCTCCCAAAATGCAGGATTACTTGTAATACCTAGAATCTCCAAAAGTACAATGGGAGGCAGAGCCTTCAGTTATCAAGCTCCTCTCCTGTGGAATCAGCTGCCAATCTGGATTCGGGAGTCAGACTCGATCTCTGTTTTTAAGAAAAGGGCTAAAACCTACCTTTTTGATATAGCCTACAATTAGGGAGGGACCATGTGTTTCTGAACCCTCCCTTAGTTATGCTGCTAATAGGTTTAGTCAGCCGGGGGACCTCCAGTAATGCACTGGGCCTCACTCCTTTCCTCACTCTCTATGAAATATTTTTTTTTTTGCTGGTCATTAACATTTGTTTGTTCTTTCCCATAGATTGAGTCCCCATCGTGCTGTTTGCTCTCTACATGTCTGTTCTTTTCTTCTTCTCTATCCCCTCACCCCCCAGCCAGTCGCAGCAGATGACTGCCCCTCCCTGAGCCTGGTTCTGCTGGAGGTTTCTTCCTGTTAAAAGGGAGTTTTTCCTCTCCACCGTCGCCAAGTGCTTGCTCACAGGGGATCGCCTGATTGCTGGGGTGTTTCTGCAACTGTGGGGGTCCCCCCTACAGTTGATAGTGCTATGAGATGACTGTTGTTGTGAAATGGCGCTATATAAATAAAGTTGAATTGAATTGAATTGAGTTGAATCTTACTATATCCTGATATACCTGTATATTTTCTGTAAATTCTGTAATTTAGATATACTGTAATAACCACATAAAAAGGACTTTCTCTCTTTTTTTTTTACATTTTGAATTACATACTGAAAAAAAGCAGTTGCACAAATTGATCTGTCATTAATTTTATGCACCTCCCCCCCTTAATTTTGCAGGGTTGCTATAAAATTGTATTTTTCATGTGCCTTTGAGACTTGATTCTTATATATTTGAGGGGTTTTTTTTCTAAATCATATATTAATAAAAAATAAACATTTATAAGTTAAATAGTTCCTGAGCCCAGATAGCAGTAACATAAAAAATGTCATTCTGAACATGGAAAATTACCCATGACTGTCATCTACAGCTATAAATTAGCTGTTAGTTTACTTTGGTGCAGCTATCTTTATTAAGCATCATGCCTGAAAAAATATCAATAAATAAAAAGTAATTGAAAGAAATAAATCAATAAAAGTTAAAGTGTGGATCCACATCCTGAAGATGCCATTCTTGACCTGATTTAATCTGTTTACTTCTCTGTAAAAATATTCCAGATTGGTCATGATGTGAAAATCAAAGACACAAAAGGTAATGTAATAAAATGCAATTGATGACTTCAACTTATTCATTATTGCAATATGACTAATTAAAATTATTAAAAATCAAGTAAGTTGCATTAATAGCCAGTTTGCTCCTCTGACACATTTTAATTTATTTATTATTTATGGTGTGTATGTGCTGCTATCACACACTTTTGCAGTTTTAACATAATTTTTTCAGACAAAACTAAGAAACAGCAGTAATCTGAAGCAAATAAACGATGGCCTAATACACTAATAATGTTTCCTGTTAGCAGTGTTGGGAGTAACGCGTTATTGTAACGCCACTACTTTTGCAGCAACATGCTGTGTAACGAAATTACTGTTTAAAAATTCAGTAATGTGTTACAGTTACTGAAATTTGATTAGATACGTTAAGATAAGATAAGATAAGCCTTTATTAGTCCCACAATGGGGAAATTCCAGGATTGCAACAGCACAGGGATAGCAACACTCAGAGCAATAATTTAGAAGATAAGAAAATAAGAGCAGTGAATATACACATGTACTGTACATAAATATATAAATATATATACACAGTGCGGAGCATTATAGCTAGATGGAATAAACGGCATAACTGTCTGTTTAGTTACCCTACATGGTATGAATGTGTACCCATACATATTGTCACCCTCCATAGCGACTGATATTGTCCTAGTTGTATACTGGAGGGGACCATTGTGTAAGTCTGTTGCGTCTTTTGCATACAATACTATTAGGTCGTCACGTTTTTTTTTTTTTGCTATGTCTGTGAGCAGCCCTGCTTAGGTTATACAGTCTGACAGCCGTAGGTAGGAAGGACCTGCAAAACCTCTCGGTTGCGCACCTAGGATGATGTAGTCTGCTGCTAAATGAGCTCCTCAGTGCGTTCAGTGTGTCCTGCATAGGGTGGGACTCAGACTCCAGCAGAGATGACAGTTTAGCCACCGTCCTTCTGTTTCCTATCTCCTCGACTGGGTCAAGGCGTTGCCCCAAGACAGAGCTAGCTTTCTTGATCAGTTTGTTCAGTCTCTTCCTATCGGCTGCTGTAATGCCGTTTCCCCAGCAGACCACTCCAAAAGTGATGGCTGATGCCACCACCGTGTCGTAGAATGTCTTCAGCAGCGCCCCTTGTACACCAAAAGACCTGAGCCTCCTCAGTAGGAACAGCCTGCGCTGTCCCTTCTTATAGAGTGCGTCAGTATTGTGTGACCAGTCTAGTTTATTGTTCAGATAAACACCCAGGTACTTGTAGGATGTCACCGTCTCAATGTCTGTTCCCTGGATGTTTACTGGTGCTGTGAGGAGTTGTCCTTGCCTGCAGCAGTCCACCACCAGCTCCTTAGTTTTCCTCGCGTTGATCTGGAGGCAGTTCCGATGGCACCAGTCCATGAAGTCCTGGATAAGCCCTCTGTACTCAGCTTCATCTCCGTTGGAGATGAGGCCAACGATCACAGAGTCGTTAGAGAACTTCTGTAGATGGCAGTGTGTTGTGTTGTGTGAGAAACAACACAACACAACACACTCACATTACTCGTTTTATTAATATGGATAGATATTTTTAGCGCAAACAGACGATCATACAACTTGCAGTTGCTAGACACCCTCCTCATCAGCTGCCAACTGGGGATGAATGCACAGTTTCTGTGGCTATGGGCAGGACTGCCATCCCCAGCGCCACCAGCGGCCTAAAGCCACTGGAGGTTGTCATGCCAAAGGCAAAAACAAGTAAATAAATAAGCAAATAAATATAAACTGACCCTATCGTAACTGGCGCAGCCATCAGTCTCCTTCGTGGGTCAGTTTCGTGTCCTGCCCTAGTTCCCATCACAACCCGGTGAAGAAATGCCGTGGTGGTGGGAACTTCTCATATCGAGCCCTGATCACCTGTTGTCCGAGTGGTGAGTAGCCCCTACCAGCTCCTACCTCTGTGGTTAAACATGAGTATTTTTTGAGCAAGAAGCTCGCATTTAATGTCCGCAGTTGTGTAAGTAAGTGTGTAAGTTCTCTTACACAAAAGAACAGCTTTTACTAAGGTGAACATTAATTTATCTGTGCTTTCTGTTTTATTCTATCTCATTCATTTACATGCTGTTGTGATATGCAACTATTTCATGGAAGTAAATCCTCTAAATATGCATTTTTAATGGACTGGTCCAGGGGTGTCAGACATATAGCTCGTGGGCCAAAAATGGCCCACCAGGTTGTCCAAAATTTTCTCTGTGAAATCACAGCTTTATTTCTAATAAATTTCTGACTTTCTACTGATTACAATAGTTTATGTAAATCTGAGACATTTTTTCCCTGTAAGATGGGACTTTTTCTCATCAGTTTTCTTTTTCTTCTTTTTTCTGATGAGAACAAGGGGCCCTTGATCTTGTTGTGTGTGCAAGATGATTTAAGTATGCATTTAAAAGTAACATGAAAATTACTTTTCCAAGTAACTTACGTTACTACTTACGTTACTAACTTACGTTACTTTAATCATGCAGTAACTGGTAAGTAACTCAGTTACTTTTGAAAAGAAGTAACTAGTAACTAACTAGTTACTATTTTTTAGTAACTTGCCCAACACTGCCTATTAGTGACAACTTGGCATCATCATTTAGCATTTTCTGTTTTACAATGAGAAGAGTAAGATGGTGTTAGTGTAACTTACCTCCAGTTCATAGTTTTTGATCATGTGACTTCTGGCGGGGTCAAATAAGATCAGTGGCCATATTGGGGGATAATCACAGGAGCAAAACGCAGAAAAAAAATGTGAAAACATCTGAAATTTATTATGAAGGTCTTGATAATGACAGCAGACAGCGGTATGATGACAATTTTGTTTTAATTGACAAGCAGCCCCCCATCTCATTCCAAAGCAAGACTGGTCAAAAGACATGGAGAAGTGAGCTAGCATCACCTATCCAGACATCTTTAACCCTCTGAGTGTGTATGTTGCCGAACTGCGACATAACCCCTAGTGATCAAGAGTGGTAAATATTTTTTGTCAGTAAAATAGTTCAGATTTCCAAGGCTATAACTTGAAAGTTGCAAGAGATAATGGCTTACTGTCAATTAGAAAGATGTAAAATATGATCCAAAGTTTCAGATAGGAATAAATTTACGCATCTAATTTGCATAATGTCACGGCACCTCTTTAAATTCCATAACTCAGTCAAAACTGGACTTTGGACATATTTACACAAAGAATGGTTCAGTCTTCTGACACTGTTTTTTTTTTTTACAGAGGTACCTCACCATCTTATCTTCAAAGTATATGAACAAGAAATCAATACATTTTAAAAAAAATGATATAAGTCACTTACTGTTGGCAAAGTGGGGCTGGCTGGTGTGGTCGCTGCATTTTCACACATCATGGTCCATATTTTGCGGTCTGTCGGTAATTTAAAGTCTGTACCACATCTACAAAGTCTTATGATTACCCCACATAAATTTCGCTTGTATTCCGTGGCTATTTTCTGCGTACAAAGCCGAAAAAGTGATGTGACCATCGTGGACATATTACCTTTCTGGGTTAAAAGGTAAAACAGGAAAAGGAAATGAGGAGTTCTTCTTCTTTGGTGTATTATGTGTCATCCACTGAGTCCTCCAACGGATGTCTGCCACCTTTTGAAACTGGCAAATCAGTACAATCAGTACAAATCCCCAAGGCAGGCGATCATGTCAGTGAGAAGACAGGCGCAGTGCTGCGCTCTGCCACTAGGGGCACGAAAATTCTCACACTCAAAGAGTTAATTTATTATTGTACAGTACCAGTGCTTACACTCTGAAACAACTAAGATCCTACAAAGGTCTAGAAGCTTACAACTGTTTGTAAGTGACTAGGTCTGAGACATGGCAGTGTGTGAAATCAACAACCTTTGTGCGCCTGCAGCCAAGGTAAACAAAACATGATTTTTTTTTTTGGGATGAAAAAGTAGAAAAAATCTGATTGTTCACTTGCAAATATTTTATAAAGCTTTGCAAAAAATACTTAAAGGCTATAAAACTGGGGCCGAAACACCTGTTGTGTTTTTTTTTTAATGTTAAACATGTAAAAATTGAGAAAAACATCAAATTAAAAACCAGAGCAATATAAAAACAGTAAAATATTCTCTTATCATGCATGTTATCAGCCCATAAATTATTCACAGAGCCCTCAACTTAATTTCTCCTGTTTGTTTTTCTCTGTTTTTGCTCTGTTTTTTTTTTTTGATATGTTATCAAATTTGAATTAACATTCAACTTTATTTATTTATATAGCACCATTTCACAACAACAGTGATTTCATAGCATTGTCAAACTGTAGGGGAAAACCCCACAATTGCAGAAAGACCCCAGTAAGTAGCATTAGCTAAAGGCTAGCTTCAGCACACTCACCTGTCCAAGTGTTTTCAGATGAAGTTAGACATTGTTGTCTTGGTGTCTAATCGTTATCCTCATTGTCAACAATAAGCAGTTGATTTGTAGACTCCCAGGTACTTGTAATAATCCTCAAAGCCAAAGGCTAATTGACATTTTGGCATACCTGTCAGAACAGCATACCTTGAGCTACTACTCTGTCGTTTTCTGTCTTGCTTGTGTGGACAGCTGATGGTACAGACTGCAGTAAAAGGCAAAAACATGGCAAGGAGGGCTGAACAGCGATTTGGATTTTCATAATATCCTGTAGCTTGAAAGTGTTACACTTAAGTTGGCTCTGACAATCCCCGACAGGTCCCGTTATACGAACAAGTACATGTGTTTAGCTCTCTGAGTGTGTATTTGCTACAGGCAGCAACTGAGCTATTCAGAACAGAGAGCAAGTGGGAGAGGCACAAAATGATGCCTTCATAGTCCATCAGCACAGTTTCAACTGTGGTTGGAGAGGCCGTTGGTGTGGGTTGGCAGCCATGTTTCCATCAGTCTGCCCCAGGGCAGCTGTGGCTACAGTAGTAGCTTACCACTATCAATGTCTGTCTGGAGTGAATGAATAATGGACTCACTGTAAGTGCTTTGACAATGTTATGTTTTCAATTTGTTGCTTGCTGCTTGCTGGTTCCTCCCTGTCTTCAATGGTTCTAGTCACAATAAAGCTCCTCTGACAGAAATGTATTCAGCAATGGCAGCCTCGTGCCAAAACAAGGATCTGTAATTACAAACTGAACTGTCAAAAAAAAAGAAAACACTGAATATCAGCCAGACATCATGGTGGCAAGTCTTGTAAGAAAAGTCTCACAAGCAGCAATACATGGGACTTGGACAAAATGAGTGATAGAATTACAGAACATTTATTGAGGCTTTGGGCACTTTTCAGTCAGAAAATATGAGCAATTATGCCACAGGCCTTTCACCATTTTGGTAATGGTCTCAGAATAATACTATCCATGCCTTATAGGTTGTTAGTTAACACATCTCTTAATCCTTTTGGTTAATAATTCTTCTGAAAACAAACCATTTTGAATGAAATGACTCGCAAAATAAAGTATCACTCTACAGCTTCATTTGGCTAAAGTGGAGAATGACATGGGGAAAAACTCACCTTCCTGTTGATTTGTGGAGGCTATGGAGAAAGAACAGGGTCTGGTTGCTTTGTGGTTTCTTAGTTCTGATGTTTTCATGCTGGATAAGTGACGCCTGAAATGCACCTTCAGTTGTCATCACATAAGGAGCTCTGAGAGATCGGTTTCCTCCCAGGCTTGTGTAGCAAGCTGTGCACATGGCAAACTGGACACATGTCTGAAGACCAGCTTCAAAGAGGCCCTTCAGTCCAGCTGTCCTGCTGGTGGTCCCTGAGTTGCTTCATGACTTCATGTCAGCAGGTCTATCTCCCTCTCTGTCTGGTTCTCTCAGCCTTAGGCAGCATATCACTGAAAGGCCATGCTTGTTTGGGGCAGTGAAGATGCAGACCACGGTGAAATCAATTTAGACTCTGTAAGGAACCCTGGGGCACGGCCCCGAAGGGGAGTTCAGGTCCACAGGATAAATAATCAGGACAGAGAAGAAAACATTCCAGGACCCTGGGGCTGATTTTTCCACCGCCCTCCTCCGTCTGCACTTCATCATGATGGATATGGAATATACTTCAGATGACTGTCTACACATATTAAACTCATATCTGTAATCTTTGTGGACATTCAGATGGGGAAAAGTTGAGTCAATAATTTAGTGTTGTAATAAAGCTGAGACCGATAAGTCTGGCCATCCATCGCTGCACGTATCTCTCTTCATCTTCCACTCCAGGTTCAAATTAGTTTCATTCATTCTAGAACACACTTCTTTCACCACCACATTAGAAATATCTGCTGGTGGTTGAGATTATATTAAAAAAGGTCAAATTTTATTCATGGTGCAGTCATGTTTTATTTTTCTACCATAGTAAGTTAGAGGATCTCTGAAAGTTTCTGTCAAACACTGATAAAAGTGGGGTTTTTTTTCTTTCCTTCATAAAAGTTTATGTCAGACCTTGATTCCCAGCTTGGGGTCTAGACCCCAAAGAAAAAAAAATAATTAATACCCTTAGTGTCACGCCGCGCCATTCATCAGCGGCGCCACCTGCTCACGCACCTGCTACTCGTCAGCGGCGAGGGATAAAAGCCGCCTCGCCCTGAGCTTCGGCCTGAAGCCGTTAGACTTCATCGCCTTCAACGCGAAGCGTCAACCCTCTCTTCAGCATCTAACCATTGGTAAGAAGATTCCTTTCCTTACCTCTCCCAGTCTGCTCCCCTGTGCACAGGTGGATTCCTTGGCGGCGGACAACTCCGTCCTTCGTCCTTCCTCGCTGCTGCACCAAGTCCTGCAGGTGACTGTCTCCCGGGGTTCCGTCCTTGTAGTGCCTGCCATCTGTCAAACTCAAGTAAGCTTCTCTCCCTCGCCTATTCTCCTCCTGTATTGGTGTGTGCCTGTCACCCTGTGTCTGTTCTCTCCCATAGGGTTGCCGGCTGAACGGTCTTCTGCCTCTGTGCCCGAAGCAGACGCCACCACCAATACATTAACATTCCACCGACACACACCCATACACCCCTGCTGTTAATAAACAGTTTGAACTACTCTGAACCTGTGTGTGTGCGTCTCCTGAGCCGAACGTTATGTCAGTACGGCTTCAGCAGAGCGGCTCGGCAGACGGCGGGCTCGCGCACCGGCTTACCACTCTCAAGGTTCGGGTGGATCAAATTGCTTATCAGCAGCAGGTGATTTTAAATCAACTTATTGCCATCACTAACCGATTGGACCGCCTGGACCCCCAACAGCCGTTCCCCCCGGCTCACCAGTGTGGCGCAGCTCCTGCTGTCCCAGCGGCCGTCCAGCCGGCTCCTGCGGCACCGGTTCGGCTCACGCCGATTCCAACCCCCGCCCGCTTTAGCGGAAAGCTCGGCGGAGCGCGGGGGTTCATTATGCAGTGTGAGTCCGCATTCCACCGTGTGCCCGGAGACTTTCCCTCGGATCACAGCCGAATTGGCTACATAGGGAATCTCCTGGAGGGGCGTGCGTTAACTTGGACCTACGCCATTATGGCGAAGCCCAGTTACGCCACCCTCACCTATGACCAGTTCGTGGCACGCTTCCTGGAGGTCTTTGACCATTCCCGAACCGAGACGGTCCAAGTCGATCGGCTTCTCGCTCTCCAGCAGGGAAGCCGGTCGGCAGCGGACTATGCGGTTGACTACCGGGTAGCGGCGGAGGAACTGGGCTGGGACGAACGCTCCCTCTGTGGCCTGTTCCTCCGCAGCCTGAATGATGATCTGAGGGATGAACTGGCTGGTCGGGATATCCCTGGGACGCTAGCTGAGCTAACTTCTCTCGCCATCAGCTTGGATAACAGGCTGCGCGAGCGCTCCTCTGGGCGGAAGTCGTCTTCTTCTCGCCCTCGGGGAGCCTCGTCGCGCCTGCCCCAAGCTCGCCCCCTGGCGACGCCGCCGCCATCGCACTCCGAGGAGTCGGAGCCGATGGTGACGGGCTGGACAAAGCTCTCCCCGGCAGAGAGACAACGCCGCCGTGAGTTGAATCTCTGCATGTACTGCGGGGATAATCAACACACGGTGGAGCTCTGTCCACATAAGCCAAACGGCGGGGTCCGCGAGTCACTGTAGGGGGCCTCGCGGACGTCAGTCGGTTAAGTCCCCTCACCCAATTGAAGCTGCCCATCCGTTTTTGCCACAATCCCACTGGGCATCTCACCCACGCACTGGTGGATTCGGGTGCAGAAGGCAGCTTTATTTCACAAAGCCTGGCAACCCGTTTGGGCATTCGCTGTCAGGCACTGAAGAATCCCATCTCCCTTGTTAATCTCTCCCGTGCCTCCCTTGGGAGAGTATCACACCAAACCATCCCCGTCCCGGTCATCATCTCGGGAAATCACCGGGAGGAGATGACCTTCTACATCCTTCCCAACTCTGTGTCGCCCGTCATCCTGGGGTATCCCTGGCTTCGCCTTCACAACCCGGTCCTGGATTGGAAATCAGCTGGGATATCGGCATGGAGTACGTTCTGTATGGGCACCTGCCTTCAGTCCGCTGCCTGCTCTCCGTCCGCTCCTCCCCCCGCGACGGACGCTGCACCCCCGGACCTGTCTCTGGTGCCCCCAGAATTTCACGACCTGGGTATGGTGTTCAGTAAAGCGAAAGCTATGTCTCTCCCCCCTCATCGGCCCTATGACTGCGCCATCAACCTCCACCAGGGGGCTCCCTTACCTTCTGGTCGCCTTTACAGCCTGTCTGCGCCGGAGAAGGAGACGATGAACGCCTACCTGAAGGAGTCATTGAGTGCTGGGATTATCCGCCCATCATCGTCACCCGTGGGGGCAGGGTTCTTCTTCGTGGGAAAGAAGGATGGGTCCCTCCGCCCGTGTATCGACTACCGGGCCCTCAATAACATCACGGAGAAGGACCGTTACACCCTGCCTCTCATGGACACTGCTTTCCACTCCCTCCAGGGGGCGACCTGGTTCACCAAGCTGGACCTACGCAGCGCTTACCACCTCGTCCGGATCCGGGAGGGAGATGAGTGGAAAACGGCCTTCCGTACCCCGAACGGCCACTTTGAATATCTGGTGATGCCGTTCGGGTTGACCAACGCTCCTGCAGTCTTCCAGCGCCTCATTAATGACGTCCTCCGGGACTTCATTGGCCTTTTTGTGTTCGTCTACCTGGACGATATTCTCATCTTCTCCAAGTCCAGGGATGAGCACCAGGTCCACGTGAGGCGGGTCCTCCAAAGGCTGCTGGAGAATCGTCTGTACGTTAAGGCAGAAAAGTGTGAATTTTACGCCAGGAGTACGTCTTTCCTGGGGTTCATCATCGCCCACGACAAGGTGCTCCCCGACCCAGAGAAGGTAAAGGCGGTGGTGGAATGGCCCACACCTGCATCCCGGAAACAGGTGCAGCAATTTGTTGGCTTCGCCAATTTCTACCGCCGCTTTGTCCCCAACTTCAGTGCCATCGTTGGACCACTGACCTGCCTCACGTCCCCGAAGGTCCCGTTCCGGTGGACCGAAGAGGTCACTGCCGCCTTTGAGGCGCTGAAGGCGGAATTCTCCTCCTCCCGGGTCCTTCGCCAGGTCGACCCGCGCAGCAGTGCATCGTGGAAGTAGACGCTTCGGACACAGGAGTGGGAGCAGTGCTGTCCCAGCGGTCACCGGACGATGGCGCCAAACGGCCGTGCGCCTTCTTCTCCCGGCGCTTGTCCCCGGCGGAGAGAAACTACGATGTGGGGGACAGAGAGCTCTTGGCCATTAAGCTCGCCCTGCAGGAGTGGCGCCACTGGTTAGAGGGGGCGAACCTGCCGTTTGTGGTCTTCACGGACCACAAGAACTTGGAATACCTACGATCTGCCAAGCGCCTGAACGCCCGCCAGGCGCGCTGGTCCCTGTTCTTCGCCAGGTTCCAATTTTCCATCACCTTCAGGCCTGGCTCTAGGAACGTCGTGCCTGACGCCCTCTCCAGGCAGTTCGCCCCCGTGGAGTCGGAGGAGGCGCCCCACTCCATCCTGCCCAGGTCGTGCGTCGTGGGAGCCATCTCGTGGGACATCGAGAGCAAGATCCGGAAGGCACAGGAGGTGGAACCTGACCCTGGCGGCGGACCGGAGGGGAGGCTGTTCGTGCCATCCGCGGTCCGAGGAGAGGTCATCCACTGGCTCCACACCTCCAAGCTCACCTGTCACCCTGGCACCTCCCGGATGATAGATCTCCTCCAACGGTCCTTTTGGTGGCCAGGCCTGCGGAGGGATGCTGCCCGCTACGCCCGGGCTTGCCCAATCTGTGCCACCTGCAAGTCGGGAAACGCCCCCCCAGCGGGTCTGCTCCAGCCCCTGCCCGTCCCTGGCAGGCCCTGGTCGCACATCGCGCTGGATTTCGTCACCGGACTCCCTGTCTCCAACTCCTATGACACCATCCTGACCATCGTGGACCGCTTCTCCAAGGCCGTGCACTTCGTCCCCCTGCGAGGCCTCCCTACTGCCCTGGAGACGGCGGACCTCCTCGTCCAACACGTGGTCAGGCTGCATGGGATTCCGGTGGACGTGGTCTCGGACCGGGGCCCCCAGTTTTCATCTGAGGTTTGGAGGTCTTTCTGTAACGCCATCGGAGCCAAGGTGAGCCTCTCCTCCGGCCATCACCCCCAATCCAACGGGCAGTGTGAGAGGACCAACCAGGAGCTGGAGGCTGCGCTCCGCTGTGTGTCCAGATCCAAACCCACGTCCTGGAGCAACCATCTTGCCTGGGTTGAATATGCCCACAACACCGCTCGCTCTTCTGCAACAGGGATGTCCCCCTTCAAAGCGTCCCTGGGTTACGACCCCCCGCTGTTTCCGGAGCAGGAGAGTGAAGTAACTGTCCCGTCAGTTAGGGCCCATCTCAGGCAGTTCCGCTCCACCTGGACTGCCGCGCGCCATGCGCTATTACGCACAGCGGAGCGCAACAGGACAGTGGCGGACCGGCGTAGAAGACCTGCCCCGGCGTACAGAGTTGGGCAGCTTGTTTACATTTCCACCCAGGACGTCACTCTAAAAGGCGAGAGGAGAAAGCTGGCACAGCGCTTCATGGGTCCCTACCCCATCACCCGGATCATCAACCCGGTGGCTGTGCGCGTGGCTATTCCCCCCTCCCTCCGCATTCATCCTACTTTCCACGTGTCGAAGGTGAAACTGGCAGTTACTGACCCCCTTTGCCCTCCTCCTGCAGCGCAACCCCGCAACCCGCGCCCCGGATGATTGGTGGCCATCCGGCCTGGTCCGCCTCCTCCATCCTGGACTCCCGGCGCCGGGGTCGTGGGTTGCAATACTTGGTGGACTGGGAGGGCTATGGGCCCGAGCATCGACAGTGGGTGCCCCCGTCGTTTGTGTTGGACCCATCGCTCATCGCGGACTTCCACCGAGCGCACCCGAATAGGCCATCGCCAGGAGGCGCTGCTAGAGGGGGGAGTACTGTCACGCCGCGCCATTCATCAGCGGCGCCACCTGCTCACGCACCTGCTACTCGTCAGCGGCGAGGGATAAAAGCCGCCTCGCCCTGAGCTTCGGCCTGAAGCCGTTAGACTTCATCGCCTTCAACGCGAAGCGTCAACCCTCTCTTCAGCATCTAACCATTGGTAAGAAGATTCCTTTCCTTACCTCTCCCAGTCTGCTCCCCTGTGCACAGGTGGATTCCTTGGCGGCGGACAACTCCGTCCTTCGTCCTTCCTCGCTGCTGCACCGAGTCCTGCAGGTGACTGTCTCCCGGAGTTCCGTCCTTGTAGTGCCTGCCATCTGTCAAACTCAAGTAAGCTTCTCTCCCTCGCCTATTCTCCTCCTGTATTGGTGTGTGCCTGTCACCCTGTGTCTGTTCTCTCCCATAGGGTTGCCGGCTGAACGGTCTTCTGCCTCTGTGCCCGAAGCAGACGCCACCACCAATACATTAACATTCCACCGACACACACCCATACACCCCTGCTGTTAATAAACAGTTTGAACTACTCTGAACCTGTGTGTGTGCGTCTCCTGAGCCGAACGTTATGTCACTTAGTTTCTGGATAGCATTTTAAAGACGAACAACGAAATGGAAGCCTCTTTAGCCAAGCTGAACCAAATCTGTAAAGAGAGGAAAAAGGAAAAGTTTTTAGAGGCGAAATTCTTTACTTCCCAATCCTCCATTTTGAACTTTTAAACTCCCGTTGGACTAGCTGACTGTTGTGGCAAGCTAGACACAATGACAAGTATCTAATTAATATAATTAAAGCTGCAAGCAGCTGTAAGCGGGGTTGCCCACGCATATAAGATAAGATAAGATAAGATAAGATAAGCCTTTATTAGTCCCACAACGGGGAAATTCCAGGATTGCAACAGCACAGGGATAGCAACACTCAGAGCAACAATCAGAAGGCAAGAAAAAAAACAAGCAAGCAAGAGCAGCTAATAAACATATGTACGTATTACTATAAAATATATATATATACACACACACACAGACACACAGTGCAGAGCATTGTAGCTGGATGGAATAAATATATGAATATATGAACACACAGTGCAGAGCATTGTAGCTAGATGGAATAAATATGTAAATATATAAACACCCACAGTACGGAGCATTGCAGCTAGGTGGAATAAATATGCAAGTATATAAACACACACAGTGCGGAGCAATGTAGCTAGATGGAATAAATATGCAAATATATAAACACACATAGTGCAGAGCATTGTTGCTAGATGGAATGAAACAGCATAACCGTCTACTTAGTTATCCTACATGGTATGATTATGTGCCCATACATATTCTCACCCTCCATAGCGACCGGTATGTTCCTAGTTGTATGCCGGAGGGGACCATTGTGTAAGTCTATTGCATCTTTTGCATTCAAAAAACTATTAGTTTGTTACGTCTTTTTGCTATCTCTGCGAGCAGCCCTGCTTAGGTTGTACAGTCTGACAGCCGTTGGTAGGAAGGACCTACGAAACCTCTCGGTTGTGCACCTGGGATGATGTAGTCTTTTGCTAAATGAGCTCCTCAGTGCATTCAGTATGTCCTGCATAGGGTGGAACTCGGACTCCAGCAGAGATGACAGTTTAGCTACATATAGGACTACATATAGGACTATATAGGACTACATATGACAGTCACCTCAACCTATGTGGCAGATTTCATGACTCCAGGTCGTTCCCAACTCTCCCAACAAGATCACGGATTGAATAAGAGGAGGGCGTGTCCATGGTAACAGCAGTGACGCCATGCTAAAGGTGATGTGCAGTTATGATCATCCAGGTAGTCTGATAAACCTCGGAAAATTGCACGTCATTCTGGCAAGCGGCACGTGAGTAATAAATAAAACAGTTTTCAGCAATTCTTCCTTTAACCACTAGGTGGCACTATATCTTTTGTCAGGTATTTTTATATAGACACGTTTGGGGCGGGACTATTGTCCATCATGGAAACTTTGGTGGACATTGGACAAGTTTTGCTTGAGTTACAGCTGTTTGATGTTGGGCAGCACGGTGGTGCAGTGGTTAGCACTGTTGCCTTACAGCTAGAAGGTTCCTGGTTCAAATCCCCAGGCTGGCAGGGGTTGGAACCTTTCTGTGTGGAGTTTGCATGTTCTCTCTGTGCTGCGTGGGTTTACTCCGGGGGCTCCGGTTTCCTCCCACAGTCCAAAAACATGCATATTAGGTTAATTGGTTGTTCTAAATTGTCCCTAGATATCTGTTTCCTATAGGCCCTTAGAATAGAGGGTTAGTACTAGTGAAAGCGCTTTGAGTGGTCTTTGTGACTAGAAAAGCGCTATATAAGTGCAGGTTAGTTAGTTAAGAGACAGAGTCAAACTTCACCATGGCACCCTGGCCATACCTTTAAGCTGTGCTGTGCCATTTATGCAATTTTTAGTGCCCCCTGCCTATAGATGTCGCCATGCGAAAATGAGCTCAATCGGAGCAAACCCTAGGAGGAGTTCGTTCAAATGCAAGGGGTGGTTTTTGGGAAAATTGGAGGTGGGGCAGCTTTGAGCTAAGATGGCGGACTGCCTGTTGGCCATGGGTAAGGGCCACAATTATGTTTTTTGCATGGCTTGAGGTGTTGCACACCTCACCCGAATTTCGTGTCTGTATGGCAAGCTTTTGTGTCGCCGGTCTCCACAGACCTTGTACTTTTGGCCATGCCCACAAAAATTGGGGGTGGGGAGGGGTGGCTCATATTTTTTCCAGTTTATCGAAATTTTCACCGGGTGCAAAAAAAAAATCACGTTTTGGTTAACGTTTAGAGGGTCAAAAATGTGATTGTTTAGGCAGAAGAAGAAGAATAATAAAGAAACATAGCGGATGCAATAGGGCTCTCGCCCACTGACGTTGTCAATGGCTTGGGCCCTAAAACTTTTTTCATGATGGCGAGATCAGTGAGGGATCGCAGAGTGTTCAATGAAAGACCAGTACAGTTCATTGAAAGACTGTGGTAGAGATTGCTGAGAGATCATTCACAGATTGCTTCCCTTTGGGGATCGTTGAGAGATTGTATTGGACTGAGTCAAAACTTTGAGGCGACCATGATGATCACTGAAAGATCTCCAAGAGACCAGGAGAGATTGCTGGGGGATCATTGAGCATTTCTTGGGCAACAGGAGGTTTCTGGGTATACATTTGGAAGGTTTGTAGAGCTCTTCTGGGGTGAGGATTGTTGAGAGATCCTTGAGAGATTAAAAATGGCCAGATCTCTGGACCTGTACTTACATAGAGCTTTTATAGTCACAAAGACCACTCACAGCTGCACTAACCCTCTGTTCTAAGGGCCTATCACAGATACCTTGGGACAATTTAGTCGCCAATTACCTGACATGCATGTCTTTGGACTGTGGGAGGAAACCTGAGCCCCCACAGTAAACCCATGAACATCTTAAACTCCACACAGAAAGGTTCCCACTTCTGCCAGCCATGGGATTAAAACCTGGAACCTTTCAGTTGTGAGGCGATAGCGATAACCACTGTCTACTGTGCACATGTGCTCATGGTTGCCATTTCAGAAGACCAATGTGTTCACATTCATGTCAAACCAGAGTCACTAATAATAATAATGCATCAGATTTATATAGCGCTTTATCATAGACACTCAAAGACGCTTTACAAGTAGATACATTATTCATTCACTCCAGACAGACAATGGTCGTGGTGAGCTACTACTGTAGCCACAGCTGCCCTGGGGCAGGCTGACGGAAACGTGGCTGCCAATCCGCGCCAATGGCCTCTCCGGCCACCACCAAACATTTATACACATTCATACCCAGTGTTATGGACACTGGAGGCAAGGTGGGTAAAGTGTCTTGCCCAGGGACACAACGGCAGGATATCTGGGGAGAGCGAGATTCGAACCGCCAACCATCCGGTTATTGGACGACCTGCTCTACCTCCTGAGCCACTGCCGTCCCAAATGAATTTTAACGGTCCTGACATGCCAGTCTGATGTGACAAAAAAAAAAAAATAGAATTGAGCAACGTGGCTTAGAATGTGAACTGAGGGTTTAAGATTTTCACACCTACAGTTTCAGCTGAACTTTAGTCCATTTTCTCCGTAAGTAATCTTCGGTCCATATGGTGACAACACAGAAAATGTGTGTGTATTTATAAATCGATAGATAGATAGATTTTTCTTAATTTAATGTTTGTACCACAGAAGAATCAGTCTTGAAACCTATGAGTTTGTTTTACTTTTAATCCAGAAAAAGACACGAACTCGAGACAAACTCCACAGTACATTTTAACAGTTTAATAAAGAGAATGCACACTGAAAATGCATTTATGTGACTTCTTAGCAATGTGAAATATCCAGCAGGCGTCAAACACATGACATTTAATTCCTAAGAGTATGTAGCCAAGACTCACATGGAACCATGAAAGGAGTATGAAATATGAAATTGTGGCAAATGAAATCTATGAAGTTGGAAAAAAAATGATTATAAAACAGACACTGTTTTATGTAAAATGATTACTGATCAGAGTTTGACCAAAAAGAGAAAAACTGCAAAAGAGAGAAATCTAAAAACAACACAGATTAAAAAATTACTGAGAGATTTTCTAACTCTGATAGGAGTCGCTCTGAGACTCGTATAGTTAAGAGCAAGATGGAATGTGGTTTTCAGACTCCATTTGTCATGTGTGTTGGAAAGGGAGTTTTATGACAAGGGTCTGAATTCCAAAACATTTCCTCAAGGAAAAAGGGATGAGATTAATTCAGAACCAGCTGATGTTGCTACAGTGGCTCTAGTACATCAAAACAGTTTTGAAGCTGTAGCTTTGCTTAATTTTCATGTTTTATTTAAAGTTCTATAATAGCCAATCACCAGGGCAACGACAAATCCACATATGCTAACCTCTGTCGTCTCTCTCCATTAAAGAAACATCTCTAACCTGGACCAAACACGGCTAGCTGATGCTAGCAGTTTCCCATTCACTCATTCTTGAATGTTTCTGGTCTTATTGTACTGCAGGGACCGGTCGTATCCTATCAACCACTGAAACCACACTCCTGTCCACCACTGATGCATTGTTTTCCTCATTCTTTAAGATAAATTAATTAATTAGTTGGCTCAGGCTTGCTGTCCAAGCTATGAGCTAGCCAGCTAGCCAATAATGATGTGAGAGGGAGGGCGGAGTTAACTGCAGCTCTTGAGCATTTAAAGAGACATGCACTGTAATGAGCCATTCTCAGGAAGGCTGCAGAAGATGATTCACAATGATGCTGCAATTAATAAATAATTGAAGAAAATTTGGACAAAATGTCACAGATGTTTAAATTAGACCTGTTGGAGCTGGAGCCATATGATTACATTATATTTACTTGCCTGTCTGAACTTGTTTGTAAATGTGCTCTATAATGTAAAGATCATAAAAATATTCCAAAGTCAACGTATATTAATTTTCTTTTGTCTTCTTCCATCCAGCCAGAGTTGTCAGGAGTGGCCATGCTACACCAGGCCAGGAGGGACCAGGTTGTGGATTCCTGTCGGCTCTACGGTGCTTCCAGTCGTAAGCGGAGAGTCCTGACACCCGGAGACCTCAAACACCTCGTGGTAGATGAGGACCATGAGCTTATCTACTGCTACGTTCCCAAGGTGGCTTGCACCAACTGGAAACGGGTCATGATGGTGCTCACAGGTCGGGGAAAATACAGGTGAGCCTAGGTGGGGATCACTGAATGTCTTCTGAGTACAGGCAGTGCAGTTTTATCACTACTGCAGTAAGCTTAATGAATACACTACAAGACAGCTGCTAACTGTAACCGCAAAGTTCTCTCGGCAGAGCGGCCCCCAAACCTTCGAAACAAGCAAAAAAGGATGAGAGCAGAAAAGACAATGGACACTCCGCATAGCTGGTGTAACTAGCATAGAAGGTAGCGCTCTCATCTTCGCTGAGTTCAAGATGGAAGAAAAGCTGTCTCAAATTAATGTGGCCGTTAAGAATAGTGATGTTACATCTGACACTGAAGTCCTGAAGCCTGTGTTGAGCAAAGGGGGCGTGGTCAAATGAAGCTTGTGTCGAGGCCCATGTCGTCTATCAGATCACGTGAGCCAAGACAAACAAGGCATCATTTCTCTAGAAATCACGTGACTGCCTCACTGTGTTGCTGAAAAAGGCTCAGGAAATTTGCTGAAAAAGGCTCAGGAAATGCAGGAACGGTTCTGCTGGATCGGTGATGCTGAGGATTGTTATGCACAGGAGACTGATGGTATTTCTTAGAAAATGGAGCCACCAAAAAGGCGAAGAACATCTGCTGATCTGGTGCATTTTGACTTGACATCTCCAAATAAGGAAAACTAACATATATCTGCTGAAATCACTCACATGGAGGATGGTTTTATATTACATAGTGTGTGTTCACAAGACATGAATTCTTGTGAACATGTCAATTTCTGTTATGTCCCACAACACAAACACGTTGATATACTTTATTGATATACTATGACTGATATATTGTGATGTACTTGTTATGTCTGAAGAATGGGTGGACGACGACCCAATGTTGAGGATAGCTTTATTGAGCATAGCAACATGTTGTACAGAACAGTCAGGACTGTCTTTCCAAAACCCAATACTGACGTGCTGACATCACCTGCGTGTGTGTGCGCCTGCAGTGCGGCATGTCACATACACCATATTTATCCCCCCCCCCCCTTCTGAGAGCGCAAAACTACCCTCCCAACATCACAGATTAGCCCAACAGAACAATACAGTTCTAACTGGGTAACCAGGTAGTCTGCTGGTGTACCTGCATGGCCTTGTGGATTATTCTGCCACGTGACAGGCCATGCTCTAACTACACGTGTGTACTTCAAAAGTCAGTCATATAGTCCTTAAGATAAAGGCACCTCAGTCGGACCCGGGCCAGGCGGAGCTCAGGCTGCATCGGCTCAGCTAGCCTCGGTGGGTGCCGTGCTGGAATTGCAGGCCATGCATTGGCGAAGTCCCAGTCCAAATAGGCTGGATCAGCCACAGCCTCCTGGTCAGAAGTGGGAGGTGGCGTTACCCTTCTGAGATGGCTGGCATGCCAACGTGACCCATCAGCCAGAAAAAAAGGTGGCTGGTCATAGCTGAGCAGTGATCCTCATCAGCGTCAACCAGAACGACTGTAGTTTGTGCAAGCGATTGGGTTGACAAATCCAGACCCAATCAGCCTTCTGGCAACGCAATTGGCCAAAAAGATTCAACACATTCACAGAGCTTCATCACACCATCACGAGTTAAAAAACATGAGCAGTGACTCGCATCCAGCAATCAGGACGTCATCTCCTTGGAACAGCAAATACATGAACTGGAACAGAAGTTTGGCGGGCTAAACAATTGCACCACTAAGCTAACAGTTAAAGTATTCATCCTAGGAGGCAGAAGCTGCAGAAATATTATCAGTCTACCTGAATTAATCAAAGGCCCCTGACCAAGGAATTATTTGATTTATTACTCTTCCTATATGTGATTCTAATTATAGGAGGCAAATGTGACTAGTTTATATTTAGTCTGACTAAAACATCTAAGAGAAAAAAACAAACAGCAAAATTTACAATTTACAATGAGCTGGAAATGTATGATGAAAAGGGAGTTGCAAATGTACACTACCGTTCAAAAGTTTGGGGTCACTTAGAAATGTCCTTATTTTTGAAAGAAAAGCACTTTTTTTCAATGAAGATAACTTTTTTTTGTAACTTAGATTTTTATTCATTTTTCATCATATATATTGCATTCAGATCACATTCTACATTTAAAAAACAAAGGGGCTAGAGTAAAAAAGAAAAAGAAAAAAAAGCGGGGGGGGGGGACAAATGTTGGAGCATCAAGTTTTTAGTTTCCATCTCTTAATTCTTCTGGTTTTTCCAGCGTCTTTGGTTATTCTTTCAATTTCTGTCTCGTTGTTGCACTTTGTAGTGTGTCCATTTCCGCCATTTTTTTTCCCATAGTCCTTCTTGCATTCTTTGTCGATATGTTAGTTTTTCCATCATACGTATGTCCTCAACAATGTCAGTCCATTGCTCTTGGTCAGGAAGAACTTCTGATCGCCATTTTTTTGTGATTGTTTTTTTACATGCAGTCAACAAGATTTTAACTAGATATCTGTCCTCAGCCTGTATAACATTGTCTCTTTTAAGATCACATAGGTACATCAGGTTACAGTTCATTGGTATATTATATCCTAATATCCTCTGTATTGTCACATGTATAGATTTCCAGAATGATGAGATTTTGCAGCATTTCCAAAACATATGTGAGTGGTCTGCATTTTGAGCCCCACATCCCCTCCAGCATAAAGATTGGGTATTTGTATATTTTCCTTGAATCTGTGGTGTAATGAAAAAGCGAATCAGGTTTTTCCATCCAAATTCCCTCCATGTTCTTGAATTTGTTGATGTGTGTTGTGTTTTCCATATTTCCTGCCAGCTTTCTTCTGTTATGTTTAAATTTAGCTCTTTCTCCCATTTCTCCTTTATATAGTTACTTGAATGATTGTTTGCCATAAGTTTCTGATATAGCTTTGAAATAATTCTTATTTTATTTCCTGCATATGAGCTTAAAATGAATTGTATAATCTCGCTCACATCTGTGTGGAGGTTATGCCTAATCTTCTTCATATAATAATCTCTCATCTGCAGATATCTGAAGAATTCCGATCTTTCTAGTTTAAATTTTCTCCTGATGTTTACAAAACTCCCGAGATCTTTTTTTCCGATATTGCCCCATGCTGTGATTCCCTTGTTCACCAGATTTTTGTATCCCCTATCTTGTTTTGCCGGTTCAAACTGACTGTCAAATGCTACCCATTTCAATAGTTTTATGTCTTCCTTTATATTATACTTTTGTACTATTTTATACCACAGTTCTAAAGTAAATTTAGTGATTGGGTCTATTTGTTTGATTTGCTTATATGCATCCTTATCTCCTATTATGCTTTGTACTGGGAGTCCCTCAATTTCCTTTTCCATTTCTTTCCATTTTGCCTCATATCCCTCGTCGCACCAACATATGATATATCTTATTTGTGCGGCGGCATGAAACAATGCAGCGTTGTTGGAGGTTTTAGGTAGAGTTTTATTATCATACCGCCGTCACGAGCTCCGCTCCCGGCGCCATGCATGAGCGCCGAGAGCGAGCCCACGGCTCTCAGTAAAGACACAGAGTGCGTGTCTGCAGCAGGGGTTGAAGTGAGATTGAGAGTGAGAGAGCAGAGGGACTGGCGTGTTGGCTTTAGGTGCGGGCACAACCTTAAAGCTCTAGGGAACCGCAAACCACTGAATTCCCCTTGTGTGCCGTGGCTAAGACCATAAAATCCAGTGAGCAAGCTGTGTGCCTCAGGTGAACGAGCAAGCCTGAAGGGCCAGTGTGCAGCAGAAGGAAGGCGGTCAGAATAGCCGTATTTGTCCCGTGCGTGGTGTGCGCCGTCCTCGTAACTCCCCGGTGCGTGCGCCGGGGTTCCGTGATGGGTGGGCCAGCTGGAGAGGAGAACCAGGGTCAGGGAGCTTGATCATCCCTGTTCGGCATGTTGGAGCGGTGAAGGGAAGTAGACGCTCTGTCACTCGCTCGATCATGGTGCGTTCAGGTCCACGTGTGCTCCGTCGGCCATGGGGATCGCCGTCGTGGAGAGGGGACGAGGTGCATGCGCTCTCTTGTGGAGGGGCTGTGAGCGCGGCCAGTCCAGCGTGGATGTGCCGATCTAGGCGTGCAGATCTCACCATAAAGCGTTGCTCAGCTTTCCCGGTCGTGGGTGTTCTCCAACGAGTTTTGCCTGGAAACTCCGCGTTGAGGTCTCCCTGAAGCAGAAGGGAGGGCAGATCAGTCAGGCTGCCGCGTTCGCTGGTCGTCGGAGAATCACCGCCGGGCGTTGCGTTCGCTGGCAGCGTGTTCGTTTCAGCGTCGGGTCACCAGTGCGGCGGCATGAAATAATTTGTGCTATTATTGTTGTTGACTTGTTTTTGTTAATGGTTGTTGTTGTTTTTATTACCCTTTTTTTGTTATTTTGTTATTGTTCTTTTTAGTTTTTAAATTACTTTTGTGTTACTGTCTGACTGTGTGTGCTATGTTTGTAAAAAAAAAAAGGTTCAATAAAAATATTGTGGGAAAAAAAATTGCTCTGATCTGCATGAAAATCATGGAGACTGTTGAGACATCATGGACGTACCTGCTCCAGCTGCACTGAGTCTGAGATGGTGTCATAGCAAAAAATGATCAGCTGACACAACTTGATCACCATGTTAATAACTATATTAGTCACAAAATATACACTACCGTTCAAAAGTTTGGGGTCACTTAGAAATTTCCTTATTTTTGAAAGAAAAGCACTTTTTTCAATGAAGATAACTTTAAACTAATCAGAAATACACTCTATACATTGCTAATGTGGTAAATGACTATTCTAGCTGCAAATGTCTGGTTTTTGGTGCAATATCTGTATAGAGGCCCATTTCCAGCAACTATCACTCCAGTGTTCTAATGGTACAATGTGTTTGCTCATTGCGTCAGAAGGCTAATGGATGATTAGAAAACCCTTGTGCAATCATGTTAGGTCTGCAATGCTGTAATTGCTGCAAATGGAGGATTCTTTGACGAAAGCAAAGTTTGAAGGAAAAAATTATTATTTCAAATACAAATCATTATTTCTTACCTTGTCAGTGTCTTGACTATATTTTCTATTCATTTTACAACTCATGGTGGTAAATAAGTGTGACTTTTCATGGAAAACACAAAATAATTGTCTGGGTGACCCCAAACTTTTGAACGGTAGTGTACATGATAAAAGTTTCAAATTTATGAGGAAAAAAATCACAACAGCGCTTCATTTTGTGGATACAGACCTGAAACAAAGCATGTCTGCCCGGTGTGGATATCCTGGCTGTCGGCCTTGTGTGTGTGTGTGTGTGTGTGTGTGTGTGTGTGTGTGTGTGTGTGTGTGTGTGTGTGTGTGTGTGTGTGTGTGTGTGTGTGTGTGGTGCCTGCAGCAAACCGTGATTTTACGACCCGCTGCATACTCAGTTGGAACCACGGATTCTCTGCAGAGAATGGCGTTCGTGGGACAGTGGAGAGGGGAGCCTGTAGTAGGACAGCACCCAAGGGCTTATGGCATAATCTGTCTGTGCGGTTGCCGATACAGCAGTTCCCCCCCACACACTTCCACAGCATGTGGGACACCATGTGGTGTATGGACCAGCGCCTAGCTCCGTTTCTCAGACCCTAGGCCACACAGCTACTCTAAGTAGTGAAAGCTACAGTGGGAGGTCAGTCCACTGGTAGCTCTGTGCGTTAACTTTCCTTTCCCTATTCTGTTATGCTGAGCACCAAGCTAGAAGGTGGAAAGTACCTTTTTTTTATATATGGTCTTTGGTATGACCTGGCTGAGGCGTGAACCCACAATTTCTCAGCTGTGGGGCGGATACTCTATCACTAGGCCACCACTCCGGTTTATACAGCAGTTCAGTTCCGCTTTTTTCTGCTTTTTTTCCCCATCAAAACAAAAGAATCTCCCTTTTTCCAAAACTGTATCAAAAGGCCTCGGGGTCCGGACAGAGAACTCCCGGGGTCAGAATCCGGACCGGAGTCCGCCAGTTGGTGACCACTGCTATAAAGGGTCAAGAGCAAGCCAAGCAGAGACCAAGTGGGAACCAAGACCAGGTGCTTACCAAAGCGTTTTCCTTTAGAACCGGAATGTGTCATGGGATGAGATGCCGTGTCATCCGGCGCTCAGACCATATTCCCCTCAGCCCTGTTCTTTCTGTGACAGCGTCTCAGCGGGCTCCCAGCTGTCAGTTACGGGACAGCTGGAGCCCAATTAACCCTCATCAGCTGAGGCGCTGCTAATGAGCATAAGAAGGAGCAGCTCCGATCATTCTGGGCTGTGACTTAGCACATCGAAGGCTGGAACCCCTATGCCCGGCGCCAGTCCTCTGCTCGTTGTTCTAGATTATTTGTAAGTGTACCACTGTATGAGTATTCGTGCTTTTTGGCCCCACGAGGCCATGTTCCTTATCCCCTGTTCCCTGTTACAATAAAACATTGCAAACTCACTGGCTCACCCTCGGCTCTCATTGTGTGGCTCGCGAGGGCCACACGTAACAGTAAGTCACAGCCGACGAGTTGCCGGCGGCCGTGAGTTTGCTACTTTGGACTGTTGCCCTTACCTGTCTAGGTACCATCGCGGAAGCATGCCATCACGGAGGTCCCGCACTCCGGGTTCGAGTGATGTCCTCGCAGACGCCCTTGAGTGCATGGATGACATCCTCAACACCGCTTCCCTCCTTAGCTTCAGTAGCGACGTGCACCGGTACTTAGACCAGGCTGAGGAGGTACTGGATTATCTTCCCCGCTTCGCCTGTCATCCTGAGGTGAGCGTTAGGAGATGGGACATAGCCGCACAGCGGGAAATACTCCGTGGGTTGGAGGGAAATCCCAGCAGGAAGCCGAAGAGGAGGAGACGTCACCCTTCGCTTCGGGATCCCGTTTCTGCCTCCACTCCGGCCCGGGAGTTCGCGCCATCCAGAGGGTTTTCCCCAACCAGCACGACGTCACTCGGGATTTCCCCGGAGGATCTGCAGCTGACAACTATTAAGGTCCGGGACCGAGTGGCTGCTCCTTGCTCCGCTGTGCACCCGTCCTCAGTTAGTAAGCATGAACCCCGTCCGGATCCAGTTCCGGGTTGCCGTAAGGTCTCATCCTCCCACGCAGCTGTCACTCCTGCGCCTTGTCTGAGAGGAGATTCCACAACCTCGCCTCTTGAGCCTCCTCCCTCCGCTGTCATGCCAGCACTTCGGGCCCGGCTCGCCTTGGCTGTCACCCCCTCCTCCTCAACGCGCTCCCCAGCTGCTGTGTGCGTCCAGAGTCCTGACCTGGCGAGCTCCCTCCTGGAATCTACACGAGCGGCTCCCCGACGTCCTCTCAGGGGGTCCTCCTAGTTACCGTCCGGCGGGGAAAGGGAGGAGCAACGTCCACTAGAGCAGGCACCATCCAGCCTCCAGGAGACAGGCAAGTCCCAGTTTTTTCACATTCACCCTGTGATTTGCCCTGTCAAATTCCTGGAGGTGGAGTTCGGGGTTCGCAGCTCCCCGAACTCCCACCACCTGCTGTAGCTGTAATCATTAATCCTGCATCCTCTGTGTCTCCCTCCGCTGAGCGGTCCCCGGCGCCAGGCCAACGTCGTGGGATGAGGAGGGGGCCTGCGGTTCTGGACAGCCTGGTTCCGGTTCCGCAGCTACGCCGTGGACGGAGGAGGAAGACGGATTGCTATGTGGAGTCTGTGCCGACGACCAAGCGTCCCCGGGTCTCCACGGAGGAGCGGTCCGGTCCAGCGGGACGAGGTTCTCCTGCCACCACGCCGTGTGGGCTGTCGGTGTGGGCACCGGTGCCGGAGGAATCACAAGCTGCGCTGTCCATCATGCCAGCTGCGGAGCCCGACGCAGCTGAGTGGGAGCCTGACGACGACCTCCTGATGCCAGATCCCGGATCTTCGCAGTCCTGGACGGCGTCAGAACCCGAGATCAGGCAAGTGCTCTATCTTATCTTTCTTCTCCTTACTTTAGAGCACTTTAGCCTGTCTCTAGGGGAGATGAGCCGGGTGCAGCCGTCCGCTGCGTCCGAGCTTATCTCGCCGGGTTCTGGTGCTGCCGCTGATCCTGATTCTGGTTCTGTTTTCTCTCCTGAGCCTTCTCCCAGGGTCGCCGGCAAGGAGCTGCCATCACTTGTGGTGCCAGAGGGTCCAGGTTCGACGTCGGAGGTCGATTCTGGTGCGGCGCCGGCCCAATCTGGGTCCGACGTGGGTTCGACGGAGACCCAATCGGGGTCCGACGTGGGTTCGCCCGAGACCCAATCGGGGTCCGACGTGGGTTCTGCACCAGCGGTGTCCAGGTCCGGTGAGGGAGCTGCAGATCCCCTGCCGTCTGACGTTGGACCACCTCGTCATCAGCTCTTCCCCAAGCCTCTTCCACTAGGGCCCATTTGGACCTCTCGTTCCCACCTACGGGCCTGGTGGTTGAGCGATGCGGATCGGCCGCCGGAGGGTCTGCCGTGCCCATTTGGCTCGCTTGTGCGGCCGCCCGGCCCGCTAGACTTTCTGTTTGGTGATCTGGTTTGGCCTCCCAAGGAACTGTGTTTTCTGGCCTGGGGTTTGGGTAGGCCGCCGGAACTTTTCCCTTCACCCCTGTTAGCGGTACGGACGCTGGGTGCGGGGAGACCCCCCCGAACTGAATGTCTGTTGCTGTGCTTATGTTTGGGTGGGTACAGCTAAGCTGTCATTATTGTTCCGCGTTCAGTGTGATTTTTTTTTTTTTTTTTTTTTTGGGGGGGGGGTTCCCCTCCTGTGTGAGGGATGGCTGTATAGTTAATTTTCGCCCTTGGGAGTTCTCTTTTCATTTTGGGGGCCCCGGGGTTGATTTTCGTTGTTTGACCTGTACATGGTTTATGGGGTATTGTGGGTTTTTTTCTTCCCTGTGTGTTGGGCTGTTATCTCCGCAATTTTCCTCTGCCTGAATGGGTTTTCTCTCTCATGTTGTATTTTATGGAGTATGGTGTTAGGGTTTTCCCTTGTACTCTACAGTATATTGGTTTATTGTCTGTTTTTTTTTTTTTTTCCCCCTTTCTCTGGGTTTTTTTCTCATGTTGTATGGAGTATTGTGTTTGGGTTTTTCCCTTTGTACTCTGTATTGGTTATTGTAGGTTTTTTTTCTCCCCTTTCTCGGATTCTCTCCCTCCTGACCCGCGCCCCATCCGCCCACCCTAGGTGGGGGGGGGGGTCTTGAATGTTACGGGTCGTTCGTAGTCCGACCGTGAGGGGGGGGGCTGTGTCATGGGATGAGACGCCGTGTCATCCGGCGCTCAGACCATATTCCCCTCAGCCCTGTTCTTTCTGTGACAGCGTCTCAGCGGGCTCCCAGCTGTCAGTTACGGGACGGCTGGAGCCCAGTTAACCCTCATCAGCTGAGGCGCTGCTAATGAGCATAAGAAGGAGCAGCTCCGATCATTCGGGGCTGTGACTTAGCACATCGAAGGCTGGAACCCCTACGCCCGGCGCCAGTCCTCTGCTCGTCGTTCTACATTATTTGTAAGTGTACCACTGTATGAGTATTCGTGCTTTTTGGCCCCACGAGGCCGTGTTCCTTATCTCCTGTTCCCTATTACAATAAAACATTGCAAACTCACTGGCTCACCCTCGGCTCTCATTGTGTGGCTCGCGAGAGCCACACGTAACAGAATGATGATCTGCGTGCACGACACTTTTACTCAGAGGGATTTTGGATTGTAAGACTGCAACTAAAAACGCCAGATTCCCCCTGCAAATATACAGTGGTGTGAAAAAGTGTTTGCCCCTTACTGATTTCTCACTTTTTTGTACTGTGACGTTTGCAAGGTTCACACAAAGAAAATGGAGCAAATGGCTGTGATCAACCAGATTTATTTTGTACACCCCAACCCCAACTTGCTTCTGTTCTACAGAGTGGAGGGGAGGTCATTCTCCCAGACCTCCATTTCAATCATGGTTACACACACAGATACATCTTGCCCTAATCCTGCTAAACACTGCTGGGTCATTATAATGCAGTTATAACGACACAGCAGTGTAACTCAGAAATAACACATTTAACACACACAGTAACGTTTCAAACTGGCAAAGCATGCTGGGAAATTCACTTAACATGGCCCCAACGTTACACTGCCCCCCCCCGGACTGGTTTCTGTCCCCAGAAAAATTAAAGTCCAATTTAAAAGTCCAATACAAACTCATCCAGGTGTCGGGGCGGTCTTCGGCGCCGGTGGCCAACACATACAGGCCCCCTAGTGTCCATCTGGGTCTCGGTCGGGGTATCGGGCCGGGATGGAAGCTCCGGTTCGTCCACCAGCGGTGCAGATGGCCGATACGGGGCGAGACGGTCACGATGAAGGACCACAACCCGGTCCCTTTTTCTAAGCCTCACCCTGTACACCACATCTGACAGTCTCTCCAGGACCACGCATGGCCCCGACCACTGGCTCGCCAGCTTCGGTGATCGTCCTCTCTTCCTCTCAGGGCAGAAAACCCAGACTCGATCTCCCGGTGCAAAGTCCCTCCCCTGGCAGCGGGAGTCGTACGCTCGCTTCTGCCGACCCCCTGCCGCTACCAGGGCCTCTCGAGCCAGCTCGTGCACCGTGTGGAGACGTTCTTTCAAACAAAAAAAATAATCCAATCCAGGTTTTCCTTCCACCTCCGGCTCAGGGGGGCAACCGGATACCAAATCCACCGGTGTGCGCAGTTCGCGTCCAAACATGAGCGCCGCAGGGGTGCACCGGGTAGATTCCTGAGCAGCCGTCTGGTACGCCCTCAAAACAAAAGGCAGGTGCAGGTCCCAGTCTCACTGTCGCTGGTCCACTAGGATAGCGAGCTGGGTGGTGAGGGTCCGGTTGAATCGTTCGACCAGGCCGTCGCTCTGTGGATGCAGTGGGGTGGTCCGGATCTTCCGGATGCCCAGCCGTTTGCAGACCTCTCCGAAGACCTCCGCCTCGAAGTTCCGACCCTGATCGCTGTGCAGCTCCTCCGGTGCGCCAAACCGACAGAACATTTCATCCACCAGCTTTGATGCCGTCATAGCGGCGCTCTGATCCGGGACCGCGTACGCCTCTGGCCACTTAGTGAAATAATCCATCGCGACCAGCACGTAGCGGTTCCCCCGGTCCGTGGTCGGGAAAGGGCCCAGGATGTCCACTCCCACTCGCTCCATCGGTGCTCCCACCCGGTACTGCTGCAGGGGAGCGTGGGATCGCTGAGTTGGTCCCTTCTGAGCTGTGCATGTGTCGCAGCGATGAATGTGGAGCTCCACGTCCTGATGACAACCGGGCCAGTAGAACCGGGCCCGAAGGCGCTGCAGCGTCTTTGTCACCCCGAAGTGGCCCGCTCCTACCGCCCCATGAACCAGCTGGAGTTCTTTGGGCCGGAGTCGACGAGGAACCAGCAGCTGCCAAATGTGCCGCTGCCCAGCTGGAGTCTGCCACTGCCGATACACCACGCCCTCATGACAGCGGAGGTTGGCCCACTGGGAGTGTAGGGCCTTAGTCTCTGGGTCCAGCGGTGACACAACCTCCCAGGCGGGCCGCTGTCCTGCGTCCAGCCACTGCCGAACCCGCGAAATGACCGGGTCTCTGTCCTGCTCGCTCTGCAGCTGCTGCGTGCCAAGAACCTCTGTGATGTCATCGCTGGGGAGAACTGCCTGATCATCTGAGGAGGGGCTGTGCATCACTGCGTGATTCCTGCTCGCAGCGGCTCGGAGAGCGGCAGCCCGTGGGGCGATTTGGTCCCGATCTTCAGCCCGTTGGCAGTGACGACACTCCTCTGTCACGCAGGGGCGCCGAGACAGCGCGTCAGCGTTGGCATGGAGGCGGCCTGCCCGATGCACAATCTGGAAATTATAATCCTGCAGTGCCTCCAGCCACCTTGCCAACTGTCCATCCGGTTCTTTGAAATTTAACAACCAGGTCAGGGAAGCGTGGTCCGTCCTGAGCTGGAACCTCCCCCCGTACACATACGGGCGGAAGTGACGCAGTCCTTGAATGACAGCCAGCAGCTCTCTGCGAGTCACACAGTAATTTCTCTCGGCTCTGCTGAGAGTGCGGCTGAAGAAAGCGACTGCCTGCTCTCCATGCTCTCCCTCCTGGGATAACACCGCCCCGATGCCCTGGTTGCTGGCGTCCGTGTCCACGATGAAAGGGCGGTTCGGGTCAGGATACCGCAGGACGGGGGCTCTGATGAGCGCTGCGCGAAGCTGGGAGAAAGCAGCAGCACAGCTGTCACTCCACTGGAACGTGCGTCCTTTCTGCGTCAGCTGATGCAGCGGGCTGGCAATGGTGGCGGTCTTTCACAAACCTCCTATAATAGGAGGCCAATCCAAGAAAACTCCTCAGTTCTCCAACGTTCTGCGGCACTGGCCAGTCTCTCACTGTTGCCACTTTTTCCGGGTCGGTGGCGACCCCCGCTGCGCTGACGACGTGGCCCAAAAAGGTGGTCTCTCGCCGGAACAGGTGGCATTTCCTAGGGTGTAACCGTAGCCCCGCCTGCTGGATGGCTCCCAGCACCTCTCAGAGATTTGACAGGGCGCTGTCAAAATCAGCTGCATGCACCAGAAGGTCATCCAGGTAAACAACGCAGCGGCTCCTGGGCACATGAGCCAGCACTCGCTCCATCAAGCGCTCAAAGGTGGCCGGAGCGTTGCAGAGTCCAAACGGCATCACTTTAAACTGGTACAGTCCCTGCCCGATGGAGAAGGCTGTTTTTTGGCGGGCCTCGGGTGACAGCTCTACCTGCCAATAGCCGCTGCGTAGATCCAGCGAGCTGAACCAGCTGGAGCCTGCGATGTGGTCCAGCGCGTCATCGATGCGGGGCAGGGGGTAGGAATCTTTCCTGGTGGCATCGTTCAGGCGTCGGTAATCCACACAGAACCGCCACGACCCGTCCTTCTTCTTGACCAGCACCACAGGCGCTGCCCAGGGGCTGCTGGAGGGCTCAATAACATCTGCCTCCAGCATTTCTCGCACTTTTTGTTCCGCCGCTGCCCGCCTTGAAAAGGGCAGCCGGCGTGGGTGGAGTCGAATCGGCCTGGCCTCACCAGTGTCGATCTCGTGCTGCACCAACCCGGTCCGGCCGCATTCCTCATCCTTCGCAGCAAAAACACCCACGTAATAGTCCAATAGCTCCCGCAGCTGGCGTCTCTGTTCCGGGTCCAGCCCGCTGCAGCTCCGCTGAAATAATTCCTCCACCGCCTGCTGCGTCTCTGCTGACACGTTGGCCCCTCCCCTTGCTGTCCCTGTGTGTGCTCGTGCTCCCTCTGTCCGCGCTGGTGACGTCATCGTGTCCAGTCCTCGCGGTGGCCTGCCTGGTCCGGTCTGTCTTGGCGATCCCTCGATTGTGCGTGCCCCCGTGTCCCTTCTCTGGGTTCTGCTGTGGAGCGTGATGGTCCAGTTTCCCAGCTGGAGGGAAGGTCCGGCGGTGTCGATCTTGGCACGCCAGGCTGTGAGCAGGTCTAATCCAATAATACAGGGGTCTTGGATGTCAGCCAGCCAGAACGGGTGTCTTATGTTCTGACCGGCCACCCCCACCACCAGCACTCTCCGCCCCTTCAGTCGGGCGCGCTCACCGGTAGCTGTGGTGACGCAGCGCTCGGTGGGTTCCCACCCCCGTGGAGCCGTCTTGCTCGTGCCCGGCAGTACGCCCGGTCGAACCAAGGAGATTGTAGAGCCGGTGTCAATCAGGGCCCGGATCGACGTCTTCCCCAAGCTGCACTGTAGATAGATCCCTGGAGAGTGTCCAACTCGGCCCACGCGCGGTGCCGGCTCCTCGGGGGAAACATCTGCTGGAGGTGGCCTGTCCCCGTTCACGCCACCTCGCTCTAGTTTAACGCCGGCGAGGGGCCGGTTTGTCGTGGGGTGGGTGCGGGGCAGTATCGCGCGATGTGTCCCATCTCTCCGCAGCGGAAGCACCCTTCCTCGCGCCGCCGAGGCCATCTTCTCCGTGGACGCGCCGCCGTGGTCTGCCGTAATTCCTCCTCCTCCCCCTCGCTCTCCATCGTAGCCTGGTAGGTTCTTCGGCTGTGCGTTGCTGCTTCAGCGGTGCGATTTATTAGCGGCTCTGCCCGCTCTGCTTCTGCCACTGCAGTCTTCCAGTCGCTCGCGGCGTGGAGCCGTACGTGGCTCTGGAGCTGGGCCGGGCGGAGACCTTGGATGAAGCTCCGGAGGGCGAGCTTCTCTACTGCCTCCGGCGCGAAATCTGGGTAGCTGCGCCGGGTTAACAGCCATATGTCTGCAGCATAGGCTCCTAGTTTCTCCTGGTGGTTCCGGCGGCGGTGGGTCAGTTGTTCTTGGGCGTGCTCAGCGTCCGCTATTCTCCCAAATCGTCTCTGGAGCGCCCCTTGTAGTGCTGGCCAGCTGTGGTGCTCCTCGGGCCGGAGATCAGAGAGCATGCAGAGGGCTTTCCCTTCCAAGGCCAGCGCGACCTGTACGGCGGTTTCCTCTGGTGACCAGCCGTTCAGCGCCGCAGTCAGCTCGACCTGTGTCAGGTAGTCATCCAATGTGGCTTCGCCGTTGAAACGGGGAATCTTGGCCCGCTGTCGAACAGGTGGGGTGGTCGTTTCCTGATCGATCGCCACCCTTGATCGCCGTGGGGTCGCCAGCCCGTGCTGTCCTGAGAAGGGTGGAACGTTTGCTCTGTTCTGCCCGCTCTGTCTTGAAAAAGACAGGAGGCGGGGTGCGCTGGCCCCGTCAGGTCCGCCGCTTCATTCGTCCCGGCTCCGGGCTCCCGGTGGTGGTGTCTCGGTCTCGTCATCCATCATCAGCTGAGCAATGGCCTGCTCCAGCTGCCGGATCTCCATTCTGATCGCTTCCATTTGCTCCATGCCCACTCCTGACACCAGTGTGACGTTTGCAAGGTTCACACAAAGAAAATGGAGCAGATGGCTGTGATCAACCAGATTTATTTTGTACACCCCAACCCCAACTTGCTTCTGTGCTACAGAGTGGAGTGGAGGTCATTCTCCCAGACCTCCATTTCAATCATGGTTACACACACAGATACATCTTGCCCTAATCCTGCTAAACACTGCTGGGTCATTATAATGCAGTTATAATGACACAGCAGTGTAACTCAGAAATAACACATTTAACACACACAGTAACGTTTCAAACTGGCAAAGCATGCTGGGAAATTCACTTAACATGGCCCCAACGTTACAGTATGTTTGTCACACTTAAATGTTTCAGATCATCAAAGACATTTAAATATTAGACAAAGATAACACAAGTAAACACAAAATACAGTTTTTAAATGAAGGTGTTTATAATTAAGAAAAAAAATCCAAACCTACATGGCCCTGTGTGAAAAAGTGATTGCCACCTAAACCTAATAACTGGTTGGGCCACCCTTAGCAGCAATAACTGCGATCATTTGCAGTATCTGGCAATGAGGCTTTTACAGCACTGTGGAGGAGTTTTGGCCCACTCATCTTTACAGAATTGTTGTAATTCAGCCACATTGGAGGGTTTTTGAGCATGAGCCACCTTTTTAAGGTCATGCCACAGCATCTCAGTCAGATTCAGGTCAGGACTTTGACTAGGCCACTCCAAAGTCTTTATTTTGTTTTTCTTAAGCCATTCAGAGGTGGACTTCCTAGTGTGTTTTGGATCATTGTCCTGCTGCAAAACTCAAGTGCACTTCAGCTTGAGGTCACGAACAGATGGCAGGACATTCTCCTTCAGGATTTTTTGGTAGACAGCAGAATTCATGGTCCCATTTACCACAGCAAGTCTTCCAGGTCCTGAAGCAGTCTAAGTAAGTCTTGGAACTCTGCCATGCAGGCCATTTTTGCCCAGTCTCTTTTTTATGGTGGAGTTATGAACACTGACCTTAACTGAAGCAAGTGAGGCCTGCAGTTCTTTGGATGTTGTTGTGGGGTCTTTTGTGACCTCTTGGATGAGTCATCGCTGTGCTCTTGGGGTAATTTTGGTCGGTCAGCCACTCCTGGGAAGGTTCACCACTGTTCCATGTTTTTGCCATTTGTGGATAATGGCTCTCACTGTGGTTCACTGAAGTTCCAAAGCTTTAGAAATGGCTTTATAATCTTTACCAGACTTACAGATTTCATTTACTTTGTTTCTCATTTGTTCTTGAATTTCTTTGGATAGCAGCATGATGTCTAGCTTTTGAGGATGTTTTGGTCTACTTCACTTTGTCAGGCAGGTCCTATTTAAGTGATTTCTTGATTGAGAACAGGTGTGGCAGTAATCAGGCCTGGGTGTGGCTAGAGAAATTGAACTGAGCTTTCCAAAGATGTGATAAACCACAGTTAATTTATGTTTCAATCGGGGGGAGGTGACTTTTTCATACAGGGCCATGTAGGTTTGGATTTTTTTTACCCTTAATAATAAACACCTTCATTTAAAAACTGCATTTTGTGTTTACTTGTGTTATCTTTGTCTAATATTTAATATCTAATAGAGCGATGGCAAGAACCAAGCAGACCGCCCGTAAATCTACTGGAGGAAAATGCCCCCCAGGAAGCAGCTAGCCACCAAGGCTGCTCGAAAAAAAAAAGCGCTCCGGCCACCAGCGGAGTGAAGAAGCCTCACCGTTACAGGCCCAGTACTGTGGCTCTGAGAGAGATCCGTCGCTACCAGAAATCCACGGAGCTGCTCATCCGTAAGCTGCCCTTCCAGCGCCTGGTGAGGGAGATCGCTCAGGACTTCAAGACCGACCTGCGCTTCCAGAGCTCCGCCGTCATGGCTCTGCAGGAGGCCAGCGAGACCTACCTGGTGGGTCTCTTCGAGGACACCAACCTGTGTGCCATCCACGCCAAGAGGGTCACCATCATCATGCCCAAAGACATCCAGCTGGCCCGCCGCACCCGCGGAGGGAGAGCTTAGACTTTCTGCTGCACATTCACCAACCACAATGCTCCACACTGTGTGTCTATATATATATAGTAATATGTACATATGTATACTAGCTGTTCTTGTTTTTTTCTTGCCTTCTGATTGTTGCTCTGAGTGTTGCTATCCCTGTGCTGTTGCAATCCTGGAATTTCCCCATTGTGGGACTAATAAAGGCTTATCTTATTTTATCTTATATTTAAATTTGTTTGATGATCTGAAACATGTCAGTGTGAAAAAACACAAATAAGTGAAAAATCAGGAAGGGGCAAACACTTTTTCACACCACTGTATACACTACTCACAAAAAGTTAGGGATATTCGGCTTTCAGGTGAAATTTAAGGATGCACCTAAAATGCACTGTAACCTTTACAGGGGAACTTAATATGACCTTCTCTAACCTTTTGAATGCACATGTCCAACTGTTCAATGTTTCAGTAACAAGGTGCTTAACAGCAAAATTCACAACAGGTGTTTGATCCATGAATCGACCAATAAATTTTCTGGTTCAATTAGAATTGGTATTTAAACAGTCCTCTTCATCATGCTGTTCTCATTTTGACATCATGAGACCAAGACGCCTAACAATTGATCAACAGTACCTCACCATTGCGAGGCTTCAAACAGGATGTTCTCAGAGGAAAGTGGTCACTGAGCTTAGAGTGTCACAGAGTGTCATCAGCAGGTTGCAACATAGATACATAGAGACTGGAAGAATCATAGAAAGGCATAGAAGTGGGCATTCTTTGGCCACATCCCACGCTGATTACCGCTTCATTGTGAACAGTGCCCTGTGGAACTGGATGATGAATGCTACTCAACTTCAGGCACATTTAAGGGAGGTGAGAAGCACTCAGTGTCATGTCAGACCATTTGAAACCATTTACATCAGCATGGTCTGCGTGCTAGACGACCTGCAAGTAGGGCTGGGCGATGTGGCCAAAAAATAAAATCTCGATTTTTTTGGTCATCTTGGACGATTACGATATTAATCGATTTTAATCAATTAACTCAACACACATGTATTTCAAAAGGAGCTTGATTTATTAAAAAATAAATCTTGTGCAAACAAAAATATTCTACAAACATGTCAGTGTTGCTGACAAAGCTTGTTTGGATTATAGGCGAAAGCTCAAACACTTCATATGTCACACAAATGACGGCTCAACTTTTGCTACAATTCTGCAAATAAATATGTTATACATATTTTAGAATAAAAAGAAAAAATGTAAACTTAAACATTAATAACATGAACCATGTGCAAAAAAGTGCATAATTTGCTGGAAGGTCACAATCAACTGTCAAAGTCAAAAACTAATATCTTAAAACTACAATGAAACTAGTTCTTGTAAGCATGTGAAATACTGCCTCTTGTGCAAAAAAAGGAACTTAAGCAGCACCAACTTCATAAACTTTGGATATGTTTTACCTTTGAAGCATCACCTATTTATACTGTGCATAAACACTGCATCAGCTTTGATTGCTTTAAACTCTTAGATTTCTTGCAAGAAAAACAAGCCTGTCAACTGACTCTGGCTTAAGACAAGCTCTAGTGCACGTTACAATGTTTCCCCCTGTACTAAATACCCTTTCAGATGGGGCACTTGTTGCGGGTATTGAGAGGTACTTTTTTGCCAGTTTACTAAGTCTGGGAAAATGTGTTTTGTGCTGTTTCCACCATGTAAGTGGGTCTGAATCTGCATCAGTTTCAGGTGCCAGCAAGTATGCTGACAGCTCACCCTTAACTTTAGCTTCATAGGTCTTTGTTTCAGCCTCAACTGGAGTCTTTTTAAAGAAGCTGCTGAGGGATTTCTTCATCTTTGTTGGGGGTTCAACAACCTGACTCTCAAATTTGTCTTTATCTGCAGCATGAGTAACTGGTATGCCTCTGTAATGCATGGTGGAACAGAGTTCTGCAATGGTTCTCTCTCTTAGTTTTGCAATCTTGTCTGGCTCAATGTAAGTTGTGCGGAACCTGGGATCTAGTAGTGAGGCAAGGTCAATGAGGTCTTGTGTGGTTTGATCACTGTATTTTTGGTTAAGATATTTCAGCACATCTGTTTTGATTTGTTTTGTGAGCTCAGTATCATCATCATCCGACTTCAGCAAACTGTTGTTAAACAGATGAAGGGTTCGGTTTTATGAAAGAGATGCTCACATATGTCTCACCAGACAATGCATCAGTAAAGTCATGTAATGGCTTTATGGCTTTATTTACTGACTCTAAAACATCAATGTCCTGCCAGGTTGGCACTAAGTGCCTTGTTTTCTTATCTGCACCCAAGATTTGTCCAATTGCCTTCTCCTGCTCCAGTATACGCTCGATCATCTGCTGACGTGATCCCCATCTTGTAGGTGATTCTGAGATGAGCTGATGTTCAGGGAGGCCAAGTTCTGCTTGCACCACTGCCATGTCTCTCCGCTTCTTCCAACTAAAGGAGAAGGCACTGATGACTTTCTTGCAGACTCCTACGGCACGTTCGATGCGAGCATCCTTACAAGCATTCTCTGTAAAGAAAAAGAATGATTAATACATTTAGCATTACTAGAGTATACAAAATATCAACAACTCCTTGCTGATGTATAGTAATGTCAATAAAAATATTGTTATTAATGCAATATTACATAAATTTGTATGTGGTTGTAGTAAATGAATCAAGAATATACCACCGCTTAAAAAAAGTGGTATTATAGGAGAAAATAAATTTTTAAAAAAACCCTGTAAATTAAACAAGTAATATTATGCCTGATAATGTTTAGTAGGTGTTGCTTTAAATTTTAATAGTATAGATTTATGTTGTATTTTAAATGATGGTGCACATTGCATTTTACTTGCCTATTGCGTTGTGGAGCCTGTGTCCAAAGCAGCTGAGGTGGGTCCACTGGTTTAGCTTCAGGGCCTTCATCATATTTGTGCCATTGTCAGTAGTCATACACACCATTTTCTCCTCATCCAACTTCCACAGTGCCAAGGAGTCTTTGAGCCCCTGTGCAATGAGCTCTCCAGTGTGATCTTCAGGAAAGTAGGTGGTTTGTAAACAGCAGCTGTTCAGACTCCAGTTCTCGTCGATATAATGCACTGTTAAACTCAAGTACGGTTGAAGAGATCGACTGGACCAAAGGTCTGTAGTAGCAGAAAAAAATAAAACTGTGTCCAGCTTTTCATAAAGCGCTTGTCGTGTTTCGTTGTACAGTTTTGGTAGTGCAACCTCCGCAAAGTATTTACGACTCGGTGGTTGGTATTTTGGATCCCAAACTTTTAGCATGTGGAGAAAGCCAGGCTTCTCTACGGTGTAAATAGGCACCATATCCATCCCTAAATGAACAGCAACGGCTTCAGTCATCTGCTTCCACCGTGCCCCTGACTTATCGTATGGCACGACACTAGAAAATGATGCGGCAAAAGTTTGTTGTTTCTTCGCGGCGTGACCTTGTTTGCTTTGGCTAGTGCTAGCCATGCTGCACTCCCGTAGCTGCGAGCACTCCTCCCATTCTTTAGGGTGCCTCTGCCGGAGGTGCTGATAGAGGTTAGTTGTGCTGCTGCTGCTCTTCGTTTTCACAGTTTTTCTGCAAACCTTGCACAGGACTGCAGTTTGCTCTGCGTCGGTCTTGTCAAAGCCGAACCACTTCCATATAATCGAGGTAATATGAGTCCCTTTTCTCGCTACCAACTCTTCGGGTTGTGCTGTGTCCGCCATGGCCGGAGCATGAGTGCTTAGGCGGAAGGAGACAAGAGGCGGAAGCATACGCCAATGCTCAAGTCATAAAAGGCAGAAGAAGAACCCATATTTTATTTATTTAAGGTCACCTCGATTTTACGATTTAGCAAATTTTCAAATCGTCAACTTTTAAAAAGGCGAATTAATCGAATTAATTCGATTTATCGCCCAGCCCTACCTGCAAGGGTACCTGACCTGGCACAGGCGTAATCGTCTTGCATGGGCCAGGGAACATTTACGCTGGACAAGGGACCAGTGGGCCTCAGTGCTGTTCTCTGATGAAAGTCAATTCACACTGAGTAGAAAAGATGGCCGTCAACGATGTTGGAGACGTCAGGGAGAGTGCTATGCATCAGCCACTGCTGTCACCAGACGGGCCTTTGGTGGTGGTGGTGTTACAGTCTGGGCAGGTGTGTTTAGTCAACACAGAACTGCCCTACACCTTGTGAATGGTACAGTGACAAGCTGATACTACCTGAATAACATCATTAATCCAGTCATTGTGCCCCTCCATGAACAACACAGGCCTTATTTCATCTTCATGGATGACAATGCTCCAGCTCATCAAGGTATCATCATTAGGGAACGGCTGCTGGAGGCTGGGGTACCTCAAATGGAGTGGCCTACACTTTCTTCAGACCTGAATCCCATAGAAGATCTATGGGATCAGCTGAGTCACCTTGTAGAAGCTTGTAATTTGCACCCCACAACCTCAATGACCTGAGGGCCACCCTTCAAGAAGAGTGGAATGCCATACCTCAGCAGACAATAAGTCAACTTGTGAACAGCATGAGACGTTGTTGTCAAGCTGTAACTGATGCTCAAGGGCACATGACAAGTTACTGAGACACTGACATTTTTTGTTGTGGTATATCCACCACTGTTGTTGGATTTTGTTTCAATAAATTGTTTGAGATGAGGAACTCACCATTGCATGCTTTTACTTAAATGTCCTGCTTTCATGATATACAGTAATATCACTGTAGTGTGAACTTTTTACATTTTCCATAAATTTCACCCAAAAGCCAAATATCTCTAACTTTTTGCGAGTAGTGTGTGTGTGTGTGTGTGTGTGTGTGTGTGTGTGTGCGTGCGTGCGTGCGTGCACGTGTATGTGTGTGTGTGTGTGTTTAATTAAGTTGAAATAATGAGGGAGTCATCATCATCATCATCACAGCAGTCTGTCGGGGGCGACAATGACTGTTTCATTTAAGTCTGATCAGATTCCTCCACGCAGCTCTGTCCTTTGCCTTCTGCTGCCAGGAACTCCTGGCCTTGTTAACCTAAATAAATAAATAACCTGTGTAATTGCGGGCAATAAAAAAAAATGGGATTTGCTGACAGCTGGATTGAATGGATAAGTGCCCGTACTGGATAAGTAGCCTGAAGTCAACTTTTAGAAAAGAATTATGGTAAATGGTGTTCACTTATATAGTGCTTTTATTCTCATCTCTTGATGACCAAAGCGCTTTACAGATCCTGCCATCCACCCATTCACGGCGGCATGCTGCCTAACATGGCGCTTCCAGACCCACCAGGAGCAATTGGGGGTGAAGTGTCTTGTCCAGGGACACAACGGCAGGATACTGGGGAGAGCGGGATTCAAACCGCCAACCATGTGGTCTACCTCCTGAGCCACTGCCGTCTTATAAGTAAGAAAAATAAGGTGATGTGATGTGGGCTGGCTGAGGAGCTGGTGCAAAGCTTAAAACTGTATCTGCTTATTTTTATCTATAAGGCTGCATCTGTTGTTAAAAAAAGCATTTTACAGATAAGTGCCCAATCCACCCCATCCACCCCTTTTTTTTTTTTACACCTAATCCTAACTATAAACACATCCAGCTTAAAGTTTAATTATGGAGCGTGTATTTCTGTGAGAAATGCTTCTTGGTGTGTGGACTTATATTGTACATTGGGGCTGTGACATCACCGTGACTATTTTACTTCGTACACATGGAGGAGGAAAAACGGTGCCGATAAAACCTCTCCACTCCGGAAACTGGTTTAAAATCTCTACACTTTCACACCTCCAAAATCCCTGCGTCGTATGCACGGACAGCTAAACTGTGGACAAACTTTGCCAGTTTGGGGTAAAAATGTTGTTGTGTGCATGGTCTCCAAGACCACTGTGTATGACAGTGTTTTGGCTTGGGAGACTCTGGTCTTGACAGGGTCTTGATTACAAGGCTAGTATAGTATCTAGTATGCTATCTGATGTTTTTTTGGTTGTTCCCTTCTTCCGTCTTCCTTCTTCTTGTACAGGGCAGCACGGTGGTACAGGAGTTAGCATTGCTGCCTAACCTAACAGCTAGAAGGTTCCAGGTTCAAATTCCCAGGCTGGTGCGGGTAGGAATCGTCCTGTGTGGAGTTTGCATGTTCTCCCTGTGCTGTGTGGGTTTACTCTGGGAGCTCTGGTTTCCTCCCACAATCCAAAGACATGCATGTTAGGTTAACTGGTCATTTTAAATTGTTCCTAGGTATCTAGTGAAGCACTTTGAATAGTTTAGTTTAATGTTTATTTGAAAAGCACATTACATACAGATGAACATTAATACAAATGTAAGTATGCTAGATTTAGCAGTGCTGCTAATTTGCATCTGTAGTCCCCCGATGGGTCACAAAAACAAGCAAACAATCATACATGAGCAGAACTGCAATGAAACTGTACAAAGTGTATATACTAAAGTGCAAGAGTTAAGGTGCTACAAAACAAAACATTCAAATGTCACAAAAGTAAAATGCTGTGTATGCGTACACACACACATGCACCCAAGCACCTCACAGCAACAACAAACAACAGCGACGAACAAGTATTACAAGTAGTACAAAGTATTTAGTCAGCCACCAATTGTGCAAGTTCTCCCACTTAAAAGATGAGAGAGGTCTCCAATTTTCATCATAGGTATACCTCAACTATGAGAGACAAAATGAGGGGGAAAAAATCCAGAAAATCACATTGTCTGGTTTTTAAAGAATTTATTTGCAAATTATGGTGGAAAATAAGTATTTGGTCACCTACAAACAAGCAAGATTTCTGGCTCTCACAGACCTGTAACAACTTCTTTAAGAGGCTCCTCTGTCCTCCACTCATTACCTGTATTAATGACACCTGTTTGAACTCGTTATCAGTATAAAAGACAACTGTCCACAACCTCAAACAGTCAGACTCCAAACTCCACTATGGCCAAGACCAAAGAGCTGTCAAAGGACACCAGAAACAAAATTGTAGACCTGCACCAGGCGGGGAAGACTGAATCTGCAATAGGTAAGCAGCTTGGTGTGAAGAAATCAACTGTGGGAGCAATTATTAGAAAATGGAAGACATGACCACTGATAATCTCCCTTGATCTTGGGCTCCATGCAAGATCTCACCCCGTGGGGTCAAAATGATAACGAGAACGATAAGCAAAAATCCCATAACCACACGGGGGGACCTAGTGAACGACCTGCAGAGAGCTGGGACCAAAGTAACAAAGGCTACCATCAGTAACACACTACGCCGCCAGGGACTCAAATCCTGCAGTGCCAGACGTGTCCCCCTGCTTAAGCCAGTACATGTCCAGGCCCATCTGAAGTTTGCTAGAGAGCATTTGGATGATCCAGAAGAGGATTGGGAGAATGTCATATGGTCAGATGAAACCAAAATAGAACTTTTTGGTAAAAACTCAACTTGTCGTGTTTGGAGGAGAAAGAATGCTGAGTTGCATCCAAAGAACACCATACCTACTGTGAAGCATGGGGGTGGAAACATCATGCTTTGGGGCTGTTTTTCTGCAAAGGGACCAGGACGACTGATCCGTGTAAAGGAAAGAATGAATGGGGCCATGTATCGTGAGATTTTGAGTGAAAACCTCCTTCCATCAGCAAGGGCATTGAAGATGAAACATGGCTGGATCTTTCAGCATGACAATGATCCCAAACACACTGCCCGGGCAACGAAGGAGTGGTTTCGTAAGAAGCATTTCAAGGTCCTGGAGTGGCCTAGCCAGTCTCCAGATCTCAACCCCATAGAAAATCTTTGGAGGGAGTTGAAAGTCCGTGTTGCCCAGCGACAGCCCCAAAACATCACTGCTCTAGAGGAGATCTGCATGGAGGAATGGGCCAAAATACCAGTAACAGTGTGTGAAAACCTTGTGAAGACTTACAGAAAACGTTTGACCTCTGTCATTGCCAACAAAGGGTATATAACAAAGTATTGAGATGAACTTTTGTTATTGACCAAATACTTATTTTCCACCATAATTTGCAAATAAATTCTTTAAAAATCCTTCAATGTGATTTTCTGGATTTTTTTTTTCTCATTTTGTCTCTCATAGTTGAGGTATACCTATGATGAAAATTGGAGACCTCTCTCATCTTTTAAGTGGGAGAACTTGCACAATTAGTGGCTGACTAAATACTTTTTTACCCCACTGTATGTGTGTGTCGCTCAGGCACATACACAATACATGCACATGCCGCAGAGAAACCACTAGTTACGGTATGCGTAGACCTGGTGATATGTTCACTGATACCGCCCTCTCATGTAACTATGAGCCTCGTCAGTGAACTATAAGAGAGAAGATAGGAGAACAAAAGCGAATAAACCCTGAACCCAACGTGAAAAGTTCAATCATTTGTGATGCTGATTCAAATTGCCCAGCCCTAATGCTATTGTTGGTAGAGCTAGCTTCAGATGCTACTCAGTGTTTAACAAAAGGTGAACTCAGTGATTCTCCTTGGAGATCTTACATAATTCTATATGCTGGTTCTGATCTGGTAACTTTTTTTTATCTTTGGCTGGATTGGTAAACTGGCTCACAGAGTACAAAGGTCCTTTCTTTTTTCCAGTGGAATCAAATGCGATAAGGAGGTCATTAGTGACTTTCACTAAGGCTGTTTCAGTACTATGATGGATTCTGAACCCAGATTGAAACTCTTCAAGTAAACCATTTCCCTGCAGGTGGTCAAATAATTGCGTAGCAACAACTCTTTCTAAGATTTTTGAAATGAAAGGGAGGTTAGAGATTGGTCTATAGTTAGCTAAAACTCCTGGATCCAGCGTTGGCTTTTTGAGTAAGGGTTTAATTACAGCCATTTTAAAAGCCTGCGGTACATGGCCTAAAGTTAATGAAGAATTGATTATTTGAAGAATAAAGCTACCAATAAGTGGGAAGACTTCTTTAAATAACCTGGTAGGAATAGGGTCTTAAAGACAAGTTGAAGGCTTGGATGAGGAAATTATTTTATCTAACTCTAAAAGGTCAATTGGAGTAAACTCATCCAAACAGATATCAATTGAAGTTGTTGTAGTAGATTAGATTAGATTAGATTCAACTTTATTGTCATTACACATGTATGAATACAAGGTAATGAAACACAGTTTAGCATCCAATCAGAAGTGCAAAGGACAGCAGTGCAGTATATACAGTAATTAACAGTATGTGCAATTTAAGCAAATATATGCAAATATATACAGCAGTGCAGAAAGTGAAGAGTACTGTTATGTGCAAATAATGTACAATAAGTTAGATGGGCAGTTATGTACAGGTGAGGATGGTAAGAGATGATGGTAAGAGAGTCAGCAGGGAACTAAGTTCAATAACGTGACAGCTGTTGGAAAGAAACTGTTCCTAAACCTGCTGGTTCTAGTCCGAAGGCTTCTGAAAGGCCTTCTGGAGGGGAGAAGCTGGAACAGTCCATGAGCAGGATGGTTGGAGTCCCTAAGAATGCTGCGTGCCCGGCGCAGACATCTTTTCCTGTAGACGTCCTCTATAACTGGAAGTGGAGTCCCTGTGATGCGTTGGGCGGTTTTCACCACCCGCTGCAGCGCCTTACGGTCAGCGACAGAGCAGCTCCTATACCAGACTGTGACACAGTTGGTCAGGGTGCTCTCTATCACGCAGCGGTAGAATTTGCCCAGGATGTCAGTTGACAGATGGTTCTTCTTCAGTGTCCTCAAGAAGAAGAGGCGCTGATGGGCCTTCTTGATCAAGCTGGTGGTGTTAACTGACCAGGACAGGTCCTCCAAGATGTGGGTCCCCAGGAATTTGAAGCTGGGGACACGTTCAACAGCTATGCCACTGATATGGATGGGGTCATATGTCTCTCCCCTCTCCTTCCTGTAGTCCACTATGAGCTCCTTGGTTTTACTGGTGTTAAGGAGCAGGTTATTGTCAGCGCACCAAGTAGCCAAGTGCTCAATCTCTGCCCTGTAATCTGACTCATCGTTGTCCCTGATGAGTCCAATCACCGTGGTGTCATCTGCGAACTTTATGATGGAATTGGATCCATACATAGGCCTGCAGTCATGGGTGAAGAGGGAGTAGAGGAATGGGCTGAGCACACAGCCCTGTGGTACACCAGTGTTGAGTGTGATGACGGAAGAACGGTTGGGGCCTGACCTAACATGCTGGGGTCTGTTGGTCAGAAAATCCATGATCCAGTTGCAGGTGGAGGTACTGATTCCCAGGTCCCCAAGTTTAGTGATCAACTTGGAGGGGATAACTGTGTTGAATGCTGAGCTGAAGTCAACAAACAGCATTCTTGCGTAGGTGTTCTTGTCATCCAGGTGTGAGAGTACATAGTGCAGCACTGTAGACACCGCATCCTCTGTACTCCTGTTGCTCCGGTAGGCAAACTGGTGAGGGTCCAGTGTAGGGGGCAGGCATTTTTTGAGCTGTGCCAAGACCAGTCGCTCAAAGCACTTCATGACTATGGGCGTCAGTGCCACAGGGCGATAGTCATTTAGGCACGATGGTGTTGAATGTTTCGGCACTGGTACTATAGAAGTGGTCTTGAAGCACGCTGGTACCACGGCCTGGGCCAGGGACAGGTTGAAGATGTCTGTGAAGACCCCTGCCAGCTGCTCAGCGCATGCCCTCAGCACTGTAGTAGTTACTGTATTTAAGTTAATGGTGGGAACAATCTGATTGATTTTATCTCTAATAGATGAAATTTTATTATTGAAAAAGTTCATAAAGTCCTGACTAGTACGCTCTAAGGGAATGCTAGGATTGACAGAGTCCTGACTCTTTGTCAGCCTGGCTACAGTGCTGAAAAGAAACCTAGGATTATTCTTGTTCTCTTCTATTAATGCAGAATAATAACTTCTGACGAAGGCTGCAGTGCAGTTGAAACATGTAAAGAAGGTAAAGACATCTCCTTTCTATTTTATTTTTTGTCTTTTATATGAACAAAAGATAAATAAAAAAGAATAATAACTCGTTCTAGCTTTTCTAAGAGATTTTTTATAAATTAAAAGGTGATTTCTTCAAGCTAAATAGATTTTATCTAAATTAGTGGAGCGCCATTTTCTTTCTAATTGACGGGTCTTCTGTTTTAAGCTACGAGTTTCTGTGTTGAACCAAGGGGTTAGAAATCTCTGATTAGACTTTTTCTTTTTTAAAGGGGCCACCAAGTCTAGAGTCTGATGCAGAGAAGCTGTAACACTATCTACCATGCTATCAATTACAGAAGGAGCAAGCTGTCTATAGCTTATTTCCGTTGTGTTGACACATGGCATAGAGGAATCAATCTGCATAAATTTGGTAACAACATCATCTGAGAGGCATCTACTGTAGTAATATTTTTCTTTAGGAGCCAAATAGTCAGAAATAGTAAAATCAAAGGTTAACAGACAATGGTCTGACAGTACAGGGTTATGAGGAGACACTACCAGATTTTCTATTTCTATGCCATATGTCAGAACAAGGTCCAACGTAGGGTGGAGATAATGGGTAGAATTTTCTACTTTCTGAGAAAACCCCATCGAGTCTAATATTGAAATGCCATATTAAGGCAATCACTATCTACATCTACATGTATATTAAAGTCCCCTACTATAATTATTCTGATCCGATTTCAGCACTAAATCAGCTAAGAATTCAGTAAATTCAGATAAAAACTCTGAGTAGGTTGATGGAGGATGATAAACTATGCCAAATAAAATTGGGTTTAGCCTAAAATTGCTCAAGTGCCCAATACTGAGGACCAGGCCCTCAAAGGAATGATAACGTGTTTTTTGCTTTACATTAACTAGTAATTTGGAATGGTAAATTGTTGCTACTCCTCCTCTACGACCAGAACTTCTGGGATTTTGACAGTTTAAATAACCAGAGGGAGTTGATTCATTTAAACCAACATAACCCTCTTGTCCTAACCAAGTCTCTGTAAGGGATATTAAATAAGATAAGATAAGATAAGCCTTTATTAGTCCCACAATGGAGAAATTCCAGGATTGCAACAGCACAGGGATAGCAACACTCAGAGCAATAATTTAGAAGATAAGAAAATAAGAGCAGTGGATATACATATGTTGTGGAGCGTGTAAATAATGAGGCTGATTTGGTTCAAGCGGTTTATTACACGACTCACACAAGGAGCATAGACAGAATGGCATACAAGTAGGAACTCTTCCCTTAAATAACATGACATCCTTCTAGACTCTTCTCACACACAAAAGATAATCTCCGTCTAGACTCTTCTCACACACAAAAGATAATCCCCCCTGTCCGACTGCAGTCAATCCATTCATCCTTGACACCTCCCTGTTATCTTACTAGGGCATCTAGAAACTTCTCACACACAAAAGGTTAACTTTGCGTCCTTTGTTCCTGTCTTAGGTGGTAAACCATTATGCACTCCCCAGGTTGCCACCCCCCCCCCCCAGCAACTTAGATAGGACAAAAGGGTAACAGTCCACATGCTGTGATAAAACCACATCAGTCCACATGCTGTAGAACAATCAACATCAGTCCGCATGCTGCTTGGGCTTCAGTCTTCTTCCGTATCTGCTGTAGCCAGGATTCGCTGCCTCCGTGGCGCTGCCATGCTGGGGGGCTGATGTCTGGGGGTGAAAACTTTTTGACTGTCCTTGTGGGTGCTCTGGAGAATCTTTTCTCTGGGAAGCGCCCCGTGGGGGTCTTCCACGCCGAGGGGCCCTCGCCAACAGCAGTTGCTCGTCAGCCACAACGAAAGCAGGTTTGAGTCTGTCTATGCCAATTTTTTCCCTCCTACCCCCCAAATCTAGCAAAAAATGCTTATCCCCTGTTTCCAGCACTCTAAACGGTCCATCATAAGGTGGGCACAGTGGGGGGCGGTGGGCGTTGTGTCTGACAAACATGAACTCTGCGTTTTTCAAAGCTTTAGGCACAAAAACGCGCAGAAAACTGTGGTGGGCAGGGCCCGGCAGCGTGCTTGAGTCTATGCAATGCTGCAGCAGCTGAGACGGGGAGGTACCCGGCGCAGGATTATCTGGCCGAAACTCCCCAGGCAGCCGGAGTGGTTGTGCAAAAACGAGTTCTGCTGGGGAAGCTTCCAGATCCTCTTTAGGCGCAGAACGTAACCCCAATAAAACCCATGGTAGCCTGTCTACCCAATTTGCATCCGTCAGTGAAGCCCTCAGAGCCGCTTTTAACGACCTATGAAAACGTTCGCATAACCCATTTTCCTGCGGGTTGTATGCGGTTGTGCGGTGAATTGAGACACCTAGGCTGCGGGCCATGGTTGACCAGAGTTCAGAAACAAATTGAGAGCCTCTGTCGGACGCAATGTCCGATGGAACTCCAAAACGCGCCGCCCATGCTGTTAAAAACGCGCGCGCCACCTCCTCAGCCGTGGTTGCCGCCAGCGGAACCGCTTCTGGCCAGCGCGTGGTGCGGTCCACCATTGTCAAGAGATGCGTGTACCCCTGTGATAGCGGAAGGGGGCCTACGAGGTCCACGTGGACATGGTCAAACCTCCTAGCCGGGATGCGAAACGGCTCCAAAGGAGCCTTCGTGTGTCTGTGAACCTTGGCTCGTTGGCACGCCACGCAGGCTGCCGCCCACTCTTTCACTTGTTTGCGAAGGCCCGACCACACATATTTCTCGCCTACCATTTTGACCGACGCGCGCACCCCTGGGTGTGCCAAAGAGTGAACCGACTCAAACACGCGGCGGCGCCACGCGGCCGGAACCACAGGCCGTGGGCGACCCGTGGAGACGTCGCAGACTAAGGGGGGAATGCCGTTAAGCAGCGTCCTCTTCTCCAGCCTTAACCCTGTTGGTCCAGACTGGAGCGCGCGCACGTCCGCGTCACTAGCCTGCTCCACGGCCATGGCTGCGTAATCCAACCCTACACAGACCGGGGCCACAACGGCGTGCGAGAGGCAGTCTGCCACCACATTCAGTTTGCCCGACACATGCTGAATATCGGTAGTAAACTCTGAGATCGCGGCCAGCTGCCTCTGCTGCCGGCCCGACCAAGGTTCTGAAACTTTGGCCACTGCGAATGTTAGTGGCTTATGGTCAACGAACGCAGTAAAATTGCGCCCTTCCAGCCAGAACTGGAAATGGCGAATGGCCAGGTGGAGAGCCAGCAACTCTCTGTCGAACGCGCTGTATTTACGTTCATTGTCGCGCAAAGTTCTGCTGAAAAAGGCAAGCGGCTGCCAAGCCCCGGCGACGCGCTGCTCCACGACAGCCCCTATGGCCACATCTGAGGCGTCAGTGGTGAGGGCTATGCGGGCCGTTGGGTCTGGATGTGCCAGCAATGCGGCGTTTGCCAGGGCTGCTTTAACTCCCGAGAACGCCTGCTCTCGTTCTGGGGTCCATTCAACCTTATTCGTGGGTCTCTGTTTTTTTGAGCGCAGCGTACAATGGCTGCATGAGCTGCGCTCATCTGTCACTGCGCGCACTTTGTCAGGCAGCGGAACCGCTCCTTCGGGAGAGACGCAGTGCCCTAAAAAATCAATCCCTGTCACCCCGAACTGACATTTCGCTGGGTTAATTATTAAACCATGCTCTTCCAACCTACGGAAAACCGTCGTGAGGTGGGTTTTGTGTTCGTCTTCGGACACACTGGCTACCAAGATATCATCCAGGTAGACGAATACGAAAGGGAGATCGCGCAGCACTGCATCCATCATGCATTGGAACGTCTGTGCTGCCCCTTTAAGCCCAAACGGCATGCGCAAGAACTCAAATAAACCAAACGGAGTTATTACCGCTGTTTTGGGTATGTCCTCAGCGCGCACTGGGACTTGGTGGTAACCACGGACCAAATCTATCTTACAAAAAATATGCTCTCCTGCGAGGTGAGTGGAAAAATCCTGAATGTGGGGAATTGGGTAGCGGTCATGCGCTGTAGCGTTGTTTAACCTTCGGAAATCGCCGCAAGGTCACCATGAACCTTCAGCTTTAGGGACCATGTGTAGCGGGGAAGCCCATGGGCTGTTTGAGCGCCTGATGATGCCTAACCTCTCTAGGTTAGCGAACTCCTCGCGCACTATGGCCAGTTTAGCTGCGTCCAAGCGCCGAGGTCTTGCAAAAACAGGTGCCCCGGTGGTGGTGATAAAATGCTCCACCCCATGTTTAGCGATAGCTGCTGAAAACGTCGGGACTGTGAGTGCTGGGAACTGAGCGAGCAGTGTGTGGAACTTACCGCATGCTGCTGTGACGTTGGCTTGTGCTGTTGGCCGGGTCACTCGAGCTATACAGGGGAGAGAGTCAAAAGACATGAGTGCATTAACCAGGCGCCTGTTAGCCATATCTACCAACAACCCATGTGCACATAGAAAATCAGTATATGGTAATCCATATGGTAATCCAGTGCCCCAGTATATGGTAATCCAATGCTGCTACAACAAAAGTCCATTCAAATGTACGACCGTGTAGAGACAAGAGCAGAGTCCTCTCACCAAAGGTCTTAATGTCTGAGCCGTTTGCTGCTGCCATCTCGGGGCCGCTGGTTCCTGCCAGCTGGTCAGCGTAGGTCGGCCGGAGGAAACTCTTCTGTGCGCCGATGTCCACGAGGAAATGCCTCCCCGAGCGTGCGTCCGTCAAATAGAGCAGCTTGTTCTCCTCACCGAGGGTCGCGGCTGCTACCGACCCCCGGTCTTGGCGTTTCCCGAGCGCTTGAAACTGGCACGGTGGTATACATTTGCGTGCCCTCTCTGCAAAGCGGCGATGGTAAAAGCACAGCGTGTCACCTCCACGTTCCTTGGCCCCCGCTGCTGCTGCTGTTGGTGGTTCTGCTGCTGCCGTCGGCGCCTCCTCGTGTCGACATGCCGGGCTCCGTCGCTGCCGCAATGGTCATGAAAGCCCTGGTGGCGACGATGATCCGGTCTGCCTCTCGGGCTAGCGCACGATAGTCCCGTTTGGCCAGCAATAACAAATTGGCCAGGGCCGTTCTCGCCACTGTCGGAAGGTTCCTGAGGAAAATGTGGGTGAAGATGAAGTGGTCGTCGTCCGTGCCCTTTAACCTCAGCATCTTCTCCATCATGTCCACGGCCGAACCGTCTCCCAACTTGGTCCGCGTCAGAAGCCTCTCTGCTCTCTCACCATCTGAGAGCGTGTAGTGCTGGATGAGGGCAGCCTTCAGCGCGTCATATTTGCCGTCGGCTGGTGGCTGATCGAGCAGGCTCTCGATGTGCTGAGCCGTGCTGGCATCGAGCGCTGCGACCACATAGTAGAATTTCGTATCATCTGCCGATATCCCTCGGAGGACGAATTGCGCCTCGGTTAAGTGGAACCAGGAGCGCAGGTTGTACTGCCAAAAATCAGGTAGTTTGATCGCTACAGCACACACAAAGCTGGGGGTTCCAGTCGAGGTTGGCTCCAGGGATCTTCTGTCATATTCCATGATTCGTCTTGGGTCACCAGTGTGGAGCGTGTAAATAATGAGGCTGATTTGGTTCAAGCGGTTTATTACACGACTCACACAAGGAGCATAGACAGAATGGCATACAAGTAGGAACTCTTCCCTTAAATAACATGACATCCTTCTAGACTCTTCTCACACACAAAAGATAATCCCCCCCCGTCCGACTGCAGTCAGTCCATTCATCCTTGACACCTCCCTGTTATCTTACTAGGGCATCTAGAAACTTCTCACACACAAAAGGTTAACTTCGCGTCCTTTGTTCCTGTCTAAGGTGGTAAACCATTATGCACTCCCCAGGTTGCCACAATGTACACATAAATATATAAATATACTGCTCAAAAAAATTAAAGGGACACTTTGAAAACACATCAGATTTTAATGGGAAAAAATAAGCTGGATATCTACACTGACTGGATAATGTGTTAAGAATGAAAAGATGCCACATCTTTTGATAGAAATGAAAATTATCAACCTACAACCTGCAGAGGGTTGAATTCAAAACACTCCAAAACTTACTCAGATTAAAAACATCAACATCTTTGTCTTTTTTTTGTTTAGCCGTGTTGTTCTCAATGGAATGAATGTTCTTTCTTTTGTAAATATATGTACAACTTTTTTTTGGATTGAAAGTACTTTTTCTTTTTGGATTTGCAGAAGTTTTATTTTGTTCTGTACAGTTTACTTAAAAATCTTAACAGTTCTGCTGTAAAAAGGGAAATCTGAGTAAGATTAAATGTCTTAATGAGACATTTCAGAGAACTTCTGTAGATGGCAGTGTGTTATGTTGTGTGAGAAGTCCGCAGTATAAAGGGTGAACAAGAAGGGAGCCAAAACTGTTCCCGGGGGCCCCCCCAGATCATCGGTTGGATGGTGTTGAAAGCACTGGAGAAGTCAAAGAACATGATCCTCACTGCGTTCCCAGGCTTCTCCAGGTGGGACAGAGAATGGTGAATGAGGAAGATCACTACATTCTCCACCCCAATGCCATGCTGGTAGGCGAACTGGAGTGGATCCATCGCTGGTCCCACCAGGGGGTGGAGGTGAGCAAGGAGCAGTCTCTACAGGGTCTTCATCATGTGAGACGTCAGGGCCACTGGTCTGTAGCTGTTCAGGTCTTTGGGGTGGGAAGTCTTTGGTACAGGTACCACACAAGATGTTTTCCACAACTGTGGTACCCTCCCCAGCTTCAGGCTCAGGTTAAAGATGTGCTCCACAATCCCACACAGCTGGTCTGCGCAGGACTTGAGGAGCTTCGCGCTGATGCCGTCCGGTCCCGAGGCCTTCCTTGCCTTGATCTTCCTCAGCTCCGTCCTCACCTGGGTCTTAGTGAGGGTCAGGTTGGGGGGCTGTGTGCTGGGAGTGGGGGGGCGGTGTTGGTGGAGTGGGGTGTGGACAGCAGATCTCGATGACTTTAGAGGCAGCAGTGGTTGGTGTGCAGTCGGGGGGGAGGGCGGTTGGTCAAACCTATTAAAAAACAGGTTCAGATTGTTCGCCCACTCCCTGCCCCCCATGGCCTGGGAGGAGGTATTCTGGAGCCCAGAGATGGTTTTAAGGTTTCTCCAGACCCCGCCGATGTCGCTCTGTTGCAGCTTGTCCTCCAATCTTCTTCCTGAAGCTGTCCTTGCCTTCTCTGATCTTCCTCCTCAGCTCCCTCTTTACGGATTTCAGCATCTCCCTGTTCCCCGACCTGAAGATCCTCTCCTTCTCTCTCAGAAGTGTTTTAATCTCAGGGTTGATCCAGGGTTTGTTGTTCGAGTAACACCGTATGGTCTTGGTTGGTACAGTGTTGTCCACACACAGATCATGGACTAGCAGAGACTTGGGAGTTAGAGACCTAATATTTAACAAACCACATTTAATTTTTAAATTATGAGGAGGAACAGAGGCCAAGTCATTAAATTTAGAGGCTTCGTGTTTAATTTGAGTTTTACCAACTTTTTGTTTAATCACTTTGGGATGCTTATACATTATATTTTTATTTACTTTGGAGGGAGCAGACAGTGATTCTCTGATGGGGAAGACAGGGGCTAAGTTGAGGGGTGGCGGATGAAGAGGAGCTGCAGAGAGGCGTGCAAGACTGCGACTCTGCTTCCTGGTCCCAACTCTGAGTTGTCAAGGTTTTGGAAATTTGGATAAAAATGATGCCAGATTGTTAGATAAAAGAGACGCGCCATCCAAAGTGGGATGGACGCCGTCTCGTCAGACCAGGTTTTTCCACAGAATGAGCTCCAATTGTCTATGTAGCCCACATTGTTTGCAGGACACCACACAGACAGCCAGCGGTTGAAGGATGACAAGTGGCTAAACATGTCATCACTGGTCAGATTGGGGAGGGGTCCAGAGAATACTACAGAGGCAGACATCGTTCTTGGAAAGTCACACATCAATTCCACGTTAAGTTTTGAGACTTCCGATTGCCGGAGTCGGATGTCATTAATGCTGGCGTGGATAACAATTGTGGAGTATTTACAGCTACTTTTTGCCAGCATTTTCAAATTTGACTCGATGTCACCTGCTCTGGCCCCAGGAATACATTTGACTATGGCCGCTGGAGTCTCTAGGTTCACGATTCTGACTACAGAGTCGCCAATGATCAGAGTTTTTTCCTCAGCGGGTGTGTCGCTGAGCGGGGAAAAACGATTAGAAACATGAACAGGTTGGTGGTTAACTGGGGTTTTGCGACTAGTCTTCCTTCTCACCGTCACCCACCCAATCTCTTCTCTGCTGAGGAGGACCAGAGGACCGCTAGCAGGCCGCCCTATGCTAGGGAGCGCCGCTGCAGCTAAGGGACGTCCGTCAAGACTAACTGGCGCAGACGGTGTTTCAATGCAGCGGAGCCGGGATTCCAAATCAGACAACCTTGCCTCGAGCGCTTCAAAAAGACAACATTTATTAGACAACATTTATTACATTTACCGTTATCACTAAAAGAGGCAGAGGTGTAGCTAAACATCTGACAGAGAGAGCACACCAGAGGAGAAGGGGAAGGAGAGCTAATAGCCATAGCTAGTGGCTAACCCGAAGCTAACAAAAACACCGATGAAAAATGAACAGAAGGCTAAAGAGGGTGGTTAGATGACACTGAGTGCGCACACAAGTGCAGGAGGCTTGATAAACAGAAGTGAAAGCTAACGGTAGATGGAAAAAAGTGATTAAAATACAATTAAAAGCAAAATCCTCAGGAGAATGAGGAGAACAAACCACAGAGCAAGCCACACAGACAGCCAGCAACACAGGAAGTGACGATACGTTACCACAGGAAGCCGCCGATCTGCATATGCTTGTCTGCATATGTCTGCATATGCAAACAAGATGAGAGAAAACGGAAAAAGGATCATCTTCAAGTTTCTCTTCTTGCTTTAAAAGACAATTTACAAGAGTATCAGAGGGCTGTTAAAAATGCAGAGACAGTTTTTATCAAATCTTGTCAGTCAACAGCCATAAGCCTCAGTTTCTTTTTAACGTTTTAGACTCTCTTTTAAATCCCTGTGACCAAACTGGTGTTGTACCTTCTTTTACTTTGTGTGATAAATTTCTTAATTTTTTAATGATAAAATCTCTGCTGTGAGGGCATCTCTGTTGTGTTCTGCAGTAGATCCTGTTGCTTTTATCTAATGTACAAGTGTTTTTGAGAGTTTTGAAGAGGTGTCTCTCACAGTTTTAACTTCTTTGTTCAGCACCTGAGACTTGACAGCATTCCACCCAGACTTTTTAAGGAAGTTTTTAATTCCATTGGTCCATGTGTTTTAAATATTATTAATTAAGCACCTACAGGTGATACAATAAGCAAAAACATTCCTATAAAAGACTCCATCTTCATAAAGAACACAGATGTCTTGTACAGTAGGTGGCGGTATGCACCTTTCAGTTGTTTGCTATCCGCCAGTAACCAAGAGAAGAAGAACACAGATGAGAGAGAGGTCATTGAAATTGTTAAATCGTTTAAAAGTAAAACATCTACGGATTGTGATGGTATTGACATGCTTTTAGTTAAATCTATCATTGAATGTTTAGTGAAGCCACTGACGTATATCTGTAACCTGTCTCTCCAAACAGGTATATTTCCCAATGCAAGGAAAATAGCTAAAGTAATTCCGATATGCAAGACGGGTGACAGAGGGGAATTTTCAAACTATAGGCCTATTTCACTATTGCCGCAATTTTCAAAGATCCTCGAAAAAATATTCTGTGAGAGAGTTGACAACTTTATAATGAAGAATAATTTATTGTGTGAGCAGCAATATGGGTTCAGACACAAAAGGACAACTGCATTTGCTCTAATGGAATTTATAGAAAAAATATCAACTGCTGTAGAAAATAAAGAGTATTCAGTTGGGGTATTCCTGGATCTTAAAAAAGCATTTGATCATCATCATAGCAGTCTGTCTTGGGCGACAATGACTGTTTCATTTAGGTCTGATCAGATTCCTCCACACAGCTCTGTCCTTAGCCTTCTGCTGCCAGGAACTCCTGTCTATGTCCAGCTTCTTCAAGTTTCTTTTTACAGTGTCTTTAAATCTGAGCCTTGGTCTACCCTGATTGCGTTTGCCCTAGCATAACTGTGAGTAGAGTAACTGCCGAGGGAGACGCTGGTGGTCAATCCTCTCAACATGTCTGAGCCATTTCAGGTTCATCTGTATTAGCATGTCCTCCATTGATGGTAGAACAGCTCGTTTCAACACTTCTATGTTGGTTATCTTGTCTTTCCATGAGATGTTCATTATGGCTCAAAGGTGTCTCATCATGTACGCGTGGAGTTTCTTCACCTGCACTCTGTAGACATTCCAAGTTTCAGCACCGTACAATAGAGTAGCCAGTACTGTTGCTCTGTACACTTTACATTTCACACGGATAGACACATGTCGATTGTTCCACAGTCTCTCCCTCAAGTTTCCAAACACAGCGCTCGCTCTTCCCATTCTGAAAGATAGTTCATCCTCCAGCCTAGCATTCTCTGAAACAGTACTCCCCAGATACTTGAAAGTCTTGCACTTGACTAGTGGTTCTGTACCAATGCTGATCTCTTCTGGTAGTAATGTTGATAACTGGAACTTTGGTGGTTGATAAAGGCACTCTGTCTTCTTGATGTTGATTTGGAGGCTGAATTGGCTAGCTGTTCTTGCAAATTTCTCCACTAAAGATTGCATATCTTCCACGCTGTGTGCAACTAGAGCACTGTCGTCGGCAAAGAGCATTTCTCTTACTACCTTTATCGATGTCTTACTCTTGGCTTTAAACTGTGCCACACTGAACAAGTCTGCTTCTTTCCTTGTTTGAATGTATACTCCTTCTGAAGTGTCTTTAAAGTCCACCTCAAGTATGGCTACCAGATATAGCAAGAAGAGTGTAGGTGCCAGCACACACCCTTGTTTCACCCCATTGCTTACTGAAAAGTCTTTAGATACTGAACCACTCATTGCCACGTTTGCTTGCATACCTGTATGGAGTGCCTCGATCAGACTGACAAACTTCTCTGTACAGCCATATTTCTTGAGTACCTGCCAAAGTCCTTGTCGCGAAACAGTATCAAAGGCTTTACTGAAGTCTATGAAGACTACATAAAGTGGCATGTTCTGTTCGATACACTTTTCTTGAACCTGTTTCAAGCAGAAAATCATGTCCATTGTGCTTCTTCCACTTCTAAAGCCGCACTGGGTTTCTGGTAATACATTCTGCGAGATGTATTCATTGAGTCTGTTAAGTAGTACACATGAAAGAATCTTACCAACAGTGGCTAGCAGTGATATACCTCGGTAATTTCCACAATCTTTCCTGTCACCTTTCTTGAACAAAGGCACAATACATGCATCCTTCCAGTCTTGAGGTACTTTCTGGGCATCCCATATCTCTTGGATGAGCTTGTGCAGACAGTTGGTCAGCTGAACACCACCAAATTTCCACACTTCTGCTGGAATTCCATCCCTTTCTGGAGCTTTACCATCCTGTGTTATCCTGATAGCTGTCATTAGTTCATCAAAATTTGGTGGTTCATCCAGACTTGATACAGCTGGTCGCTGCACTAGAGCTTCTTTAGCCTCTTCAGTGAGATCTCCAGGGTTGTTTAGTAGTTGGTCAAAGTGGTCTGCAAATCTGTCCAGGAACTTGTCTTTCTCCTGTAAAACCGTTTCACTATCCATAGCCTTTAGTTGGATCAATCCTCTTGGTTTAGGGCCGTAGATTTCTCTCAAACCTGTGAAGAATGTTTTCATGTCCTTTCTGTCTGCTGCAGTTTGAAGTTCCTCTGCTTTTTCATCCCACCAGCTGGTCTTCATCTCTCTGGTGTACTTCTGTAGCTCACTCTGAGCCTTTGAGTATTTCTTCTTCTTCGACCTTGTGTTAAACTGTAGGTTTTCCTGCCTAGCTGTATTCCTCGCTTCTAGTAGTTTCTTCAGGTGTTCATCATGCTCATCAAACCAATCTTGATGTTTCCTCTCAGGGTAGCCTAATACATCACTCGTAGTCTGATACACTGTATCCTTCAGTGTTGCCCATTTCTCTTCTATATCATTCTCTGAGTTGCTGCTGTCCCAGTCTTTCAAGTTTTCATCCATTTCCTGTGTAAGTTCTTCCTGCTTCTTTTGGCCTTTCAGTGCACTAGTGTTTAGCTTCCGTGGTGGCTTTGCACCCATCCTGCAGTGCTGTTTTCGTCTCCAATTCCTTAATCTAGATCTCAGCATAACATGATCAGTACCACAGTCCGCGCCTCTTATTGCTCTGGTGTCCAATACATCCCTTATGTCTCTCTTCCTGACTATGATGTAGTCTAATAAGTGCCAGTGCTTGGATCTTGGGTGCATCCATGTCTTCTTGTGTGTGTCCTTGTGCTTAAATAGAGTGTTGGTAATCACAAGGTTGTACTCTGAACATAGTGCAAGTAGAAGTTCTCCATTAGCATTGCACTTGCCTACTCCATGACTGCCTAGCAATCCTTTCCATTTCTCAGTGTCTGAACCAACTCTGGCATTAAAATCTCAAACGAGTGTCAGCCTGTCATCAGTCGGTACACGCCTGATAGTCTCACGTAAATCACTGTAGAACTCTTCCTTCACCTCCTCTGTGTTGGTCATTGTTGGGGCATATACACTGATGAGTGTGGCATACATCTTCCGCTGTAGTGGGAGTCTCATAGTCATTATCCTGTCGTTGATTGGCACCGGTTCCTCATCAAGCATTGCTGCTATCTCCTTTCTAACTGCAAAGCTCACTCCTGCTTCTCTCCTTTCTTGAGTTGATCTCCCACTCCAAAAGAAGATGTACCCATGGTCTTCCAAGCTGTCATATCCAGGCAATCTTGTTTCACTAAGTGCAGCTATGTCTACATTGTACCTGTTCATTTCCAGGGCCATAAGCGCGGTCTGTCTTTCTGGGCACTGTGATGTTGTTCTGTCCAACAGAGTGCGTACATTCCATTCTGCTACACACAAGGCTGCTGTTTTCCTCTTCTTTTGTCTTCCTGCTCCTAGCTTACTTTTCGCTGCCTGTCAGAGTGTGAACAGATCAGCGTGGACCTTGTAAGCCCAGGCCACGTCCGAGCCGGTATGAGTTGCTTTCTGATTGACCATTTCATGAAACTGCTTGCAAAGTATTTGAGTACTGCTAGCTTTTGCTGGACTAGCAGCACATTCTTGGCAGATTATCAGTGGCAAGGACAAGCCAAGACAAACTGACTCCAGTATCTGTTGCAGAGACTGACCAGATGATAGGTTTGTTTATCACTGCTCTTTGTGTAGTGCATGTCACAATGCACCGACTGGCACAGTCCACCACAGACCTTGCAACAGATGTGTTTATCTGCCAGGATGTCCAGTCTCACCCCGTGTAATTGGGAGTGGTCCACCACAGACCTGTGGCAGATATTGTTTTTAGTTCTGCCAGGATGCCCTGTTTCACCCTCCACGCCCTCAGAAGGGCGGGGATGCCGGTTGAGTCGCCGACGGCCCGACCCATGAGACAGGTAGTACTGGTTTTTATGGTTATCCGGTAGCAAGCAAGCCAATGCCTGACCTGACTAAAGTAATTACACAGACTGTCAAAAAACCACAGCGGCGGTGGTTGGACGCATCGTTTTCTCCAACTTCTTTTTTTTCACTGTGCAATGATCATATTAAAAGTTGCTTTTTCTTCACATTTAGCTCCACCTCCATCACAATCTGCTCTTGTCCGTCACCATTTCATAAACAAAAACACACGAGAACACAAATCACTACTCACATCAGCTGAAACCCCTTTTGGTAACAGAGCAAAGCATTTCACCCAACACACAAGAAAAAATTGCCCATCACTCTGTCTGCGACTGACGTTGGTAATGGCATTGACGTGATGCGGGTGCATAAATCCAGCTTTATAGCATTTGATACAGTGGATCATAAATTATTGTTAAAGAAACTACAAAATTATGGTATTGGGGGGTAGCACTGTCCTGGTTAAGTAGTTACTTAAAGAACAGATATCAGTATGTATGTGTTGGTAGCAAAAACTCGCAGTTACTGAAGGTTACTTGTGGAGTCCCACAGGGTTCAATTTTGGGGCCATTGTTTTTCAATCTGTATATAAAAGATATTTGTAAAGTTTCGGAAGAAATGGATTTAATATTGTTTGCAGATGACACTAATTTATTATGCAGTGGAAGCAATTTGGAACAACTTTAGGATACACTCGGAAAGGAATTAGGAAAGCTTAAACTGTGGTTTGATTCAAACAAATTAACGCTCAATTTAAGTAAGACAAAGTTTATAATTTTTAACAACCATCACAACTCAGTATCTAAACTCAGTGTAAATGGTGTAGAGATTGAAAAGGTATCCGAAATTAAATTCCTTGGAGTAATAATTGATAACACTGCTCAACACCAAATTTATTGTCTAAGTTTTTTTAGCTGATTTAGGACAGATTTGATGTGCTGAATGCAAAAATCACATTGGTTTTGCTCAATCAGGTCAGCTTTTTGAATTATGGCCACATGTTGTTTTATACGTTTCTGTTTACATGTACAGGTATTTTCGCTTTATATGATGCAAAATTCTCTTTTATGTCTTGAAATTCTCAGAATTTTGAACAATGATGATGTAACATTCAATTTACATGTACTTACCTTTATATAAAGGTAAGTATATGCACAGTACTAAGTAAGTACAGGTTTTTACTTAGCACCTGATCGAGAGAAACGGATGTCATTTTCGGATTCAACGGTGCAAAATTGTCTTAACCTGTTGAACTCTGTTCAACTTCCCTAAAAACGCCAAAAAATAACATGCCCAAAGTGAATCAAAAGCTGTTCTTCAACCCTTTGCAGCATCTTCATGGGGTTAGTCTCATTTAAAAGAAAACACTGAATTTTTTGGCAAAACAGTCATAATCTCTCTAAGTGCTCCTGCCACTGAGTAACAAGAAAGTTCGCCTGGGTGTTTTTTTTTTAGATACAAATGCTTGCAAATAACACACAGCTGTCAGATACTGGCTGGAAAACACAACAGAAATATAGAACCAAGTGTTCTCAAGCTCAGGTCAAAATTTTGTAAAAATACCACAAAAATGAATAGATTACACAGCTTTTTTCTCAGGTTGTAACAAGGCTGTGTCTGTACTGGAAGACCAGAAATACAACTTTTTTTTTCAGTGCGTACTGAGACGCACTAAGATGCAGAGATGTGACCGCCCACGGAATTCACAGAGTTCAAGGGGTTAAATCAGTTGAAAAAACATAGACAACTTGCAAAAAAATTATTTTTGTAACCTTGTGTAATAAATTGTGTTGCAAGCCACATATTAATTATATTGAAAGTAAAATATCCAAATCAATTGCAATGCTACACAGAGTGAAATATTTGCTGAATCAACCCACACTATATACTTTGTATCATTCATTAATACTCCCATACATGACATATTGTTCTGAAGTATGGGGAAATACATATAAAACAAACATATATCCAGTTTTTATGCTTCAGAAGAGAGCTATTAGAATAATAAACAAAGCTGCTTACAGGGAACCAACAAACCCACTTTTTCTTAAAAGCTCTCAAGTTGAAAGATCTGCTTACCAGAGATCTGGTTTACCGGAGTGGTGGCTCAGTTGGTATAGCATCCACCCCACACCCGGGAGGCAGGGGTTCAAATCCCGGCCGGGTCATGCCGAAGACCATATAAAAGCGGAACTTCCTGCCGTCCAGCTTGGTGCTCAGCAATAATGGAATGGAGGAGGGAAATCTGTAGCGGCGCCTTGCATGGCAGCGGCCCTTCTGATTCTACACTTGGGGTGTGTGTGATTAACACTGTAGATAGGTAAAACACAGTCTCGTTCTACTGTACATGATTGGTTGTATGATTGAATGACAATAAAGGGTGATTTAATTAATTAATTTTAAAACTGCAGTAATCACTATAAATTTAAGAAATCTCTATCTGTCTGTCTGTCACGATCATAGGACATCACAGGATGGCCTATGATGTTTGCCTGATGTCCTATGATGATCCTATGATCTCAGGCTACATAGGACTCGTGATGCTGTCATATAGGCGACGACGTCATATAGACAATAGCACTGGCTACCTATGATGTAGCCAGTGCTACATCATAGCACATAGTACATCCTGCCTGCCACAGGAGGAGACCCTTCACCAGCATAGGGTACGACAGACAAGGGATGCACAGACAGACAGGAAATGTGTAACAGTGTGCCATGCACGTGCTGAGCTACTTGAAGCCCAAAATGCCCGCAAAGCGAGCAACGCTGAACACCAGGCAAGGCACAGACAAGCTGAGGCCCAGGAGATGCAGAATAGTCGGCTGGTTGGCAACGCTGCACGCCAGGCAAGGCACAGAGAAGCTGAGACTGAATAGAACAAACTACTTTAAATCACACCCATTCGAAGCAGTAAATCTGGAAATCTCACTCAGTAAGGCAGAAGACACTCTATAAATTCAAGGAATCTCTGTCAGTGTGTCAGTCTGTCACCCTATTAAGAATAGGACACCCTACTTTAAACCACACCCATTCGAAGCAGTACCCATGAAGAATGGCAGTCTACGCTACAAATGTGTAAAATGCCAAGCAAAGCGCTGATTTTCTCCGGGTGCTCCGGTTTCTGGGTTTCCACGGGCATGCACAGGTCTTCCTGAACAGGGTCGAAAGCCACTTTTTGCTTAGATCTATTTTCATGATCCTGTCCATGAACTGAAATTCATCATCATCATCATCGCAGTCTGTCGGGAGCGACAATGACTGTTTCATCTAGGTCCCATCAGATTCCTCCATGCAGCTCTGTCCTCCACCCCCCGCTGCCAGGAACTCCTGACCTTGTTAACCCGGGCGATGTCCAAGCCGGTATGAGTTGCTCTCTGACTGACCATTTCATGAAACTGCTTGCAAAGTATTTGAGTACCGCTAGCTTTTGCTGGACTAGCAGCACATTCTTGGCAGATAGAGGTATTATCAGTGGAAGGACAGGCCAAGACAAACTGACTCCAGTATCTGTTGCAGTGACTGGCCAGATGATAGGTTTGTTTATCTCTGCTCTTTGGGTAGTGCATGTCACGATGCACCGACTGGCAAAAGTCCACCACAGACCTTGTGACAGATGTGCTTATCTGCCATGCACCTATCCCTCAACCAGTGGTCTGAATGAAGAAGAAGAACAAGAAGACCCACCAGATGGAGAGCAATAGAGTGAAGAGAACTGCTGCACGTCAGAAAAGATGCCGTGAACATGAAACACCTCAGGTTTGAGCAGTATGCCGCAGGCATGACTGTGAACAACACAACCATCTCAGACAGGAGGAGACCCTTCAGCAACGGGCATGCAGAAATACTTGCTTATACTTGCTTTCTACAGGCATGGACGGATATGCACGGTTATGTACTTGTAATGTTTAAAGTGAAGAATCTATCACTGCCCGCAAATATCTAAAAGTTGTTCCAAATAAGGGAGAAACAATATCATTTCAGAGGAACATGTATATTTCAGAAACCTTCAGTGAGAACTACCACCAAGCAACACTGTGTCTCAGTGCAAGGAGTCAGACTGTGGAACGATTTTGGACCTGAATTAAAATCATGTACAACACTTGGACAATTTAAACAAAAACTAAAGGAAGAAATACTCCAAACATGTATACAAAACGACATTTAAAATCACAAGAATTATCATATCCAGTTTGTGTTGTGCTGTCACTTAGTTTTGATTTGTTACGTTTTGTCTTAGCTTTGTTTTGTTTTGTAATAACTTTTTTTTTTAATTCTTAGATGGGACATGGTGGGCAATATAAGCTGCGGCTTCAGCCGTCACCCTTTTCCAATAACTTATGTTGAATTTTATAATCTGAGGAGTCATTGTTTAATTCAGCTTTGTTGGATTTTTTTCCCCCCTTAATATATTGTTCTGTTCCTTTCTTTTAATCTAATCTATCCGAAATAAAGATTCATTCATTCAATTCTTCCTTGATGTCTGGAACTGTCCCATCTGCTTTTAAACATGCTGTAGTTCAGCCCCTCCTCAAAAAAACAAACAAATCTAGACCCCACTGTCTTGTCAAATTTTAGACCAATTTCAAAACTCCCCATTTTTATCAGAGGTTTTAGAAAAAAATTGTGTATGAACAGCTGCAGTTGTATCTTGATGTTAATGATATTTCTGAAAAGTTCCAATCAGGTTTTAAATTACATCATAGCACAGAAACAGCATTTTTTAGCATTTTAAATGATCTTCTTTTAATTGCTGATTCTGGTAATTGTGCTGTTCTTGTGCTTTTGGACTTCACTGCAGCATTCAACACAATTGATCACAATATTCTTCTTTTGCGTTTGCAGTTGTGTGTGGCCATAAGGCGCACTGCCCATAGGTGGTTTAAGTCATACCTCTCCAACAGTTTTTTGTTCAGTTTGGTGAGTTTTCCTCAGCTACATCACAGCTGAATTGTTGGGTCCCTTAGGGCTCAATCTTGGGCCCTCTTCTTTTTACTTTATACATGTTGCCTTGTTTTAGAAAGAATGATATCAGTTTTCATTGTTTTGCAGATGGTTTACAAATCTATCAGCCTCTAAAAACTGAAAATCGTTCTTCAGTCCAGACTTTACTGGGCTGTGTCAAAGATGTTCAGTCTTGGTTGGAAACCAATTTCCTGAGCTTAAACAAAAATAAGACTGAAATCACTGTATTTCGACAACAAGACATTTGAGAAGGCTATGGCAGCATCATTGGCACCCTTAGTTCTTATTTTAGTTTGTGTGCAAGAAAGTTGGGTGTAATTTTTGATAGTGATTTTAAATTTAACAAACAAATTACTCTAGTGGTCAAGACTAGTGTTTATGAATTACAACTTTTAGCAAAGATCAAGGTCTACCTTCCCAAACCTCATTTTGAGAGAGTTATTCATACTTTTTTTACTTAATGCATTAACTACTGTAACTCTCTCTATGATGGTCTTGACCAGTTGTCAAGACAGTTGTTGTTGCTGAAGACTCATCTTTTCTCCTTGGGGTTTTAGTCCCAGTCTAGGCATGTTGTCTTGGCCTTCTTACTTTTTTAGCTTGTTTTTATTTATTAATCTATTCTATTTTAAGTATTATTAATCTATTTTAATTTGTTTTTTAATGTTTTTATCCATCTTACCCTCAATTGTAGAATGTGTGTGTTATTTGTACAGCACTTTGGTCAGTGATGATGATGATGATCCATTATTGTCATCTTCATGTAAACACAAAAACAAAATACTTTTGGAAGTTGTTTTTAAATGGGCTGTTAAATGTGTTGTTTTTAAATGTGTTATATAAATAAAGTTGACTTGATTTGACTTAACCTTGACCTTTGATCTTTTTACACCAAAACCATAGTCAGAGGTCAGGATCCCAAGGTGAACCAGTGTACCAGGTTTGGTGGCCCTAGCTTTACTCATTTTATTGTAATAGTAAATTTACCATAGTGTAAATGGAATTTTAACTTAGGTTAACCTTAGTTATTGCATTTACAAGATTTAGGGAAAAATATGACCTCTGACCTTTGGCCTGAAGGTCATCTGATGAGAGTCAAATTGCAATATGTGCATCATCAGAGTATATCAAACTATGGTACCAAGCTTCAAAACAATCAGAACAAAACTGCAAGAGGAGTTGGTTTCCCAAAAGTGAGACAGAGGGACAGACTGACTGACTGATGGACGGATGGACAGACAGACATACGGACTGTCTGATGGACGGACAGACGGACTGACTGACTGATGGACTGACTGACTGACTGATGGACTGACGGACTACCGGCCCATAACATAATCTCCCTTTGGTCTTTGGCCCCTTTTGGTCTTCAACCAGGGGATAAAAATGATCATGACATAAACTGAAATGTTTCTCACCCTCCTTGTGTCTCTCTTCCGCAGTGACCCAATGGAAATCCCTTCCAACGAAGCCCACGTTCCTTCCAACCTGAAGACTCTGAACCAGTACAGCATTGCTGAGATCAACCATCGCCTCAAAAACTACCTGAAGTTCCTCTTCGTCCGTGAGCCATTTGAGAGGCTCGTCTCCGCATACCGCAACAAGTTTACCCTCAAGTACAACTCCTCCTTCCACAAGCGCTTTGGCACTCGCATAGTCCGGCGCTATCGCAAGAACGCCACGCAAGACGCTCTGCTTAATGGCGCCGATGTCAAATTCAAAGAGTTTGTTGAGTACCTGGTGGATCCTGCCACACAACGCGACGGCCCACTCAATGAGCACTGGCAGACCGTTTACCAGCTCTGCCACCCATGCCACATCCGCTACGACATGGTAGGGAAGTACGAGACTCTGGAGGAGGATGCAAACAATGTGCTGCGGCTGGTGGGCGTCAGCGACTCCCTGCGCTTTCCGAGCTACGCCAAGTCCACCCGCACCACAGACGCCATGACGGCTCAGTTCTTCAGCAATATCAGCACTCAGCAGCAGATCCAGCTCTATCAGCTCTACAAATTAGACTTCCTCATGTTCAACTACTCCATACCCAGCTACCTGCAGCTGGACTAACGGGACGGAGCTGGGACACTGAGAGTGGCGACGTATTGTACCTCTCAGGCGTGCTGTCTGAACTGATTTGTAAACAGGAGCTGCTTTTAGAGATAATTCAGAGGATGTCCAGTCAGCAGATACGGAGTACTCTGATTGGATGAGAATGTGTGCTGGATGGACGAAACACACCTAGCCCACATGCTACGAAGGGAACGCGGGTGAAGCAGGTCTTCAAGGTGCTGAAAAAGGGGGATGTGTTTCTCAGAGGATGAACTGGAAGAACAGCTCTCCTGATGGCGTTCTCTACATCTTTAAACTAACTGCTGAAAAGTTAGGCTGCTTCCAATTTTTTCAAGGCAAACTGCAGCCTCGCACGCACTCTGACCCCAATGCATTGTGGCAGGCGAGCTTATCTCTCCCCCCATTCCCTCATTAATAGAGAAACTCCGTCAAATTGTAAAACACAGTTCATACCCGTCATGTGGTCAGTGTGGATCACCCTGTCCTCATCAGAGTCATACGTTTGAGAGAAAGATGGGCTCATCACCGCCTCATGGATGCTACATGACTTCTACATCTGTAACTACAGCCATGGACCAGAACAACTAGCTGCTGATAAAAGGGAACCTGGAATTGGAGACTCCTGCTCCAGCAGTGAAGTTTGGGAGTGCTTAGTGACTCATCGCCTGGAACACCAAACATCCTTAACATCACAGTATGTGCTGCATTTCTGGCGAGGATCTCATCAGGGCTCAGTGGACACGCTCGGATGCCCCACCTTCAACTATCAAACATGTCTTTCAATAAATTAAGGTTCTCCTTTTGTCTTCAAGCTTGTTTTTTGTTTTGACTGTCTTATAATGTAATATTTGCTGCGAGCAGCAATAAGTGAAGATTATTTAAATGACTTTGTTGGACAGACAGATTTGATGCTTTGTTTTTCTGGCCAGATGAACATTGTTGGAACAGGTTTTTATCGTCATGATGGTTCTGTCTTCACCGCCTGCCTCTGAATCCTTAGAAGTGTCTGAAGGGTGAGTGAGCCCTCCACTTTGTCCTTCTGTGCCCTGGAGCTTGCTTATGGGTTTCCCTATGTTCTGTGCCAAAAAAGTCTTGTAGAGCTACAATCTGTAATGAGGGTACAGCAGAAAATCCATCCATCCATCTTCTACAAGTTATCTAGGTCATGGAGGCAGCAGTCTAACCAGAGAAGCCCAGACTTCCCTCTCCCCAGCCACCTGCTCCAGCTCTTCAGAGAGGACACCAAGGCGTTCCCAGAGACATAGTCTCTCCAGCATGTCCTGGGTCTGCCCCGGGGTCTCCTCCCAGTGGGACATTCCCCAAAACACCTCAACTGGGAGGCATCCAAGAGGCATCCTGATCAGATGCCCAAACCACCTTAACTGGCTCCTTTTGATGTGGATGAGCAGCGGTTCTACTCTGAGCCTCTCCTGGATGACTGAGCTCCTCACCCTATCTCTAAGGGTAAGTTCAGCAACCCTACAGATCATTACCCAAAGCTGATGACCAAAGGTGACAGTAGGACCATAGATTGAGCAGTAAATCCACAGCTTTTTGAGAGGTCAGCTCCCTCTTCACCACAACAGGCACGTACAACATCCGCATCACTGCAGATGCTGTTCTGATTCATGTATCAATCTCCCTCTATCCTCCTCTCACTATATAAGAACCTGAGATACTTGAACTCCTCCAGCTGGTTTAGGTGTTGTCCACCCAGAGTGGACAACCCGCCCTTTTCCGGCTGAGGACCATGGACTCAGACTTGGAGATGCTGATTCTCGTCCTGGTCACTTCACACTCAGCAGCAAACCGTCCCAGTAAGACCTGTAGGTCATTCCTTCGATGAAGCCAACAGGACAACGTCATCTGCAAACAGCAGAGATGAGATCCTGTGGTCACCAGGCATGACTCCCTCCGTTCCTAGGCTGCACCTAGAAATCCTGACCATGAATATTATGAACAGGATCAGTGACAAAGGGCAGCCCTGGCATAGTCCAACTCTGACTGGGAATGAGCTTGACTGAGTGTTGGAAATATGAACCAAACTCTCACACCAGTCATATAGAGACCAGATAGCTCATAGCAATGAGCCTGATACCCCATACTCCCAAAGCACCCCCAACAAGAAACATGTAGGAAATAAGCTAATGCTTTCTCCAAGTCTACAAAACACATGGTGCTGGTCTGATGTGCCATAACCAGGAGGAAACATTGTGACATAGACCTTCCCAGGGAGCCTCTAAAGTTGGAACACACCCTCAGGTCCCCCTTCTAAAAGAGGGGAACCACCAACCCAGTTTGCTTTGCCAAAGGTAGTGTCCCCAGCTTCCACAGGGATGATAAGCAGCAGTGTCCTATGTTGAGCTACTGGAGTAATGACGCCATGGCAGTGATACAACATAGTCCGGTAGGTGGCGGTAATGCACCTGTAAGCTGGTTGCCAACTGCCAGTCAAATCTAAAAGTGTCCTAAGTTTATTACTGATTTATCTGAAAGGAACAACGACATAACCTGTTTAACTTTAATTCCCAACCACATAATACGTACCTACCATGCTGCACCTCTCATCCACTGATTTACTGTAGTTTGAATGTCCCAAAATGTTCAAACTAAGAAATCTGTGAAGAAATTCTCAATTGACAGATGAACACATTCTAGTGTTCGGAGCATTCATGCACAGGTCTGAGCCTGAGTTACAGTGGAGCGCACACAGACATGTGGCTGTAATAAAGGACTGTTGGCCTGGCTGTGGCCCCGGTCCTCGCTCCACTGCAGAAACAATGCCTGTATTTGTGTGGCCTCCTCATGAGTTAGCCGCAGCTCTCCTACTGAGGTTAATGCCTCGCAGCATCTTACTCAGCAGCGGGCAGAGCTTCTCCACTTTAACACGGTGTCAGGGGCTCACTTGGCCTCCGCAGGAGCAGATGAACAGCACAGGGCCCCTCAGTCTGCAGACAGGCAATAACTCACTTTTCCTCACTTGCTCTTGCAAAAAAAGGAAAAGGAGTTAATGTGGATGATCTTTGAGGTTCTGATGGGAAAAGGGCAGTGTGCTTATCCAGAGAGAGCTGTTTAAAAGCAGGCCCAGAGAGAAGAAGCACGGAGCACACAGGTCCCTGCTGCCTCCCATCCTTAGCTAAAAACAAACCTCCTTTTTGAGCAATTCTGTCTCTATTCTTAACTTGAATCCAGGCCGCACGGCCCAGTCAGCTCAGACTGTAGGAGTGTTTGTATTCACGGCACGCCAGCGGGTATATTTAAGTTGTTTTTGACCATGCCTGTTATTGAACTGGACTATGCATTTGCTGTTTTTATGAGGAACACAGAACTCCAGACATCTCATATTCCATGTTTTTCCTGAAAGGAGTGGTGATGAGAAGGACAGCATCAGGGAGAAGCTGCTTCAAGTGCTTTAGACAAGATGAAAAACGGTCAGAAGCAGTAGGTCATTTGAGGGGGACGAGGGGGGATGCTGTCCCTCGTGTTAGCAAAATGAACCAAACGCATCCCCCCCATCCCCCTATCCGGATTCATAGGTGTCAGTCAAGGGAAAAAAGAGAGACCTGTCCCCCAGTATCATCATAAACCTTTCTGTGGCACGTTACATACCTGAATAAAACGACTGAGCCACTAATTTGATTTTTTTTTTCTTAAAAATTTGTGACTTTTTTTTTCTCATAAATTTGCAAAAGTTTCCTGTAAATATGAAACTTTTTTTCTGGTAAATTTTCAACCTTTTTATCATAAATCTGCAACTTCTTTCTCATAATTTTTCAACTTTTTTCATGTAAATTTGTAATCTTTTTCTAGCTTTGTGTCTTTTTTCTCATAAATTTGCAAAAAAAAATCTTGTGAATTTGCAACTTCCTGTAAATTTTCTACCTTTTTACCATAAATCTGCAACTTTTTTGTCATAAATTCATGATTTCTTCTACAGTTTCTGTGACTTTGGACATGTGAGGAGCACAGGAGGACAAAGCTAGGGATCTTCTTCTTCTTCTTCTTCTTCTAGATTTGATTGGTAACCAGCTTACAGGTGCATTACCGCCACTGACTTGATTATCATCACTCTTTCTGGTCGGGAGCATCACTCCGCCAGGGATCTTCTGCAGTCTTTTTCTGTGTGGTGTGAACATCATGTCATTGGTTCTGCTGTCGGTTCAGTTGTGTTCTGATGTCATCATTATACACACACTGCCATTGTCTGAATGTGCCTTCCATTCAACACTGAGACACCTGAAACCCACACAGCCTTGTTTACTTCAACATGTATTACAAGCCTGAGTCGGATGTGTCGAAGCTGTCCAGAAAATTCTCATTTTTTAAAGAACAAAAAGTTGGAGAACTTGACCAGCCTCAGTTGCATGTGGGAGCCCTGTAGACCGAATATGACATGAATGTGGCATTAGATGATCTTTTTTTTTAGTACGGATCAGGTTTGATCACAAAATTCATCACAAGTTAGAATAAAGTGAAAAGTCTCAGCATATTATATTAAACAGTGTGTGTTCATGCAGTTTTTACTGTCAGGTTTTGATCAAATCTTTCCACATGTAGATAGATGATAGAGAGTGTAAGGCTGTGTGCCCACCAAATGCAGATTTTTCACTGTGAGCGACTATTTTCTATTCATTCTTTATGTAGTCTAGTATATACAGTAAAGCACTGAACGCCCTCAGAGCTAAAACGCTCTCAACTGTGGATGTTTTTTTGTAACAGCTCAGGGTGCTGAAAGCTGAAAAAAGTTCAACTTTTTAGAGTACAGCTGCACTCATCAGTGTCAAACCTTTCTAAGCAGCCAATCAGAATTAAGGAAGAGTGGGACGTAGGAAGAAGAGAAGGGAACGATGATGGGCTAGCGCCTGATCTTTGCTGTATCAGGCAACCGAGTACTCTTTGATCTGACACTAAAATGTGATCATATACCAGCAGTCATTTATGAGTTTAGGAAACCATGTTGAGCATATCTCAATGTAAGTTTTATGAAAATAGATGTAAAAAATAAACAAAACTTGACCATAGACTACTCTACTCACCTGAGAAGGGCAGAAGGGCTCTCTGTAATTAGTCTCCATCCCTGAAAAAAAAAACTTGAGCATTGCTGCTGCTACCTGTTTAGGTATTACCTGTCATAAAGGAATAGCTTCAGGGTATTTAGTAGTAAGTAAGTAAAGTTTATTTCTATAGCATCTCTCACAGAATCACAAAGTGCTTCACAGTGAAACAAAACACACATTCACAAATATAATGATAAAAACATAAGACAATTAAAAACCCCATAACCAAACTAAAAAGCCAGTTTAAACAGCAGTGTCTTCAGCTGCTTTTTAAAAGCGTCAACAGAGTCTACTGAGCGCAAAGACAGTGGTAGAGCATTCCACAATTTTGGTGCCACTGCCTGAAAGGCTCCATCACCAAGAGTTTTAAAATGGGTTTGAGGGACAGCCTGTAAAAGTTGATCCAAGGATCTCAGAGACCGTGAGGGGTCTGAGCACTTTAAGCAGCTCAGTGATATATTTAGGGGCCTGATCATGAATGGCTCTAAAAACAAGAACTAAAATTTTAAACTGAATCCTAAAACCAACTGGGAGCCAGTGAAGTGCTGCCAAACCCGGTGTAATGTGAGCCCTTTTCTTAGTGTGAGTTAAGTCTGGCAGCTGAATTTTGAACAATCTGGAGGCGTTGAAGATGCTTTGGCTCAGACAGGTAAAAAGACTATTACAATAGTTTAAGTGAGAAGAAATAAAAGCATGAATAATCATCTCAAGTTCCGCCTTCGACACCAGGGTTCTCAACTTAGAAATATTCTTCAGATGGAAGAAACTGTTTCTAATTAATTGATTAGTGTAGTGCTCAAGAGACATAGCCGAGTGAAAACTAACACCAAGATTTCAAAGACTCGCCTGGACAGAGGAGCCTAGGGTACCCATATGGTGTTTAATAAGTGGGATCCTGTTTTCAGGAGTGGTAATTAATGTCTCCGTCTTGTCTGAGTTAAGCTGTAAAAAGTTTGCACTTAACCACTGTTTGATGTTAGACAAGCAGTTAGTTAAAGATGACAGCATGTGAAACTCAGACTCCTTAAAAGAGCAATACAACTAAATATCATTGTCATAAAGATGATAAGAAATATCTGTGAACTGGCTAATTTTCTGTCCCAGTGGCAGAATATAAAGTAAAAACAGAATAGGTCCTAGAACTGAGCCCTGTGGTACCCCACATGAATACTATGCTGTTTCAGGAAAAATCTGATTCACAAACACATTAAAGCTTTTGTCAGTGAGGTACGATGAGAACCATTTTAAATTGCTGAGGATTGGTGGGGTCTTTCTGCAATTATGGGGGTTTCCTCTACAGTTGAAAGTGCTATGAGATGGCTGTTGTTGTGAAATGGTGCTATATAAATAAAGTTGAATTGAATTGAAATTAATTGAATTGAAAGGAGAACTGGACAACCCTAGCTCATTGAGTCTGTTGATCATTATACAGTGATCAACAGTGTCAAAGGCAGAAGAAAGAGCCAATAAAACCAGAATTGTGTATTTACCAGTGTCAGCTGCAATCATAATGTCACTGGAGACTGACTAAAGCTGTTTCAGTAGAGTGAATTTTTCAAAAGCCTGATTGAAATTTATCCATGATATTACAATTACAAGGTTAATTGGCATCAAACTGGGGATTCTAAATTGTCCTTAGGTATAAATGTGAGAGTGAATGGTTGTCTGTCTCTCTGTGTTGGTCCTGCGATGGACTGGTGATCTGTCCAGGGTGGACCCTGCCTCTCGCCCAAAGATGCTGGGATAGGCTCCAGCCCCCCCCCCCCCCCGACCCGAAAAGGATTAAGCGGAAGAAGATGGATGGATGGATATTACAATTTGCCAAAAATGACATAAATTGCTCAACCACTACCTTTTCCAAAATTTTTGAAATGAAAGGAAGTTTAGAGATTGGCCTATAATTATTTGGCTGTGATGGATCCAAACTCGGCTTCTTAAATGTTGGTTCAGCCACTGCATGTTTAAAGGAGATGGGAACCACAACAGCTGAAAGTGAAATGTTTATCAGTTCGGACCAACTGACTCAAAAACTGCTAAAAAACAGCTTAGTAGGGAGAACATCAGCAGGGGAAGAGGAGGGTTTCATTTTCTGCAGCAGAGCCTTGATGTCCTGAAGGGTCACAGGATTAAAAGTGGACCAAATACAGGGTGAGGACGTAACACTGGCACAGTTAAAAGAAGATGGCGAAATGTTCTCATTGATATCTCTCATCTTGTCAACAAATTAATTTGTTAGTCTGCTTTACAGAGCACAGAATTAGAGGGGCAGCAGGTGAAACAAGAGTGGCACAATCACAAATGAAGAAATTGACGGGCCGATCTTCTCCAAAGCCAGTTCAAACTGACTCCTAGTCAATCTAAAATACTCTTGAAATGGGCACCGTCAAGGCACAACTCCAGTACAAGTCAGTGCTACTCTCCCAGCTGTTTCCTTGACCGGTTGATGTCTGTATCCAGATTCTTGGTTTCTTTTCCGTGTCATCATATTTTGCATCCAGAGCTGCTGCCAATGCCAGAATGTGTTTCATGTCCATCGTTATTTAGAGACTGTTGATACTGCTATTAAAAATAAGTAGAAAGTCTTGATGGGAAAAGCAGAAGTGCTGAGATGTGAGTGACAAGCTGCTGCTAGGATACAGGGCACTGACTTTTTTCCACAGCACAGCACACAAGCACTGTAAACAGAGGTTCAGGGCAGTCCGGCGACAAAAACACGTTTGGTGGACACGCAGCCTAATACAGAATACCATTAATGTTGCTGTCCTGAATTAAAGCTGGAGTAGGCTAAATAATGTCTGACAGGACAACTACACCAGTTTCATACCTGTGACGCTTTTATGTCCAGTCACAGGTTTTGTCTTTACTACTGGCTGCTCTACCAAAACCAAATGTGTCCATATCAGATGGGGAGCAGCTTGGGGATGGGATTTTTTTCAGCTTTCAGGCAGTTTTTCCAACTTTCTTTGATTCCTGCCTACTCCAGCTTTAAATCCAGGAAGTGTTTCCTTGTTCTTCTCTTCAGTCGCCATATTTACTGTGGCCATAGTTAATGGCAAAAACAGCCCCAAAGTCTGTAGTTAATGCAGTTATCCTATTTCATTTCAGGATTTATTGTGCACATATTCATATCCAGACCTTCAATAAGTTAATGTTGGTTGTAGATTTTCCCTTTGCTAACATTTTGTCAATTTTGTTCTCTAAATTTGAGATGTTTGTCCTTTGCTTTCATTAATTTTTTTCTTGTAATTTTGTGTCTTTTGTGATGTTTTTCCGCTTAAATTTGTAACTTTTTGTCGTACATTTATGACATTTTTCTTCATAAAATAACAACTTAAGTGAAAATAGCAGGGAAGCACTCATTTAATAAGAACTGCACTGATGACCCAAGGTTTGCAGTAATTTCAGCCCAGGTAAATGATTGGACAGGGCTGACTGGTCCCACACATTTAGCTTTTTAACAAATGTGAGGTCTTAAATTTGATCAGCTGTCATTAAAAAGTCTTAAATTTACCTTCCTAATAGCTGCAGAAGCCATGTTTCCCTGCTGTCATCACGTGACTGCAGCATTCGGCGCGTGGCCTCAGTTCAGCGTGTCTCTGTGTTGCCCTGACATTGTGTGTGTGTGTGTGTGTGTGCGTGTTTCCACATGCTTCTTCCTGTGCGGCTGTGTCTGATGCTGAACTCATACCATGCCAGTGACATGTTTTAACACCTGTGGATATGTTCATGGGTGATGTGCGTGCATGTGTGTGTGCGTGTGTGTGTGTGTGTACACGCGCTGTACCTGTTCTGCCTTAGGAGGAGGTTCTCTGAGGGAGTCATCACACCCCCTCAAACTGCACAGTTTATTTGTATCATGTATTATTTTTCTCTCATCACCAACAACCAAATGTTCTTCCTCCTTTATCACCGTGGCAACACACCTAAACTCTGCACCTTGCATCTGTCCTCGCAGGACGGTGTCTGCTCACTTTTGACTCCATTTTCAATTTAGCTCCACTCTCTAAAATGGTGACTGATGGACTGTGTGTGGTAGGCGTGAGTGTGAGGGGTGGTACAGACCCTGCAGCAGAGCGAGCCGCCCTTCATCCTGTCTGCTGTTTTCACAATAAAATCACACTGAAACTCACCGAGCTTCTTCTGTCGTGTGTTGATTTCAGACACGCAGCAAAGAGCAGCTGAGTGTTAACCAGGTAATCTGTGAGGGGTAACTGGTAAAATGAAAGCACCAAGGTGCTGATGCCTCGGTGCCAGAGCCTTGGCGAGGGTATATGGTCATAGAATGTTATGGGTTCCTCTCTAGCCCAAGGACCACCTCTGATAAAAAATGTCATCCAGATCCATCCAGTAGTTTTGGAGTACACGCATGCGCAGTGAAAATAATCTGTAGTTCACGTGCCCGTACTGTTGGCAGCAGCCAAGAGCCACCAAACTGATTTGAACAGCTGCAATCCAAACAAAAGAAGAGCATTAAATGGTGGAGGTGATGGAGGTACGTGAAATCAATGACAATCAAGACGAACACAAGCTTTTGCTGTTTAGTAGCAGAAGAAGAAAAAAGACGGACATTTGTTCACCCAGTATTGGAGTTCAGTACTTCCCTGTGGCGGGAGTTTCCGGGCGCATGCACAGTTTACTGCAACCATTTGCAGGCAAGGAATGTTGGCAGTTGTAGTTTTAAGCAGGTTTTTGACGAGTTTTACCCTGTCCTTCCTCTGCAAAACTAAACAGCAAAACCAGTGTGAAAACCAACCGATGTGATGAATAAATGGCGTCCTTGCTGAATACGTGTTTTTTTTTTTTCAGTAACAGCTATTTTATAACAGTTAAGCTCCACATACTGTAAAAAACAAAAAAAGTGCTGTGTTGTGCTGTAATAAAAAAGTTGTACTGCCACCTCTAGTGGACCAACATAGTTATTACAATACATTTTCCCCTGGCTTCATTGGCATTAAAGGTGAGTTAAATTTGTTTTTATTTCAAAAACAAAGCCTTATCTCAGAATTCTGGCAAATTAAAAGTCGAGAAAATATGGCAATACAATAATACGAGGCTTTAGTTGCACTTAATTTTGACCTGGTGAGCTGAAACAGACACACACAGACACATTAAGTGATTACTGTATGCCTCTCCGTTTCACTGACGCACAGCGATTCAAAATGCTCCCCTCTGTTAACCTGCCACTCTCCATCCACATAAAGACTGTAAGGACAGTTTATACAGGACAGCTTAGTCTATCAGTGAGAGGATGTGAGCACATGGACAAGAAAAATCATGAACATATGAGGGAAAAGTTGCAAATTTATGAGTATATTGTAGTAAATATGTGTGGGGAAAAGCTAGCAATTATATCACAAAACATGGCAAATTTATAGGAAAAATATGTTAGATTTACTACAACAGTAATAAATTTGCCAGGAAAAAGTTGCAAATTTATATACACAGTGCCCTGCTGAATCTTACAAAGAAATGAACAGCCCATAATTGTTGTGGTAGTTTTTTTTTTAACAGAGAGACAGAATATTTAAAAAAAAAAAAAAACTGCAGAAAAAATATTAAATAAGGATTATAAATTAATTTGCATTTGATCAAGGGAAATAAGTATTCGATCCCCTACCAACCAGCAGGAATTCTGACCCGCACAGACCGATTTTGTAGTTTTTGATTTTTTTTTTTTTTGATTTTGTATACTTTATTGATCCCCAGAGGGGAAATTGAGGGCATCCACCTGGATGGATGAAGCAGCCGCCGTACGGCGCTATCCCTTAACCATTCACACACACATTCACACCTAGGGCCACTTTAGAGTCTCCAGTTAACCTAACCTGCATGTTTTTGGCCTGTGGGAGGAAACCGGAGAAATCCCGGATTAAACCCACACAGACACGGGGAGAACATGCAAACTCCACACAGATCACTGTTGGTCAGGGGCTGGGATCAAACCAGGGATCCCATGGCCAAGGGTGAGTTGCTGTGCTGCCACAGTGCTAACCACTGCGCCACCGTGCCACCTTTTTTTTTTTTTTTTTTGGTATCCATGAGGCACATAAATTAGTCCTGTCCCTTTAGGAAAGTCCTCCTAATATCAAGTCATTATGTGTATGACTCCTGTTACAGAATCAGTTGCTTCAATTCAAACTGACCACCACAATGGACAAGAGCAAAGAGCTGTCAAAGAACGTCAGAGACAAGATTGTAGACTAGTACAAGGCTGGAATGGGCTACAAGACCATCAGCAAGAAGTTTGGTGAGAAGGAGACCACTGTTGATGTGATAATTCAAAAATGGAAGAAAAACAAGACAACCATCAATCTCCCTCGCTCTGGAGCTCCATGCAAGATTTCACCTCATGCGGTAAGGATGATTCTGAGAAAGGTGAGGGATGAGCCCAGAATTACACAGGAGGAGCTTGTTAATGATCTCAAGGGAGCTGAGACCAAAATCAGCAAGAAAACCATTGGTAGCACATTTCGCTGTAAAGGATTGAGATCTGCAGTACTCACAGGGTTCCACTGCTCAAGAAGGCACATCTGAAGTTTGCCAGTGAACACCTGAATGATTCAGAGAAGGCTTAGGAGAAAGTGGTGTGGTCAGATGAGACCAAAATTGAGCTCTGGCATCAACTTGACTTGTCGTGTTTGGAGACAGAGAATTGCTGAATATGACCCCAAGAACACCATCCCTTTATTTCAGATAGATTAAAAGTAAAGATTAAAAAGAAACAGAATAATATAACAAAGGGGAAAAAAGAAAAAAAAACCAACAAGGTCAATTTCACAATAACTCCTCTGATTATACAGTTCAACATAAGTTATCTGAAATGGGTGATGGCTGAAGCCGCAGCTTATATTGCCCACCCATATTCCATCCAAGAATTCAAAAGAAAAACAAAACAAGAGCGATTATAATTCAGAACAAAGCTAAGACAAAATGTGACAAAAAACTAAGCTACAACACAACACAGACTGGATATGACAATCCTTATATGATTTTACATGTCATCTTGTATATATGTTTGGAGTATTTCTTCCTTTAGTTTTTGTTTAAATTGTCCAAGCGTTGTACATGATTTTAATTCAGGTCCAAAATCGTTCCATAATCTGACTCCTTGCACTGAGACACAGTGATGCTTGGTGGTAGTTCTCACTGAAGGTTTTTGAAATATATATGTTCCTCTGAAATGATATTGTTTCTCCCTTATTTGGAACAACTTTTGGATATTTGCGGGCAGTGATAGATTCTTCACTTTAAACATTATTACTGCAGTTTTAAAGTCAATCAGATCTTTCAACTTCAGAGCTTTTAATTTAAGAAAAAGTGGGTTTGTTGGTTCCCTGTAAGCAGCTTTGTTTATTATTCTAATAGCTCTCTTCTGAAGCATAAAGACTGGATATATGTTTGTTTTATATGTATTTCCCCATACTTCAGTACAATATGTCATGTATGGGAGTATTAATGAATGATACAAAGTACAGTGGGGCAAAAAAGTATTTAGTCAGCCACTAATTGTGCAAGTTCTCCCACTTAAAAGATGAGAGAGGTCTCCAATTTTCATCATAGGTATACCTCAACTATGAGAGACAAAATGAGAAAAAAAAATCCAGAAAATCACATTGAAGGATTTTTAATGAATTAATTGGTAAATTCCTCGGTAAAATAAGTATTTGGTCAATAACAAAAGTTCATCTCAATACTTTGTTATATACCCTTTGTTGGCAATGACAGAGGTCAAACGTTTTTCTGTAAGTCTTCACAAGGTTTTCACACACTGTTGCTGGTATTTTGGCCCATTCCTCCATGCAGATCTCCTCTAGAGCAGTGATGTTTTGGGGCTGTCGCTGGGCAACACAGACTTTCAACTCCCTCCAAAGATTTTCTATGGGGTTGAGATCTGGAGACTGGCTAGGCCACTCCAGGACCTTGAAATGCTTCTTACGAAGCCACTCCTTTGTTGCCCGGGCGGTGTGTTTGGGATCATTGTCATGCTGAAAGACCCAGCCACGTTTCATCTTCAATGCCCTTGCTGGTGGAAGGAGGTTTTCACTCAAAATCTCACGACACATGGCCCCATTCATTCTTTCCTTTACACGGATCAGTCGTCCTGGTCCCTTTGCAGAAAAACAGCCCCAAAGTATGATGTTTTCACCCCCATGCTTCACAGTAGGTATGGTGTTCTTTCTCCTCCAAACACGACAAGTTGAGTTTTTACCAAAAAGTTCTATTTTGGTTTCATCTGACCATATGACATTCTCCCAGTCCTCTTCTGGATCATACAAATGCTCTCTAGCAAACTTCAGACGGGCCTGGACATGTACTGACTTAAGCAGGGGGACACGTCTGGCACTGCAGGATTTGAGTCCCTGGCGGCGTAGTGTGTTACTGATGGTAGCCTTTGTTACTTTGGTCCCAGCTCTCTGCAGGTCATTCACTAGGTCCCCCCGTGTGGTTCTGGGATTTTTGCTCACCGTTCTCGTGATCATTTTGACCTCACGGGGTGAGATCTTGCGTGGAGCCCCAGATCAAGGAAGATTATCAGTGGTCTTGTATGTCTTCCATTTTCTAATAATTGCTCCCACAGTTGATTTCTTCACACCAAGCTGCTTACCTATTGCAGATTCAGTCTTCCCAGCCTGGTGCAGGTCTACAATTTTGTTTCTGGTGTCCTTTGACAGCTCTTTGGTCTTGGCCATAGTGGAGTTTGGAGTCTGACTGTTTGAGGTTGTGGACAGGTGTCTTTTATACTGATAATGAGTTCAAACAGGTGCCATTAATACAGGTAACAAGTGGAGGACAGAGGAGCCTCTTAAAGAATAAGTTAAAGGTCTGTGGGAGCCAGAAATCTTGCTTGTTTGTAGGTGACCAAATACTTATTTTACCGAGGAATTTACCAATTAATTCATTAAAAATCCTTCAATGTGATTTTCTGGATTTTTTTTTTCTCATTTTGTCTTTCATAGTTGAGGTATACCTATGATGAAAATTGGAGACCTCTCTCATCTTTTAAGTGGGAGAACTTGCACAGTTGGTGGCTGACTAAATATTTTTTTGCCCCACTGTATATAGTGTGGGTCGATTCAGCAAATATTTCACTCTGTGTAGTATTGCAATTGATTTAGATATTTTACCTTTAATATAATTAATATGTGACTTCCAACACAGTTTATTATCAATTATTACTCCAAGAAATTTAGTTTTGGATACCCTTTCAATCTCTACACCATTTACACTGAGTTTAGATACTAAGTTGTTGTGATGGTTGTTAAAAACTATAAATTTTGTCTTACTTAAATTGAGCGTTAATTTGTTTGAATCAAACCACAGTTTAAGCTTTCCTAATTCCTTCCCGAGTGTATCCAAAAGTTGTTCCAAATTGCTTCCACTGCATAATAGATTAGTGTCATCGGCAAACAATATTAAATCCATTTTTTCCGAAACTTTACATATATCATTTATATACATATTGAATAACAGTGGCCCCAAAACTGAACCCTGTGGGACTCCACAAGTAACCTTCAGTAACTGTGAGTTTTTGTTACCAACACATACATACTGATATCTATTCTTTAAGTAACTACATAACCAGGACAGTGCTACCCCCCTAATACCACAATTTTGTAGTTTCTTTAATAATAAATTATGATCCACAGTATCAAATGCTTTATTAAGATCCAGGAATACCCCAACTGAGTACTCTTTATTTTCAATGGCAGTTGATATTTTTTCTATAAAATCCATTAGAGCAAATGCAGTTGTCCTCTTGTGTCTGAACCCATATTGCTGCTCACACAATAAATTATTCTTCATTATGAAGTTGTCAATTCTCTCACCGAATATTTTTTCAAGTATCTTGGAAAATTGTGGCAATAGTGAAATTGGTCTATAGTTTGAAAGTTCCCCTCTATCCCCACTGTCAACTGTGACATAGCCGCCATCAGTGTGTAAGTGTGTGTATGAATGGGTGGATAGCAGGATCTGTAAAGCACTTTGGTCATCTAGAGATGAGAAAAAAAAGCACCATATAAGTGAATGCCATTTACCATTTATTCTGCAAATTTGTCCTGAAGTTACATTTACACCAGTATATTAAATGTATGAACATCCCCACAACCACCATCCAAATCACCAGCTGCACAACAGAAGCACAAAATGCCAAAGCTTGTGGCAATTAAAACATGGAAGTGTGTACATATACACTGTGCCAGTCCCACTGCCTTAGAAGACTAACCTGAACCTCTGCTTGAAGGAGACAGAAGCAGGCTGCAGCTGCTCCAGTGAGGTCTGTGTGCAACAGAACAGAGGGGGAGGGGCGTTCAGGGCTCAAGCAGTAGGTTGGCCTAACGCTGACGTCTAGCCAATGTCTTGCCAATGAGCAAACAACCGCTATAAATGGTAAATGTCATTCACTTTATATAGCGCTTTTTTTCTCATCTCTTGATGACCAAAGCGCTTTACAGATCCTGCTATCCACCCATTCACACACACATTCATACACTGATGGTGGCATGCTACCTAACATGGTGCTTCCAGACCCACCAGGAGCAATTGGAGTGAAGTGTCTTGCCCAGGGACACAACGGCAGGATACCCGGGGAGAGCGGGATTCGAACCGCCAAGCATGTGGTTATTGGACGACCTGATCTACCTCCTGAGCCACTGCCGCCCTATAAGATGTATTCCCAATGTAAATTTGCAGACAGCCCAACGTTTGTCTGCTGTTGGGGCAGCAAATACAGTGTCCCTTCCACAAGAGGCACCAGTGATGGTGGCGAGCACTGTACTGTATGAACAGCACAGAGCAGGGATGGATCAAGTTCAGCAATATGCAGGCACTTCTCATTAACAGCATCATAATTACTTTCAGCTTTTTAACTGAACCTGGCCTATGAGGTTTTCTAAAGTTTAATGTCCTTTACGCAGGGGTGAAGATCATTGAGCCATGGAAAAAATGGTCAGATCTCTCAACGATCTTTCAAAGAGCACCCAGTGATTGCCAAGATCTCTAAATGATCTCCACGACCTCAAAGTTTTGACTCAGTCCAGAACAACCTCTCAACGATTGCCAAGGGAAGTGATCTCGCAACAGATGCTCATTGAGCACAAAAACAATCTCATCCATTTCCCTATGATTTCCTAGCGATCTCTGCCATGGTTTTTCAGTTAACTCTATTGATCTTCCATCAATCCTTAACTGAGCTGTCTTTGAGGTGAAAAATTTGGAGTTCATTGAAAGATCACTGAGAGATCATTGAGGGAGCTTGAAAGGGTGGGTTGCTCTCTACCACAAGAGACTGGCAGATCCCGGTAGATCTTGGAAGGCAATTTAAATTCCTTAACATCATCGTGGTTACCACAGTCAGGCCAGATTTGGTTTTGATGTCTAGGTAACCAAGGAAGTGGTGCTGGTGGAGTTAACAGTCTCCAGGGAAGACAGGATTGAAGAGGATGAAGCAAGTAACAGGGCCACATATGCATCACTGGTAGCGGAGTGTTGACGGCGGGGGTGAAGGTCCGCTGTGAGACTGTTAAGGTCTGATGCACGGCTTGCTGTGGTCAGCAGAGACAGAAAGCCATCAAAGATAACTGGGGAGCTTCTGAAAAGGTGTCTTCTTGGCTCCGGATGAAGAAGGGTGACGAGTGGTTTAGTAAGCTACATGGACACAAGCTGGGGTCTGATCAACGCTGGGTTCATCACTGACCATGTGTCACAAGATGTACCATAAGACTGTCAGAAAGACATCTGTCCACATAACCTGCTATTACTGTGAGTCTCTGTGGGTATATACTGAGCACAAGAATATTTAGGTTTGTTCTCATTAAATTATCCTTAGCTCAAGAATATTTTCTCATCAGGACACAATTTATATTCTGCAGAAAGCCCTACTGTGCGCGCAACATTTAGGCATTAATATAACACCATACATCAGATAGTGGTGCAGAGAAAGTCATTACCAACATAAGTTATTTAGCTTACAGATACAGGGCTGCAAACCTAATAAGCTGCTGAGGCCTCATTTTTCTTACTATGGTATCAAAGGCATGCAGAGTTCCTCACTTCCTCCCAGTTTCAGTATCTACCAGACTCCATGTTATGTGAAGCTTTAAAATAAAGACTGTACAAAAAGAAAAAAGTCATGAAAAGTTAACAGCACTCTAAGGATACATGTCCACTGCCCTGGTACTGCTGCTGGTTGTAACTCCTCCTCATTAAAGCTGCACCAGCTGTGTTTGTATCTGAGCCCACATGTGGCTCTCTGCTTCACTCCAGACACCCCAGCTCTCTCATTATGCCAACACCGGGCTCTGCAGAATGCCGTGGTTCCTTTAAAGTTAGTAGCTTTCAAGGCACAGACCCTGGGCATAAAAAACACATGAAGCTTAAAGTGCTGATGACACGATTTTGACTGCATCTAATTTTGCAAACACATAATACAATATGACGAAATAGGCGGGTCTGTGTAGTTCTAAGTCAAACAGGCTTGTTTTCACGTGAATATCCGACGTTTCCAAGAGTGCCGATTGTATCAGTGGCTGGAAAACCCCCTGGCCATGTTGTGATGTCAGCGGGAGAACACAGCGCTTGGCTGACCATTCTACACGCATGATGGAAGCGGTTGAAAACATCGATGATGGTTCCAGCACATGTAGCCTGGAATTGGCTTGTGATGTCCAATCTTCAGACGATTATAGTTCAGAAGAATGTGGTGATAGTGAAGAATCTGGGGGCATCAGACCTTATAGGTTTGAGTTGTACCAAGCGGACATCATGCCTAGCGAGTCAGACTCAGAGAGTGACGGTGGAGAGGAACACATGCCTGCTGCAGCAGCAGCGAAAAACACATGGTAGGGGAACACAGAGTGGTATGCTTTTGTTACAGATATTGCAACAAATTATAATTTATTTAAACCCGATTTTTCAATAAAATCATAGCAATGTATTTATAATAAAATTGAAACATCTACCTGATACTGTCAACACCCCCCCCCCAATAAACAAATAAAAAGATAGTATTTTTTATTTTTGCAGGTGCCAGTGTGGCCTGTGTGTGAGCATGACAACAGAGGAGGAGAGTATTTGCTTTTTTTTTTTTTTTTTTTTCCTTTGAAAGACAAAGGAAAGTATTTGCTGTCAGCAGCAAGACAAGATCAGAGAGACCTTTCCACTACAAGAGGGACAATATGTTGGTTTTACTTATGCTGACTAAATACCTTTATGTTTTCATGGTATTGTTTTTCCATTCGATACAGGTTTATCTGACCACAACTGTTGCCAATTTTTACAAGAAAATAAAATTACTAAATATTTATAGTGTGATACTTGAAAATCTCGTAACTGTTGTCATCATTGGGATGTTGCTGCAATCCTGTATCAATCCTGGGTATTTGAACAAGAGATAGAATTTTTTTTATTTTGCAAATATAATATATATATATATATATACTGCTCAAAAAAAATAAAGGGAACACTTTGAAAACACATCAGATTTTAATGGGAAAAAATAAGCTGGATATCGAAATTGTGGCAGGCTAGTCCAGCTTACTCAGATTATATATATATACGTATATAGTATATATATATATATATATATATATATATATATATAATTTTTTTTTTTAGTAAAGCATACTCATGGCCATAACTTATCATTTTAAAGTTCAATTATCTGTAAAACCCCTTTAGAAATTAAATTATAATCTAATCTAATAATAATGTCTGTGTTACTGTTGGCAATATCCTTAAAAATAATGTATTCCCTATTATTTATGTCGCATGTTTTGTTTGTTATCATTGTTTATTAACTGCTTTTGTCTTGTATCAACTGGCATATGATTTTCAACAATAATAAGATAATAGAAGCAACTGATAGTCCTCATTTTTTCCAGAGTTTGGTCACAAGAAAAAAAATACTCATAACTGGTATAGCACACATGTACTATAACTATCAAAAATATTACATTAATTATTTTAACAGGAAAAAGTCCAAATTAGTGGCAATGAATACAAAATTGTCAGTTGGTGTCACGAACCGAGCCCGTGTTATCCTGTAGGCTCAGTTCTGACCGTTCTCTGTGGCTCAGGCATTGGGTTTATTATGTATTATCTTTTGAGTTCTTGTCTGTGTTCCTTTTCTTTTCCATGCCTTTAGCCACCGCTCTGGCCGGCGGTTGTTGGGCAGCCGTTTTGACCCACTTTCAGGTGGGCGCTGTCCAAGATTCCAACCACGCGCCCTCTCTCTTTGACAGTCAGCTGTTCATGTTTTGTGTGCATCATCTGCCATGTTGTCAGCCAGCCAATATTGCCAACACTATCACAACGTGTTAGCCACTCCACACAGCTGTGATTCTGTTGCACCCCTTGAAGCGATGTCGGCCCTGGGGCGCAACCGTGGTTAACACATCTCCTCTCCATGCATTCGTTGGGCGATGTTGGCCCCAAATGCCAGCTGTAAGTGTTTCTGTTTATTTTTGTAAGTCTTCACCTTTTTGGGAACTGTTGTCATCAGTCTTATGTTCAATAAATGTGATGTGGTGAATCCTGCACGTAAATCCATTCATCCTTCCCCTCTTCCGTGTGCTGCGTAAAAGCGCACGAGGAGGCTTATGACAGTTGGAGCTGAAGCGTGTGATGTGGTCTTTCACGGCCTGCTGTTTATCTAAGCCTGTGACACAACGCGAAGGCATAGCCGTAAAATTAAAACAAGAAACCAGAGAAACTGTGAGCTACAAAGCTGCTGGCATTCTAGTCAGCAACACCGGTGTCCGTTCTCTCGCTGACGTCATTTCTGCCTCCTTCTTCATTCGGTGTGCGGCGCCACAGTCCAGTCAGTGGCTGCGGTTTTTTGATGATAACTATGTTATGCAGGTGGGCTTGTAACTATTATATTGATCATTGACAATGACTTTTGGGTTTATACAACATGCTAAAAAATGTCAAAATCGTGTCATGAGCACTTTAAAATAAATGTAAAGAAAGAAAGAAACTACTCATACATAAGAACAGCAGACTGGAGCAGTTATTAGTAAAATAAAAGACAAAAGAAAGGAAGTACTTTGTTAGCAGAAATTTCAGGCATCTATTTTTTTTTTCTTTTAAACACAAAACTTTTGGTTGTTTTCACACCTGAAAGTCTTCACCAAGGTCTGGACCTTTTTTTTTTCTTAGAAAGCTCATATCTCTACTGTAATGCAGTATTACTGTAATATCTAGAATCTCTAAAAGTGCAATGGGAGATAGAGCTTTCGGTTATCAGGCACCTCTCCTATGGAACCAGCTGCCAATCTGGATTCTGGAGACAGACTCAATCTCTGTATTAAAGAATTTTCCTTTTTGACAAAGCTTATAGCTAGGGTTGACACAGGGGACCCTGAAGCCTCCCTTAGTTATGCTGCTAATAGGCTTACAGTCAGGGGACTTCCCATGATGCACTGGGCTTTCACATCTTTCTTCTTTCTCAATATGTACTGTAAGAAGAGTTTTCCTCTCCACCATCACCCAACCAGCATGTCCATGTGGGCCCCAGTAAAGACTAAAGCTGTGCTGTTTTATGGGTCCCATGTGGGTTTGTCTACAGGTTCCATGTTGATCTGTGTTTGCCCCCATGGACACATGGACCATTTACCTATTTTGAAATTATTTGCTTACAGTGGGGCAAAAAAGTATTTAGTCAGCCACCAATTGTGCAAGTTCTCCCACTTAAAAGATGAGAGAGGTCTCCAATTTTCATCATAGGTATATCTCAACTATGAGAGACAAAATGAGAAAAAAAAAATCCAGAAAATCACACTGAAGGATTTTTAATGAATTAATTGGTAAATTCCTCAGTAAAATAAGTATTTGGTCACCTACAAACAAGCAAGATTTCTGGCTCTCACAGACCTGTAACTTCTTCTTTAAGAGGCTCCTCTGTCCTCCACTCGTTACCTGTATTAATGGCACCTGTTTGAACTCGTTATCAGTATAAAAGACACCTGTCCACAACCTCAAACAGTCAGATTCCAAACTCCACTAAAAATTGTAGACCCTAGGCTGGGAAGACTGAATCTACAATAGGTAAGCAGCTTGGTGTGAAGAAATCAACTGTGGGAGCAATTATTAGAAAATGGAAGACATACAAGACCACTGATAATCTCCCTCGATCTGGGGCTCCACGCAAGATCTCACCCCGTGAGGTCAAAATGATCATGAGAACGGTGAGCAAAAATCCCAGAACAACATGGGGGGACCTAGTGATGGCGAAAAAAGAGATGGCGGCGCACCTAGACGCAGCGGCCCCTCTTGACATCAGCGAATGTGAGAGTTTTAATCATCTCAGACGTACATTCTGTAAAACTTACAACCGTGAGACCTTATTAAACATCAAGGTACTGCACGCTGCAAGAATCGCGGCCATCGGTTGTGATTTGGACATTCTACACCAGCATGGAATTTTGGCGGAGTCCCCGCTGGAAGCTACCCGGGAGAGGAGGAAGCGCAGACGGTGTGAACGCAAGCAAAAGCGAGGAAAAAGGGCCGGGATCCATGCTAGGCTAAAGGCTAACCCCTCCAGACCAGCGGTACCGTCGCTTCTTCTCTCAAACGTCCGCGCCCTCGAAAACAAGGTGGACGAACTGCGTCTGCTGAGAGAAACCCGGAGAGAGTGGAGGGACTGCCGTGTGTTTGTTTTCACCGAGACATGGCTCCACGACAACATTCCTGATGAGGCCATTCAGCTGGAAGATATGGCGATGTTCCGTGCCGACAGGGAAACGGCGAGCTCCGGTAAGAGCCGTGGGGGTGGGCTATGCATCTATGTTAACAAGAACTGGTGCGTTAATGCCACGTTAGTGTCTAAACACTGCTCTCCATTGACGGAGTTCCTTATTGCTAATTGTCGGCCATTTTATCTGCCTAGGGAATTCAGCAACGTGTTTGTAGCTGGTGTTTACATAGCGCCGAGCGCTAACGCTAAAGCTAATGCTAAGAAGGCACTCAGGGTACTGCACAATGCGATCAGTGAAATCCAAACTTCACATCCGGACAGTTTTGTGGTGGTTGCGGGAGATTTTAACCACACCAGCTTAAAGACTGTGCTCCCCAAGTTTAAACAATGTGTAGACTTTAAGACCAGAGGAGAGAATATGTTGGACTTAGTGTACACGAACACAGATGCATATAAAGCGACACCCCGCCCCCATCTCGGCCTTTCTGATCACATGTCCGTGATGCTGCTGCCTGCCTACAAACCTTTATTGAAGCGCAGCAGGCCAGCAGTGAAACAAATCAGGATTTTGCCAGAGATTGCAACCTCTGCACTGCAAGACTGTTTTCAGCACACAGACTGGAAGATCTTCAAAATAGCAGCCTCCCAGGAAGACAGGACAGATGTGGAGGAGTATGCTGATTCAGTCACCAGCTACATCGCGAAGTGCACAGAGGATTTCACTACAGTGAAGACCATCACTATGCGGGGTAATCATAAGCCCTGGATGACTGCAGAGGTGCGCTCGCTGCTTACAGCCAGAGATGCAGCCTTCAGAGCGAAGGACAGGATCGCCCTCCGCTCAGCCAGGTCTGCGCTTTCAAGGGGAATTAAGGCGGCAAAGCGCGCCTATGCGGAGAAAATCCAGGGACACCTCTGTGACACTAGGAACACCAAGCAGATGTGGCAGGGAGTTCGGACACTGACGGGCTTTAAGTCTAGGCAGGGGGTCGATGATGACGACGCTTCGCTTCCAGACAGACTTAACGACTTCTTTGCACGTTTTGAAGCATCAAACTCGACAATCAGAGGGAGGGCCGGCCCACCCCCACCATCAGTCGGACCAGCTTTTACCATCAACACAGCGGACACACGGAGGACCCTAACCAGAGTCAACCCACGCAAAGCTGCAGGTCCAGACAACATTCCGGGACGTGTGCTCCGAGACTGTGCGAGCGAGTTGGCGGATGTCCTGACTGACATTTATAACATCTCCCTGAGTCAGGCCATCGTTCCCAGATGCTTCAAGACCTCTATCATTGTACCGGTGCCAAAGAAACCAGTGGTGTCCTGTTTGAATGACTATCGTCCAATTGTGATGAAGTGTTTTGAACGGCTTGTCAAACCACACATCACAGCCTGCCTCCCTGTAACTGTAATCTTGCAACTTTTTCCTCATAAATTTATGTTTTTGTTAATTTGCAACTTTGTTATTTGTTCATTGTAAATTTGTGACTTTTTCTTGGAAATTTGCTTATTTTTCTTATGTTTGTAACTTCTTTCTCCTAAATTTTGACTTTTTTCAGAAATTTGTGACTTTTTTCTCATGAATGTTCACATCTTTCTCATAAATTTGTGACTTTTTCTATTAATGTTTTACATTTTTTTGCCATAAATTTTTTTCCTCATGAATTTGCGACTTTTTTCTCATAAATTTGTAACTTTTTTCTCGTACGTTTGGCACCATGTGGGCAAACCCAGATGGGGCCAAAATGGAAGCTGCAGACAAACCCACATGGGACCCATTAGACAGCCCAGCTTTAACCCTTGGTGGGGCCCACGTGGCCATGCTGGCTGGGCACAGGTGATCAGCTGATTGTTGGGCTCTCTCCGCAGTTGTGGGGCTGCTGCCCTACAGTTGAAAGTCCTCACAGACGACTGTTGTTGTGGCACTACATAACTAAATAAAGTCCCAGCCTGGGCTTCAGTAATTGGCTCCTCCTTTTTCCAGGGGAGAAGGGAGGAGAGGACCGCCCTGTGCTCAGTGGACGCCTCACCCATCAAACCTCCAGCTCCTGCAGCCACCAGCGGTCACGTGAGCTGGGGTCTCAGTGGCTCAGGCTGGTGAACGGATGTGGATCCTCACCTCCTGCACTGCTCTCCAGCATGAAAAGTGACACATTGTCCCCATTCAGTCACTGAAAATAAAAATGAATTAATGCTTGGTCCTACAGTTGGGGCTGGGCAATATGGCCTAAAAATAAAATTCACATTTTGTTCATATTACATTCAATTTTCTGTTTTAATCCATTTTTTATACAAAAGATAATGAATTATTTCATACAGTCTTTTTTATTAAAACAAACATGAATAAACATGATTCTCTTTAGGTGATAAAGTGCAAACAAATCTCTAACCAAAACTTTTTGTTTTAAATAAAGGTTTGATCAAATCCACACATTTACAATCAATTGCCAGCATATAAAATTAACATAAAAAATGAAGGTGTCATGAACTCCCCATGCGCTTTTCCACGGTGCACAGAGGAGGGGTGAAAGGATGAGGATTTACACGCTGGGTTCACCACACACACATTTATTGAACACCAACACTGACAAACAGTTCCAATGCATACATTCCACAATGGCTCGAGGAGTCCTCCAGGACGCTCGACAGTCTAAGGTGAGGATACCGGGGAAAACACGCACGGATTTTACTCACAGGACCGGAGCTGTCCGAGTAAGTCCAAACAAAGCACCAAGTGGAACACAGTCCTTCAGTGACGCTGACTAACACACGGCGATTAACGACCGCATGTCTAGCACAATGACCCAGCAGTGCGTGACTGGCAAAAGGCTCCTAAAGTACACGCATTGCTGGGGATGGTAAGTTGGTTGCACCTGGGCGAGGAGCGGGGAGATGACAAACGGGAGTGGGAACAGCTGACAGTAATAGAGAGGGGGCGTGGTCGGACCGGCAGACCGTTAGACAGCGCTCACACCAGTGTGAGCCCAAGAGGCTGCCTCACTGCTGCCAGCCAGAAAGCAGTGGCTATGGGTACGGCAAAGCACACAGAAATACATACTGACATACATACAGTACAACGTGGCACCTTACCTACAGAGAGGCCAGGACTGAGCCGGGGGAAACCAAGCTGACAGAAGGGTTCCTCAATCATCTTCAAGCTGAATAAACAAAGTGCAACCTCATCTTGTTGTGTTTTGTAGAAGAAATGAAAGTTCCTCACTGATGCCTGCCACCATGTTTCACTACATGTGGTGAGGGTGTGGGGGGGCTTAGAGCTGAAGCTATCGTATTTACTGGAGTGAAAAATAATGGACAATCAGAAATTCTAGTGCAGCTGAAGTGTATCCTCGTGTACCCATGACATCTAAACTGTGCTGCTAAAATAGCAATTGATAATGTGCCACTGACTTTAGACATGATTTTTGTTGGTTAAAAGCACAATGCAAAAAAAAATAAAAATGAGCTGACTTACACCTAACCACACCCCTTTAAAATGAGGCTACTCCTACGAGTGTAAAATGCACAAACAGTGAATTATAGTTTGGATGATGAGGGAGCAAAGCATAAAAATAGACAATGCACTGTCCTAAACGACCAAAACTTCTGGTGCAAAGCACAGAGTGTGGCACAGATACGTGCTTTATTTTTATATTTTTTTATTTTGTATACTTTTATTAATCAGGGCTGCACGGTGGCGCAGTGGTTAGCACTGCGGCAGCACAGTTTACCCTTGGCCGGGGGATTGTGGGGATCGTGGGATCGTGGGTTCGATCCCAGCCCCCAACCAACAGTGATCTGTGTGGAGTTTGCATGTTCTCCCCGTGTTGCGTAGGTTTACTCCGGGATTTCTCCGGTTTCCTCCCACATGCCAAAAACATGCATGTTAGGTTAATTGGCTGTTCTAAATTGTCCCTAGATATTTGTTTCCTATAGGCCCTTAGAATAGAGGGTTAGTATTAGTGAAAGCGCTTTGAGTGGTCTTTGTGACTAGAAAAGCGCTATATAAGTGCAGGTTAGTTAGTTAGTTAGTTAGTTAGTAATCCCAGAAGGAAATTACAGGGCATCCACCTGGATGGATGAGGTAGCCACGAATGCTAGGTCATTGTAACAGGGCCCAGAGTGTTTCACATGCCCATCACAATCATCTCCAAAGTATTTAATACTAATTTATGATGTGAGATACTGCGGCTTGGGTTAAACTTCAGTGGAGGAATGATTCCTGTTGTGTCTTGAATTAATGAGGAGTCGAGGTGACGTTTTATAGTTTTATTAAGAACACGAGCCAGGAACACAGGAGTCACTACCGCTAGCCTGAGAGCCACAGCGAAGAGACAAGATGGCTCCCGCTGCTGTCTTATATACCCCAGGTGACGCCACCCCCAGAGGCGGGGCATCACCCCCCTCTCTACTCTAAGGCACCACCATAATAATAATAGGCACAATATACTATCTAACATCCCCCCACCACCCCTTGAAAAATTGCAAGCATACCATTTAAATATTTACCCAAGACACACTCTAATACAGAAACATATGGGCCTATCCATTCATACCACACCGACCCCGCGGGTTACTCCGCACTGTAAACTGACAGTCAACAAACATAAAAGGGCCACACACCAAAATAAATCAATCCCGAAATCAATAATTATGTACATCCTAGACAGAAAACTATATGCAACTGTAAACACAGCAAACAGTGATGGTACCTGGCTTTCCAAACTAGCACTCCCACCCTATAACATGGGCACAGCACTTTAAGGAAATGTAGCACACAACATGGGGCACATTTACATCTCACTCACAGTCAATATCGTACTTACACACTGCAGTGTTACCACACCTCACCACACACACAAACACTTTACACTCAGTACTCTCCACACATACCTGACATCCAACACACACAACGGTGGTCACTTCTTTTCTTTCCTTACTTCTTTTTTTTAACTAGTACCGTTAGCAATGAAACATCAGAACACACTATAAATAGACATACCGTAAGCCCCAAATAAAACACAGTCTCAACCCGGGTCTCCTGTAGGCACCCCTCTGGAGTGTCCGTCCCGCGGCGCACTTCCGGAGCGTCTCCACCTCTTCTTAACTGGAGACGGGCTGCACTGGCGTTTCTTCCCTTCTAAACGCTGCAGCTCGCTCAGGTGCCATCTCGATCCATTAGTTCCAGGTACCCATCGCCGCCAGTCCGTACCACACGCAGGCCACCCTTTCCATCTCGCTGCTCTCTCGACCTGCGAACCCGTCCTAGCTGAGACTAGACCCTAGGGTGCACACCATCCCCCACGCCCAGGGGAGTACTCACTGGCTTCCTTCTTCTACGGCGCCGTGAACCGGTACCTTGTTTTTATTCTGGGCACATCTAGGGTTCGTGCCATCCAGTCTCGCCCCAATCTTTTTCATTTCCTGCGTTGGAGCGGCACTGACAGCACCGACTTCAATGGTGGTACTCGGTCGGCCACCGGAGCTTCACTGCGCCTGCTCTCTGGAACCATCCACCCCCACGGGTGCTAATCCATGCCGTTCGGGTCCCCCATCTAAGGGACCGCAAACACTGGCACACTGGCCATGGTGATGTACTCTGGTGCTGGCAGCGGCCCTCTTCACCCGGACTGGGCCAGCCTGAGTCCACACTTCTTCACCGCTTTCCACATAAAATGGCCGGTCCCACAGTCCACCACCTGACCACTCCTCCACGACACCGCAGGCGATGGAAAAACCGAGCCCGTAAAACAAATCACAGCCCATTAAGTTGTTTCCATTATGGGCCACCATGAACTCGGCTACATGCATTGAGGCCTCTTTATACCTCACCGATAGCCACACCGAGCGCACAATGTCCAGGGGGTTGCTGCCATACCCATAACAGGTAATGTCTGTCTTACTCACGGTGTAATGTGGAGCTTCGTCACCGTTGCCAGATTCAAGATGGAAACCGTCAACTCCGTGTCCACTATCAGCGGGACTGACACTCCATTCAACACGATGTTGCAGAGGATCCGTCCGTCTGTGTTGGGCGAGACCATATGGGCCACCGTGGGTGTCTTCTTAGTCGAAGTCTCCTTCCCTGGTCTCCGTTCTTCCTTCTCAAAATTCCAATAAATCCTGGCGAAGTGGTGGAACAACCCACACCGTCCACAACGCTTCCCCCTCGCTGTGTACTCCCTCGCTCTATAGCAGTGCCTGCTGGATCAGCAGCCGTAGCATCTCGGCGTCCCCGGGGCAGACCTAATCTTCACAATGCCTGCGTATTCATCGTCGCTGCCATCTTCCGGATCCAAGGCCAGTGCTTTCTACTGCTTGTCGTTCCTGGGTAGGGCCTCCATGTCACCGAGATTCCTTGTTATCTTTTCTGCTGCCTTGTGTTGCTGCGCTAGCTCCATGGCTGCTGTCAGGGTTAGCTCACCAGCATGACATACAATTATACCTGTCAATGAAGCCAGATGATAGTAATCAATTAGCCAAGTTAGAAGCCTGTCTTAAGGAAATCAAAGCTTGGATGACTTGTAATTTCCTGCTATTAAATTCAGATAAGACTGAAGTCATTCTTGTTGGTCCAAAAAACCTTAGAAATTCCTTTCCAAATCAAACTTTCAGTTTGGATGCAGTTACTCTTTCTCTTAATAGCTCTGTGAGGAACCTTGGAGTTATTTTTGATCAGGATTTGTCCTTCAATTCACATATTAAATTTGTTTCTAAGACTGCCTTCTATCATTTGCGTAATATTGCCAAGATTAGGAGCATCTTGTCTCAGAGTGATGCTGAGAAGCTGATCCACGCTTTTGTTAGCTCGAGATTAGATTATTGTAATTCTTTATTATCAGACTATCCTAAAACATCTTTAAAAAGTCTTCAGCTGATCCAAAAGGCTGCAGCAAGAGTTTTAACAGGTACTAGAAAGAGAGATCATATCTCTCCGGTTCTGGCCTCCCTTCATTGGCTTCCCATAGAGTTTAGAATTAAGTTTAAAATCCTTCTTCTTACTTACAAAGCTCTAAACAATCAGGCTCCTTTTTATTTAAAAGATCTGATACTACCGTATTATCCTAACAGAGCACTACGCTCCCAAAATGCAGGCTTACTTGTAATACCTAGAATCTCCAAAAGTACAATGGGAGGCAGAGCCTTCAGTTATCAAGCTCCTCTCCTGTGGAATCAGCTGCCAATCTGGATTTGGGAGTCAGACTCGATCTCTGTTTTTAAGAATAGGGCTAAAACCTACCTTTTTGATATAGCCTACAATTAGGGAGGGATCATGTGTTTCTGAACCCTCCCTTAGTTATGCTGCTAATAGGTTTAGTCAGCCGGGGGACCTCCAGTAATGCACTGGGCCTCACTCCTTTCCTCACTCTCTATGAAATATTTTTTTTTGCTGGTCATTAACATTTGTTTGTTCTCTCTCGTAGATTGAGTCCCCATCGTGCTGTTTGCTCTCTACATGTCTGTTCTTTTCTTCTTCTCTATCCCCTCACCCCCCAGCCAGTCGCAGCAGATGACTGCCCCTCCCTGAGCCTGGTTCTGCTGGAGGTTTCTTCCTGTTAAAAGGGAGTTTTTCCTCTCCACCGTCGCCAAGTGCTTGCTCACAGGGGATCGCCTGATTGCTGGGGTCTTTCTGCAACTGTGGGGGTTCCCCCCTACAGTTGATAGTGCTATGAGATGACTGTTGTTGTGAAATGGCGCTATATAAATAAAGTTGAATTGAATTGAATTGAATTGAATTGAATTGAATGAGTTAGCAGGCAGACCCTTGCGAAAGAGTAGGCCACGTGCTCCGCTAGTTGGTCGCAAATCATCTCCTCCTCCAAAGCCCCAAACCTGCACTCACCCGTCAGCTGCCGAAGGTCCACCACAAACTGTTGAACTGACTCTCCGGGCCGCTGGCGCCGTTGTCTGAACTGGATGCGCTGCATTATGGTATTCTCAGGGGCGCAAAAGTAGTCCACCATGAGCCTCACAACGTCTCCGAATGTTTCACCTCCTCCCAGAGTGCTCAGGATCCTCTGGCCCTCCACACCAAGGTTGTGGACCAGAATAGCCCCCGCTCATAATTTGTCCAGGTCGCCAAGGTCCAGTGCTGTGAGATAATTCTCAAAGACCACATACCACCTGGCCCAAGGGACCAGCGGCTCACCCAGAGCCTCCAAAAATGGACAAAATGCGGTAGCAGCCCTCCCCATTTCCATGTATCCTCATCGCCAAATGTTGTGTCTTGAATTAATGAGTCGAGGTGACATTTTATAGTTTTATTAAGAACACGAGCCAGGAACACAAGAGGCACTACCGCTAGCCTGAGAGCCACAGCGAAGAGACAAGATGGCTCCCGCTGCTGTCTTATATACCCCAGGTGACGCCACCCCCAGAGGTGGGACGTCACCCCCCTCTCTACTCTAAGGCACCGCCATAAAAATAATAATAATAATAAAGTACACAAAATCAAAAAATGTACTATCTAACAATTCCCTGTCCACATAAGGATTGCAGTGGCTATAAAATGTGTAAACACCTCTATTAATATGCCAGGAAAGTATATATTCCATCTTTTAATGTAACCTAAGTATAAGATTTACATCAACTGAATTGAAAAAGGGAAAAGTTTATAGTTATGGATCTGGGTGAGCATAGCAGTATCTTGTCCTGTGTTGCTCTTGGTTTGTTGTGTTGCTTCACTCATCAGGAGCCAGGATGACCTTAATAGGCAACAGCTAACTAGTCGCCCTCACTGGTGCCTGATTAGAATCCCAGCACTACTTCAGCTCCACTCTGGAGGTGAAGCATCATGGGAGAATCCACCAGCAGCAGACGAACCGAGCAGCAGCAGACAGAGGACGGGAAGTGCTCCTGAGAGGCAGTCGATTTGAATTCTCTACAGTTGTTCGGCGACTTTGGTGGATAGGCATTATCTGGACTGTGACTGGAGCGGAATGGCAGGTAGTAGTGATGGGGGTTCTGACGAAGAAGTTATGGAATTCGGATGGACTCCGGTTCCAAGTCATGGGAAAAAGGGTGATAGAAAGCAAGGTAGTGGAAGGACGTTTGCTGGTAAGTGGGCACTTACTGATGACAAGGAAAACGGTGAGGTTTGTAGGCGTATAATGATAGAAGAGTTCAAGATCACTTTTAAATTTAAACCAGGATATGATATCTCAGCAGTAAGTCCAATAATGTTAACCCTTGGATTGAAAAAAGCATTAGATGACACTGAAGTGGCTAAAATGTTGAGAGACGGAAGTCTCTTTGTTAAATGTAAAAATGCAAAACAAACGACCAAAGCACTTACACTAAAAGCAGTGTGCAAAAAAGAAATAGCAGAGAGGAAAGTAGTTGGGGAGAGAACTGGTGTCAGGTGGGTAATATCAGGGATACCTTTGAAAGAAAACCTGGAAGAAATGAAGAAGTTAATTAAAGGAGGAAGAGTGACAGGAATTAAGTGACTGCAGGCTTTTAGAAATGGGGAAAAGGTTGACAGTATGTCAGTCTTATTAGAATACAAGGACCAGGTTCTCCCTGACAAGATTATGGTGGGGTATATGTGCTTCAATGTCAGAGCATATGTTCCCCCGCCGCTTAGATGCTTTAAATGCCAGTGATATGGCCATATTGCTTCAGAATGCAAAAGCAAACTCAGATGTGGAAGATGTGGGGAAGAGCATGCCTATGGGGAGTGTGGGAGCAACAGCATGGTTAAGTGTTGCAACTGTGGGGGGAATCACACAGTAGTTTATGGGGGTTGTACAGCGAGAAAGCAGGCCGTTGAAGTACAACAAGTAAGAACAGAACAAAGAGTGACATATGCCGAGGCAGTGAAGATTGTAGGTAGGGGCAGCAGGAGGGAAAAGGTTGTTCAAGATAAGGAGGGAAATACTTCTAGTCAACAGACTGGGCTTGCAGCAGAAAAGCTAGTTCTCTTTTTGGCTTATGCTATTAATTGTTCAGAGCAGGCCAAAACCAAAACAGAAAAAATCAAGATTATTGTTAAGGCAGCTGCAAAGTTTCTGAATGTGAAGGCTTTATCCTAGGAAAAAATATATGTTGGTCTTAGTCAGGGAGAAGGGACATCAGAAGGAAGCCAACAAATCATCCCATAGTGTATATACTTCAATGGAATGCAAGAAGTTTAATAGCTAATGGACAGAAGTTTAAAGGATACATTAGCAAACTAGAAATTAAACCAGATCCCATTTGTGTACAAGAAACGTGCCTTAAACCAACTTTAGATTTCATTATCAGTGGATATATCACAATTCAAATGGACAGAAGTAATGGGAGGGGGCGTGAGGGTGCAATTTTTGTCAAGCAGGGAATTAAGCACAGGCAGATAATAGCAATACAAGATTTGGAAGTAATAGTTAATGAAGTGTGGACAAAGAAAGGCAGTATAAAAATTATAGACTTTTACAACCCCTGCAAACAGTTGAGTCAAGATAAATTGGAATCAATATTAAGTAACTGGAGAGGGAAAATAGTATGGTGTGGTGGCTTTAATGCACATAGCACAGTATGGGGGGATCAGGAAGATTCAAATGTGGAAGTTATTGAAGAAATTATGGACAAAAAGTGCTAGTGTGTTTAAATGATGGGTCAGGTACATGGGTGAATTTAGCAAGGGGCACTGAATCTATTCTTGATCTCACTTTGGTGTCACAATCTCTAGTATAAGTATATGTAAAGTATTGAAGGGGAGCACTGTGGGTAGTGACCATTATCCAATATGGATACGTATAGGGATAGAGAATGACATAGAATCTGTTGAAGGGGAAGGAAGATGGAGATTTGAAGAGGCAGACTGGGACAAGTTCAGAGTATTTAGTGAGGGGGAAATAAAGGCAGTCAATAAAAATAAATCTATCAATGAACCGAATGGTGACATATGTGAAAGTGTAGTATGGGCAGCCAAGGAGTCTATTCCTAGAAAGGGTCAGAATAAAAGGAAAAAATTGGCTCCCTGGTGGACACAAGAGTGTTCTGAGGCAGTAAAAGCTAGAAATAAAGCATTTAAAGTTTTGAAGAAATCCCTGTGCTTTCATAATCTGATCGACTACAAGAGGAAACAAGCAATAGTGAGAAGAGTAATAAGGAAGACTAAAAAAAGATTACTGGAAGGGTTACTGTGAGCCTTTGGGAAGAAGTGCACCATTAGACAGAGTCTGGGGTGTGATTAAGAGAATGTCAAGTAATAAAAAAGAATTTGGATATCCGATAATGAAGTGTGAAGGGAAATTAATAGTAAACAGTAAGGAAAAGGCAGGGGTAATGGCGCAATCTTTTGTGAAAGTACATAGTGTAGAAAATTTGAGTAGTGAAGAACAGACAGGTTGAGAAGAAGCGATAGCAAAGAATAGAGAAGCACTGGAGGTGGATGAAGAGTATTAAAATACAGTCATTATGAAGTTTACAATGACTGAGTTAAACAATGTGCTCAGGAAATCGGGCAAAACAACAACAGGAAAAGATCAAATTACATATTGTATGCTGAAGAATCTTAGTTATGAAAACAAAAATATATTGTTAGAATTTTATAATAAGGAGGGAGGAAGGGTCATTGCCTGGTCAATGGAAGGAATCCATCATTGTCCCAATTTGTAAACCAGGCAAAGATCCTAGCTTGGCAGAGAGTTACCAACCAATTGCTTTAACTTCGCGTGTGGCCAAAATTATGGAAAAAATGATAAATGAAAGATTAGTATATTATTTAGAATCTAGAGGGGAAGTAAAAAGTTATCAGTGGTTTTAGAAAAGGTAGGAGTACTTTAGATCCTGCGTTATGTTTAGAACATGAAATTAGAAAAGCATATGTAAATAAGGAAAGTGTAGCTGGCATGACTGATTAGACAATTCAGCCCACGTGTAAGATGCAGCAACAGAAAGACAATCACACAATAATACACGTTTGAGAATGTTTGTTAAATTGCAAAAACTCCTCACAACTACAGAACAGTCACTCACTAGAGGAAGGAGCCTGTGGAGAGAAGACGAGAGCTGCAGGAGGAGAAATGAAGTAAGGGATAATGGGCGAGCCAAATTACCACTTATGTGGGCTCCGAGGAAGCACAGGCAGGACTCCAGCGGGGAACAGACAAACTAGCAGGGTAGGGAACGAGCTGGTGGTGCCTGACCGGGTGGAGGTTACTGTAGGCAGGGATGGTGTGGCAGGAGAGCGCATGCAGTCCCAGAGACACACCTGCACAATGGCAGCAACCTGAACGAGGGAATAAAGCACACAGGTTAATAATTTCTTTACCCAATGTTTATGACTTGCTGTCTTAGTGGGACTATACCCAGACGAGCCAGGGTTGAATCACCGAAGGATGATTCCTTAAGTACGCTGGCTGATGAGAGGGCGCAGGTGTGTCCTCTCCCTCAGGTGTTCTTATGAGCCGGGGAGAGATGAACAGGAAGGAGGGGGTGCGCGCTCGCTGCCCATGACAGGACCCCCCCTTCTAGGAGTGCCTCCTGGCGGTCCATACGGTGTATTGGGATGGGCACGATGATAGGACCGGAGCATCTGTTTGTCTAGGATCCAGGACGAAGAGACCCAGGAACGTTCCTCCGGGCCGAAGCCCTCCCAATCAACCAAATACTGGAGCCCCCAGCCCCAATGGCGAACATCCATGATCCGGCGGACCTTATGGGCAGGGTGACCGTGGATAATCCGGGGAGGAGGAGGCAGCTTTTGGGGGGGGGGGGGCAGAGAGGACTGACTGCGAGAGGCTTAATACGGGACACGTGGAAAGTCAGGATCACCCTTAGAGTAGGTGGCAGCTTCAGCTGAACCAACGCGTCATTGATGATCTTGGAGAAAGGGAAGGGCCCCAGGAAGCGAGGAGACAGCTTCTTTGATGTAGTTTTCAAGGGGACCTGGCTGGTCGCCAACCAAACCTTCTGCCCCACGGTGTACTTAGGGGTAGGCACCTGTCGTCTGTCCGCTGAAGTGTGGTTGCGCTCGGCAGAGCAGGTGAGGGCGGCACGCGTGAATCTCCAAAGGCGTCGGCAGCAGCAAGCATGAACCTCCACAGAGGGAACCACGACCTCTCTCTCGGCCATCGGAAGCGGGGGGGGGGGGGGGGGGGGGGCGTGTATCCCATAGACGCCTCAAACGGTGTAAGCCCGGTTGCTGTCGAAACAGCCGAGTTCATAGCGTACTCCACCCAGGTCAGGTGCGTGCTCCAGGCGGATGGGTGTTCGGCCACTACACACCACTGGGTGGCCTCCAAGGACTTGTTGGTGCGTTCTAGCTTCCCGTTGCTCTGGGGGTGATTACCGGAGGAAAGGCTCACCGTCATTCCCAGGGTGCAGCAGAAGGCCCTCCAAACTCGCGAGATGAACTGCGGCCCACCGTCAGACATGATGTCCATCAGTATCCCATGGGGGCAGATCACATGGTCAGTCAGGAGGCTGGCCATCTCCAAGGCCAAGGGGAGCTTGGGAGGGCCACCAAATGCACAGCCTTGGAGAAGCGGTCTACAATGGTCAAGATAACTGTTTTACCATGGGAGGGGGGAAGACCAGTTACGAAGTCCACTGCGATGTGAGACCATGGGCGACCAGGGATGGGAAGGGGATGGAGAAGTCCAGCCGGGCGAGACGAGTCTCACTTGCCCCGAACGCAGGTCTGGCAGGCCCGTACATACTCACGCACATCCCGCCACAGCATGGGCCACCAGAACACCTGCCGAACCAGGTCCGTGGTGCGGGTGATCCCAGGATGACAAGTGAAGCAGCTGGTGTGACCCCACTGGATGACGTCACTGTGGAGGGCAGCGGGGAGTACAGGCGGTTCTGGGGGCATCCTGCTGGCACAGGCTCCCAAGCCTGGGCCTGACAGACCCTCCGCTCGACATCCCACATAAGGGCACAGAGGACACAAGTAGAGGGAAGAATGGTTTGGGGGTGGGAAGGGGGCGCTATCTCCTTGGAATCAAATTTGCCCAATAGCGCGACCGGCTTGGTGTTCCGAGCGCCAGGCCGGTAAGTGATGGTAAAATTAAAGCACTGGAAAAACAAAGCCCAGCGAGCCTGCCTGGCGTTAAGTTGGCGGGCCGACCGCAAGTACTCGAGGTTCTTGTGGTCGGTCCACACGACAATGGGGTGAATAGCCCCCTCTAAACAATGTCTCCATTCCTCCAGCACCAATTTAATGGTGAGTAGCTCTCTGTCCCCCACGTCATGATTCCTCTCAGCTGGCGTAAGCCGATGAGAGAAATCTCATCAGTCTCCCTTCAGCCACTATGAAGCCCAAGAAGATGGTAGACGTTGTGGAGAACTCACACTTCTCAGCCTTAACGTAGAGCTGGTTCTCCAAGAGCCATTGTAAAACTGCTCTGACATGGACCTCATGTTCCTCTGGTGAGCGGGAGAAAATCAAAATGTCATCTAAATAGACGAACACAAATTGGTAGAGTATATCGCAGAGGACATCATTAATTAACCGTTGGAAGACAGCGGAGGCGTTGGTGAGCCCAAACGGCATCACCAAATGCTCAAATTGCCCCAGGTGGGTTTTAAACTCTGTCTTCCACTCGTTCCCCTCACAAATGCGAATTAGATGGTAGACATTCCCTAAGTCCAATTTAGTGAACACTCGTGAATGCTGAAGGAGCTCAAACGCGGAATTCATCAAGGGCAGAGGATATTTGTCCTTAACAGTTATAGTGTTGAGCTCGCAGTAGTCAATACACGGGCGCAGCAAACCGTCCTTCTTGTCGACAAAGAAGAAACCGGCCCCAAGTGGAGCTGAACATGGTTGAATAAGGCCGGCGTTCAGCAACTTTGACTCTTTGACATACTTCTCCATAGTCTTTCTCTCCGGACCAGAGATGCTGTAGAGCCGGCTGGACAGCAGCTTCGCCCCCAGGATGAGGTCCACAGCACAATCATAAGAGCGGTGAGGCGGAAGTGACAGCACTCTCGACTTGCTGAAGACCTCCCCCAAATCGTGATAAGCCCGGGGGACGAGGCTGAGGTCCGGCAGCTCGACCGGAGGGAGAGAGACAGGGAGAGAAGGAGCACATTTGGCTGAACTTAAACAATTGGCCAAACAGAACGAGCTCCAGGAGGAGATTGAATTACGCCCCCAGTTAATAATGGGGCTGTGCCTCTGGAGCCACGGATATCCTAGAATCATCGGAGATGATGAATTAGGAAGAATTAGGAACGTGAGTTCCTCCTGATGTTTACCGGACAAGAGGATGGCAGCCAGCCTCGTGCTTTTGGTGACTACCGCAACCTCGCGGCCAGATACGGTGGTAATATGTTGATGATGGGGCAATTTAAGAGTGGGAATACCCAGGTCCCGGACGAGCCAGGCCGACACAAAATTGCCGTCTGCCCCTGAATCAACTAACGCCAAGGCCCTCCTCTTGACCCCCGGCAATTGCACGAGGGCCGGAATAGAGAAATTGAGAAGGCTGAGGAGGAGGAGCCGGAGAAGCCGCCCTGGCCAAATGTTGCATGATGGTGTCCAATTGCCGCATCATCATTTGCAGCTGCTGGCCCATCACGGTAACTTGTTGCTCGATCGCCTCTAGGCAATCCAGAGCTGATTGCCCTGCTGTTGCATCTGCTGAGCCAATGTTAAGGCTGGCTCATTCTGTCATGACTGATTAGATAATTCAGCCCATGTGCAAGATGCAGCAGCAGAAAGACAATCACACAATAATACACGTTTAAGAATGTTTATTAAATTGCAAAAACTCTGCACAGCTACAGAACAGTCACTCGCCAGATGAAGGAGCCTGTGGAGAGAAGATGAGAGCTGTAGGAGGAGGAATCGAGTAAGGGATAATGGGCTAGCCAAATTACCACTTGTGTGGGCTCCGAGGGAGCACCGGCAGGACTCCAGCAGAGAATAGACAAACCAGCAGGGTAGGGAACGAGCTGGTGGTGCCTGACCGGGTGGAGGTTACTGTAGGCAGGGATGGTGTGGCAGGAGAGTGCCCGCAGTCCCAGAGACACACCTGCACAATGACAGCAACCTGAACGAGGGAATAAAGCATGCAGGTTAATAATTTCTTTACCCAGTGTTTACGACTTGCTGTCTCAGTGGCAGCAGTATACCCAGACGAGCCAGCGTTGAATCACCGACGGATGCTTCCTTAAGTACGCTGGTGATGAGAGGGTGCAGGTGTGTCCTCTCCTTCAGGTGTTCTTATGAGCTGGGGAATGATGAACGGGAAGGAGGGGGCGCGCTCTCGCTGCCCATGACAATATTGAAAAGGCATATGACACAATGTGGACAGAAGGCTTGTTAATTAAGTTATATAATATGAGGGGAGAATGTATAAATGGATTAAACAGTTTTTATCAGAAAGAAAAGTTTCAGTGAGAACAGGAAAACAATATAATGAGAACTACTTGGTGGATAATGGAACACCTCAAGGAAGCATCATAAGCCCAATTCTTTTTTCATTTATGATAAATGAAATTTTCAGTAACATAGATGGGTCAGATAGGATTTCATTGTTTGCAGATAATGGAGTTATGTGGAAAGGGGGGCAGACCATAGCATTTATATTTAGTAAATTGCAGCAAGCAATGGGACAAGTAGAGGCTGACATGGTTCTAGTGACCCACAAAGCAGACACGACTCAAGGCAGATACAATTAACCATTTTACTGATATAGTGTGCATGAGTGGGTGCGTGTGTGCAGGGTCGTGTAACTGTAGAGTAATCAGGCGAATCAGCTGGGGCCGGCAGAGCACCATACGACCTGGCAACCCTGGGAAGAGACAGAGGGCATTAATAACAGTTTTTAGGCCCGGTAGGCACTTTTGATGAAATAGTGCTTATTGTCTGAGATGGTAGAGAGTAGCCCAGGTAAGTGCTGAAGCCAGGAGGATAGTGCCCGCAGGTGGCCGGTGAGCTGGATGTCGGTGAGGAAGGTAGACCAATCCGCCGCCAGGGAGAGAGAGGTCCGCCGCCACGGATCTCTGCCTGTGCACAGGGGAAGCTGACAGGGTGAGAAAGAATAGTGGTGGCTTACTTGGTAGTTGGTGGTCCGGAAGGCGCAGGCCCGGACAGAGAGTAACGATGGCTGGGAAGCCAACGTGGAAACACACAACGAGGCTGGGAAGCTCGAAGGCTGGCGTAGCAGGTTTCTGGGTAGAGAAACAGAGGACTACGCACCGACCACTGGACCTGATGGAATAAATAGGCAGAGGGAGATGGCAGGCAGGTGCGCACACAGGTGTGACAGATTGGCAGCCATGACAGTACTCCCCCCCTTGGCACGCCTTTCGGCGGGCGTTCCAACCTTCCCGGGTGCATTGGATGGAAGTCCCTGATGAGCTGCTTGTCCGGCATGAAGGAGGGATGCACCCAGGATCTCCACTCTGGCCCGAAACCTTCCCAGTCCACCAGGTACTGCAGGCCACGACCCCGGCGACGAACATCCAAGATGGCGGTGACTGGCCATGCCGGGTCGCCGTCGATCACCATCGGTGGAGGTGGAGACCTGGGAGGAGGACACAAAGAGCTGAAGCAGACGGGCTTCACCTGCAACACATGAAAGGTTGGGCAGATGCGGAGGGAGGGGGGAAGAGTCAGGCGCACAGACACAGGGTTAATAATCCAGCTGATGGGAAAAGGACCAATGAACCGTTGTGATGTCTTCCTATGCTCAGCCTTCAGGTTAATGTGTTTGGTGGACAACCATACCTGCTGGCCCACCGGCAGGTGGGAGCCAGGACCCTGCGCCGGTTGGCCACTGAGATGTTGTGTTCCGCCATCTGCTGAAGTGCTACCCTGGTCGTCTTCCAGATCCACCGGCAACGCCTCACGTGGGCGCGAACAGAAGAAACGGCAATGTCCCCTTCCTCCTCAGAGAACAGTGGGGGATTATAACCCAACGAGGCTTCAAAGGGGGACATGCCAATGGCTGTTGATACAGCAGTGTTATGTGATTATTCAGTCCAGGGGAGATGCGTGCTTCATGATGATGGATTAGAGGTCACGACGCACTGCAGCGCCGCCTCCACCCCTTGGTTGGCTTGCTTGCACTGCCTGTTGGTTTGTGGATGATATCCGGATGACAGACTTGCCGTGGCCCCCAATGCAGTGCAGAAAGACCTCCAGACCCTGGAGATGAACTGTGGTCCTCGATCAGAGACAGTGTCCCGAGGGATGCCATGCAGCCTAACCACGTGCTGGACCAGGAGGTCGGCCGTGTCCTTAGCCGTGGGCAGCTCCCGCAGAGGGATGAAATGGGTAGCCTTGGAGAACCTGTCAACCAATGTGAGGATAGTAGTGAAGTGATTGGGCGTGGGAAGACTGGTGACAAAGTCCAATGCCACGTGCAACCATGGCCTGCCCGGGATGGGAAGGTGGTGAAGCAACCTGGCAGGTGGAGAAGAGGGAGTCTTGCCAGTCCCACACTGAGGGCAGGCTCGGATGTAGTCCCCCACGTCCTTCTGGAGAGACGGCCACCAAAACATCCTCTGCAGGAGAGCCACCGTGCGCACCTTTCCCGAGTGTCAAGCAAACTTGGACACATGACCCCACTGAATGACCTCCCCCCGGACAGCCAAAGGGACAAACAACCTCCCCGCTGCCCCATGCCTTCCCGGGTCGGCTTCGTCAGACTGTGCCCTCAAAACTTTGTCCTTAATACCCCAGGAGAGGGTGCCCACAACACACGATGAGGGGAGAATGGGATGTTCGGCCATCTCTGCCGTCTCCGGGGCAAACTGACAAGACAGGGCGTCAGGTTTGGTATACTTCCACCCAGGGCGGTAGGTAATGGTGAAGTTAAAACGTTCAAAGAAGAGAGGCCAGTGGGCCTGTCGAGCATTCAGACGCTTAGCCGTCCAGAGGTACTCCAAATTTTTGTGGTCAGTCCAGACGATGAATGGCTGAGAACTAACTAACTAACTAACTAACCTGCACTTATATAGCGCTTTTCTAGTCACAAAGACCACTCAAAGCGCTTTCATTAATACTAACACTCTATTCAAGGGCCTATAGGAAACAAATATCTAGGGACAATTTAGAACAGCCAATTAACCTAACATGCATGTTTTTGGCATGTGGGAGGAAACCGGAGAAATCCCGGAGTAAACCCACGCAACACGGGGAGAACATGCAAACTCCACACAGATCACTGTTGGTCGGGGGCTGGGATCGAACCCACGATCCCACGATCCCCACAATCCCCCGGCCAAGGGTAAACTGTGCTGCCGCAGTGCTAACCACTGCGCCACCGTGCAGCCCAAGAAGCGCCCTACAACCAGTGACGTCACTCCTCCAACGCGAGCTTGACCACCAGCAGCTCCCTGTCGCCGATGTCATAGTTGCGCTCCGCTGGGGATAAGCGATGAAGTACGCGCAGGGGTGTATCTTGCGGGGAGCGCTGGGACAAGACGGTCCCGGCCCCCGAGTTCGAGGCATCTACTTCTACTAGGCATTGGAGAGCGGGGTCCACCTGCATCAGCATAGGCGAGGAAGAGAATTTGTCCTTCAGGAGAGAAAAAGCCACGTCCGCCTCGTCCGTCCATCGAAAGGGCACCTTGGTGGATGTTAGGTTGGTCAGTGGTAGGGCAATGTGGCTGTAGTTCTGTACAAAACGGTGGTAGAAATTAGCAAACCCCAGGAACTGTAGAAGCTGCTTCCTAGATGAGGAGGTGGGCCACTCCACCACCGCCTTCACCTTAGCTGGGTCAGGGATGATCTCCTTGTGGGTGATGATGAAGCCTAGGAAGGAGGTCCGAGAAACATGGACCTCGCACTTCTCCGCCTTTACAAAGAGCTTATTTTCCAGCAGCCGCTGCAGAACCCACCTGATGTGCATGCAATGTTCCTCCATGGACTGTGAAAAGATGAGAATGTCATCCAGGTATAAAAACACAAATGTGCCCAAAAAGTCTCTCAGAACATCATTAATTAGACATTGGAAGACGGCCGGGGCATTGGTTAGCCCGAACGGCATGATCAAGTATTCAAAATGCCCACTAGGGGTCCGAAAGGCCGTCTTCCACTCATCCCCCTCCTGTATCCGCACCAGATGATAGGCGTTCCACAGGTCGAGCTTTGTGAAGCAACAGACGCCCTGGAGGGAATCGAACACAGAGTTGACGAGAGGGAGGGTGTATTTGTCTTTGATGGTTATATTATTGAGTTCACAAAAGTCAATGCATGGCCTAAGAGAACCATCCTTCTTCCCGACAACCCCCCCCCCCCCCGCCCCCACCGCTGATGAAGAAGGTCGTATTATGCCCGAACTTAGGGACTCCTTGATAAGTGTCCATAGCCGCGCGCTCCGGAGCAGACAGGTTGTACAGTCTGCTAGATGGCAGCGGAGCACCGGCCCGGAGGTTGATTGCACAATCATACGGGTGGTGAGGGGGGAGGGAAAGGGCCTGGGATTTGCTGAAAACAGCCCCTAAATCGTGATACTCAGATGGCACTTTAGATAGGTCGGGAGGAGGAGAGGCAGGTGCACCCAGAGGCACGACAGGCGAGCATGCAGCAGACTGCAAACAAGCACTCAGGCAAAACGAACTCCAGGAATCCACACACCCCAAATGCCAGTCAATAGAGGGGTTGTGTAGGTGAAGCCAGGGATAGCCAAGGATGACCGGAGTGGACGACACTGCTAAGACATACAGCCCTAACTCCTCCCGATGGTTGCCTGATATAATGACTGACACTGGGGCGGTCCGGTGAGTGACTGTGGCCAACAGAGCTTTAGACAATGCTATGAGCCTGAGTGGGGTCTCTAACGGCTGCGTGGGAAGCCCCAACCGGGTTGCCAGGCTTCCTGAAATAAAGCTCTGCTCGACCCCTGAATCAATAAGTGCATGTGAGTTTATCTCCTTATGTCCATAATTGAAATGAATGGGGATCAAGAAACGGGTGAGGGGATTACTGCAGGGCAAGTCTGTGAGTCCCCCTACAGCGACGCACGGACTCCTCCTTTTGGCCGTTCGAGACAGTACTCGAGCTCATGCTCCTCGCTCCCACAATAAATGCACAACCCCAACTCCCAGCGGCGCTGTCTCTCCTCGGATGATAGTTTAAACCCACCCATAACCATAGGTTCCTGATCTTCTGGGGAATCAGCAGATGGAAGGGCAAGCAGGGAGGGCTGTAGGGAGAGGCGAACCAGACCGCCTGAGTGACCGGAAGTCCTCCGTTCGGCCGCCCGCTCCCTTAGTCTGTTATCAATACTGATAGCCAGGGAGATTAGCTCATGCAGTGTAGAGGGCTTATCCAACTGGGCCAGCTTGTCCCGTAGGCTAGAGCTTAGGCTTCTGACAAAAATACTACATAGAGAGGCGTCCTCCCACCCAACCTCCGTAACCATGACCCAGAAGTCCATGGCGTAGTCGGCGACGGCTTTAGACCCCTGCCGGAGATTTAACAACCGAGAGGTAAGCATGTCTTTGCGGTCCGAGTGGTCGAACACCTCCTGAAACTCATTCACAAACTGAGTATACGTTAGTGAAGCATAATTATCCCTAGCCATCACCGCATATGCCCAAGCCAGGGCCCGACCCTTCAACAAATTAATCACATAACCTATGCGACTCTGGTCAGTGGGAAAGTCCCCGGGTAACCGTTGGAATACAATGTCGCATTGCATGAGAAACCCCCTGGCCTCCCCCAATTTGCCACTAAAACGGGTGGGAATTGGGATGGGAGTAAGCCGACAAGCAGGGCCCAGAGTAGGCTGACTAACGATGGGGCTAGTGGTGGAACTAGCGGGAGCTGAGGAGCTAACAGGGGCTGCAGGGAAACCCTGTGGGCAAACCAAATGATCTAGCCCAGGGGTGGGCAGTGAGGGCCATTCCACTGCAGGTTTTCTGTTCCACTCATTCTTTTCAGCAGGTGTTTGCTCTAATCAGCTTCAAGGATTGCTAATCAGTGAAAACACCTGCTGAAGAGACTGGGTGGAGTAGAAAACCTGCAGTGGAATGGCCCTCCATGGCACATGATTGCCCACCCCTGATCTAGCCTGTCTGTTATGTGGGCTAACTGTATTAGCATCACCTGCTGTAGATAGGCTAACTGATCTACCCAAGTCTCTAAGTTGTTCATCCTGCGCGCTAGCGCACTGTCTGCTGGATCACTCTGGCGGAGTCGTACTGACATGGTTCTAGTGACCCACAAAGCAGACACGACTCAAGGCAGATACAATTACTGTAACTGTTTTATTGATATAGTGTGCATGAGTGGGTGCGTGTACGCAGGGTCGTGTAAGTGTAGTGTAATCAGGCGAATAAGCTGGGGCCGGCAGAGCACCATACGACCTGGCAACCCTGGGAAGAGACAGAGGGCGTTAATAACAGTTTTAGGCCCTGTAGGCACTTTTGATGAAATAGTGCTTACTGTCTGAGATGGTAGAGAGTAGCCCAGGTAAGCGCTGAAGCTGCAGCCAGGAGGATAGTGCCCGCAGGTGGCCGGTGAGCTGGATGCTGGTGAGGAAGGTAGACCAATCCGCCGCCAGAGAGAGAGAGGTCCGCCGCCACGGATTTCCGCCTGTGCACAGGGGAAGCTGACAGGGTGAGAAGGAATAGTGGTGGCTTACTTGGTAGTTGGTGGTCCGGAAGGTGCAGGCCCGGACAGAGAGTAACAATGGCTGGGAAGCCGACGTGGAAACACACAACAAGGCTGGGAAGCTTGAAGGCTGGCGTAGCAGGTTCTAGGTAGAGAAACAGACGACTCTGTGCCCAGCACTGGACCCGATGGAATAAATAGGCAGAGGGAGATGGCAGGCAGGTGCGCACACAGGTGTGACAGATTGGCGGCCATGACAGAGGCATGGGGACTTCAATGGGGAGTCAGGTTTTCTGTGGCAAAAGCAAAGGTAGTTTTATTCACTAGGAAAAAAGTTGATAGTCAACATAATCTCAAACTGTATGGGCAAAAGCTAGAGATAGTTGAGTGTTTTAAATATTTGGGGATTTGGTTTGACAAGAGGATTACCTGGAAAATGCATGTTGAGAAAATAGTAGGAAAGTGCAAAAAAGTATTGAACATTACAAGGTGTCTGAGGGAGAAAGAGTGGGGAGCAAATAGAACAGCTTTGAAAAAGATATGTTAGTTTAACCAAATCTGTCTTGGACTACGTGGACAAAATTGTTGGTACCCCTCTGTTAATGAAAGAAAAACCCACAATGGTCACAGAAATAACTTGAATCTGACAAAAGTGGTAATAAATAAAAAGTCTATGAAAATTAACCAGTGAAAATCAGACAATGCTTGTCTGATTGTGAATTGAATTGTGGTTCAACAGAATTATTTTAAAAAACAAACTCATGAAACAGGACTGGACAAAAATGATGGTACCCTTAACTTAATATTTTGTTGCGCAACTTTTTGAGGCAATCACTGCAATCAAACGATTTCTGTAACTGTCAGTGAGACTTCTGCACCTCTCAGCAGGTATTTTGGCCCACTCCTCATGAGCAAACTGCTCCAGTTGTCTCAGGTTTGAAGGGTGCCTTCTCCAGACGGCATGTTTCAGCTCCTTCCACAGATGTTCAATAGGATTTAGATCAGGGCTCATAGAAGGTCACTTTAGAATAGTCCAATGTTTCACTCTTAGCCATTCTTGGGTGTTTTTAGCTGTGTGATTTGGGTCATTATCCTGTTGCAAGACCCATGAGCTGCGACTGAGACCAAGCTGTCTGACACTGGGCAGCACATTTCTCTGTAGAATACCTTGATAGTCTTGAGATTTCATTGTACCCTGGACAGATTCAAGACACCCTGTGCCAGATGCAGCAAAGCAGCCCCAGAACATAACAGAACTTCCTCCATGTTTCATAGTAGGGACAGTGTTCTTTTCTTGGTATGCTTCATTTTTTCATCTGTGAACATAGAGCTGATGTGCCTCGCCAAAAAGTTCCAGTTTTGTCTCATCTGTCCATAGGACATTCTCCCAGAAGCTTTGTGGCTTGTCAACATGCAGTTTGGCAAATTCCAGTCTGGCTTTTTAATGATTTGTTTTCAACAGTGGTGTCCTCCTTGGTCGTCTCCCATGAAGTCCACTTTGGTTCAAACAACGATGGATGATGCGATCTGACACTGATGTACCTTGACCTTGGAGTTCACCATGAATGTGTTTAGAGGTTGTTCTAGGATCTTTTGTTACCATTCATATTACCCATCTCCTCCTGCGGCCACGTCCAGGGAGGTTGGCTACAGTCCTGTGGATCTTAAATTTCTGATTAATATGTGCAACTGTAGTCACAGGAACATCAAGCTGCTTGGATATGGTCTTATAGCCTTTATCTTTAACATGCTTGTCTATAATTTTCTTTCTAATCTCCTGAGACAACTCTCTCCTTTGCTTCCTCTGGTCCATGTTTAGTGTGCTACACACCATGTCACCAAACAGCACAGTGACTACTTGTCACCCTTTAAATAGGCCGACTGACTGATTACAAGTTTGTAGAATCCTGTGATGTTAATTAGAGGACACATCTTGGTTGAACATGTCCCTAAGGTCACATTATTTTCAATCTTTTCTAGGGGTACCATCATTTCTGTCCAGGCCTGTTTCATAAGTTTGTTTTTAAAATAATTCTGTTGAACCACAATTCAAAAGCATTGTTTCAGAGAATACTAGGCTGGAGGATGAGCAAGCGCTGTGTTTGGTAACTTGAGGGAGAGACTGTGGAACAATCACAGTCGGAGAACATGCATGTGAGCCAACGTATTTTGGGGAGCTCCACAAACCTACCGGTATTTTGTATACTTTGACGGTGATTTAAAACATTACTTTGACTGTGATTTAAAACATTACTGTAGCCTGGACTGACCTTATTTACCATCAAATCGCACTGGAGGAACTTTATAAACAGTAGCAGCGGCGGTGAAACTTCGCCAACCAGCCTGGCAAAGTGTGAAGCCGTCTGCTCTGCACCTGTTGTAGGAGACCAAGCAGCACCTCCGTTAGTGATGTGTGGTGGCACACTGGCACAACCCCCTCCTTCTACATCGGCCAGCGGATCGTCTGAGTTGCGGGACATCTTCACCGTGCGGTGGTAAGTGGCGGAGCTAATAGTGGAGAAGCTGACCGAGATTCTGGCCGGATCGGACGTCAACTGCGGCGGTGGAGCTCAGTGGAGGAGCTAGCTGAGGCTTCGGCTGGATCCGAGGTCGGCTGGACCAGATACTGGTAGCACCAGAAAATTATCCTGCTATCATCAGCTGCAGGATACACCGGGAGAGCTTTGGCTTTACTGGCAGATACTTGCTACCAGGTTACGACCCAAGCTAACGGTCTCTGTTAGCCATCGGGAGAGCTTCGGATTCACCGCCTGATAGAACAACGCTAGCTGGAGGCCTCCACTAGCAACCGAGGGAGCATTGGCCTCCTCGGCTTCACCGGCGGCTCCAGTTACTTAATTGCTAGTCAACAGGTGAGCTTCTCCCTTGATTCTAATCAAATCAAATCAAAATCAAATTACTCATTATGCCTCCAAAAAAGAGTCAGACACATGGAGAGGAGCTGGAGGAGATTAAACTCTCCCTAAACTTTATGTCTGAGGAAATATCTAAAATAGCTAAACAACAAACGCTGCTTGTCAACCTTATGGAACAAGTGCGCGAGCTAAAGGCTGAAATTATGGGCAAGGACAAGAAAATTAAATCCTTAGAAAAATGTGTGGATGAACTTGAACAATATACAAGAATGGATGACGTCATTGTGAGCGGTCTGAACACCAGACACCGCTCCTATGCGCATGTGGCAGCTGGAGTTGGTAACCAGGATGGGCAGGATGAGACACTGGCTGAGTCGCACACTCTTGAGCAGCAGGTATTGACCTTTTTCAATTCTAAAAACATTGTTGTGGACAATGAGACTATTTCGGCTTGCCACACATTATCCAATAAAAACAGTAAAGGAAAACCAGCGATTATCATCCGATTCGTCAGTAGATAGATAGATAGATAGATAGATAGATAGTTTATTTCGAACACAAAAAATATAACAAAAAACAAGCAAATAGCAAATGCAATAAAGTTACAGTATACACTGTTCGAAAGGGAGAAGGAAGAAGTGAACACTTATTAATTCCAACTCCTCTTTTCCATCGATACACCCATGTGAATTTTATACAAATTACTACCTTTAATACCCCAAGAAAACAATTTACTGTATTTTTTACAGATCAACATTAACACCTGTCCATTCTAACATACAATGAAGTCTATATTTCAAAACCAGTCTCAAACGACACAGATACACACAGTGCTGTCCCACCCACCATTCCATAGTGTCCCATAATGTCCCAGAGTGAACATAATGAATCGTACATATAAATTCTACCCTTCTAACATATATCCTTTCAACAAATGGTGCTTATACCTCTTTTTAAATTGATTTCTGTTTGTACATAGTTTCAGTTCCGGCTCCAGACTGTTCCACAAATCCACCCCACAGACAGATATGCACATACTTTTCTTGGTTGTACGTATCTTGGGTTTTGTGAAGTTTAAGTCTCCTCTCAAATTATGATCATTGTCTCTTTTTTGAAATATTTTTTGTATATTAGTTGGGAGTTGATTGTTAATTGCCCTGTACATTACTTGTGCTGTCTTAAATTTAACTAAATCGATGAACTTTATGACATGTGACTTCAAGAACAACGAATTGGTATGGTCTCTATATCCTGCATTGTTTATTATCCTTATAGCTCTTTTTTGTAATGTGCATATTCCTTGTAGGTTGGTCTTGTAGGTGTTTCCCCAGACTTCTACACAGTAGTTAAGATAAGGTAAAAACAATGAATTGTACAATAAGACCAATGATTTATAGTCCATGATGTGTCTTGTCTTCCCCAGTATGCCTATACATTTTGCTAATTTAGCCCGGATGTGACTGATGTGAGGTTTCCAGCAGATTTTACTGTCTAGCGTCACCTCCAGAAACTTATTTTTCTGTACTGTTTGTATTCTGGTATTATCTATCATTATCATTATTTCATGATTTATTTTATAATTTCCAAACAACATAATCTTTGTTTTTTTTAGATTTAGAGATAATTTATTTTTGTTGAACCACTACGTTAATTTTTCCATTTCAGTTGTGACCACCTCTAAAACCTGCTGCAAATTCTCACCAGTGCAAAGGATATTTGTGTCATCCGCAAACAAAATAAATTTCAGAATTTTTGATACTTGGCATATGTCATTTATATACAAGATAAAGAGTTTGGGTCCCAAAACTGACCCCTGGGGCACACCACAAGTGATGTCCATGCAGGGTGATTTGTGCTCTCCAATTTGTACAAATTGTTGTCTGTTACTTAAATAACTTTCCACCCAACTCAGTCCTACCCCTCTTATCCCATACCTTTCCAGTTTCCTTAGACGTATTCTGTGGTCAATGGTGTCAAAAACTTTCTTTAAGTCTATAAATACTCCTACAACAACCTTTTTTTTGTCTATACAACTAGTAATTTCTTCTATAAGTTCGATCAGTGCCAAAGATGTAGATTTATCTGCTCTAAAACCATACTGGCTATCTGTAAGGAGGTTGTGTTTTTCAATGAAATCATCCAGTCTCTTAGTGAATATTTTTTCAAGTATTTTGGAGAATTGTGAGAGTAAAGAGACTGGCCTGTAATTTGTGAAACAATGACTGTCTCCTGTTTTGTAAAGAGGTGTTACTTTTGCTATTTTCATTTTGTCTGGAAATGTACCAGTTTGAAATGACAGGTTACAGATGTGGGTGAGTGGCTTAACAATTCCTTCAATTACTTTTTTCACTATTGTCATGTCAATTTCATTCCAGTCCGTTGATTTTTTGTTCTTAAATTTACTCACAGTCTCGATAATTTCCTTTTCAGTAACTGCACCCAAAAAGATTGTGTTTGGGTTTCTATCCTCTATTTCATTCACAGGCCCACTGTGGTTTGTTTCTGGAGTCACTATTGATTTTGCTAATTCAGGACCAACGTTTACAAAAAATTTATTGAAACCACTGACCACATCTTCCATATTATTAATCAAACTGTCGTTTTCGATAAAATATTCTGGATAATTTGCATACTTAGGACGATTACTAATAATCCCCTTGAGTACTTGCCATATTCCTCTTATTTAAACAAAAACTAAAGGAAGAAATACTCCAAACATATTTACAAGACGACATGTAAACTCACATAAAGATTGACATATCCAGCCTGTGTTGTGTTGTAGCTTAGTTTTTTTTTTTCTTTTTTTTTTCTCTCTGTGACATTCTGTCTTAGATTTGTCTTGAATAGTAACCGCTCAACTTAGCTTAGCTTAGTTTTCCTTTTTTTTCTCTCAGTCACACTTTGTCTTAGCTTTGTTCTAAATTGTAATCACTCTTGTCTTGTTTACTCTTTTTTCTTTTGAATTCTTGGATAGAATATGGGTGGGCAATATAAGCTGCGGCTTCAGCCATCACCCATTTCGGATAACTCACGTGGAATTGTTTAGTAGAAGGAGTCTTTGTCTAATTTGACCTTGTTGTTATATTATACAGTTTCTTTTAACCTGTACTGTATTATCCGAAATAAAATTCATTCATTCATTCATGTTATTTTTGTTATCCTCTAGTATTCTGTTGTAATATTCTTTCTTACAGGTCCTCATTATAGTGGTAAGCTTATTTTTATATCTTTTATATTTGATCTCAGCTTCCACCATTCTGCATTTAATGAATTGTTTATATAATGTATTCTTCTTTTTACATGCATTTATTAACCCCTTGGCGATCCAAGGAATATTTTTTTGTTGTTGTCTGTCACTGTATTGTTTTATAGGACAGTATTTATTGTACAATGATTGAAATATTTGTAAAAATTTATCATATGCTCCATTTATGTCATTTTCATCATAAACTATCTTCCAATCTTGTATTAATAATTCCTTTGTCAGTAAATACATTGATTCTTCGGTTCTTATTCTTTTATATTTAATATTTTTGGTATACTTTTTCTTCCTATAATCACATTGATAGACAACAAAAATCGGCAGGTGGTCACTGATATCATTCAATAAAAGCCCACTCCTGATATTATTTTCCATAATGTTTGTGAATATGTTATCTATTAGTGTGGCATTGTGCGACGTGATTCTGCTAGGTCCTGTAATTGTTGGATGTAAGCCCATACTGTACATTGTGTTGATAAATTCTTCTGTCAAACTATGTTGTTTTGAGTTCATCAGATCTATATTTAAATCACCACAGATGAACATAACTTTATGAGTTAGTTTTGCGTACATTTTTTCCATCCAGTCCTTAAATAAGTCAATGTTTGATCCAGGTGTTCTTTATACACAGCTCACTACTACATTCTTCACATTGTCCAGACAGATTTCTATTGTAATACATTCAAATAAATCATCCACAGTTACTGACAGATTTTCAACAACCTTGTATTGCAAGCTCTTGTCAACATAAATTGCAACTCCTCCTCCTTTTTTCACTTTTCTATTTATATAATTTAATTCATAGCCATCCATGGTAAAATCCACTCCTTTCTCTTCACTGAGCCATGTCTCTGATATTGCCACAATATTGAAGGGCTCTTTAAACTGATTTAAATAATCTTTAATGTTATTAAAGTTTGCATAGAGACTTCTGCTGTTGAAGTGGATCATAGAAATATTGAAATCAGATGTGACCATTGTGTTAAACTGTTCATCTGTGTAATAATTACAGTCATTATTGATTGAGTTAAAAAGATTATTATCAGGGTCTATGTCATATTCTACGTCCTGTGGGTTGTGCTCTGTGTATTCAAAAACTTTCAGTTCCTGTTGTTCCTGTTTGATGATTTTTTGATTCATACTGTAGAATGTTTTGTTGCAGATGAGTAAAATCCTTCAGTTGATGGGAAAGGAAAAATTGATCTTCTGCGACAAGCAAAAAAACTGAGAGGAACGGCTGTCTACATAAATGAACATTTAACAAAAAAGAACTCCGAAATAGCTAGACAAGCCAGGGCCCTCAGAAAACAAGGAAAAATACAGTCAACATGGACAAGAAACTGTAAGGTGTGGATAAAACTGCTTGGCACTCCAGAAGACGCTAAAGTAATGATGATTAGAGAAATGGAAGAATTGGACAGATTTAAACCTTAGCCCTGATTCAGGAATAACGGTGCAGTAATCATGAGTGGAAATTTTGTGTTCTTTTCCTTTTTTCTTCTTGGTGTACATGGTTGTCATAAATTATGTTTAGTACTTTAGTCAATCATCCTTCCTCATTTGATGATGGAGGTGTAGTGGGGCAAATTGAAGCTGGAAATTTTGTTAGTGCTGAACAGCAACCACAGGACGTTTTGGGAGGTGTTGACCCAGACAACAATTATTTTGGTCATATTAATAATAAGTGTGTTTATTATGAAGAACAACAATTAAATGGAATTATGAATTTGGATCAAACATTAACAATAATACATATTAATAGTAGGAGTCTCTATGCAAACTTTGATAGTATTAAGGAGTTTTTGAATCAATTTAATATGCCATTTAGGATTATTGCAATAAGTGAAACATGGATTAATGAAGAAAAAGATGTAAACTTTGAACTAGATGGATATGAGATGTACACACAAAATAGGAAATGTAAAAGTGGTGGTGGGGTAGCACTGTATGTTGATAGAAAATTAAAAAGTAAAAAAGTAGACAGTATGACATCAACAGTGAATGAAAGTATGGAATGTTTAACAATTGAGATTATGATGGAAAAAATAAAAAATATAATAGTAAGTTGTATATATAGAGCACTGGGATCTGATATGGAAAAATTTAAAAATGGGATGGAAAAGATGTATGCAAAAATAAGACAAAAAGATATCTTTATTTGTGGTGACTTTAATATAGATTTAATGAAAATAAAACAACACAAACCAACTGAAGATTTCTTAGATATAATGTATAGCTTAACCTTATTTCCAAAGATTACAAAACCTACAAGAATAACGACACACTGTGCTACCCTGATAGACAACATTTTTACCAATGTTATTGAATATAATATGGTGAGTGGTATAATAATAAATGATATTAGTGACCACTTGCCTGTATTTGTTTCTTTAGATGTTAATTATGGGGCTAATGAGAGTAATAATAATAATAATAAACTATGTAAAAAGATTATCTATAAAAGAATACGAACAGAAGATAGAATCAGTGATTTAAAAGAAGACTTAATGTTACAGAATTGGGATGTTGTCTATAGAGAGAAAAATGTGGACTTGGCATATGATAAATTTATTGATATATTTAAATTATTATATGATAAAAACTGTCCAATTAAAGAAATTAATAAAAAAATTGCCCATGGTTAACCAAAGGGTTACAAAATGCTTGTAAAAAGAAAAATTATCTCTATAAAAATTTTATTAAATTAAGAACTAAAGAATCTGAAAAAAGATATAAAACATATAAAAATAAATTAACTGAAATAATACGAACTAGTAAAAAATTATATTATAGGAAAATGTTAAATGAAAATAAAAATAATATAAAAGGAGTCTGGGATATATTAAACAAATTAAGGAAAAATGGAACTAAGAAAATGATATATCCAGAGTATTTTACTGATAATTGTGGTGATATTTATGATAAGAATATGGTAGTAAATAAAATGAATAAATTTTTTGTAAGTGTTGGGCCAGAGTTGACAGCAAAGATTCCAAATCAAGGAAAAGACACTGTGAGTGAGACTTTAATTGGAAGTAACCCTCGGTCAATTTTTCTTACAGCGGTGGATGAACTAGAGGTAAAATCTGTTGTTGAAAAGTGTAAAAATAAATTATCTACTGATTGTGATGGTATTGATATGGCACTAATAAAAAGAACTGTTGACCGTATATTAAAACCATTCACATATATTTGTAATTTATCATTTCAAACTGGTTCATTCCCACAGAAAATGAAAATAGCAAAAGTAATTCCATTATTTAAGCAAGGAAATAAACACCAATACACAAACTACAGACCAGTATCACTTCTCCCACAATTTTCAAAAATTCTGGAAAAACTTTTCAGCAACAGATTAGAAAACTTTTTAAATAAACAGGATGTGCTGAATCAGAACCAATATGGGTTTAGAGCCAAGAGTACAACATCTTTGGCGATAATGGATGCAACAGAAGAAATAATGAATGCATTAGATCAAGGAAAATATGCACTTGGTGTGTTTATAGATTTTAGAAAAGCATTTGATACAATAAATCATTCAATACTTCTTAATAAATTGCAAATGTATGGTATTAGGGGAATTGCTCTGAAATGGGTTACAAGTTATCTATCTGAGAGACAACAATTTGTGAAAATGGGAGAATATCTGTCTGGGTGTATGGGAATTGCCTGTGGGGTCCCCCAAGGATCAGTATTGGGCCCCAAATTATTTAACATGATATAAATGATATATTCCAAGTTTTTAAATTATTAAAAATAATATTATTTGCTGATGATACTAATATATTTTATTCTGGAAATAATTATAATCAACTAATCCATACTCTAAATAATGAATTAAATAAGCTAAAAAAATGGATGGATTGTAATAAACTATCACTAAATATAGAGAAAACTAAGGTAATGATATTTGGTAATTGTAAAAATAAAGAAGATATACACATTCATATAGATAATGTAGTTATTGAAAAAGTTAAGGAGATCAAGTTTTTGGGTGTAGTACTGGATGATAAAATTAGTTGGAAACCACATGTCAGATACATACAAAATAAAGTTGCAAAAAATATTGCAATTATAAATAAAATTAAGCAGGTCCTAGATTATAAATCCCTTCATATTTTGTATTGTTCATTAGTACTTCCATACTTGACTTATTGTATAGAGGTTTGGGGTAACAGTTATAAAATTAAACTTAATTCATTGTTAACATTACAAAAAAGGGCAGTCCGTGTTATACACAAAGTCGGGTACCTCGAACATACTAATTTATTGTTTTTACATTCGAAGTTATTGAAATTATGGGATCTGGTTCATTATTACACAGCACAATTAATGTTTAAAGTTAGTAAAAACCTCTTGCCACACAATATACAGAATCTATTCAGGGAGAGAGAAGGGAAATATAATTTACGGGGGAATACAAAATTTAAAATGCACTTAGTAAGATCTACAAGGAAGAGTTTTTGTGTGTCTGTGTGTGGGGTAAAATTGTGGAATGGGTTGGGGGAGAAACACAGGCAATGTCCAAACATCCATATATTTAAATCAACATTTAAAGAAATGATTTTTGAGCAGTATGAGAATGAAGGGCAGTGATGTTACATTGTGTCTTCAGTGAGGGAAGGTTGTTGTGTGTTATGGTGATTGTGAAGGTGATGGTGTTGTTTGTGTTTGCATTGAACATGCCAGAAGTGTATGTTTATTGTTGTCGCAATATTGTTGGATATGGACTGTCGTTGTGTCATTTTTGTTGTATAATTTGACTATGGGTGTATTATGGTGAATGTGGTTTTGGGATAATGATGATTATGAGTAATACTGTAATTTGTTTGGTGTGGAGAAGGGGTGGGACTGTATAAGCGTTGGCTTCTTCCCACTCCTTTTGAACATTTTATTTTTGGTTTGTTTTTTTGTTGTGTTTTGAACTCTCTTCTTTCTTTCTTTAACAATATTCAAATAAAATCAATGTCAATGTCAATGTCAATTGTCTGATTTTCATTGGTTAATTTTCATAGAATTTTTATGTATTACCACTTTTGTCAGATTCAAGTTATTTCTGTGACCATTGTGGGTTTTTCTTTCATTAACAGAGGGGTACCAACAATTTTGTTCACGTGTGTATATTTTGGTTAATTGGGCAGTTATCAGTGAGGTCTTCTCCAAAGCAGCACACCTATCTGTTGTGTAGTTTTTTATAATATAATGTTGTAGTTCTGTGCTTTTGTTTGTGTGGCATGGGGTGGTGGCTCCGCCTTCTGGTTTGGCCACCACCTGCGTCTATAAAAGGGCTATAGGCAAGGAGGGGTGGTCTCTTTTGCCATCCCTCTGCCTGACGGCTGTAGTGTGGTATATTGTGTGCTCTTAATAAACGTGTGTTCAGTTTGACACCTGACTTCGTCCTTGGCTCCTTGTACTGACATAAGATTTGGCAGTGAGGATAAAGAAGGTATGGAAGCGTGTGTTACTCCCGTTTGGCCGTTTTTGGAGCTCCTGGGTGAGCCACCTGTTCCCTGGGCCAGGTGGTATGCCGCCTTTCAGACATACATGGTGGCGCTAAACCTCGGGAAATTGGAGAGGTTGAGGACACGTGCGTTGCTGGTGCACAATCTTGGAATGGAGGGAAAGCGGATTCTGAGCACACTGGGTGACTGTGACAGCTTTGGACAAGTGGTCGAAGTAATGGCGCACCATTTTCGTGCCCCAGACAACGTCATTTCAGAGGATTAGGTTTCGGCAGCGCTTAGGTTTCTAGGGGTACCATCATTTTTGTCCAGGCCTGTTTCACGAGTTTGTTTTTTAAAGTAATTCTGTTGAACAACAATTCAAAAGCACTGTCTGATTTTCATTGGTTAATTTTCATAGAATTTTTATTTATTACCACTTTTGTCAGATTCAAGTTATTTCTGTGACCATTGTGGGTTTTCCTTTCATTAACAGAGGGGTCCCAACAATTTTGTCCACGGCTGTGTGAGTGAGCACCTAAATCTTTACTTAAAAAACTTGATGTAGTTCAATACCAGGCCTTAAGACTGTGCTGTGGAGCAATTAAAACCACACCAGTGTCGGCATTGCAGGTGGAGATAGGTGAAATGCCACTGGAATTAAGAAGGGAACAACTTTCGTTAGTAAACTGGGCTAATTTAAAAGGACATGACATCAATCATCCTGGGCAGAGCATCATCACACCGAGTCAAGAGATAATTAAGGGGAAAGCGGAGAGTTTTGGGTGGACAATAGATAACAGGGTCAGAGAAGCAGGTTTAGTTGGCAAAGAAATCAGCCCCTCAGTGCCGCTTTTCTATAGTTCCACCATGGATGCTGGAAGGGGTTAAAAGAGATCTAAAACTATTACAGGAGGAAAAGGGGAAGAATCTAACTAGGAATATAGTCAACAAGTATATTGGAATAAATTACTCAGAGCATATTAAAATTTACACAGATGTGTCAAAGGCACCATACCATAAAGTTGGAATAGCATTTGTAATCCCGGAACTAGACTCTGCAATGAGTAAGAGAATTATGACAATTTGGCAGTCTAAACAGGAGAATTGTTGGCTATACAGCTGGCATTAAATTGGGTAGAAGAGGTGAGACCAAAAACAGTTTTAATAGCTTCAGACTCCAGTAGTGCACTAATAAGTATTCAGAACATCCAATCAAATTCGAGACAGGACATACACTACCGTTCAAAAGTTTGGGGTCACTTAGAAATTTCCTTATTTTTGAAAGAAAAGCACTGTTTTTTTCAATGAAGATAACTTTAAACTAATCACAAATACACTCTAATATCTAATATACATTGCTAATGTGGTAAATGACTATTCTAGCTGCAAATGTCTGGTTTTTGGTGCAATATCTACATAGGTGTATAGAGGCCCATTTCCAGCAACTATCACTCCAGTGTTCTAATGGTACAATGTGTTTGCTCATTGTGTCAGAAGGCTAATGGATGATTAGAAAACCCTTGTGCAATCATGTTAGCACAGCTGAAAACAGTTTAGCTAGTTAGAGAAGCTATAAAACTGACCTTCCTTTGAGCAGGTTGAGTATCTGGAAAAAATTATTATTTCAAATACAAATCATTATTTATAACATTGTCAATGTCTTGACTATATTTTCTATTCATTTTACAACTCATGGTGGTAAATAAGTGTGACTTTTCATGGAAAACACAAAATAATTGTCTGGGTGACCCCAAACTTTTGAACGGTAGTGTAATATTCGAAATAGTACAAACATTATACAGAATTCAGAGGACAGGAGTAACAGTCCAGGCACTATGGGTTCCAGCACATATTGGTATAGAAGGTAATGAATTAGCAGATAGATACGCAAAAGGAGCTCCTCATAAGGCAGAAATAATTATATAGGTAAACTATAGTAAGGCTGAGATTAAAAGCATAGTCAAGTTAGAAATGGAAAAGAAATGGCAGGAAGAGTGGGATCAAGGGAGTAAGGGTCATTTATATACTATTCAAAAGAAAGTTGGAGATATGAGGAAATGTAATAGAAGGAAGAGGACATTATTTCAAGATTGAGGTTTGGGCATACAGGACTTAATAGTACTTTATTCATAATAAAGAAACACCCTTCAGGAAACTGTGATCATTGTGGATCACCAGAAACAGTAGAACACATTTTTGTACAATGTTCCAGGTACACATTACACAGACAAATACTCAAAACGGCACTGGAGAGATGTCAGACTAAACTAAAAGTTAGGGATCTACTGCAGAAAAATTCAGGGGATGCGGTTTTTGGGGCCATCTTTAGATTTTTGGGTCAAACAGGGTTAGTAAAGAAGGTATGATGTAGTGGGTGGTGTCATGCCTATTCTGCTCCACCCTCCAGTCCAGAAGGTGGTAGAAATGCACCTATAAGTTGCTTGCCATCCGCCATTAAACAAAAGAAGAAGAAAAAGCATCATGGGATCACCAAATTGGTAAACCTTTTCCCAATGTCCGTGGAGACTGAACCTTCACCTCAAGTTTCGTTTTGTTCCCAGTAATTTACCTCTTGCTGCTTTCCTGTCAGGAAACCTACCTACCTGCCTGCCTGCTACCTCCTCCTCCAGCTCCTGCGAGTTCCCCCACCTCGCCTGGCCACTCCCTTGCCTACTCACTTTTTCTCGCTGGATAAACCTACCTGGACTCATTCTCCTCTGGAACACTCATGTAAGGAACCATACTCATAATCTAACGGACTCTTAACTCAGGATCCTCTCTGGCCTGAGCTCCACCTCTCTCTTTTTTCCTCCCTACAGGAGTTAAACCTCCCACCTGTAAATAGTTCAATACATTTACTCACCTCTTTAACATGGTCTATGTGTGTTGTGTCTGCCGTTGAGTCCTAGCCTCTGAGAACCACGATATAGACAGATTTTTAAATCTCCCACTCACCCATGTGTGCAGTCCGGGGTGTTTTTCAGCCTCAGGTCCTCTACTACTAGAGTCTCCTCTGCAGGACCTTTCCTGTTCCTCAGACTGGACTTTTCTGCCCTGAGATCTCACACGTTGCTCCTAGGGTCTGCTGGACCCGAGCACCCCAGTTACCACTCTGACCTTCACGCTCCACAGCTCATCCAACTACTCTTTAAGTCCTTGGTATTTTTCCAGCTTCTCATGTTCATTCATCCTCGTACTGCAGTCATGAGAAAGCAGCGTGTCCATGTCCTGTTTACATAGAGCTGCTGTGTCGGTGCAGTCGTTTTCTACGATGATTGGTGCTGGCTTTAAATAGAACTGCTGACAACCTTTTTTCATCCCGACACAGCAGCACCACTGTAGTAGGAGTAGCAGTACTGTAATGGAAGACACAAATGCTGTGTGTGTGTGTGGGGGGGGGGGGATGTGTGTGCCCTGTTGTAAACAAGGCACAGAAAAATGACAGGGAGTGGCGGTGTTGTTTTGATGGGTCACCGAGTCAACATGCATGCCTCACTTCTTCAGCACACACACACACTTGGCAGAATTCCTCCTGGCTGACCTTGTGGGCCAAACTCTAAAATACATATGACTGTTCTGAGTCTCTCAGCTACACACCCTACCATTAGAGGGAGGCCTGTGGTGTGTGTGTGTGTGTGTGTGTGTGTGTGTGTGTGTGTGTGTGTGTGTGTGTGTGTGTGTGTGTGTGTGTGTTTATATTCTAACCAAGTAAACGAGGCATCTTGTTTTTTTTTCTTTAATTCACTGTAGTGGCAAACTCAGAAAACATTCAGAAATTTACCATTTTCAGTGCTGGACAAGGTATTTACAATTAGTAACAATTACAGTAACAACTTTATTCTTTTTAAAAGTAACTGAGTTACTTTACTGATTAAAGAAATTAATTTCCCTTTAACATTACTTTTAGAATAGAATAGGCTTTATTGTCATTGTACAGATGTACAGTGTTATGGGGGCACTTTATTGTGAAGTGCAGTGTGGTGACATCGACTTCCTGTCATGTCACCGCACTGCCCTGTATAGCAGGGCGAGCCACCATAGTATGGCCTCTTGCGCCAGATGCCCACGCCAAGTGCCTGTCATGTAACTGGAAGTCCCATCATCAACGAAGCTGTGTTTGACGCTACCCTCATCTTGCCTCATCCATCACTAGGTTTTGCATACATAACATTTGGCAACTGAGGATTAACTCATAGAGATGTGCATTACACCACTCCGTCCCTTCTTCAAGCTCCCAGGTGAACCACGGGTGCCATGGCCGCATTGGTTGGAGGCCTATCAAGCATACATTACGGCGCTGGACCTCGGGAAGCTTGATAAGGTGAGGGCACGTGCACTTCTCGTCCACAACCTGGGTATTGAGGGGCGGAGGGTCCTACGGACGCTCAATGCATCTGACTCGTATGAGGACGGCGTGGAGCTGCTAGCTAAATGTTTCTCTACCCCAGACAGCGTGACTGTTTGGATAATTCGCTTTCACCAGAGACGCCAGCGTGTAGGTGAGCCTATCCACCAGTATGTCATTGATTGTAGCAGCTAGCTAGCGAGTGTCGTTTTGGGCCACTTGAAGACGAGATGGTACGCAACCAACTGGCAGAGCACACATGCAACGCTGAGCTGCGTGCTAGGCTATTAATGGCGCCTAATGACTTGACGTTAGCTAGAGCAGTCGAGCTAACTCTTCAGTTGGAGGCCATTGATGAGCTAGCTCTGGAGCTAAATTGGGGCCAGTTATAGAAGCCACCTGAGTCGCCCGCCGCAGTAAATGTTGCGGACTTGGATAGCGAGGATAGCTTGGATGACGACATTACGGAAACAAATGCTGCCAGCCGAAGGTCTGCCCCGGGAAAACCCCCGTGCAAGGATTGTGGGTCCGCGATGCACTGACATAAGGCGAAGGAATGCCCAACAAGAGGAAAACGTTGTAGTAGATGTGCACGCTTGAATCACTATGCCAGAGTATACTGTTTGTTTTACCCGGAGAACCCACAGGAGAAATCACCCCACCCACCCCCGACGGACAACACTGAGACCGAATGGTACAAAGAGCTAATGGACACCCTTGCTTTCAAGTCGGCCAATTCTCACTCAGTGTCGGTACCCATGCCAATGAGTGACACCATGCTAGCCCCAGATGCCTCTGGTACTTGGCTGCAGTTGGGTGGGTGGGGGGTCTGCAGTTACAATGGTGAGCACTACAACATTAATAGAAGAGAATGAGGCTAGACCGACGAGCATGGCGTTACCGCATGCTCAGTAGCAGCTCATCAGGCCGAGTAAGATTCCACTTCAGGTTATGGACTTGGTTCGGGTTCGGGGTAATAAACGACCACAGCAAAGATGGGCCAGATGACAGCCAGCAAAACACCAAGCACGTCTGCGGATAGTGGTGAAGTTGGGAGCAGCATGCTTCCGGTTGTCCGACGGCTCACTGAGGCATGCCAGCCAGCTAGGGCGTGTCCAAGAGGATGCTCCAGGTGGCGAGGCTGAAAGGGAGTCGATGATGGCGGTGTGGGATCTGGGCTCCATCGTCCAGAAGATCAGCCATTGCTCTGGGAATGCTGCCTCCAGGGGCACGTCTGTTGAGGGGCTGTCCTGGACTCCCTATGCCGGTTCCATCTTTTCCACCCAAGTGACTGTGCAGTAGCACTTTGTTTATAGGCAGTCCACCCACCAACCCTATTTTAGGTTGTTTTGTGTGAATGCGTTAGGCCAGTTAAGTACATTAGTTTTTGTTATTTTAGAGTGTGATTCGGGTTCTAAATTTGGATGGGTTTGGATTGTATGAGTGGTTTTGGACTTTCTAAAGGGGGGAGGAAGTGTTATGGTGGCACTTTATTGTGAAGTGCAGTGTGGTGATGTCGACTTCCTGTCACGTCACTCATCATCATCATCATCATAGCAGTCTGTCGTGGGCGAGGAACTCCTGTCTATATCCAACTTCTTCAAGGTTCTTTTTACAATGTCTTTAAATCTGAGCCTTGGTCTACCCTGATTGCGTTTGCCCTTGCATACAGTAACTGTGAATAGAGTAACTGCCGAGGGAGATGCTGGTGGTCCATCCTCTCAACAAGTCCGAGCCATCTCGGGTTCATCTGTATTAGCATGTCCTCCATTGTGGTTTCAACACTTCTATGTTGGTTATCTTGTCTTTCCATGAGATGTTCATTATGGCTCAAAGGTGTTTCATCATGTATGCATGGAGTTTCTTTACCTGCACTCTGTAGACAGTCCAAGTTTCAGCACCGTACAATAGAGTAGCCAGTACTGTTGCTCTGTACACTTTGCATTTCTTCCTTCTCACTTCCGCCTCCAAAGAGAGCAGACGCTTTTTTGCTTCTCTCTTGTTTCTGACTTATTTCCTTCCCCCCAACTAACTGGATCCCAGCTTGCTGTCGTCTGTCTGCGTCTTTACTGCTGATTATCGAAAGAAATTATGGAATTAATAAGCTGGGCTTTGAACGCAATTGACACTATCTTTTCAACGAGGAAAAGTGCCCCGGGGGAGGTTGTTTGCCCAGCAGGAACCGCTCCAGCGGGCTATTTACGGGAGACAAGTAATTGGAAGCTCTTGTGCCTGACTGATCTTTTTATCGAAGATGTAGAAGATCATTACGTCTTCGTTGTAATGGTGATTGGAACCGTTCTGATTGGATCTGGAATCGTCCTGGTGTACCGCAAATTGCTGAAGATGGATACAACCTATCAAAATGCTGGCCAGGCGAGGTGCATCCATCAAATTGAAAAAATGGAGAGGACCCTGATAGCGACAAATGGAGAACTGTCTCGGAAGGTGGATTACATCATGATTACGCTTAAGGACATCCACGATAGATTCAACACCCAGCAATGAAGGATTATGTACTGAATCTGTAAAAGAATATAAAGTTTCTTCTCTGTGTTCAGTACCATTCGGCTTTAATCCGGCTCCCTCACAAAAATCCTCCTGATCATCTGCAGTCTTTGTTTTTCAAAACATTGAGCTCATGGCCTTCGGACAGGCAGCTGCATGGCCAAGGACAAAAACTGCCAGCAGTTAGACATAACATCTCCTGCCAAAGAGTCCTTGTTGTTCTTAACTGATACAACACCCACTTTCAACATTACACTCATACTGATCCACACAACTGATGATAAAGATGACTCACACACTGCTCTCTTTTTTTTTTTTTTTTTTTTTTGTTACTTATTTGTACCCGTAGGTAGACTTGGTTTGCAGTCTGGTGACAAGCCACCGGCTGCTGGTCGCTGCGTGCGTGAGCGCCCTAAACCTACATGTTTTTGGTAAGCGGGAGGAAACCGGAGAAATCCCGGAGTAAACCCGCGCAACACGGGGAGAACATGCAAACTCCACACAGCTCACTGTTGGTCGGGGGCTGGGATCGAACCCACGATCTCATGATCCCCGCGATCCCCCGGCCGAGGGTAAAACTGTGCTGCCACAGTGCTAAACCACTGCGCCACCGTGCAGCCTCTCTTTGTGTCTTGTGAACTTTTGGTCTGCTGATTGTGCATTGAGGGCTTTTTTTTTCTTTGTAATCATAATATTGATCATATGTGACCACTATTCTGAAATCAATGATTTTTTTGCTCCTTCCTATTGTATTATTCTTATGCCACCTGTACCCTCCTGTTGGCAGGCGCGTTTCAGATGCCGCCGTGTCACCGGAAATGCAGGTTCATTTTCTGTGTCAAGTCAAATCCCTCGTATGTTATCAGAATCTGTTAATGTACTTGGTGTGGTATATATTACTCATATATTCCATACCTGCATACGTTAGAGCATGTGGGGCAACATATGCAAAGGAATTTCACACCTCTGAAAGGACAAAGGAATCTCACCGCCGTGTGAAGACCAATGACGTCACAGGACGCCATGGCAACAGACTTGACACCTTCACCCCCTTAGGCGAGCAGAGGTTTTCCCATCACCTCCCAAGACGGAGGGAGGAGTTAACAGGACTAATGGGGATTTAGATAACGGGGGATTTCAGCTTGTGTTTTGCATGTCTTGGATGTGTGCCTGTATTTAACCAGCGAGCTGGGCAGAATTCTTGCTCTTTGCCTTCTGCCAAGCTCTGCACCATGATGAGACAAGATAGAAGAGTTGTTCATTAAAGACTCTGCTTTTGTGATACAAAACCGCCTCGTTATTTCCAGCTCTTCTACACTGGTGACCTTGACGCGAGTATGGACCTGAGGCATTCTTCAAGCGACTCATCCGCGGCGAATCTGACTTACGCCAGTGACAACGCAGACGAGGGAACAAGCAGACAGCTGTTCCCCCCGGCAGAGGGTACCGAGAGAGCTCAACCGAGCTCCAGCACCGCCGTGAGAGCCGAGGCAAGGCACTCTCACCCGGCGGGCACAACAGTGATAATGTGCACAAACTCCGTCGCTGTTAAACTGCCAGATTTCTGGCGAGAAGACCCGGCCTCTTGGTTTCTCCAAGCCAAAGCCCAGTTCATACTGGCGGGCATCACGGCAGACGATACTAAGTTCTACCATATCGTCTCCAAACTCGACTCCGCCACTTCGAGGTGTGTGCGAAGCTTGATCCAGCGACCACCGGCCCGGGACAAGTATGAGACACTCAAGGCGACCATCGTGGCGAATTACGTCCCGTCGGCGGAAGAAAGAGCCGAAAAAATCCTGGCAGTCTACGGCCACAGAGGGGGCAATCCAAAGACCCTCATGGAGGATTTACTGCAGCTCAAGGAGGAGGACAATGATAATTTCCTCTTTCAATTTATTTTCCTCAGCACGCTACCACCACACATGAGGGGGACACTCGCCAGTATGAAGTGCAACAATCATCAGGACTTCTGCACGCTGGCCAACGAGGCTTATCGACTCGTCAACGCCTGCAGAGATTGGACACCCACAGCGGCATCCGCAGACCTCAAAACTGACGCCCCGAACCTTGGAGAGTCACAAACCACGGAGCAGGCTCAACCCACGGTGACAGCAGCGCGGCCCAAGCGCAACAAACAGAATGACGTCTGTTATTATCATCACCGCTTCGCCGAGAAAGCCCGGAAATGTGTTCCCCCCCTGCAAGTTTACGATGTCGGGAAACGCCAAAGCCGAGGGCCGTTAACGGCAGCGGTTCTCGGCGAGAAAAATAAGCTGTTATACGTGACGGATGGACACACAGGCAAGCAGTTCCTCATCGACACAGGAGCCCAGCTGAGTTTCGTCATGCCCTCCCATGCAGATCGAGCCATGGGCACCCGGGGCAATGGAGCAGTGGCAGCCAACGGCTCGGACATCGACACGTTCGGGGAAAAGAGCCTGCATCTCCTCATTCACGGCCGCAGCTACAGATGGACATTTGTTGTAGCGGCGGTGAGTTTTAACTTGTTAGGCGCAGATTTTCTGTGTGCACACGGGTTATTAGTTGATCTAGCAAATAGGCGCCTGGTTAATGCACTGTCTTTTGCTTCTATTCCTTGCTCAGCTCGAGTCTCTCCACCACCTGTGCAGGCCAACGTCACTACGGCAGGAGGTAAGTTTGAGCAACTCCTCACCCAATTTCCAGCACTCACAACCCCCAAATTCTCAGCCACTGTAGCCAAACACGGGGTTAAACACTTCATTCCAACAACTGGACCTCCCGTTTTTGCCAAAGCTCGCCGCTTAGACACGGCCAAGCTCAACATAGCAAGGGACGAATTTGCAGCTCTTGAAAAATTAGGCATTGTCCGACGTTCAAAGAGCCCTTGGGCTTCACCACTTCACATGGTTCCGAAATCCGACGGTTCTTGGAGACCGTGCGGAGATTACCCCAGATTAAACAACGCTACAGCGCATGACCGCTACCCCATTCCTCACATACAGGACTTTTCACTACATTTAGCGGGTGCGCGCATTTTTTCAAAAATAGACTTAGTCCGCGGTTATCACCGAGTTCCAGTCCGAGCTGAAGACATTCCTAAAACAGCGGTTATAACCCCTTTCGGCCTTTTTGAATTCCTGCGAATGCCTTTTGGCCTCAAAGGTGCTGCTCAGACTTTTCAGCGTATGATGGACGCAGTCTTACGCGACCTCCCCTTTGTTTTCGTCTACCTCGACGACATGCTGGTAGCCAGCTCATCGGAGGAAGAGCACGAGCAGCATCTCACTGCCGTTTTTCAGAGGCTAGAAGAGCAGGGATTAATAATTAATCCAGCCAAATGCAAATTCGGCGTATCGCAAATTGATTTTTTGGGACACAGAGTCTCCCCAAAAGGGGCAGTTCCGCTTCCAGACAAAATTCATGCGATAGAAGGTTTTCCACGGCCCCAAACGGTCAAATCGCTACAGGAATTTTTGGGGATGGTTAATTTTTACAACCGTTTCCTCCCTCATGCAGCTCAGCTCATGCAGCCCCTATATGACGCGCTTAAAAAAAAGAAAGCTTCCAACGCGGTCGAATGGACCCCGGAACGCGAACGCGCTTTTGCGGAAGCTAAAAACGCCCTAGCTAACGCCACAATGTTAGTCCATCCAGATCCCTCGGCCCGCATTGCTCTAACCACAGATGCTTCAGACTTGGCCATAGGGGCAGTTGTAGAACAACTTGTCAAGGGGGTCTGGCAACCTTTAGCATTTTTTAGCAAATCGCTAAACTCGACGGAACGCAAATACAGCACTTTTGACAGGGAGCTGCTGGCGCTCCATTTATCCATCCGCCACTTCCAGTTTTGGTTAGAAGGGCGGAGTTTCACGGCTTTTGTGGACCATAAACCGCTCACTTTTGCTATGGCTAAAATTTCAGAACCTTGGTCGGGCAGACAACAAAGACAGCTAGCTGTGATTTCAGAGTTCACCACAGACATTCGACATGTAGCGGGCAAACTTAACGTAGTAGCGGACTGTCTCTCTCGCGCTGTGGCACCGCCAGAGCACGAGGAGACAGATTACACTGCTTCAGCAGCTGAGCTTTTCTCTAACGCAAACACATATGCAGCACCTATCCATGAAGGGATAGATTATGCAGCCATGGCGGAAGAACAAGGTAGTGATGCGGACGTGCGCGCACTCCTGTCTGGACCAACAGGGTTAAGGCTGGAGGAAATAGGGTTGCGCGACGGCGTGCCCCCCCTAATATGCAATTTTTCAACCGGCCGACCTCGCCCGTTAGTACCGGCTGCTTGGCGCCGCCGTATTTTCGATGCAATTCACTCCCTCGCGCACCCAGGTGTGCGCGCCTCGGTCAAAATGGTTGCCGAAAAGTTTGTGTGGCCAGGCCTGCGCAAAAACGTAAAAGAATGGGCAAAAACTTGCATTCCTTGTCAGCGCGCCAAAGTACACAAACACACAAAAGCCCCTCTGGAGCCTTTTCCCATCCCTGCTAGAAGGTTCGACCACATTCATGTCGACCTCGTGGGGCTGCTGCCTTCCTCCCAGGGTTTCACACACCTGCTAACAATGATAGACCGCACCACGCGCTGGCCAGAGGCAGTCCCTCTAGCGGCAACTACAGCGGAGGAAGTCGCTCGCGTTTTTCTAACAAATTGGGTGGCACGTTTCGGCGTCCCATCAGACATCACGTCAGATAGGGGGCCTCAATTTGTCTCAGAGCTCTGGTCAGCCATGTCCAACAGTTTAGGGGCAACAATTCACCGTACCACCGCTTATCACCCTCAGGCTAATGGGTTATGCGAGCGTTTTCACAGGTCCTTAAAGGCCGCCCTCAGAGCCTCATTAACGGACACAAATTGGGTCAATAAACTTCCCTGGGTTTTATTGGGGTTGCGTGCGGCACCTAAAGAGGATTTAGACGCTTCCCCTGCAGAATTAGTCTTTGCTCAGCCTATCAGACTACCAGGTGAATTTTTACCAGAAAACCCGGAACCAGGGCACCTCCCAGTCCCAAGGTTTTTAGGCAGTAACGGACCGGACTCTCTACACGGTCCAGCTCATCACTCCTTTCCGCAAGTTTTTGTTCCTCAAACTTTAAAAAACGCCGAGTTTGTTTTTGTTAACTAACTAACTAACTAACCTGCACTTATATAGCGCTTTTCTAGTCACAAAGACCACTCAAAGCGCTTTCATTAATACTAACCCTCTATTCTAAGGGCCTATAGGAAACAAATATCTAGGGACAATTTAGAACAGCCAATTAACCTAACATGCATGTTTTTGGCATGTGGGAGGAAACCGGAGAAATCCCGGAGTAAACCCACGCAACACGGGGAGAACATGCAAACTCCACACAGATCACTGTTGGTCGGGGGCTGGGATTGAACCCACGATCCCACGATCCCCACAATCCCCCGGCCAAGGGTAAACTGTGCTGCCGCAGTGCTAACCACTGTGCCACCGTTAAGCATGAAGCCCTTAAACCAACGTTACGCCCAGTATACGATGGCCCGTTCAGAGTGCTGGAAAATGGTGACAAACACTTTGTGCTTGATTATGGGGATAGAAATGAAACGGTCAGCATTGACAGACTCAAACCTGCCTTCTTGTTGAGAGACGAACCTGCACAGTTGGCGCGAGCACCTCGGCGAGGTAGACCCCCCAAGGAAAAAGTATCAGCCCCCAGGCAGGGAACAGATAATCTCTCTCCTTCCCACACTGCAGATTCCTCACAACAAGGTCCCAGCAGGACGCCTAAACCAGCCTACAGCAGCTTTGGGAGAAGATTGAAACCCAGACTGCACAAGGACTGATTACACCACTCTGCAATTTTTCGCTAATTGTGCCGCAACAGTTTAGGACTGACTTATGATTATACTATGCTGTTATATTTTCACTGAACTCTCTTAGGAGCATGGCTGCTTGGAAGTTTCTTCTGTGACAACAGCTGTAACACGTAGTATGTCTTAGTAATTACCCTAGACTGTGAATCTTTCTGTGTCCTTTCCTAGTTGTTTGGGGGGCCTGTGGTATATATTACTCATATATTCCATACCTGCATACGTTAGAGCATGTGGAAATGTGTGGGGCAACATATGCAAAGGAATTTCACACCTCTGAAAGGACAAAGGAATCTCACCGGCCGTGTGAAGACCAATGACGTCACAGGACGCCATGGCAACAGACTTGACACCTTCACCCCCTTAGGCGAGCAGAGGTTTTCCCATCACCTCCCAAGACGGAGGGAGGAGTTAACAGGACTAATGGGGATTTAGATAACGGGGGATTTCAGCTTGTGTTTTGCATGTCTTGGATGTGTGCCTGTATTTAACCAGCGAGCTGGGCAGAATTCTTGCTCTTTGCCTTCTGCCAAGCTCTGCACCATGATGAGACAAGATAGAAGAGTTGTTCATTAAAGACTCTGCTTTTGTGATACAAAACCGCCTCGTTATTTCCAGCTCTTCTACACTTGGCAATAAATCTTTTCTGAGTTCTGAGTTCTGATTTCACAGGGATAGACACATGTCAATTGTTCCACAGTCTCTCCCTGCACTGCCCTATATAATGGGGCGCGCCGCCATGGCACGGCCTCTTGCGCCGGATGCCCACACAAGGTGCCTGTCGTGTAACTGCAAGTTCCAAGATTAATAACGCTGTGTTTGACGCTACCCTCATCTTGCCTCATCCATCATCAGGTTTTACATACAGTGGTGTGAAAAAGTGTTTGCCCCCTTCCTGATTTCTCATGTTTTTGTATGTTTGTCACACTTAACCCTCTGAGTGTGTATGTTGCCAAACTGCGACATACCCCCAGTGGTCAAGAGTGGTAAATATTTTTTGTCAATAAAATAGTTCAGATTTCCAAGGTTATAACTTGAAAGTGGTAAGAGATAATGGCTTACTGTCAATTAGAAAGATGTAAAATATGATCCAAAGTTTCAGATAGGAATAAATTTATGCATCTAATTTGCATAATGTCACGGCACCTCTTTAAATTCCATAACTCAGTCAAAACTGGACTTTGGACATATTTACACAAAAATGGTTCAGTCTTTTGACACCGTTTTTTTTGTACAGAGGTACCTCATCATCTTATTTTCAAAGTATATGAACAAGAAATCAGTACATAAAAAAAAACCACAGAAATTTCTCACTTGCTTTTGACAAAGTCAGAGTGAGAAGGCAGGTGCAGTGCCATGCTCTGCCACTAGGGGCACGCAAATTCTCACACTCAAAGGGTTAAATGTTTCAGATCATCAAACAAATTTAAATATTAGACAAAGACAACACAAGTAAACACAAAATGCAGTTTTGAAATGACGGTGTTTATTATTAAGGAAAAAAAAAACAAACCTACATGGCCTTGTGTAAAAAGGTGATTGCTCCCTAAACCTAATAACTGGTTGGACCACCCTTAGCAGTAACAACTGCAATCAAGCCTTTGTGATAACTGGCAATGAGTCTTTTACAGCGCTGAGGAGGAATTTTTGTCAAGAGCTGAGATCTGGATATTTTGCTAGACTCAGCCTCGTGGCTTTTCCTCTGTATTTATATCTACCTGTTGCATTTTATGCCTTTTTGGGTCTATGTATTAATGTTCTGTTTGCCATTTTCCTGTTTGTGCAGTGTTTTATTTTTATTTCTGTATTTATTTATATTTATACTTGAGTATGTTATTTTATTTTGTTTTCCTTGTATTATCCTCCCACTGTTGACAGCTGTCAGGGGCGTGAAGCTTTGCGTGGGCGTGCCCTGTCAGCTGTCAGTTTGGAATTGCCCTCCTCTCACCGCCTCAGCTGATTCCAATCATGTATCTTCACTTTCTCCTGCCCGTTCAGGCACCCACATCTGTTGTCAATTTTGTTAAAGGGGTTTGATCCCTATTTAAGGGCTCCACTTTCATTTCACTTTTGCCGTGTTCTTGTTTAGATATTATCCTTGTCTCCATCAGAGCCCTGCCTCGCTCTGGTGTGCAATTCCTGTACTCCTCATTATACTTTGTTTTGAGAGCATCTTGTTTTACCTTATGTTTGTTGTTTTTGCAAAAAATTACACTTACAGCAGTTCAGCGCCTGGGTCTCATTTCTCTGCTCAGAGAGGGCGATTCATGACAGAAGAACGCGGACAGTTGAGACCCAACTGAGTGGGCGGCGGACTTTATGCAAAACTTTGTGGATGAAACTCTCGCCGCCCGTGGACCCAAAAAGGCTTGGGAAAGCGTGAATGGAGCGGTGGGCATTGTGGCGGCACATCCCAGTTTGTGGAGATATCCTCAGCACACAGAACTGCTGTCCACAGTCTCCTTTAGGATTTTTTGGTAGACAGCAGAATTCATGGTTCCATTTACCACAGCAAGTCTTCCAGGTTCTGAAGCAGCAAAACAGCCCCAGACCATCACACTACCACCACCATATTTTACTGTTGGTATGATGTTCCTTTTCTGAAATGTTGTGTGACTTTTACGCTCAACTCAGCTTTCCAAAGATGTGACAAACCACAGTTAATTTATGTTTTAACATGGGGGGAGGGCAATCACTTTTTCACACAGGACCATGTAGGTTTGGATTATTTTTTTACACTTAAAAAATTAAAACCTTCATTTTGTGTTTACTTGTGTTATCTTCTGTCTAATATTTAAATTTGTTTGATGATCTGAAACATTTTAGTGTGACAAACATACAAAAAAAATGAGAAATCAGGAAGGGGCAAACACTTTTTCACACCACTGTACATGTGGCTCCTTATGAACTCACCACAGCTTATAGCAGCCATAAAACACTGAGAGCAATGGCATTACAGCAAACCAGCCACAGGGGGTGCACAAGCCAGTGTACTCCTAGTGTCGGTGGAAATTGGGCTACTGTTGGTCGAAGATTGAGGAGGAGGAGAAGTGGGAAGGCATGTTAGGAGGGAGAGAGAGAAAAGGAAAGGTAGAAGTGTGGAGGAGAGAGTTGGGATGTTAAATGTAGGGACTATGACCGGTAAAGGCAGAGAGTTGGCTGATATAGAGAGAAGAAAGGTAGATATACTGTGTGTTCAAGAAACCAGATGGAAGGGAAAGCAAGGCTAGGAGCATTGGAGGTGGATTTAAACTGTTCTACCATGGTGTAGATAGGAAGAGAAATGGAGTAGGAGTAATCTAGAAGGAAGAGTATGTGAAGTGTTCAGGAGGTAAAGAGGGAGTGAGACAGAATCATAAGTTTGAGGCTAGAAGTCAAAGATGGGATGTTGAATGTTGTCAGTGTGTATGCCCCACAAGTTGGATGTCAGGTAGAAGAGAAAGAGGAATTCTGGAGTAAGTTGGATGAAGTGGTAGAGAGTGTTCCCAGGGGGAAGAGAGTGGTGATTGGAGTGGACTTTAATGGACATGTAGTTGAAGGGAACAGAGGTGATGAGGAGGTTCTTGGTAGGTATGAGAGCGGGATGGACATACTTTTATTCATACTATTGTTCTCGCTAATTAGATCTGACAGGTGCAGTGAAGCGTGATGACCTCTGACCCCCCCAGACCCCCCCCCCGACATGACCCCCCGTGACCTAATTAAAGTGTCTGGACTTCTCATTAAATTGAGTGAATTTGACAGCTCGATTGTTCATCCAGACATGACACCCCCCCCCACCGTGACCTAATTAAAAGTGTCTGGACTTCTCATTAAATTGAGTGGACTTGACAGCTCTATTGTTCGTATAGGGTTAAGGTCATAACGGTCTGATGCATAATTAGGTTTTAACGTTGACATGAAGTTTTGACAGATCGTCCATTTTTTACATTAAAGTAGAACTGAACCCACCTTTTGGCGGAAAAAGTAGAATAGCAGATTAATTCCTTATTACCTATTGTATTTTTCAACACATAAAAGAAATTTTTAGGCCGTGCGATGGCCAAGCTATAAGCCGATAAACTTTTGCCTCTGGCTGGCAGTGCCAAACAAACCGGAAGTAGTGCAGACGACGCTGCGTGACGTCACGAGTGTGACCCCTAAACAAAACAACAATGGCAGATGATAGCAGTTCCAGCAGTCAAGAACACCAGAATTTTCAGAGTGAAGAGGCATTCAGGATCGGTGACGAGACAGAGGAGGATGCAGGAGTGTGGCAGGTGGCAGGCGTGCACGCGAGCCCGGGAGACAGCGACCTAATGCACCTGTGACAGCAGCTGGCAGACGGTGATGCAGAGGTGAGGTCCGCCGCCGGGGAATACACCTGTGCACAGGGGAGAGACTGGAAAGGCAAAGGTAGGTATGCTTACGCTGTAGATCTTGCTGGGAGATGAGGGGGTTCCTCTGCAGCAAGAGGGCTGAAGGAATCAGACGGCTTCATGCCGAAGCCCAGGGCAGAGTGGCTTATATCCCACGCTGCTGACGAGGCGCAAGTGTGCGCGCAGCTGGCGCCGCTAATGAGCGGCGAATTGTAACATATCCAGCCTGTGTTGTGTTGTAGCTTAGTTTTCTTTTTTCTCTGTCATATTTTGTCTTAGTTTTGTTTTGAATTGTAATCGCTCTTGCCTGTTTTCTCTTTTGAATTCTTGGATGGAATATGGGTGGGCAATATAAGCTGCGGCTTCAGCCATCACCCATTTTGGATAACTTACGTTGAATTGTATAATCAGATGAGTCATTGTTCAATTTGACCTTGTTGTTATATCATTCAGTTTCTTTCAACCTGTACTGTACTATCCGAAATAAATAAATTCATTCATTCAAAAAAAAATTGGGCTATGTATTACAATACTTCTACAGACTATAGTGGCAATACACATGGACAGAACTGGCCTCTGCATTTGACTGTGCTATTTATAAATACAGTGATCCCTCGCTACTTCACGTTTCATCTTTCGCGCCCTCAGTGCATCGCGGATTTTTCAAAAATATTCATCAAAAATTCAAAATTGAGAAAAAATGGCACGAAAGTTGCCCGGGCGCTAGCAGAAGGCAGGGAGACTACATTAGAACATCAGGTATCAACACGGAGAGCCCGCACAACTCAAAATCCACCTCTCTGACCACCGCTCCACTCCTCTCCGCCCACCTCTTCACCGCTCGGGAATCTCGCAAGCTGATTGGCCGAGACGTTTTACCTCGCAAGCTGATTGGCCGAGACGTTTTACCCACTTCTCTCCCTGCAGAGCGCTCATACCCAGCGAAGGAAGACCGCATTCATTGTTCTTTATCGCTCGTGTTGCTTAGTGGCACTTTTCGCTGTTCTCTTGTGCCTTTTTGTGCAAAATAGTGCTTGTGACGCCCTTGGGGGGTGGGAGGACGCTACTTCACGGTCGGTTCTGGTCCCCATTAAACGCGATAAGTGAGGGATCACTGTAATATCTATATCTAGAAATGCATCGCTTCCCGGTCGCTTTTCCTCCCCCTTTCTTTTCTTTCGTCGCCATTACAGCTTTCCTTGGCCACTGAACAGATCTTCCCAGGTGTTGGAAGTGTTTTGTAGTCGACTATCACGACAAAATGCACCAAAAACAACCAGTGTCGACGTGCTCGCAATGGTAAACATGGAGGACTGTGTCACACTCGTGACGTCACGCGGAACTCCGGCTGCACTTCCGGTTAATCGGCGGATTTGTCTGATTTTTCAGGGCGGGAAATTCAAAATTGCGATTTTCTCCAAGATTCCGGGATTTGTGGAGGGGGTGCCAATGATAAATTATCTTTATAATTGTATGTACTATCACCCAGTGCCGTTCAATGCCGTTCAGTTCAGTTCTACTTTAAAAAAAATACTTAGCTCGCTATTTGGGCTAAAGCTGCTAATTGTTACATAACTAATGCATCACATAGCCCCACTGTTAAAGTTTTTAACTTTAAAGCACAATTATGTGGTTGGGTAAAAAAAGTGGAAATCTCTGCAGTAATGTGCTAACCCAAATCCTGTTTGAGTTAGACTTTTCAGAGATGATTGGATACCCTATGTGAGTATGATGCAACAGTATTTTTAAGTATTAATTCAATTCAATTCAATTCAACTTTATTTATTTATTTATATAGCGCCATTTCACAACAACAGTCATCTCATAGCACTATCAACTGTAGGGGGAAACCCCCACAGTTGCAGAAAGACCCCAGCAATCAGGCGATCCCCTGTGAGCAAGCACTTGGCGACGGTGGAGAGGAAAAACTCCCTTTTAACAGGAAGAAACCTCCAGCAGAACCAGGCTCAGGGAGGGGCAGTCATCTGCTGCGACTGGCTGGGGGGTGAGGGGATAGAGAAGAAGAAAAAAACAGACATGTAGAGAGCAAACACCACGATGGGGACTCAATCTATGGGAGAGAACAAACAAATGTTAATGACCAGCAAAAAAAATATTTCAATATTTCAAATATATTAAAGAACTTATATGTGACAATTTTGTTTACTGAGTCAAGTCCATCGCTTTAGAGTTGAAAATGTGTTTGATAATTGCTACATAAGTAATGCATCACAAAACCTTGCCGTTAAAGTCTTTAACTATAAAGCACAGTTATGTGGTTGGGTAAAAAAGTAGAAATCTCTGCAGTAATGTGCTAACCCTAATCCTGTCTGAGTTAAACTTTTCAGAGATGATTGGATACCCTATGTGTGATGCAACAGTTTCCAAGGTTGACAACCAGGTTCCAAGGTTGTCATAGCCAGGAGCGGCACTGGGGTTAAGCTCCCAGTGCTCATAAAATGCTCCTTACGGCGTGCGTCTCGAAAAGCCTCTGACAACCAAGTCCAACTCCTAGCCTGCCCGTGTGGTTTAGTCTCTAAGCCCGGCAAACTGCTTTTACTAATAGGAGAAGGGGCGAGGGCGGATCTCTGGCGCCTTAAAACCAGATGCTTCGGGTAGATGGTGGCTCGTCAACCTGGGAAGGTAGCCCATCTAGGGGAAGGTAAACCCTGATTTCAAACCTCCGCTGCCTTGCGGCACACCCGGTCACGGGAAAGGCTTCGGGAGTCAACCCTGAGGAAAAATCCGGAGTCGGAGCCCCTAAGGCAGTTCTCTGTTGTGCTCAACATCGTTCTGGCAGCTCCTGCGACGGCGCTGGTGCCAAACTATAGCAGCCCTGCTGTTCCTTTGGATTCATCAGTGACGTGGAGAGGGGGGACATGCTGCATGGGTAACATCTTGTCCTCCATATCTTCCTGTCCAGGCTTGAATCCTACCAACGCCCAATTGCTGGAAGGTAGAACACCGGTGCGCATTGGCCTGTTCAGCCACAGGCGGTGCTGTTCCAGCAGAGTAGACGTTTAGGATTCTCTTCCATGGTCATCATAGACCAACGGAGGCCGACGATACAACAGTATTTTTAAGTATTAAAGAAATTATGTGTGACAATTTTGTTTACTGAGTTATTGGGAGGAAAAAATAAGCTTTTGAATCATTAAATATAGTTTTGACGACTATCCCAGAGATTTTCTTGTAACGAAACAACACAAGTGGATAATTTTACAAAGTGCGGGACTTTTAACACAGTATACAGCTGGGCGAAGCACCGGAAACTCAAAAAACCCTCAGCAGACCATAGAGGCCCTGGGACCCAATGTGATGCTATTCTGTTGTTCATATATGTTTTGAGGTCGTAATGGGTTATGCATATTGAAGTTTTTGAACATTGACAAGAAGTTTTTGACAGATTGTCCACACACACGCACACACACGTGTGCTCAAAATGCTTTAAAAAGCACAGACACCATGTTTGCTTTTGTATCCTAACTTCTAACCCATTCATCCAACTCATTTGCCACACATGCGCCCACACCGATCATGACCAGGACCATAATGATCGATCACAATACAAATTTGTACGCTTCAGAGACTTTGTACTTAATGAGCACAAGGCCTTAAACATCGTCCCCTCATCCTCCAACTCTCCTCACACATCCACATGAATCCTCCTCCTTTTGAATCATTACATATAGTTTTTCATGGCTATCCCAGAGATTTTATTGTAACGAAATGACACAAGTGGATGATTTTACAAACTTGGCCATTGCAGGACTTTTAACACACAGTATACAGCCGGGCGAAACTGCTCACTCTGACCCCCCGGAATCTCAGCAGCCCCTAGAAGCCCTGGGACCCAATGTGATGTTATTCTGTTGTTCATATATGTTTTAAGGTCATAATGGGTTATGTGTAGTGAAGTTTTTGAACATTGACAAGAAGTTTCTGACAGATTGTCCAGCACACACACACACACACACACACACACACGTGCGCTCAAAATGCTTTAAAAACTCGCATCACCATGTTGCCTTTGTATCCAACTTCTAACCCATTCACCTAAATCATTCGCCACACATGCACTCACACCGATCATGACCAGGACCATAATGATTGATCACAGTACAAATTTGTACGCTTCAGAGACTTCGTACTTAATGAGCACAAGGCCTTAAACATCGTCCCCTCATCCCCAACTCTCCTCACACATCCACGTGAATCCTCCTCCTTTTGAATCATTAAATGTAGTTTTTCACAGCTATCCCAGAGATTTTCTTGTAATGAAATGACACAAGTGGATAATTTTACAAAGTGCGGGACTTTTAACACAGTTTATACCCGGGGGAAACACCAGAATCTCAAAAAACCCTCAGCAGACCATAGAGGCCCTGGGACCCAATGTGATGCTATTCTGTTGTTCATATATGTTTTAAGGTCAAAGGAGTTATGCGTAATGAAGTTTTTGAACATTGAGGTCAGAGTATTTCTTTCTGACCCACTTTGAAGAGATCACAAAAAGACTGCGGAACAGGCGCTTCATTCTGGTGCTCCAGAGACCAATCTGCATGCTTTTACTTAAATTCTCTTTGTTCCACAACCGATTGACCGCAGGGATGAAATCGTTGCAGTGTGTATCGCTGTATAATTTGCTTTTAGGTAGTGGTTGTTTTTTTTTGCTCAAATGCATGGAGAATGTACATGTGTGTAAAAAAAGTGTATTTTACAATATTGGAGGGTTGGTTTTTTTTGTTTTTGTCTAACCTTTTACTGTGATTGCAAGAACAAAATAAATCTGTTCTGTTTACTGGAGTGTGGATTACTTCTTTTTTTGGTCCAAATGATTCAAAAATGAAGAAATAGCTGAGAGTTTAGTCGTTCCCTAGACCTTGTGTTTTTATTACACCGCAACGTGGTACTTACACCCTATAGGGTGGATCTTGTCGGTGATGAATTTCTGCAAACGCCTCGTGACTCGGTTTTCATTTTTTTGAGGATAACATTGATTCAAATAAATCGAGGGTCCCACATGCGGTGTAAAATGTCTCTGTACAGCTCAACATTTTTTTCTGTTACCAAATACTTGTTTCATTTTTTTTCAAAAATGAATGAACGGTTTTAACCAAAGTAATCATGGTGAAGCAACGATATAACAAGTAGGAGGGTTGAATAAATGCGTGAATGACATGTAAATGTACTTCACACATGTACTTGTGTGATTTAAAAAAAAGAGGTCTCTAAAATGGTGTTATGCAGAGAAACTGTCACACACGGCTCTAGGGAGCCTCGCAATAAGAGCCAAGGGCGAGCCAGTGAGTCGTGATGTTTTATTTAGGGTGAGGGATGAGGGATGAGGAGAGCACAGATACTCATACAGACGTACATTCACAGGTTGCACAGCGCAGGGGCAGGAAGCTCGTACTGGACATAGGGGTAACAAGACGTACATACTCACAGCGGGTTACAATCACAGGAATGCTGCAAGGGGAGTAGAGGCTGACACCAGACGAAGGGGCTTCAGCCTAGCAGTGCTTATGTCGCAGCCCCGAGTCATCGAGGCTGCTCCTATTTATTCTCATTGGCAGCGCCCCAGCTGATGAGGACTAAATGGCCCCAGCCGTCCGTAATGCTGCCAGCTGGGAGCCAGCTGAGACGCTGCTCAATGAGAAGCAGGGATGAAGGAAAACATGGGCTGAGCGCTGAGACGGCATCTCAACCCATGGTGACAGAGCCTCCCCCTCAAGGTCGGGCTCCTGAACGACCAGAAACATCCCTGAGTACGGGTAATGAAGAGGGAGAAAAAAAAAACCACAATACACAGCACCATATATATATATATCCACCCACAGTCACCAAGAGAAGTGAAGGTGACTGGGACAAACGGACAATTACAGAGCATGGTTTGAAGGAAAACAAAGCACATGACTCTATAATGAACAGACAAAATCACAGACAGGGCACAAAAAGGAAATGCTGAGTACGGGCAAAGGAAAACCCACAGCACTACGGATATATAAATACACACAGTCACCTAAAGAAGCGAAAGTGACTGGAACGAACGGACAACTGCAGAGTATGGTCTGATAAGAAACAAAACACATAACTCTACAATGCAAGGACGAGGCTAAAAACAAGGTACAAAAAGTAAAATGCTGAGTACGAGGAATGGAAAACACACAGCACTATGAAAACACATCCACCAGCAGGACAAAATATTACACCCGAGTGACCTTAATAATGATAAAAGAAAAAGCGACACCCGAGGAATATGGCAGGCAGAGTCCAACATGGCCGAGGTGGCTCCGGAGGTCTCCCCACCCATTGTCCAATCGGTGAACTGGGGAAAGGGAAATGTTCGGACAGCGAACTCCGGACCCAGATCCCAGGAATCCAGTCCACCGGCAGCCGAACCAGGCCACACAGACCAGCGGGGGGAACCAGATCACCAAACCGAAAGTCTTGCGGGTCGGGTCGTCGACCCGCATCACTCAACCACCAGGACCGTTGAGACGGACGAAGGGTCAGAGCGGGTCCCGGTGGAAGAGGCTCAGGGGAGAGCCGATGACGAGGGCGATGAGCGTCAGGCCACAGGAAAGCGGCCACCTCCTCACCGGACCTGAACAACACTGGGGCAGCACCCACGTCGGACCCCGATCGGGCCTTAGGCGAACCCACGTCGGACACCGCTGGAGCAGCACCCACGTCGGACCCCGATTGGGTCTCAGGCGAACCCACGTTGGACGCCGCTGGAGCAGCACCCACGTTGGACCCCGATTGGGTCTCGGGCGAACCCACGTTGGACACCGCCCCAGAACCGACCTCCAGTGTCGAACCTGGACCCTCCAGCACCACGAGGAACAGCAACTCCTCGCCGGTGACCCTGGAAGAAGGCTCAGAAGAGAAAACAGAACAGGGATCAGGATCACCGGCAGCGCCAGAACCCAGCGAGACGAGCTCAGACGCAGCGGGCGGCTGCACCCGGCTCGTCTCCCCTAGAGACAGGCTGAAGTGCTCGAAGATAAAAAGGGAGAAAAGAAAGGAGAGCACTCGCCTGATCTCGGGTTCTGTCGCCGTCCAGGACTGCGAAGATCCAGGATCCGTCGTCAGGAGGTCGTTGTCAGGCTCCCATCCAGCCGCGTCGGGCCCCGCAGCCAGCACGATGGTCAGTGCAGCTTGAGGTTCCTCCAGCTCCGGTAACCCCGCCGACGATCCACTCGGCATGAAGCCAGAAGAACCTCGTCCCGCTGGACGAACCGCTCCTCCGTGGAGACCCGGGGACGCTCAGTCATCGGCGCAGACTCCACGCAGCAGTCAGTCCCCCTCCTCCGTCCGCAACGTAGCTGCGGAACCACAGGCCCTCTCCTTATCCCACCACGTTGACCCGGAGCCGGGGATCGCTCGGCGGAGAGAGACACAGAGGATGCGGGATTAGGAACACAGGTTACAGCAGGTGGGGGGAGTTCAGGGAGCTGCGAACCCTGAACTCCTCCTCCAGGAATGTGACAGAGCAAATCATTAAACAGGTGTGAAAAAACTATGACTTGCCTGCCTCCTGGAGGTTGAGTATCGCCTGGTGTGGTGGATACTGCTTCTTCCTCTCCCCGCCCAGCGATAACGGAGGACCCCCCGGGAAATCGTCTGAGGATCGCTCACGTAGTCTCCAGCAGAGAGCTCACCAGGCCGGAATTCCAGGCACACACAGCAGTCAGGAAGCGCGTCGAGGAGGAGGGGAAAACAGCCGGGGTGAGCCAGCCCGAATGTCCAGGAATGACAGCGGGGAAATGAGGCTCAGGGAACGAGCCTGTGAAAACTCCACACTGACGAGGCGAAGAGGTGACAGCTGCGTGGGAGGAACGGTCCTGGCGGCGGCCCAGAACTGGATCCGGACGAGGTTCGTGCAGAGGTGACTCGGCGATGTGATGACGGCCATTCCCAGGGGACGAAGCGAGGGGGGAACCCAGGAATCGCCGCTCCAGATCGGAGATCGAGGCGAGGAAGGCGTCGAGCACGGGAAAGCTTCGTAGCCCTGGAGTCCTCTCCATCAATCTCACTGCCGCCACCACATGCCTGAAGATGGTAACAGGATACACAGTGGAGCTCGCGACAGCCACTCGACCCCAGACATAACTGCTGTCAGCTGCGGCTCCTTGAAGGGAATCCCGAGTGATGTGGCGCAGGTCGGGGGAAGCCCTCTGGTTGGCGCAAACTCCCGGACTGGAATGGCGGCAGGAACGGGATCCCGAAGCGGGAGGCAACGTCACCCACTTCGGCTTCCTGCCGGGATTTCCATCCAACCCGCGGAGCTTCTCTCGCTGTGTACCTGTGGCGTCTATCCTGGCACTGTCCTCGAGATGGAACACAGAATGAGGGTAACAGTCCAGGAGTTCCTCAGCACGGCCCGGATGCCAGCGTCTCGCGTTGGAGGCGTCGTGCAGGGTGAAGAGCGTCCCGTCGACAGCCTCCGAGATGGATCTCAGCTCGTCGCCCTGGCGCCGGGAGTGACTCCTGGGAAACGGCATGCTAGCAGCGCTGACACCCGGACAGAAAGGTACAGTTCCACGGCGACTCACGCCGCCGGTAACTCGCCTGGCTGCGACATACTGTCACACACGGCTCTAGGGAGCCGCGCAATAAGAGCCAAAGGCGAGCCAGTGAGTTGTGATGTTTTATTTAGGGTGAGGGATGAGGGATGAGGAGAGCACAGATACTCATACAGACGTACATTCACAGGTTGCACAGCGCAGGGGCAGGAAGCTCGTACCGGACATAGGGGTAACAAGACGTACATACTCACAGCGGGTTACAATCACAGGAATGCTGCAAGGGGAGTAAAGGCTGACACCAGACGAAGGGGCTTCAGCCTAGCAGTGCTTATGTCGCAGCCCCGAGTCATCGAGGCTGCTCCTATTTATTCTCATTGGCAGCGCCCCAGCTGATGAGGACTAATTGGCCCCAGCTGTCCGTAATGCTGCCAGCTGGGAGCCAGCTGAGACGCTGCTCAATGAGAAGCAGGGATGAAGGAAAACATGGGCTGAGCGCTGAGACGGCATCTCAACCCATGGTGACAGAAACAAGTATACAACTGGCGGAGTTACTACTGCCTTTCAGCGATAAATGTTTAAGGGAAGGTAATGCAAATTAGTTTATCCTTAAATGCTTCTCTACAACTAAAAAAAAAATGTTTTTTTTAATTCTCCCAAACAAATACTTGTTTCAATGTTTCTTTTTTGAAAATGGTGAATGTTTTTTAACCACATTAATCATAGTGATGCAACTTTGTGTGAATATACCAGGGGCGTTTTTGTCAACACTGTGCAACGTGTCATTTGTTATTACAAAAGATAAAAAACTATTCTTATTCAAAGAAGTAAGTATACTGTTATTTCAATTTTTTTTTTTTTCAGAATCTGGTAACCCTAATGCCGGTAATGCAGTATGGTGCAAAGTGTCTGACGCCTTCAAGAACCAGCCAAAGACCCGAAGTAATTCTTTTAAAAAGTCCTTAGTAACTGAGACACGATGCTGCATGTTAGCTTTAGTTCTTTATCGTTGTTTTTTAACTGTAGAGATGTGTTGATTCTTAGGATCTGGTAGACATGGCTCGCTAAACTTCTCTCCCAAAAAGCAGGAAGGAATAAACACCGATGTTCTGACCTCAGATTTCTTCGAATTAACGAGAAGTCTTTGAAAGCAAATCTCGTGACATTTGAGTTGCTGGCAGAGAAAAAAATTAGCAACTTCAGGAGCCGAAAATGCCAACTTCACGTTCGGAAGTACTAGAAATACAGTCCTAAATCAGATTTGCCTCAACAAAAGGAATGAACTATACCAGTAGAATGAATGGGGTTACAGCCCACTGGGTGAAAAACAAGATGTCGCTAAAAGCCAAAGTTTCCAAATCTTCCACACAGTACCTTTAGTCTTCAACGTCATTTCAAGTACACGATGATAATAGCCAGAGTAGTAGCATTTGGTGAAGAATTGGCGTTTATTTTCTTTTGATATTTTTCTTTTACGTGTAACACAGACACAAACAATACTTTCCCCCTTGCAGGACGACAAATATTAGCATGAGACTTAGGCCATAAGAAAAAACTGTCACGGTGGCCCTCACGAGCCACCATAAGACGCCACAGTCACCAGTGAGTTTGCAGTGATGTTTATTGGCAGTGCGGGTTGGACAAGCATAGGATTACACACAGTGAAAGGATACGTCTGAGCCGGGGAGCACCCGATGCGCCAGACGAAATAATAATGAAGGTGAAGTCTCACAGAACGTACCTTACAAACGGGAGCATTAACAGATGGGTTAACAGGCGGTTCCCAGGTAGGTTAACAGCGATAACAGAGACGAACAGCAATGAACAGAGAGAAACAGAGACTGCCGCATCGGGGAGCATTAAGCACCTGCTTTTAACTCTGGTAACTAATGACCCCGATGCAGCACAGCTGTTGAGTTTGACAGCAGCGCAGCAGCTGACTCTGACAGCAGGGAGCTCCCCCGGGCGCTTTCACAATAAGAGCCCGAGGAGCTAGAAGGAATCCACTGCTGTCAAAGCCAGGGAAATATGATATAAGACCCGAGTGTGGATGGAATCGACACTCGGGCTATGACAGTCCACCCCCTCTAGGCCGAGCCCCTGAGCATCCCAAGTAACACCCAAGCCCCCCCCCCCCCCCAGGGTGGGCGGATGGGGCGCTGGCAGGAGGGAGAGAGACAAAAAAGGACAAGAAAATAACAGGGAGCCAACAAGGCTGTAGAGACAGGAAAAAAAACCATACTCCCTTGAATGTGGGTAACAAGAACAGAATCAGACAGGCAGTACATACATTGGCTAAACAACAAATTGACATTGGGTGGAGGAAGGAAAAGAACTACCAAATACAGGAACGAAAAAGGAGTGAGCCACAAAAGATCACATATCAACCCCCCCCCCCCGCACACCCCAACAGTTTCACAGACAAAATGAGAAATCCCGGGAAGAGTGCAGTTCTGACCCTGAGGGATGGAGGCAAAAAGTTCGGGGGGGCCGTCCGGCATCAAGTGGCCACAAAACAGGCAGGGGGAAAAAGGACAGTTCGGGCTGCCTACCCCGGTCCCATGCTTGGAAGCAGCAAGCTTCAGGCGGCCGGACCAGGTCGCCAAACAGAGGGTCCAATGTGTCGGGAGGCCGACCCAGAGAGCTGAATTGGCGAGACAGTTTTTCAGGCGGCCGACCCGCATCGCTAGCCCACCAGAACCGTTGGGGAGAAGTAGCTGGCGGTCCCGCTGAAAAAGGGTGAGACGAGGGGGAACCGGGCGGAGCGTTCGGAACCCCAACGGCCCCAGGTGGAGATGGGTTGCGCTCCTCAGGAGGACGAGGAGGGGGACGATGGTGATGAGGATGAAGAAGGGGATGAGTCTGTCCAGCATCCGGCGGCAGGGCATCTGCAGCTCCCTCACCGAACCTGGAACCTGCTGGTGCTGCACCCACGTCGGACCCCGATTGGGCCGGAACCGAACCCGCGGTGGACCCCGATTGGGCCTCCGACGCACCCACGTCGAGCCCCAATTGGGCCGAAACCGAACCCATGGTGGATCTCGCTTGGGCATCCGGTGCACCCGCGATGGACCCCAATTGGGCCGGAACCGACCCCACGGTGGACCCCAATCCCGACGCGCCCCCCGACTGCTGTGTGCGCCTGGAATCCCGGCCTGGCGAGCCCTCTTCTGGAGACAACACGAGCGGCTCCCAGACGTCCTCCCAGGGGGTCCTCCGTTACCGCCCGGCGGGGAGAGGGAGAAGCAACGTCCACTGCAGCAGGCACCATCCAGCCTCCAGGAGACAGGCAAGTCCCAGTTTGTTCACATCAACTTAGTGATTTGCTCTCTCATACTCCTGGAGGTGGAGTTCGGGGTCCGAAGCTCCCTGAACTCCCACCACCTGCTGTAACCTGTGCCATTAATCCTGCACCCTCTGTGTCTCCCTCCGCTGAGCGGTCCCCGACTCCGGGTCAACGTCGTGGGATGAGGAGGGGGCCTGCGGTTCCGGTCCCACAGCTACGTTGTGGACGGAGGAGGAAGACTGACTGCTACATGGAGTCCACGCTGACGACCAAGCGTCCCCGGGTCTCCACGGAGGAGCGGTTCGGTCCAGCGGGACGAGGTTCTCCTGCCATCACGCCGTGTGGACCGTCGGCGTGGTTACCGGTGCAGGAGGAATCCCAAGCTGCGCTGTCCATCATGCTGGCTGCGGGGCCCGACGCAGCTGAGTGGGAGCCTGACGATGACCTCCTGATGCCGGATCCCGGATCTTCGCAGTCCTTGACGGCGTCAGAACCCGAGATCAGGCGAGTGCTCTACTTTCTCTTTCTCCTCCATATCTTTGAGCACTTTAGCCTGTCTCTAGGGGAAATGAGCCAGGTGCAGCCGTCCACTGCGTCCGAGCTCATCTCGCCAGGTTCTGGCGCTGCCGGTGATCCTGATCCCGGTTCTGTTTTCTCTCCTGAGCCTTCTTCCAGGGTCGCCGGCGAGGAGTTGCCATCTCTCGTGGTGCTGGAAGGTCCAGGTTCAACGTCGGAGGTCGGTTCTGGTGCGGTGCCGACCCAGTCGGGGTCCGACGTGGGTTCTGCTCCAGCGGCGTCCGACGTGGGCTTGCCTGAGGCCCAATCGGGGTCTGACGTGGGTTCGCCCGAGACCCAATCGGGGTCCGACGTGGGTTCTGCTCCAGCGGCGTCCGACGTGGGTTCACCCGAGGCCCAATTGGGGTCCGACGTGGGTTCTGCACCAGTGTTGTCCAGGTCCGGTGAGGGGGTGGCTGTTTCCCTGCGGTCTGACGTTTGTCCACCTCGTCATCGGCTCTCCCCCGAGCCTCTTCCGCCGGGGTCCGTTTTGACCTCTCGCCCGTCCCAACGATCCTGGTGGTTGAGCGATGCGGGTCGGCCGCCGGAGGGCCTACCGTGCCCGTTCGGCTCGCTTGTGCGGCCGCCCGACCCGTGAGACTTTCGGTTCGGCGATCTGGTCCGACCCCCCGATGAACTGTGTTTGCTTCTGGGTTGCCGGGTACGGCTACCAGAGGACTTGTTTCTTGGGGCCTGGGTCTGGGGTAGGCCGCCCGAACATTCCCTTTTCCCCAGTTCACCAGCTGGACAATGGGCAGGGAGACCAACGGAACAGTCCCGGCTTTACTGGACTCTGCCTGCCGTCTTCCTCGGGTGCCGCTTATGTTCAGTTAATATTAAGGTCACTCGGGTGCAGTTTTTTGTCCTCTAGGTGGATCTATGTATGTAGCGCTGTGTATTGTGTTTTCTATTAACCGTACTCAGCATTTTCTTCATTCTTGTCCTGTTCCTAGCCTCATTTGTGCGTTATGGAGTAATGTGTTTTGTTTCCCTTTCAACCGTACTCTGTAATTGCCTCATTTGTTCCTGTCACCTTCATGGTGGGTTTTTTTTTCCCTGCCCCGATCTAAACATTTGTGTGCTATTGAGTAGTGTGTTTTACCTGTACCCATGCTCAGTATTTTCCTCATTTTTGCCCTGGTCTAATTATTTTTTTTGTGTGATATGGAGTATTGTGTTTGGGGGTTTTTTTTTCTCTGCCCTGGTACTCTGTATTTGTTCATGGTCGATTTGTTTTTTTATTTTCTCTCTGCTTCTCTCCCTCCGGTCCTGCCTCCCTTCCACCCACCCTAGGTGGTGGTGGTGGTGGTGGGGGATGTTTCGGGTCTTTCGGAGCCCGACCGTCACCATGGGATGAGACGCCGTGTCGTCCGGCGCTCAGACCATATCCCTCCTTATCTCTGTTCTCTCATTTGACGGCGTCTCAGCGGGCTCCCAGCTGTCAGTGTTACGGGACAGCTGGGGCCCAATTAATCCTCATCAGCTGAGGCGTTGCTAATGAGGATAAAAAGGAGCAGCTCCGATCATTCAGGGCTGCGACTTAAGCACTGTGAAGGCTGGAACCCCTATGCCCGATGCCAGCTCTCTACTCGTCTTGCAGCATTCTTGTGAGTGTTACCCGCTGTGAGTATTTATGCCTTGGAACCCCTATGCCCGGTGCCAGCTCTCTACTCCTTGCTGTACTACTCGTGAGTTTTACCCTGTATAAGTATCTGTGCTTTCGGTCTACAAGGCCGTGTTCCTTATCCCTTATCCCTTATTATAAATAAAACATCACAACTCACTGGCTTGCCCTCGGCTCTCTCTGTGTGGCTCGCGAGGGCCACACGTAACAAAAACCCTTAACATCGGAATGGGCCTTAGGTCCCTGACCAAAAAAACTTGCGCCGTCTGTGCGGACAACTTAATTGAACCGCGTGCCATGATAGACATAAGCTGCAAGTTTTGCTATTGTACAAAATCAAAAAAGAAATCTATATTGCGAAGCTTAGTCCTTTGTGAAATGTGGTGTTGTCGGAGAAAACATATTGTTTGGATCATCAGGAAAAAAAACCCTTTTAAATAACACGAAACTGTTTGAATGACTGTCCGACACTGAAAAATGCAAGCGGCCTTCTGACTCCAGGAGACATTGTTATGGTGCTGCTGAGGGGAGGGAAGGGAGGGGAGGCTTTGTTAGTGGTGTGTGAGATTTGAAAATTATTAAACGGCGCACATAGAATTGATGTATTTTAAGTCAGTAAAATACATAGACAGAAGTACTTTTTGGGAGAGCCAAGATGTTCATCCAATAAAGCGTTCATTTTTAGTTACTTAAAACTTATACTAGTTAAACCGATATTTTCAGAATTCAGTTTGTGTTTTTCTCTGAGCCTGAATGTGTCGGGAAATAATTTACCCTTGTTATGACAAAAAGGTTGTGTTCTGTAAGCATCCAAACAAATAGAAAAAACTGAAGCGTGTCAATAGAAATGATATAATTGTGTGTAACAGTATAGCGTATAAAATGCTTGTGGTAAATTTATTAAACATCAGCGTGTATTTTCTACCATCACCTCCAATTAACCACAGAAAGGTTGCAGGCATGAAAACAAAATGTAAAATTACTAACCGTAGCACTGTGATAGACTAAAATGATGCTTTATAAGTTTGACTGCTTCGTCCCAGGTATGCACAAGCTCATGAGCGTTTGGCGATTACAAAACTTATGTCAGGTATTCAATATATTGTAGCATCCACCAGACGCATTGTAAAAGAAAACACGAAGAGGTTGCCGATTTAAGACCTTTATTCTTAACAGGACGCCAAAAAAGCAATGAGAAAACTTCTGTGTCTCTCCCACCCCTCCTCCTCCTCCTCACGCTCTCTCCCTTCCACACAGCCCCACCCCCCACAACAGACAGAGAACCCGGACGTCACAATATGTATCAATAATGTTTAGTACAACCGCACTGTTCATTTCTTTGAAAGGGGGTAAACTTACACATTCAGCAGGGGATCAAATAATTATTTCCCCTGTAGAGTCTGCATAATGGTGTAGCATCTTAGACTAGAACAAAGAGCAGAGTTTCCCAGAGTTTCCCTTGGAGATAACAGGGAGGTGTGAAGGACGAATGCAATGTGATCTTTTGTGTATCAGAGACGGCTAGGAGGATGTTAAAGGATTAAGGAAGTGAATGCAATGTGACCTTTGATGTGTAGAAGCGGCTGCAGGAAGGCCTGAGTATTTAAGAGAAGAGTCTTGTCTGAAATGTCCTTTTTCTGACTACGCTCATGTGTGAGATGTGTAATAAACTGTCTGCAGCAAATCTGCCTTGTTATTGACACACTCCACACTGGTGACCCAAGACGAATCATGCAACACGACGAAAGATCCCCGGAGCCAGCCTCGTTGGGAGCCCGCTACCGGATTTTTGGCAGCACAATCTGCGCTCCTGGTTCCACCTAGTTGAGGCGCAGTTCGTCCTCTGGGGGATATCGGCGGATGACACGAAATTCTACCATGTGATTGCAAAGCTCGGTGCCCACACGGCTCAGCATGTGGAGAGCCTGCTGGATCGGCCACCAACCAGCGACAAGTACGGTGCGTTGAAGGCTGCACTCATCCAGCACTACACACTCTCAGTTGAGGAGAGAGCAGAGAGACTCCTGATGCGGACTGGGTTAGGAGATGGGTCGGCTATTGACCTGATGGAGAAGATGCTGAGATTGAAGGGCTCGGACGACGACCACTTCATTTTTACCCACCTCTTCCTCCGGAACCTTCCGTCGGCGACGAGAGCGACCCTGGCCAATTCGCCATTGCTGGCCGAGCGGGACTATCGTGCGATGGCCCGAGAAGCACACCGGATCATCATGGCCAGCAGAGAGCTCACGACCATGGCGGCAGCGACGGAGCTCGGCGCGACGGCCAGAGGAGGCGAGGAGCCATTGATGGTGGTAGCAGAACCACCGACGACAGCGGCGGCGGGGGCCAAAGAACGCGGAGGAGACATCCTTTGTTTCTATCACCGCCGCTTTGCAGAGAAGGCACGCAAATGTATACCACCGTGCCAGTTCAAGCGCTCGGGAAATGACAAGACCGGGGGTCAGTAGCAGCTGCGGCCCTCGGGGAGGAGAACAAGCTGCTCTACTTGACGGACGCACGCTCGGGGAGGCATTTCCTCGTGGACACCGGCGCCCAGTTGAGTTTCATCATGCCGTCCTACGCCGACCGGCTGGCAGGATCTAGCGGCCCCAAGATGGCAGCAGCAAACGGCTCGGAGATTAAGACCTTTGGTGAGAGGACTCTACTTCTGTCTCTACACAGCCGTGCATTTGAGTGGACTTTTGTAGTAGCAGCATTGAATTTCAATATATTGGGGGCTGATTTTTTGTGCTCACATGGTTTGTTGGTTGATGTCGCTAACAGGCACCTGGTTAATGCACTGTCTTTTGATTCTATCCCCTGTACAGCTCGAGCGTCCCGGCCAACAGCACAAGCCAACATCACAGCAGCATCCGGTAAGTTCCACACACTGCTCACTCAGTTCCCAGCACTCACGGTCCCCACATTTTCGGCAGCCGTCGCTAAACACTGGGTGGAGCATTTTATCACCACCACCGGGCCGCCCGTTTTTGCAAAACCTTGGCGCTTGGACGCAGCTAAACTGGCCATAGCGCGCGAGGAGTTCGCCAACCTGGAGAGGTTGGGCATCATCAGGCATTCGAACAGCCCATGGGCTTCCCCGCTACACATGGTCCCTAAAGCTGACGGTTCGTGGCGACCTTGCGGGGATTTCCGCAGGTTGAACAACGCCACAGCACAGGACTGCTACCCAATTCCTCACATCCAGGATTTTTCCGTTCACTTGGCAGGAGCGCGCATTTTTTCTAAAATAGACTTGGTCCGCGGTTACCACGAAGTCCCAGTACGCACTGAGGACATACCCAAAACAGCGGTGATAACTCCGTTTGGTTTATTCGAGTTTTTGCGCATGCCATTCGGGCTTAAAGGGGGCTGCGCAGACGTTCCAACGCATGATGGATGCAGTGCTGCGCGATCTCCCTTTCGTGTTCGTCTACTTGGACGATATCTTGGTAGCCAGCGCGTCCGAAGATGAACACGAAACCCACCTAACGGTGGTTTTCCGGAGGTTGGGAGAGCACAGCTTAATAATCAACCCAGCAAAGTGTCAGTTCGGGGTGACGCAGATTGATTTTTTGGGGCACCGCGTCTCCCCCGAAGGAGCGGTTCCGCTGCCTGACAAAGTGCGCGCCGTAGCAGATTTTCCCTGGCCGCAAACGATCAGGGCTTTACAGGAGTTTTGGGGAATGGTGAATTTTTATAACTGTTTCCTGCCCCGCGCAGCGCAGCTCATGCAACTGATGTACGCCGCGCTCAAAAAACAGAAACCCGCGAATAAGATCGAATGGTCCCCGGAGCGAGAGCGGGCGTTCTCGGAAGTCAAAGCAGCCCTGGCAAATGCTGCGTTGTTGGCACACCCAGACCCAACGGCCCGCATAGCGCTCACTACTGACGCGTCAGATGTGGCCATAGGGGCGGTTGTGGAGCAGCTTGTAGCCAGGGCTTGGCAGCCGCTCGCCTTTTTCAGCAGGACTTTGAGCGATAGTGAACGTAAATACAACGCGTTCGACAGGGAGTTGCTGGCTCTCCACTTGGCCATTCGCCACTTCCAGTTCTGGCTGGAAGGGCGCTGTTTCACCGCGTTCGTTGACCACAAGCCACTAGCATTCGCGATGGCCAAGGTTTCAGAACCGTGGTCGGGCCGGCAGCAGAGACAGCTGGCCGCGATCTCAGAGTTTACTACCGATATTCAGCATGTGTCGGGTAAACTGAATGTAGTGGTAGACTGCCTCTCGCGCGCCGTGGCTACTCTGGTCCGCGTGGGGATAGATTACACAGCCATGGCCGCGGAGCTGGTTAGTGACGCGGATGTGCGCGCGCTCCAGTCTGGACCAACAGGGTTAAGGCTGGAGAGTAGGGTGCTGCAAGACGGTATGCCCCCCCTAATCTGTGATGTCTCCACAGGGTGACTGCGTCCCGTGGTAGCGGCCGCGTGGCGTCGCCGTGTTTTTGACTCGATTCAGTCTTTGGCGCACCCGGGAGTGCGCCCGTCGGTCAGAATGGTAGGAGAGAAATTTGTGTGGCCGAGCCTTTGCAAACAAGTGAAAGAGTGGGCAGCAGCCTGCATGGCGTGCCAACGAGCCAAAGTACACAGACACACGAAAGCTCCCTTGGAGCCGTTTCGCATCCCGGCTAAGAGGTTCGACCATGTTCACGTGGACCTCGTGGGCCCCCTCCCGCCATCACAGGGGTGCACGCACCTTCTGACAATGGTGGACCGCACCACGCGCTGGCCGGAAGTGGTTCCACTGGCGGCAACCACGGCCGAGGAGGTGGTGCGCGCGTTCTTAACAGCATGGGTGGCACGTTTTGGAGTCCCGTCGGACATTACGTCCGACAGAAGCACTCAGTTTGTTTCCGAGCTTTGGTCAACAATGGCCCGCAGCCTGGGTGTCACAATCCATCGCACTACCGCGTACAATCCACAGGCTAACGGGTTATGCGAACGTTTTCATAGGTCATTGAAAGCGGCTCTCAGGGCATCACTGACGGATGCAAATTGGGTAGACAGGCTACCGTGGGTTTTATTGGGGTTACGTTCTGCGCCTAAAGAGGATTTGGAAGCTTCCCCGGCTGAACTCGTTTTTGCGCAGCCACTTCGGCTGCCCGGGGAATTTCTTCCAGATAATCCCGTGCCGGGCAGCTCCCTGTCTCAGCTGTTGCAGCGTAGCATAGACACAAGCACGCTGCCGGGCCCTGTTCACCACAGTTTTCCGTGCATTTTTGTGCCTAAAACTTTGAAAAATGCGGAGTTCGTTTTTGTCAGACACGATGCACACCACCCCCCACTGCGCCCACCTTATGATAGACCGTTCAGAGTGCTGGAAACAGGGGACAAGCATTTTTTGCTAGATTTGGGGGGTAGGAGGGAAAGGATTGGCATAGACAGACTCAAACCCGCTTTTGTTGTGGCGGACGAGCAAGTGCTGTTGGCGAGGGCCCCTCGGCGTGGAAGACCCCCGCGGGGAGCTTCCCAGAGAAAAGATTCCCCAGAGCACCCACATGCACAGACTTTTACCCCTGAATCATCAACCCCCAGCATTCATCAGCCCCCCAGCATGACAGCGCCGTGGAGGCGGTGAATCCTGGTTACAGCAGATACAGGAGAAGACTGAAGCCCAAGCAGCATGTGGATTGATGTTTAATGATTTTACCACAGCATATGGACTGTCATTCTATTGTTCTATCCAAGACGCTCGGGGGGGGGGGGGGTGTAGAGTCTGCATAATGGTGTAGCATCTTAGTCTAGAACAAAGAGCAGAGTTTCCCTTGGAGATAACAGGGAGGTGTGAAGGACGAATGCAATGTGATCTTTTGTGTATCAGACAAATGCAATGTGATCTTTTGTGTATCAGAGACGGCTAGGAGGATGTTAAAGGATTAAGGAAGTGAATGCAATGTGACCTTTGATGTGTAGAAGCGGCTGCAGGTAGGCCTGAGTATTTAAGAGAAGAGTCTTGTCTGAAATGTCCTTTTTCTGACTACGCTCATGTGTGAGATGTGTAATAAACTGTCTGCAGCAAATCCGCCTCGTTATTTACACACTCCACACCCCCACTGAAGAAAATCTCTGGGATAGCCATCAAAACTATATTTAATGATTCAAAAGGAGGAGGAGGAGGAGGAGGTGTGTGGATGTGTGTGTGTGGGGGGGATGTTTAAGGCCTTGTGCTCATTAAGTACAAAGTCTCTGAAGCGTACAAATTTGTATTGTGATTGATCATTATGGAAAGGAGGAGGAGGAGGAGGCGCATGGATGTGTGAGGAGAGTTGGCTGAATGAGGTCAAAAGTTGGATACAAAAGCAAACATAGTGTCTGTGCTTTTTAAAGCATTTTGAGCACACGTGTGTGTGTGTGTGTGTGTGTGTTGGATAATCTGTCAAAAACTTCTTGTCAATGTTCAAAAACTTCATTACGCATAACCCCTTTGACCTTAAAACATATATGAACAACAGAATAGCATCACATTGGGTCCCAGGGCCTCTATGGTCTGCTGAGGGTTTTTTGAGATTCCGGTGTTTCCCCCAGGTGTATACTGTGTTAAAAGTCCCGCAATTTGTAAAATTATCCACTTGTGTTGTTTCGTTACAAGAAAATCTCTGGGATAGTCGTCAAAACTATATTTAATGATTCAAAAGCTTATTTTTTCCTCCCAATGACTCAGCAAACAAAACTGTCACACATAATTTCTTTAATACTTAAAAATACTGTTGCATCATACATAGGGTATCCAATCATCTCTGAAAAGTCTAACTCAAACAGGATTAGGGTTAGCACATTACTGCAGAGATTTCTACTTTTTTACCCAACCACATAACTGTGCTTTATAGTTAAAGACTTTAACGGCAAGGTTTTGTGATGCATTACTTATGTAGCAATTATCAAACACATTTTCAACTCTAAAGCGATGGACTTGACTCAGTAAACAAAATTGTCACACAATTTCTTTAATACTTAAAAATACTGTTGCATCATACTCACATAGGGTATCCAATCATCTCTGAAAAGTCTAACTCAAACGGGATTTGGGTTAGCACATTACTGCACAGATTTCCACTTTTTTACCCAACCACATAATTGTGCTTTAAAGTTAAAATCTTTAACAGTAGGGCTATGTGATGCATTACTTATGTAACAATTAGCAGCTTTAGCCCAAATAGTGAGCTAAGTATTTTTTTAATGTAAAAAATGTGTCATGCGGTGGCCCTCGCGAGCCATCATAAGACGCCACATCGTCACCAGAGAGTTGCGTTAGTGTCTTTATTAGTGGTGAATTCACAACAGTATAAGCTGCTGGGGCTATGCCACATAGTCTACACACACAGGGAGGCATAAGGCTAACAAGCTCACTCACGGGCCCACAGGGTAAGACAGTCACGCCACAGACGACCAATAAGGCGATCAGTACGATGATCAATGACGTTCAATACAACGAACCATAGACGATCACAAACGATCAAAGACGACACTACTGCAAAGATGCAGCCGCTGGCGCCGGTTTAAGAAGCCAGCCGCTAACAACTGCAAATGCAGAACAGCTGTTCAGGCCTTGACAGCTGAGCGGAAGCTTCCCCGAGCGCTGTCACAATAAGAGCTCAGAGAGCCGGAATAATAATGCCGCTGTCAAAGCCTGACAGGAATGATGTATGACCCGAGCGCGAATAATAATAGCGCTCAGATCATAACAAAATGGACGATCTGTCAAAACTTCATGTCAACGTTAAAACCTAATTACGCACCAGACCGTTATGACCTTAACCCTATATGGACAATAGGGCTGTCAAAACTTCTTGTCAATGTTACAACCTAATTACGCATCAGATCGTTATGACCTTAACCCTATGCAAACAATAGAGCTGTCAGGTCCACTCAATTTTATGAGAAGTCCAGATACTTTTAATAAGGTCACGGGGGGGGGGGGGGATTATGTCTGGAAGAACAATCGAGCTGTCAAGTTCACTTAATTTTGATGAGAAGTCCAGACACTTTAATTAGGTCACAGGGGGGTCATGTCTGGACGAACAATAGAGCTGTCAAGTTCACTTAATTTTGATGAGAAGTCCAGACACTTTAATTAGGTCACAGTGTGGGGGGGGGATCATGTCTGGAGGGGGGGTGTCTGGGGGGGCAGAGGTCATCACGCTTCACTGCACCTGTCAGATCTAATTAGCGAGAACAATAGTATGAATAAAAGTATGTCCATCCCTCTCTGGTATGGTCTTAAGGAGAGAAATGTGGAAGGACAGATGGTTGTGGATTTTGCTAAAAGGATGGAAATGGCTGTGGTGAACACATACTTTAAGAAGAGAGGGGCATAGGGTTACTTACAAGAGTGGAGGAAGGTGCACACAGGTGAACTACATCTTATGCAGAAGGAGAAATTTGAAAGAGATAGGAGACTGCAAGGTGGTGGCAGCGGAGAATGTAGCTAGACAGCATCAGATGGTAGTCTGTAGGATGACTTTGCAAAGCAAGAAGAGGTAAACAGTGAAGGCAGAGCCAAAGACTAAGTGGGGGAAGTTACAGAAGGAAGAAGGTTGCACAGAGTTCAGGAAGGAGTTGATACAAGCTCTGGGTGGTAGGGAAGAATTACCAGATGACTGGGAAAGTATAGCAAAAGTATTGAGGGAAACGGGTAGAAAAGTATGTGGTGTATCCAGTGGACAGAGGAAGGAAGACAAGGAGACTTGGTGGTGGAATGAGGAGGTACAGGAATGTATTCAAAGGGAGAGGTTAGCAAAGAAAAAGTGGAATAGTCAGGGAGATGAAGAAAGTAGACAGGAGTATTTGGAATCTAGGCACATGGCAAAGAGAGAGGTGGCAAAGGAAAAGGCATATAGTGTGTTGTATGACAGGATGGACACTAAGGAAGGAAAAAAAGGACTTGTATCGATTGGTTAGACACAGAGATCATGCGGGAAAGGATGTACAGCAGGATAGGTTGATTAAGGACAGAAATGGTAATGTACTAACAAATAACAAAAGTGTGTTGTGAAAGTGGAAGGAGTACTTTGAAGAGCTGATTAATAAAGAAAATGAGAGACAGAGGAGGATGGATGAAGGAAAGACATGAACAAGGAAGTTCCAAGGATTAGCAAGGCGGAAGTGAGGGCAGCTTTGAAAAGGATGAAGAATGGAAAGGCGGTTGGTCCAGATGACATACCTATGGAGGTATGGAGATGTTTAGGAGAGATGGTAGTGGACTTTTTAACCAGATTGTTTAACACAATCTTGGAGAGTGAGAGAATGTCTGAGGAGTGGAGAAGAAGTGTTTTGGTAGCAATTTTCAAGAACAAAGGTGATGCTCAGAGCTGTAGTCACTACAGAGACATAAAGTTGATCAGACACACTATGAAGATATGGGTAAGAGTTGTTGAAGCCAGGTTAAGAGGAGGGGTGACAATCAACGAGCAGCAGTACAGTTTCATACCAAGAAAGAGTACTACAGATGGAAAGTTTGCTTTAAGAGTGTTGATGGACAAGTATAGAGAAGGTCAGAAGGAGATGCACTGTGTCTTTGTAGATCTAGAGAAAGCATATTATTATGTCTGTAGGTTCTTTCTGTCAGGATCATCCCCAACTCTGAACAACTCATTCTCCTTGGAGACTTCAATGCCAGAGTGGGTGCTGACCACGACTCCTGGCCCTCCTGTCTTGGACCTTTTGGCATGGGCAGAATGAACGACAACGGACAGCGGCTGCTCGAGTTCTGCACATATCACGATCTGTGCATCACAAACTCGTTCTTCAAGACCAAGCCCCAACACAAGGTTTCCTGGCAACATCTGCGCTCAAAGCACTGGCACCAGCTGGACTTGATCCTGACCAGGCGCACCTCACTGAAGAACGTGCTAATCACCCGTTCGTTCCAGAGTGCAGATTGCGACACAGACCATTCATTGGTGTGTTGCAAGGTCAAGCTGCAGCTGAAGAAATTCCATCGTGCTAGACAGCCTGGAAAGGCACGGATTGACACCAGCAAGATGGCTCAACCAGAACTTGTTGAGCAGTTTGCCTCCACCTTTGAGAAGGAACTTGGTGTACCACAAGAAGGAGAATCTGCAAAGCAGAAGTGGGAAGAGCTGCGAAACACCATCCACCGCACAGCCTTGGCTACCTTTGGGAGGAAGACCTCGAAGTCACAGGACTGGTTTGATGCCAAGTTGACCGAGATGACCCCCGTCATTGAAGCCAAGCGCTCAGCACTTGCTGAGTACAAGAAGTACCCAAACGAGAAGAATCTCCAGACTCTCAGGGCTGCGAGAAGCAAAGTTCAGCAGACTGCTCGGCGCTGTGCCAACGAGTACTGGACTCAGCTCAGCCAAGACATTCAAACCGCTGCCATAACAGGGAACATCCGTGGTATGTACGATGGCATCAAGAAAGCACTTGGTCCGGCTCAGAGCAAGACAGCCCCCCTCAAATCCTCCACTGGGGAGATGATCACAGAAAAAAACAAGCAGATGGAGAGATGGGTGGAACACTATTCCGACCTCTACTCCAGACAGAACACCGTGACACTGTCAGTCCTTGATGCCATCGACTGCCTGCCATCCATGGACGAACTTGACCCCAAGCCAACCATCGACAAACTCAGCAAGGCCATTGATAGCTTGGCCGCTGGCAAGGCACCCGGCAACGACGGCATACCCCCTGACCTGATCAAGCACTGCAAGACCGCCCTACTGCTGCCATTGCATGACGTCCTCTGCCAGTGTTGGAAGGAAGGTGCCATACCACAGGACAAGATCATCACCCTCTACAAAAACAAAGGGGAGAGAAGCGACTGCAACAACTACAGGGGCATCTCCTTCCTCAGCATTGTTGGCAAAGTCTACGCACGAGTTGTTCTCGTTCGTCTACAGAAGCTTGCCGAACGTGTCTACCCCGAGTCTCAGTGTGGCTTCCGCGCTGAGTTATCGACGGTAGACATGATATTCTCCATCTGCCAACTCCAGGAGAAATGCAGAGAACAGAACATGCCCCTGTACGTCGCCTTCATCGACCTCACCAAAGCGTTTGATCTGGTCAGCAGAGAGGGCCTTTTCAAGATCCTGCCAAAGATAGGATGCCCACCAAAGTTGCAAAGCCTCATCGAATCGTTTCACACCAACATGCAGGGGATAGTGCAGCACGATGGCAATGTCTCAGAGCCATTCAACATACGCAGCGGAGTGAAACAGGGCTGTGTACTTGCGCCAACCCTCTTTGGGATTTTCTTTGCTATGCTCCTGAGGCATGCCTTCAGCACAGCAACAGAGGGAATCTACCTGCACACAAGATCTGACGGCAGGCTTTTCAACCTCGCCCACCTGAAAGCCAGAACCAAAGTACACGAGGCTCTAATCAGAGACATGCTGTTCGCAGACGACGCTGCAGTCGCAACCCACACACAGCAGGAGCTTCAGACCCTGATGGACCGCTTCTCCCAGGCATGCAAGGACTTCGGGCTTACCATCAGCCTGAAGAAGACTAACGTCTTGGCGCAAGGCACGGAAGCACCACCAACCATCACCATCGACGACTACGAGCTGGAGGTCGTGAATCAGTTCACGTACCTGGGGTCCACGATCAGGGAGACCTTGATACAGAGATCAACAAGAGGATTGGAAAATCAGCCTTCACACTCGCTCGCCTCACCACACGAGTGTGGGAGAATCCCAAACTCTCTGTCAAGACGAAGATGGCAGTGTACAACGCCTGTGTCATCAGCACACTGCTCTATGGGAGTGAGACGTGGACAACATATGCCCGGCAGGAAAAGAGACTGAACTCCTTCCACTTGCGCTGCATTCGCCACATCCTGGACATATCCTGGCAGGACAAAGTGCCCAACACAGAAGTTCTGTCCCGCGCCGGCCTTCCCTCCATGTTCACTCTACTCAGGCAGCGCAGGCTCCGCTGGCTAGGCCACGTTCACCGTATGGAAGATGGCAGAATCCCCAAAGACGTCCTCTACGGAGAACTGGCAACTGGCAGGAGAGACGTTGGCCGCCCACAGCTGCGCTTTAGAGACGTCTGCAAGAGAGACATGAAGGCCCTGGAGATCAACACAGAGCGCTGGGAGGACCTTGCAACGGACCGCTCCAAATGGAGAGGCACCCTGACCAGACAGCTCAAGGCGGGTGAAGAGAGACTGACTGCTGCAGCAGATGAAAAAAGTACCCGCAGGAAGAACCGCCACAGACCCAGCAGCATGGAGACCACCCACAAGTGCGACCTGTGTGACAGGGACTGCCATTCGCGCATCGGCCTGTTCAGCCACAGGTGGTGCTGTTCCGGCAGAGTAGACGTTTAGGATTCTCTTCCATGGTCATCATAGACCGACGGAGGCCGACGACAAGGTTCTTTCAAACACTAGATGATTAGCTCTTCTTCAGAATGGCTTTATTTTATTACTCACAGGAGCAAAACAACACCTAAGCCCTAAATGGGTTACTGTTCTTGGCTGTGACCCACGCCAGTTCTTTAACTCAGCTCACTCCCTTGCAGCCACACTGACTGTCTCACAACAACTGACTTACGTACAGTCTGTATTCACGTACTACATTCACTACATCTTAAAAGCACATGAATAACAGCAGAACTCATAACAAGAATAGTGAACATGTTCCCAACCAACACAAAATCAAGGATCATTACACTGCCCTCCCAACACTAAGTTCCTCGTCCTCGAGAGAACAACAAAGTCTCTGAACCGAGGTGGTAGTTTGCGCTGTCTCCATGATTGCCTGGGACCCCCAGCAGGCATAGGGGTTTCTGCAATCTGGGGAACAGGGTCAGGAGAGGTCTCAGTGGTAAATGTGTGGGAGTAGTAAGAGTGGAGGGACAATCTGCTCGTGTTGGTGGTTGGAGGGCTCTGTACTCAGGCAGGGGTTGGAAGAAGGTGTAGTGTCCACAATGTCCTGAACAAAACCTGCCCCTCTTGAAAAGAAGGGAGGGCACGCCCTCTATATGGTCCCAATCTGTCCCTGTGTAGAATCACTTTTCTGCCCCAAGGTGGTAACTGTACTCTGTAAACCACCTCCCCCACTCTTTCCAGCACTCAGCAGGGCCCCACCCAATTACTGTCCAACTTAAGGCACCATCCTTTCTTCCTCCTCGGACTCAATACCCAGGCCAGCTCTCCAGTTTGTCCCTAGTGGGCCTTACCTGTTGCCGGGTGGGGGGGCTCGTCCGCCCACGTGACCGGTCCGTTTTCATCCATCGTAGTCGATGTTTGTGTGTTTGCTCAGCCATTTACACCGTGTACCACGTCTACAAAGTCTTATGATTATCCCACGTTTCGTTTGTATTACGCGGCTATTTTTTCTGTTTGGTGAATTCATGTCGCCCGTGGGCGCCACCATCTTGGTACTGGTAGCTCAGTTTTTCATCCATCATGGTCAATGTAACACGTTTACTTAGTAATTTACATCCGTGTACCACATCTACAAACTCTTATGATTATCCCACATGGATTTCGTTTGTATCACGCAGCTATTTTTCCCGTTTTATGCAGTTTCAGTCATCATCATGGCAGCGATGACCAAACATGGTGGCATCCACATTGGTGTGTGAGCTCAAAGCAGAAAAAGGAATAATAATAATGAGGATTTCTTCTTCTTTGCTATATTCCATGATTCCCTCGGCGCGTGTCTGCCACCTTCTAAACTGTCAGATCAATAGAGATTAGTACAAATTCTCAGTATAGCCGGGGGATGTCAATAAGTTGACACGTGCAGTTGCTGCACTGTGCCACTGGGGGCGCGTGACCAGTCCATTTAATCTGGGCAGTTAAAGGGTTAACTGCTACCTTTGACACAGTGGACCATCACATTTTAATTTCCTGATTGCAGCACCTAGTGGGCATTTGTGGCACTGCTCTCAACTGGTTTAGTTCCTATCTGGCAGACAGGAGTTTTAAAGTTAGCATCGCTGGGTTTGAATCCTCTTCTGCTCCTCTGCTATATGGAGTCCCACAGGGGTCAATTCTAGGGCCCATAATTTTTTCTTTGTACATACTTCCACTGGGTTCCATTTTTAAAAAGCATGGTATCTCCTTCCACCTGCATGCTGATGATTGCCAGATATATGGCTCTTTAAAACAAAAAGATGCCTCATCAGTAAACTCACTTCTGTCATGCTTTGAAAACATCAAGTCTTGGATGGCCCTTAGCTTTTTAAATTTTAATGATAAGAAGACAGAAGTGATGGTGTTTGGACCTAATTGCCCCTGTGAGTCCCCTCCTGTAAACTTGGCCTCCCTCACACCTTATGTGAAACCCAATGTCGAGAACCTTGGTTTTATCGTGGACACTGATTTTAAATTAGACCCTCAGATTCGTTCTGTGGTGAAAATCCAGCTTCTTTCATCTAAGGTGTTTAGCAAAAGTAAAACCCATTCTCTCTAGACCACACCTGGAAACAGTAATCCATGCTTTTATTTCATCTTGGCTAGATTACTGTAACGTACTTTACGCCGGTGTCAGCCAGTCATTTCTTTCATGTCTGCAGCTAGTACAAAATGCCGCTTCCAATCTTTTAACAGCCTCCCTGAGCCTCCCTGAGCCTGGTTCCTCCCTGAGCCTGGTTCTGCTGGAGGTTTCTTCCTGTTAAAAGGGAGTTTTTCCTCTCCACCGTCGCCAAGTGCTTGCTCACAGGGGATCGCCTGATTGCTGGGGTCTTTCTGCAACTGCAGGGGTTCCCCCCTACAGTTGATAGTGCTATGAGATGCTGTTGTTGTGAAATGGCGCTATATAAATAAAGTTGAATTGAATTGACATAAGAGAGATCACATCACACCCATTTTAACTTCGCTCCACTGGCTGCCCGTGCATTTTAGAGTTCATTTTAAAATTCTTTTATTTGTTTTTAAATCATTGAACGGTCTTGCTCCGCCTTAGCTCTCTGAGCTTCTGCATCCCTACGCTCCCACCCTGTCCTCAGGTCAGCTGAACAGTTGCTCCTGAGGGTACCAAAGGTGAAGCTGAAGCTCAAAGGAGACAGAGCCTTTTCGATCACAGCACCCAGGTTATGGAACAATTTACCTCTGAACATCAGCCAAGCACCTTCACTGTCCATGGCCTTCGAGCCAGTGTGAGACATTGATTTTATTGAATGAAATGGATTTTTATTTATTTATTTATTCATTTACTTCACTTACCTTCTATTTTATTGATTCTATTGACTGTGATTTCTACTCGTACTGAGTTTTATATTGTCTTGTTGGTTTTATATTGTTTTTGTGTTAGTGTTAGTGTCCTGCTTCTTGCGTTTATGTTTTTATGTGTGTTCTTGTTGTACAACACTCGTTGTACAACCCTGTGTAGTGAGTGTTGCATTATAAAGTGCTTTATAAATAAATTGATTGATTGATTGATTCTAAAATGTCTTCAAGGATTCAAAGATTTTATTTGTCAATACTACTATACATACAGGACATACAGCAGAACTGAAATGGTGTTTGTCTCTCTCTTCAGTGGTGTGCACAATATTAAAAAAAGAAAAGGAATAAGGCTGGAAAAACAACAGCACTCTATGTACAGTAATGCTACCCGTAATGCAAAAGGTGACAAAAGATAGACCCAGACCTCCCATAGTGCAAATAAAGATAAACGATAAACAATGAAACCCAGCAATCCTATATACAGAAAAGTAGAGCAATAATACTCATAGTAGCAAGTTCAGTGCAGTAGTGTAGGTGCAGATAGTGACAGATAGGACTGCACATGATCAGTATTGCAATGACAGACAGCAGCAGATATGGCATTTGTGCAAATGGTTGCAGTGAAGTGCAGAGGCATACAGCAGCAGATGTATTACTGTTGGTGTGCCAGTCTTTCTGTGCCAACAGCTGAGGAAGTTATTGTGCAGGTGAGTATGTTACGGTCCGGGGGCAGGAAGCGGACAGAGTTCAGGGTCCTGATGGCCTGATAAACAAAGCTGTTTAGCAGCCTTGCGGAGTGGGCCCGGAGGCTCTGGTACCTTTTCTCTGAGGGCAGGGGGCTGAAGAGGGAGTGTGAGGGGTAGGAGGTGTCGCCTTGTTGTCCAAACACAATGATTTCAGTCATATTTTTGTTTAAGCTCAGGAAGTCGGTTTCCATCCAAGACTGAACATCTATGAGGCAGTCCAGTAAAGTCTGGACTGAAGCAGGATTTTCAGTTATTAGAGGCAGATAGATTTGCACATCATCTGCAAAACAATGCAAACTGACATCACTCTTCCTAAAAATGGAACCCAGAGGCAACATGTATAAAGTAAAAAGAAGAGGGCCCAAGATTCAGCCCTGAGAGACCTCACAATTCAGCTGGGATGATTCTGAGGAAAACTCACCAAACTGAACAAAAAAACTGCTGGAGAGGTATGACTTAAACCACTTAAGGGCAGTGCCCCTTATGCCCACACACAACTCCAAACACAAAAGAAGAATATTGTGATCAATTGTGTTGAATGCTGCAGTCAAGTCCAAAATCACAAGAACAGCATTCTAACATTATAACTTAACATACCATGTTACCATAATGTTACGATGTTAACACTGAGTTAACATGTTAACTCAATGTTAGCTCAATAACACTGAGTTAACGCGTAATTTAATGTGGAGCAGGTCTTCACCGGCACGCAGTTTGCAACTGTGAAAGATTTCTTTATTTTACACTACCGTTCAAAAGTTTGGGGTCACCCAGACAATTATTTTGTGTTTTCCATGAAAAGTCACACTTATTTACCACCATGAGTTGTAAAATGAATAGAAAATATAGTCAAGACATTGACAAGGTTAGAAATAATGATTTGTATTTGAAATAATAATTTTTTCCAGATACTCAACCTGCTCAAAGGAAGGTCAGTTTTATAGCTTCTCTAACCAGCTAAACTGTTTTCAGCTGTGCTAACATGATTGCACAAGGGTTTTCTAATCATCCATTAGCCTTCTGACGCAATGAGCAAACACATTGTACCATTAGAACACTGGAGTGATAGTTGCTGGAAATGCGCCTCTATACACCTATGTAGATATTGCACCAAAAACCAGACATTTGCAGCTAGAATAGTCATTTACCACATTAGCAATGTATATTAGATATTAGAGTGTATTTCTGAGTAGTCTAAAGTTATCTTCATTGAAAAAAACAGTGCTTTTCTTTCAAAAATAAGGAAATTTCTAAGTGACCCCAAACTTTTGAACGGTAGTGTATATTTTAATATTACATTTTGTTCCTGACATTATCTATCTGTAATTGTGGGTGGAGCACCCACAGTTTTGTTGTGCTGTACAACTGTCCAATGGCAATATATTCTATTCTATTCTAAATGCAAGGATTATCTCTCTGTGTGCCTGTCTATCTGTCTGTTCTGTGCATATCTCCCGAACCATTTATCAGACTGACCTCAGATTTGATACATGCTTTGCTGAGGTTATGAGAATGTGTATCCCTGAATTTCAGCCTTCCTGGTCACTGTATGTGAAAGTTTAGTAGAGGAAATCTTTACTGAATGTCCATAGGGGAGCTATTAAATGAACACAGAGGTGTTAAAGGTATAACTGCAGGGAATTGGATGCTAAAATTCACAGGGCAGGCTCTGGAGGCTGGTGGGATAAATGTTAAAAATCTGGGCCCCATCCAAGTTCCAGAACTGGCTTTTCCTTAGAAGACCTTATAAGGAATTGTTCAGAACTCCTGACCTCAGTCTCCTTATAAGATAAGGTATGGTCATGTGGATTTCAAGTTAGACACCCAGAGTGATGATGTGGAGAGAAGTGCGTGGTGATGCACCTGTGGGCTGGTTGCCAACCACCAAGCAAATCTAAAAGAAGAAGAAGAAGGTATGGTCATGTGACTGGAATTGTATGACTGAGCAACACCTTATAGGGAGCTGTTCAGAACTTATAGGAACTCCTTAGGTGTTCTTAATAGATGCCATCTATTCTTTAATGCAAGCATCACTTCTGTGATGTCACCAGTCCACATGGGGTCCACGGGCACGAAACTCTTCTCAGGAAGAATAAGTTCCAGATAAGACTCCTTATAAAAACTCCTTATAAGGAGTCTGAGGTCAGGAGTTCTGAATAATTCCTTATAAGGTGTTGTTCAGCTCAGCAGAAACTGAGCAACAGCTTACATCAGGGATGGGCAACCTTGGTGGTAGTGAGGGCCACAAAATTTTTCCTCACTTCCCGGGGGCCACATTTATAGTCATGTGATAAAATTAGGACACCCTGTATAAGCCTGTGTGTTTTTTAATGTATTTGGACATATGGGTATTTAATATCACTGTTAAAAATACTGGGAAATTCACGTAATACAACTAAACAATTAAAAATGAATTTAAGACTTTTTTCAAATTTTCTGTAAAATGTAATTCTAAGCAAATAGTGAGGAATACAGTAGGACACCCCCCATCTTTTTTAGGACACCCCACATTCATTCCCACATCCGATGGCTAAAATAAATTAAAAAAAATACAAATAAAAACAAAAACAAGGTTAGACATAGATACGTGAACATTTCTTAAAGCGTACCTGTGGTGGTTGTGAAGACGCATTTGACTTGAAAACATTATGAAAAAGTATTTTTATTTTGGTAAATAATTTTTGCCAGCCATATACCACCAGACATATATTCAAATAGGACCTTGGCCATGGGCAGCCAATGAAAACTGTGGGCGCAGCCATGACACATGCGGATGTGACGTCACTTCGTTGATACTCAACAGTCAATGCTCCGCCTGTATGAGAGACTAGGGTGCTGTTGTGAGTGTTTTTATTCTATTATGACTGAATTGTCGGACTCTGAGGAAGAATTTGCCCAACATGGCTACAGGTTTGAGCCAGAAAGGTCTTCTGAGGGTTAAAGTGACGAAGTGGTCCTCACACACAACGCAATTTCGTCTGAAATTATTCGTCTGTGCCCTGTTTCCGCTCCGATCTTCTGACAAGGTGAGCTGGGTTTGGGTACACAAAAAAAGTGTTTCTTTGTTTTTTTCGCTTATTATTCAGACATCCAAAGGCTTTACATTCCGCCATGTTCCGATATCCATATCGCATTGTATGTTTTTGTTTTTAAAAGAGCAACGAGTGTCTGCTGCTCTGTAGATAGTTTTAGAATCATCTTCCGAGATCAGATGAGACAAGCCGCTGAATTTAAGCATTTATTTATTTATTTTCTACTCGTTTTAGTTCTGCATTTAATATGAATCCTGAGTTTGAAATAAACGTTTGAATTTGAATATCCCCGAAGCCGCTCCACATCCGGGTACTCGAGGCTCAGCCAATACTGATCCAGATCGCGGTGTCAACGAAATTACATCACAGGAAGCGTCCTGGAAGTCCCTGTAGCCGCTAGTATGGCTGTACCCATGTTTTGCTGACATAGCTGAACCAGCAGATCAGCAATGGATTTATATAAAATTGCTTTGAACGTGAATTTCAACTTAAACTTGAACTAGAACCTGAGACAGGGGCTCAATATAATATCTTTTTTTTCACGACCACCACAGGTACGCTTTAACAAAGAACTGAATATTTAAGGGGGTTTCCAAATTTTTTTCACATGACTGTGTTATGTCTGTAAATAGGATGGTATGACCAAGATGGTGGCCGGGTTGGTCATGGGATAGACTGGGGTGGCTACTACCGGTTTCAGGTGGTGACGCCACCCAGGGTATAAAAGATGTGGGCAGAAGAGGCTCTGCCTCTTTTGTTGTGAAGCCACCTGGCCAGCAGGAGGGCGCCGTAAGCCTCTTTACATAGTTGTGTGTTATCCTGAATAAACCCCTGTTAACCGAAGTGAGACTCACTTGTCATTCCTACATTATGGACACAACAGACTGTACATGTAAACCGACCATGGGGGGGGGGGGGGGGGTATTATTTCCTGCAAAGTTAAAAGTTTCACAATTAAAACTGAAACTGGAAAATGGAAATAAACGCTACTCAGAGTTTTATCATATTATACTTAAAATTACTGATAAAATTATATCTGCCCTACTATGGACTGGCGATCTGTCTAGCATGTATGTCATAGGGTGGAAGTATTGTATTGTGTTTTTTTTTGGTTTTACATCATTTTAAGTTTATGTTGCATGTTTTATAACTTTGCATGTTTTGTAGTTTTTATATTTTAACCATGGGCTTTTAATTGGAAATGTTGTCTGCTCCCACTTTGTGTTTCTCCGAATACTGATCAGCAGCACCTGTGTTCATTGGGGATGTGCAGCACCTGTGGCTGCACATGATATAAAAGGTGCTTTGGCAGTCCAGAGGAAAGAGCCTTGAGAGGAGGAGAGCCTCCTTGGAGGAGAGGCCTGCCTGAGGGGAGCCTGGCTGGATGAGGGCCTGCTTTGAAGGGCCTGCTCCTCCCTGGCCGGAGGAGAGTCCTGCCAGGACAGCCAGTCAAATGACAGCTCTGCTGGATGAGAGGAGGCTGCTGGTCCCAGGGGAAACAGCTGAGGGAGGGCATGACTGAGGAGGAGGCGCAGTTTTGGCCCAGCACCACCATGATGCCGGTATTTGGGGGAGGACACTTCTATGTAGAGCAGATGGGTGTTGCAGGCGAAGGACGGCAAGCAGCAGAGTGAGGAGCTCTGCCTGGGCTGTAAGTATCTGGTTCCCAGATAGCAGCACCCCATGATGATGATGATGATGTTGATGATGACGGTGAGAGATCTGGATGTTCTGCTGGCAGGTGTCTTCCCCTGTACAGGTTTCCTGAGGGCGTCGGTGTTGTGGTGGCAGATGGAGCCTGGCTTGGAAGAGTGGATCCTCCTCCTCAACTTTTATGGAGTTTGATTTGTTTTGGGGCTTTTTTTGTTTGTTTGTTTGTTTGTTTGTTTGTTTTTTCCCCAGTTTTAGTTTTTAAGCTTAGGGTTTTTTTAGGCAGTATTTTATCTTATTTTAGCTTTTTAGATAATTTTAATTCTCAGGTTTTAGTTTAGGTGGCTTAGCGAATGGCGGCGGCGCACATAGACACAGCGGCCCCTCTTGGCATCAGCGAGTGTGAGAGTTTTGAGTGTTTTGATCATCCCAGACATACATTCTGTAAAACTTACAATCGTGAGACCTTATTAAACATCAAGGTACTGCACGCTGCAAGAATCGCGGCGCTCGGTTGTGACTTGGACATTCTACGCCAGCATGGAATACTGTCGAAGTCCCCCCTGGAGGCTACGCGGGAGAGGATGAAGCGTAAGCGGAGCGAACACAAGCAAAAGCGTGGAAAAAGGGCCGAGATTCATGCTAGGCTAAAGGCTAACCCCTCCAGACCAGCAGTACCGTCGCTCCTTCTCTCTAATGTCCGCTCCCTCAACAACAAGCTGGACGAGTTGCATCTGCTGAGAGAAACCCGGAGAGAGTGGAAAGACTGATGTGTGCTTGCGTTCATGGAGACATGGCTCCACGACAACATCCCTGACGAGGCCATTCAACTGGAAGGTACAATGGCGTTCCGGGCAGACAGAGAAACAGCGAGCTCATATAAGAGCCGTGGGGTGGGGGGGCTATGCATCTATGTTAACAAGAACTGGTGCGTTAACGCCATGTTAGTGTCTAAACACTGCTCTCCGTTGGCGGAGTTCCATATTGCAAATTGTCAGCCATATTATCTGCTGAGGGAATTCAGCAACGTGTTTGTAGCTGCTGTTTACATAGCACCGAGTGCTAACGCTAATGCTAAGGAGGCACTCAGGGAACTGCACGATGCTATTAGTGAAATCCAAACTTCACACTCGGACAGTTTTGTGGTGGTTGCGGGGGATTTTAACCACACCTGCTTAAAGACTGTGCTCCCCAAGTTTAAACAATGTGTAAACTTTAACCTCTTGCACTCCGGTGTACTGCGGACGGGCAGGTCTCTGCATCCTACAGCGCACAGAGGGCGCTCTCGTGCGCTCTAGGACGCACGAGGGTGCTGCGTCCTAAGCGCACTGGAAAAAAAAGCTGCATTTCCGTTCTCCCACTACAGACACAGCTGCGAACAGATCGGATATGATTGACCTCTCATTCGACTAATAAGAGCCTTGAATTGGGTTTCTGAAACCTTGAAGAACCAATGACTGAAAACCTAGCAAGAAGGACCTGCCTACCAACGCTGTGAATGCAGCGAGCCAATTGAAGCACAGAAGTTCGCAGCTGTTTTTTGTAAGGCTGGGTGAAGAGAGACTGACTGCTGCAGCAGATGACAAAACGGACCCGCAGGAAGAACCCCACAGACCCAGCAGCACAGAGACCACCCACAAGTGCAACCTGTGTGACAGGGACTGCTATTCGCGCATCGGCATGTTCGGCCACAGGCGGTGCTTTTTTTGTTTTTATTCCAGCAGAGTAGATGTAGACGTTAGGATTCTATTCCATGGTCATCATAGACCGACGGAGGCTGACAACGAAGGCTGAGTGACACACACGCGTTCGCCAGTTTTTTTTTTAATTACTACTGTTATTTGTTTTGAAAAATCGTTCACCAAAACCGCAATAATGGAATTATGTTTTGATCGGGTCGCGAGACCTGCGTCGCGTTCGTATGACAATGAGGAAGAAGTTCACCAGCTCCGCTTCTGCTGTGAAGAGGTAAGTGTTCTAAGCTAAATTATTCTTTATCCCTGAAAATTGTAATCAAAATGACTTTTGACCAATCGGTAAATTACAGCTGTGCGTCATCGCTGCATGACGGACTGTGGCGCAACGGGCGATGTCCGTCCTCTGTAGCGAGGGGGGGGGACAACACCCCCCCCCACACACACACACACACAGCCCTGAGTGTCACCTTTCATTAGAGCCCAAGATGAAGCTTCTATATTGAATCATTCAAAAGTTACAGACGTTCTTCCAAACTGTGCCATTTGGCACAATTTGGCACAGTTCAAAAACGCCTGGGAACTACCTGAGGAAAAAGCTGTGTAATATATTCATTTTTTGTGGTATTGTTACAAAATTTTGACCTCAGCTGGATAACACTTAGTTCTACATTTCTGTTGCATTTTCCAGCCCGGATCTGAAGCTGTGTGTTATTTGCAAGCATTTGTATCCAAAAAAACACCCAGGCCAAATTTATTTTCTTCAAGTTCAGTATGTTTAGATGACTGTAACTCAGTGGCCGGAGCACTTAGAGAGATTATGACCGTTTTGCCAAAAAATTCAAAGTGTTTTCTTTTAAATGAGACCAACCCCATGAAGATGCTGCAAAGGGTTGAAGAACAGCTTTTGATTTACTTTGGGCACATTATTTTTTGGCGTTTTTAGGGAAATTGACCAGAGTGCAAGGGGGTTAAGACCAGAGGATATGTTGGACTTAGTGTACACAAACACAGATGCATATAAGGCAATACCTCGCCCCCACCTCGGCCTTTCTGACCACATATCCATGATGCTGGTGCCTGCCTACAAACCTTTATTGAAGCGCAGCAGGCCAGTAGTGAAACAAATCAGGATTTGGCCAGAGAGTGCAACCTCTGCACTGAAAGAGTGTTTTCTGCACACAGACTGGGAGGTCTTCAAAATAACAGCCTCCCAGGAAGACAAGACAGAGTATGCTGAAACGGAGTATGCTGAAACGGTCACCAGCTACATCGCGAAGTGCACAGAGGATGTCACTATAGTGAAGACCATCACTGTACGGGGAAACCATAAGGCCTGGATGACCGCAGAGGTACGCTTGCTGCTTACAGCCAGAGATGCAGCCTTCAGAGCGAAGGACAGGATTGCCCTCCGCTCAGCCAGGTCTGCGCTCTCAAAGGGAATTAAGACAGCGAAGCGAAGGACACCTCTGTGACACTAGGAACACCAAGCAGATGTGGCAGGGAGTTCGGACACTGACAGGCTATAAGTCTAGGCAGGGGGTCGATGATGACGACGCTTCGCTTCCAGACAGGCTCAACAACTTCTTTACACATTTTGAAGCATCAAACCCGACAATCAGAGGGAGGGCTGGCCCATCCCCACCATCGGTCGGACCAGCTATCACCATCAACACAGCGGACACACGGAGGACCCTAACCAGAGTCAACCCACATAAAGCTGCAGGTCCGGACAATATCCCGGGACGTGTGCTCTGAGACTGCGCGAGCGAGTTGGCGGATGTCCTGACTGACATTTATAACATCTCCCTGAGTCAGGCAATCGTTCCCAGATGCTTCAAGACCTCTATCATAGTACCGGTGGCAAAGAAACCAGTTGTGTCCTGTCTGAATGACTATCGTCCTGTTGCACTGACACCAATTGTGATGAAATGTTTTGAACAGCTTGTCAAACCACACATCACAGCCTGCCTCCCTGCATCACACAACCTGCTCCAGTTTGCATATCGTTCAAACTGCTCCACGGAGGATGCTATAGTCATCACCCTGCACTATGTCATCACCCACCTGGATCAGAAAGACACCTATGCCAGACTCCTGTACATTGATTTCAGTTCAGCATTCAACACCATTATTCCCCAGAGACTGATGGAGAAATTATTCCTTCTTGGTCTGAACACCGCCACATGTCTCTGGATCCTGGATTTCCTGACTGAGAGACCTCAGTCTGTCCGGGTTGGAAACAACATCTCCAACTCTGTCACGCTGAGCACCGGATTCCCTCAAGGCTGCATACTCAGTCCGCTGTTGTTTACACTTCTAACACATGACTGTGTATCCAGACACGAGGGGAACCAGATTATTAAGTTTGCAGATGACACCACGGTGGTGGGACTTATTCAGAGGGATGAGGAATCAATGTACAGGGAAGAAGTGAGAGACCTGGAGGGCTGGTGCAGGGAGAACAATCTGGTGCTCAACGTGGACAAACGAAGGAGATGATTATCGACTTCCGGCGGTCACAGCCTGAATATGTCCCCCTCAGCATCGGTGGCCGTTTAGTAGAGAGAGTGGAGAACATCAAGTTCCTCGGAGTGCAGCTCTCGCAGGATCTGACCTGGAGCAAGAATTCCTTGGGGATCAGGAAGCGGGCCCAGCAGAGACTGCACTTCTTGAGGAAACTCAAACAGGCCTCTCTCCCCATCTGCATCCTCAGGACCTTCTACAGAGGTGTGGTGGAGAGTGTTCTGACGTACTGCATTGCTACATGGTACTCCAGCTGCAGTATGTCAGACAAAAAAGCCCTGCAGAGGATAGTTAAGGGAGCTGAGAGGGTAATTGGAGTTTCCCTCCCCTCTGTCCAAGAACTTTTTCAGAACCGTTGTAGGAGCAGGGCACTGAACATTGTCAAGGACCGTTCTCACCCTCTGCATAAACACTTTGAACTTCTGCCATCTGGCAAACGATTCCGGAGCATCAGAGGCAGAACCACCAGACTGATTAACAGCTTCCTTCCACAAGCTGTTACACACTACTGCACCTACGGACATTAAGATAAGATAAGATAAGATAAGCCTTTATTAGTCCCACAACGGGGAAATTCCAGGATTGCAACAGCACAGGGATAGCAACACTCAGAGCAACAATCAGAAGGCAAGAAAAAACAAGCAAGCAAGAGCAGCTAATATACATATGTACATATTACTATAAAATATATATATACACACACACACACACAGACACACAGTGCAGAGCATTGTAGCTGGATGGAATAAATATATGAATATATGAACACACAGTGCAGAGCATTGTAGCTAGATGGAATAAATATGTAAATATATAAACACCCACAGTATGGAGCATTGCAGCTAGGTGGAATAAATATGCAAGTATATAAACACACACAGTGCGGAGCAATGTAGCTAGATGGAATAATATGTAGATATATAAAAACACAGTGCGGAGCATTGTAGCTAGATGGAATAATATGTAGATATATAAAAACACAGTGCGGAGCATTGTAGCTAGATGGAATAAATATATAGATATATAAATATAAACACACCCAGTGCAGAGCATTGTAGCTAGATGGAATAAATATGTAAATATATAAACACACACAGTGCAGAGCATTGTTGCTAGGTGGGATGAAACAGCATAACCGTCTATTTAGTTATCCTACATGGTATGATTATGTGCCCATACATATTCTCACCCTCCATAGTGACCGGTATGTTCCTAGTTGTATGCCGGAGAGGACCATTGTGTAAGTCTATTGCATCTTTTGCATTCAAAAAAAAAAAAAAAAAAACTATTAGTTTGTTACGTCTTTTTGCTATCTCTGCGAGCAGCCCTGCTTAGGTTGTACAGTCTGACAGCCGTTGGTAGGAAGGACCTACGAAACCTCTCGGTTGTGCACCTGGGATGATGTAGTCTGCTGCTAAATGAGCTCCTCAGTGCATCCAGTATGTCCTGCATAGGGTGGAACTCGGACTCCAGCAGAGATGACAGTTTAGCCACCGTCCTTCTCTCTCCTATCTCCTCCATCGGATCAAGGCGTTGCCCCAGGACAGAGCTAGCTTTCTTAATCAGTTTGTTCAGTCTCTTCCTATCGGCTGCAGTAATGCCACTGCCCCAGCAGACCACTCCAAAAGTGATGGCTGATGCCACCACCGTGTCATAGAATGACTTCAGCAGCGCCCCTTGTACACCAAAAGACCTGAGTCTCCTCAGCAGGAACAGCCTGCGCTGTCCCTTCTTGTAGAGTGCGTCAGTATTGTGTGACCAGTCTAGTTTATTGTTCAGATGAATACCCAGGTACTTGTAGGATGTCACCATCTCGATGTCTGTTCCCTGTATATTTACTGGTGCTGTGAGGGGCTGCCCATGCCTGCGGCAGTCCACCACCAGCTCCTTAGTTTTCCTCGCATTGATCTGGAGGCAGTTCCGATGGCACCAGTCCACAAAGTCCTGGATAAGCCCTCTGTACTCAGCTTCATCTCCGCTGGAGATGAGACCAACGATCGCAGAGTCATCAGAGAACTTCTGTAGATAAGATAAGATAAGATAAGATAAGATAAGCCTTTATTAGTCCCACAACGGGGAAATTCCAGGATTGCAACAGCACAGGGATAGCAACACTCAGAGCAACAATCAGAAGGCAAGAAAAAACAAGCAAGCAAGAGCAGCTAATATACATATGTACATATTACTATAAAATATATATACACACACACACACACACAGACACACAGTGCAGAGCATTGTAGCTGGATGGAATAAATATATGAATATATGAACACACAGTGCAGAGCATTGTAGCTAGATGGAATAAATATGTAAATATATAAACACCCACAGTATGGAGCATTGCAGCTAGGTGGAATAAATATGCAAGTATATAAACACACACAGTGCGGAGCAATGTAGCTAGATGGAATAATATGTAGATATATAAAAACACAGTGCGGAGCATTGTAGCTAGATGGAATAAATATATAGATATATAAATATAAACACACCCAGTGCAGAGCATTGTAGCTGGATGGAATAAATATGTAAATATATAAACACACACAGTGCAGAGCATTGTTGCTAGGTGGGATGAAACAGCATAACCGTCTATTTAGTTATCCTACATGGTATGATTATGTGCCCATACATATTCTCACCCTCCATAGCGACCGGTATGTTCCTAGTTGTATGCCGGAGATGGCATACAACTAGATGTAGATGTCGGAAGTAGATGGCAATGTGTTGTGTTGTGTGAGAAGTCCGCAGTATAAAGAGTGAACAAGAAGGGAGCCAGCACCGTTCCCTGGGGGGCCCCCGTGCTACTGATGATCGTGTCGGAAACACAGTCCCGGGTTCTCACAAACTGAGGCCGGTTCGTGAGGTAGTCCAGGATCCATGATGACAGGTGCTGGTCCACCCCTGCGCGCAGCAGCTTGTCCTTCAGGATCATCGGTTGGATGGTGTTGAAAGCACTGGAGAAGTCAAAGAACATGATCCTCACCATATTCCCGGGCTTCTCCAGGTGGGACAGAGAACGGTGAAGGAGGAAGATCACCGCATCCTCCACCCCAATGCCATGCTGGTAGGCATGGCATTGGGGTGTATATTATTTGTATATTATAGTTCTGGTTAGTTTTTCAAGTATGTCTCAGGGATGTGTGAATGGCTGCGGTGGGGTGGGGGGTGAGGATATGTGTGAGTATGTCTTAAATCATAGATAGATAGATAGATAGATAGATAGATAGATAGATAGATAGATAGATAGATAGATAGATAGATACTTTATTTCGAACAAAAAAGTATAACAAAAACAAAACAAATGACAAATGCAATAAAGTAACAGTATACAGTGTTCGAAAAGGAGAAGGAAGAAGTGAACACTTATTAATTCCATCTCCTCTTTTCCATAAACACACTCATGTGAATTATATACAAATTGCCACATTTAAGACCCCAAGTAAACAATTAACTGTATTTTGTACGTATCAACATTAACACCCATCCATCCTAGCATACAATGAAGTCCATATATCAAAACCAGCCTCAAACAACACAGATATACACAGTGCTGTCCCACCCACCATTCCATAGTGTCCCATAGTGTCCCAGAGTGAGCATAGTGAATCGTACATATAAATACTGCCCTTCTAACATATATCCTTTCAGCAAATAATGTTTGTACCTCTTTTTGAATTGATTTCTGTTTGTACATAGTTTCAGTTCCGGCTCCAGACTGTTCCACAAATCCACCCCACAGACAGATATGCACAAACTTTTCTTGGTTGTTCGTATCTTGGGTTTTGTAAAGTTTAAGTCTCCTCTCAAATTATGATCATTGTCTCTTTTTGAAAATATTTTTTGTATATTAGTTGGGAGTTGATTATTAATTGTCCTGTACATTACTTGTGCTGTCTTAAATTTAACTAAATCCATGAACTTTATGGCATGTGACTTTAAAAACAACAAATTGGTATGGTCTCTATATCCTACATTATTTATTATCCTTATAGCTCTTTTTTGTAATGTGCATATTGGCTGTAGGTTGGTCTTGTAGGTGTTTCCCCAGACTTCTACACAGTAGTTAAGATAAGGTAGAAACAGTGAATTGTACAGTAAGACCAATGATTTATAGTCCAAGATGTGTCTTGTCTTCCCCAGTATGCCTATACATTTTGCCAACTTGGCCCGGATGTGACTGATGTGAGGTTTCCAGCAGATTTTATTGTCTAGCGCAGGGGTGGGCAGTGAGGGCCATTCCAGCGCAGATTTTCTGTTCCACCCAGTGTCTTCAGCAGGTATTTTCAATTATTAGCGATCCTTGAAGCTGATCAGAGCAAACACCTGCTGAAGACACTGGGTGGAACAGAAAATCTGCAGTGGAATGGCCCTCCATGGCACATGATTGCCCACCCCTGGTCTAGCGTCACCCCCAGAAACTTATTTTCCTGTACTGTTTCTATTCTGGTATCATCTATCGTTACCATTATTTCATGATTTATTTTATAATTTCCAAATGACATAATCTTTGGGGTTTTTTAGATTTAGAGATAATTTATTTTTGTTGAACCACTTCGTTAACTTTTTCATTTCAGTTGTGACCAACTCTAAAACCTGCTGCAAATTCTCACCAGTGCAAAGGATAAGATAAGATAAGATAAGATAAGCCTTTATTAGTCCCACAACGGGGAAATTCCAGGATTGCAACAGCACAGGGATAGCAACACTCAGAGCAACAATCAGAAGGCAAGAAAAAAAAACAAGCAAGCAAGAGCAGCTAATAAACATATGTACGTATTACTATAAAATATATATATATACACACACACACAGACACACAGTGCAGAGCATTGTAGCTGGATGGAATAAATATATGAATATATGAACACACAGTGCAGAGCATTGTAGCTAGATGGAATAAATATGTAAATATATAAACACCCACAGTACGGAGCATTGCAGCTAGGTGGAATAAATATGCAAGTATATAAACACACACAGTGCGGAGCAATGTAGCTAGATGGAATAATATGTAGATATATAAATATATAAACACCCACAGTACGGAGCATTGTAGCTAGATGGAATAAATATGCAAATATATAAACACACACAGTGCAGAGCATTGTTGCTAGATGGAATGAAACAGCATAACCGTCTACTTAGTTATCCTACATGGTATGATTATGTGCCCATACATATTCTCACCCTCCATAGCGACCGGTATGTTCCTAGTTGTATGCCGGAGAGGACCATTGTGTAAGTCTATTGCATCTTTTGCATTCAAAAAACTATTAGTTTGTTACGTCTTTTTGCTATCTCTGCGAGCAGCCCTGCTTAGGTTGTACAGTCTGACAGCCGTTGGTAGGAAGGACCTGCGAAACCTCTCGGTTGTGCACCTGGGATGATGTAGTCTGCTGCTAAATGAGCTCCTCAGTGCATTCAGTATGTCCTGCATAGGGTGGAACTCGGACTCCAGCAGAGATGACAGTTTAGCCACCGTCCTTCTCTCTCCTATCTCCTCCATCGGATCAAGGCGCTGCCCCAGGACAGAGCTAGCTTTCTTAATCAGTTTGTTCAGTCTCTTCCTATCGGCTGCAGTAATGCCACTGCCCCAGCAGACCACTCCAAAAGTGATGGCTGATGCCACCACCGTGTCATAGAATGACTTCAGCAGCGCCCCTTGTACACCAAAAGACCTGAGTCTTCTCAGCAGGAACAGCCTGCACTGTCCCTTCTTGTAGAGTGCATCAGTATTGTGTGACCAGTCTAGTTTATTGTTCAGATGAATACCCAGGTACTTATAGGATGTCACCATCTCGATGTCTGTTCCCTGTATATTTACTGGTACTGTGAGGGGCTGCCCATGCCTGCGGCAGTCCACCACCAGCTCCTTAGTTTTCCTCGCGTTGATCTGGAGGCAGTTCCGATGGCACCAGTCCACGAAGTCCTGGATAAGCCCTCTGTACTCAGCTTCATCTCCATTGGAGATGAGGCCAACGATCGCAGAGTCATCAGAGAACTTCTGTAGATGGCAGTGTGTTGTGTTGTGTGAGAAGTCCGCAGTATAAAGAGTGAACAGGAAGGGAGCCAGCACCGTTCCCTGGGGGGCCCCCGTGCTACTGATGATCGTGTCGGACACACAGTCCCGGGTTCTCACAAACTGAGGCCGGTTCGTGAGGTAGTCCAGGATCCATGATGACAGGTGCTGGTCCACCCCTGCGCGCAGCAGCTTGTCCTTCAGGATCATCGGTTGGATGGTGTTGAAAGCACTGGAGAAGTCAAAGAACATGATCCTCACCATATTCCCGGGCTTCTCCAGGTGGGACAGAGAACGGTGAAGGAGGAAGATCACCGCATCCTCCACCCCAATGCCATGCTGGTAGGCGAACTGGAGTGGATCCATCGCTGGTTCCACCAGGGGGCGGAGGTGAGCAAGGAGCAGTCTCTCCAGGGTCTTCATCAAGTGGGACGTCAAGGCCACCGGTCTGTAGCTGTTCAGGTCTTTGGGGTGGGAAGTTTTTGGTACAGGTACCACACAAGATGTTTTCCACAGCTGTGGTACCCTCCCCAGTTTCAGGCTCATGTTGAAGATATACGTCACAATCCCACACAGCTGGTCTGCACAGGACTTGAGGAGCTTTGCGCTGATGCCGTCCGGTCCCGGCGCCTTCCTCGCCTTGATCTTCCTCAGCTCCGTCCTCACCTGGGTCCTGGTCAGGGTCAGGATGGGGGGCTGTGTGTTGGGAGTGGGGGGGTGTTGGTAGAGTGGGGAGTGGGCAGCAGGACTTGATTTCTTTAGAGGCAGCAGTGGTTGTTGTGCAGTCAGGGGGGAGGGCGGTTGGTCAAATCTATTGAAAAACAGATTCAGGTTGTTCGCCCACTCCCTGCCCCCTGTGGCCTGGGGGGAGGTATTCTGGAGCCCCGAGATGGTTTTGAGGTTTCTCCAGACCCCGCTGATGTCGCTCTGTTGCAGCTTGTCCTCCATCTTCTTCCTGAAGCTGTCCTTGCCTTCTCTGATCTTTCTCCTCAGCTCCCTCTGTACGGACTTCAGCATCTCCCTGTTCCCCGACCTGAAGATCCTCTTCTTCTCTCTCAGAAGTGTTTTTATCTCAGGGTTGATCCAGGGTTTGTTGTTTGAGTGACGCCGTATGGTCTTGGTGGGAACGGATTTGTCCACACAGAAGCTGAGGTAGCCCGTGAAGGTGTGAATGAGGCCATCGATGTCCTCACCATGTGGATCGCAGAGCTGCTTCCAGGCGGTGGCTTCAAAACAGCCCTTTAGGGTGTCCATTGTCTCCTCAGACCATAACTCCACAGTGTGCATGGCCGGAGGTTGTCTGTGCACTAGGGGTTTGTACACCGGCCGGAGATGAACCAAGTTGTGATCCGATCTCCCGAGTGGGGGTAGTTGTGATGAGGTGTACGCCTCCTTAGTGTTTGCGTAGAATAAATCCAGTGTTTTATTGTCTCTAGTGTGGCATGTGACATACTGGGTGAACGTGGGTAGAATGGGAGACAGTGAAACATGGTTGAAATCGCCTGAGATGAGGAGAAGAGCATCTGGGTGTTCTGTCTGCAACCTGCTGGTTACTGAATGGATGACGTCACGTGCTGTCCCAGCGTTCGCCGTCGGATTTGCATAAACAACAATGCAGATCACGTGTGAGTGTTCTCTCGGGAGATATGTAGGCCTCATGCTAACAGCTAGCAACTCAATGTCTTTGCTGCAGTGTCGTTGTTTAACAGTGATATGTCCCGGTCTGCACCAGTTGTTGTTAACATACATGATCACTCCACCGCCCCTAGCCTTGCCACTGTCTGGTGTTCGGTCAGCTCGTATCATGTGAAAACCCTCCAGCTCAATGTTAGCATCTGCTGCTAGTTCAGTTAGCCACGTCTCAGTAAACAAAAGGAGAGAGCACTCCCGGTAAGTGCTATCATAACGGGAGATAGCCGCTAGCTCATCTAACTTTCCCAGTATCGACCGTACATTTCCCATGACAACAGATGGAAGGGAGGGTCTGTACCTTATATTTTTTGTCCTCCGCCTTACTCCAGCCCGGCAGCCGCGGCGTTTTCGCCTCAGTTCACTCGGTATGTCGAGTTTTTCCAATGGGACCGGGTGGCGGTTGAATGCTAGCAGCTGTTCTCTGCTGTATCGTATCCTGCTATAGACAGTGGCTCCGTCCACCGGCTCAGGAGACATTTAGGACGATCTGTGTGTCCGTGATATAAGTGGGGTGAAAAAAAAAGACGGATCAAAAGAGAGAGGAAGGGAAAAAGACTCGGAATCGAGCCGCTGTTGCAAAAGGCAGCCGACTCGTGTGGCGCCGAGAGAAAAAAAAAAAAAAAAAAATATTTGTGTCATGATATTTGTGTCATCCGCAAACAAAATAAATTTCAGAATTTTTGATACTTGGCATATGTCATTTATATACAAAATAAAGAGTTTGGGTCCCAAAACTGACCCCTGGGGCACACCACAAGTGATGTCCATGAAGGGTGATTTGTGCTCACCAATTTGTACAAATTGTTGTCTGTTACTTAAATAACTTTCCACCCAACTCAGTCCGACCCCTCTTATCCCATACCTTTCCAGTTTCCTTAGTAGAATTCTGTGGTCAATGGTGTCAAAAGCTTTCTTTAAATCTATAAATACTCCTACAGCAAACTTTTTTTTATCTATACAACTAGTAATTTCTTCTATAAGTTTGATCAGTGCCAAAGATGTAGATTTATCTGCTCTAAAACCATACTGGCTGTCTGTAAGGAGGTTGTGTTTTTCAATGAAATCATCCAGTCTGTTAGTGAAGATTTTTTCAAGTATTTTGGAGAATTGTGAGAGTAAAGAGACCGGCCTTAATTTGTGAAACAATGACTGTCTTCTGTTTTGTATAGAGGTATTACTTTTGCTATTTTCATTTTGTTTCTAAATTTTCCAGTTTGAAATGACAGGTTACAGATGTGGGTGAGTGGTTTAACAATTCCTTCAATTACTTTTTTCACTATTGTCAGGTCAATTTCATTCCAGTCTGTTGACTTTTTGTTCTTAAATTTACTCACAGTCTCGATAATTTCCTTTTCAGTAACTGCACCCAAAAAGATTGTGTTTGGATTTCTATCTTCTATTTCATTTACAGAACCACTGTTGTTTGTTTCTGTTGTCACTATTGATTTTGCTAATTCAGGACCAACATTTACAAAAAAATTTATTGAAACCACTGACCACATCCTCCATATTATTTATCAAATTGCCATTTTCAATAAAATATTCTGGATAATTAGCATTCTTAGGTCAATTACTAATAATCCCATTGAGTACTTGCCATATTCCTCAAGTTATTTTTACTATCCTCTAATATTCTGTTGTAATATTTTTTCTTACAGGTCCTCATTATATTAGTAAGCTTATTTTTATATCTTTTATATTTGATCTCAGCCTCCACTGTTCTGCACTTAATGAATTGTTTATATAAGATAAGATAAGCCTTTATTAGTGGCACAATGGGGAAATTCCAGGATTGCAACAGCATAGGGATAGCAACACTCAGAGCAACAATCAGAAGGCAAGAAAAAACAATTATAATAATAATTATATAATGTATTCTTCTTTTTACACGCATTTATTAACCCCTTGGTGACCCAAGGAATATTTTTCTTTTGTTGTCTGTCACTGTATTGTTTTATAGGACAGTTTTTATTGTACAATGATTGAAATATTTGTAAAAATTTATCATATGCTTTATTTTATCATTTTCATCACAAACTATCTTCCAATCTTGTATTAATAATTCCTTTGTCAGTAAATACATAGATTCTTCGGTTCTTATTCTTTTTATATTTAATATTTTTGGTATACTTTTTCTTCTTATAATCACATTGATAGACAACAAAAATCGGCAGGTGGTCACTGATATCATTCAATAAAAGCCCACTCCTGATATTATTTTCCGTAATGTTTGTGAATATGTTCTCTATTAGTGTGGCACTGTGTGACGTGACTTTGCTAGGTCCGGTAATTGTTGGATGTAAGCCCATACTGTACATTGTGTTGATAAATTCTTCTGTCAAACTATGTTGTTTTGAAATCATCAGATCTATATTGAAATCCCCACAGATGAACATAACTTTATGAGTTAGTTTTTCATACATTTTTTCCATCCAGTCCTTAAATAAGTCAATGTTTGATCCAGGTGTTCTATATACACAGCTCACTACTATATTCTTCTTCTACTATTATATTCATTTTTTTTTTTTTTTCCGGTTCCGGCGCCACATGAGTTGGCTGCCTTTTGCAACAGCGGCTCAATTCTGAGTCTTTTTATCTTCCTTCTTCTTTCTGATCCGGTGATAACTTTCTGATCCGGCACACCTTTCACTCTATATATATCACGGACACACAGATCGCCCCAAAGGTCTCCTGAGTCGGCGGACGGAGCCTCTGTTTACAGCAGGAGACGATACAGCAGGGAAGAGCTAGCTAGCACTCGACCGCCACCCGGTGCTAACGGAGAAACTCGACATACCAGGGAACTGAAGCGAAATGGAGGGTGGGATATGGAGGGTGAGAATATGTATGGGTACATAATCATACCATGTAGGATAACTAAGTAGACGGTTGTGCTGTTTCATCCCATCTAGCTACAATGCTCCGCACTGTGTGTGTTTATATATCTACATATTATTCCATCTAGCTACAATGCTCCGCACTGGGTGTGTTTATATTTATATATCTATATATCTATTCCATCTAGCTACATTGCTCCTCACTGTGTGTGTTTATATATTTACATATTTATTCCACCTAGCTGCAATGCTCCGTACTGTGGGTGTTTATATATCTACATATTTATTCCATCTAGCTACAATGCTCCGCACTGTGTGTCTGTGTGTATATATATATATATATATATATATATTTATAGTAATATGTACATATGTATATTAGCTGCTCTTGCTTGCTTGTTTTTTTTTCTTGCCTTCTGATTGTTGCTCTGAGTGTTGCTATCCCTGTGCTGTTGCAATCCTGGAATTTCCCCGTTGTGGGACTAATAAAGGCTTATCTTATCTTATCTTATCTTAAACAACACGGGTGCCGGGCTGGAGTTTAGGCGGCGTGCAAGAAATATAAGACAGAATAATAAAGAGCGATGGCAAGAACCAAGCAGACCGCCCGTAAATCTACTGGAGGAAAAGCCCCCCAGGAAGCAGCTAGCCACCAAGGCTGCTCGAAAAAAAAAAGCGCTCCGGCCACCGGCGGAGTGAAGAAGCCTCACCGTTACAGGCCCGGTACCGTGGCTCTGAGAGAGATCCGTCGCTACCAGAAATCCACGGAGCTGCTCATCCGTAAGCTGCCCTTCCAGCACCTGGTGAGGGAGATCGCTCAGGACTTCAAGACCGACCTGCGCTTCCAGAGCTCCGCCGTCATGGCTCTGCAGGAGGCCAGCGAGGCCTACCTGGTGGGTCTCTTCGAGGACACCAACCTGTGCGCCATCCACGCCAAGAGGGTCACCATCATGCCCAAAGACATCCAGCTGGCCTGCCGCATCCGCGGAGAGAGAGCTTAGACTTTCTGCTGCACATCCACCAACCACAATGCTCCGCACTGTGTGTCTATATATATACAGTATATTTATAGTAGTATGTACATATGTATACTAGCTGCTCTTGTTTTTTTCTTGCCTTCTGATTGTTGCTCTGAGTGTTGCTATCCCTGTGCTGTTGCAATCCTGGAATTTCCCCATTGTGGGACTAATAAAGGCTTATCTTATTGTCCAGACAAATTTCTATAGTAATACATTCAAATAAATCATCCACAGTTACTGACAGATTTTCAACAACCTTGTATTTCAAGCTCTTGTCAACATAAATTGCAACTTCTCCTCCTTTTTTCACTTTTCTATTTATATAATTTAATTCATAGCCATCCATAGTAAAATCCACTCCTTTCTCTTCACTGAGCCACGTCTCTGATAGTGCCACAATATTGAATGGCTCTTTAAACTGATGTACACTACCGTTCAAAAGTTTGGGGTCACCCAGACAATTATTTTGTGTTTTCCATGAAAAGTCACACTTATTTACCACCATGAGTTGTAAAATGTATAGAAAATATAGTCAAGACATTGACAAGGTTAGAAATAATGATTTGTATTTGAAATAATAATTTTTTCCTTCAAACTTTGTTTTCGTCAAAGAATCCTCCATTTGCAGCAATTACAGCATTGCAGACCTAACATGATTGCACAAGGGTTTTCTAATCATCCATTAGCCTTCTGACGCAATGAGCAAACACATTGTACCATTAGAACACTGGAGTGATAGTTGCTGGAAGTGGGCCTCTATACACCTATGTAGATATTGCACCAAAAACCAGACATTTGCAGCTAGAATAGTCATTTACCACATTAGCAATGTATAGAGTGTATTTCTGATCAGTTTAAAGTTATCTTCATTGAAAAAAAGTGCTTTTCTTTCAAAAATAAGGAAATTTCTAAGTGACCCCAAACTTTTGAACGGTAGTATAAATAATCTTTAATGTTATTAAAGTTGGCATAGAGACTTCTGCTGTTGAAGTGGATCATAGAAATATTGAAATCGGATGTGACCATTGTGTTAAACTGTTCATCCGTGTAGTAACTACAGTCATTATTGATGGAGCTAAATAAATTATTATCAGGATCTATGTTATATTCTACGTCCTGTGGGTTGTGATCTGTATATTCAAAAACTTTCAGTTCCTCTTGTTCCTGTTTGTTGATCTTTTGTTTTCATGTTGTTAAATGTCTTGTAGCAGATGAGTATAATCCTTCAGTGTCCTACAATTATCTGTTGTTGCTGTCGACTCCAGTTCATAATATTCATTGATATTTGTCCAGTTCCATAATATTATGGATGTTAATGACCTTGGCTTCTTCAGGTGATCCATTTAATTTGATGTATATTTTACAGTTTGATGTCCAGGTGTTTTGAATCTTTTTCTGCTTTCTCAGGTATCTTGCTTTTCTGGCTATTTCTGCGTTTTCTTTTGTGAGGTGCTCGTTTATGTAAATGTTCGTTCCTTTCAGTTTCCTACCTTGTTTTAACAGCGCAGTGTTGTGTTTTCTGTTGACAAACCTCATGATCACAGCCGGTTTGTAGCCGTTTTTCCTGGGCAGAAGGTGGCAGGTCTCTATGGTGTCACAGTCCAGCTGGATTCCTTCGGACTGCATGAAGGCCACCACTTGTTGCTCCGTGGATTCATCTTCCAGCTCACCGAGCCTCCCTCCACTGTCTGCGGCCACCGCTCGCGCGTACGATTGTGGTTTAATGTGGAGCCCCGTGATGATCACGTCGTTCACCCAGGTGTTCTGTTCCAGTTCCGACACTCTGCTCTCCAGAAACGCCAGCTACTTGTCCTTCTTGACGTTCTGGATCCGCAGCGCTTTCACCTCCTCGATCAGGTCCAGGATGTTTCTTTGCTGCAGTTTAACAGCAGAAATCTCTTCCGCCAAGAAGTCCAGCGCTCTTTTAATGTCGTCCACCTCCTCAGTCTGCTGAGCTTTCTTGGGACCCATGATCCCAGCCGATGATCGTTGATTGTGATCGTAGGAAAAAAAAAAAAAACACGTGGGAGAAATCCCTTTGCTCTCCCGGAGTGTGAGGGGACTGATTTCTTCACCAGCCACCACAATAATAAGTTATGAGACTGGCAATTTCTTTTTTTTCTGCACGAGCAGGTTCACTCTCCAGCGGTAGTTACAAAGCAACAGCTCAAAACACCAGCTCTAAACTGAGTTTTAAAGGAAGAACGAACCGTGAGCCTTTACCTGTGCATCCTCACCTTACATGCCACAACCAGTGTACAAAGCGACAGTACTGGCTACTCTATTGTATGGTGCTGAATCTTGGACTGTCTACAGAGTGCAGGTGAAGAAACTCCACGCGTACATGATGAGACACCTTCGAGCTATAATGAACATCTCATGTAAAGACAAGATAACCAACATAGAAGTGTTGAAATGAGCTGGTCTACCATCAATGGAGGACATGCTAATACAGATGAACCTGAGATGGCTCGGACATGTTGAGAGGATGAACCACCAGCGTCTCCCTCTGCAGTTACTCTACTCACAGTTATGTGAGGGCAAACAAAATCAGGGTAGACCAAGGCTCAGATTTAAAGACACTGTGGAGGAACAAAATAAGTTCAGGCGAGACACGGCGAGCTGAAGGTTTAAGAGTCTTATTCCTCCATCATCATGAGACACTGCAGCACTGTGTGCTGTGTGTGAGCTCTGAGTGCGATCATGTTCTTTTACTTATATGGATGCCGAGAGAAATGCCTGCACTACAGTTGTATGTACAGCAATATGACAATAAAGGTTGATTTTATTTGATTTAAGGTGTTTTATTTTAGTAGGCACTTGTACATATTTATTGTAAATAAACTCTTTGTTGATCATCCTCATTTTAAAGTTTCCCCTTTGACTGCTAACTCTTCACCTGTTTTTTAAAGAGGCTTGCAGTTTATGTTTTTAAATTACCCCCTGGCCGGTCACGTTACATGTTCCCTGAGGTTCCTACGCACACATGTGATGACTTTAAACAAAACAAACTACAATAGTGGATGTGCAGTGTCTGTTATCAATCTTTTCTTGGGGGTTTGTACACTGAAATGTTTGTAAATGTTCTTTAATTATTCAGCTACAGTAAATGCTCTCTGCGATGTGCCAAGGTACTACTAACAGTGCACATTGAGTTTTTATGCACTTTGAGATATGCCTGAGTAAGATGTGACCAAAATGGATTACAGAATTTTATTTTTTCCATTCTATTTATTTAATTGTTGTTCAAGAGGAAAATATTTCTACTACTTCAAGTTCTGCTCAACCCCAGCACTGTTATTGCATTTTTATGCACTTTTGATGTGCCTTTGCCAAGTGCACATTTAAAACCAAGACAATGAATAAAAAGTGCATATTTTTCATCATACTGATCTGTGTTGGCTTGAAATTTATCATATTCAACACATCGCTGAACATGTGCAGCCCAGTTACATGTCCTGATTTCAAATTGTGGTCCAACTGATTTTGTAGCTGAATAGCCCTGCAGTAGAAGATGGATGGATAAAATTGTATCATGACCTAATTTTTAAAACTCTTTCCATCAAAATGATGAGCAAAGATAAATTCTGGATGATAATTAACAAAAGAAGCCGAAAAGGAAATATGATGAGACTTTGCTTGCTCATGGATTAATTGTGGGTGTGGAGGAGCAGAGAAATAGCTGTGTGGGTCTGGCTTCCAAAATGGAGAATTTTTAAAAAGTTTAAGAGCCACTGGTATAAATGGAAAAAAAAAAATCAGATTACAATGACTGACCAGTCTCTGAACTTTTATTCCTGACATGGGCTTCACCTGCCAAACAAGAATAAACACTATAGCTCCTCAGCTGTACAATTTATTCTTGTTTAAAAGCAGCCTACATTGTACATTTAGTGCTGTTTACAGCCTATTAATGCAGTCTTGGCATGCAAAACATACCAGTGCACAATGCTGCTCCCGCTAGTGGCTCCCTCACCCTTGCTCGACCACTTGCAGAGTGGCACTTTGGCTTTGATTAGAGAGAGTAGCACTTAGGCTTCGATTAGAGCTCCCTCTCTTGGCTGGCTGGCTGGCACAGCTATTGATGCCGTCGAGGACACAGTCCAAGGATGGATAATTTTTTCACACGAGTTGTTCAGAACTCCTTTTAAGAACTCCTTATACAAAGATATAGAGTGATGATAATCAAGTTAGTGGCGGTAATGCACCTGTAAGCTGGTTGCCAACCGCCAATCAAATCTAAAAGAAGAAAAAGAAGAAGAAGAGCTCCCTCTGCTGGCGGAATCTATAATTGCATTTAAGAATGTGGTTCCAAACGTGATATAAATAAATAATTGATTTTTAGAAATGGACTGGCGGGCTGTAGTGGATGAGGGGGAGGGCCGCCAGTTGCCCATCCCTGCCTTATATGGTCATGTGACCGGGCACTGCACTAGTGTTTCTAAACAAAGCATATCATGTTTGGACTCTGTGAGTCTGGCCTTCAAGGTTAGACTCTGGGAGACAGCTAGGCTCCGCACCCCCACAGAACATTCTGATAACATATTGTGTTGTTTGTCTTCTGGTTTATAATTCTGCACTGACACTCTGCTTTCTCTTACAGCTCTCACCTGTGAGCGGGGGACACAACGTTTCCCTTCTTATACAAGATGTGATAATAAATACCAAGAAAAGGCATCAATGACTCAGACTTCATTTATTCACCAGATTCTCAAGGGACATTTATTAGTAAAGTTAAAATCCACAACACAACTCACCAATAAATTTTAATTTAACCTTGAAAAAAGAAAAATAATGTCTGTCTTTCCACACCATAAAGTCACTGCATCTGTTTGTCCCTGTCAGACTGATTGACTCACAGCTCTTGTCAACAGGTCACGTCGAGTGATGGCTGCTGTGTCAGCGTACAGTGAGGTGACTTTGTTCATTCCTTTGTCTAAAATATACTGAAGGATTTTAATAACGCACCACTCTATCCTTGGCCCAATTTGGGAAGAGCTTTTCTCTGTTAAGAAAACAAGTTGCACAAATGCATGGAGGGTTATTCCCAACATTTGGGATTTGGACACACCTGACTGATTATTGTGAGTAGTCCTTTATCTGAAAACACAGTTTTGGGGAAGAAGTCATAATACCTCAATGTATGGTGCTTATGTTTCTTGACATTTTTTTGTTTGTTTTGTGACAAATTAACTTAGGGTATTTATTAAAAGGTAACAAGAAGCAATGAGTGGTATAACACAAACTACACCAGTGAATTTACAAATAAATGTAGTAGTGTGTTAATCTCTTGAGTGTATATACATATATTTGTACCCCGCCCAGTATGGGGTTACCAGGGCCCCACCCTGGAGCCAGGCCTGGGGGAGGGGCTCGATGGCTAGCGTCTGGTGGCCAGGTTTCCGCCCATGGGACCTGGCTGGGCTTAGCCCAAAGGAGTTACATGGGTCCGCCCTTCAGTGGGCTCACCACTTGCAGGAGGGACCATGGGGGTCCAGTGCTATGTGGACCAGGTGGCGGTCAAAGGCAGAGACCTTAGCGGTCTGATCCCAAGCTTCCTAAACTGGCTTTTCGGACGTGGAATGTCACCTCTCTGGTGGGAAAGGAGCCTGAGCTAGTGCATGAGGTTGAGAGATACCTGCTAGATATAGTCGGCCTCACCTCAACACACAGCTCTGGTTCCAGAGCCAGTCTCTTGGAGAGGGGCTGGAGCTTGGCCTACTCTGCAGTTGCCCCGGGTGAGAGGCAACAAGCAGGGGTGGGTATTCTTGTATCCCCCCCGCTTTGCTGCTTCTATATTGGAGTTTTCCCTGGTGGACAAAATGGTTGTTCCCCTGCGCCTTTGGGTTGGGAAATGGATTCTGACCATCATTTGTGCCTATGCACCAAATGATGGTTCAGAGTACCCACCCTTTTTGGAGTCTCTGACAGGGGTGCTGGAGGGTGCTCCTCCTGGAGACTCCATTGTCCTACTGGGAGACTTCAATGCGCCCGTGGGCAATGACAGTGAAACCTGGAGAGGGGTGATTGGGAGGAATGGCCTGCCTGATCTGAACCCGAGCGGTGTTCAGTTATTGGACTTCTGTGCTAATCACAGTTTGTCCATAACGAACACCATGTTCAAGCATAAGGGTGTCCATATGTGCACTTGGCACCAAGACACCCTAGGTCGCAAGTCGATGATCAATTTTGTTATCGTGTCATCAGACCTGTGACCGTATGTCTTGGACACTCGGGTAAAGAGAGGTGCAGAGCTGTCAACTGATCACCACCTGGTGGTCAGTTGGATCCGATGGCAGAGGAGGATGCCATTCAGACCTGGTAGACCCAAACATATAGTGAGGGTGTGCTGAGAACGTCTGGCTGAGGCCCCTGTCTGGGAGGTCTTCAACTCCCACCTCTGTAAGAACTTCAACCACATTCCGAGGGAGTCTGGAGACATGGAGTCTGAATGGGTCATGCTCTCCACCTCCATTGTTAAAGCAGTGGCCCAGAGCTGCAGCCGCAAGGTCATCGGGGCATCTCGTGGTGGCAACCCCCGAACCAAGTGGTGGGCACCAGTGGTGAGGGGGGTCATTAAGCTGAAGAAGGAGTCCTATTGAGCTTGGTTGGCTTGTGGGACTCCCGAAGCAGCTGAGGTGTACCGGCAGGCCAAGCGGAGTGCAGCTCGGGTGGTTGTTGAATCAAAAAACTCAGGTATGGGAGGAGTTCAGTGAGCCCATGGAACAAGACTTTCGGTCAGCCTCAAAGAGATTCTGGCAAACTGTCCGGCGGCTCAGGAGGGGGAAGCAGCTCCCTGTTCACAATGTGTATGGTGCGGATGGGGCACTGCTGACTTCGACTGGGGATATCGTCGGGCGGTGGAAGAAATACTTCGAGGATCTCCTCAATCCCACTGATATGCTTTCCACAGAGGAAGCAGGGCTTGTGGACAAAGGGGATGACTCACCTATCACAGGGGCTGAGGTCGCTAAGGTGGTTAAAAATCTCTTGTGGCCAGGCCCCAGGGGTGGACGAGATTCGCCCTGAGTACCTCAAGGCCCTGGATGTTGTAGGGCTGTCATGGTTGACACGCCTCTGCAACATTGCGTGAAGGTTGGGGGAAGTACCTTTGGCATGGCAAACCGGGGTGGTGGTTCCTCTCTTCAAAAAAGGAGACCGGAGGGTGTGCTCCAACTTTAGAGGGATCACACTCCTCAGCCTTCCTGGGAAGGTCTATGCCAAGGTACTGGAGAGGAGAGTCCGGCTGTTGGTTGAACCTCGGATTCAGGAGGAGCAATGTGGTTTTTGTCCCGGCCATGGCACATCGCACCAGCTCTTTACCCTCTCGAGAATCCTCGAGGGTTTGTGGGAGTTTGCCCAACCAGTTTACATGTGTTTTGTGGACTTGGAGAAGGCATTCGACCGCGTCCCTTGTGGTTTTTTGTGGTGGGTGCTTCGGGAGTATGGGGTATCGGGCTTATTGTTACGAGCTATTCGATCTCTATACGACTGTTGTGAGAGCTTGGTTCGTATTGCCAACACATGATCAGACTCATTCCCAGTGAGAGTTGGACTCTGCCAGGGCTGCCCTTTGTCCATAAAAATTATGAACAGGATTTTTAGGCGCAGCCAGGGAACAGAGGGTGTCATGCTTGGTGACCACAGGATCTCATCTCTGTTGCTTGCAGATGATGTTGTCCTGTTGGCTTCATCAACCAATGACCTACAGGTCTTACTGGGACGGTTTGCCACTGAGTGTGAAGTGGCTGGGATGAGAATCAGTACCTCTAAGTCCGAGTCCATGGTCCTCAGCAGGAAAAAGGTGGATTGCCCTCTTCGGGTTGGGGACAAGGTCCTGCCCGAAGTGGAGGAGTTTAAGTATCTTGGGGTCTTATTCATGAGTGAGGGGAGAATGGAGCGAGAGATTGACAGATGGATCGGAGCAGCATCTCCGATATGCAGTAAAAGAAAAAAATAATAGATGAATACACTGTACACTGAGATTAGATCTATGGAGTGATGGTCTGGAGAGTGTTGATCAAGCAAGACAATCTGGACACCTTCAATGAAAACGATCCTTACAAGGCTGATGACTCTCGTGATGATGAGGATGACAATGACGACAATGACAATTCTATAGAGCCTGAGACGTTTCCTTTAGAAAGGGACGAAGTGATGCCTCCGCCAATTCCTCACCCGCCATCAGAGAGAGTGTCCTTCCCCAAGGGTCTGCCGTGGGCTCCTAAAGTCAGGGAAAAAGACATTGAAAATTTTCTTGAATCAAGTCGAAGTCGGGTTGAACAACTGAACACATCTTTACAGATTGATTATTCCCTTGGATGTTGTGACGTGGCTCCTGATGGTCAGAGCTAGCATCAGTCTATTCTGATGGTCAATCTTCTCCTCGTTCTGGTCCATGCAGACCAGGTCCATGTCCATGTGGTCCAATATAGGTTTTCCTAATCACACAAGCAGTCATTCACTAAAAGTGTATGCACTTTTAGTGCACCATGATTAACATGGTGCTATGGCGCATATTTAGAGCGCATATATGGCATTCATATTCACCCAATGGTGAATATGAATGAACAGACCATGACATTGTACCGGTCTGTTGTGGTGAAGAGGGAGCTAAGCTCTAAGGCAAAGCTGTTGATTTACCAGTGAATCTACGTTCCTACTCTCACCTATGGTCATGAGCTTTGGGTAATGACCGAAAGAATGAGATGGCAGATACAAGTGGCTGAAATGAGCTTTTTCCGTAGGATTGCTGGACTCACCCTCAGAGATAGGGTGAGGAGCTCAGTCATCCGGGAGAGGCTCAGAGTAGAACCGCTGCTTCTCCACATTGAAAGGAGCCAGTTGAGGTGGTTTGGGCATCTGATCAGGATGCCTCCTGGACGCCTCCCACTTGAGGTGTTTCGGGCATGTCCCACTGGGAGGAGGCCCGGGGGCAGACCTAGGACTCGCTGGAGAGACTATGTCTCCCAGCTGGTCAGGGAACGCCTTGGTATCCTCTCTGAAGAGCTGGAGCAGGTGACTGGGGAGAGGGAAGTCTGGGCTTCTCTGCTTGAAATGCTGCCTCCACGACCCGGACCTCTGGAGAAGCGGTAGAAGATGGAAGGATATATATAAATAAAATGAGTAACGGGTAACAAAACTATTAAAATGTTAATAATTGTAGTGCATTACTGAATTTTTGAAGAGTTACAGCAAAAGTAGTCCGACTCTCAACACTGATGATTTCAAAGTAGCTCAGTTCTTCTTCTTCTTCTTCTTCCTCTTCTTCTTCTTCTTCTTCTTCTTCTTCTTCCAGCTGCTCCCTTCAGTGGGATCCACAGTGGATCATCTGCCTTCATCTCACCCAATCCCTTCATCTTCCTCTGTAACACCAACCCTCTCCATGTCCTCCTTCACTACATCCATGAATCTTCTCTGTGGTCTCCCTCTTTTCCTTCTGCCTGGCAGCTCCATCTTCAACATCCTTTGTCCACTATCTCCATTGTCCCTCCTCTGCACATGTCCAAACCATCTCAGCCTTGCCTCTCTTACTTTGTCCCCAAACCACTCAACCTGAACTGTCCCTCTGATATACTCATTTCTAATCTTGTCCCTCCTAGTCACGCCCAATTAAAATCTTAGCAGCTTCAACTTTGCCACCTCCAGCTCCACCTTCTGTCTTTTTGTCAGTGCTACCGTCTCCAAACCATACATTATAGCAGGTCTCACTACAGTCTTATAAATCTTACCTTTCACTCTTGCTATCTTTTGTCACAAATCACCCCTGACACTCGTCTCCACCCACTCCACCCTACCTGCACTCTCTTCTTCACCTCTCTTGTGCATTTTCCATTGCTTAGGATGGAAATACTCCAGGTATTCAGGAAAGAGAAGGAAGCAGCGTTGAAAAGTGGAGACAGGGACTGCTACAGGGAGGTTAAATATCGGTTTAACAGAGAGCTGAGGAGAGCTAAATCTGTGTATTCTGAGAGACTCCAGCAGCAGTTCACTGCTAATGACTCGGCTTCTGTGTGGAGAGGACTGAGGCAAATCACCAACTATCGGCCTCAGGCTTCTAAAGGTCAGGATGACAAAGCCCTTTGTCAAAAACTGTCCCAACATTACGCCCGTTTTGACACCTCGTCAGCTGTGTCCAACTCACCCACTCCACCCAGCTCCACTGCCTCCTCAGCCCCTAATTCATCAAAAGCGGTCCCCCCCCCCTCCTCCTCCTCCTCCCCCCCTCCCCTTGTCATCAGTGAGCAGGACGTGCACAGACAGTTCTCCAGACTGAACCCGCGCAAGGCCCCCGGGCCGGACGGTGTGTCTCCCTCCACCCTGAGACACTGTGCGAAAGAGCTGGCTCCTGTCTTCACAGACATTTTTAACACCTCCCTTAAGCAATATCACGTGCCGACCTGCCTCAAATCCTCCACCATCATCCCTGTCCCCAAGAAGCCACGGATTGCTGGACTTAACGACTTCAGACCTGTAGCGCTCACCTCTGTAGTCATGAAGTCCTTTGAGCGCCTGGTCCTGTCTCACCTCAAGTCCATCACCACACCCCTCCTAGACCCGCTGCAGTTTGCCTACCGTGCTAACAGGTCTGTGGATGACGCAGTCAACCTGGCCCTCCACTCCATCCTGCAGCACCTGGACTCCCCAGGAACCTACGCCAGGATTCTGTTTGTGGACTTCAGCTCCGCATTCAACACCATCCGCCCCGATCTGCTCCAGGACAAGCTGTCCCTGCTCAACGTGCCTGACTCCCTCTGCAGGTGGATCACTGACTTCCTGACGGACCGGAGACAGCATGTGCGGCTGGGGAAGTCTGTCTCAGACTCTGTTAGCATCAGCATTGGATCACCCCAGGGCTGTGTACTTTCCCCCCTACTCTTCTCCCTTTATACCAACTCCTGCACCTCCTCCCACCAGTCTGTTAAGCTGATTAAGTTTGCGGACGACACCACCCTCATCGGGCTCATCTCCAACGGCGACGAGTCCGCCTACAGGGAAGAGGTGGCCCAGCTGGTGTCCTGGTGCAGCCACAACAACCTGCAGCTGAATGCTCTGAAGACAGCGGAGATGATTGTGGACTTCAGGAAAGTCACAACCCCCCTGCCCCCCCTCACCATCACAGGCTCTCCCATCACCATTGCAGATTCCTTCCGCTTCTTGGGCACCACCATCACCCGAGACCTCAAATGGGAGCCAACCATCAGCTCCCTCATCAAAAAGGCCCAGCAGAGGATGTTCTTTCTGCGGCAGCTGAGGAAGCTCAAGCTACCCACCAAGATGATAGTGCAGTTCTACACGGCCATCATCGAGTCCATCCTCACCTCCTCCATAACTGTGTGGTATGCAGGAGCCACTGCCAGGGACAGACTAAGGCTGCAGCGCGTTGTGCGCACTGCTGAGAAGGTGATAGGCTGCGAGCTCCCATCTCTCCAGGACCTGTACATCTCCAGGACCCGGAGGCGTGCTGGCCGGATCATAGCCGATCCTTCACATCCTGGTCACGTACTGTTTGCTCCCCTCCCCTCAGGTAGAAGACTTCGGTCCATTCGGACTAAAACCTCCAGGCACATGAACAGCTTTTTCCCCTCTGCCATCAGACTGCTGAACATTAAGTGACTTTTTGACTCTCGTGCACTATGTACAGCAGCTCAACCAGACTCACGTCATTCATCACTGTTTTCTGTTGCATTATCAACTGCACTATGTGGTACTTCACTTGCTAATTTTTTAAAACTGCCTTGACTAGTACTACTCATTATTACTAGTATTGTTATTATTATTATTATCATTATTATTATTACTTATTTTTCTACACTTATTGCATGTTTTCAGTCCTTTAGTTTTTTAGTTTATCTCTTTTTCTCATCATGTTCTTAATGTTGCAGCATGGCATCGAGACAAATTCCTAGTTTGTGTACTACATGAACAATGGCAATAAACCTGATTCTGATTCTGATTCTGATTCTGATTCTGAGGTATTCAAACTCATCTACTTTCACAACCTCTACTCCTAGCATCTTCACCGTTACACCTGCTTCCCTCTCATTCACACTCATGTATTCTGTCTTGGTTCTACTGACTTTCATTCCTTTTCTCTCCAGAGCATACCTCCACCACTCCAGGTTCTCTTCCACCTGCTCCCTACTCTCACTAGAGATCACAATGTCATCTGCAAACATCATGGTTCACGGAGACTCCTGCCAGGCCTCATCCGTCAGCTTGTCCATCACCATGGAACCAAGAAGGGGCTCAGAGCTGATCCCTGATGTAATCCCACCCCGCATTAATGAAGATGGAATAGAGTTGGGGTTTTTTAAATGCATCAGCTATTGACTATGGTCAAACTTATGTTTTTAAACACTGATATCAGTAATGGGCCAAAAACTTCACAATCACAAATGGTGCATCCCTAATAAATATATAGAGTATACAGTATATATTAGGGAGGCACCGACTGATATGCACCAATCGATACCAGAGTTCATCTTTTCCATGTATTACATTTATTACGTGTATTATAAAATAGAACTGAACTGACTGGGCTTAAAATTGTCAAGTCCTGAATGCTTTCTGAGTTTGCAGCTGTGTTCTAATAATCTTTAACATCAGCTTTCAGCACGGTGGCGGAGTGGTTAGCACTGTGGCAGCACAGCAACTCACCCTTGGCTGGGGGATCCTGGGTTCAATCCCAGCCCCCGACCAACAGTGATCTGTGTGGAGTTTGCATGTTCTGCCCGTGTCTGCGTGGGTTTACTCCGGGATTTCTCCGATTTCCTCCCACATGCCAAAAACATGCAGGTTAGGTTAATTGGCATCAGACTGGGGATTCTAAATTGTGCTTAGATCTGACTGTGAGAGTGAATGATTCTCTTTCTCTCTGTGCAGGCCCTGCGATGGACTGGCGATCTGTCCAGGGTGTACCCTGCCTCTCGCCCAAAGATGCTGGGATAGGCTCCAGCTCCCCCTGCGACCCAAAAAGGATTTAGCGGAAGAAGATGGATGGATGGATGGATCAGCTTTCACTGGCTTCTTGGGAGTATCATCATGTGTTGTGTCCCTTAATTTCCACAGTGAGAAGCTGTTTGAAAAGAGAAGATTTCCTAACCCCAAAACTGTGACTGTGTTCCACGTTCATGTTCAGAGTTAGCCCTGTTGGCTGCATTATACAGATGAAGATACACCATCAGCACTAACTCAAGACACCACCAGTCATGTGTGGATATAATAACATACCTGGACTAACATAATAACGTAAGTCAATTATTACATAGATTTTATGCTTTTTAGATGACATTATTCATAAGATGACTGGAGTAAACCAGCTCGTGACTGTCTAGGTTCAACATGATCAACTTTTGAGAGATTCTTTAAACTTCGTCTTTACAACAGCCAATCAGAGAGCTATGCTACCTGTGTCCTGGACTGAGCTAAACTGGTCCGCAGTATAGATCTGTCAGTGCACACGCCTGAGGGAGGGTTTCCCTCTCAGACATTATGAATGGACAGACTATTTTTCTCCCATAAAGATGAAAAGTGCTGCAGCATACGCAGATTGGATTATGTGATGACATGATTAACAACACAGAGGATGACATTTCAACAGTCAACAGGCTGAGTGACAAAGACAGAGGCCCCCTGAGGCCATCACTTCTCAGCCATTTGGTGAGTTGATGGTTAATATTGTCATAAAAATGTCACAAATTATCAAGAGGAAGAATTTACTGGATTTGGTGTCTTGTTGGTCCTAAAACATGCGGAAATGTCCAGAATGGAGGAAGCTGCTCTATTAGCTAGCTTGTGGTGTTAGGGTCTGCTGATTTAAGTTCAATTTGTCACTTGTGAGTTCCCACAGAGAACTCAGATGTCTGATAAATAGATCATGTAATGGATGTGGTGGATTCTCAGTGGCACTGAGCTGTTTGTCTTCTGCTTCAATAACAAACTCCAGGGGTGCCACAGCAGTCCCCAGCACAGAACCAACCAATGGTATCAGTTTGGTCAGCTGGTGTCACCGGCTCTGATGCTGCAAAGACGACTGTCCTCTAGACAGCAGACTGCACACATTTGTCCTTTCCTGTAAACCGCCTGTCTTTCACTTCCAGTCTAGTCTGCTGTAATGGTTCACGTCTCACATATGCACAGGAAGTAAGCACTCTCCTACCACACACACCACATGCGGGGGTGGGGGGAGTAAAGCAGACCACATCTTCTGACCGCACCCTTTAACCCCAGAAAAGCCCCCAAATTAAGCCTCCCGCATCATTAATGATGTCACTGTTCAGTTGGATCTGCCCCCAACTCTCCACATTCATCCGACTTTTCACGTCTCACAGATCAAACCCCTCTCCGCCAGCCCCCTGTACCCTTCCTCGGACCCCTCACCTCCCTCTCGGATCCTCGACAGCCATACCACCTACACCGTTCAGAGGATTTTGGATGTCCGCCGTCAGGGCTGGGCCCTTCAATATCTGGTCCACTGGAAAGGTTATGGACCAGAGGAGAGGTCATGGATTCTCGGGTCCCACTTCCACGACAAGGGCATGGTACGGGCCTTCCATTGGGTGCATCCCCAGAAGCCCGGAGGGCTGCCAGGAGGCGCCCCTTGAGGGGGAAGGTGCACTGTGATGATCAGGCGAGCGTGCTTCCCCCTCCCTTCCTGTTTCTGTGTTTCCCAGCTCCGGGGCTCATCAGTGCACCTGCGTGATTGACACACCTGCTGCTTCCTGATCTACCAGCATATTTAAGAACCAGTGTGTGAAGAGCTCGCTGCTGGATCGTTGGGTATTGGTGCCAGAACAACTCCAGTCAGTGTTGTTTGGCAAATTCTGTTATCCTGTTGTCTTATCCTCCTGTGTGTGCACGCTCACCTGTACCAAACTACTTCAGGACAACATCAACTTCACACAGGTCACCCAGTCATCTCCTCCATCCCGTGGAGTCTCCAGTTTCTCCCCTATTTGTGTTTAGGGAGACTCTCTTCCCCTGTCATCATTCTCCATTTGGTTATCCTAATCATTAACCTCCTCTCTCCTCTCCTTTCTTTCAGGCTACGTGTAGCTCCAGTGTGCCCCTGTCTTTATTATATTTAAATTGATGTGTGTTTGCATTTTTCATTAGTTATTTCAAGTCTTGTATGTTTATTAAGTTTGCGTGTGTGTGTATTTTACTTTTCATTAAAGTTGTGTTTAACTTTCCTCCCGTGTCTCAGTGTTTATCTGAAGTGGTTTGCCCTGCTCTTAAGCCTCTTGGGTATTTAATCATGACAACATACATATCCTGGAGCTTTCCTTTCAGCAGTGTATGTTGGACTGTGTTAAAAACCAAGCCAGAACAGCCCAACCAGTTGTTCACAACAACACAGACAACACAGAATTCTGTAAATTTTGAAAAAATGATTATTTAGTTCTTGCAAATAATTTGCCATTGTTGTGTCACTTTGCCTGCAGTGTAGTGGCTTTCCTGTGTCAGTGGGTAGTAGTTTTAATGCAATAGTGATGATCTTTTAATTCTTCATGATTTTTTATGGAAGACAGTGATGGATAAATATTTAAAGAGAAAAGGTTCAAGGTACATTTAGACCTAATGCGAAGATACAAAATTGCTGTTTTTAAGGACAGTGCAAGTTGATGAACATTGATATCAATCAGTGTAAACTTGCCAGATTATAGCCAGTGGCTAATTCCATCCGTTGTCCGTGGGTTACAATTTTACAATTACAGGAGGAAGTTAGAGGATAAACTCCAGCAGAAAAACATGAGGGATGTGTGGCCTGGAATGAAGCACATCACTGGGTGTAAGGGGGAAGACAGAGAGACATTGGGGAGCCTTGAGAGAGCTGATGAGCTGAATCTGTTTTTTAATAGGTTCAACTCACCCCCACAACACAGCCAGGCCCCCACACACCCCTCCCCCCTCACTCCCCTGTGCAGCACCTCCCTCCCCCCCACTCCCCTTTCTCTCCACTGAAGACATCAGCACCAGCCCTCCTATCACTGTAGCTACAGGCCAGGTGGATCGTCACTTCCTTGTGGTAACGTATCGTCACTTCCTGTTTTGCTGTCTGCTTGTGTGGTTTGCTCTCCAGCTCTCCAGCCACTAGCTATGGCTACTACCTCTCTTTCCTCTCCTCTGGTGTGCTCTCTCTGTCAGATGTTTAGCTACACCTCTGCCTCTTTTAGTGATAACGGTAAATGTAATAAATGTTGTCTTTTTGAGGCGCTCGAGGCGAGGTTGTCTGATTTGGAATCCCGGCTCCGCTGCATTGAAACACCGTCTGCGCCAGTTAATCTCGACGGACGCCCATTAGCTGCAGCGGAGCTAGCTAGCTCAGGTCCCACTGTCAGCGGTTCCCCGGCTCTCCTCAGCAGCGAGGAGACTGGGTGGGTGACGGTGAGAAGGAAGCCTAGTCGCAAAGCCCCGGTTCACCACCAACCTGTTCACGTTTCTAATCGTTTTTCCCCACTCAGCGACACACCCGCTGAGGAAAAAACTCTGATCATTGGCGACTCTGTAGTCAGAAACGTGAACCTAGAGACTCCAGCGGCCATAGTCACATGCATTCCTGGGGCCAGAGCAGGCGACATCGAGTCAAATTTGAAAATGCTGGCTAAAAGTAACTGTAAATATTCCACAATTGTTATTCACGCCAGCATTAATGACATCCGTCTCCGGCAGTCGGAAGTCACGAAACTTAATATAGAATCGGTGTGTGACTTTGCAAAAACGATGTCTGCCACTGTAGTATTCTCTGGGCCCCTCCCCAATCTGACCAGTGATGACATGTTTAGTCGCTCGTCATCCTTGAACCACTGGCTGTCTGTGTGGTGTCCTGCAAATGACGTGGGCTACATTGACAATTGGAGCTCTTTTTGGGGAAAACCTGGTCTTATGAGACGAGACAGCATTCATCCCACTTTGGATGGTGCTTCTCATTTATCTAACAATCTGGCATCTTTTTTAGCCAAATTTCCAAAACCATGACTACTCAGAGTTGGGACCAGGAAGCAGAGTCGCAGTCTTACACGCCTCTCTGCAGCTCCTCTTCATCCGCCACCCCTCAGCTTAGCCCCTGTCTTCCCCATCAGAGAATCGTTGTCTGCTCCCTCCAAAGTAAATAAAAATATAATGTATAAGCATCCCAAAGTGATAAAGCAAAATATTGGTAAAACTCAAATTAAACATAAAGCCTCTAAATTGAATGATTTGGCCTCTGTTCCTCCTCATAATTTAAAAATTAAATGTGGTTTATTGAATATTAGGTCTCTAACTCCCAAGTCTCTGTTAGTCCATGATCTGTTAATTGATCATCAGATTGATTTAATTTCCCTTACAGAGACTTGGTTAGGACAAGAGGATTATGTTGGTTTAAATGAATCAACTCCCTCTGGTTATTTAAACTGTCAAAATCCCAGAAGTTCTGGTCGTGGAGGAGGAGTAGCAACAATTTACCATTCCAAATTACTAGTTAATGTAAAGCAAAAAACATGTTATAATTCCTTTGAGGGCCTGGTCCTCAGTGTTGGGCACTTTAGCAATTTCAGGTTAAACCCAATTTTATTTGCCATAGTTTATCGTCCCCCATCAACCTATTCAGAATTTTTATCCGAATTTGCTGATTTCTTAGCTGATTTAGTGCTGAAATCTGATAGAATAATTATAGTAGGGGACTTTAATATACATGTGGATGTAGATAGCGACTGCCTTAATGTGGCTTTTAATTCAATATTAGACTCGATTGGGTTTTCTCAGAAAGTAGGAAATTCTACTCATTACCTCCACCATACATTGGACCTTGTTCTGACATATGGCATAGAAATAGAAAATCTTGTAGTGTCTCCTCATAACCCTGTACTGTCAGACCATTGTCTGTTAACCTTTGATTTTACTATTTCTGACTATTTGGCTCCTAAAGAAAAATATTATCACAGTAGATGCCTCTCAGATGATGCTGTTTCCAAATTTATGCAGATTGTTTCCTCTATGCCATGTGTCAACACAACAGAAATAAGCTATAGACAGCTTGCTCCTTCTGTAATTGATAACATGGTGGATAGTGTTTCAGCTTCTCTGCATCAGGCTCTAGACTTGGTGGCCCCCTTAAAAAAGAAAAAGTCTAATCAGAGATTTTTAACTCCTTGGTTCAACACAGAAACTCGTAGCTTAAAACAGAAGACTCGTCAATTAGAAAGAAAATGGCGCTCTACTAATTTAGATGAAATCTATTTAGCTTGGAGAAATCATCTTTTAATTTATAAAAAATCTCTTAGAAAAGCTAGAACGAGTTATTACTCTGCATTAATAGAAGAGAACAAGAATAATCCCAGGTTTCTTTTCAGTACTGTAGCCAGGTTGACAAAGAGTCAGGACTCTGTCAATCCTAGCATTCCCTTAGAGCTTACTAGTCAGGACTTTATGAACTTTTTCAATAATAAAATTTCATCCATCAGAGATAAAATCAATCAGATTCTTCCCACAGTTGACTTAAATACTGTAACTACTACAACTCCTTCTATTGATGTCTGTCTTGATGAGTTTACTCCAATCGACCTTTGTGAGTTAGACAAAATAGTTTCCTCATCCAAACCTTCAACTTGTCTTTTAGACCCTATTCCTACCAGGTTATTTAAAGAAGTTTTCCCACTTATTGGGAGCTTTATTCTTCATATAATCAATTCTTCATTGACTTTAGGCCATGTACCGCAGGCTTTTAAAACGGCTGTAATTAAACCCTTACTCAAAAAGCCAACGCTAGATCCAGGAACTTTAGCTAACTATAGACCAATCTCTAATCTCCCTTTCATTTCAAAAATCTTAGAAAGAGTTGTTGCTACGCAATTATTTGACCACCTGCAGGGAAATGATTTACTTGAAGAGTTTCAATCTGGGTTTAGAATCCATCATAGTACTGAAACAGCCTTAGCGAAGGTCACTAACGACCTCCTCATTGCATCTGATAATGGACTAGTTTCTGTACTTGTCCTTTTAGATCTTAGTGCAGCTTTTGATACTATTGATCATAATATTCTACTTGATAGATTAGAACACTATGTTGGACTTAATGGAACTTCGTTGCAGTGGTTTAGATCTTATTTATCTGATAGGTTCCAGTTTGTTCATGTAAATGATGAGTTTTCTTTCAGCTCAAAGCTTAGTCATGGAGTTCCACAGGGATCTGTGCTAGGCCCTACTCTTTTTAGTTTATATATGCTTCCGTTAGGCAACATTATTAGAAAGCACTGTATACATTTTCATTGTTATGCAGATGACACACAATTATACCTGTCAATGAAGCCAGATGATAGTAATCAATTAGCCAAGTTAGAAGCCTGTCTTAAGGAAATCAAAGCTTGGATGACTTGTAATTTCCTGCTATTAAATTCAGATAAGACTGAAGTCATTCTTGTTGGTCCAAAAAACCTTAGAAATTCCTTTCCAAATCAAACTTTCAGTTTGGATGCAGTTACTCTTTCTCTTAATAGCTCTGTGAGGAACCTTGGAGTTATTTTTGATCAGGATTTGTCCTTCAATTCACATATTAAATTTGTTTCTAAGACTGCCTTCTATCATTTGCGTAATATTGCCAAGATTAGGAGCATCTTGTCTCAGAGTGATGCTGAGAAGCTGATCCATGCTTTTGTTAGCTCGAGATTAGATTATTGTAATTCTTTATTATCAGGCTGTCCTAAAACATCTTTAAAAAGTCTTCAGCTGATCCAAAATGCTGCAGCAAGAGTTTTAACAGGTACTAGAAAGAGAGATCATATCTCTCCGGTTCTGGCCTCCCTTCATTGGCTTCCCATAGAGTTTAGAATTAAGTTTAAAATCCTTCTTCTTACTTACAAAGCTCTAAACAATCAGGCTCCTTTTTATTTAAAAGATGTGATACTACCGTATCATCCTAACAGAGCACTACGCTCCCAAAATGCAGGATTACTTGTAATACCTAGAATCTCCAAAAGTACAATGGGTGGCAGAGCCTTCAGTTATCAAGCTCCTCTCCTGTGGAATCAGCTGCCAATCTGGATTCGGGAGTCAGACTCGATCTCTGTTTTTAAGAATAGGGCTAAAACCTACCTTTTTGATATAGCCTACAATTAGGGAGGGATCATGTGTTTCTGAACCCTCCCTTAGTTATGCTGCTAATAGGTTTAGTCAGCCGGGGGACCTCCAGTAATGCACTGGGCCTCACTCCTTTCCTCACTCTCTATGAAATATTTTTTTTTTTTTTTGCTGGTCATTAACATTTGTTTATTCTCTCCCATAGATTGAGTCCCCATCGTGCTGTTTGCTCTCTACATGTCTGTTCTTTTCTTCTTCTCTATCCCCTCACCCCCCAGCCAGTCGCAGCAGATGACTGCCCCTCCCTGAGCCTGGTTCTGTTGGAGGTTTCTTCCTGTTAAAAGGGAGTTTTTCCTCTCCACCGTCGCCAAGTGCTTGCTCACAGGGGATCGCCTGATTGCTGGGGTCTTTCTGCAACTGTGGGGGTCCCCCCTACAGTTGATAGTGCTATGAGATGACTGTTGTTGTGAAATGGCGCTATATAAATAAAGTTGAATTGAATTGAAACAGCTGAATAGACTTCACCAGTAGAAAACTGCGGGCCCTGATGGCATCTCCGCCTGGATCCTGAAGACCTGTGCCATCCAGCTAGCTCTGGTACTGAAACACCTATACAACTTGAGCCTGAGTCTGGAAAGAGTACTGGTGCTGTGGAAGACGTCCTGCCTGGTTCCTGTCCCCAAGAAGTCATCTCCATCTGACCTGGATGACTATCGACCAGTTGCCCTCACATCACATGTGATGAAGGTCCTGGACAGACTGGTCTTAGCCCAACTGAGGCCGCAGATGAAGATGTGGCGGGACCCTCTGCAGTTTGCATATCAGCCCCATGTAGACCTAATACAAAGATACAAAATTCACATTGCTCTACTCACAAAAGTACAGCCACCAGAGTTGACAACACATGAAAATTCTTCCTGGGGAAAGGCGGGATTACCTTCATAACTTCTGCAGCTGTTTTGTATCTGCTGTGGAAATCCCCCCCCCCAAAAAAAACCCACCATCATGTTCGAGTTCATAACAATATGCGGAGGAGCACACAGTTGGGAAAATATCACTGCCTCCTCCAGAAACTGCATCTTAATGTTGGGTGTTTTCAGTACAAAACAAGCAACCTATCCCTTGTTAGCAGATTGTTAGTAGCCTAGCAGGATATCATGGGTGAAAACAAACTACAGTTACTCTGGGCCCTATTTTGACAATCATCCGTGGACTTTTCTGCCAGACTTCCCACTGCACGCCAGTGTTTTTGCCAGTTTCTGTCAGCGCAATGTCTGTTTATTTACACTTTGTCACACCATCTAAGTACCAGTACACAGTGCAACTTTTTATTTTTTTTTATTTTTTTTTTATTACTTATTTTGTACCCGTAGGTAGATTTGTTTTGCAGTCTGGTGACAAGCCACCAGCTGCTGGTCACTGCGTGCGCAAGCGCCCCGTATCCCTAACCTGCATGTTTTTGGTATGTGGGAGGAAACTGGAAAAATCCCAGAGTAAACCCACGCAACACGGGGAGAACATGCAAACTCCACACAGATCACTGTTGGTCGGGGGCAGGGATCGAACCCACGATCTCACGATCCCCGCGATCCCCCGACCGAGGGTAAACTGTGCTGCCACAGTGCTAACCACTGCGCCACCGTGCAGCCCAATGTCATGTCCGCTGCATAATTTCGCAGCAAACATATAAATTGGCACCAAGCCCAAAACGCAGTGTAAGTAACGTGTTTATTTACAAAAGAAAAGTGTACAAAATGTCCAGATAACAGTTACTGTGAATCAGAGTAGACAACCCGCTCTGACCCTCGTAGGCTTAAAGGGAATGCCTCACGCGCTCCGGACAGTCCGGAGCAGAAGGGAAAGGTACAAAGGAAGACTTACGAATATGTTGGAGCAGAAAGGCTCTAAAACACCACATACAAAGTCCAGGAGAAGAAAGCCAATAAACCAGGGAGTCGGGTTGTCCCATGCTGACATAAGCTGCCACACTGACTGTGCACACTGCCTCCAGATAAGTACTAATGAAGGCAAGTGGACACAGCAGTGTGGCAAGCAGGTGCGTGAATGATGGGCAATGTGTGTGTATGTGCATGTGTGAGTGTGTGTGCGTGCATGTGTGAGTGTGTGTGCGTGCATGAATGTGTGAGTGTGTATGTGGTGATGAGATGCATCCGGTGAATGTCTGGTAAGAGGAGGAGGCGTGGCTGTAGGACTGTCAGAGAGCAAGGCTCAATCTGCCAGCTAGAAATAATAACAAGTAATCAAAACCTACAGCCATCGGTCATGGACGGGGTAGAATGACCCCGAACATGACAGTGCCCCTCCTTCAAGGGGTGGATACCAGACACCCACAGTACCATCCAAAACAGAACCCAAAACCTAACCCCCCCCCCCCCCCCCGAAGGCCAACACACCAAACCAGGGCGAGAGATGGGGGGAAAACAGGTTAGGAGGGATTAATCAAGAAAACCACCACAATACAACACAAAAAACACTCCCCCAACCCCAAACTAACTAACCCACCCCACCCCCAAGAGTCCCACAGTTCAGGGGGCCGACCAGAGTCGAAGGCCCAACTGGCAGCCCGCAGAATGTCAGGCAGCCTGCCAGGGCACACGGGCCACCCGGCTAGGGAATCCAGTCTTTCGGGCGGCCTGCCCACACGATTAGGCCACCAGGACCTTAAGGGCAAATGAGGCAGTGGCCAACCCACTGGAAAACTGAGAGGTGGGTGGCCGGGCAGAGGAAGGGAAACCCCTGTGGTCACAGGTGGTGAGGAAAACAGGACCACGATGGTGCCCAGCAGAGAGAGGAGGAACACCCACAGAGCCTCCAGAAAGGAAGGGATGACCCTGGTGTCCCTAAACTGTCTGGTCGCATCCTCAGTGGTCCCAGGGTGGGACTGAGACTCCGTAGCATCCGTGGTGGACCCAGGCTGGGCCATGGCTGCATCCACAGTGGTCCCAGCCTGGGACAATGTTACACCCACGGTGGACCCCGACCGAGCCATGCTTGCACCCACGATGGAGTCCAGCTGGACCCCTGCTGCACCCGCGGTGGGACCTGGCTGGGCCACTGCTGACCCCAACACCATCTTGGCCATGGGCCAGCCCACCTGAATGAGCACCCAAGCGAGGAGGCGATAGATCACAGGCACCCTGGGTGCCCCCGACAACCACCTCAGCCGGAACCTCGGTGACCTCCGGTTGTGAACCTGGATCCAAGGACTCGTCCGGCAATGGAGGACTCTCTCCAGCGACTCTGGAAAAGGACTCAAATAGAGAGCAGGAAGGGTGAGAGTCACCGGCAGCGGCAGAGCCCGGCAAGGTGAGCTCAAGTGCAGTGTTGGGCTGCAGCTGGCTCTCCTCACCTGAAGTTAGGCAAAAATGTTCAATTATAGAAAAAAGAAAGACAAAAGATAGCACTTGCCTTAGCTCAAGCTCTACCGCCATCCAGGACTTCAATGATCTTGGCGATGTCTTCCCAGGTTCGGCCTCCAAGAGGTTCTGCTCGGGTGCTAACTCTGCTGTGGCGGCCTCCACAGCAGGCGTGATGGTCACTGCAGTATTTTTCTTCCCAGTTGTCATGATCCACGCAGGTGACTCCTCCGGCGTGGCGGCTGGGACCTGGTTCACCACTGCTTTGGAAGGACAATCCTCCCGGACCTCTGGCTCCTCCTGGTCCTGACTGCTCAGCTCCGGCGGGCAAACAGAGGAAAGTGGAGAGAGGGCTGGTGAACAGTTTTTAACAGCAGCAGGTGGGGAGAACTCAGGGGACTGCTTTCCATGAGCCTCCCTACCAGGAATCAGGCAAACATTTCATTATCAATGTGAGTCAAATGAAAAATAACTTGCCTGTTTTCCCGGATTATGTTTTTGGTTGCTGCTGCTTGGATGTCATCACCCGTCCGTCCGGGAAAGGCGGTGCTAGGCTGCTCTGTAGAACATATGGGAGCCGCCCCTCTCGCCACAGGAATGGGAGACCCAGGTGAGAAAAACAAGCACCCCTCTGTAGCCGGTAAACAGACCAAGGAAGAAGACCTCGCAGCGGTTATGGAAGAAGATTCTGCAGACGGGACTGCTTGGAACTGATAAGCTGCTGCGGGGGTAACTGGGCTCGGTGTAGGAGCAGGAGCAGTTAGCGGGGCTGAATTGTTCTTCCGGGATTCCAGGTGACATCGCCGATGCCGACCTGATCGCGGCCATCTTGGAGCGGGTGATGGAGGAGAGGGAACGATGGCCGCCGGCGGAAAAGCATTTCTGTTTAGGCTTAGTCCGGAAAGCCCTCCTCTTCAGGTCGGGGAAAGCCTGCTCGAGCGTGCAGACACCAGACAGCAGCTTGGAGTACTCGGGATAATCCCAGAGGCCCTGGTGAGTCCCCAGGAAATGTATCACTCCGTCAAGGCACGCCAAACGCGTTCCGGGCCCGATATAGATGTACGAGTCCTCCAGAAGTTCCCAGATTCACCAGGCTGCCCACTGCTCCTCCGCACAGGGCTATCCCGCTGCCCATCCACTAAAGCCAGTGTGGGAACAGCTAGCTGAGGGCGTCACGCTCCAAACAGGTAGGTGGAAAAAACACAAAAAATGAGTAACACGCTACCCACAGCTTAGGCTCTTTTGGTGGCAGCTTACTGTCATGTCCACTGTGCAATTTCGCAGCGAACATATAAATTGGCAGCGAGCCCAAAACGCAGTGTAAGTAACATGTTTATTTACAAAGGAAAAGTGTACAAAATGTCCAAATAACAGTTACTGTGAATCAGAGTAGACAACCCGCTCCGACCTTCGTAGGCTTAAAGGGAATGCCTCACGCGCTCCAGACAGTCAGGAGCAGAAGGGAAAGGTACAAAGGAAGACTTACGAATATGTTGGAGCGGAAAGGCTCTAAAACACCACATACAAAGTCCAGGAGAAGAAAGCCAATAAACCGGAGAGTTGGGTTGTCCCATGCTGACATAAGCTGCCACACTGACTGCGCACACTGCCTCCTAATAAGTACTCAATATACTAATGAAGGCAAGTGGACACAGCCGTGTGGCAAGCAGGTGCGTGAATGATTGGCAATGTGTGTGTATGTGCATGTGTGAGTGTGTGTGCGAGCATGAGTGTGTGAGTGTGTATGTGGTGATGAGATGCATCCGGTGAATGTCTGGTAAGAGGAGGAGGCGTGGCTGTAGGACTGTCAGAGAGCAAGGTTCAATCTGCCAGCTGGAAATAATAAGAAGTAATTAAAACCTACAGCCACCGGTCATGGACGGGGTAGAACAACCCTGGACATGACAGCAACCACTTTGCACTGAGAAGTGGAGACTCAATTCAAAGAGGTGTGGTGGCACACAATCTTATACGCGTCACTATTATGGTGCATGTCATGAGAATCCTCTTTTGATCAGGCAAAAGGAGGTCTGTCGTCAGAAGCACATTGTTTAATGCTATTTCAGTGGCATGTTTTGAAATCACACAGCTCTGGAGCTCATGAGGAAACAACGTGCTGGGATTTTCTCTTATTTTAATGAAGAAAGTTGTAGCAGTCATAATATAATCACCCGTCATCTTATTTATAATATGATCACACACTAAATAGTTTTTTTATTTCATCCAGATTCTCATTTTAATTGTGGACTTACTGTTGGATTGGGCATTAATGTATGAATTTTTTAGGGGAATGAATGAATGAACAGGGACGATGTGTGCGTTCTATTGTGGATGCAGGGGCAGGGGAGGCGTGTCAGTCTGAAGATTTTTATTCCTTCCACAATTTCTTATTAGGCATTAATGCATTTATTTTTAGGAGAAGAAATGAATGAACAAGGAGTGTGCAGCGTTTTTACTTTTCACTGTTACTCCCCATAGAGACAGGAGGTGCATCCACATCTGCCTCAGTCGCACGCCTTGGGTTTCTAGCTGGGCCAAGGCTGCCCTCACCTCACTTACGGTCACCGGTTTTCTCCCAGCAAACTCCCCAACTGCCATCCATCAGCCCCTGGCAGAGGCCACCAAGAGCAGCCTTGTTTCGTGGCGGAGGTCGACACTGGACAGGAAGCCACACTACATCTCTTCCTTCCCTGCCACCTGGGAAGGACTGGGACAGAGAGCCACAAACCTTGGCAGACCCTCACAAGACACAGGGAGACCCGCGGTCGGCAAAGGTATTCGGTAGAGGAAGCACTTCATCTCCCCACGGGCTAGGAGCAACTTTCTTGCCATCGTTAATGAAAGTTTACGAAAGTTTGCACAGGCATCATCCTCTTTTCCTGAAGTTCTACAGTACATGAAGTGCACTACATTAAACCATTCAGCTGATTTTTCAGCTCAGCATTCTTCTGCATTTGTTCTTTCTAACATAACTGGACATCAACTGTGACCGATGTCTTCCTTATTACCAAACAGCATTACTATTGCGTGCATTTTGGCTCACATACACGGGCTTTGCTCAGAGCAAAACCCGTCTTAAACCATCATGATCAGAGGTCCCTTTAGATAATGCACCTCTTTATATTAAAGGGATGGTCAGGAGTGCTTTGGATTGGATTCTCCAAAACACACCTCTGGATAATTAGACTAGCCTCTTCACACCATACTCCCAGGAGAAGGTTTGTTTCTGCACTGTTGTGATAAGTAAATGAACTTGGAAACACTCATAAACACATTCTGTGTCAGTGACAACTGATGACTGACCATGTCCTTGTAATACGGTCTTCTGTCTCAGCTGCCGAGCTCTGATCCATCCATCTCTGGTGAGTGGTGGTCTCATTTCCAAACTAATTTATTCTCCATTGTTTATATGCTCTCCCAGTAACAGCAGAATCTCAATGTTGACTGGCTATCATGACCAAGCATCAAGTTAATTGTTTGCCTGAGTTGAACAAAATCCAACTCATGCACAAGCAAATTCATGTGTATTTGTGCCACCCAGAGCAAATTTGTACACGTTCAAGTTTTTCTATTGACTTTGTATGTAATCGTACCACATTTCATATTAATTGTCATTACATATGCTGGAATAGGCTATGCTGTCATTTTGTAACATTTTAGTTGGTGGTGTGCCGCGGGATTTTTTTTTTTTTCAATGTAAAAAAAATGTGCCGTGGCTCAAAAAAGTTTAAATAGCTGGTTTTAAACACTCAGATATGAAAGTCATCCACACTTTAACTTAGCATTCAAGCCAATGTGAAACATTCCATGGGTAGAACACCTGAATTTTAAGAGATTAACACACACAGACGCTGACCTGCAAGGATATGCACAGACATTCTGAGGAGCTGCTGCTCTTGTTAGGAACTGTGCATGGGTGGAGGACCATGCTCACGCTTTAAGTCCATTCTTGTTATTTTCTGTGTTTATCATTATCATTGTTTTCCTGGGCTGTCATTATGATTATGGCCATTACATGGATTATGGTTATCATGGGTTTTGGTGGTATTATCATTTGTTCATTTCATTAGGTCTCATGTGTTTTCCCTGCCCAACTCTGTTAATTATAATTATTATCATTATGATTGTCTTGGTTTTTTCTCCCTTATTCTCTGTTCATAATTTGGTGCGTTGTCTGTCAGTGATTGTATGTGGTGCCCCGCCTGTCCTGTTTCCCCGTATCTGTCGTCACTGTTCTACCCGTGTGTCAGTTGTTAGTCTTAAAAATAATACCTAGAATCTTCAAAAGTACATTGGGAGGCAGAGCCTTCAGTTATCAAGCTCCTCTCCTTTGGAACCAGCTGCCAATCTGGATCCGGGAGTCAGACTCGATCTCTGTTTTTAAGAATAGGGTTAAAACCTTCCTTTTTGATATAGCTTACAATTAGGGAGGGATCATGTGTTTCTGAACCCTCCCTTAGTTATGCTGCTAATAGGTTTAGTCAGCCGGGGGACCTCCAGTAATGCACTGGGCTTCACTCCTTTCTTCACTCTCAATGAAATATTTTTGCTGGTCATTCACATCTGTTTGTTCTCTCCCATAGATTGAGTCCCCATTGTGCTGTTTGCTCTCTACATCTCTGTTCTTTCCACCTTCTCTATCCCCTCACCCCCCAGCCAGTCACAGCAGATGACTGCCCCTCCCTGAGCCTGGTTCTGCTGGAGGTTTCTTCTTGTTAAAAGGGAGTTTTTCCTCTCCACCATCGCCAAGCACTTGCTCACAGGGGATTGCCTGATTGCTGGGGTCTTTCTGCAATTTGTGGGGGTTCCCCCTACAGTTGAAAGTGCTATGAGATGACTGTTGTTGTGAAATGGTGCTATATAAATAAAGTTGAATTGAATTGAATTAGCGTCCACACCTGTTTGATATTGATTGATCACCCATTGCCTTATTTAAACCCGTGTCTGCCTTTGTTTTGTCTGCTGTCCTTAATTGTCATTTTGCATGATTACGCACTTCAAGTCATGTATTTCATTCTTACCTGTCGTCGCCTATATTCCTGCCTAGTTCAATATTATTTGATTCCTTGTCAAGTCTTGTTTTTGAACCTTCAAGCTGTATCAGGGTTGACCTGCTCAAAATAAAACTTTAAAACTTTACAGCCAGCGTTTGGGCCCTGAATTCTGCCCCGGAGGGGCACTCAGTGTTGACAGCTCTAACCTGAAACAAGGGCGAAATTACGAGGAAAAAAATGGGAATTTATTTTTTTTAAAAATTAAAAAAAAAAAAACACATATTCATGAGAAAAAAATGCAAATTTATGAGGGGAAGAGTCACATGTACAGTTACCATCCCTGCAAAGGTATCAGAGAACAGGAACTGTATGTTTCTAAAATGCACTATGAGATAAAAATTAAAAACTTTTGGGAAAAAAATCACAATTGTGAGAAAAGTAACACATTTAAAAGAAAAAAAATCTCAAATTTTTTAAGAGTGCCACACTGGTAAAAATCAGATTTGTTTTTTCATGTTAACATGTCTGTAACATTTTTTTTATGACTTACAAGACATAGGAGCAAAATCACTCTTATGTGTCATGTCTGTGTTTTTCTGCTGTGAAAGTTCAGTTAAGCTCCTCCCCTTGGAAAAAGGCAAGTTTAGATGGAGCATTTTTGTGATGTCACTATAACAGGTGAACCAATCATGATTGGCACAGCTAAGCACTGGCTGTTCAAATCTGCCAGCTTGCAGACTTCTGTGTCCTGGTGGGCGGGATGTGGGTGGGCCTATTCACAGATCCTGGCGTTTCCAAGAGGAGAAAAAGGGAAAATATTTTTTATAAGCAACTGTAAGAGAATGAAAGGGGTTTTTTTGTGGAAAATGGGACATAAGATACAATTTTAGGCAGATTAGTTTTTAAGGGGATTTATGTATGTATATATTTATATAGCTGTAATTTCCCAGCTTGGGATCAATAAAGTATATTGGACAGTGTAGTCCAATAGTTTATGATGAAGTGTATACAGTGTAGTGGATATATCTATCCACTGCATCTTTAAAAGATGTGTGTCTTTTAAAGACACAGTGTGTCTTTAAAAGAAAAAAATTCAGTGGAATGACATTCGTCGGAAAAATGTTGGAAGAAAAAACATCTGAATTTATGACACAAAAGTCACAAATTCGAGAAGAAAAATTTAAATTCATGAGTGTAAAGAGCCTCACATTTTCACAAAGTCTCCACATTTTGTGTAACAAGCCTCTAAGAAACTGTGCTGGACTTTTAGTTTTTACCATTAAATGTCCCTTTTTTCTGGTGAACAAAGAGAAGCTGTAGTCCAACATGCATTTTAGTGATTTACTGTGGTTAAGAAAGGTACAGACACATAACGCTACATTCCAGGCAGCAAGAAGGGAGAGCTTCCTGACTGTGTGAACAAGGACGGCGTTTTAATACATTTCACAGAAGATAAGCAAGCAAGACACAGAGCCGAGCTGTCTGTGAGTTAGCCGTGAATGTGGGACGGCGTAAAAAGATGATGGGTTTTGAGATATCAGGGGGAAAAGTGTAATTTTAAAATACGTCATGAATAAATCTTTCACTAAACAAAGAAAATGATGAATGGAATGATATCAGTTGAATGGAATGTTACAAAATCACATAAAAATTCAAAATTCACAAGAAAAAACATAAAAGCATTTCAGATTTACTATAATAAAGTGCTAATCACTGGAGTGGTGGCCTAGTTGGCAGAGTATCTGCCCCACAACGGGGAGGTTGGGGGTTCAAGTCCTGGCTGGGTCATACCAAAGACCATATAAAAATGGTACTTCCCACCTTCTAGCTTGCTGCTCAGCGTAATAGAATGGGAGAAGTTGTGGTGCATGGCAGCAGCCCATGTGGATAAGAGAAATGTAGTTTTGTTCTACTGTACATGATGGGCTGTATGAACTGAATGACAACAGACATGGCTTCTTCTTCTTCTTAATGTAAGAATAAAGTTTCATTTAAAAATTATGAGAAAAATGTTCTATTATAAAATGACAAATTCAGCTACAACAGTTATTTTTTTAATTCTTCTTTTTAGTTTTTCCCATCTGGAGGGGTGGCTCAGACAAATTAGCTGTTGCCCGGGCAACAACAGCCCATACCTGTGCATGTCCTTGCTGACTTGTCCTGCAGGTTTCAGGATGTAGTCCATGTGGATCATGATGGTTCCTGCTTCTGCAGTTTTCTAGCTTCAGGGACAAACATTAAAAGTTCATGTTTTATGGAGTAGTTCAGGGAGGAGTGCCTGATTAGAAGAGCAGGTGGTGCTCTGGTAGCCTCTAACCCTCTCTAGCCACAGTCAGTGTTGCAGAGATGACCTCTCACCTCACTCCAGGGGAAGATGTAATACAACCAGTCCTTGTCACGGTTTAGTAAATTACATTCACTGTCAAAGCGGGACAACCCACATATTGATGGAACAACTTTGCTGGACTAGACGTGCTGTCTGGCTCTTTGCTGCCAGTGTATTAAACTCCGTGAAAAACCAGAATCCTAACAGCAGGACAGCTGCAGTTACTAGCTGTTTGCCAGGCTGGGCTATGAGAGTCAGCAGCTGCGTCTTCATCATGAATAATTGCTCCCTTAGCTGTAATATACTGCTTTTCACCTTCAGGATGTACTGCAGATGCCAGTCATCCTGATGAGCCGTCTGTAGCCAGACTGCATCCAGCTCCAGGCACGCTTGAACACACCACAGGCAGCGGACAAACAGATGGCGAGAGCAGCCAGTGTTCACTTCAGATGGTGTCGATGGAGGCACGGGACGCGTGAAATAATGGTTCCAAATTTATTCTGATGGTATGTCAACTTTTGACTGAGTGAATGCCACTTCCTCCATAGCGTGGGTGGGCCCACTGAGCAACAGTGAAAGGACTACAGCTATGGAGACTATGACGTGAATCTCAACAGCCAATCACAGGGCACAACTTTGGCCACCAGCCACTAGTGCACAAATTTCATCTAAAATTCTCCAATTAAAATGCTCCACTGTTGAAATATACTGTCTGGATTCATATTTGTATACTGTAATGTTATAAATGCCATTTAACCGCAACATTCTTGCACTATGTATATATACTGTGTATATATGTGTATTTACTGTTTTGCTATCCAATTTCTTATTTTATTATCTTAGTTATTATTGGTCTGAGTGCAGCTATCCCTTTGCTGCTGCAGTCCTGTAATTTCCCCATGATGGGCCTAATATAGGTTTATCTTATCTTAGCTTAGCTTTTGAAAGTGTGCAAACCACTCATTTTCATAATGATGACTCTACAAACACAATCCAAACAACAAACGTCCATTTGTCCAGAAGAGGGACACTAAAGTGTGATTCACGGAGAGAACTATCAAAAGGAATCACTTTTTTTAGGGATGGACAGTGGTAAAGCATTTAAAATTATTTATCAGCATCAGCACAAATTAATATTTACAGCCAATAAAATATTACAGCAGTGGGTGGAGCCAGTTAAAGAGGATTCTGAACAGACCACCACTGCCTAGTGTTTTTGTTGCAAATGTCCCATCAACTGGACACAAGATTGACAAACTCAAACTGGATAAATCAGCCCGACCAGCCATCCCAGACAACTGGCATGCTAGTCTTCTCGGGACGTTCTAGTGAGGACAGTCAGGAGTTGAGGGCGGCCTGATGCTGAAGGAGATCCTCACTCCTGATCTGGACCATCTTTTAGTCCTTTTCATGTTAATATTCAGCAGTCAGTGCTGACAGTTTACTTCTTCCTCACCTAAATGCAAAAACAAGCCTTGCTCCAAATTGAAACAAGAGAATTAAAAGTAGCTAAAGTTTGAAATATTTATGATAAAAACTTCTGAAGTAGCATAAAATATAAAATATCAGCATATCAATTATCACCTTTTTCCCAACGGTGCATTCAGACCAAACAAAAAAGCATAAATTTTTCAGGCAGCGTGATTACATGTTAGCTCGGTGTAAATATGTACAATGCCTATAAAAAGTATTCACCCCCCACCCTACCCCCTTGGATGTTTCAACCTTTCATTGCTTTATAAAATGAAATCATGCTCAAAATAATTTGACTTTTTTGATAAAAATTTGCAATAAAAAGCTTCTTCCATGTCAAAGTAAAAACAGATTTTTACAAACTACTGTCAATTAATTAAAATTATATAGTGTAAAATAAGTGCATAAGTATTCACCCCCTTTTAAGTAACTGACCTAATTCAGAATCAGAATCAGATTTATTGCCATTGTTCATGTAGTACACAAACCAGGAATTTGTCTCGGTGCAATGCTGCAACATTTAACATGGAGTAGCACTAAAGATAAAAATAAACTAAAAAAACTATGCATGCCATAAAATGTGAAATATAATGAGTAATACTAATCTATGCAATTATTAAATATATTAACAAGCAGCAGATATTGTGGAGTTCCACATAGTGCAGACAGTAGTGCAAAAGAAAACAGTGATAATTATCATGAGTCTGGTTGAGCTGCTGTACATAGTGCACGAGAGTCTAATAAGTCACTTAGTGTTCAGCAGTCTGATGGCAGAGGGGAAGAAGCTGTTCATGTAGCGGGAGGTTTTAGTCTGAATGGACCGAAGTCTTCTACCTGAGGGGAGGGGGGCAAACAGTGCGTGTCCAGGGTGTGAAGGGTCGGCTATGATCCGACCTGCACGCCTCCGGGTCCTGGAGATGTACAGGTCCTGGAGGGATGGGAGCTTGCAGCCGATCACCTTCTCAGCAGCGTGCACAACTCGCTGCAGTCTTAGTCTGTCCCTGGCAGTGGCTCCTGCGTACCACACGGTGATGGAGGTGGTGAGGATGGACTCGATGATGGCTGTAACTGCACCAACATCTTGGTGGGTAGCTTGAGCTTCCTCAGCTGTCGCAGGAAGAACATCCTCTGCTGGGCCTTTTTGATGAGGGAGCTGATGGTCGGCTCCCACTTGAGGTCCCGGGTGATGGTAGCGCCCAGGAAGCGGAAGGAATCCGTAGTGGTGATGGGAGAGCCTGTGAGGGTAAGGGGGGGGCAGAGGGGCTGTGACTTTTCTGAAGTCCAAGATCATCTCCACTGTCTTCAGACCGTTCAGCTGCAGGTTGTTGTGGCTGCACCAGGACGCCAGCTGGGCCACCTCTCTCCTGTAGGCGGACTTGTCGCCATTGGAGATGAGCCCGATGAGGGTGGTGTCGTCCACAAACTTGATCAGCTTGACAGACTGGTGGCTGGAGGTGCAGGAGTTGGTGTACAGGGAGAAGAGCAGGGGGGAAAGTACACAGCCCTGGGGTGATCCGGTGCTGATGCTAACAGAGTCTGAGACAGTCTTTCCCAGCCGCACATGCTGCCTCCGGTCCGTCAGGAAGTCGGTGATCCACCTGCAGAGGGAGTCAGGCACGTTGAGCAGGGACAGCTTGTCCTGGAGCAGAGCAGGGCGGATGGTATTGAATGCAGAGCTGAAGTCCACAAACAGGATCCTGGCGTAGGTTCCCGGGGAGTCCAGGTGCTGCAGGATGGAGTGGAGGGCCAGGTTGACTGCGTCGTCCACAGACCTGTTGGCTCTGTAGGCAAACTGCAGCGGGTCCAGGAGGGGAGTGGTGATGGTCTTGAGGTGGGGCAGGACCAGGCACTCGAAGGACTTCATGACTACAGAGGTGAGCGCTACAGGTCTGTAGTCGTTAAGTCCAGTGATCCGTGGCTTCTTGGGGACAGGGACGATGGTAGAGGTTTTGAGGCAGGTTGGCACGTGGCATGACTTCAGGGAGGTGTTAAAAATGTCTGTGAAGACAGGAGTCAGCTCTTCTGCACAGTGTCTCAGGGTGGAGGGAGACACGCCGTCCGGACCGGGGGCCTTGTGCGGGTTCAGTCTGGAGAACTGTCTGTGCACGTCCTGCTCACTGATGACAAGAGCAGGGGGGGAGGAGGGGGGGCGCCTTTGATGAAGTGGGGACCATGGAGGCAGTGGAGCTGGGGGGAGGGGGGAGTTGGACATAGCTGACGAGGTGTCAAAACGGGCATAGTGTTGGGACAGTCTTTGACAAAGGGCTTTGTCATCCTGACCCTTAGAAGCCTGAGGCCGATAGTTGGTGATTTGCCTCAGTCCTCTCCACAGAGGACTGTTGACAAATTCAACAGAGGTCCAGCTAGTTCATGCCTGCAGTTTCATGTTTCATGTTTGCAGTCTCACAATTAGTGAAATGGAGATCACCTGAGTGCAGTTCATGTGTGTCAAGTGATTGTAGTATAAAGACACCTGTGTCTGGGAGGTCCAGTCTCTGCTTCATCAGTATTCCTGCTACAACTGCAACATGAGGACAAAAGAACACTCCAAATAACTCAGAGAAAAGATCATTGAAAAGTATAAGACAGGAGATGGTGAAAAGAAGATTTCCAACTCACTGGGCATTCCACGGAATTCAGTTAAATCCATCATTAAGAAATGGAAGCAGTATGGCACTTATCTAAATCTGCCTGAGTGATTGAGCACGAAGAAGACTGGTGAGGGAGACCACCAAGACACCTACAACCACTCTGAAGGAGTTGAGAGCTTCAGTGGCCCAGATGAGAGAGACTGTACATGAACTGTTGCCTGGGTTCTTCACCAGTCCAAGCTGTGTGGAGAGTGGCAAAGAGAAAGCTGCTGTTGAAAAAAGCTCACTTGAAATCTCACCTGGAATTTGCCCAAAGGCATGTGGGAGACTCCAAGGTCAATTGGAAGTAGGTTCTTTGGTCTGATGAGACAAAAATTGAGCTTTTTGACCATCAGACTAGACACTATATTTGACAACCACCAACCACTGCACATCACCACAAACACACCATCTCCACTGTGAAGCATGGTGGTAGCAACATCATGCTCTGGGGATGCATCTCCTCAGCAGGTCCTGGAAGGCTTGTAAAGGTAGAGGGGAACACAAATGTAGAAAAATATCACCAAATCCTGGAGGATAATCTGATTCAATCTGCAAGAGAACTACAACTGGGAGAAGATTTGTTTTCCAGCAAGACAATGATCCCAAGTATACAGCAAAAGCTACACAGAAATGGTTAAAAGACAGCAAGGTGAATATCCTGGCATGGCCAAGTCAAAGCCCAGATCTCAAATTTGTGGCCGAACTAGAAAAGAGCTGTGAGTACTAATACAGTCATTTACTTTTCCTTATATAATTTTAATTACTTGACAGTAGTTTGTAAAAATATGTTTTCATTTTGACATGAAAGAAGCTTTTTTTTTTTTTTGCAAATTTTTCTCAAAAAAAAGCTAAATTACTTTGACCATGATTTCATTTTATAAATCAAAAGGTTGAAACATCCAAGAGGGGTGAATACTTTTTATAGGCAGTGTAAATAGATGTGAATTTGACTTTGTGCGAGTTATAGTGGGACGGGGTTGCCTTCACAACTTCCACAGCTGTTTTTTACTTGCTGGAAAAATCCCTAAAACGGTGGCGTCATGTTTAGGTTTACATTATCTGGCAGGGCTCACAGCTGGGAAAAAGTCACTGCTTCCTCCAGAAACTATCACCTGGATGAGAGTTGCTTACACTGCTAGCCCTTGTTAGCAGATCTGTAGCAGGAGTATATGGGTGGATAAATTGCCAGCATGCCATTTCAGCTGCAGAGCTCTGGTCCATCTGTCTGCAGGTCAGTAGCAGTCTCATTTTCAAACTAGTTTACTCTCCAGTGTTGATACAGTGTTGGTAATGGTGCTGTGCAAAAAATTTGCTTTGCATTTGGTCTGAGTGCACCTTGCACCTGTGTGATACAGGAGATCACATTCTTCCTTCCTCTACATGGTGGAACTCTGGTCGGCACTGTTGCCTCACAGCCAGAGGCTGACTGTTCAAGTTAGCAGGGGTGGGAGTCGGTCTGTGTGAAGTTCTTGGATGGGTTTTCTCTGTGTGCTCTGCTTTCCTCCCACAGTCCAAAAATGCTAGCTAATTGGTGATTCCAAACTGGCCCTAGTTATCTGTCTCTGTTAAGCCCACAGAATACAGGGTTCATGTAGTTGTTCTCGGGTTGTCACTGAGTTTAGATGGCAGTGCCATATACAGTGGTGTGAAAAAGTGTTTGCCCCCTTCCTGATTTCTCATTTTTTTTACATGTTTGTCACACTTAAATGTTTTAGATCATCAAACAAATTTAAAAACTAGACAAAGATAACACAAGTAAACACAAAATTGTCATGAACTGAGTTTGGACTTTTTCCAAACTCAGCCTCATGGCTTTTTTGCTGTATTTATTTCCATCTGTTGTATTATTAGTGCCTTTTTGAGTTGTCCCTGCCTTTTATTTATCTGTTTGTTTTTGGTTGTTTGACTATCTCTTGCCTTATTTGTAGTTAGTCTTTAGTCTGTTTTGAGCCTTGTTTATATTTATCATCCCTCTCATTATCTCCAGCTAATTCCAATTATTAGTTGCTACCCTTCCCCCCCCCCCCCCCCCCCGCTCAGGTGATTCCACACCTGTGTTCACTCTGGTAATTTTACATGCACTGCTTAAGCTCTGTTTGTTCTCTGACTCCTCGCCGGTTCATTGCTCCTGTCTACCACATCTCACCGGAGCTCGTTCTGCTCAGGTGAGATTCTCTGTAAGTAATCTCTGTGTGCCCACCAGTTTGTATGTTGGAGCACTTGTATTTACTCTTTATGTTAATAAATGTACAGCACCATCCTGCGTGTGGGATTTTGTTCTCTCTGCCCTGTAGGGGCACTAAGCATGACAAAAATGCCATTTCTAAATGATGATAAAAGATGTTTATTATTAAGGGTAAAAAAAATCAAAACCGACATGGCCCTGTGTGAAAAAGTGATTGCCCCGCGATTAAAACATAAATTAACAGTGGTTTATCACATCTTTGGAAAGCTGAGTTCAATTTCTCTAGCCACACCCAGGTCTGATTACTGCCATATCTGTTCTCAATCAAGAAATCACTTAAATAGGACCTGTCTGACAAAGTGAAGTAGACCAAAAGATCCTCAAAAGCTAGATATCATGCTGCGATATAAAGAAATTCAGGAACAAATGAGAAACAAAGTAATTGAGATCTATCAGTCTGAAAAAGGATATAAAGTCATTTCTAAAGCTTTGGGACTCCAGCGAACCACAGTGAGAGCCATTATCCACAAATGGTGAAAACATGGAACAGTGGTGAACCTTTCCAGGAGTGGCTGGCCGACCAAACTTACCCCAAGAGCACAGCAACGACTCATCCAAGAGGTCACAAAAGACCACACAACAACATCCAAAGAACTGCAGGCCTCACTTGCCTCAGTTAAGGTCAGTATTCACAACTCCTCCATAAGAAAGACTGGGCAAAAATGGCCTGCATGGCAAAGTTCCAAGACGAAAACCACTGCTGAGCAAAAAGAACATAAAGGTTCATATCAGTTTTGCCAGAAAACACTTTGATGATCCCCAAGACTTCTGGGACTATACTCTGTGGACTGACGAGACAAAAGTTGAACTTTTTGGAAGGTGTGTGTCCCATTACATCCCCCGTAAAAGTAACCCAGCATTTCAGAAAAGGAGCATCATACCAACAGTAAAATATGGTGGTAGTGTGATGGTCTGGCGCTACTTTGCTGTTTCAGGACCTGGAAGGCTTGCTGTAGTAAATGGAACCATGAATTCTGCTGTCTACCAAAAAATCCTGAAGGAGAATGTCCGACCATCTGCTCATGATCTCAAGCTGAAGCGCACTTGGGTTCTGCAGCAGGACAATGACCCAAAACACACCAGCAAGTTCACCTCCAAATGGCTTAAGAAAAGCAAAATGAAGACTTTGGAGTGGCCTAGTCAAAGTCCTAACCTGAATCCGACTGAGATGCTGTGGCATGACCTTATAAAGGTGGTTTATGCTCAAAAACCCTCCAATGTGGCTGAATTCCAATATTTCTGCAAAGATGAGTGGGCCAAAATTCCTCCACAGCACTGTAAAAGACTCATTGCCAGTTACCACAAATGCTTGATTGCAGTTGTTGCTGCTAAGAGTGGCCCAACCAGTTAAGTTTAGGGGGCAATCACTTTTTCACACAGGACCATGTAGGTTTGGATTTTTTTCCCCTTAATAATAAACAACTTCATTTAAAAACTGCATTTTGTGTTTACGTGTTATCTTTGTCTAATGTTTAAATTTGTCTGATGAGCTGAAACATTTAAGTGTGACAAAGATACAAAAAAATGAGAAATCCGGAAGGGGGCAAATACTTTTTCACACCACTGTAAATACAGGTCCTTATCCTTTTTTTTTTTTTTTCATAAATCTCTGCTGTCATACATCATACATCAATCATACAGAATTAGCTAGCAAATCTTTTTGGAGATATGTACTGAGGATGTGTCATGAATATTTTATTTGTGAGGTGTGAAAAGCTGTGATAGTTTAGTAAATGTGAACCCAAAGAGTCTAAACTGATAATTGAGTGGAAGGACTATTTCTGGTTTTGTCTACTGGAGTCAAGTGATGACAAATGTGGATCAGAGGAAAGTTCATCAATCTGTAATGTTTCCTTCTCCATTGTCATAAGCAGTGATGCACAATTAGTATGGTAGGGTGGCCCAACTGTGTATCGCCCCACAAAGTAATGACTGCCAACCTCCTCCCACTGTCTGGGCTTGGGTGTGGTGCCAAAAGAGATTGATAACAGCCTAAATAAAGATGAATCGACTGCTGTTTCACTTCAAAAGCATTGAGCGCAGCTACAGGCTGAGTCATCCATCCTCAGCAGCAACACTATCGATCTTCTGCTGTCCAAAGTACAGTTACTGTCAGTGTAAAAAATAGAGGACAATGTGACTGGGGTACATAGGTCACAGTGTCACATCCACACTGGGTACCAGCTGTCTCTGGGTTTTTCTCTGAGAAATGACTCAGCCCTAAGACAGCGAGGTTTTTTGGCGGGGGGGGGGGGGGGGGCTGAATAGAACAGAGAGCTGCAGGTCCAATGAGTCAAAGAGAGTCAAAGACATTCAACACGGAGTCATTTAGAGTTTGGACCTTACGGTCAGGATCCAGAGGAATGTCAGCATAGGTGTCAGGAATGTTTCTGTTGAAAGGTCCACAGATCTGCAGTCTTCCCCTGGTGTGACCCTCAGGTGACATGCAGGAGAGGGAAAGTGATGCACGCGCATTGGCTAGCAGTTTGTCAAGTGAAAGGTTAGAGCCAATCAGAAGTACCTGATTTTATCATCCTAAATGGACAAAGAGTCACAAAAATATCAAACATACAATGTTCTTAATCCAATATGATGATAATTTGGCTGGTTTTTGAACTGTTAGTGATGCAGTTGGATGTGACCAGTAGGTGGCAGCAGAAGTATTTACGTAAATCCTGTACTGATAAAAGAGAAGACACACCTGGAGACAGATCTTGAACAGAGGTTGCACCACACTTTTTTGTTATCTATCATTTTGACAGACAAGCTTGTAAAAAATCTGTCCTAATGAGGAGACTTCTGGTGGATGATGTAGGACGTGTGTAGCGGGAGCTCTGCAAGAATGTGATGCTTTATATATTTATTTAAAATTATATAACTGTCCACCTCTTAAACTTTTTACACACTGAGACTGTTTTAAGGAAGTGTCACTTCTTTGGAGCCATAACTACATAAATGGCGAGTCTTCAGCTGAGAAATGAGCTACCCAAAGTTGGCCGCGGTAGGCTGCTACAATCCTCAGGGTTTGGGTCTCCAGTGAAGCCAGATGTTAACGAGGATATGCTACGCTGCATCAAGGACTTGACGGATGATCTCCGGACTGAAATCATCACATAATTTGAATCTATACTATCTGAGTCTGTTAAGAAAGAAATATCGACTGCCCTGAAACCGCTGGAAGAAAAAGTTGATGTACAAAGAGACTATTTCAGACCTAGAGCGCTTGGCTAATGAGCATGAGGACCAGCTAACTAGCTTGTAAGGTAATGTTGCTAAGCTATTGGGTACAGTGGAGACCTTCAGTAAGAAGTACGAAGATTTAGAAGCCAATTGTAGGTGGAACAATATTGGACTAGTAGGTCTGCCTGAATGATTCAAGGGCGCCAGTCCTACAGAGTTTGTTGTTTAATTTTTAAAGGACTTGTTGGCTCTCGAGGCTGAGCCTGGGTTGAATAGAGCTCATCGCACACCGCGTGCTAAGCTGAAGGAGGGTGAGCTACCATGACCAATGGTCATCAGAGTCAACAAGGTCCAGGTCAGAAACATTCTGCGTCAGGCAGGGGGAGGCTTCACCCTTGGTACACAACGTAAAAAGGGTCTACATCTTCCCGGATTTAAGATAAGATAAGCCTTTATTAGTCCCACAATGAGGAAATTCCCAGATTTTGCCCTAACTGTGGCTAGGCGGAGGTTGGCATTCATCAAGGTAAAGAAGGAGCTACACTCATGTGCTAATGTGAAGTTTGGCCTCCGGTACCCGGCTACGCTACACATCACCATGTTGAATGGCCCAAGTCATCAGTTTGAGGACCCCAATCAGGCATTGGAGTTTTGAAACAAGAGACTTAAGAAGACCCAAGATCTAGACTGAGACTGAATTTTCTTTTTTTATTTTTGAGCTACTGGAGTTCACTAGCCTTTAGAGGTGCTAATGCAGCTAACTGCAATGGTTTCAGCACATTGGTATCAGGGACATGACATCTGTGCCCTAAGCGAAGTTCGGCGACCTGGCACCGGAAACGTAGTTGAGAGGAGTCACACAATCTTCTGGAGTGGAGGAGAAGAGAGAACAGCTGGCGTTGGCTTTGCTATTTCCAACAGGCTAGCTGCTCAAGGAATCACCCCTACACCAATTAGCGACAGGCTCATGTCAATGCGCATACAGCTAAAGGGAGGAAACAATCTAACTCTCATTAGTGTATATGGGCCGACCATGCAAAGATCTCAGGAAGAAAAAGAGCAGTTCTATGCTTAGCAGCTGCACATCTGCCACCGAGATGGACATCATCATCCTGGGTGACTTTAATGCTCGAGTGGGCAAGGACTGGAAATCGTGGCCGAATGTAATTGGAAAACATGGCGTTGGTAAAATGAACTCCAACGGGCTTATGTTCTTAGAATTCTGCACCAGATTCCAGCTCAGTGTCATGTTCCAACAGAAAAACACCTTAAAGAACACATGGCAACACCTACGTTCAAAGCACTGGCACCAAATCAACCATGTACTATCCAATAAGGCCGCAAAACCATATGTTACAGTGACATGAGTCAATCAAGCAGCAAACTGCTTCACCGATCATAAGCTCCTGGTAGCCTGTTCTTTATTAAAAACAAGAAGAGTGGTACAAGGCCTCCCAAGAAGCTAGACACACATTTGGATGATGACAAAAAAGCATTACTGGAGCTCTTCCTAGACGAAAAATTGTCTACCTGTAAGGCGGACTTTGATGAACTCAGAGTTATTCTCCAGAATGCTGCCACACATGTCTTAGGCAAAAAGAAACAAGTGCAGAATGACTGGTTTGATGATCAGGACCAAGAAATTCAAAAGCTGCTTCAAGACAAGAACTTGGACAAGCATGTTCTAAGAAGGTGGATCACAGAGCTAAAGAATGACTGGTTTCGGCGCAGAGCTGAGGAGGTAGAGCGGCACTCTCAGGAGAAGAACCAGAGAGTTTTATGCTACCCTCAATGCCGTCTATGGCCCTAGATCCAGAAGCACCCATCCTGTGAAGTCCAAAGATGGTGAGCTCCTGACTGTTCCTGACAAGATAAAGGACAGATGGGTTGAGCACTTCAGCGACTTATTAAACCAACCAACGGATGTTGACTTGAGCATCGTCGATGACATAGACCAGCTTCCAGTTATCAAATCAATGAGCCTTCCAATTGAAGACCAAGAACTTGACCAAGCCCTTAGAAACACCCGATTAGGAAAGAGCCCAGGTCCAGATGGTATTCTACCTGAAGTACTTGTGCATAGAGGTCGTCGCTTAAGAGCTTTCCTACTTGTCCTATTCAACAGCTGCTGGACTACAGAGATTATCCCAACCGACTGGATAGATGCCATCATCGCAATTCTGTTCAAAAAAGGTGACAGAAGCCTCTGTGGCAATTACAGAGGAATCTCACTGCTCAGTGCTGTCGGTAAAGTCTTTGCAGGCATTATCTTGCAGAGGCTTCACCTGTTAGCAGAATATATCTACCCCCAGTCGCAGTCAGGGTGTCGAAACGGTAGAAGTACAATAGATGGGATTTTCACCCTTCGCCAGCTGATGGAAAAAACAAGAGAGCAGCGCAGATGTTTGTACATACCCTTCGTGGATTTTGTGAAGGCGTTTGACATGGTCAATCGCGAGCTCCTCTTCATCATCCTTGGCAAACTTGGCTGTCCTCCAAAGTTTATAAGAATCATCAAGAGACTATACACAGACGTGCACGCCCGACTTGCTATCAATGGTGAACTCACCCAATCCCTTGAATACAACAGCGGGGTCAAGCAGGGGTGTAAACTAGCTCCAACACTCTTTGGCATGTACGCAGCAGTCCTACTTTGGCTCGCTTTCAAAGAAATCAAGCACACCTGCAGCGTACAGATCAGACTGCGTTACGATGGCGATCTTTTTGACCTCCGCAGATTAAAAGCGAAATCCAGAGTCCTCACAGAATATATTAGAGAAGCTCAGTATGCTGACGATATCGCGATCTTCAGTGATACACCAGAGGGCTTGCAGACGTTATTATCCTCCTACAATGATGTCGCTAAGAGAATGGGTCTCTGCATCAACACAGTCAAAACAGAGACCATGTGTATTGGCAATACAGCAGTTACTCACTTCAAGTATCTTGGCAGTTATGTCAGCAGTGACTGCTCTATGAAGGAGGAACTTGCATCTCACATTCAAGCAGCATCATGTGCTTTTGGCCGTCTGCGCAAGAGGGTGTTTGATTCGCATGACCTCACAGTCTCTACCAAAGTCGCAGTATACAATCAGTGCCTTATGCCCCTCCTGATGTATGGCAGCGAAACCTGGACCCTATACCAGCACGAAGTCAGGCAGCTTCGCATAATCCAACAGCGTCACCTTCGCCTGATACTAAACATCAAGTGGAACAATTTCATCAGCAATGAGGAGGTGCTGCGGCGGGCACATGTCGAAGACATTGAGATCAAGCTTGTAATGAGTCGCCTGCGCTGGTTAGGTCATGTCTGTCGAATGAATGATGATAGGCCGGTAAAGGAACTCCTGTATTGTGAGCTGGCTCATGGTTCTCGCAAAGTAGGTCGACCCAAACTCCGTTTTAAGGACACATGCAAAAATGCATTGAAGTGTGCCGATGTTTTAGATCAATGGCAATTGGTAGCACATGATAGAGCGGAATGGAAGAACCTCACGAGGAAAGTTTGAAGGGCGCATAATACAAAGAGAGTGATAGCTCATGAGAAAAGACGGGCTCGACACAGAGCAGAGAGAAGTAAGGAAGGAACTGTGGATATACCCGTTTCGGGTGAAAGGCGATAATTAATTAATTAATTATTATCAGGGAGCACAGTGATGCTGTTTTGAGTTTACAGACTCTGATATAGTATTATCTTGCACTGTTTCTGTGCCTTCCAGCTCTGTCCAGTATATTCAGTTGTTATTTTTATCATGACTTCCTGCTTGGTTTAAGATTGCATTATATGCTTTTGAGTGTTGCACTGATTTAGAATTATGACACTTTATTTTGTAATACAGTGAATGACATTGTGGGGGACATAAGAGGTTACATTCTCCACCCAGACAGGAACAGCAGAGGTGGAGACGCTGGCTGCCAGGGGCCAGAAGAAGAAGCCAGCACCAGATGAATGTTATGCAAATGCACCGTGCAAAATTTGTGTATTGTGATGTGAACCCCCAGGTGGCTAGGCAAGGCATTAATGGTATAAAAGGGGAGATGCCTGTTATGTCTGAAATAAAGCAAGCGGAGAGTGTCTGGGCGAACATACATCTGAACTTTATTTGGCGCACATTACTATTTATACTCCCCGCTGTAGCCCACCTGACACCATCCCGTTCCCCGCCCCGGCAGAGCTACAGCAAACCCCAAAGGCCAATTTCTATACACAATATCCCCCCCCCCACAAGGTCGAACTATAACACACAGAACAACAAAATAAATTATCTTTTTAACAACACAAAACCGTTCTATATACAAATCCATCAGTGAGCAAACAGGTGCATTACCAATATGCCCAACTGAAACTGTCCATAACAGTCCTTGCCACGTAGTCCTCCAAATAAGCAGGCCTCCGATGTACTCTAGCTGGGCGTCCCCCCTCCCCCCCGGAGACTCAGCCCAAGGCACCGTCGGGACGGCCCGCGAGCCCACACCTGGCACGGCCAACCAGTTTAAAGACCTGTCCAAATCCTTGACAGCGTCCGAACCTCTGCCAGGTGTTGCACGCCTCACCCTGCTGGCGTGACACTTGGATCCTTAACGTGACACTTGGATCATTAACTGGCAGCGACAGCTCCCACCCCAACATGAGCTGCGCAGGGGAACACCCCGTCGTCACGTGGACCGACGCCCTGTAGTGGAGCAGCGTGTTCTGGAGTGCCTCCAGGAACAAGAACCCATCAGCCAGATGAGCTCTCAGCCCATTCTTCAGGGTCTTGTTAAATCTCTCAATCCCTCCATTGGCTCGGGGGTGATAGAACGCTGTCCTAATGTGTTTCACCCCTTTCCTGGTCAAAAAGTCCTCGAAAGCTCCTGACACAAACTGGGGCCCATTGTCTGTCATGATGGTGTCCAGGATTCCCCACCGTGCAAATAAGGAGGATAGGAATCCCATGACCACCTCCGTCGTCACCAAACCGGTGGGCAGCACCTCCGGCCACTTGGAGAACAGATCGTACAACACCACCAGAAATCGACTGTTGTATGGTGCCGTATGAAATTCACCACAAATGTCCAGTTCAACATGCTTCCACGGCTCCCCAGGAAACTCCACAGGCCAGAGCGGTGGCGGTAGAGGTCTGCCCGCCTTTCCGCTTTCCAAACACGGCATGCAGTTCTTAACCATGGCCTCAATATCGCCATCAATGCCAGGCCACCAGACTGACCTCCTACTCCGCTGCCTCACACGCACCACTCCCAAATTACCATCATGCAGCATATCCAGGACCCGCGCCCTCAATGCAGCAGGGATCAGGGCGCACTGGCCCCTGGCCACGCAAACCTCATTCCAACAGCTCAGATCATCCCGGAAATGGTGAAAAGGGGTTAGCTCGTTTGGCACCTTCGCTGGCCAACCCTCACGAATCGCCGAGCGCAACTGCACCATAACCGGGTCCCATTCCAACTCATCCTTAAGATCTCGCGGGGAGACCACACCCTGAAGAGATCCACACAGGGCATTCACCAGTTCCTCCTCATCGGCGCTAATGTCATCCCCGACTTCCAACACATCCACTGTAGCTCATGAAAGAAGATCATCCAAGATGTTCTCTCTGCTCGGGGTAAACTTAGTAGAAAAGTCATAAGCCCTTAGATGCTCTGACCACCTATGAAGCTTTAGCGGCCTACGTCCCGATTCCGACGTCTCCAGTAGTGTGGGGAGTGCTCAGTGGTCCATCCTCAGGGTGAGGCGGCATCCGTAGAGGTATATGTGCCACCTCTTGCACACCCAGACGCAAGCCAGCGCCTCCCTCTCGCCCGCTGCGTACTTCTGCTCCGCCATTGAGAGGGACCTGGAAGCAAATGCCACTGGCTTTTCCACTGCACCCTGCATTTGGGACATGACCGCACCTAACGTGGTCCCAGACACATCGCAGGTCACCACTGTCTCCAACCCAGGGTCAAAATGCGCCAGCACTGGTGGAGAGGTGAGCTGCCGTTTTAGCTTTGAAATAGCCATCGAGCACGCCGGGGTCTACTCCCACAGCACATCCTGCTTCAGCAGGGCCTTCAGGGGCCTGATTGTCTCCGAATAGTGTGGGATAAACCAGCCGTAGAAATTCACCATACTGAGGAAAGATGAAATCTGTACGGGCGTGGTGGGCTCTGGGATGCGAAGCACCGCCTCCACATTGGAATGTAGTGGTCGTAGACTCTCGCCCATCAGCCGGAATCCCACAAAATCAATCGCCTCCGCTGCAAAGAGGCATTTATCACCATTGAGTGTGACCCCGTGCTCCTGCATCCGTCTCAACACCTTTTCCAGTCTCTCAACATGAATCTCGTTTGTTGCACTGTGCACCACAATATCATCTAGGTAAGCTACAACCCCTTTTAGCCCCACCAGTATCATGGCCATCACTTTTTGGAAACAGCTGGGGGCAGAACTCAACCCGAACAGCATTCGGGTATACCTAAAGACCCCCATATGGGTCACGAATGCCGTCAGGTTCCTGCTATCCTGGTGTAGCAGTACCTGCAGATACCCCTGCCGAAGGTCCAGCTTGGTGAACACCCTGAACACGCTGAACATCGCTGTAAGCTCCTCCATGGTTGGGAGGAACAATTATCTGGAACAATTGCCTTATTCACCATGCGCAGTTCGATGCATGGTCTGATCCCTCCATCCTTCTTCTTCGCCACCACCAGGTTGGGGATCCAAGGCAATGCATCCACCTTCTCAATGATCCCCGCATCCAACAGCTTCGATAGCTCCGCAATACACCATCACGCAACGCCAGCGGTAAGCACCAAAGCGGTTGGATCCTGGGTGTCACCGACTCATTCACCAACGGGCAGTGGCAAAAGGTTTCAATCCGACCAAGGCCAATGAACAGCGCTGGCCAACAGAGTTGCCAGTCCGAGAACGTCGTCAGCACCACCGAGCCCTGAGGGTCCCGAATGGAAAACCCCAACTGTCCTAGTAAGTCAATTCCAAGCAGGTCCATTCCGTGCCGTGCCACCTGGAAAACGAACTTCGGCGCCCTCTGCTGTCCACACACCACATCAAACTCGACTGTGCCAACCATGTCGATCTCGGCGTGGCCATAACCAAACATCTTTAGGGCTCCTGGATTAATGGCCTTTTCTGGAAATAACCTCTTCAGCATAGCCAGGCTCAAAATAGACCTGCCAGTGCCCGAGTCCAGCATGAGGGACACCTCGACACCGTCCAGCTGCTCCACGTACCATTTTAGGCGCTCTCTTCCCCCTTGCGCCACACACACGTGGCCAGCATCAAGTGGGTCCTCGTCAACTTGGTCCGCGAACCTAACACGGGCTTTACAACGCACCACGGGATGTTTTCCCAACCTCATCTTCCTTTTCTTTTTCTTTTTCGAGAGGCCCCAAGGCCTAGCTAGCACATTAGCCGACACCTGTGGTGCCGAGGCCTGATCCTGATGACGACGCTTCGCTTCCAGACAGGCTTAACGACTTCTTTGCACGTTTTGAAGCATCAAACTCGACAATCAGAGGGAGGGCCGGCCCACTCCCACCATCGGTCAGACCAGCTTTTGCCATTAACACAGCGGACACACGGAGGACCCTATCCAGAATCAACCCATGCAAAGCTGCAGGTCCAGACAACATTCCGGGACGTGTGCTCCGAGACTGCGCGAGCGAGTTGGCGGATGTCCTGACTGACATTTATAACATCTCCCTGAGTCAGGCCATCGTTCCCAGATGCTTCAAGACCTCTATCATTGTACCGGTGGCAAAGAAACCAGTGGTGTCCTGTTTGAATGACTATCGTCCTGTTGCACTTACACCAATTGTGATGAAGTGTTTTGAACGGCTTGTCAAACCACACATCACAGCCTGCCTCCCTGCATCACATGACCCGCTCCAGTTTGCATATCGTTCAAACCGCTCCACGGAGGATGCTATAGTCACCACCCTACACTCTGTCATCACCCACCTGGACCAGAAAGACACCTACGCCAGACTCCTGTACATTGATTTCAGTTCAGCATTCAACACCATTATTCCCCAGAGACTGATAGAGAAATTACTCCTTCTCGGTCTGAACACCGCCACATGTCTCTGGATCCTGGATTTCCTGACTGAGAGACCTCAGTCTGTCCGGGTTGGAAACAACATCTCCAACTCTGTCACGCTGAGTACCGGAACCCCTCAAGGCTGTGTACTCAGTCCACTGTTGTTTACACTTCTAACACATGACTGTGTATCCAAACACGAGGGGAACCAGATTATTAAGTTTGCAGATGACACCACGGTGGTGGGACTTATTCAGAGGGATGAGGAATCAATGTACAGGGAAGAAGTGAGAGACCTGGAGGGCTGGTGCAGGGAGAACAATCTGGTGCTCAACGTGGACAAAACGAAGGAGATGATTATCGACTTCCGGCGGTCACAGCCTGAGCACGTCCCCCTCAGCATCGGCGGCCGTTTAGTGGAGAGAGTAGAGAACATCAAGTTCCTCGGAGTGCAGATCTCGCAGGACCTGACCTGGAGCAAGAATTCCTTGGAGATCAGGACGCGGGCTCAGCAGAGACTACACTTCTTGAGGAAACTCAAACAGGCCTCTCTCCCCATCTGCATCCTCAGGACCTTCTACAGAGGTGTGGTGGAGAGTGTTCTGACATACTGCATTGCTACATGGTACTCCAGCTGCAGTATGTCAGACAAAAAAGCCCTGCAGAGGATAGTCAAGGGGGCGGAGAGGGTAATTGGAGTCTCCCTCCCATCTGTCCAAGAACTTTTTCAGAACCATTGTAGGAGCAGGGCACTGAACATTGTCAAGGACCGTTCTCACCCTCTGCATAAACACTTTGAACTTCTTCCATCTGGTAAACGATTCCGGAGCATCAGAGGCAGAACCACCAGACTGATTAACAGCTTCCTCCCACAAGCTGTCAGGATGCTGAACAGCTGACCCGGAATCTCACATACACACTACTGCACCTATGGACATTTTGTATATTATAGTTAGTTATTCTTTTTCCCCAAGTATGTCTCAGGGATGTGTGAATGGATGGGGGGTGGGGGTGGGGTGGGGGGTGGAGCTATGTGGGAGTGTGTCTTAATCATGCTGCTTCTTATATGGATGCCAAGAGAAACGCAATTTCATCTTGCCTGCACTACAGTTGTATGTACAGCAATATGACAATAAAGTTTGATTTGATTTGATTTGATTTGATTTGATTTGATCCTCCGGTGCCTCACCCGTGAAGGCTCCCAGACCCCGCAGGGCCACGGACTCCCTTAGCTTAATCAAGTCCACCACTTCAATTAGGGAAAAAGTCTGTTTTGTCACCTGCAGCGTGGCTCCTAGCCACTCGCTCGTCGTGCCATGCGTCAGTCTATTATGGACTAGCTTGTCCATTAGTGGCCCAAACTTGCACTCTCCCGCCAAATCACGCAGTCCCACTAGAAAAGACACAGTGGACTCACCGGTTTGTTGCACACTGTTAAAAAACCTGCACCTCCTCTTGGTGACCTTGGCACCGTCCCCGAACAGGTCATCCAACTTCAACAGCGATTTCTCCAGCGAGTCATCGCCACACAGCTTGAGGAACAGGCGTTGTCCTTCTGCACCCAGATGATGAAACAATAGGCTCCTCCGCTTGTCGTCGGAATCCCCATCAAAGCCGGCTGCTGTCAAAAAAACCTGAAACAGGCTCTTCCAGCGCGCCCAAGGGATAGTCGGTGCACCCTGGTTCTGCAGGAACGGAGGCAGCTCCACAACGCACGTGCCCATAATTTTCTTCGTCGCCAAATGTTATGTCTGAAATAAAGCAGGCGGAGAGTGTCTGGGCGAACGTACATCTGAACTTTATTTGGCGCACATTACTATTTATACTCCCCGCCGTAGCCCACCTGACATCATCCCGTTCCACGCCCTGGCAGAGCTATGGCAAACCCCAAAGGCCAATTTCCATACACAACAATGCCCTGCAGCCTGGGGATCATTCTTATCAACTCCACTTGTGGGGAGAGAATAAAGTTTGTACTGATCCAGCTCGTCATCTTGCCTTCTCATTTCTCTCTACATTGGTGACTTTTCGACGTATAATGGAACACGAAGAGAACACCCCGGAGACGGCCTGGACGGAAGGCGCCAGCACCGCGTGTGCTGTTTCGGTCAAGCGCCCAGACTTTTGGCTACACGACCCGACAGCTTGGTTCCTCCACACAGAAGCCCAGTTTGCGCTCCAGGGGGTGACGGCAGATGACACCAAATATTACTATGTGATTGCCATGCTGGACGCATGCACAACACAGCAGGTGGAAAGCCTGCTCCGACAGCCCCCAGCCCACAGTAAATACAACACACTCAAGACAATGCTCACCCAGCGCTATACTTTCTCAGACTGCGGGAGAGTGGAAAGTATCCTGACCCACTCGGAGTTGGGAGACAGGTCAGCGATCAAATTAATGAAGAATATGTTGGCGTTGATGGGCAGTGATGGCGAGCCGTTCCTGTTTGCCCATCTTTTCGTCAGGAACCTCCCGCAAGCGGCCAGAGTGGTCCTCGCCAACTCACCCCTACTGGCCACACGAAGCTGCCGTGCACTGGCACAAGAAGCGGACCAGATCATCCTGGCGACCAGAACCTTTGCAGTGAACGCAGCGGCGCCGGAACCCAGTGAGATGACCAGCGAGGGCAAGGAGCCATTGATGGTCGCCGGTGCGAATGCTAAGAAGCACCGGAAGGGCACGCTCTGCTTTTACTACTGCCACTTCTGAGAGGACGCACGTGCCAATTCAAGCGGTCGGGAAATGCCAGGACGGGCAGTCGGTAGCAGCTGCGACCGCCGGTGACACAGACAAGCTGTTGTACATGATGGACTCACGTTTGAGGAGACGGTTCCTAGTGGACTTCGGCTCTCAAAAGAGCCTCATCCTGCCGTCCATCGCAGACCGGTTGGCTGGAAGTAGCAGACCCGAGCGGCAGCCGCCAATGGCTCAGACATTAAGACGTTTGGTGAGAGGTCACTGACCTGTGACACGGCCATAACTTCCAGTGGTCTTTCATAATAGTGGCATGCAACTCCCCCATTTTGGGTGCATATTTTCTGTGTGTACACGGTCTATTGGTCAGCATTGCTAATAGACACCTGATTAATGCTCTGTCTTTTGATTCTCTGCCCTGTATAGCTCGAGGAGCCGGGTCACAACCCTCACCAACGTCACATCTCCAGGGGATAAGTTCCAACAACTACTCACCCAGTTCCCAGCACTCACGGTCCGGACGTTTTCGGCGGCCATCACTAAGCATGGGGTCGAGCACTTCATTACCACAACGGGGCCTCCTGTTTTTGCACGACTTCGGCGCCTGAATGCAGCTAAACTGACCAGCGCACGGGAGGAGTTGGCAAATTTGGAGAGGTTAGGCAACGTCAGGCATTCAAACAGCCCGTGGGCGTCCCCACTGCACATGGTGCCTAAAGCCAAGGGGTCGTGGCGACCATGCGGCGATTTCCACAGGTTAAACAGTGCTACAGCACATGATCACTACTCCATCCCCCATATTCAGGATTTTTCCATCCACCTGACCGGGGCACGCATTTTTTCAAAGGTGGACCTGGCCCGCGGGTACCACCAGGTCCCGGTGCGCGCAGAAGACATACCCAAAACAGCAGTGATTACCCTGTTTGGTCTTTTCGAGTTTCTGCACACGCCGTTCAGGCTAAAAGGCGCGGCACAGACCTTCCAACGCATGATAGACGTGGCGCTGCGTGACCTGCCTTTTGTCTTTATCTACCTGGATGACATCCTGGTGGCCAGCGTGTCCGAGGACGAACACGTCGCCCACCTCACTACGGTTTTCCAGAAGTTGGAAGAGCACAGGTTAATAATCAACACAGCGAAGTGTCAGTTCGGGGCTACAGTCATCAACGTTTTGGGCCACCGCATCTCGCCTGAGGGCGCAATCCCGTTTCCGGACAAGGTGTGTTCCGTGGCAGGTTTTCCACGTCCTCAGACGGTAAGGGTGCTTCAAGAGTTCTTAGGAATGGTTAACTTTTACAACTGTTTCCTCCTCCGTGCAGCCCACCTCATGCAGCCGTTGTATGCCGCGCTTAAAAAACGAAAACCGGTGGACACCATTGACTGGGCCCCCAAGCGGGAGCAGGCGTTTGCAGATGCCAAAACCGCACTAGCAAAGGCCGCATTACTGGTGCACCCGGACCCATCAGCACATATAGCGCTCACTACCGATGCATCAGACGTGGCCATAGGGGCCATTGTGGAGCAGTGCATCGCAGGGTCTTGGCAGCCGCTCACCCTTTTCAGCAGGTCTTTGCGCAACAACAAGCGTAAATAGAGCGCGTTCGACAGGGAGTTGCTGGCTCTACACCTGGCCATATGCCATTTCCAATTCTGGCTGGAAGGGCGCGGCTTCACGGCTCACCAGCGGATGAGCCTTGGACGACTCGAGCTGCTCCTGTGCGCCTCTGGGAGAGCTTTGGATTCATTGCCGGATTCATCGCTTTGGGTTCATCGCTAGCTGGGACGATGCTAGCTGGGACGACGCTAGCTGCCGAGGGAGCCTTGGTTATGTTTATCATTTTATTTGGAGTATGTTAATTATATTTATCAATTTCTTCAAAAGAAAAAAAAAGTATAAAGTTCTCCACAGGAAAAATTTAACAGTCAACAGTTCTATCAAACATTTTTGGCAGCCTGAGCACCATGGAAACGGGGTCAGGGCTCATCCGTGCGATGACTGAAGTTATCAACTACAAATGTGACCTGGTTAACTAATTAATTATCTGAGAGACAACAGTTTGTGAAGATGGGAGAATATCTGTCTGGGTGTATGGGAATTGCCTGTGGGGTCCCGCAGGCATCAGTATTGGGCCCCAAATTATTTAACATATATATAAATGATATATTCCAAGTTTCTAAATTATTAAAAATAATATTATTTGCTGATGATACTAATATATTTTATTCTGGAATTAATTATAATCAACTAATCCATACTCTAAATAATGAATTAAATAAGCTTAAAAAATGGATGGATTGTAATAAATTATCACTAAATATAGATAAAACTAAGGTAATGATATTTGGTAATTATAAAAATAAAGAAGATATACATGTTCATATAGATTAATTATTGAAAATGTTAAGGAGATCAAGTTTTGGGGTGTAATACTAGATGATAAAATTAGTTGGAAACCACACATCAAATACATACAAAACAAAGTTGCAAAAAATATTACAATCAAATAAAATTAAGCAAGTCCTAGATTACAAATCACTTCATATCTTGTATTGCTCATTAGTACTTCCGTACTTGGCCTATTGTATAGAGGTCTGGGGTAACAATTATAAAAGTACATTTAATTCAGTTATCCAGTTATAGAGGACGTCTACAGGAAAAGATGTCTGCGCCGGGCACGCAGCATTCTTAGGGACTTCAACCATCCTGCTCATGGACTGTTCCAGCTTCTCCCCTCCAGAAGACGTTTCAGAAGCCTTCGGACTAGAACCAGCAGGTTTAGGAACAGTTTCTTTCCAACAGCTGTCACGTTATTGAACTTAGTTCCCCGCTGACTCTCTTACCATCATCTCTTACCATCCTCAGTACATAACTGCATAACTACATAACTACATCTAACTTATTGCACATTATTTGCACATAACAGTACTCTAAACTTTCTGCACTGCTGCATATATTTGCATATATTTGCTTAAATTGCACATACTGTTAATTACCGTATATACTGCACTGCTGTCCTTTGCACTTCTGATTGGATGCTAAACTGTGTTTCGTTACCTTGTATTCATGCATGTGTAATGACAATAAAGTTGAATCTAATCTAATCTAATCTAAATTCATTGCTATTATTACAAAAAAGGCAGTCCGTGTTATACACAAAGTCGGGTATCTTGAACATACTAACTTATTGTTTTTACATTCAAAGTTATTGAAATTACGGGATCTGGTTCGTTATTATACAGCACAATTAATGTTAAAAGTCAGTAAAAACCTTTTGCCACACAATATACAAAATCTTTTCAGTGAGAGAGAAGGGAAATATAATTTACTGGGAAACACAAAATTTAAAATGTACTTACTAAGATCTACTAGGAAGGGTTTTTGTGTGTCTGTGTGTGGGATAAAATTGTGGAATGGGCTGGGGGAGAAACACAGGCAATGTCCAAACATCCATATATTTAAATCAACATATAAAGAAATGATTTTTGATATATATAAAAATAAAGGGCTGTAATATTACAATGTGTCTTCAATGAAAAAAGGTTGTTTTTGTGCGTATTATTGTGTTATGGTGATTGTGATGGTGATGGTGTTGTCTGTGTTTGTGTTGAACATACCAGAAGTACTTATTTATTATAAGTACTTATTATAAGTACACCGGGCTGCACGGTGGCGCAGTGGTTAGCACTGCGGCAGCACAGTTTACCCTTGGCCGGGGGATTGTGGGGATCGTGGGATCGTGGGTTCGATCCCAGCCCCCGACCAACAGTGATCTGTGTGGAGTTTGCATGTTCTCCCCGTGTTGCGTGGGTTTACTCCGGGATTTCTCCGGTTTCCTCCCACATGCCAAAAACATGCATGTTAGGTTAATTGGCTGTTCTAAATTGTCCCTAGATATTTGTTTCCTATAGGCCCTTAGAATAGAGGGTTAGTATTAATGAAAGCGCTTTGAGTGGTCTTTGTGACTAGAAAAGCGCTATATAAGTGCAGGTTAGTTAGTTAGTTAGTTAGTAATTATTGTTACAATTATTGTTGGATGTTGGTATTGTTGTCAATATGGACTGTCGTTTCTGTGTCATTTCCTTTGCATAATTTGACTATGGGGTGTATTATGGTGAATGTGGTTGTGGGATGAACGATGACTAAGAGTGATGTTGTAATTTGTTGGGTATGGAAAAGGGGTGGGACTATATAAGCGTTGGCTTCTTCCCACTCCTTTTGAACATTTTATTTTTTGGCTTGATTTTTGTTTTAAATTCTTTTTTTCTTTTTGTCGGAATTTTCAAATAAATAAAATCAATCAACCAATCAATCACAGCGTTTGTGGACCACAAGCCACTAACATACGCCATGGCCAAGCTTTTGGAACCGTGGTCGGCCTGGCAACAAAGACAGCTGATGGCAATCTCTGAGTTTACGACCGACATTCAGCATGTGGCTGGTAAACTCAACGTGGTGGTGGACTGCCTCTCGCGTGCGTTGGTGGCCCCGGTCTACGTAGGAATAGATTTCATGGCCATGGCCGCCGAGCAAGCTGGCAATGCAGATGTTTGTACGCTCCAGTCTGGACCAACAGGGTTAAGGCTGAAGAGCAGAATACTGCAAGAGCCCCCCCCCCCCCCCCCCCGTCTCCACAAGCCGCCCACGCCCAGTCGTTCCGTGTGCTTGGTGTCGTCAGGTTTTCGAGTCGGTTCACTCCCTGGCTCGCCCAGGATTGTGGGCGTCGGTCAAACTAGTGGGGGCGAAGTTCGTCTGGCCGTGTCTAAACACGTGAAGGAGTGGGCAGCAACTTGCGTTGCGTGCCAGCGGGCCAAGGAGAACAGGCACACGAAAGCCCCCCTCGAAGGGTTCCACATCCCGGCAAAGAGGTTCCACCACGTCCACGTGGTCCTGGTGGAGCCCCTCCCACCATCGCAGGGGTTTACGCACCTCCTCACCATAGTGGACCACACCACACGCTGGCCCGAAGCGGTGCCGCTGGCATCCACCACAACTGAGGAAGTCGCACGTGTTTTTGACGACTTGGATGGCACGTTTCGGCGCTCCGTCAGACATCACGTCAGACAGGGGCCCTCAGCTCATTTCTGATCTCTGGTCCGCAATGGCCCGGAGCCTGGGGGTCAGCATTCACCGCACTACGCATGCGCACGTAGCGACCGGCAGCTGGTGAAATAGTGCGTCGTCTGTGTGTGTGTGTTTTTATGTACTTTTATATGTTTTTACAAAATCCTCTGTGTCGTTTCTGCCCTGGAGTGTTTGTGGACTATATGGCGAAGAGCTCCCTGGTATCTACAACATGGATTTCCTCCCCTTTCTTGCACTGCTGCTATCTGTCCTCTGGCTCTTTGTCTCTGAAGTAAACGCGTTCGGCTCCATGGTGGGCAGAATACATTATTCCAGGGACATGTTGCTGCATTTAAACACGGTTGATGCAGCGGCTGTGATTGAGCCTAAGCTGCAACTGCCGGACTTTATTTTGAGAGACGAACATAGCGGTGAAAAGAGAGACGGGAGAGACGGCAGAAGGAAGCACGGAAGGCGTGGAGGTGTGAAATTGCACCTTAGGAGATGGCAGTTTGGTAACATTCCTCTTCCTTCAATAATTTTTGGGAACGTACAGTCTCTGAGAAACAAGGTGGATGAAATTCAAGGGAATGTACGCTACCAGAAGGACTTTAAGAACTGCTGCGTCATGGCTTTCGCGGAATCTTGGCTTACTGCGCATGACCGAGATGCAGACTTGTGGATTGACGGCTTTGGAGCCCCGCTGCGCTCGGATCGGCAGGAAGAGGTAACGGGGAAACGTCAGGGGGGCGGCGTATGTTTATATATTAATAAGCAGTACTGCACATCTGTCACGGTCAGAGAGCACATCTGTACACCCGATGTGGAGCTGCTGTCTGTCACTATGCCCCTTTTATTTGACTCGCGAGTTCCCCCAACTTTTCATCACAATTGTGTACATTCATCCGAGGGCAGACGCTGATGCCACCTCCAGAACCATCTTTGATGTGATCCAGCAGCTGCAATCAATTTCTCCAGAGGCGCCAAACTTCATTCTTGGGGATTTTAACCATGTTTCTTTAAAGAAGACACTTAAAAACTTTTATCAGTATGTCTCCTGCCCAACCAGGCGAAAAAAGACATTGGACCTGTGCTATGGATCCATAGAGAGGGCCTATAAATCACTCCCCCTTCCTCCTTTAGGATCCTCAGATCACAACTGTGTACATTTGCTGCCCACATATAAAACTGCCCTCAGAAGAGGCAAGGTGGAGACGAGAGACATTGATGTGTGGACAGAAGATTCAGTGCACAGCCTCCAGGAATGCTTTGACTGTACAGACTGGGAGATGTTCAAAATGGCCTGCGGGGATGATTTGGACTCTTTGGTGGACGTCACATGCCCACATGTGTCACATGGCTTTCTGTAAAAATAAGATTGTTCCACGTAAACGTATCAAAATACACTACCGTTCAAAAGTTTGGGGTCACTTAGAAATTTCCTTATTTTTGAAAGAAAAGCACTTTTTTTCAATGAAGATAACTTTAAACTAATCAGAAATACACTCTATACATTGCTAAAGTGGTAAATGACTATTCTAGCTGCAAATGTCTGGTTTTTGGTGCAATATCTACATAGGTGTATAGAGGCCCATTTCCAGCAACTATCACTCCAGTGTTCTAATGGTACAATGTGTTTGCTCATTGCGTCAGAAGGCTAACGGATGATTAGAAAACCCTTGTGCAATCATGTTAGGTCTGCAATGCTGTAATTGCTGCAAATGGAGGATTCTTTGACGAAAGCAAAGTTTGAAGGAAAAAATTATTATTTCAAATACAAATCATTATTTCTAACCTTGTCAATGTCTTGACTATATTTTCTATTCATTTTACAACTCATGGTGGTAAATAAGTGTGACTTTTCATGGAAAACACAAAATAATTGTCTGGGTGACCCCAAACTTTTGAACGGTAGTGTATATCCCAACAACAAACCATGGGTTACAAAATCAGTTAAATCCTGCTTAAAGAGGAAAGCGCCTGCCTTTAAACAGGGGTCCGTTTCTGAGCTACAAGAGCTGAAGGCCGAAATTTTTTGTAACTTTGATTTTTATTCATTTTTCAACATACATATTACATTCAGATCACAGTCTCTATATTTAAAAAAAAAGGAGCTAGAGGAAGAAAAAAAAGGGGGGGGAAAGGGGGGGGACAAATGTTGGAGCATCAAGTTTTTAGTTTCCATCTCTTAATTCTTCTGGTTTTCCAGTGTCTTTGGTTATTCTTTCAATTTCTGTCTCGTTGTTGCACTTTGTAGTGTGTCCATTTCCACCATTTTTTTTGATATTGTCCTTCTTGCATTCTTTGTCGATATGTTAGTTTTTCCATTAAACGTATGTCCTCAACAATGTCAGTCCATTGCTCTTGGTCAGGAAGAACTTCTGATCGCCATTTTCTTGTGATTGTTTTTTTACATGCAATCAGCAATATTTTAACTAGATATCTGTCCTCAGCCTGTATTACATTGTCTCTTTTAAGATCACATAAATACATCAAGTTACAGTTCATTGGTATATTATATCCTAATATCCTCTGTATTGTCACACTTATAGATTTCCAGAATGATGAGATTTTGCAGCATTTCCAGTTTTTCTAGTTTAAATTTTCTTCTCATGTTTACAAAACTCCCTAAATCTTTTTTTCCGATATTGCCCCATGCTGTGATTCCCTTGTTCACCAGATTTTTGTATCCCCATCGTGCTTTGCCGGTTCAAACTGACTGTAAGAACCCTTGTCACTTTCTGGTGGGGCATAGATGTTCACTAATGTGATCTGCATGCCATCTATTCTTCCATTTATTATTACATATCTCCCTTCTTTATCCTGGATTTCTTGTTCACATTCAAATTGTATTTTATTTGAAATTAGTATCATAACCCCCCTTTTAGTTCCTCCCTTAAATGAACTGTAGTAGGAGTTCTTATAGCCAAATCTCTTTAGTTTCTCATGTTCTGTCCTGTTCAAATGTGTCTCTTGTATAAATATAATTTCGGCTTTTTCCTTCTTGAATTACAGACATTGAGATGGTGACATCCTACAAGTACCTGGGTGTTCATCTGAACAATAAACTAGATTGGTCACACAATACTGACGCACTCTACAAGAAGGGACAGCGCAGGCTGTTCCTACTGAGGAGACTCAGGTCTTTTGCTGAAGACATTCTATGACACGATGGTGGCATCAGCCATCACTTTTGGAGTGGTCTGCTGGGGCAGTGGCATTACCGCAGCTGATAGGAAGAGACTGAACAAACTGATCAAGAAAGCTAGCTCTGTCCTGGGGCAGCGCCTTGACCCGGTGGAGGAGATAGGAGAGAGAAGGACGGTGGCTAAACTGTCATCTCTGCTGGAGTCCGAGTTCCACCCTATGCAGGACATACTGAATGCACTGAGGAGTTCATTTAGCAGCAGACTACATCACCCCAGGTGCACAACCGAGAGGTTTTGCAGGTCCTTCCTACCAACGGCTGTCAGACTGTACAACCTAAGCAGGGCTGCTCGCAGAGATAGCAAAAAAGACGTAACAACCTAATAGTTTTTGAATGCAAAAGATGCAATAGACTTACACAATGGTCCCCTCCGGCATACAACTAGGAAAATACCGGTCGCTATGGAGGGTGAGAATATGTATGGACACATAATCATACCATGTAGGATAACTAAGTAGACGGTTGTGCTGTTTCATCCCATCTAGCAACTGTTTCTTCCCATCTCTGCACTGTGTGCGTTTATATATTTACATATTTATTCCATCTAGCTACAATGCTCCGCACTGGGTGTGTTTATATTTATATTGTGGAGAAGTGTGGGAAGGACGAGGCTGAGTTTATTTCTCAAGTCCAGTTTTATTCACATTCACATTCTCCAACATCCAAAAACAGAAAGAGAGAGGAATCCCCCAACATCTGTCCCTTTTATACCCCAGGACATCAAAGCACACAGTCACATTGTCTTTCAATCCCAAATCACAATGCATCCCCCTCCAGGTCTTCTCGTCTCCACCTAAAGTCCTGGTGGTCAGGAAATCCTTCAAGGCCATCTCTCTGCATACAAAAGGCCAGACTTCACATCCTCCTGTTACCCCTGGGAGGTTCAGACCTTTTGTTCCTCTGAGACGTGAAGCATACAATAAGCATACAGTAATACACATGTGAAGCATATGAAACCCACATATGTGCACCACATGACCCCCCCAAACGTCTAAGATGGAACAACATAATCACAGATTGCATGTCATAATAAAATCACTACATATCAGTCCACGTACCACTTGGGTCTCAGCCTTCTCCCGTATTTGCTGTAAGCAGGCTGTACCACTTCCGCGGCGTCTTCCTGCTGCGGAGCTGCTGCCTGGGGATGAGAACTGTTAGTCAACCTCTGTGGGTGTTCTGGGGAATGCTCTCTAGGGGGTCTGCCGCGCCGAGGAGACTTAGCCAACTGCACAACTTTGTCAACTACCACAAAAGCGGGTTTGAGCCTGTTAATGCCAATCATTTCTTTTCTGCCCCCCAAATCTAGCAAAAAATGCTTATCCCCTGTTTCCAGCACTCTATATGGTCCGTCATAAGGTGGGCGTAAAGGCGGATGATGGGCATCATGTCTGACAAAAACAAACTCCGCATTTTTTAAAGCCTTAGGCACAAAAACACGCGGAAAACTGTGGTGAACCGGGCCAGGTAGCGTGCTCAGGCCCGTGCTATTCTGTAACCGCTGAGCCGGGGAGCACTCTGCCGTTGGATTATCTGGGGGAAATTCCTCGGGCAGCCGAAGTGGCTGTGCGAAAACTAGCTCAGCTGGGGAGGCTTCTAAATCCTCTAGGTGCAGAACGCAACCCCAATAAAATCCATGGTAGCTTGTCCACCCAATTTGCATCCGTAAGCGACGCTCTGAGAGCCGCCTTCAGTGACCTGTGAAAACGTTCGCATAACCCGTTAGCCTGCGGGTTGTACGCGGTCGTGCGGTGGATCGTTGCCCCCAGGCTGCGGGCCATCGCTGACCAAAGTTCGGAAACAAATTGCGGGCCTCTGTTGGACGTAATGTCAGACGGGACTCCAAAACGCACTACCCATGCCGTTAAAAACGCACGCGCCACCTCCTCGGCTGTGGTTGACGACAGCGGAACCACTTCCGGCCAGCGCGTGGTGCGGTCAACCATTGTCAGAAGATGTGTGCACCCTTGTGAGGGCGGGAGGGGGCCTACGAGGTCCACGTGGACATGATCAAACCTTTTAGCTGGGATGTGAAACAGCTCCAAGGGAGCTCTCATGTGTCTATGAACCTTGGCCCGCTGACAAGCTATGCAGGCTGCCGCCCACTCGCTAACTTGTTTGCACAGGCTCGGCCATACAAATTTCTCTCCTACCATTTTGACCGACGCACGCACTCCCGGGTGCGCCAGAGAATGGATCGAGTCAAAAACGCGGCGGCGCCACGCAGCTGGAACCACCGGACGCGGCCGCCCAGTGGAGACATTGCAGATTAGGGGGGGCATACCGTCTTGCAGCACCCTGTTCTCCAGCCTTAACCCTGTTGGTCCAGACTGGAGCGCGCGCACATCTGCGTCGCTAACCTGCTCCGTGGCCATGGCTGCATAATCTATCCCCACGCGGACTGGGGCCGAGCGCACTTCCGCGTCGCTAACCTGCTCCGCGGCCATGGCTGCAGGATCTACCTCCGCGTGGGCTGGAGCCCCCACGGCGCGTGAGAGGCAGTCCGCCACTACATTAAGTTTACCCGCAACATGCTGGATATCGGTAGTAAACTCCGGTATCGCGGCCAGCTGTCTCTGCTGCCGGCCCGACCAAGGTTCCGAAATCTTGGCCATCGTGAAAGTCAGCAGCTTGTGGTCAACGAACGCGGTGAGACGGCGTCCTTCCAGCCAGAACTGGAAGTGGCGAATGGCCAAGTGGAGAGCTAACAACTCCCTGTCGAATGCGCTGTATTTTCATTCGCTGTCGCGCAGGGTCTTACTGAAAAAGGCGAGCGGTTGCCAGGCTCCGGCTACATACTGTTCCACGACCGCCCCTATGACCACATCTGACGCGTCAGTAGTGAGCGACATGCGGGCCACTGGGACTGGATGTGCTAACAACGCAGCGTTTGCCAGGGCTGTTTTGACTTCAGAAAATGCGCGCTCTCGCTCGGGAGACCATTCGACTTTATTTGTGGGTTTTTGTTTTTTTAGTGCAGCATACAACGGTTGCATGAGCTGCGCTGCGCGGGGGAGGAAACGGTTATAAAAATTCACCATTCCCAAAAACTCGTGTAATGCTTTGATCGTTTGTGGCTGGGGAAAATTCGTTACTGCGCGCACTTTGTCAGGCAGAGGGACCGCTCCCTCTGGGGAAACGCAATGCCCCAAAAAAAATCAATCTGCGTCACCCCGAACTGACACTTCGCTGGGTTAATTATTAACCCATGCTCTGCCAACCTCCGGAAAACTGCCGTGAGGTGGTTTTCGTGTTTGTCTTCGGAAGCGCTGGCTACCAATATGTCGTCCAGGTAGACGAACACGAAAGGGAGATCGCGCAAAACCGCGTCCATCATGCGTTGGAACGTCTGCGCCGCGCCTTTAAGCCCAAATGGCATGCGCAAAAACTCAAAAAGCCCGAAAGGAGTTATTACCGCTGTTTTGGGTATGTCCTCAGCGCGCACTGGGACCTGGTGGTAACCGCGTACCAAGTCTATTTTAGAAAAAACGCACGCCCCCGCCAAATGAACTGAAAAATCTTGGATGTGCGGGATCGGGTAGCAGTCGTGCGCTGTAGCGCTGTTCAGCCTGCGGAAATCACCGCAAGGCCGCCATGAGCCATCAGCTTTCGGGACCATGTGAAGCAGTGAAGCCCATGGGCTCTTCGAACGCCTGATGATGCCCAACCTTTCCAGGTTGGCGAACTCCTCGCGTGCTATGGTCAGTTTAGCTGAATCCAAGCGCCAAGCTTTTGCGAAAACGGGTGGTCCGGTAGTAGTAATAAAATGTTCCACCCCGTGTTTAGCCACAGTCGCCGAAAATGTTGGAACCGTGAGTGCTGGGAACTGAGTGAAGAGTGTGTGGAACTTCCCACCTGCAGCTGTGACGCTGGCTTGTGCTATCGGCGGGGCCACTCGAGCTGTACAGGGAATAGAATGAAAAGAGAGTGCATTAACCAGGCATCTGTTAGCAAGATCGACCAAGAAACCATGTGAGCACAAAAAAATCAGCCCCTAACATCTTGAAATTGACTGCCGCTATGACGAAAGTCCACTCGAATGTATGGCCGTGTAAAGACAGAAGCAGAGTCCTCTCACCGAAGGTCTTAATCGCCGAGCCATTCGCTGCTGACACCCGGGGACCACTGGAAGGCGCCAGCCGGTCAGCGTAGGAAGGTGAAACTCAGCTGGGAGCCCGTGTCCACGAGGAAATGCCTCCCCGAGTGTGCATCCCTCAAGTAGAGCAGCTTGTTCTCCTCTCCGAGGGCCGCAGCTGCTACCGACCCCCGGTCTTGGCGTTTCCCGAGCGCTTGAAATGGCACGGTGGAATGCACTTGCGTGCCCTCTCTGCGAAGCGGCAATGGTAGAAGCAAAGGACGTCGTCTTCTCCGTGTTTCCTGGCCCCTGCCGCCGCCGTCGTCGGTGAGTCTGGTGCTGCAGCCTCTGGCCCCCTGCCATCTCCGGACGTTGCGCCTCGCTCCACTGCTGCAGCCGCAGCCGCGCGCCGTTTATTGGCGTCGACGAGTCGTTGCGCCTCCTGGCCCAGCTCGTGGTAGTCTCGTCGGGCCAACAGTGGTGAACTGGCCAGGGTCACTTTCACCGCTGACGGTAGGATCCTGAGGAAAAGGTGGGTGAAGATGAAGTTATCATCTTCGGAGTCTCTCAAACTCAACATCTTCCCCATCAGGTCTGCAGGTCTGTCGCTCTCGAATTCAGTCAGCGCCAGGAGCCTCTCTGCTCGCTCCTCCACTGAGGGGATGAAGTAACGGATGAGTGCAGCCTTCAACGTGCTGTACTTGTCGCTGTCCGGCGGGTGGTTGATCAGGCTCGCCACCCGCTGGGCTGTGTGGTTGTCCAGCTTTGCAACCACATGGTAGAACTTTGTGGCGTCCACCGAAATCCTCCGGAGGTGGAACTGTGCCTCGACTGCGCTAAACCAGGAGCGCGGATTGTTCGGCCAGAAGTCCGGTAGCTGAACTGTGGCTGCATTTGTTTGGCTGGCTCCTGATGAGTCTGGCTCGGGAGATTCGTCTCCGCTCATGATACGTCTTAGGGTCACCAGTGTGGAGAAGTGTGGGAAGGACGAGGCTGAGTTTATTTCTCAAGTCCAGTTTTATTCACATTCTCCAACATCCAAAAACAGAAAGAGAGAGGAATCCCCCATCATCTGTCCCTTTTATACCCCAGGACATCAAAGCACACAGTCACATTGTCTTTCAATCCCAAATCACAATGCATCCCCCTCCAGGTCATCTCGTCTCCACCTAAAGTCCTGGTGGTCAGGAAATCCTTCAAGGCCATCTCTTTGCATACAAAAGGCCAGACTTCACATCCTCCTGTTACCCCTGGGAGGTTCAGACCTTTTGTTCCTCTGAGACGTGAAGCATACAATAAGCATACAGTAATACACATGTGAAGCATATGAAACCCACATATGTTCACCACAATATATCTATATATTTATTCCATCTAGCTACATTGCTCCGCACTCTGTGTGTTTATATATCTACATATTATTCCATCTAGCTACATTGCTCCGCACTGTGTGTGTTTATATATCTACATATTTATTCCATCTAGCAACAATGCTCCGCACTGTGTGTGTGTTTATATATTTACATATTTATTCCATCTAGCTACAATGCTCCGCACTGGGTGTTTATATATCTACATATTATTCCATCTAGCTACATTGCTCCGCACTGTGTGTGTGTTTATATATTTTCATATTTATTCCACCTAGCTGCAACGCTCCGTACTGTGGGTGTTTATATATCTACATATTTATTCCATCTAGCAACAATGCTCTGCGCTGTGTGTGTTTATATATTTACATATTTATTCCATCTAGCTACAATGCTCCGCACTGGGTGTTTATATATCTACATATTATTCCATCTAGCTACATTGCTCCGCACTGTGTGTGTGTTTATATATTTACATATTTATTCCATCTAGCTACAATGCTCCGCACTGTGTGTTTATATACTCATATTTATTCTATCCAGCTACAATGCTCTGCACTGTGTGTCTGTGTATATATATATATATATATATATATATATATATATATATATATATATATATATATATATTTATACTTTTATAGTAATATGTACATATGTATATTAGCTGCTCTTGCTTTTTTTCTTGCCTTCTGATTGTTGCTGTGAGTGTTGCTATCCCTGTGCTGTTGCAATCCTGGAATTTCCCCGTTGTGGGACTAATAAAGGCTTATCTTATCTTATCTTAATTTTCTTATTATTCTTTCCCTTTTAACAGGTGAGTTCAGACCATTCACGTTTAATGTCATTATCTTAAGATTTTTAACCATATTCATGTTTTTCCATTTTTTTAACTTGTGCTCCTAGCCCCTTTAACAACAAAACTAACACGTATTTATACAAAAACACATTAACAAATCTGGACCTCCGTACTTTGGGCCTTTCTTCTGCCCACTGGTCCCTGTTGGTGGGTGGGGGGGAATGTCCTCACCGAGTGAGGGGCCCTCCCTAGACCTGTATTTACTATCCAAGTAATAGTCATTAGTCTAGAAATGTCCAACAAAAATCACTTAAACCTCTCCTAGCCGTTTGTTTCTCTTTTACCATGTCTTCTTGGCCTTCATTTCTTCTGTGTCCTTCTTAATCTTTGTTATAATCTAGGCTTTCCGTTGAAAGCCTTGCAGTTTTTCTTGGGCCCGGTGCGCCACGTCCGTCTCCCGCCCTCTGCCGCTCACTCACCTCCACTCCGGCTGTTGCGATGCGTACTGTGCCGCCGCTGCTCCAGCCGCTTCCTCTGGTACGCTCACCACAAAGCCTCGCTCCATCATGTCCCGCGCTGCCTCTCTGGCCGTGCTGTAGGTTTTCACGCCGTCCTCCCAATGAATTCTCATCTTCGTTAGCGGCGTTTGGAATCTAATTTTTTTCTCTTTCAGCGTTTTTTTTAATGTTGGCATATTTCTTTCGCTGCTGCACAATTTCTGTCGGGTAGTCATGGTCAAAGAATATCTGTTTGTCGCCGACTCGTCTCTTTTTTTTTCCACGCTTGTGTCAGGATTCTTTCCTTTATGTCGTATTTGAGAAAGTTTACCACAACTGACCTGGGTGTAGAGTTTGGATTCGGGTTCTGTGCCGAGGCTCTGTGCGCTCGTTGGATCTGCAGGTCCATTTCATCGGGCAGCTCAAGCTCTTTTAAGAATTGATCCATGAATTTCATCATCGAGTTGCCTTCAATTCCCTCCGGAATCCCGAAGATGCGTATATTGCTCCGTCTGGACCTGCTCTCCAGGTCGGTTATTTTTTCCTGCATCCTCTGTGTTTGTGCCGTCAGGGTCTGCAGCCGCTCGCTTGCCTCAGTCCCTCCAGTCTTCCAACTCTGATATTCGAGCCTGTGCTTCTGTCAAACACGCCCGTTGAGTGCGCAGTTCTTCCATGTTTTCAGCTAGCTTGCATTCCGTTTCTTTTCGGAGACCCATAATTTCCTCCTTCATCTCTTTTTACAGATCTTCCTTAAGAGCTGTTAAATCCTGTTGGAGTTGTCGCTTGAAGTCTTTTATGTCTTTACTTATATTGGCGATGCCAGTGTTCATAATGTCGAGTTTGGCGTCCTCCATTTTCTCTGCTGTAATCACCTCGTTTTTTTGGGCCTCGTGTTCAGCGATTTCTCCAGCGCTGTTGAAGAGGGATTCTTTAGTTTTACCCTGCTTTTGTCCATGTGCCCGGCTTCTTCGTGTTTTCATCCCTTGGTTTATTGTTCCATTTATGTCGAGTTGTCCATTTATCGAAGATTTTAAATCCGACTAGGGAGAGCTCTCTGTTTAAGCGTTATGTCTCTCCGCCATCTTCCCGGAAGTCCCGAAGGCCGAAATTTTAAGAGCAAAACAGAATTATAAATCAGAGTTGGAAAGCAAGATCGCAGCAAAGAAACTTGGTTCAGCCTGGGCCAGTATGAAAACTATTGCAGGCCTTCAGAGCACAGAGCGCAGTAATCGTGTGTTTTTAGATGGTTTTAATTCAGACACAGAGCTGGCTAATGCTCTTAATTGTTTTTATGGTCATTTTGACTCCTTTGATTTTAGCACAGAAATCCAAGATTTGAAACAGAAACTCAGACAATCAGCACTTTAATATTGAGGTGCAGGATGTTTAAAGGGAGTTCTGCGCTGTAAAAGTGAACAAAAGTCAGGGCCCTGATAATATATGTGGGCGCTTGGTAAAGTCCTGTGCATATGAACCGAGTCCTATATTTCATTACATTTTCAATAAGTCCTTACAGACACAACATGTGCCTAAGATCTGGAAAGAAGCCGTGGTTGTTCCCATTCCAAAATCCAGCTGTCCTAAAACGGTAAACGACTTTAGACCAGCTGCTTTGACTTCAATTTTAATGAAAATTTTTGAAAAACTGATCAGATGTGGGGTCCTAAAGCAGACTGAGCATGCATTGGATCCTCTGCAGTTTGCCTATAGGCCTCACAAAGGAGTGGAGGATGCCGCTGTCACTCTGTTTAACATGCTTTTTAAACATCTGGATTTTAATGGGACACACGCCAGGCTTTTATTTGTGGACTTTTCTTCCACCTTTAATACAATCCAACCTCATATCTTAGTTGAAAGGCTCCTGCAACAATTTGATTTGAGCAATAATCTGGTGGGTTGGATTCTGGATTTCTTAACCAACAGGACGCAGAGAGTAAGGGTCAATGGTACATTGTCTGACCTAAAGTGCTCTTCTACTGGCTCTCCTCAGGGGGGGGTGTTGTCCCCACTACTCTTCATCCTGTACACAAACATGTGTCGGAGCAGACATGACAACAGACACATTATAAAGTATGCTGATGACTCAGTTATTGTCAGTCTCCTCCAGGATGGTGAGAGTGGCCACGGCCCAGTAGTTGATGATTTTGTTCACTGGTGTGAGGATTCCTACCTGCAGCTGAATACAACAAAAACTAAAGACATGATTATTGACTTTAGGAGGAAAAATCCCAGGCACAAAGTCACCGTACTAAAAGGCCAGACCACTGAATGTGTACAATCCTACAAATATCTTGGGACGATTATTGATAGTAATTTAAACTTTGAAGAGAACTGTGAAAGGGTGTGCAAAAAGGGTCAGCAACATTTGCATTGCTTGAGAAAACTTGCACGCTTCCAAGTTGACCGTACCATAATGACAATGTTTTATCGGGCTTTTATTGAATCTGTTTTATCCTTTTCTTTAGTGTCATGGTTTGGTCAGATAAAACTGAAACAGAGGAAATCCTTGGATCAGGTAGTTAGATGGTCCAGTCGTTTGCTTGGTGAGTCACAGCTGAGCCTGACATCCTTGTACACCAGACAAGTACAGAGGATGGCTACCTCCATTTTAAATGATGACTCCCACCCTTTGCACTGCAACTTTCAGCTTCTTCCCTCAAGACGGAGGTTTGCTGTCCCAAAAAGTAAAACCCAGCGCTACAAAAACAGCTTTGTTCCTGCTGCTGTCAAAGAGTTGAACAAGCTGTAAAAATATATCGTACATAATTTAGGTACCTATTTATTAACTTCATTTTATATTTACTTATTTTTGTAGGATGTCACTTGGGTTCTAAATATTTTATTGGGTTTTAGACCTTTGAATTTTTTAACCTCTTTGACTACTTTTTAACTTTTAAGACCCTTCTCTCTTACCTCTGGTTTTTCCCTCATCTCTTTGCCTTTTTATACCCTGATTGGTGGAGCCTTGAGTATTTTTATCATGTTTATAGTCAGCTTCATGTGTGCCTGTGTTTGTGTCTATGTTGAATGTAATTAGTGGCTTGTAAATATGGATGTCACCAGACTGCAAAACAAATCTACCTACGGTTACAAATAAAGTAACCTGAACCCGAACCTGAACCTGAACTACCCCATACAACCCTCAGGCCAACTGGTTATGCGAGTGTTTCCACAGGTCACTTAGAGCAGCGCTCAGGGCTTTGCTTACGGATGCCAAATGGGTGGACCAACTGCTGTCAGTTTTGTTAGGGTTGCGTGTCGCACCGAAGGAGGATTTAGCAGCCTCCCCGGCAGAACTTGTTTTCTCAGCCGTTGCGGCTACCTGGGGAATTTTTGCCCGACAACCCAGCGCCCGAGGCCGAGCTATCCCTGAATTCCCTACATGGCACAGAGCCTAGAAAAGTACCAGGCCCTGTCCACCACTGTTTTCCCCGCATATTCGTCCCAAAAAGCTTGCGGAACACGTTGTTTGTGTTCGTCAGGCACGATACACACCGGACCCCGCTGCGCCCACCATACGACGGGCCATTTACACTCCTAACTGGGATGATGAAGCCTTTTTTAGATGGGCGTTTTCAATGTTGCCGGATTTGTCACAATATCACTTAATTCTGGGTGGAGATGTTAATTGCTGGTTGAATCCTTCATTAGACCACTCCTCTTCAACCCTAGCACCACAGTCTAAATCTGCCAAAGTGATTGAAGCCTTTATGGATGAGTTTAATGTCATTGATCCCTGGTGTTATTTCAACCCTGAGAGAATCTTTTTTTTCTCCTGTACACCCGACTTTTACACGCATTGATTTCTTTTTGGTAGACCGCACATTTCTTACAATAATCTCTGGTTGTAAATATGATTCAGTAATTTTGTCAGACCACTCCTCAGTCTCCATAGATATACATTTTCAGAAATTCATAAACACACAGCCACCATGGCGCCTTAAGCCTTAAGTCTTAAGAACAATCTGGTGCTCAACGTGGACAAAACGAAGGAGATGATTATCGACTTCCGGCGGTCACAGCCTGAGCACGTCCCCCTCAGCATCGGCGGCCGTTTAGTGGAGAGAGTGGAGAACATCAAGTTCCTCGGAGTGCAGATCTCACAGGACCTGACCTGGAGCAAGAATTCCTTGGAGATCAGGAAGCGGGCTCAGCAGAGACTACACTTCTTGAGGAAACTCAAACAGGCCTCTCTCCCCATCTGCATCCTCAGGACCTTCTACAGAGGTGTGGTGGAGAGTGTTCTGACGTACTGCATTGCTACATGGTACTCCAGCTGCAGTATGTCAGACAAAAAAGCCCTGCAGAGGATAGTCAAGGGGGCGGAGAGGGTAATTGGAGTCTCCCTCCCCTCTGTCCAAGAACTTTTTCAGAACCGTTGTAGGAGCAGGGCACTGAACATCGTCAAGGACCGTTCTCACCCTCTGCATAAACACTTTGAACTTCTTCCATCTGGTAAACGATTCCGGAGCATCAGAGGCAGAACCACCAGACTGATCAACAGCTTCCTCCCACAAGCTGTCAGGATGCTGAACAGCTGACCCGGAATCTCTCATACACACTACTGCACCTATGGACATTTTGTATATTATAGTTAGTTATTCTTTTTCCCCAAGTATGTCTCAGGGATGTGTGAATGGATGGGGGGTGGGGGTGGGGGGTGGAGCTATGTGGGAGTGTGTCTTAATCATGCTGCTTCTTATATGGATGCTGAGAGAAACACAATTTCATCTTGCCTGCACTACAGTTGTATGTACAGCAATATGACAATAAAGTTTGATTTGATTTGATTAACACACACCTACTATTGGAAAAAGATTTTGTCAAACTTATATAGAAGTGATCAGACTTTTTCTTTCAAGTTAACAAAACCCCAGATGTAACAGTGTCCCTATTATTGGAATCAAGGAAGGCATTTATTAGGGGAGAAATTATTTCCTATGAGGTACATCAAAAGAGATCAATGAGAGTAAAGGTGGCCAAATTATCTCAATGCATAGCAGCATTAGATTCTCAGTATGCAGTTTCACAATGACCAGATACATTTAAAGAGCGGATGTCTTTACAAGCAGAATATGATCTTATTACTTCTCAACATACCACCAGACTTCTACTTTTTTCTGTCATGTGTGGCCCTCTGGGGCGGAATGAAGGACTCATGCACAGGCCGACCTTTAAACATAATTTATTGCAAAAAACAACATAAACAACTGCCAAGCAGTGGCGTGGAGGGCGCTATGAATGACAGAGAATGCCGTACTGAGGGTATGGCGTGAGTAGTATATATATATATGATTAACAAAATGAGGAACAGCCATGAATGATTAACAAAAGAACCAATAAACAAAGGAGTAGAATGAACTGAGAGCACTGTCACAAAATAAACACAATATGATGAACAAGACAGGATAATGGTGATAATAATAATAATACAAAGGATGAGGACATGATGAACAATGATGATAACTGAGGTAGAATATAACTTAAAGCAAAGGCATGAGAATACTAATAATGATGATAAACATAATAGAGAGTCCAAAAAGAACTCAAAGTGTGGACAGGATCTGTGACCCTGTCCAGATCATGACACTTTCTAGGTCAAAATTTTATGAGCAGGGAGATAAAACTAGTAAACTACTAGTTCATCGATTGTGTCAGATGTCTACATCTCAGTTAATTCCACAAGTAGAAACAGGATCAGGTGTCATGTCAGATCCATTAGAAATTAATAAACATTCATGGAATTTTATAAATCGCTGTATTTTGACCACTCTAATGTCCCAGCAGAACTCCAGTCTTTTTTTTTTTTTTTTTTTTTTTTTTTTTTAGCAAAATAACCCTCCCTACTTTGGACCAAACTATGGTTAAGGAGCTTGAGCGCCCTATCACGGCACTTGAACGTGAGACGGCTGCCCAATCTTTGCAGAGTGGCAAAAGCCCAGACCCGGACAGTTTTCTGTCAGAGTTTTATAAAGCATTTTGGAAGCAGTTATCCCCATATCTGTTTATTGAGGCTTTTAGTCTTGGTGCACTCCTTCAAACTTTAAATCAGGCATGTATTACGCTGCTTCTGAAGAAAGGCAAAGATCCACTGCCATGTGGATCCTATCGCCTCATTAGTTTGTTAAATGTGGATTTTAAATTGCTGTCCAAACTGCTAGCTCTTCGTTCGTCCTACCATCCATTATCTCGCAATACCAAACTGGATTTATTCACAATAGACATTCCTTCTTTAATCTTAGAAGGGTCTTTAACATAGTATACAATCCTCTTTCAAAAACTTTCTCTGAAGCCTTAATCGCTCTTGATGCCAAAAAGGCCTTTGATAGAGTAGAGTGGGATTATTTATTTTTTATTTTAAAGAAATTTGGATTTGGGGCAAAATTTCAAGATTCAAAGATTTTATTTGTCAATACTACTATACATACAGGACATACAGTATTGAAATGGCACTTCTCTCTCTTCAGCGGTGTGCACAATATAAAAAAGAAAAAGGAATAAGGCTGGAAAAAAAGAAAACAACAACAACAGCAGGTATGTACAGTAATGCAACCCGTAGTCAAATGGCGACAAAAGATAGACCCAGACCTCTCATAGTGCAAATAGAGATAAATGATTAACAGTGATAAAATGATGATAAAACCCAGCAGTCAACATAATCTCAACATAATCTAGTTTTCAGTCATACAGAAAACTAGAGATGTAATACCCGTAGTTGCAGTTCAGTGCAGTAGCATAGGTGCAGATAGTAACAGATCGGACCGCACATGGTAAGTATTGCAATGACAGACAGACAGCAGCAGATATGGCATTTGTGCAAATGGTTGCAGTAAAGTGCAGAGACATACAGCAGCAAATGTATTACTGTTGGTGTGCCAGTCTTTCTGTGCCAACAGCTGAGGTAGTTATTGTGCGGGTGATTGCGTTATGGTCCAGGGGAGGCAGGGGGGAGGAAGTGGACAGAGTTCAAGGTCCTGATGGTCTGATGAACAAAGCTGTTTAACAGTCTTGTGGAGCGGGCCCGGAGGCTCCAGTACCTTTTCCCTGAGGGCAGAGGGCTGAAGAGGAAGCGTGAGGGGTGGGAGGTGTCGCCTGCAATGTTGATGGTGAGGCGGGTGAGGTAGATGTCTGGGGGGGGGGGCAGAGGGGCACTAATGATCTTGCTGGCTGCTTTCACTGTGCGTTGTAGTGTCTTCCGGCAGGAGGTGGTGCAGCTGCCATACTGCACCGTGATGCAGCTGGTGAGGAGGCTCTCAATGGTACCCCGGTAGAAAGAACACATGATGGAGGTGGGACTTGTGTTCTCCTCAGTTTGCAGAGGAAATGGAAGTGAGCCTTCTTGGCCGGTGATGTGGTGTTGTTGGACCAGGTGAGGTCCTCAGAGATGTGCACCCCCAGGAACATGGTGCTGCTCACCCTCTCCACAGCTGCTCCATCGATGATCAGAGGGGGATGCTGTGTGTGTCCCTTCATGAAGTCAACCAAATCTCCTTGGTTTTTCCCACATTCAAGAAGAGGTTATTGTCTTTACACCACTGGACCAATTGGCTCACCTCATTTCTGTAGTTGGCCTCCTTGTTGTTGGTGATGAGGCCCACCACTGTCATGTCATCCGCAAACTTGATGATGTGGTTGGTGTTATAGGCTGGTACACAGTCATGGGTCAAATTTGTTTCTTGGGTTAAATTATTATATTCATATCCACAAGCTTCGGTTAGAACAGAATACTTTTGATTGTTTCGCTCCACCAGGCAGGGCTGTCCACTGAGCCCTCTTCTATTTAACATGGTTATGGAGCCTTTGTCAGCTGCTCTAAAATCTGACCCCGATCTTCATGGTATAATGACAAATGGTGTGGAGTTGAAGGTTGCCTTTTACGCAGATGATCTTTTGTTACTTTTATCTGACTTATCTCATTCCATTACTGGAGCCCTGTCAACTTTAGATGCGACTAATAAGATCTCAGGATATAAATTAAATCTTTGCAAAAGTGGCTGCTGAAGCAAAGACTCGGGTGTGGGAGGAGTTTGGTGAGGCTATGGAACAAGACTTTTGGTCGGCCTCGAAGAGATTCTGGCAAACTGTCCGACGACTCAGGAGGGGGAAACAGCTCCCTGTCCACACTGTGTATGGTGAGGATGCGGTGCTGCTGACTTTGACTGGGGACGTCATTGAGCGGTGGAAGGAATACTTCAAGGATCTCCCCAATCCAACTGACACGCCTTCCACAGAGGAAGCAGGGCTTGAGAACAAGGGGGACAACTCGCCCATCACAGGGACTGTCACCGAATTTGTTAAATAATCTTTGGTGGCCAGGCCCCGGGGGTGGACAGGATTCGCCCTGAGTACCTCAAGGCCCTGGATGTTGTAGGGTTGTCATGGTTGACACACCTCTGCAACGTTGCGTGGAGGTCGGGAACAGTGCCTTTGGCATGCCAAGCCGGGGTGGTGGTTCCTCTTTTTAAAAGGGGGAACCGGAGGGTGTGTTCCAACTTTAGGGGGATCACACTTCTCAGCCTTCCTGGGAAGGTCTATGCCAGGGTACTGGAGAGGAGAGTCCAATCACTGGCCGAACCTCAGATCCAGGAGGACCAATGTGGTTTTCGTCCTGGCCATGGCACATCGGACCAGCTCTTTATCCTCTCGAGAATCCTCGAGGGTTCGTGGGAGTTTGCTCAACCAGTCTTCATGAGTTTTGTGGACTTGGCCAGCATGGTGGTGCAGTGGTTAGCACTGTTTCCTTACAGCTAGAAGGTTCCAGGTTTGAATCCCCAGGCTGGCAGGGGTTGGAACCTTTCTGTGTGGAGTTTGCATGTTCTCCCTGTGCTGCGTGAGTTTACTCTGGGGGCTCCGGTTTCCTCCCACAATCCAGAGACATGCATGTTAGGTTCATTGGTTGTTCTAAATTGTCCCTAGATGTCTGTCTCCTATAGGCCCTTAGAATAGACGGTTAGTACTAGTGAAAGCGCTTTGAGTGGTCTTTGTGACTAGAAAAGCACTATATAAGTGCAGGTTAGTTAGTTAGTTAGTAGTTAGTTGTAACACTCTTCTATGAAATAGAGAATATTACTAAAAACAAGGGTTGAAATGATTCCACTCTTGACAAGCAATTATGGTTTTGGTGGTTTGTTATTGAAACTTAAGGGCAACAAAAGATTAATGAAAGAACAAATAATGTTACCATACTATATTTCACCCCTCCCATAATTTATTTACAACTGTCAGTTCTTTCTTTTTGATAACTCAAATATTAGTTCTCACAGTCCATAACCAAGTCCCACAAATCTTTGCCGGCACAAAAAAAGAAGAAAAAAGTGAAATGTTCAAATAATGTCACCCAAAAAATAAACAGGACGTTCTTATATGAATAGTCACAAAAAAAAACCTGAGCTCAGTCAAAAATGCAGAAAAAAAAAATGAATGGATGAAGAGAGACACAAGCAGAAACACTCTCACTGTTAAGCTCCCGCCACCCCTAGCTCTCGGTGCGCAGTGGATTTCCCTCGGATTGGAGTCCTCCTTCCTGGGCCAACCAGCCTCCTGCTTCACGGAGTGGATGCATCAACACCTCGTAGGTCCTGCATGGACTCATGGACTCCCTACGATATGACGCTCCCTCTGGTTGCTCCTGTAGTCTCAGACAGGCCTGCTTTTCATTCCTCCATGTGACAACAGCTCTCTATGGCAGAGTGCCCATGTCAATCTGTGTGTGTCTGTGTGTCTGGCAGCCACTTCCGCTTTCCTTTTAAGCCGCTACCAGCTGCTGGAAAACAGCTGATGACTCCTCCCATGACCAGCTGACGTTGTGACAGGTTGATTAGTCTTTACCATACATACATGTACATGCATTTAAAAAAGTGGAACATGATTAATAAAGAGGCACAAACAATGGCATTGAGCAACATAAATACTGCATCATAGTATTATGATGCAGTATTTATGATGCATAGGCATCTAGATCCTCTTTGGGTGCCGAACGCAACCCCAATAAAACCCATGGTAGCTTGTTTACCCAATCTGTGTCCGTCAGTGACGCTCTGAGGGCTGCCTTCAAAGACCTGTGAAAACGCTTGCATAAACCGTTGGCCTGGGGATGGTAAGCGATCGTGCGATGTACCGCCGCTCCTAAGCCGCTGGCCACTGCTGACCACAGTTCCGACGCAAATTGAGGTCCCCTATCAGACGTAATATCTGACGGGACCCCGAACCGCGCTACCCAGGCTGTTAAAAAAGCGCGTGCCACCTCTGCCGCTGTGGTCGATGTTAACGGGACCACTTCCGGCCAACGAGTGGTTCGGTCTACCATTGTCAAGAGATGTGTGAACCCTTGTGAAGTAGGCAGGGGGCCCACGAGGTCCACGTGCACATGATCGAACCTTTTAGCCGGAATGTGGAACGGTTCTAAGGGCGCCTTAGTGTGCCTGTGAATCTTAGCGCGCTGGCAAGCCATGCAGGTTTTAGCCCACTCCTTCACGTGCTTGCGCAGGCTCGGCCAAACAAACTTCTCCGCCACCATTTTCACCGAAGTGCGCACCCCTGGGTGCGCTAGGGAGTGCACGGCGTCAAAAACGCGACGGCGCCACGCGGCTGGCACCACCGGGCGCGGTCGCCCCGTGGATACATCGCAAATAAGCGGGGGGAAACCGGTTTGTAGATTTCTGCGTTCCAGCCTTAACCCTGTTGGTCCAGACAGGAGCGCGCGCACGTCCGCGTCCTCGCTCTGCTCCGCCGCCATGGCTGCATAATCTATTCCCACGTGGACCGGAGCCGCGCGCGTGTCCGCGCTGTTACCACGCTCTGGGTAAGCGGCCGTGCAATCCGCTTCCGCGCGGATGGGTGCTGTTACCGCGCGTAACAGACAGTCTGCCACCACATTGATTTTACCGGCTACGTGCTGAATATCGGTGGTAAATTCAGAAATTGCGGCCAGCTGTCTCTGTTGCCGCCCTGACCACGGTTCTGAAGTTTTGGACATCGCAAAAGTGAGCGGTTTGTGATCGACAAACGCGGTGAAACTCCGCCCTTCCAACCAGAACTGGAAATGGCGAATAGCCAAGTGGAGCGCCAGCAGCTCCCTGTCAAACGCGCTGTATTTTCGATCAGCCTCGCGTAGGGATCTGCTGAAGAATGCGAGTGGTTGCCAAACCCCGGCAACCTGCTGTTCCACTACGGCCCCTATGGCCACATCTGACGCGTCCGTGGTTAGCGCTATGCGGGCTGCCGGGTCTGGGTGGGCCAACAGTGCCGCGTTTGCCAGTGCCCGTTTAACCTCTGTGAATGCGCGCTCCCGCTCCGGGGACCATTCAATCACATGGGAGGGCTTCTGTTTTTTGAGCGCGGTGTACAAGGGCTGCATAAGCTGCGCTGCGTGGGGTATGAAACGGTTATAAAAATTTACCATCCCCAAAAATTTTTGCAACGCTTTTACCGTTCGAGGCTGGGGAAAATCTGCCACTGCGCGTACTTTGGCCGGCAGAGGAACTGCTCCCTCCAAGGAAACGCGGTGCCCTAAAAAGTCGATTTGTGCCACGCCAAAATGGCACTTGGCCGGGTTGATTATCAACCCATGCTCTCCTAACCTCTGAAAAACTGTCGTGAGGTGTTTTGCGTGCTCCTCCTCGGAGGTGCTGGCTACCAAAATGTCGTCTAAATAGACAAAAACGAAAGAAAGGTCGCGCAACACTGCATCCATCATCCGTTGGAAGGTTTGTGCGGCGCCTTTAAGGCCAAAAGGCATTCGTAAAAACTCAAAAAGCCCGAACAGGGTTATTACGACTGTTTTGGGGATGTCCTCTGGTCGGACCGGGACTTGGTGATAACCGTGGACCAGGTCTATTTTAGAAAAAATTCGCGCCTTCGCCAAATGCACTGAAAAGTCCTGGATATGCGGAATCGGGTACCGGTCCTGCGCTGTGGCATTGTTCAACTTGCGGTAATCGCCACAAGGTCTCCATGAGCCGTCAGCTTTAGGTACCATGTAGAGGGGGGAAGCCCAAGCGGACTTCGAGCGACGAATAATGCCCAACCTTTCCAGGTTGGCGAACTCCTCGCGCGCAGTGGAGAGTTTAGCTGCATCCAAGCGCCGAGCCTTCGCAAAAACGGGTGGGCCACTCGTGGTTATGAAGTGCTCCACCCCGTGCTTCGCCACCTTAGCTGAAAAAGTAGGAACTGTGAGTGCTGGGAACTGGTGTAGAAGGCTGTGAAACTTACCACCTGCTGTGACGACGTTGGTCTGAACCGGCGGCGGGCACACCCGAGCTGCACAAGGGATAGAACAGAAAGAGAGTGCATTTACTAGTCGTTTGTTGGCCAGATCAACTAACAAACCATGTGAACACAGAAAATCAGCACCTAACATATTGAAGCTCACTGCCGCCACGATGAAATTCCACTCATAGGCGCGGCCGTGGAAGAACAGAGACAAGGTTCTCTCTCCGTACGTCTTGATGCTGGAGCCATTGGCCGCTGTCGCTCCGTCTCCGCGGGGTCCCGCGACCCGATCAGCATAGGTCACAGTGATGAAGCTCCTCTGGGCTCCGGTGTCCACTAGGAATTGCCGCCCGGAGCCCGCGTCTGTAAGATAAAGCAGCTTGTTCCGTTCGCCGAGAGTGGAAGCTGCTAACGGCTCCCGGCCCGGTCGTTTCCCTGCTTTTTTGAACTTGCAGGGCGGAATGCATTTGTGCGCCTTCCCAGCGAAACGTCGATGGTAAAAACAGAGGCCGTCATCTCCCCTGCCACGGAATCTCGCCACTGCTGTCGCCGCTGGGGTGGTCACTGCCGTCTCTGGCTCCACACTGCCCCCGGCCGCCGCGCCGAGGTCTGCCGCTGCCACGGAAGCCTCTTGTTCCTCGCAGGCGTTGAGGAGCTGCTCCGCCTCTTGGGCCAGGTCGCGGAAGTCCTGCTGGGTCAAACATCTCCTGCTGGACAGGGAACCTCTCGTGTGCGCTGGGAGGGTTCTCAAGAAAATATGTTTGAAAAGGAACGCGTCGTTGTCCGTCCCGATCATTTGCAGCATGTCCTCCATGAGGACAGTCGGCCTGCGTCCACCTCTGTCGCGCAGGTCCAGCAGCTGCCTGGCTCTTGCCTCAGACGACGGCATGAAGCTCCTGATGAGGGTGGCTTTCAGCGCGTCGTATTTGCCGACAGCGGGTGGTTGCTGCACCAGGCTCCGCACACACCGAGCTGTGCGGCTGTCGAGCATCGCGATGACATTATGGAATTTAATGTCATCTGCTGAAACTCCCCCGAGCAGGAACCGCGACTCCACATGCTGGAACCACGAGTGCGGGTCGCTTTGCCAGAACTCGGGGAGCTTATTCAGTCTTGTGCCCCTGCTGGCATTCCCCGGTGAATCCGGGTCTGAGCGGCTGCCTCCCAGCTCTTCCATATCGATCACGAGGCTGTCCTCCAGCCTCGGCGTGCTCAGATTCATGCGTAGGTCACCAATTGTAGGAGTCAAGAATTGAGGAGACTGGATGATTTTTCCAGTAACTGCTTTAATTCCCCATTCATCCTACGTCCTCTCTCGATCGGAGTGAAAAGAGACAGGACGCAGTCACACACATACATTTATACACTCATCTCTAACAATACATCACACACAAAAGTCACAATACTCAGCTACATCCTTTCATCTCTAATAGAACACCCAGAGTCCTTCTGTTCTCCTTTCCGACCCCCAAAGGTCAGGCCGGGTAATCTTCTCCCCTCTCCTGAGTCCCCAGGGGGTGCAGACACGTCTTCTTCTTGAGGTGTGAAGTCAATACACATGGCTAGCTCAAAGTCTCTCTTGGCTGAATTCAGCCAGCCACATGTGAGTTACATAGGTTATAACTATGGGCTCCACATGGTCACCATTCTCTCCATAAAACGGTGATGCAATTAAATATGGGGCCGTGCTACAGACTTGGAGAAAGCATTCGACTGTGTCCCTCGGAATCTCTTGTGGGGGGTGCTTCAGGAGTATGGGGTATCTGTCACGAGCCTGAGCACGGTGGAACACCGTGCTCATGCTCTTAATTTATTTCTGATTATTTCCTGCATTTTCCCAGCATTGTGTTTCTCTTACTGTTTGTTGGTTTAGGATGTGTCCTTAGTTATCTCTTCTGTTTAGGTATTCATGTTCTTATTATTATTCTGTCAGTTTCTTTAGGTGTCTTTTCCTATTTAGTTCCTAGTGTTGATATATGTTTCTGTTTGACATGAGCTCCCCACCTTTTACTCCAGACACTCTCTCTCTGGGATCATCTTGTTTGTGCAGCTCAGTAATTAGGTCAACTGCCCGCTCACATGATCCACACCTGATATTGTTTGTTATGATTGATCTCTTGCATTATTTAAGACCGGCTTTTTCATCCACTACTTGGCAGAGCTTCATCAGAGAATCTACCCTTTCTCATCAGAACCCCTTCCCTGTTCTGATGTGCATTCCTGTATTCATCTCACCGACTACCTGTCGTAAGTTTATTTTTTGTGCTCTGTATGGACTTTGTGTTTTCCTTATTAAATACCACAATTAGCAATTCAGTGTCTGGGTCTCCCTCTCTGCCCCGCAGGGACGATACATGACAGTAGGTGCTGACCAATTTGTGACCCAGCTGCTGTTAGTTGTGGGGGTTTTTTTGTTTTTGTTTTTGTTTTCCACTTACATGTTTATCTCCAGAGACATTTCAGCATGTTCCCTGGTTACACCACTTCAATGGGCAGGCGTGGGTACCCAATGAGCTTGGGATGGGAGGTCTGCAAGACGCCTATGGAAATGGATGATCTTGTCTCCAATGCTTGCAGGGCTCCTACTCCAAAAGACGCCCTTTGGTACCTAGGACTCGTGGAGGCGGCTGCACATCAGTGCCCTTGGTTCTCGGAGCACGCCAAGGAAATAGAGAGGATAATGCTGGTTGCAGACCTGCAACGGGAGAACAGTGGGAAGGTGAGGAGTGCCATGAGGAAGCCCAGGTCTGCACCAACAGGGAGATGCCCCCGGGTCTTGGAACAACTGCCTTCTCACCAGCTTCCAGCTCCAGCCTCAGCTTCTGCCTCGTCAGCTCCGAGACGCTGCTCACCTGCCCGACCTCCGCTCTTCCCCAGGACACAGCAGTACCGGTCAGGACAAAAGAGAGCCACCAGGTGCAGATGTCACAAACCTCCTGCCGTTATCTAAGTGCAGCCCACCGGAAGAACTCCACCACCTCCCTGTCTGCAGCTCCTCCTTCGCAGAGGCAGAAAACTCCCGCAGCAGTTCCCTCTTATTTTCCCTCTCCGGCTGTCGAGTCAGCTTCCTCCTTCTCTGTAGCTGCTGCCTCCCTCTCCTCCTCGGTGTTCCCTCCCGCTGTTGAGAGGCTGGCTGTTTCTTCCTCAGCTCCACCTGTCTCTGTGTCTGCAGGAGCTCCTCCACAATCCTCTGAGGGACCTACAACCATGGTAGCCACAAAGAGGGTTGACTCAAAACTAGCTGAAGCAGAAACCATCGCACCCCGGGAACTCAGGCAAGTGCTTTTTCATTCTCTATCATTAACACATGAATTACCTTGCCTGGTTCTCGGTGGTGAGGCTCAATCATTGCAGTTCTCTGAGCTCTCACCGCCTGTTGCAACCATAGATATGTACCTCTCCTGCTCTCTCTGTGTCTCTTCCTATGACCCCTGAGTGTCTGCCGGTCCCAGGATTGTGCCTTCGGACGATGGAGGAGCTTGCAGCCCTGGAGGAACTGGTTCCAGCCCTGCAGCCACAGTCCAGATGGAGGGAGAGTGCCAGCAGCAATTCGAAGCCTGAGTCGACGAATGAGCATCCCCTGGCTTCAGCTGAGCAGGATCCAGCACCAGCAGGGAATTGACCTCCTATTTCCACGCCAGGTGAGCCACCTGCGTGGGTCACTTCACTGGGGGGGGTTCCGGACTGCACCGACCACCATGCCTGCTGTAGGGGCCGCCACAGCAGAGCTGAAGCTGGACCTCCTGAGGACTGGGCTCAAGACATCGCCACCTGGATCGATGGAGTCCTGGACGGTGATGGAGCTTGAGCTCAGGGAAGTGCTCTCCTTTGTTTTCACTGTCTCTATTTTGAAGAGATCTTATCTGGCTGTTGGTGGGGAGGGCAAAGTGCAGCCATCAGCTGCAACTGAGCTCACCTCACCGGGCTCCACTGACACCTGTGACCCTGACCCTGTTTCTCTGTCCCTCCTGTTGGAGTCTTTCTCCAGGGTCACCGAGGATCGTCCAACTTCACCAGAGGTCTCCGTGGGTCCAGCCTTGCAGCCTGAGATCTCCGTGGGTCCAGCCCCTCCACCTGAGGTCGTCGTGGGTGCTCCATTCCAGCCCGGGACCTCCGTGGGTGCTGCTCCCCCTTCAGCTGAGGTTGTCACAGGTGTTCCGTCCCAGCCCAGGACCCCCATGGGTGCAGCTTCCTCATCACCTGTGGTCTCCGGGGGTGCCTTTTCTCCCCAGTCCAGGTCTTCATGGGTGTTGTATCCCAGTCAGGGGCCATCATGGGTGCTGCATCCCAGTCTGAGACCAACATGGGTGCTGCGCCCTAGCTTGGGTCCGCCAAGCTGTCACACACCAGCCCGGGGGCCACCGTGGGTGCAGCTCTGTCTCAGTCCAGGGTTACCGTCAGTGCAGCTCTGTCCCAGTTCAGTACCACCATGGGTGCAGCTTCGCTCCAGTCCAGGGCCACTGCGTGTGCAGCTTCACTCCAGCTCGGGTCCACCGTGGGTGCTGCCATTCCCCAGTCCAGGGCCACCGAGGGTGCTACATGCCAGTCCCAAGTCACTGTGGTCCCTCAGTCCCCGTCCACTTCCACCGAGGGTGCTACATGCCAGTCCCAAGTCACTGTGGTCCCTCAGTCCCCGTCCACTTCCACCGAGGGTTCTTTTACCTCACCCATGGCTGTCTTGGTTTCCTCTCCTCCGCCCAAGACCATCATGGTTTGCTCTCCTTCGCCCGAGGACATCATGGTTCCCTTTCTTATGCCCGAGGTTGTCATGGTTCCCTCCCCTACACCCAAGACCATCGTGGTTCCCTCTTCTCCACCCAAGGCCGTCATGGGTTCTCCTTTTCCTGTGGCCACCAGGGGTCCTGCTCCTTCTCCTGAGGTTTCCGCTAGTCGGCCATTATCTCCGTTGTGTTTCCCTTCGCCTCTGCCCTTCTCACCACCTGCCTTTCCCATTGGGCAGCCATCTGCTGGGCTACCCCATCTGGTTGGGTGGTTAAAAGACTCTGGTAGACCACCCGACAGACTGTGCCACTGGGCTGGGTGACCCACATTCTCCGGCAGGCCACCCAACTCTTTCCACCATGTCGTCTGCCAAGTCTAGGACTTTTGTCGCCACCCAAACTGCCTCATTTTCTTGTCCAGGGGGCCTAGGTGGTTTGGTTTTTGCCTAGTGTGGATCCGGAGCGGGTTCCCTTTTTTTTTTGGTCACTCCTAGCCTGTTGCCCCCCACCACCCTCCCGGTTTATTGCTCTACTCCTTTTTTTGGGGGGGGTGATTCTTTTTCATTTGATGTTACCCTGGGGTGTCTGGAATCCACTCCTTAAGGAGGGATGGGGCTCTGTCACAAGGCGGAGCACAGTGTTCCACCATTTTTTTTTTTTTTTAATTTTTTTTTTGTTACTTATTTGTACCCGTAGGTAGACTTGGTTTGCAGTCTGGTGACAAGCCACCGGCTACTGGTCGCTGCGTGCGCGAGCGCCCTAAACCTACATGTTTTTGGTGTGCGGGAGGAAACCGGAGAAATCCCGGAGTAAACCCGCGCAACACGGGGAGAACATGCAAACTCCACACAGCTCACTGTTGGTCGGGGGCTGGGATCGAACCCACGATCTCATGATCCCCGCAGTCCCCCGGCCGAGGGTAAAACTGTGCTGCCACAGTGCTAAACCACTGCGCCACCGTGCAGCCCATGCTCATGCTCTTAATTTATTTCTGATTATTTCCTGCATTTTCCCAGCATTGTGTTTCTCTTACTGTTTATTGGTTTAGGATGTGTTCTTAGTTATCGCTTCTGTTTAGGTATTCATGTTCTTATTATTATTCTGTCAGTTTCTTTAGGTGTCTTTTCCCATTTAGTTCCTAGTGTTGATGTATGTTTCTGTTTGACATGAGCTCCCCACCTTTTACTCCAGACACTCCCACTATGGTATCATCTTGTTTGTGCAGCTCAGTAATTAGGTCACCTACCTGCTCGCGTGATCCACATCTGATATCGTTTATTATGATTGATCTCTTGCATTATTTAAGACCGGCTTTTTCATCCACTCCTTGGCAGAGCCTCATCAGAGAATCTACCCTTTCCCATCAGAACCCTTTCCCTGTTCTGATGTGCATTCCTGTATTCATCTCACCGACTACCTGTCGTAAGTTTATTTTTTGTGCTCTGTATATATCCCAACTAGCAGTTGAGTGTCTGGGTTTGTCTCTCTGTCCCGCAGGGGCGATACACGACAGTATCGGGCTTGTTGCTATGAGTTAGCAGGTCTATATACGACCATTGCAAGAGTTTGGTTGGTATTGCCAACACCCAGTCAAACTCATTTCCAGTGAGAGTTGGACTCCGCCAGGGCTGCCCTTTGTCACTAATCCTGTTCATAAATTTTATGTTCTTTTGACCAGTTTTGCTTTGGAATGAGAGGGGGCCTGCTTCTCCAAGTTGTTTTGACTATTTTGATAATTCCTGAGAAATGATCAACTTTTCTCTCTCAAGCAAATTTCGTCTTTATGTCGTGTGGTGTACTGTGTTCATAATGTCTCTGCAGGCTGGACAGCTGTTACCCTTCTGGCTGACTAAATCACAAACCCGTCCTTAGTTCATCTGCTTGGTGAGAAATATCCACAGAGCGAAGTGGTGATATGATATATTAATTAATAAGCATTAGTCGTGTTTTGGGACCTTGGGGAAGTCAGGTTATTTAGCACCTCAGACAGAGACAGGGAATTAGCATGGGAGAACAATGCCCAGGAAGGACAGAGGGGGTTGAATGCAGTGTAGTGTAAATATCGTGCTGTGTGAGGTGAAGTGCCATGAAACTTGTGAAGTGTGACTTGTGATATAGAGAGGAGAGCTTGCTGTAACCATTCAGTCCATTCTGTGCTTGTGAGATGTGAGTGTGTAATAAATCGTCTGTCATGAATCTGCCTCTTCATTTACGCACTCCACACTGGTGACCCAAGACGTATTATGGAACACGAGGCAAGAACCCCAGAGCCGGCCCGGTTGGGAAGCCCCAGCGACGCAGCAGCCATTCCACAGACAGCCTGGACTGGAACCCCCAGCAACGCGTGTGCGGTTTCAGTCAAGCTACTGGATTTCTGGCAGACAACCCGCGCTCTTGGTTCCACCACACCGAGGCCCAGTTCGCCCTCCGGGGAGTAACGGCAGACGACACCAAGTTCTACCATGTGGTAGCAGCGCTGGACTCCCACACAGCCAAGCAGGTAGCGAGTCTGCTCGATCAGCCGCCAGCCCGCAACAAATACGAGGCGCTCAAGGCTGCGCTCACCCAACGTTACATGCTCTCGGAATGTGAGAGCGGAGAGGCTCCTGGCACAGATCGAGTTAGAAGATGAGTCGGCCGTCAACCTGATGGAGAAGATGCTGGCGTTAATGGGAACAGATGACGGGCACTTCCTGTTTGCCCACCTTTTCCTCCGGAACCTTCCAACAGAGGCGAGAGCGGTTCTGGCCAATTCGCCGTTGCTGGCCACGCGTGACTCCTAGCCCAGGAGGCAGACAGGATCATCCTCACCACCAGGGCGATCACAGTCAACGCGGCGGCGGCGGAGCCCAGCGAGACAACCAGAGGAGGCGAGGAGCCACCGATGGTAGCAGCAGCGGGGGCCAAGGAGCGCCAGAGAGACACGCTCTGTTTCTACCACCGCCGCTTCGGAGAGAACGCACGCAGATGTGCGCCACCGTGCCAATTCAAGCGCTCGGGAAAACGCCAAGGCCGGCAGTCAGCAGCAGCTGCGACTCTCGGTGAAGAGAACGAGCTGCTCTACATGACGGACGCGTGCTCGGGGAGGCGTTTCCTTGTGGACGCCGGAGCCCAGAGGAGCATCATCCTGCCGACCTACACTGACCGGCTGGCAGGACCTAGCGGCCCCGGGATGTTGGCAGCAAACGGCTCGGAAATTAAGACCTTTGGTGAGAGGACACTGATCTTATCTCTACACGGCCATACATACGAGTGGACTTTTGTCGTAGCAACACTGAATTACCATATCCTGGGGGCTGATTTTCTGTGTGCACATGGTTTACTGGTTGATGTTGCTAACAGGTGCCTGGTTAATGCACTGTCCTTTGACTCTCTCCCCTGTATAGCTCGAGCGACCCAGCCAACAGCACAAGCCAACGTCACAGCTCCAGGTGGTAAGTTCCACGTACTGCTCACTCAGTTCCCAGCACTCACGGTCCTGATGTTTTCGGCGGCCATCACTAAACACGGGGTGGAGCACTTTATCACCACCACCGGGCCGCCCGTTTTTGCAAGACCTCGGCGCTTGGACGCAGCTAAACTGGATATAGCGCGCAAGGAGTTCGCCAACCTGGAAAGGTTGGGCATCATCAGGCGTTCGAACAGCCCATGGGCATCCCCGCTACACATGGTCCCTAAGGCTGAGGGATCGTGGCGACCGTGCGGTGATTTCCGCAGATTGAACAATGCCACAGCGCATGACCGCTACCCGATTCCCCACATACAGGATTTGTCTGCTCACCTCGCCGGAGCACGCATTTTTTCCAAAATAGACCTGGTCCGCGGTTACCACCAAGTCCCAGTGCGCGCGGAGGACGTACCCAAAACAGCGGTAATAACTCCATTCGGTTTGAATTCCTGCGCATGCCATTCGGGTTAAAAGGCGCAGCACAGACGTCCCAGCGCATGATGGATGCAGTGCTGAGTGATCTCCCGTTCGTGTTCGTCTACCTGGACAATATCCTGGTAGCCAGTATGTCCGAAGACGAACACGAAACCCACCTCAGGACGGTTTTCCGGAGGTTGGAGGATAATCAGCCTGGCGAAATGCCAGTTCGGCGTGACGGAGATTGATTTTTTTGGGGCACCACATCTCTCAGGAAGGAGCGATCCCGTTGCCCGACAAAGTGCGCGCCGTGGCAGATTTTCCCCGGCCTCAGACAGTCAGGGCACTGCAGGAATTTTTGGGGATGGTGAACTTTTATAACCATTTCCTTCACCGCGCAGCGCAGCGCGGCTCATGCAACCATTGTATGCCGCGCTCAAGAGACAGAAACCCGCAGATGGAGTCGAATGGACCCCGGAGCGAGAGCGGGCATTCTCGGAGGTTAAAGCAGCCCTGGCAAACGCCACACTGATGGCGCATCCACCGACGCTTCAGACATGGCCATAGGGGCTGTCATGGAGCAGCGCGTCGCCAGGGCTTGGCAGCCGCTCACCTTTTTCAGCAGAACTTTGCGTGACAGCGAACGTAAATACAGTGCGTTCGACAGAGAGTTGCTGGCTCTCCACCTGGCCATACGCCACTCCCAGTTCTGGCTGGAAGGGCGCAGCTTCACCGCGTTCGTAGACCACAAGCCACAAACGTTCGCGATGGCCAAGGTTTCAGAACTGTGGTTGGGCCGGCAGCAGAGACAGCTGGCCGCGATCTCAGAGTTTACTACCGATATTCAGCATGTGTCGGGTAAACTGAATGTGGTGGCGGACTGCCTCTCGTGCGCTGTGGTGGCCTCGGTCTACGTAGGGATAGATTACGCAGCCATGGCCGCGGAGCAGATTAGCGATGCAGACGTGCGCGCTCTCCAATCTGGACCAACAGGGTTAAGGCTGGAGAGCAGGGTGCTACAAGATGCCCCCCCCCCCCCCAATCTGCAATGTCTCCATGGGACACCCGTGTCCGGTGGTCCCGGTCACGTGGCGCCGCCGCGTGTTTGAGTCAGTTCACACTCTGGCGCACCCAGGAGTGCGTGCGTCAGTCAAAATGGTGGGAGAGAAGTTTGTGTGGCCGAGCCTACGCAAACAAGTAAAAGAGTGGGCTGCAGCCTGCGTGGCGTGCCAACGAGCCAAGGTACACAGGCACACGAAGGCTCCTTTGGAGCCGTTTCTGGTACCGGCTAAAAGGTTCGACCATGTGCACATGGACCTCGTGGGCCCCCTCCCGCCATCACAGGGGTGCACGCACCCCCTGACAGTGGTGGACCGCACCACGCGCTGGCCAGAAGCAGTCCCGCTGGTGGCAACCACGTCCGCGGACGTAGCACGCGCTTTTTTAACAGCATGGGTGGCGTGTTTTGGAGTCCCATTGGACATTACGTCCGACAGGGGTCCTCAATTTGTTTCCAACCTCTGGTCCGCGATGGCCCGCAGCCTGGGTGTTACAATTCATCGCACAACCGCGTACAACCCACAGGCCAATGGGTTATGTGAGCGTTTTCATAGATCACTGAAAGCAGCACTCAGGGCTTCATTGACAGATGCAAATTGGGTAGACAGGTTGCCGTGGGCTCTATTGGGGTTGCGCTCTGGGCCAAAAGAGGATTTGGAAGCTTCCCTGGCAGAGCTCGTTTTTGCGCAGCCCCTACGGCTGCCTGGGGAATTTCTGCCAGATAATCCCGCGCCGAGCAGCTGCCCATCTCAGCTTGTGCAGCGTAGCGCAAACACAGGCACGCTGCCGGGCCCTGCCCACCACCGTTTTCCATGTGCCTTCGTGCCTAAAACTTTGAAGAACGCGCAGTTCGTGTTCGTCAGACACGACGCCCACTGCCCTCCATTGCGCCCACCCTATGATGGACCATTCAGAGTGTTGGAAACAGGGGATAAGCATTTTGTGCTAGACTTGGGGGGTAGACGGGAGAAAATTGGCATAGACAGACTCAAACCCGCCTTTGTAGTGGCAGACGAGCAAGTGCTGTTGGCTGGGGCCCCTCGGCGTGGAAGACCCCCACGGAGAACTCCCCAGGGAAACGATTCACCAGAGCAGCCACACAGGCAAAATGAAGTCCCCCCCCCCTCACCACAGCTCACCCACAGTCAGACACGCTCCCAGCAGCCCCCCACCGGCACAGCAGCGCCACGGAGGCGGTAAACCCCAGACAACCCCAGTTACAGCAGATATGGGAGGAGACTGAAGCCAAAAGCGAGTGTGGACTGATGTTCTGTCTTAGATGCTCGGTGTGGGGGGGGGGGGGGTTGAGACCTTGGGGAAGTCAGGTTATTTAGCACCTCAGACAAAGACAGGGAATAAGCATGGGAGAACAATGCCCAGGAAGGACAGAGGTGGCTGAATGCAGTGTAGTGTAAATATCATGCTGTGTGAGGTGAAGTGCCATGAAACTTGTGAAGTGTGACTTGTGATATAGACAGGAGAGCTTGCTGTAACCATCCAGTCCATTCTGTGCTTGTGAGATGTGAGTGTGTAATAAATCGTCTGTCATGAATCTGCCTCTTCATTTACACACTCCACAGTGTCAGAATAAATGTGTTAATCGCCACAACTCATTAATAACAAAATAAAATGAGTTAAGAATAATGACAGTTAATCACAGGTGACCCAATTAAGCCTCATCTGTGGCGTAATCCCCACAACAGCTGGACAGGCACAGCAATGTGTGTATTAATGTCTACAGACAGCCCGCTTCTCCTGGCTTTTTCCGGCTCACTCGTCGGCCTCCGTCAGTCTGTGATGACCATGGAAGAGAATCCTAAACGTCTACTCTGCTGGAACAGCATCGCCTGTGGCTGAACAGGCCGATGCGCGAATGGCAGTCCCTGTCACACAGGTCACACTTGTGGGTGGTCTCCGTGCTGCTGGGTCTGTGGCGGTTCTTCCTGCGGGTCCTTTTTTCATCTGCTGCAGCAGTCAGTCTCTCTTCACCCGCCCTGAGCTGTCTGGTCAGGGTGCCTCTCCATTTGGAGCGGTCCGTTGCAAGGTCCTCCCAGCGCTCTGTGTTGATCTCCAGGGCCTTCATGTCTCTCTTGCAGACGTCTCTAAAACGCAGCTGTGGGCGGCCAACGTCTCTCTTGCCAGTTGCCAGTTCTCCGCAGAGGACGTCTTTGGGGATTCTGCCATCCTCCATACGGTGAACATGGCCTAGCCAGCGGAGCCTGCGCTGTCTGAGTAGAGTGAACATGGAGGGAAGGCCGGCATGGGACAGAACTTCTGTGTTGGGCACTTTGTCCTGCCGGCTCACTACTGTGATGTTAATGTGCCATTCATGCATTGTGTTCATGCTTCCTGTCCTTACTGTGTATACACTGATGACAATATGTAGATGTGCCTTGTAACCTCTTTTGTCCTGCAGTTCTAGAGCAGAGGCGAATCCTGGCTTGCAATCGCCTTATTGTTATGTGTGCCTCTCAAATGCAAATGCCCATACCTACTGCTGTGAATGCCTTTCATGTATTGTCTGTAGTTGGGTATGTAAGCTGCATTATTCTGTAAATCTCTCTCTCACTCTTCAACTACTGCTGCTGCTGACACACACAGCCTGTGTCTCTTTGCTGGAGAGCCTGAGGACCCCGCTCCAGTCTGCTCACACTAAGGCTGGAGCGGAGTTCCTATGATGGCGGTATGATTTAATAAACCTGCTTAAAACCTCACTTCACTGCCTTATTTTCCATGCCGCCGCACTGGTGACCCGACGCTGAAAAGAACATGCTGCCAGCGAACGCTGCACTGGTGACCCCGAGGAAGCACACGTTTTGTGTGATGCAACCTTCTGGTCTGGACAGTTACGCTGGCGACCCCGAGAATGCAACCTTCTGGTCTGGACAGCTGCACTGGTGACCCCGAGGAAGCACACGTTTTGTGCGACGCAACCTTCTGGTCTGGGCAGCTACACTGGTGACCCGACACTGAACGCACCATGGCCGAGCGAGTGACAAAGATCGTCTCCTCCCTCTCACCGCTCCAACACATCTACACAAGCTCGAGGGACAAAGATCGTCTACTTCCTTTCACCGCTCCAACACATTGAACAGAGATGATTAAGCTCTCTGACCCTGGTTCTCCTCTCCAGCTGGCCCACCCACGCACGGAGCCCCGGCACACGCACCGGGGAGTTACGAGGACGGCGCATCACGCACGGGACGCATACGGCTCTACAGACCCCATCCTCCATCGCCGCTGCACACAGGCCCTTCAGGGTTGCTCGTTCACCTGAGGCACGCACACAGCTTGCTCACAGGATTTGATAATGGTCTTAGCACATAGGGAATTCAGCAGTCTGCGGTTCCCGAGGGCTTTAGGGTTGCGCCCGCACCTAAAGTCAACACGCCAAGTCCCTTTGCTTTTGTTTTTTTTCTTACAGCCGCCCCTGTTTTCTTCATGGCCACTGTTAATCCTCGCTGCTTCCTTTTTTCTTCACGGCCACTATTAATCCTTGCAGGACTTAATCGTGAGAGGAGCCAGTGACTAATTTTTCTTCTTGTGGATCTCCGCACGTTCAACGGGACAGCCCCTCGACATCGCGGACCAACAAGCAATTTTTGCGCGGCTCAGACGATTTCACCGTCCAGAGCCAACATTTACTACCCCCCACCCCCCCTCCACCTCCGCCTGCACAGAGCTTTCCCTGCTCACTGCCAAAACTGGACTATCGAGGCCTCGGCCGCCTGCCGAGCCCTCTGGGGGGTAGCGTGTGGCGTAATCCCCACAACAGCTGGACAGGCACAGCAATGTGTGTATTAATGTCTACAGACAGCCCGCTTCTCCTGGCTTTTTCCGGCTCACTACTGTGATGTTAATGTGCCATTCATGCATTGTGTTCATGCTTCCTGTCCTTACTGTGTCTATACACTGATGACAATATGTAGATGTGCCTTGTAACCTCTTTTGTCCTGCAGTTCTAGAGCAGAGGCGAATCCTGGCTTGCAATCTCCTTATTGTTATGTGTGTCTCTCAAATGCAAATGCCCATACCTACTGCTGTGAATGCCTTTCATGTATTGTCTGTAGTTGGGTATATATGCTGCATTATTCTGTAAATCTCTCTCTCACTCTTCAACTACTGCTGCTGCTGACACACACAGCCTGTGTCTCTTTGCTGGAGAGCCTGAGGACCCCGCTCCAGTCTGCTCACACTAAGGCTGGAGCGGAGTTCCTATGATGGTGGTATGATTTAATAAACCTGCTTAAAACCTCACTTCGCTGCCTTTATTTTATCATCCGCCATATCATCCACATTAAGCAGCTGTATTAACCTCAGTCGATGCTGCTAAGAGGGAAGGACAGGAAAAAACATTTTACATATTTCCAAGTTTTTTGGTGTGGGAAACTCTAGCATGAATTATATCCTCCAAAACTGTCAGTGAAGTACCTCTTTTAAACAATTTGAACAATAACTGAACTTATTTTATATCAGGAGCATGAATGTGGCAGCAGCAGAATGAACAAAGAGGGAGGGAGAGAGAGACAGTACTGATGACTAGAGAGAGGGGTGACACAGGAGGCACACCATGACCAGGTAACAAGAGATCTTGACCCCCCCAGTGTTTAACCCAAAGTTATGCCCTTGTCACTACCCTTATCTTGCTTATTGCTGGCTTTCCTGTAGACTGGTATCATGTGCATTCGTAAGATTTGGCTGAGGTGGATTAATCTTTTTGCTTGTTGATTCGCTCACAATGTAAATGTGCAGGCAGTAACAGTCGGCGGTGCACAATGCAAAGCATTATGCACCCCACTACTTTGCTGCTACTCTGGCTGCACTTGGCGCATACACATGCAGCACATGCATACATGACCTCCGCACATGCGCCTGTACAGTGTAGTACCATTCCTGTACTAGTACATGTACATGACGGATTAATCTTTTCGCTTGTTGATTCACTATACAAGTACATGCACTAGTACATGAATAGAATAGAATAGAATAGAATAGAATAGAATAGAATAGAATAGGCTTTATTGTCATTGTACAGTTCAATAAAATTGTGGGTGCTCCACCAGGCTACTGCACAATAAAGTAAGAGAAGGATTAGATAAAACACGGTTACAGAACACACGACTGAAATAAAAGTAAAAATGGCGCAGGATTATGGAAATATACACAGGTATGGTAGTGGCTATGCGGATGGAACTACATACAGTGGGGTAAAAAAGTATTTAGTCAGCCACCAATTGTGCAAGTTCTTCCACTTAAAAGATGAGAGAGGTCTCCAATTTTCATCATAGGTATACCTCAACTATGAGAGACAAAATCAGAAGAAAAAAAATCCAGAAAATCACATTGAAGGATTTTTAATGAATTAATTGGTAAATTCCTCGGTAAAATAAGTATTTGGTCAATAACAAAAGTTCATCTCAATACTTTGTTATATACCCTTTGTTGGCAATGACAGAGGTCAAACGTTTTCTGTAAGTCTTCGCAAGGTTTTCACACACTGTTGCTGGTATTTTGGCCCATTCCTCCATGCAGATCTCCTCTAGAGCAGTGATGTTTTGGGGCTGTCGCTGGGCAACACGAACTTTTACTCCCTCCAAAGATTTTCTATGGGGTTGAGATCTGGAGACTGGCTAGGCCACTCCAGGACCTTGAAATGCTTCTTACGAAGCCACTCCTGCGTTGCCCAGGCGGTGTGTTTGGGATCATTGTCATGCTGAAAGACCCAGCCACGTTTCATCTTCAATGCCCTTGCTGGTGGAAGGAGGTTTTCACTCAAAATCTCACGATACATGGCCCCATTCATTCTTTCCTTTTCACGGATCAGTCGTCCTGGTCCCTTTGCAGAAAAACAGCCCCAAGATATGATGTTTCCACACCCATGCTTCACAGTAGGTATGGTGTTCTTTCTCCTCCAAACACAAGTTGAGTTTTTACCAAAAAGTTCTATTTTGGTTTCATCTGACCATATGACATTCTCCCAGTCCTCTTCTGGATCATCCAAATGCTCTCTAGCAAACTTCAGATGGGCCTGGACATGTACTGGCTTAAGCAGGGGGACACGTCTGGCACTGCAGGATTTGAGTCCCTGGCGGCATAGTGTGTTTCTGATGTAGACTTTGTTACTTTGGTCCCAGCTCTCTGCAGGTCATTCACTAGGTCCCCCCATGTGGTTCTGGGATTTTTGCTCACCGTTCTCGTGATAATTTTGACCCCACAGGGTGAGATCTTGCATGGAGCCCCAGATCGAGGGAGATTATCAGTGGTCTTGTATGTCTTCCATTTTCTAATAATTGCTCCCACAGTTGATTTCTTCACACCAAGCTGCTTACCTATTGCAGATTCAGTCTTCCCAGCCTGGTGCAGGTCTACAATTTTGTTTCTGGTGTCCTTTGACAGCTCTTTGGTCTTGGCCATAGTGGAGTTTGGAGTCTGACTGTTTGAGGTTGTGGACAGGTGTCTTTTATACTGATAACAAGTTCAAACAGGTGCCATTAATACAGGTAACGAGTGGAGGACAGAGGAGCCTCTTAAAGAAGTTACAGGTCTGTGAGAGCCAGAAATCTTGCTCGTTTGTAGGTGACCAAATACTTATTTTACTGAGGAATTTACCAATTAATTCATTAAAAATCCTTCAATGTGATTTTCTGGATTTTTTTTTCTCATTTTGTCTCTCATAGTTGAAGTATACCTATGACGAAAATTGGAGACCTCTGTCATCTTTTAAGTGGGAGAACTTGCACAATTGGTGACTGACTAAATACTTTTTTGCCCCACTGTACATAGGAGTGCAGAACACACAATTAAATCCACAATTGAGTAAAATGGCCCAAGGATTATGGAAAATATACATAGTAGTGGTTTCACAGATGGGTCAATATACATGAAAGTGTGGAATGCAAAGACAGGTGTGCTATTGTGATAATTAAAAAGGTCCTCAGTTCTGTGCATGTGAACGTTCGGAGGGAGGGAGGTGGGGTCTCTGACTGTTTGCAGTTCAGATGGCCCAGGAGCAGAAACTGTTTGCCAGTCTGGAGGTGTGGGACCTGATCGATATGAATCGTTGTCCACAGGGAAGCAGGTCAAACAGGTGGTGGGCGGGATGTGAGAGGTCTCTTGTGATGGCCTTGATCTCTCTGAGACAGGAGGATCTGGAGACGTCTTCCAGGAACAGCAGAGGGCCACTGATAAATATTTAGGTGGTGTTGATGACCCTCTGCACAGCCTTCCTGTTCTCGGCCGTGGAGCCAGCATACCACACACCCAGACAGTAGGTGAGCACACTCTCTACTGAGCAGTGGTAGAAGGCCAGCAGCAGCTTCTGGTCCAGGTTGTTCATCCTCTGCTCACTATGCAAACACGCTTACAGTACAGTACGCGGTGCATATTGCAAAAACATTATGCACTACTTTGCTGCTACGCCGGCTGCGCTTAGTATATGCATACATTATGCAGTGCATGGGTACATGACCTCTTTAAGTAGCACTGTGTTGTGCAGTACACGTCTGATTTTGACCTCTTGCACGAGTTATTGCAACACTGCTTCTTATCAAGGAAAAAAAAGCCATACGTTGATGAGTCAGTTATGTCTTCCAATTCATGAATCATTCAGTTTGGATTCACCAATCATGAGGAGTACAAGGAGAAAGGGAGAAGGAAACGGAATGATTCACACTCGGAACGTGGTGACTCAGACTCAACCTTGGAATGTGGTGACTTGGACTTGGACTCGACCTCGGAATGTGGTGACTTGGACTCAGTCTTGGCCTCGGAATATGGTGACTCGACTACAACACTGTAGTGAACGTTCTCCTACACTGACATAATGTCTGGCCCAGGAAACACACACGCAGGCTCAGGATAGATTTAACAGCTTTATTCAACAAGCAGGTGTGTTTGAATGGATGTATGCGGTATGTGGATGTGCTGGGGTGAACGCCGATGCACAGGCAGCAGAGCAGCGCGCCGTTCAGCCAGACAACCCTATGGAGAAAGAGCAGAGGACAAGGGTAACGGGAACCACACCGAGACAGGGATAATCCGTCAAAGTGTTGCTTACTTGCAGGGAACAGGTGGCTGGCGTCGGCAGGTGACGAGCCCGGGGGACAGCGTCCTGCAGGGCCTGCGTGGATGGTAGAGAGGAATCGGCGATGACGGGGGAAATCCGCCGCTGGGGAGTCCACCTGTGCACAGGGGTGAAGAGCTTGGAAGACAAGGTAAGGGATGCTTACGTGTCGTTGAATCTTGCTGGTGATCTGAGGTAGAATCACGAGCTTTGGAGGTACCGAGGAGAACAGACGGCTCCAGACCGCAGCACTGGGCCGAGTGGGTTAAATAGCCCGCTGCTGACGAGGTGCAGGTGTGCGCGCAGCTGAAGCCGCTGATGAGCGGCGAGTCGTGACATACATCTTCCAAAGTAAACACAGAAACGTGTCTCTGAAAACAATTAAGGCAATAAAAAAATGTGGAGTTGCTGAACATGTGTTTACTTTAAACTAGTAATCGCTATTTTAAAAGTTCAGCACAAATTCCCTGAAGCAATCACCTCCACGCACTGACTCCTCATTTGCATAAAGTAGAGAGGCCCTCAATTTTATGCAAATGAGGAGCAGACGGCAATATGCAAAAGCTGGAGATTCTAGACGTGACGTTACCAGAATGCATTATGAGGCGCCCAACACAAACCATAAATTGGAAGCAAAAAAAACACATGCCTGGGTTGATACGTACCATGACTGCCTTGTTAAGACATGGAGGGATAGTATTGAACACCCCCACCCAAAATCATCAGCACCAAGTTTTGGTGAAATTTTACCTCAGGATAAAAATAAACCTAGAAAAAAGCTACATGTTTCCAGTGCCAGAGGAAGTGAAGCAGCTCCAGAGCATCACTGATCCACCGCCATGCTTCACTGTAGGCAGGGTGGTCTTTTCAGCATATGCTTCAGTCTTCCTCCTCCGGACATTCAATTTCAATTCAACTTTATTTATATAGCGCCATTTCACAACAACAGTCATCTCATAGCACTATCAACTGTAGGGGGGACCCCCACAGTTGCAGAAAGACCCCAGCAATCAGGCGATCCCCTGTGAGCAAGCACTTGGCGACGGTGGAGAGGAAAAACTCCCTTTTAACAGGAAGAAACCTCCAGCAGAACCAGGCTCAGGGAGGGGCAGTCATCTGCTTCGACTGGCTGGGGGGTGAGGGGATAGAGAAGAAGAAAAGAACAGACATGTAGAGAGCAAACAGCACGATGGGGACTCAATCTATGGGAGAGAACAAACAAATGTTAATGACCAGCAAAAAAAAAATATTTCATAGAGAGTGAGGAAAGGAGTGAGGCCCAGTGCATTACTGGAGGTCCCCCGGCTGACTAAACCTATTAGCAGCATAACTAAGGGAGGGTTCAGAGACACATGATCCCTCCCTAATTGTAGGCTATATCAAAAAGGTAGGTTTTAGCCCTATTCTTAAAAACAGAGATCGAGTCTGACTCCCGAATCCAGATTGGCAGCTGATTCCACAGGAGAGGAGCTTGATAACTGAAGGCTCTGCCTCCCATTGTACTTTTGGAGATTCTAGGTATTACAAGTAATCCTGCATTTTGGGAGCGTAGTGCTCTGTTAGGATGATACGGTAGTATCAGATCTTTTAAATAAAAAGGAGCCTGATTGTTTAGAGCTTTGTAAGTAAGAAGAAGGATTTTAAACTTAATTCTAAACTCTATGGGAAGCCAATGAAGGGAGGCCAGAACCGGAGAGATATGATCTCTCTTTCTAGTACCTGTTAAAACTCTTGCTGCAGCATTTTGGATCAGCTGAAGACTTTTTAAAGATGTTTTAGGATAGCCTGATAATAAAGAATTACAATAATCTAATCTCGAGCTAACAAAAGCGTGGATCAGCTTCTCAGCATCACTCTGAGACAAGATGCTCCTAATCTTGGCAATATTACGCAAATGATAGAAGGCAGTCTTAGAAACAAATTTAATATGTGAATTGAAGGACAAATCCTGATCAAAAATAACTCCAAGGTTCCTCACAGAGCTATTAAGAGAAAGAGTAACTGCATCCAAACTGAAAGTTTGATTTGGAAAGGAATTTCTAAGGTTTTTTGGACCAACAAGAATGACTTCAGTCTTATCTGAATTTAATAGCAGGAAATTGCAAGTCATCCAAGCTTTGATTTCCTTAAGACAGGCTTCTAACTTGGCTAATTGATTAGTATCATCTGGCTTCATTGACAGGTATAATTGTGTGTCATCTGCATAACAATGAAAATGTGTACAGTGCTTTCTAATAATGTTGCCTAACGGAAGCATAAATAAACTAAAAAGAGTAGGGCCTAGCACAGATCCCTGTGGAACTCCATGACTAAGCTTTGAGCTGAAAGAAAACTCATCATTTACATGAACAAACTGGAACCTATCAGATAAATAAGATCTAAACCACTGCAACGAAGTTCCATTAAGTCCAACATAGTGTTCTAATCTATCAAGTAGAATATTATGATCAATAGTATCAAAAGCTGCACTAAGATCTAAAAGGACAAGTACAGAAACTAGTCCATTATCAGATGCAATGAGGAGGTCGTTAGTGACCTTCGCTAAGGCTGTTTCAGTACTATGATGGATTCTAAACCCAGATTGAAACTCTTCAAGTAAACCATTTCCCTGCAGGTGGTCAAATAATTGCTTAGCAACAACTCTTTCTAAGATTTTTGAAATGAAAGGGAGATTAGAGATTGGTCTATAGTTAGCTAAAGCTCCTGGATCTAGCGTAGGCTTTTTGAGTAAGGGTTTAATTACAGCCGTTTTAAAAGCCTGCGGTACATGGCCTAAAGTTAATGAAGAATTGATTATATGAAGAATAAAGCTACCAATAAGTGGGAAGACTTCTTTAAATAACCTGGTAGGAATAGGGTCTAAAAGACAAGTTGAAGGTTTGGATGAGGAAACTATTTTGTCTAACTCACAAAGGTCGATTGGAGTAAACTCATCAAGACAGACATCAATAGAAGGAGTTGTAGTAGTTACAGTATTTAAGTTAACTGTGGGAAGAATCTGATTGATTTTATCTCTGATGGATGAAATTTTATTATTGAAAAAGTTCATAAAGTCCTGACTAGTAAGCTCTAAGGGGATGCTAGGATTGACAGAGTCCTGACTCTTTGTCAACCTGGCTACAGTACTGAAAAGAAACCTGGGATTATTCTTGTTCTCTTCTATTAATGCAGAGTAATAACTCGTTCTAGCTTTTCTAAGAGATTTTTTATAAATTAAAAGATGATTTCTCCAAGCTAAATAGATTTCATCTAAATTAGTAGAGCGCCATTTTCTTTCTAATTGACGAGTCTTCTGTTTTAAGCTACGAGTTTCTGTGTTGAACCAAGGAGTTAGAAATCTCTGATTAGACTTTTTCTTTTCTACATTCCACTGATCCATAGGCCCAAAAAGTTACAGTTTTGTTTCATCTCTCCACTGACCAGAATCCTAAAACCTCTTTGGCTTATTTATATAGTTTTGAGCAAATTGGAGCTGATTTTTTTTTTTTTTTTTTTTTTTTTTGCTTTTGGGTTCACTGGTGTATGTCTTGGAGTTCGGGCATGGAGCCCTTCAGCGTTTAATATGCATCTTACTGTGGAAACTGAAACCTCAGTGCCTGCTGCCACCAAGTCTTGTTGCAGGTCTTTTGCAGTCAGTCGAGAGTTTTTGACCACTTGCCTCCTCGGGACTCTGGTGGCAGCCATTGATAGTTTGCTGTTTCTGCTACGTCCAGGTAGTGTAGCCACTGTTCCTTTAACTTTAAACTTGTGAACTATGCTTCCAGCTTTATCTCTAGGAACATTCAGTGCCTTTGCTATCTTTTTGTATCCTTTTCCTTGTTTGTGCAAGGCAATGATCTCTTCTCTGAACTTTCTGAACAATTCTCTTGACTTAGTCAACTGGTGTGTAGATACATTTCCTCACATTTTGGTTGGATCTTTGTCACTTTCTTGCTGTTTTTTATGAGCGCCTCACTTTGACCAGTAGGACTTCTCTGGTCTATGGAGAAATCTGTTTCCAATTATGTTGTGAACGAAGCATCTATTGCTTTTCTGAGTGCCCAGGTGACTGCTGGGATTCATAGGCTGCCTGCTTGACCCCTATAACCCTCACCTTGCAGCTGAAGGTCCATAATAACAGACCACTGACAACCTGGCTTACTGCTGGAGGGGATGGAGTTTGGTCCAGTAGCCTGCAGTGTGTGTATGTAAAACCAGACCTTCAGAGCTGAGTTTATGAACCTAGCATGAAATCCCAGGTGACTCTTACAAAGGTGCATTGTTAACCACGATAGTGACAGCCTCCCTCACTGCCTGATGCATGCCCAGCATAAGAAGCCGTTTGTGTTTTTGATGCCATGCATTTGTTATGATTCAAAAACACATCTGATTCTCTCATCCAGCAGGAAAATCCATAAACATGAATTATCTGTATCTATTGCTTCTCCCTTTGATCACATGAGAGGAAAGAAAATCCATCCGACAATACCAAAAAGTTTCGAAGAGGGTAGGAATGCTCCTCAGCATGTTCAAAGAGATATCGGAAATCCATCAGCTATATGGGCTGGATTTGAATTCAGACCACGCATGGAGGTCTGCTTTACTTTTGATCCTCCAACAGCTGTGCTGCTTCCAGGAAAAGAACCACCCCGTGACATTCATGTTTAAAGCCACGTCTTATTTCAATGCTGTTGCCATGTTATCTGGCTTGTTTTCATGAGCTTCAGAGTATCAGGGCCAGAAATTACTCACACAAAACACCCATCATCTTCTTATAATAATAAGAAGTCTAGTAATGCATAATATTAACAGTAATAGTGACCAAAATGTACTCTTATATGAGTAAGGATAGGATTGTGTTCGGGGTAACTCTGATTAACTAATGAATAAACCACAAAGTTTTGATCTGAGGAAAATGTGTACAAGTTGCATGTTAGACACTTTCCCTCAAATGATTTTCCCACAAAGAAAAGCTGCTTTTTACTTCTATAAGACATGTTTATTAAGGCTGGGAGACTGCAAACATGAGGATAATTAATCTGATCAGAAACATTAACTAGTGGTGTCACTTTAATTGTGATTAATCGCGATTAATCGTGATGTATGTTAACCGTGATTAACTGCAATTTTTGCCATAGGCAGCACATAGGTGAGAGAGAGCTGCGTCCAGTTAATCGCACAATGTGATTAATCGCACTATGCAGTTAAAGTGTGATTAATCACATCGATACAGTTATTAGTGCCATGTGATTCAGAAGAAGCGAGCTGCCCTGCCATCTAAATGTAATTAATTGCGATTAAAAGTGACACTGTGGAGTGTGTAATTGACGAGGCATTGTTTTGTCTCAAGGCAGTTTATTACACGTCTCCAACATGAGCAAAGTAGAAAGAGAGCATCTCAGAACAAACTCGTCCCTTATATCTCAGGTCTCCCCACAGCTCACAAGTCACATTGCATTCAAAACCAAGCTAACAATGCATCTCCTCTTTCATCCCTTAATATCCCCCCACAGTCTTAGGCCCACAAAGGATCCTCCAGGCCGTCTCTTGCATACCAAAGCTAACACTTTCACAGCTTCCTGTTATCTCCAAGGAAACTCCGCCTTTGTTCTTATCTAAGATGTGAGGCATTATGTAAGGCATAAAGTAGGTCACATGTGTGGCTATACCCCCCCCAAACATTTAGATCGAACAACAGAATAACAGTTTGCATGCTGTGATAACATCATTACACATCAATCCACATGCTGCCTGGGCTTCAGTCTTCTCCCGTATCTGCTGTAACCAGGGTTCACCGCCTCCGCGGCGCCGTCATGCTGGGGAGCTGCTGTCTGGGAGTGAAAACCTTTTGTCCGTGCCTGTGGGTGGTCTGGGGAAATATTACTCTGGGAAGCACCCCGTGGTGGTCTGCCGCGCCGAGGGGCCCTTGCCAACAGCACTTGCTTGTCCGCCACCACAAAAGCGGGTTTGAGTCTGTTTATGCCAACCTTTTCCCTCCTACCCCCCAAATCTAGCAAAAAATGCTTGTCCCCTGTTTCCAACACTCTGAACGGCCCATCATAAGGTGGTCACAGTGGGGTGCGATGCGCGTCATGTCTGATAAAAACAAACTCCGTGTTTTTCAAAGTTTTAGGCACAAAAACGAGTGGAAAACTGTGATGAACGGGGCCCGGCAGCGTGCCTGTGTCAATGCTACGCTGCAACAGCTGAGACGGGGAGCTGCTTGGCGCAGGATTATCCGGGAGAAACTCCCCGGGCAGCCGAAGTGGCTGTGTGAAAACAAGTTCAGCTGGGGAAGCTTCTAAGTCTTCTTTAGGCGCAGAACGCAACCCTAATAAAACCCACGGTAGTTTGTCTACCCAATTTGCATCCGTAAGTGACACCCTGAGAGCTGCTTTCAATGACCTATGAAAACGTTTGCATAACCCATTAGCCTGAGGATTGTACGCGGTTGTGCGGTGAATTGTGGCCCCCAGGCTGCGGGCCATTGCTGACCAAAGTTCTGAAACAAATTGAGGGCCTCTGCCGGATGTAATGTCCGACAGGACTCCAAAATGCGCCACCCATGCAGTTACAAACGCGCGCGCCACCTCCTCGGCTGTGGTTGACGCCAAAGGAACCACCTCCGGCCAACGCGTGGTGCGGTCCACCATTGTCAGAAGGTGCGTGCACCCCTGCGATGCCGGGAGGGGACCCACGAGGTCCACATGAACGTGGTCAAACCTCTTAGCCAGAATGTGAAATGGCTCCAAGGGAGCCCTCGTGTGTCTGTGTACCTTGGCTCGTTGGCACGCCATGCAGGCTGCCACCCACTCTTTAACTTGTTTGCGGAGGCCGGGCCACACAAATTTTTCTGCTACCATTTTGACCGACGCGCGCACCCCTGGGTGCACCAAAGAATGAATCGAGTCAAAAACACGGCGGGGCCACGCTGCCGGTACCACGGGATGCAATCGCCCCGTGGAGACATCACAGATTGGGGGGACACACCGTCTTGCAGCACCCTGCTCTTCAGCCTTAACCCTGTTGGTCCAGACTGGAGCGCACGCACATCCGCGTCACTAACCTGCTCAGCGGCCATGGCTGTGTAATCTATCCCCACGCGGACAGGGGCAGCCACGGAGCGCGAGAGGCAGTCTGCCACTACATTCAGTTTACCCAACACGTGCTGAATATCAGTAGTAAACTCTGAGATTGCGGCTAGCTGTCTCTGCTGCCGGCCTGACCACGGTTCTGAAACTTTGGCCATCGCGAATGTTAGTGGCTTGTGGTCAACGAACGCGGTGAAACAGCGCCCTTCTAGCCAGAACTGGAAGTGGCGAATGGCCAAATGGAGAGCCAGCAACTCCCTGTCAAACGCGCTGTATTTACGTTCACTATCGCGCAAGGTCCTGCTGAAAAAGGCGAGCGGCTGCCAAGCCCCGGCTACATGCTGCTCCACGACCGCCCCTATGGCCACATCTGACGTGTCAGTGGTGAGCACTATGCGGGCCGTTGGGTCTGGATGTGCCAACAACGCAGCGTCTGCCAGGGCTGCTTTGACTTCCGAGAACGCTCTCTCCCGCTGAGGGAACCACTCGATCTTATTCGCGGGTTTCTGTTTTTTGAGCGCGGCATACAGCGGTTGTATGAGCTGCGCTGTGCCGGGGAGGAAACGGTTATAAAAATTGACCATTCCCAAAAACTCCTGTAACGCCCTGACCGTCTGCGGCCGGGGGACATCTGCTACCGCGCACACTTTGTCAGGAAGCGGAACCGCTCCTTCGGGGGAGACACGGTGTCCTAAAAAATCGATCTGCGTCACCCCGAACTGACACTTCGCTGGGTTGATTATTAACCCGTGATCTCCCAACCTCCGGAAAACTGCAGCTAGGTGGTTTTCGTGTTCGTCTTCGGACGCGCTGGCTACCAAGATATCGTCCAAGTAGACGAACACGAAAGGGAGATCGCACAGCACCGCGTCCATCATGCATTGGAACGTCTGTGCAGCCCCTTTAAGCCCGAATGGCATGCGCAAAAACTCGAATAGGCCAAATGGAGTCACTACCGCTGTTTTGGGTATGTCCTCAGCGCGCACCGGGACTTGGTGGTAACCGCGGACCAAGTCTATTTTAGAAAAAACGCGAGCCCCTGCCAAATGAACGGAAAAATCTTGGATATAAGGGATTGGGTAGTGGTCATGTGCTGTGGCGTTGTTCAACCTGCGGAAATCCCCGCAAGGTCGCCACGAGCCATTAGCTTTTGGGACCATGTGTAGCGGGGAAGCCCATGGGCTGTTCGAACGCCTGATGATGCCCAACCTCTCCAGGTTGGCGAACTCCTCGCGCACTATGGCCAGTTTAGCTGCGTCCAAGCGCCGAGGTTTTGCAAAAACGGGCAGCCCTGTGGTGGTAATAAAATGTTCCACTCCGTGTTTAGCGACGGCTGCCGAAAATATGGGAACCGTGAGTGCTGGGAACTGAGTGAGCAGTGTGTGGAACTTACCGCTTGCAGCTGTGGCGTTGGCTTGTGCTGTTGGCCGGGCCGCTCGAGCTGTACAGGGAATAGATTAAAAAAAAAGTGCATTAACCAGGCGCCTGTTAGCGACATCAACCAACAAACCATGTGAGCACAAAAAATCAGCCCCCAATATATTGAAATTCAATGCTGCTATGACAAAAGTCCACTCAAATGTACGGCCGTGTAGAGACAGAAGCAGAGTCCTCTCACCAAAGGTCTTAATCTCCGAGCCATTTGCTGCTGCCATCTCGGGACCGCTGGAACCTGCCAGCCGGTCGGCATAGGAAGGCGTGATGAAACTCAGCTGGGCACCTGTGTCCACGAGGAAATGCCTCCCCGAGCGTGCGTCCTTCAAGTAGAGCAGCTTGTTCTCCTCCCCGAGGGTCACGGCTGCTACCGACCCCCGGTCTTGGCGTTTTCCCGAGCGCTTGAACTGCCACGGTGGTATACATCTGCGTGCCTTCTCTGCAAAGCGGCGGTGATAGAAACAAAGGATGTCTCCTCCGCGTTCCTTGGCGCCCGCCGCCGCTGTCATCGTGGGTTCTGCTACCGCCGTCCCTGGCTCCCCGCCATCTCCGGCCATTGTGCCGTGCTCCATCGCTGCCGCCGTGGCCGCGCGCTCTCTGCTGGCGTTGACAATCCGATGGGCCTCCCGGGCCAGCGTGCGGTAGTCCCGCTGGGCCAACAACGGCGAACTGGCCAGGGCCGCTCTCGTCACTGACGGCAGGGTCCTGAGGAACCCTGCTGTCAGCGACGGCTGCAGCCTTCGTCAGCCTGACAAAGGCTGCAGTGCAGTTGAAACATGTAAAGAAGGTAAAGACATCTTTCTATTTTATTTTTTGTCTTTCATATGAACAAAAGATAAATAATTAAAAGAAGACAAAATGAACCTATTTGACGTAAAAACAGGAGTTGCTCCGTACAGGTCAAGGGTCCACAGCAAAGAGACAGAGCCTCTTCTGCCATGGCCTCTTATACTCCCCGTGACACCACCACCGGAAAGGCGGGGAGTCACCTCCCACTACACCCAGGGTGCCACCATATTGGTACACTCAACTTAATATCTAACATTCTCCCTCACCCCCCATCCCCCCACCAATCTTCCCACCCCCCTGTAGAAAACTAGCAGGCACACCAATTGGGCCTTCCCCAAAATTTACAGCCCGACTCACACTCTAAGCATCAAAATATACAAGACAAATATACAAAATCTATCCATACATACCACAAAACAGCTCTAGAGGGGCCAGGTGGACTACTGGCGCCCCCTACACGGCCCGGTGGATTATTCTGCTGCCACAATTACCATAGTCCATGGACATAAAATGGCCGTGTATAAACGAAAATATTCCTGAAATATATACTGTACATATTCCTATAACACGTCAAACTATAAATACAATTGAACAATATGTACATTAACTCAGTGGCGGCCCCTACATCCCCCACCCCAGCACACCCACCCCACAACATGGGCAGTTCAAACAAACAATGCCAATTAATTAACATTTCACACATACACACACAGGAAAATCACACACACACACACACACACACACACACACACACACACGCACATACACACAGGCTACACAACTTCCAAAGACTATAATGGCAGTAACTTGAGCATAACACAACATGCCGCCAACCCCCCCCCCTTTAAAGTCCCACTAAGGACCCCCTGGAGGCCCACCCCTGGGATGTCCGTCAGGCGGCTCTCTCCCAGAGCGTCTCCGCCGCTTCCACTCTGGAGACGGGCTGCGCTAGCATTTCTTCTCCCCAACCCGCCACAGCTCGTTCGGGTGCCTCCTGGATCCATCAGACAGTTTCAGATAACCGTGCTCATGGGCCTTTACCACCCGCAACCACCCCTGGTCATCAAGTCGGTCCTGTGTTTTGCAGACTCCTCCAAGCCGAGACTCAACTCTAGGGCGGACCTCCTCGCCAATACGTAGGGGAGCTCTCACTGGCTTTGTTGGTCCACCACATCGTAACCGGGCTTGTTTTTGGGGTCAGAGAGTCCCGCCGACCCGGTCCGAGATCCGCCTCGGATCCTGCTCGTAGACACGTCTGGAAATCGTAACATTCGGTCTCTCCCCGCTCTCTTTCATTTCCTTCGCTCACTCAGCCACAGCAGCGCCCTGTTCCTTGGTAGTACTCATTCGAACTCCGGAACCAAAAGGTGCCTGCACACTGGCTCCACTCACCACCACAGGTGTCCATCCACGCCGTTCGGTTCCCTCATCCAGGGTAACACGAACTCTGGCACCGGAACCTCCCCACATGGCGCTCCATAGTGCTGGTCCGGCCCGTTTTCACTTAACCCAGGCTAATCACTGTCCCACACTTCGTTATCCTCCACCGATGGAAAAGGCCGGTCCCACAGCCCGCAGCTGGTCCGGCTGCGGGCTGTGGGACCACTCCTCACCTACGCCACTGGCTATTGTGAAACCCAGCCCGTGGAACATGTCACATCCCATAATGTTCGACCCTTCAGCGGACACCACAAAATGGACGTCACACATCCCTGCAGATTTGTACCTCGCCAACAGACACAGTGAGCCCGTGATGTCAAATGGGTTACCGTCGCCTCCAATTCACTTACCTGGTAATGTGGGAAAAACTCCTTCACCATGGGCCAATTTAGTATGGAGATCGACAATCCCATGTCCAGTAACAACGGTATCTCAATCTTGTCCAATTCAACATTGCAATAAATTCGACCATCTGTGCTTGGTGAAACTGTATGAACCACCATAGGTTCTTTTGTGGAGGGGCCCCCTCCGGTCTTCGGTCCCCTTGTTCAAAATTTTTGCAGGCCCTGGCGAAGTGGTGGAGTAGACCGCACTTTCCACAGCACTTCCCCCTTGCTGGACAGTGTCTTGCCTTGTAACAGTGCCTAGCAGACCCACAGCCATAACACCTTGGCATCCCCGGGGCAGACCTCACTTTGACAGTGGCAGCATATTCCTCATCACTCACGCCATCTTCGAGGTCCAGGTCCGCGGCCAGCGCCTTCCACTGTTTCTCGTCCCGCCGTAGCTTTTCATCTTCGCTGAGATTTTTGGCAGGCTTATCCGCTGCCTCGCACTGCTGTGCTAACTCCATGGCGGCAATCAGCGTCAATTCCCCAGTGAATGTCAGGAGATGTGCCCTCGCGGAAGAACTGAGAACATGTTCCGCCAGCTGGTCGCGGACCATTTCTTCCTAACTAACTAACTACTAACTAACCTGCACTTATATAGCGCATTTCTAGTCACAAAGACCACTCAAAGCGCTTTCATTAATACTAACCCTCTATTCTAAGGGCCTATAGGAAACAGATATCTAGGGACAATTTAGAACAGCCAATTAACCTAACATGCATGTTTTTGGCATGTGGGAGGAAACCGGAGAAATCCCGGAGTAAACCCACGCAACACGGGGAGAACATGCAAACTCCACACAGATCACTGTTGGTCGGGGGCTGGGATCGAACCCCCGGCCAAGGGTAAACTGTGCTGCCGCAGTGCTAACCACTGCGCCACCGTGCAGCCCCAAAAACGCCGAATTGGCAACAATTCCTCTAAAACGCCGAATTGGCACTCTCCATCCAGCTGACGCAGGCCGGCAACGAAATGTTGCACCGACTCCCCTGGCCGCTGGCGTCGCTGTCGAAACTGGAATTCTTCTCACTATGATGTTTTCCGGGTCATGAAAATAGCCCGCCATTAGTTGCACCACATCGTCGAAATTATCGCCACCTCCTAGCGCACTAAGAATTCTCTGGCCCTCCATTCCGAGATTATGGACCAGGATTGCCTTTGCACGAAGCTTTTCAAGCTCGCCGAGGTTAAGAGTTCAATTCAATTCAATTCAACTTTATTTATATAGTGCCATTTCACAACAACAGTCATCTCATAGCACTATCAACTGTAGGGGGGACCCCCACAGTTGCAGAAAGACCCCAGACCCCAGACCCCAAGAGTGACCAAATAGTTCTTGAAGGCTGCATACCACCTGGCCCAGGGCATGGGTGGCTCTCCCAGAGCCTCTAGAAATGGTCAGAAAGCAGTAGCAGCTCGCTCCATATCGTGAATCCTCATCGCCAAATGTTGTGTCCTTAAAAGAGGAGGAGGCGAGGTGATAGTTTATACACTTATTAACTAAGAACAGGAAACAAACAGGAGTTGCTCCGTACAGGTCAAGGGTCCACAGCAAAGAGACAGAGCTTCTTCCGCCATGACCTCTTGTACTCCCCGTGACACCACCACCGGAAAGGCGGGGAGTCACCTCCCACTACACCCAGGGTGCCATCATATTGGTACACTCAACTTAATATCTAACAAGAATCTCAGTCAAACCTGGCTGAGAGGATAGTATACAGTGGATATAAAAAGTCTATGCACCCCTGTAAAAATGCCAGGTTTTTGTGATGTAAAAAAGAGACCAAGATAAATCATTTCAAAACTTTTTCCCCCATTAATGTGACCTATAACCTGTACAACTCAATTGAAAAACAAACTGAAATCTTTTAAGGGGAAAAATAAAAAAATGCAAAAACTTACAATAACCTGGTTGCATAAATATGCACACCCTTAAACTAATACTTTGTTGCAGCACCTTTGGCTTTTATTACAGCACTCAGTCTTTTTGGGTAGGAGTCTATCAGCGTGGCACATCTTGATGTGGCAATGTTTGCTCACTCTTCTTTGCAAAAACGCTCCAAATCTGTCAGATTGTGAGAGCATCTCCTGTGCACAGTCCTCTTCAGATCACCCCACAGATGTTTGATCAGATTCAGGTCTGGACTCTGGCTGGGCCGTTCCAAAACCTTAATCTTCTTCTGGTGAAGCCATTCTTTTGTTGATTTGGATGTGTGCTTTGGGTCATTGTCGTGCTGAAAGATGAAGTTCCTCTTCCCCTTCAGCTTTCTAGCAGAAACCTGAAGGTTTTGTGCCAACATTGACTGGTATTTGGAACTGTTCATAATTCCCTCCACCCTGACTAAGGCCCCAGTTCCAGCTGAAGAAAAACAGCCCCAAAGCATGATGCTGCCACCACCATGCTTCACTGTAGGTATGGAACTCTTTTGGTGATGAGCATTGTTGTGTTTGCGCCAAATACACCTTTTGGAATTATGGCCAAAAAGTTCAGTCTTGGTTTCATTGGATCATAACACATTTTTCCCACATGTGTTTGGGAGATTTCAAATGTGTTTTTACGAATTGTAGCTGGGCTTGGATGTTTTTCTTCATAAGAAAAGGCTTCAGATATATGAAGAAGACGGGAGATTGTTGTCACATGTATTAAACAGTACTTGCCAGAAATTCCTGCAACTCCTTCAATGTTGCTGTCGGCCTCTTGGCAGCCTCCCTGACCAGTTTTCTTCTCATCTTTTCAATTTTGGAGGGACGTCCAGTTCTTGGTAATGTCACTGTGCCACTGTGCCATGGAAGCTCTCTGTGGACCATGGCTTGTGCTGTAACATGTGACTACAAAAATGTGAGGAAACACCTACTAGAACAGCTGAACTTTATTTGGGGTTAATCAGAGGCACTTTAAATGGTGTCAGGTGTGTGAAGACTCCCATTTAACATGAGTTTGAATGTGACTGATTAATTCTGAACACAGCCACATCCACAGTTATTAGAGGGTGTGCATATTTATGCAACCAGGTTATTGTAAGTTTTTTTTTTTTTTTTTTTTTTTTCCCCTTTAAAGATTTCAGTTTTTTTCCCCAATTGGGTTGTACAGGTCATAGGTCACATTAATGGTAGAAAAAGTTTTGAAATGATTTATCTTGGTCTCATTTTTTTACATCACAAAAACCTGGCATTTGAAGAAGGGTGTGTAGACTTTTATAGTCACTGTAGCATGGAATTAGATTTGTGCCAAAACTTTTTAAAGAGGACTTCTTGAACGTCAAACAAAAAAATAGCAATGTTGCATAACCTCCTGACTTTAAAGGAAGAATATGCAGTAATTTCTGCTTTCAAGTGTTCCAGAAAGCCCTAAAAATACAATTTAAACTTTTTTCCCCTGTAAATTTTATCTTTTTTTCTCTCATAATTGGCAATTTTTTTTCTTGCAAATTTGCAACCTTTTTTCATAGCCTTGACTTTATCCTCAAAGTTGCTGCTTTTTTCTCAAAAATTTGGATTTTTTTCCCTGTAAATTTTCAACTTTTTTCTTGTAAATTTGCGACACTCATCTGAATGCTGGCTAAATTTTTATTCTGTGTAATTAAATTGTAATTTGTGACTTTTTAAATTTTCAAATTGCCATCTTTTATTGCATCTTTGCACCTTTATTCTTGCAAATTTGTACCTAATTTACATTTATACACTTGTACCTCATGCTAAATTGGTGACTAACCCCCATCTTCCATAACATCCTGACTTTAAAGGCAGAATATGCAGCAATTAGATAATTAGAAATACAAAATATAATTAGTGTGTACAGAAAAAGCTTTTGCTGTCATAAACTCTCCGTGCACTTTTTCCATTGCACACGGAGGAGAGGAAATGTGGTAGACTGCAAGTCTAATTTAAAACATTACTGGCACATGCCTCTAGGGGGAACTACCTGTATTGTTCAGCACTACTATTAAGGGGACACATTAGAATAAGAGTGTGAAAACCCCGCGCAGAATCCATGTTCAGTCTTGTTGTGTGTGTTACAGAATAAATGGCAGAGTTAGCCAAAGAAATAACTCAAGTGTGATCATTGCTACACGGTAGGATATCACACAATTGGCGACGAGGATTAAAAGAAAAAAAATCAGCGGCGAGAAACAGAGAACATTGCAAGTGTGGCGAACTCAAGTGACTCCAGTAGTTCGAGTGCAAGTTCAGAGGAGGAAAAACGAGGTTTCCCCACCACGACGAGCAATGGCGGCTGTAATCGGAACGGTAACCCCTTTTGATAACTCGACTCAGTCATGGGAAGAATATGGTGAAATGTTGGACTTTTTCTTCCAAGCTAATGAGATTGAGGAGCCAGACAAAAGGAAGGCTGTACTGTTGAGTGGAGTTGGTGCAACTACTTACAGCTTGTTGAGAAATTTAATAAGCCCTGCATTACCGAAAGATAAAACGTACGACCAGCTTACTGCTGAGCTTCAGAAGCACTTCAGCCCCAAACCGAGTGAAATCGTGCAACGATTCAAATTTAATTCACGCATAAGGAGGAACACTGAGTCCATAGCAGAGTATGTGGCAGAATTGAAGAAATTAACACTGCACTGTGATTACAAAGACTCATTGGAAGAAATGTTAAGAGACAGACTTGTGTGTGGAGTGAATGATGACCGTATGCAACGGCAACTTTTATTTGAAACAAAACTCACTTTTGCAAAGGCTTTGGAATTATGCCAAGCGATGGAAACAGCATCTAAAGATGTGAGAGAAATGCAAAGGAAACTAGCAGAGGACACAGCAACGCATGTTCGTGTGCCTAAGACCCAAGTAGGTGTCCACAAAGTGTTGACTGACAAAACTCAGCACAAATTCCCCAGTTGTTATCGCTGCAAAGGCCAGCACAATGCCGCCGAGTGCAAATTTGCCACTGAGCTGTGTCATAATTGTGGCAAGCGAGGGCACATTAAGAAAGCATGTAGAATAAAGGTGGACAGCGCACAGGTGCTGAAAGCGACAGTTAATGGGCAAAAGTATGAAAACAAGGGCCCAGGAAAGGAACAGCAAGCGAATCAACTGAGAGGGGAGGGAGAAAGTGATACAGAAGACATGGGTTTTCACACAATTTACAACACGTCAGAGGAGCTGACCAAGGTAGCGCCCATCACGCGTACCATGAATGTTAATGGAATGAAAGTAACATTTGAAGTTGATACAGGCTGTGGAGTAACCATATTAAGTAAACAGCAATATACACAACTGTGGAAGAAAACAGACACAGCAGAATTAAATCCCTGTTCATTAAAATTAAAAACATACACAGGAGAGAAGCTAGACGTGCTAGGCATGGCACAAGTGAAGGTGCAACACGAAAACAAAGAAAAGGACTTACCTGTAGTAGTAGTTGGGAGCGAAGGACCAAATCTACTAGGGCGAAGTTGGCTACAAGAACTGGCCATGATTGATCAGTTGGTGAATAAAGTGGAATCTCAGCCCAAATTGCAGCTGGAGGAGATCCTCGAAAGACACGCTGAGGTGTTCAAAGAAGGCTTAGGACAGCAAAAAGGTGTCACTGCAAAGATTAATGTGGACAAGGAGGCCCAACCACGATTCTGCAAACCCCGACCGGTACCCTATGCAGTCAAGCCACTGGTCGAAAGCGAGCTACAGAGGCTGCTGGATGACAAGATCATTGAGCCAGTGCAGGTTGCAGAATGGGCGGCGCCCATAGTCCCAGTGAGAAAGCCGGATGGCTCCATTAGAATATGTGGAGATTACAAACTCACTGTCAATCGAGCATCACGGGTGGATCAGTATCCAATTCCTAAAGTGGAGGACCTCTTCGCACAGCTGAACGGCGGCCGACACTTCACGAAATTAGACATGAGTCACGCCTACCAACAAGTAGTCCTGGAAGAAGAATCAAAAAAGTATGTAACCATCAATACACACAAAGGCTTATATACCTACACACGCTTACCATTTGGAGTAGCTTCCAGTCCTGCTATATTCCAGAGAACTATGGAGGGCATCCTAGGTGGAATTCCGAATGTTGCCGTTTATTTGGATGACATCCTTTGTACAGGACCAAATGAACAAGAACATCTGAAAACGCTGAAGGAAGTGCTTCAACGGTTGGAGAAAAGCGGTCTGAGGTTGAAAAGAAGCAAGTGTGAGTTCATGGGAAAAGAGGTGGTGTTCCTAGGCCACAAGATCAACGCCAGTGGTCTACACCCTCTAACAGACAAAGTGGAAGCCATTGCGGAGGCGCCTGAGCCACAAAATGTTACTGAGTTAAAAGCCTACCTGGGCTTGTTGAACTATTACCATAGGTTCCTCCCAAAGCTCTCCACGCTGCTGGCACCACTACATACCTTACTTAAGAAGGAAGAAAAATGGTCATGGGGGGTCAAGCAGCAGAAGGCGTTTGAAGAGTCCAAAGTGCTACTTCAGTCCTGTAGTGTGTTAGTGCACTATGATTCAAACAAACCACTCATCCTGGCGTGTGACGCATCACCCTACGGTGTGGGTGCTGTACTCTCTCATCATATGGAGGATGGCTCAGAGAGACCCATAGGGTTCGTCTCAAGAACTCTTAGTGCAGCTGAGAAAAACTACTCCCAGCTAGACAAGGAGGGCCTTGCAGTAGTATTTGGTGTAAAAAAATTCCACAAATACCTGTACGGGAGACAGTTCGCTATAGTGACTGACCACAAGCCACTAATTTCACTGTTCAGTGAAATGAGAGCCATACCCCAGATGACATCTCAGAGAATTCAGAGATGGGCCGTTACATTAGCAGCGTATGAGTACACCATCGTTTACAAAGCCGGACGGGACCATACGAATGCTGACGCGATGAGTAGGCTACCCTTGGATGGAGGAAGAGACAGCACGCCTGAGGAGGAGGAGAGAGTGCTATTGTTTGAAGATATCGGCGTGCCCCTGGTGAACGCACAACAAATAAAGAAGTGGACAGACAAAGACCCTGTTCTAGCAAGAGTGCGAGAATACATCTTGAGAGGATGGCCGAAGATGAACAGTCCTGAGTTCATTCCCTATGCCCGACGACAGGATGAGCTCAGCACCCAGGAAGGTTGTATCCTGTGGGGAGGACGCGTGGTTGTTCCACCACCTGGTAGGAATGCCTTACTGCAACAACTACACCAAGCACACCCTGGCATCACTCGCATGAAAGCGTTGGCGAGGAGTTACATGTGGTGGCCCAACATGGATGCAGAGGTGGAGGCGCTTGTGAAGTCATGTGCGGCATGCCAGGAGAACAGGAACAGTCCTCCAGCAGCCCCACTACATCCCTGGGAAGTTCCAGATAAACCATGGAGAAGAATTCACATTGACTACGCAGGTCCATGGATGGGAAGAATGTTCCTGATCATAGTTGACGCATACTCAAAGTGGATCGATGCATATTCTGTGAGTAGCTCTACTTCTACTGTTACCATTGAATGTCTTAGAAAGAGTTTCAGCCAACATGGGCTACCTGAAATCATAGTATCAGATAACGGTACATGTTTTACGAGTGAACAGTTCCAAGAGTTTTCTGAAAAGAATGGCATACGTCACATCACGACTGCGCCATACCATCCTTCTTCTAACGGCTTAGCCGAGAGGGCCGTGCAGACGTTCAAGTCACTCATGACAAAGATGACAGGAGACTCTATTGAAACCCGAATGTCGAGAGCTCTGTTCAGCTATCGAATAACACCCCAATCTACAACTGGCAAGTCACCAGCTGAGCTGTTGTGTGGAAGGAAGTTGAGGTCAACATTTGACTTAATACATCCAGACTTCAGAAACAAAGTGCATGATAAACAAGAGAAACAAAAAGGTTATCATGACATGCATGCTAGAGAGAGAATACTGAGAGAAGGAGACGTGGTCTACACCCGCAACTTTGGCTCAGGACCAGCCTGGGTACCAGGAGAAATAACAGAAAAGACAGGCCCTGTGTCATTCAAGGTGACATTAGGTCATGGACAAGTGGTGAGGCGACACATCGACCAAGTTCGTGGTAGGAGCTCCATTCCCCTGCCGATGGCACCAGAGGTGTTGTCTGACACCCATCCTGAGGAGAGCATCAACGAACCACCACTTCAGGTGAAACCTGAGGTAACCGTCTCTGCAGATTCTACGGGCAGCACTGCAGCAGCCGAAACAGTGGAGCAGTCTGAGTCTTCACCTGCAGTTGGCTCACCCGCCGTGAGAAGATCTCAGCGAGCTAGGAAAGCTCCAGACTACTTGAAGGACTATACTTAGTCAGTAGTGAGTTCCCCAGCCACAGGACAAGAATGCGTCCTGGAACCTCACTGGGATGCGGTAGTCAAACCAAATCCCCAGTTAGACTGTTATGTGTGTTATACATGTAAAAAAAAAAAAAGAGAAAGAAATTATGTGTATGGCACATGTGTTTAAGAAGTTAAAAGTAACTGTGATTGTTTAGGGTTAAATGGGAGTTCCAGGATGTCTAGCATAATTGGCTAGTGTAATTAAAAGTAGTTTAATCTAGAGGGGAGGGATGTGGTAGACTGCAAGTCTAATTTAAAACATTACTGGCACATGCCTCTAGGGGGAACTACCTGTATTGTTCAGCACTACTATTAAGGGGACACATTAGAATAAGAGTGTGAAAACCCCGCGCAGAATCCATGTTCAGTCTTGTTGTGTGTGTTACAGAATAAATGGCAGAGTTAGCCAAAGAAATAACTCAAGTGTGATCATTGCTACACGGTAGGATATCACAGGAAAGATGAAAGGATTTAAATGCAGGGTTTCACCAGACACACATTTATTGACATAAACTTCACAGAAAAAGACAAACAAGTGAATTATAATACCATATAGGTGTGCTCGGAGAGCAGGGAAGACTACAGGGAGCTCTACTAACTCAGGGGAACGCAAACTGGGCACAGCCTAAGCGTAGCAGCAGTGCTGCAGGGAGAAACGGCACCTGAAGTGTAGCAGACTTACTGCGGGAGGAAACGCTTCAGGTAAAGTGTAGCAGCGACCACAGAGAAATGCAGCAGTTGACTCATGAGCTGGAGCAGTCCCAAAAAGTCCAATATTCTCAGCGAACGTAATTCAAATCTTTCCTGACATGACAGTCACACCTTGGAGAACGAGAGTGACTCGTACAATGACCCAGCGGCGTTTGTCTAGCGAAGAGCTGTTTAAATCCAAACGCCGCTGGCCACACAAATTGGGAACACCTGCGTGGGACAGATAATTACTGGGGGTGGGACAGCTGCTAGAATACAGAGAGTGAGGGGGCGTGGTAGGACCGACAGACTGTCAGCAGCCTGGGAAAAAGAGCACAAGGCTGACTAACAGCTGCCGGTCAGGTAGCGGCTAAAGTGATGGAATGAAAACACAAAATGCACATAAACAGTGAAGCCGGAACTCACAGAGAGATCAGGGCCGAGCCGGGAAGAACCAAGCCGGCTCGGCTCATGACATTTGCTGTCGTGCAAAATATGAACATTTATGATATTGCAGAGCTGTGAATTGATATATGATGTCTGATGGGCTGATAAAGTGATAAATACCACTTTACATCAGCAGGAGGAGTATGGAGCCAGTTTTCAGCTCAGAGTAAAAAATCCCGAGTTATAATGTTATGATATCAGTTAATTATCAGTTCACTTGGAGTAGACAAAGTGGAAGAAGTCATCACGGGTCATCAGTCAAAAAACTTTATGAAATCGCTTCAGCCCAGAGGAGGAACGTTCATAACTGCCATCTGGTGATGCCAGTAATCACCTGCAATTTCGACATAGTCCACCTTTAAGCAAATTGATTAGTTATTTTATTTTCACTGCCCAGACTTTTGATTTTTCTTTCCTTTTCTTTGGTTGACTCCTGTTTTTTGCGCTTCAATTTTGGCACAATCCTCATGTGTGGGCGGGGTTTTAAGAGGTTCGCCCTCATTGGCCAAATCATCTTTGAGTGTCATTCGAAATGGCCCAATTGAGAGGCCTGATCCTAAACTTTGAGTTTGAACCATTAAGTTAAAATAATGAAAGCAAATGTAGAGAAAAATGTAAAAAAAACAAAACAAAAAAAAAAACCTGTCCTAAAATAGATAATGATGGATGTTGGCATTGCATGCTTTGATGTTTCAGTGGGATGTAGAATCCTGGCCGGCTGTCTCTGCTCTGCCCGTGGGTGACAGCTGTTTCCAGGGTAGGGCACACGGGTTCCGCTGTGCGACAACATGGTAAAGTCTGGTGGTTACATTTTTTTAAATAGACTGACCCATATTTTTGTCATTTAAGGACAGGATAAATAAATGAATGATTAATGTGTGTCGTTACCTGTAATTTTACAATTAATAACTGAAAATGTAAATGATAACAAGCCAGTCAGTTTTTTTTTATGTGAAAACTGAAAGCACTAAAGGTGTGTTCACACCAAATGCGAACGGGCGGCACAAATCCATACAAAGTGAATGGGAAGACGCAAGTATGCACGAATTTGCATTGCTGTGCGTTCGCGTCCGCTAACAGCTAGCTAGCTAGCGGACGGAGTAAAATTATCACCATTGCAGAGTAAACTAGTTAGAAAATGAAACTCACTCACCAGGAGACAGGAGGACCGGGATCTCTTCAGCTGAATCGGGATTTTGGAGTTATTTACCCACGGTGTCCGGCCACGGACGTTCTAACAAGCTAGCAAGCTAGCAGCATAAACACCCATCATCTGAAGTTTTGGAGGCTTGTGACGACATTTTCAGGTGAAACCCCGGTCGGATAATGTAAACCTAAGCATGACGTTATTTTGGGAATGTCCACTGCAGGTTGAACACAGCTGCAGAAATTTTAAAGACAACTTCGCCTGTCTGCATCTCACTATTCATGTATGTTGGTGTATTTACATTGACTTATAATGTAATCGTGCCACGTGAAAAATTTGCCCGTTCGCATTTGGTGTGAATGCACCTTAACAGATGGTGAGAATAAATGTGCTGCTGAAATAATGAATGATAACACTGGTCAACACCAAATTTATTGTCTAAGTTTTTAGCTGATTTAGGACAATTTTGATGTGCTGAATCCAAAAATCACATTGGTTTTGTGCAATCAGGTCAACTTTTTGAACTATGGCCACGTTTTTTACGTTTTTGTTTACATGTACAGGTATTTTCGCTTTATATGATGCAGAATTCTTTTGTATTTCTTTAAATTCTTTGAATTTTGAACAATGATGACGTAACAGTCGGTTTACATGTACTTACCTTTATCAGTGTCTACTATTCAATTTGCAGTACAACTGTACAACTGCTTATAACTTAGCATAAAAACCTGATCTCAGTGGCGCAAAACTGTCTTAAATCAGTTGAAAAAAAAACACAGACAACTTACAAAAAAATTATTTTTGTTATGTTGTGTAATACACCGCTGACTTTCGACCTGCTTTTTGTTGATCAAAGGTGCATATTGACAAAGAATGCACCATAACACCAAAGCACTGAACTTTGCACCAAGGCTCACCCACGTACAAGCTGCGATCACAGTCAGTCACTATTTAGGTGGCGAGGGTGCACAGTGGGAAAAACACAGTCTGCTGACAGAAACTAAAGACTCCACTGGTGCAGGACGCAAAGTGTGGCGCAAATGCCCACTTTAGATTGTTGTAATAATTTAATTCAGCTTTACATAATAGGGCCCATAATGCCCTATTAAAGGGCACTACTGACCGGTGGCTTTATCCACCGACCGGTCCTTCAGCCTGTTTTCTCATCTTACATCATTATATCATCGTGCTTCATATGCACCGATCATACAGGTGCAGCTCAATTTCAGCTTCAATGTGGAAGCCTGAGCTACTCGTTGTGCAGGAGACAGGTGTACATGCACGTGAGATCTGTGTAGTAACACATTTTTCCCCAAATACACCCAGGATCTTTGCCCATTTGTGCTGTCATGGAGACCATCAGAGAACACAGCTGATTACGTATATGAGGGGCTGAATTTAGCCAGATGAAGTTCTTTTCTATCATGACCCCTAGTTGTTCTTCACAGCTCAACATTCAAGATTTCAGAGTAACATGAATTAGAGGAAGTTTTCAGAAAAAATAGAGAAATGAGAAGCTTTTGAAACCGATAACATTTTATTTAGACCTTTTTTTATTTTATTTTTGCCTGCACAAGGCATAAAAGCAAATAAAAAGGGTTTTATATCATGAAATGAAATACACTGAAAAAAGATTCACAGTTCACAGGGGAATCTGTGAGTAGTTTTAATACCAGTGACTATGTCAGCATGAAACAAGAACGCTTCAAAATCAGGTCTGGAAAGAGAGAGTATAAAAGCACTTCATTGCACAGTGTTACAGCGCAGCAGAGAGAGAAACTGCATTAACGGCATGGCAGGAAAAACTGCAAACCAGTGAATGTCAACAGGCACACTGGAGATGAGGAGCACCACACATGCACACAGCAGGCTCCTGAGGGGCCAAGATGAGGCTTCCAACCCACAGACTGTGGAAACGTCCAATCAGTGAGACGGAAAACACAGAGCTTTAACCCCCCCCCCCCAATCATCATAAATATGTTACAGAACTGAATAAAATACATTTGAACCACCAATTCTAAGCAGAAATGCAAACTTTTTAAATTTAAAATTTGTGACTTTTTTCTCAAATTTCAAAACAATTTCTTGTAAATTTTCAACTTTTTTCTGACTTGACTTTTTTCCTTTACATACAGAAAATTCTTGTAAATTTGCAGCTTTTTCCTGTAAATTATCATCCATTTTATTATAAATTTGCAACTTTTTTCCTCATAAATCTGTAACTTTTTTCTCAAAAATTTGCAATTTTTTCCCTGTAAATTTTCACTTTTTTTCTCATAGAGTTGCAATGTTTTTCTCATAAATTTGACTTTTTTCTTGTAAATTTTAATCTTTTTCTCATAAATTTGTAATTTTTTTCTTGTAAATTTGCAACTATTTTCATAGACTTGTGACCTTTCTCATAAATTTGCAGAAAAAAAATGAGTAAATTTGGAACTTTTTCCTATAATTTTTTAAATAATTTTTGTTATAAATCTTCAAATTTTTTCTCAAAAATTTGCAATTTTTTTCCTATAAATTTTCACATTTTTCTTGTAGATTTGTAACACTTTTCTCATAAATTTGTGACTTTTTTCTTGCAAATTTACAACTTTTTTCAGACTTGTGACTTTTTCCCCTCAAATTTGTTTCTTTTTTGTCATAAAAATTTGCAATTTTTTCCTGTTAATTTTCAATTTTTTTTTTGCATAAATATGCAACACTCATCTGGATGCTGGCTAACTTTTTATTCATTGTAATTTGCAACTTGTTTTATTTTCAAACTGGCATCTTTTATCGTATCTTTTCACCTATATTCTTGCAAATTTGTACCGAATTTACATTTACAGCAGGGAAAATAAGTATTGAACAGGTCAACATTTTTCTCATTAAACATATTTCTGATGGAGCTATTGACCTGAGATTTTCACCAGATATCAGTAACAACCCAAGTAATCCATACATACAAAGAAATCAAGGCAACTGTGTTCACAAAACAAGTTATATTTAATAAAGTGGAATGACACAGGGAATAAGTATTGAACACATGAAGAAAAAGAGGTGCGAAAAGGTATAGAAAGCCAAGAAACCAGCTGAAATCCATCAGAATTAAGGAAGACATCCCATCCCCCATCAGTGCAAATTAGATCCAGCTGGTTAAGTCCTGACTGACAGCCTTTAAAAGGTTCTGTGAATACCAGATTGTCACACCACGAAGAACTAACTAACTAACTAACTAACCTGCACTTATATAGCGCTTTTCTAGTCACAAAGACCACTCAAAGCGCTTTCATTAATACTAACCCTCTATTCTAAGGGCCTATAGGAAACAGATATCTAGGGACAATTTAGAACAGCCAATTAACCTAACATGCATGTTTTTGGCATGTGGGAGGAAACCGGAGAAATCCCGGAGTAAACCCACGCGACACGGGGAGAACATGCAAACTCCACACAGATCACTGTTGGTCGGGGGCTGGGATCGAACCCACGATCCCACGATCCCCACAATCCCCCGGCCAAGGGTAAACTGTGCTGCCGCAGTGCTAACCACTGCGCCACCGTGCAGCCCACCGTGCAGAACTCATGATGGGTAGAAGCAAAGAGCTCTCTCTAGACCTTCACAACCTTATTGTTGCAAAAACAATGATGGTATTGATTACAGGCACATTTCTAAACTGCTGAATGTTCCAGTGAGCACTGTTGGAACCATCATTTGGAAGTGGAAAGAACATCATTGTACCATAAACTGGCCATGACCAGCAGCTACTCACAAGATTTCTAACAGAAGAGTCAAAAGAATTATCAGAAGAGTTGTCCAAGAGCCAAAGACCACTTGTGGAGAGCTCCAGAAAGACCTGGAGTTAGCAGGTGCTGCCATTTCAAATAAAACAATCACACATGGACAGAATTGTTGGTACCCCTCTGTTAATGAAAGAAAAACCCACAATGGTCACAGAAATAACTTGAATCTGACAAAAGTGGTAATAAATAAAAAGTTTATGAAAATTAACCAATGAAAATCAGACAATGCTTTTGAATTGTGGTTCAACAGAATTATTTTAAAAAACAAACTCATGAAACAGGCCTGGACAAAAATGATGGTACCCTTAACTTAATATTTTGTTGCACAACCTTTTGAGGCAATCACTGCAATCAAACGATTTCTGTAACTGTCAATGAGACTTCTGCAACTCTCAGCAGGTATTTTGGCCCACTCCTCATGAGCAAACTGCTCCAGTTGTCTCAGGTTTGAAGGGTGCCTTCTCCAGATGGCATGTTTCAGCTCCTTCCACAGATGTTCAATAGGATTTAGATCAGGGCTCATAGAAGGCCATTTTAGAATAGTCCAGTGTTTCGCTCTTAGCCATTCTTGGGTGTTTTTAGCTGTGTGTTTTGGGTCATTATCCTGTTGCAAGACCCATGACCTGCGACAGACCAAGCTGTCTGACACTGGGCAGCACATTTCTCTCTAGAATACCTTGATAGTCTTGAGATTTCATTGTACCTTGCACAGATTCAAGACACCCTGTGCCAGATGCAGCAAAGCAGCCCCAGAACATAACAGAACCTCCTCCATGTTTCACAGTAGGGACAGTGTTCTTTTCTTGGTATGCTTCATTTTTGTGTCTGTGAACATAGCGCTGATGCGCCTTGCCAAAAAGTTCCAGTTTTGTCTCATCTGTCCATAGGACATTCTTCCAGAAGCTTTGTGGCTTGTCAACATGCAGTTTGGCAAATTCCAGTCTGGCTTTTTTATGATTTGTTTTCAACAGTGGTGTCCTCCTTGGTCGTCTCCCATGAAGTCAGTCCACTTTGGCTCAAACAAGGACGGATGGTGCGATCTAACACTGATGTACCTTGACCTTGGAGTTCACCATGAATGTGTTTAGAGGTTGTTCTGGGCTCTTTCTATGAGTTTCTATGAGAGTGTATGACTTCAAAAAAGATGGCTGCCACCGGAATGAGGAGTGGTCTGATGGGACACTTTCTGCCTATATACTTATTCTTATTACTGTCTTTGTGTCTCTGTAACTGCAACAAGAAGGGTTTTCCGGCCAACTCAACTAAAGGTGAAGCTAAAAAGTTTTATTTATATGGATTTGGACATGGACATTTCACCCTGTACGCTATCTGGTCTGCAAAAGCCCTGAGAAAAAGCTCCCAAAACAAGGCAAACATGACGGGTAAGCAAATATCACATTATGGCAGAGGCTATACAGTTAAAGTACTGTTAGTACTGCTACTTCTGGCAGGGGATATTCACCTTAACCCTGGACCTGCCACTATTAAACAGCAGACCACTGGGTTAGCACAAACATCTGAGCTGGCAAATTGGTTGTTTCTATCTACGGCCCTTCATAGCGAGTCGGGTGAGTCGAATTGCACTGAACAGACTCACATATCTGATCCTGCTGTAAACAGCTGCGCTACGTCCAAACTTTTGGAAACAGGAGCGGTTAAACAAATTGCAAATGAGGCGAGATCCGAAAACCGTGCTGTACAAAAGCAAAAACAACATCTATTTTTCCAAACTGTTAATCATGCACGAGTTCTTTGGGATGCAAAGGCTAAACCAAAGGGGATCCTCGGCGGACATCTAAACATACGAAGCATAATCCCCAAAAGAGATGAGATTTCGGTGTTGCTGTCTGACTCAAATCTGGACTATCTTTGTCTCTCAGAAAGCTGGCTACACAGTAACATTGACACCAATATGATCGATATTGTGGGCTATCAGTGTTTTAGAAAAGACAGGCAGCCAGGGAGGGGAGGGGGTGTTTTAATTTACATCAAAGAGAAATTTAAATGTCAATTGGTTGATTTGAATACTTCACTTGAATGTTTAGCTGTTAATGTATGCCCCTCACCGGTAATGAATTTCAACATCGCAGTATTGTACAACCCACCCTCACACAATTCTTCTTTTTATAATGAATTAAGTGATCTGGTTAAACAACTTGAGAGGAGCAGAGAAACCATATTTTATGGTGACTTCAATATCAACTGGTCTGATAATAAGGAAAAACAGAAACTGAAAAGCCTCATGACTAAATTTAATTACAAACAAATGATCAAAGGACCCACCAGGATAACCAAACAATCGAGAACACTTATTGACATGGTATTCGCTAATAAACCAGAACGAATAACCAGAACCTATAATCTTGTAACTGGTCTCTCAGATCATAACATGGTTCTTGCTGTCAGAAAACTCACTAAAAAGCGACTACAGTATTTTGGAGGAGTCGATATTGACAAATCAAATTTTATTATTCCCAAATCAAAAAATGAGGAGTTTGAACATTACTTAGAGAATCAAAATTGGGAGCAGCTCATGTCTATATATGAAGTAGATGATTGTTGTAATTTTATAACTGCAACAATTACTAAGTCCATAGAAAAATTTACAAAGCAAATTAAAAGTAGACAACAGAAGATTAACCTACCATGGTTAAATAATGAAATAAGAAAACTTATGAAGAGGCGAGACTCTGCATTGAAAACATCATTAACCTCTAAACTGCAAAATGATCACCTTGTGTACAAAAGTTTAAGAAATAAAGTGGTACAAGAGCTGTGAAAATCAAAAGTATCTTATTACAATAAACTGATAGATCATGCAAAGGGTAACAACAGTTCCCTATGGAGGCATTTAAATAACTTAACTAATAAAAAAAATGTTCAGAAGGGGGTAAAGGAACTTAGAATCAATGGCAAGACCATCAGTGACAAGGCTACATTGGCAAATGAATTTAATTCATATTTTGTGGGCTCTGTGGAAGACTTAACAAAAAACTTTGTGCCGCCAAATGTGCTCAACAACACAAATTCAATACTTCCAACAGATTCTTTTCACATCGATGAGGTAAATGAGGAGTTAATTGCTGGTATTGTCAAAACACTGTCAAACTCAAAAACTAATGATATCTACAACATGAGCACCTCCTTTCTCAAAACGCACAGCAAAATATTAATCAAACCACTGACTCATCTCATTAATCTCTCCATTAGGTCTAGTACATTTCCTTCTGGCTGGAAAAAAGCTGTCGTCATACCAGTTCATAAATCAGGCAGTAAAGACGATATATGCAATTACCGCCCAATCTCTATTTTACCAGTCCTGTCTAAGGTTCTTGAAAAAGTTGTAGCTACACAGCTGATAGACTACTTACAAGACAGTCAACTTCTTCATCCACATCAGTTTGGTTTTAGACCAGGATACTCAACAGAAACAGCAAATTGTTGCCTTATTGAAAATGTCAAACAGTCCTTGGAGAGGGGTAATGTGGTAGGAGCTGTTTTTCTAGATCTCAAAAAGGCTTTCGATACTGTAAACCACAGTTTGCTTTTATCCAAAATGGTATCTTTTAACTTCTCTCCAGACACATAAGACTGGTTTGCATCTTATCTCCAGAATAGAGAACTGTGTAAAAGTTCACCAGGATAAATCCTCACTTTTAAACAACCGTATGGGTATCCCACAAGGGTCCATTCTTGGTCCTTTACTTTTCAGCATTTTTATTAATGACTTGCCGCTACACTGCTCTGCTGCAACATGCCAACTTTATGCAGATGATGCAGTTATTTACACAGCTACCAACAGCTTTCTCTATAAAGGGCAGTCACATCTGGAACACAATGCCAAATGAAATTAAAATAATAACGGACTTTAAAACATTCACTAAAAAGGTTAAAAAGTGGCTGAAAAATAAACAAGAATGTACCCATGTATGAAATGATTGTCTGCAGGGTGAGAGTGAATGAAGGGAAGGAATGAATGTGTTTGTTTATAGTGAGTGACGAAGGGAGGGAGGCCTGAAATAGGCAAATGTGTGTCAGGTTGTTATATTTGTGTATTTATAATATTTATAATATTTATAATTGTGTATTTATAATGTATTTATGTTTTTTGCATTGATGTATGTGGTTATTGTGTATTCCTTTTCTTTTCTTTCCTTTTTTTTTCTTTTTTTTCTTTTTACTTGTTTCTCCTTTCTAAAGCCCATCCAGGGACAAGAGTTGCAAATTAGCTAATAGCTATACACTCTGTGCAACACATCAGATTGATTGTCATTGATTAATTGTCTATGTTTATTGCACTGTCCCTGTCAAATAAACAAATCTATCTGTCTATCTATCTTTTGTTACCATTCGTATTATTCATCTCCTCCTGAAGCCGTGTCCAGGGAGGTTGGCTACAGTCCCGTGGATCTTAAATTTCTGAATAATATGTGCAACTGTAGTCACAGGATCATCAAGCTGCTTGGAGATAGTCTTATAGCCTTTACCTTTAACATGCTTGTCTATAATTTTCTTTCCTAAGACATCTCTCTCCTTTGCTTCCTCTGGTCCATGTTTAGTGTGGTAAACACCATGTCACCAAACAGCACAGTGACTACTTGTCACCCTTTAAATAGGCCGACTGACTGATTACAAGTTTGTAGACACCTGTGATGTTAATTAGAGCAGTGGTCCCCAGCCCCCGGGCCACGGACCGGTACCGGTCCGTGGGTCATTTGGTACCGGGCCGCACAGAAAAAATAAATAACTTACATTACATCTGCTTTATTTATTATCTGAGTCTGAATGATGTTTTATTTTGAAAAATTACTGGATTCTCTCCGTTACATCCGTCTATGGCTCACTCTTGACACATGTCAAGACGTTTGTCTCGGTGATGTGATATGTTACCACTAAAATTAAAGGCCGTTGCTAGACGGAAGACATTTATGTCTGCACTAGTGAATGAAAAACCCACGTGCAGGGGTGGTTTTGTGCGTTTTACTGAACAAAACCCCAAAACGTGTTAATGGGAATGAATGAAGTGTCGATGTGTATGTGTGTGAAACACCCGAGCTGCTGAGTGCCCGAGTGCCCTAGCTGTCAGGGAGCGAAGGACCCAAAGGGCTCCCTGACATGCCTGATGGAAGATAAATAAATATGTGCATTTTTTTTATATTTTTTGAACCAATGCAGGGATATTTAGTAAAATATTGTAATAAGATACAGGAATTATTTATTTTATTTAATAGTGGGTTTGCGAGGGGATGGAGTTAAACCGTCACCTCTACACTCGCTAAATAAAATAGAAAAGCACTCATAAAAGGGGGCACCAGTTCTAAAGAACAATTTGTATTATTAACTTAATTTCAATTAATTAATTTCTGTACCTTCAATTACTTAATGAATCAGTCTCAAAATTTAAGGGAGTTCTTTTCCTGCCGTGATCTGGGAAACATATATATGCGAAAGGAAAACGCTTCAACTTCTCTCATTCACCCTTTTATTAAACTCATTCAGGTTACATGATATGGCATTCAAATGATGGATAAACAGATTCAACTGATAACAGGTGTCTAATATCACATCAACTGTTAGTGGATTCCTGAACATAAAATCTAGCGTTAAACCTTTGTAGAACCAAGGAGAAACCAGACTTTATGTTTCAACGGTAATGGAAGGCTGAAATGTCTAACAAAACAGAACGCAATTTTATGGGGAAAATTCATAAGCTGATTATCTAAAAATGAACTTCTGAATTAATCTACAAAAATGAAGGGAGGTTACTTAAAAATGAATAAGAGTCTTCCTTCAGTTTATAGGTTTGTCCTATGGCTGAGAGACTAATTGTACCATAAAATACTGGTTATGTTCAATTGTAATTTAAATCTTTAGGACATCACGTTTAACCCAGCAGATAGGAAAAGGGGAGTCTCACTTACGAACAGCTGTAGGTCCACGTGTTCAGCGGGTCGGTGCCGGCTGGGGTTTGATCATTGGGACCCAGAGGTGGCGCGACTGCTGCAAGGCTCCTTGATGTTCACAACCAGCCATAAGAAGTGCAGACTAGCCGGGGGGCTCTCTCAGAGACGGACAGCGAAGAGTAGCAGTAAAGGCTGTCCCAGAGCGGCGTGAAAAGTCCTTGGGCAACAAGTCCGAATTTGTGAGGTCTCTGGTTGCGGAATAGACCAAAAAAACTGAAAGAGAAACTTCTCAGTCAGGCGAGTATGAGGCCAGAAAGAAAGTCCAAAAACACAATCTCTGTTCACTTTAAACTAGGAAAATTAAAGGTCCACTTTAACAGCATGAAAAGTCAGAAAATCTAAGAAAAACATTTACTAGGATAAGAATGGCTTCTGAGGTGAAGAAAAAAAAAGATTGAGAGTTTGACACTCTTTAAGATGAGCTCATAAGAAAAAGATAGTTTCTCCTCAGTAACCAGAAAAATGAGAAAACTAATGCAGGATTTGACAAACTTCACACACAAAAAGGTTTCTTAAATTTCACACAATTAGACAAAGAAACTGCAAGTAATTTTGAAGAAGTGAAACAAAAACTTTCCTCTTAGATCTAGATTTCTGTTCTGCTTCTTTCATCTTAATCTTAAAGTTCTTCTTCTCCTTCTAACACATATTCTTTCTTTCCTTCTGTATTCTTCTCTACCTGCATAAATTCTTCATCATCTCTCTAACATGCAGGGTGGCTCCTCACTTTTTTTAACTGTTGGGTCATAAAACAGGGGCCAGTCGCAAGACAGACCAATTAGCTTTCATAAAGAGGAGTTTGAATGGGCCTTTGTCCAATGCGAAAACATTTCTTTGTTTGGGAGCAGCCAACCAAATGAAAAGGCATTATCCCGTGAAAGGTAGAGAGGAGTGGTTTACCAAGACTGATATTGTATAAGGATTAATACCCATAAAGTTCTTATGAAATTATGTACTCAGTATAAAATCTAACTAAATTAAATGGCTCGGCTAATATTCAGTGATCATGCATTTCTACCATTACTAATAATATTAACATTCATTTGAATAACACTCACAAAAATAAACATTCCTAATAAATGTTGCTAATACATGCACTTCACATTTAAATCAAGGATTAATGAATTACTGCAAACCCTGGTTGGTGATCAAAAGGATGATTTTCATTGTCCTTAGGATCCTGGGAAGATGATAGCTGGAAATTAGAAAAACTTAAATGTTTAGTAACATTAACACAAGGAAACATATTCTGTAGATGTCCACTAGGAGGTGTAGGAGTCAAGAATTGAGGAGACTGGATGATTTTTCCAGTAACTGCTTTAATTCCCCATTCATCCTACGTCCTCTCTCGATCGGAGTGAAAAGAGACAGGACGCAGTCACACACATACATTTATACATTCATCTTCTAACAATACATCACACACAAAAGTCACAATACTCAGCTACATCCTTTCATCTCTAATAGAACACCCAGAGTCCTTCTGTTCTCCTTTCCGACCCCCAAAGGTCAGGCCGGGTAATCTTCTCCTCTCTCCTGAGTCCCCAGGGGGTGCAGACATGTCTTCCTCTTGAGGTGTGAAGTCAATACACATGGCTAGCTCAAAGTCTCTCTTGGCTGAATTCAGCCAGCCACATGTGAGTTACATAGGTTATAACTATGGGCTCCACATCACTCCCCCCTTCCACGCGAAAGACTGGGCACCCACATACAGTCATACAACAGTCATACAGCACGTCACCCCCCCAACAGAATCTCACAGCAACCCAAACAACCTGACCAAAAAAAAAACAAAACACATCATTCTGCATGCAGCTTAGGTTTCAATCTTCTCCCGAATCTGCTGTATGCAGGTCTCCTGCTCTGTGTTGGGCCGTCCTGCTGTGCATCTGTGGAGTGAGGGGGAGAAGGGTTATTTGCCCACCGTGGGGGGTCCCGGGGCCGCCCCTTTGGAGGCCTGCCGCGTCGAGGCACACCCGCCGGCCGTACAGACTTGTTATGCAACACAAAAGCAGGTTTTAATCTATCGATACTGATCGTCTCCCTCCTGCCCCCCAAATCTAGCACAAAATATTTCTCCCCAGTTTCCAGCACTCGAAATGGACCGTCGTAAGGTGGGCGGAGACTATGCCGCTGAGCATCGTGCCTGACAAAAACAAACTCTGCATCTCGTAAAGCCTGGGGCACAAACACACACGGGAAAGAGTGATGAGCGGGGCCCGGGAGCATTTCTGCTCCCGTGTTACTCAGAGACCCCCGGATCGGGGGGGCCCTGGTGCCGTGTGGTCGGGTAAAAACTCGCCTGGCAGCCTGAGCGGTTGTACGAAGACCAATTCTGCTGGTGAGGCATCTAGATCCTCTTTGGGTGTCGAACGCAACCCCAATAAAACCCATGGTAGTTTGTTTACCCAATCTGTGTCCGTCAGTGACGCTCTGAGGGCTGCCTTCAAAGACCTGTGAAAACGCTCGCATAAACCGTTGGCCTGGGGATGGTAAGCGGTCGTGCGATGTACCGCCGCTCCTAAGCCGCTGGCCACTGCTGACCACAGTTCCGACGCGAATTGAGGTCCCCTATACAGGTCCCCTGTAATATCTGACGGGACCCCGAACCGCGCTACCCAGGCTGTTAAAAAAGCGCGTGCCACCTCTGCCGCTGTGGTCGATGTTAACGGGACCACTTCCGGCCAACGAGTGGTTCGGTCTACCATTGTCAAGAGATGCATGAACCCTTGTGAAGTGGGCAGGGGGCCCACGAGGTCCACGTGCACATGATCGAACCTTTTAGCCGGAATGTGGAATGGTTCTAAGGGCGCCTTAGTGTGCCTGTGAATCTTAGCGCGCTGGCAAGCCATGCAGGTTTTAGCCCACTCCTTCACGTGCTTGCGCAGGCTCGGCCAAATAAACTTCTCCGCCACCATTTTCACCGAAGCGCGCACCCCTGGGTGCGCTAGGGAGTGCACGGCGTCAAAAACGCGACGGCGCCACGTGGCTGGCACCACCGGGCGCGGTCGCCCCATGGATACATCGCAAATAAGCGGGGGAAAAACGGTTTGTAGATCAGAATCAGAATCAGAATCAGGTTTATTGCCATTGTTCATGTAGTACACAAACTAGGAATTTGTCTCGGTGCAATGCTGCAACATTAAACATGATAAGATAAAAGAAATAAACTATACATGCAATAAAGTGTAGAATAAGAGTAAGTGATACTGGTCAGCAGTTAAAATATATTAGCGAGCAGCAGATACTGTGGAGAACTATATAGTGCAGTCGGTAATGCAGGAAGAAAAAAGTAATGATTGACATGAGTCTGGTTGAGCTGCTGTACATAGTGCACGAGAGTCAATAAGTCACTTAGTGTTCAGCAGTCTGATGGCAGAGGGGAAGAAGCTGTTCATGTGACGGGAGGTTTTAGTCTGGATGGACCGAAGTCTTCTACCAGAGGGGAGGGGGGCAAACAGTACGTGACCAGGGTGTGAGGGATCGGCTATGATCCGGCCAGCACGCCTCCGGGTCCTGGAGATGTCAGATCCTGGAGAGATGGGAGCTTGCAGCCAATCACCTTCTCAGCAGTGCGCACGACACGCTGCAGCCTTAGTCTGTCCCTGGCAGTGGCTCCTGCGTACCACACGGTTATGGAGGTGGTGAGGATGGACTCGATGATGGCTGTGTAGAACTGCACTAACATCTTGGTGGGTAGCTTGAGCTTCCTCAGCTGTCGCAGGAAGAACATCCTCTGCTGGGCTTTTTTGATGAGTGAGCTGATGGTCGGCTCCCATTTGAGGTCCCTGGTGATGGTAGTGCCTAGGAAGCGGAAGGAATCAGCAGTGGTGATGGGAGAGCCTGAGAGGGTGAGGGGGGGCAGAGGGGTAGTGACTTTCCTGAAGTCTACAATCATCTCCACTGTCTTCAGAGCGTTCAGCTGCAGGTTGTTATTGTTGCACCAGGACGCTAGCTGGGCCACCTCTCTCCTGTAGGCGGACTCGTCGCCGTTGGAGATGAGCCCGATGAGGGTGGTGTCGTCCGCAAACTTGATCAACTTGACAGACTGGTGGCTGGAGGTGCAGGAGTTGGTGTAAAGGGAGAAGAGTAGGGGGGAAAGTACACAGCCCTGGGGTGATCCGGTGCTGATGCTAGTAGAGTCTGAGACAGTCTTTCCCAGCCGCACATGCTGCCTCCGGTCCGTCAGGAAGTCGGTGATCCACCTGCAGAGGGAGTCAGGCACGTTGAGCAGGGACAGCTTGTCCCGGAGCAGAGCGGGGCGGATGGTGTTGAATGCGGAGCTGAAGTCCACAAACAGGATCCTGGCGTAGGTTCCCGGGGAGTCCAGGTGCTGCAGGATGGAGTGGAGGGCCAGGTTGACTGCGTCATCTACAGACCTGTTGGCTCAGTAGGCAAACTGCAGCGGGTCCAGGAGAGGGGTGGTGATGGACTTGAGGTGGGGCAGGACCAGGCGCTCAAAGGACTTCATGACTACAGAGGTGAGCGCTACAGGTCTGTAGTCATTAAGTCCAGTGATCCGTGGCTTCTTGGGGACAGGGATGATGGTGGAGGATTTGAGGCAGGACGGCACGTGGCATAACTTAAGGGAGGTGTTAAAAATGTCTGTGAAGACAGGAGCCAGCTGTTTCGCACAGTGTCTCAGGGTGGAGGGAGACACGCCGTCCGGGCCGGGGGCCTTGCGCGGGTTCAGTCTGGAGAACTGTTTGAGCACGTCCTGCTCACTGATGATAAGGGCAGGGGGGGAGGGGGGGGTGCCTTTAATGAAGTAGGGATTGTGGAGGCTGTGGAGCTGGAGGGAGGGGGGGAGTTGGACACAGATGACAAGGTGTCAAAACGGGCATAGTGTTGGGACAGTCTTTGACAAAGGGCTTTGTCATCCTGACCTTTAGGAGCCTGAGGCCGATAGTTGGTGATTTGCCTCAGTCCTCTCCACACGGAAGCCGAATCATTAGCAGTGAACTGCTGCTGGAGTCTCTCTGAATACACAGATTTAGCCCTCTTCAGCTCTCTGTTAAACCGGTATTTAACCTCCCTGTAGCAGTCCCTGTCTCCACTTTTCAGCGCTGCTTCCTTCTCCTTCCTGATCTGTCTGAGCTTAGCTGTGAACCAGGGTTTGTCATTAGAGTAACTCACCCTGGTGCGTGATGGAAGAATGTTCTCTTCACAAAAGTGGATATATGAGTTCACAGTGTCCGTGTACTCATCCAGATCATGCGTGGCTCCTTTAAACATGCCCCAGTCAGATATTTCCATGCACGTTTCCAGCTTCTCCTCAGCTTCACTGGTCCGTTTCTTCGTAGTGCTCACGACAGGTTTAGTGAGCTTCAATCTCTGTCTGTATGTGGGAATGAGGTGAACCATCACGTGATCAGATAATCCCAGCGCAGCGCGAGGAACAGCGCGATATGCGTCTTCCACTGTGGTGTAACAGTGATCCAGTGTGTTTAATCCTCTGGTGGGGCATTTAATAAACTGTTTGTAGCGGGGGAGATCGTGGCTCAGATTGCACTGATTAAAGTCGCCAGCCACAATAATCAGCGAGTCTGGGAAACTCCGCTCTGTGTGTTGAATGTGATCCGCGAGCACGCGCTGAGCTTCGCGCGTGTCCGCGTCGGGAGGGGCGTACACAGCGATGAGTATAAAAGAAGCAAACTCCCGCGGGGAATAAAAAGGCTTGCAGTTGATAACAAGAAATTCCAGGGCGGGAGAACAGTGTTTGGAAATTACCGTTACATCAGAGCACCAGCTGCAGTTGATGTAGAAGCAGACTCCGCCTCCTGTGGTCTTGCCGGAAAGCTCTGTGTCACGATCAGCACGAAAGAGCTGGAAGCCGTCGAGGCGCAGCGCGCTGTCCGGTATATTTTCCCGGAGCCAGGTCTCAGTAAAGCAGAGGGCAGCCTCTGCTTTACTGAGACCTCGCTGATGCGAGGTCCCTAAAACGCATCAGCAGTCTCAGTTCATCTATCTTGTTAGAGAGAGAGTTGGTATTGGACAGAAATATGCCAGGCAGCGCCGTTCGCGAGCCTCTCCTGCGAAGCCGCATGAGAGCGCCCGCTCGTCTACCTCTCTTCCGCCGTCTCACTTTTCGAGCCAAGCAATGAACCAGATCAGCGGCAGGGGCTAAAAAAACTGGGAGGAGGTCCGTGGGGGTGAAAGTCCTGATATTTAGAAGTTCTTCACGGGTATAAGTGCAAGCAGACAAACAAAAACAAACAAAGAGCGCAGCGAAGCACCATGTCGACCGCTGTGGGCGCCATCTTGGTCGATTTCTGCGTTCCAGCCTTAACCCTGTTGGTCCAGACAGGAGCGCGCGCACGTCCGCGTCCTCGCTCTGCTCCGCCGCCATGGCTGAATAATCTATTCCCACGTGGACCGGAGCCGCGCGCGTGTCCGCGCTGTTACCGCGCTCTGGGTAAGCGGCCGCGCAATCCGTTTCCGCGCGGACGGGTGCTGTTACCGCGCGTGACAGACAGTCTGCTACCACATTGATTTTACCAGCTACGTGCTGAATATCGGTGGTAAATTCAGAAATTGCGGCCAGCTGTCTCTGTTGCCGCCCTGACCACGGTTCTGAAGTTTTGGACATCGCAAAAGTGAGCGGTTTGTGGTCGACAAACGCGGTGAAACGCCGCCCTTCCAACCAGAACTGGAAATGGCGAATAGCCAAGTGGAGCGCCAGCAGCTCCCTGTCAAACGCGCTGTATTTTCGCTCAGCCTCGCGTAGGGATCTGCTGAAGAATGCGAGTGGTCGCCAAACCCCGGCAACCTGCTGTTCCACTACGGCCCCTATGGCCACATCTGACGCGTCCGTGGTTAGCGCTATGCGGGCTGCCAGGTCTGGGTGGGCCAACAGTGCCGCGTTTGCCAGTGCCCATTTAACCTTTGTGAATGCGCGCTCCCGCTCCGGGGACCATTCAATCACATGGGAGGGCTTCTGCTTTTTGAGCGCGGTGTACAAGGGCTGCATAAGCTGCGTTGCGTGGGGTATGAAACGGTTATAAAAATTCACCATCCCCAAAAATTCTTGCAACGCTTTTACCGTTTGAGGCTGGGGAAAATCTGCCACCGCGCGTACTTTGGCCAGCAGAGGAACTGCTCCCTCCGAGGAAACGCGGTGCCCTAAAAAGTCGATTTGTGCCACGCCAAAATGGCACTTGGCCGGGTTGATTATCAACCCATGCTCTCCTAACCTCTGAAAAACTGTCGTGAGGTGTTTTGCATGCTCCTCCTCGGAGGTGCTGGCTACCAAAATGTCGTCTAAATAGACAAAAATGAAAGAAAGGTCGCGCAACACTGCATCCATCATCCGTTGGAAGGTTTGTGCGGTGCCTTTAAAGCCAAAAGGCATTCGTAAAAACTCAAAAAGCCTGAACGGGGTTATTACGGCTGTTTTGGGGATGTCCTCTGGCCGGACCGGGACTTGGTGATAACCGCGGACCAGGTCTATTTTAGAAAAAATTTGCGCCTTCGCCAAATGCACGGAAAAGTCCTGGATATGCGGAATCGGGTACCGGTCCTGCGCTGTGGCATTGTTCAACTTGCGGTAATCGCCACAAGGTCTCCATGAGCCGTCAGCTTTAGGTACCATGTGGAGGGGGGAAGCCCAAGCGGACTTTGAGCGGCGAATTATGCCCAACCTTTCCAGGTTGGCGAACTCCTCGCGCACAATGGAGAGTTTAGCTGCATCCAAGCGCCGAGCCTTCGCAAAAACGGGTGGGCCACTCGTGGTTATGAAGTGCTCCACCCCGTGCTTCGTCACCTTAGCTGAAAAAGTAGGAACTGTGAGTGCTGGGAACTGGTGTAGAAGGCTGTGAAACTTACCCCCTGCTGTGGCAACGTTGGTCTGAACTGGCGGCGGGCACACCCGAGCTGCACAAGGGATAGAACAGAAAGAGAGTGCATTTACTAGTCGTTTGTTGGCCAGATCAACTAACAAACCATGTGAACAGAGAAAATCAGCACCTAACATATTGAAGCTCACTGCCGCCACGATGAAATTCCACTCATAGGTGCGGCCGTGGAAGGACAGAGACAAGGTTCTCTCTCCGTACGTCTTGATGCTGGAGCCGTTGGCCACTGTCGCTCCGTCTCCGCGGGGTCCCGCGACCCGATCAGCATAGGTGGCAGTGATGAAGCTCCTCTGGGCTCCGGTGTCCACTAGGAATTGCCGCCCGGAGCCCGCGTCTGTAAGATAAAGCAGCTTGTTCCGTTTGCCGAGAGTGGAAGCTGCTAACGACTCCCGGCCCGGTCGTTTCCATGCTTTTTGAACTTGCAGGGCGGGATGCATTTGTGCGCCTTCCCAAGCGAAACGTCGATGGTAAAAACAGAGGCCATCATCTCCCCTGCCACGGAATCTCGCCGCTGCTGTCGCCGCTGGGGTGGTCACTGCCGTCTCTGGCTCCACACTTCCCCCGGCCGCCGCGCCGAGGTCTGCCACTGCCATGGAAATCTCTGGTTCCTCGCAGGCGTTGAGGAGCTGCTCCGCCTCTTGGGCCAGGTCGCGGAAGTCCTGCTGGGTCAAACATCTCCTGCTGGACAGGGAACCTCTCGTGTGCGCTGGGAGGGTTCTCAGGAAAATATGTTTGAAAAGGAACGCGTTGTTGTCCATCCCTATCATTTGCAGCATGTCCTCCATGAGGACAGTCGGCCTGCGTCCACCTCTGTCGCGCAGGTCCACCAGCTGCCTGGCTCTTGCCTCAGACGACGGCACGAAGCTCCTGATGAGGGTGGCTTTCAGCGCGTCGTATTTGCCGACAGCGGGTGGTTGCTGCACCAGGCTCCGCACACACCGAGCTGTGCGGCTGTTGAGCGTCGCGATGACATTATGGAATTTAATGTCATCCGCTGAAACTCCCCCGAGCAGGAACCGCGACTCCACATGCTGGAACCACGAGTGTGGGTCGCTTTGCCAGAACTTGGGGAGCTTAATCAGTCTTGTGCCCCTGCTGGCATTCCCCGGTGAATCCGGGTCTGAGCGGCTGTCTCCCAGCTCTTCCATATCGATCACGAGGCTGTCCTCCAGCCTCGGCGTGCTCAGATTCATGCGTAGGTCACCAATTGTAGGAGTCAAGAATTGAGGAGACTGGATGATTTTTCCAGTAACTGCTTTAATTCCCCATTCATCCTACGTCCTCTCTCGATCGGAGTGAAAAGAGACAGGACGCAGTCACACACATACATTTATACATTCATCTTCTAACAATACATCACACACAAAAGTCACAATACTCAGCTACATCCTTTCATCTCTAATAGAACACCCAGAGTCCTTCTGTTCTCCTTTCCGATTCCCAAAGGTCAGGCCCGGGTAATCTTCTCCTCTCTCCTGAGTCCCCAGGGGGTGCAGACATGTCTTCCTCTTGAGGTGTGAAGTCAATACACATGGCTAGCTCAAAGTCTCTCTTGGCTGAATTCATCCAGCCACATGTGAGTTACATAGGTTATAACTATGGGCTCCACAGAGTTACTGTTGAGCTGTAAGTAACTTCTTTAGGTCTCTGGTATCTGAACAGGGGTCTTTAAGTCTCTGGTATCTGTCAAAGGGGGAGGAAAGGAGGCCATATAGAAGTTTATGGGTTTTTTTTTTTTTAAAGAGCATTAGTTCCTGTTGGGCGGATGCTATCAACATGAACTGTTTACTTTGGGGATCTGGACTCCAGAGTTTATATGGTCCATTTAAGCCTTTAAAAGCAAATTCTAATCCTTACCATCTCTGCAAGAGGGTAACTATTTACATTGGGGTCCTGGGAAAGGCACAGCATTCTTGGTCAGGCCCTGAGTAAGAGTTGCTTTAATATGAAGAAAATTGAGATTCTTGTAGAATGAAGAAAGGTGAAATTCCTGTAGAATGAAGAAAAGTGATCTTCTGGATTGGTCTGAGGAGACGTTGATGCTACATAAACCCCCCCTTTGTAGCAATGGTGAGCGTCAGTCAGCGTTGGTACACACCCATGGCAGCTTTGTCTCCTTGGCAACACTTGACCTAAATGCTGGGTTAAAAGTTTTGATGTCCATACACACTAGCATGTAAACAGTATCTATTACTAAGTAGAGATCTTTGACTTTGGTTTACTGGAAAGACTTCCAGGAATTTCCAAAGATAATTTGGATATGGACAAATGTAGATTATAAAATTGACTAAGAGTAGTAAGTTAAGGTATATGTCTTGAAATGACTCAAAAATTCTGGTTACAAAAGTAAGAAGATACAAAGTACGTAGTTTTACATACCTGAGGTAGGAGTTTTGGTTTATGATGAAACAGCTATTATAATTGTTCAAAAACAGTTTGAATTGGGCACAAAAATCAAAATGGAGTGCAAGGAATATATATATATATATATATATATATATATATATATATATATATATATATATAACGGTAGTATATATATATATATATATATATATATATATATATATATATATATATATATATATATATATATACTGTATATATATATATATATACTGTATATATATATATATATATATATATATATATATATACTACCATTCAAAAGTTTGGGGTCACTTAGAAATTTCCTTATTTTTGAAAGAAAAGCACTTTTTTTCAATGAAGATAACTATAAACTAATCAGAAATACACTCTATACATTGCTAATGTGGTAAATGACTATTATAGCTGCAAATGTCTGGTTTTTGGTGCAATATCTACATAGGTATATAGAGGCCCATTTCCAGCAACTATCACTCCAGTGTTCTAATGGTACAATGTGTTTGCTCATTGCGTCAGAAGGCTAATGGATGATTAGAAAACCCTTGTGCAATCATGTTAGGTCTGCAATGCTGTAATTGCTGCAAATGGAGGATTCTTTGACGAAAGCAAAGTTTGAAGGAAAAAATTATTTCAAATACAAATCATTATTTCTAGCCTTGTCAATGTCTTGACTATATTTTCTATTCATTTTACAACTCATGGTGGTAAATAAATGTGACTTTTCATGGAAAACACAAAATAATTGTCTGGGTGACCCCAAACTTTTGAATGGTAGTGTATATATATAAGCATGCATATAAATTTACAATTCTAAGAGTAAAATCAAACGAAGAATGCAAAATAAAAATTATTGCTTATTTGAGGTAGATGTTTTAGGTTAAGCAATACTGAGGTAACTCAAGGAGGTTCAAATTGAATTGGTTTAGCTGGACAAAACCATGGTTCCACAGAGGTCTGACTCAGAGGGTGTTTGACACCTTTGTTCTGGAAGACTGAGCGAACATGGAAGGTGATAGGATAGTTTCAGGTTTCATTGATTATTATTCTATATGATTTTAATGCTGTATTATTCTATTTTATATTATAATTGTATCTGGTGCATATAATGAGCCAATGTCTGATTCACTGTGTTTTTCCATTGTCTCGGAGCTTGAAAAGAATGTCTGTTTCTCAGTGTAAGATTAGGTTGAGCAAGATTGTAAATAATGACGAAGGTTTTATTGTTTTATCATACCAAGCTGTTCTGTACTGTATGCCTGAAGTTAGGGTGACTTAGTTTGACCAGGTCATGTAAAGATCACAGCAGAATGTTCAGTGCTGTCCATAGATTAGAAGCAGTCTCGGGTAAAGATGGCTGCAGCCAGTCTTTAGCTTAGATAAGGTCAGGGACCCTGCCTGAGGTATAAGAAGCAATATCTTTGAATACATGTTAGGGAGTTGGTGTGAGCAAGCTCTGAGGCACATCATGATGTGACCGATTACCTCCTTTTTCTGATCAGAAAGAGAATAAATGGCTCAGAACATGGAAACCGCCTATTGATTATTGATTCAGTCTCAATCAATTCATTTTTGATCTAACATTATTGCCGCCCAATGTGAGACCCACCTAAAGAGGTCCACAACGTTTTCCGACGGACCCGGACTTGGACAGTGCACAGTCAAAGGAGAGGAGAAGCCCACATTTCTGGGAAGCGCTGAAAAGAGACGTCGGGAAGCGACTGGAGCTCTGACGGGTCTACCGGAACTCATAGAGGCAGATACCAAGTGTGAGTAATTTATTTCAGTTTTTGTTATTGTTGTTATGGCCAATGAGTGATAACCTAAACCGATTGTGCACTGGTGAAAGACTGAAAGAATGAAACTAGCGACCTAATTGATGAGTTATTTTTACCCACGGTGAGAATATCGCAATAATCCCTTGGGAGGAACGAGTTTTTCCTTTGCAAACGGTGATCGATATTTCAAGACCCGGGGTAATTCTTAGAAATTCGCTGCTCTCTACGTTCAAGTAAAGTTCAGTGGAGGTTTAGAAGCTGCATGCAGAGAAAAAAGGGAAAGGTTCGTGGTCTCGTTCCTGGTCGGAAGAGTCACGTGATCCCAGAGAAGTGAATTTTCAGAGTAAGCCTCTTGTGACTGCTTCTGCTTATGGTCCAGTTTTGGACCTCCAGCATTAGTGGGGAGGCTACGTGAACCCCGAAGGGAAAAAACAAAGAAAGATATTTTATTTTGTGAGTTTGTTGAAGCGTTAGAAAAAAAGTTACTGCGGTCTGAATTTGTTTTGTCTGTGTTACATGAAATCTGCTGAAAATGAAAAAAGTAGCACCACAGGCTGAAATTTACAAATGGATAAAGAAGGGAGCTATTCTTGATGACACCTCAAAGGTCTACAAATGTAAGGCAAACAAGCCTATTCTACCACGCAAACTGTTTCACCAAGTCTCTACCTTGCTGCATGGCGTATCGCATCTAGCAAGGGGGGGGGGATGGTATCTACATTGAATAAAACCTTTACTGCTATGGGTTTAGCCAGTTTGACACACAGTTTTGTAAAAAAAAAAAATGTTTGATCTGTGCAAAAAACAATGCACTGGGAAATTTCAAACCTGAGAGAGGCACTTTTCCAGCCTCTACTTATCCATTTCAGAACATCTGCATGGATTTTATTGAACTGAATAAATGTGAAGGCAAGAAATATGATAGATATGTTTTCTAAATGGACAGAAGCTTTTCCTTGCACACATCCAAATGTAATCACAGTGGCAAAGAAATTGCTTGCCGAAATTGTACCTAGGTTTGGAATGCCTAAGAAAATTTATTCAGATAATGGTACACATTTTGTAAATCAAGTTATATCACATTTGGGCACAGCACTGAACATCAGTTTGAAGAATAATTCAGCTTATCACCCACAATCTGCAGGATTGTTGGAATGCACAAACAGAACTATTAAAGAAAGACTCAGAAAAACAATGGCAGAAACAGGGCAAAATTGGATTTTTTTGCCTCCCATTAGTTTTGTTTTACATGAGGATAATCCCAACCAAAGGGGGGTTGTCTCCATTTGAAATCATGTATGTCAAACCATACTTGCTGCCACCTTTGAGACCATTCAGTCCTAGTGATGAAGAAGTGTGTTTAGCAGATTACATGAGAAGGATGTTGACTAACAGAGATTATTGCTGCTACTCTCCCCAGGAGGGTTCACGAGGAAACTGCACCGATCTTGGCCAAGCCAGGAGACCTCGTCCTCATCAAAGCCATCAAAAAGAAGAATTGGACTGATTCACCCTGGCAAGGACCACATAAAGTTGTTTTGTCAATGCCAACAGCGGTAAAAGTTGAAGGACGGGACTCTTGGGTGCATTTAACACACTGTAAACTGTACCCTACTCTGAACTCACAGCTAGAGACTACTGAATAAATATTTTCAACTTCATTCCATTAAAGACTTTCAGCGAGAGACTTTTTTAATTGTTTCCCTATACAAGTGTCGACTGACGACGCCCTGTGAGGTATCCGGTATTGGTTTGGGATAGGGAAGCAAGTGGTTGATCATCATGGAGAGACGAGAAGAGCAAGAAAGACGTTCGATCATTAAAGGGTGTAGTTGTTGTTTCCTTTACATCATCATCCTAGGGGTGACGTTATTACTTTGGTTTCTTTTAGCTGCACCACAAACCATACATCGTAGTGATAGGGACCTTGCGCATATTCAGCATAATTGACCTAGAGCTGCATGAGCATCACGATCATGAATATGCTGTCAATACGTGGTGGAGATATGCTAATTATACGGCCAGGGCAGCTAATCGTTCCAATTGTTATGTTTGCTCCTTAGTGCCAACGTCAGCTGGACAGACTGCTGTTGTAGCTAAAATGATGGAACCAGCAAAAGCTCTCTGTTTTGTTTTTGTTTTTTTACAGAAGGCTAGATTATTTTGAATCACTCTTGTGAAAACTTTCATCACTCTACCAATCACAGAACTTATGGTACGCCTTACTCTGTAAGGGCAAGGTTAGTTTCGTCAGGGACTTTTTCTTTTTGTCTGAAGGGAAGTGGTAACAACCCTCTGGGCGACCTACCCCTTTCTCGGTGTAAGGCAGTGTACAGTATACACCGCACCTGTGATGTTAAAACCCTGACAAATCGGATGGGCAGGTGGTGTCCAAAGGCTAACCGTTGTTGTTATGGACCTATCACCATGCTGGAGCTCTGCAGTGCTGCCATCTGGAACTTCCATATGTATGGTGCACATATGGTGATGGGTGGTTGGTGGCTGTGTGGTCATAAGGTGTATTCCCATCTGCCTATGAACTGGGCAAGAACCTGTGCTCCCGTCTTTGTGACTGACAACACCCTGATTATGTCAGCGGGTCAGGCGAGCAGAGGGAAGAGAGACCTATTACAGGATGCCATTTTCACACCCCATGATTCTATCTGGGGTACGGACGTGCCAGAGCAGTTCAAGATACTTACTACAGGTCAAAAGGTAGTTCAGTCGCTATTCCCTTGGGTGGGAGTGGCAAAAAACACCTTGTGGATTGAGACTCTTAATTATAGACTACAGTCTTTTGTGAACTTTTCCTTAGCTGCCTGGAAAGGTGAAAGGGAGGAAATGACTGCTATAAGACTTGTAGCAACACAGAACAGAATGGTACTTGATCAGTTGACTGGTGCCCGTGGGGGTGTGTGCGCAATTGTAGGTCAGTACTGTTGCACCTTTGTACCTGCACATGATGCAGATGGAGATGTCATGTCATTGCTTCAGCCATATGTAATCTGACTGCTTTGCAGACTGCTGGAGCTAAGGATAATGTTAATGACTCATCACACTGGATAAACTGGTTGTTTTCCTCATGGAGGGGTCTTGTCATAAACTTGGTGGTGATTATTGTGGTGATACTTTTGATCTTTTCATGTTTCATTCCTTGCATCCATGATATGGTGCTGAAACTTGTTCATGTGAATTTAGTGTTATATCACGAGGCCACCACTGGAGATGATGGGGAAACAACACCAGCTTAATGTTTTATGAGTACAGAGTAAAAGTATGACTGACATGCAGAAAACTGAAAGGAGATGTATGTTCATGATGTGAATTTGAAATGTACTGTGTTGCAAGAGTAATCAAATATGTCTTGAAGTTCAGAGAAGTTGTGTTATCCTTATTTGAGATTTTTCACTTTATCCTGTTTATGTTCTGTTTTAATATATGTTGTATTTGAAACCACTATGTTACTAATCACTATTTAGCCAGTATACAGTTTTACTGTATTGATTGTTGTTTGATTGTTGATACCTTGTTGCATTTTCACATTGAGGTACTAATGCACATAGGTTAGGATGCTAGCGCACATAGATTTCTGATACAAACATACACATATGTCTTTTACACATAATAGGTTTTTAGTCATTTTTTATTGTTCTTTATTGAAGTTACATTTACACATAAGTATTAACTTTTTATTAAATCACTGCTAATCTAGTGACACATAGAACAACAAATACATACACTATTTCATCTCAATTTATGGTTAATCACCATCACTGGATCGATTTTTCTCTTTTATGACTTAATAAAATCATTAAAGACTTTATTAAGAATAAAAGAATCCCCCAGAGATTTCTTTTTTTGAAATAAAAGGTATTATCCTCACATGCTCCCCAGGAAATGAAACATTCCAGTGGCGCTTGGGAGTGGCAGCGGGGCCGATGGCGGACTTTCCTCATTAAAAAGCGAGTTAGGATCTTTTGCAATAAAATGCTTTAGCATAAAATGCACCGGAACTTGGCGAGCTGCCCAATGAGGTTTTAGAAGCCATAGTGTTTCATCTCTGATGCTTTTTAAGCATCAAAGGGGGAAATAATAGGATATTTTCAGGTTTCATTGATTATTCTATATGATTTTAATGCTGTATTATTCTGGTTCCAAGGTTGTCATAGCCAGGAGCGGCACTGGGGTTAAGCTCCCAGTGCTCATAAAATGCTCCTTATGGCGTGCGTCTCGAAAAGCCTCTGGCAACTAAGTCCAACTCCTAGCCTGCCCGTGTGGTTTAGTCTCTAAGCCCGGCGGAACTGCTTTTACTAATAGGAGAAGGGGCGAGGGCGGATCTCTGGCGCCTTAAAACCAGATGCTTTGGGTAGATGGTGGCTCGTCAACCTGGGAAGGTAGCCCATCTAGGGGAAGGTAAACCCTGATTTCAAACCTCTGCTGCCTTGCGGCATACCCGGTCACGGGAAAGGCTTCGGGAGTCAACCCTGAGGAAAAATCCGGAGTCGGAGCCCCTAAGGCAGTTCTATGTTGTGCTCAACATCATTCTGGCAGCTCCTGCAACGGCGCTGGTGCCAAACTGTAGCAGCCCTGCTGTTCCTTTGGATTCATCAGTGACGTGGAGAGGGGGGACATGCTGCATGGGCAACATCTTGTCCTCCATATCTTCCTGCCCAGGCTTGAATCCTACCAATGCCCAACGCTGGAAGGTAGAACACCGGATCACTGGAGAGGACACTCCAGCTTCGCCTTTGGCGTAGACAAAACACGGGGAATGACAGTTACCGGTTATAAGCCACTGCTCAATTGGCATAGAGCGTGGCGCCAGGGGTTGTTCCCGACGGTGGGAGGGATCATCAGATCTCACTGGACAGCTACCGCCCGCCTCAAGCTGGGCAGCCCCCAGCCAATAAGGTGTTGTCCCGCCACAGCTTGCTTTCCTCATTGGGTGCATGGGGATAAGGAGAAATCCAAACAGCAGGCTGAGAACCTTTGCACCAGGCAAGACAATAAAACAAAAGAGACCAACTCTAAAACTGGGAACTTGGAACGTCCGCACTATGATGACAGGACTCGCTGCTAACCTCAAGGACATCAACGACACCAGGAAGACTGCCATCATGAATAATGAGCTGAAGAGACTGGGAGTGGATATCGCCACTCTCCAGGAAACACGGTTAGCTGATGCAGGCACACTGAGAGAGAAGGACTACACGTTCTACTGGCAGGGAAAGGGCAGTGACGAACACAGGGAACATGAAGTGGGCTTCGCAGTGAAGAACACTTTGCTGAAGATGGTGGAACCGGGCAGCACTGGCTCTGCACGACTCCTCACCCTCCGCCTGAACACCACTCAAGGCCCAGTCACCCTCGTCAGTGTGTATGCCCCAACACAGACAGCCACACCAGAGGCAAAAGACGAGTTCTACGAGAATCTCACAACAACTGTCAGGATCATCCCCAACTCTGAACAACTCATTCTCCTTGGAGACTTCAATGCCAGAGTGGGTGCTGACCACGACTCCTGGCCCTCCTGTCTTGGACCTTTTGGCGTGGGCAGAATGAACGACAACGGACAGCGGCTGCTCGAGTTCTGCACATATCACGATCTGTGCATCACAAACTCGTTCTTCAAGACCAAGCCCCAACACAAGGTTTCCTGGCAACATCCGCGCTCAAAGCACTGGCACCAGCTAGACTTGATCCTGACCAGGCGCACCTCACTGAAGAACGTGCTAATCACCCGTTCGTTCCAGAGTGCAGATTGTGACACAGACCATTCATTGGTGTGTTGCAAGGTGAAGCTGCAGCTGAAGAAATTCCATCGTGCTAGACAACCTGGAAAGGCACGGATTGACACCAGCAAGATGGCCCAACCAGAACTTGTTGAGCAGTTTGCCTCCACCTTTGAGAAGGAACTTGGTGTACCACAAGGAGGAGAATCTGCAAAGCAGAAGTGGGAAGAGCTGCGAAACACCATCTACCGCACAGCCTTGGCTACCTTTGGGAGGAAGACCTCAAAGTCACAGGACTGGTTTGATGCCAAGTTGACCGAGATGACCCCCGTCATTGAAGCCAAGCGCTCAGCACTTGCTGACTACAAGAAGTACCCAAACGAGAAGAATCTCCAGATTCTCAGGGCTGCGAGAAGCAAAGTTCAGCAGACTGCTCGGCGCTGTGCCAATGAGTACTGGACTCAGCTCAGCCAAGACATTCAAACCGCTGCCATAACAGGGAACATCCGTGGTATGTACGATGGCATCAAGAAAGCACTTGGTCCGGCTCAGAGCAAGATGGCCCCCCTCAAATCTTCCACTGGGGAGATGATCACAGAGAAGAACAAGCAGATGGAGAGATGGGTGGAACACTACTCCAACCTCTACTCTAGACAGAACACCGTGACCCCGTCAGCCCTTGATGCCATCGACTGCCTGCCATCCATGGACGAACTTGACGCCGAGCCAACCATCGACGAACTCAGTAAGGCCATTGATAGCTTGGCCGCTGGCAAGGCACCCGGCAACGACGGCATACCCCCTGACCTGATCAAGCACTGCAAGACCGCCCTACTGCTGCCATTGCATGACGTCCTCTGCCAGTGCTGGAAGGAAGGTGCTGTACCACAGGACATGAGGGACACCAAGATCATCAACCTCTACAAAAACAAAGGGGAGAGAAGCGACTGCAACAACTACAGGGGCATTTCCCTCCTCAGCGTTGTTGGCAAAGTCTACGCACGAGTTGTTCTCGTTCGTCTACAGAAACTTGCCGAACCTGTCTACCCCGAGTCTCAGTGTCGCTTCCGCGCTGAGCAATCGACGGTAGACATGATATTCTCCATCCGCCAACTCCAGGAGAAATGCAGAGAACAGAACATGCCTCTGTATGTCGCCTTCATCGACCTCACCAAAGCGTTCGATCTGGTCAGCAGAGAGGGCCTTTTCAAGATCCTGCCAAAGATAGGATGCCCACCAAAGTTGCAAAGCCTCATCGAATCGTTTCACACCAACATGCAGGGGATAGTGCAGCATGATGGCAACGTCTCAGAGCCATTCAACATATGCAGCGGAGTGAAACAGGGCTGTGTACTTGCGCCAACCCTCTTTGGGATTTTCTTTGCTATGCTCCTGAGGCATGCCTTCAGCACAGCAACAGAGGGAATCTACCTGCACACAAGATCTGACGGCAGGCTTTTCAACCTTGCCCGCCTGAAAGCCAGAACCAAAGTACGCGAGGCTCTAATCAGAGACATGCTGTTTGCAGACGACGCTGCAGTCGCAACCCACACACAGCAGGAGCTTCAGACCCTGATGGACCGCTTCTCCCAGGCATGCAAGGACTTCGGGCTTACCATCAGCCTGAAGAAGACTAACGTCTTGGCGCAAGGCACGGAAGCACCACCAACCATCACCATTGATGACTACAAGCTGGAGGTCGTGAATCAGTTCACGTACCTGGGGTCCACGATCAGCAACAACCTCTCCCTTGATACAGAGATCAACAAGAGGATTGGAAAATCAGCCTTCACACTCGCTCGCCTCACCACACGAGTGTGGGAGAATCCCAAACTCTCTGTCAAGACAAAGATGGCAGTGTACAACGCCTGCGTCATCAGCACACTGCTCTATGGGAGTGAGACGTGGACAACATACGCCCGGCAGGAAAAGAGACTGAACTCCTTCCACTTGCGCTGCATTCGCCACATCCTGGACATATCCTGGCAGGACAAAGTGCCCAACACAGAAGTTCTGTCCCGCGCCGGCCTTCCCTCCATGTTCACTCTACTCAGGCAGCGCAGGCTCCGCTGGCTAGGCCACGTTCACCGTATGGAGGATGGCAGAATCCCCAAAGACGTCCTCTATGGAGAACTGGCAACTGGCAGGAGAGACGTTGGCCGCCCACAGCTGCGCTTTAGAGACGTCTGCAAGAGAGACATGAAGGCCCTGGAGATCAACACAGAGCGCTGGGAGGACCTTGCAACGGACCACTCCAAATGGAGAGGCACCCTGACCAGACAGCTCAAGGCGGTTGAAGAGAGACTGACTGCTGCAGCAGATGAAAAAAGGACCCGCAGGAAGAACCGCCACAGACCCAGCAGCACGGAGACCACCCACAAGTGTGACCTGTGTGACAGGGACTGTCATTCGCGCATCGGCCTGTTCAGCCACAGGCGGTGCTGTTCCAGCAGAGTAGACGTTTAGGATTCTCTTCCATGGTCATCATAGACCGACGAAGGCCGACGATTATTATTCTATTTTATATTATAATTGTATCTGGTGCATATAATGAGCCAATGTCTGATTCACTGTGTTTTTCCATTGTCTCAGAGCTTGAAAAGAATGTCTGTTTCTCAGTGTAAGATTAGGTTGAGCAAGATTGTAAATAATGACGAAGGTTTTATTGTTTTATCATACCAAGCTCTTCTGTACTGTATGCCTGGTGACTTAGCTTGACCAGGTCATGTAAAGATCATAACAGAATGTTCAGTGCTGTCCATAGATTAGAAGCAGTCTTGGGGAAAGATGGCTGAAGCCAGTCTTTAGCTTAGATAAGGTCAGGGACCCTGCCTGAGGTATAAGAAGCAACATCCTTGAATACATGTTAGGGAGTTGGCGTGAGCAAGCTCTGAGGCACGTTATGCTGTGACCGACTGCCTCTTTTTTCTGATCAGAAAGAGAATAAATGGCTCAGAACTTGGAAACCGCCTATTGATTATTGATTCAGTCTCAATCAATTCATTTTTGATCTAACAGAAGGTCATCATTGTTCTTTGAGTGGCAACAAGGAGTGAATTTGTAACATCTGAAACGGGTGAGAAGAGGTGAAGGCAGGCTCATTTTTAAAGTGTTAGCTGAAAAGCTAAAGTTTCTAGCTACCTTTTGAAGGAACATAGACATTAGGTGTTTACCTCTAACATGAAGAATGACGAGTCCAAGACCTTGTTGAGTTTGAATGAGGCTTTGGAGCAAATATTCAAAACCAACACAGGATCTTGCAAAGTTTTGGTAACGGTTGGTGGTTCTATTACCTGGCGTTTCGGTGTAGCGGTGTTGACCGATTTAACAGTGGACATGCTAAGGCTAGCAAGAGGCCCTAATGATGAGGCTGTGGTTGAGAATCTACCTAAGGATTGTTGACTTTTTGTCTTGGCTCTGTCCAGTTCTAACTGGGCAAAAGTAGGTGGGAATGCTAGGCAGAGGGCTAACTGAAAAACAGGAGGGCCATCGTCCTGGCAATGAATGGAAATGAGTGATTCTAATTTTGAGCTTCTTGGCGGTTTTCTTTTTCTTGAGGTACCTGAGTGGTAGGTGAAAGTTATTCTCAGAGGTGGAACAACTTTGTTAGAGACTGAGCTCTAGGGTTTTAGTGTTTTATCACCTTTAATGGAGTTGTGTGATTATTGACTTAAGCTAGTGATATTGGAGGTTTTGTGTGTACTATTTTGAAATAGTAAATTAATGACACTGAATGAAACTTTGCAGGGTCTTTTGAAGTTAGATTTTAAAAAAGTCAGTTAGTTTGGGTTAACTCTTCCTTTTGGAGGTTTAATGTAGTTACCTGATTGAGGGAGAGAAATGCAACCGAGTATACCTGAGGCAGACAGTTAACTGACAGTTATCTATCGGTCACGAAAAAAATTTTAAGTTTGTTTACTGACTTAATGGAACAGTGTTGTCCCCGGCGAGTCCCATGGGGTTTTTGTAAGCTTTGATTTGATTACGATGGACCCATTTGGAGATGGGGTCCTGACGACCTTTGCGCGTTTTGATTTGGTAAACGACCGGAGAGAGTTTATCTGTGATCGTGTGTGGACCCGTCCACTTGGGGAGGAACTTCCGAGCAAGTTTTCCTGCTCGTGCGTTGGTCTGTCCTGTCTGAAGAATGAAAGAGTAGTAGAAAACCTTGTCTCCCACTTGGAGTTCGTCATGTGAGGCTTTCTGGTTGTAGTAGGATTTGCATCCTTCAGCTGATCGGTCCAAATGTTTTTGGGCAAAGGCAAAAGTCTGTTGGAGATGTTTGGTCAGGTCAGTCATGTACTGGTGAGTAGTGTAAGCTGTGGCAACACTGGCCTCTCCAGGTTGGTAAAGTAAATGCAGGGGCAAAGTTATTTGCCGGCCTGTCATCATTTCAAAAGGTGACACCCCAGTAGCTTCATGGGGTGTGGCTCGGATGACCATCAAGACTAGCGGAAGTTTTACATCTCAGTCTTTTTGGTGTGGTGAAACATACTTCTTCAGTATGTTGATTACAGTTCGGTGGGTTCTTTCAACCTGTCCGGAGGATTGTGGGTGGTGGCTAATATGGAAGTTAGCCTTAACTCCCAAGGTTTCCCACAGTTGTCACATGACTTTGGCGGTGAAATGAGTGCCGTGGTCAGAGTTGATTCGGCTTGGCAGACCAAATCTGGAGAATACATGGTTCATCAACAAGTAGGCCGTGGTTTCTGCCGTGTCATTAGGAGCAGGCAAGCACTCAACCCATTTGGTGAAAGCACATGTGACTGTGAGGAAGTATTTGTTTCCTCTGGCTGACCATGGAAGGGGACCTACCCAGTCGATTTGGAGGTCAGACCATGGGAATGAAATGCCTCTTTTCTGTAGGGGTGCTCAGTGAATCGGGTTGGTTGGTTGAAACTGGCAACATACGAGACATCCCTTGATGTAGTCCACTACATCCTTTCGCATGTATGGCCAATATGCCACTTGTTTGAGCGTGATGTACGTCGCTTTGACGCCTTTGTGTCCTGCAGTTGGGAGATCGTGGGCATGAACCATCATCACCCCCCTCTGGTTACGAGGGACCACAAGCGCAGGCACAGGGAGTTCATCGGAAACATGAACTAGAATGCCATTGCGCAGCTGCAAGTACGATCATGTGGCATAAAGCGGTTTCAAGTCTGGAATGTCAGCAAGATCCGATTCGGATGGTGCATTGAGTGTAGGATCCGAGAGATATTGTATCAATTTAAGGATCGCAGGGTCAAGGGTTTGAAGAGAGATAAGGTCAGCGTCAGTGAAAACAGGGTCAACCACGAGGGGACCTGTGGTCTGTGTCGGATCTTGGGCCCTGTTTGTCTGGGCCCTAGTGACCACGCAGACTGTAGGGGTGGGTGGGTGGGACTGTGAAGTCGGCACCTGAGCAGAATCAAAGGACCAGTGCCTTGTATGGATCCTTGTTTTGCAAGTGAGTCTACAAGGTCATTCCATTCTTTGTCCTGACCTGGTGTGCGCGAGTGACCTCTGACCTTTTTCCAGTACACCTGGAGGTTGTTGGAGGTGACCAGGTGATCATATGCCTTGAAAAGGTCTTGATGTTTAACCGGTTTGTGGTTGGAGGTTACAAAACCTTTGGCCTTCCAGAGTGCTAAATGACAAGTGAAACTGAGGCTTGCATAGTTGGAGTCAGTGCAGATGACCAATGTGCGAATGCCATGGTCTACGGCAAGTTGCAGTGTAATGAGCACACCTGCGATTTCTGCATACTTGGATGATTGGGAACCCAGTTGAAAGTTGTGGGGTTCACAAGGCTGATTGTTCAACCATGCCACTTCCACACCAGCACAGATGTGAGTTTCATGGTGGAAAGAACAACCATCGACATAAGTGGTGACCATATCTTGACAGATGTTTTGGTCGAAGTAGTGATGGTTCGGGTCTTCAGTGACTGTAGGTGGCTCTGCATGAATGGATGGTCCTGGAGTGTCCTCAGAGCACTGTTGGCAGGCGGCCAAGTCTGTACTGACAGGGCTTCTCAGCTTCTGTTTGTAGCGGACCTCCACGTCAAAGCTTTGTAGAGCCATCAACCAGGAGGCTATTCTGGCATTTGTTACAACGCCTTCTCTGATGCGTTGACTGTTAAAGAAGACCACTGGTTGGTGGTGAGTCTCAACTGTGATTCTCTGGCCTCCCACATAGTTGGAGAAATGTTTGACTGCCCATACAGTGGCCAGAAGGGCTTTTTTGCAGTCCGAGTACTTCAATTCCGGACCGGAGAGGGCTTTGCTGGCATACTGTAGGCCAGGACTCGTCTGTCATGGTCGTAGATTTGGTATAATCCAGCACTTAAGCAGTTGGCAGAGAACCCCACTTGTAGGAAGAATGGCTGGTCACAGTTGGGATAGGCCAGACATGGTGCTGTGCATAACTTTTGCTTCAACACTAGCAAAGCCTGTTCTTGAGCCTTAGACCAAATGGAAGGGGTGTCCTTTCGTAGGAGGTCTGTAAGGGGTTTTGCCAAGTCTGCATAATCCTCAGTGAACTGACGTGAGTAGTTGCATACCCCTAGGAAGCTCCGGAGTTCGGAGATGTTAGTAGGAGCCTTGATGTTTAAGATACCTTGAATTCATGCCGTTTGTGGTAGGGCCCCTTTGGATCCTACCAAGAGACCAATATAGTTGACTTTGGTTTTGCACCATTAGCACTTGGAAAGAGAAATTTTGGCTCCTGCTCGCGTGAGCTGGCCAAGGACATGGTCGATTTCAGTCAAGTGGGTGTCCAGAGTTGGACTCCAAATGAGAATGTCATCAACATAGATGAGGTTACCTCTGTCTCGGGCGTCTGGACATGCTTTGTTCAAGAAAATGTTGAACTCTGCAGGAGAGTTGGCATAACCGAAAGGGCATCGGGTGAATGTATATTGGCGATTTGCGAATGTGAAGGCCAGTTTGTGTTGGTCTTCAGCTTGGACAGGAATAGTCCAGAAACCAGAAGCAATGTCCAGTGTTGAGAAGTATTTGGCATCTTTGACTCTAGGGAGTTCTTGCTCCAGTTGAGTCATAGGCCACCTAGAGAGAGGAACTTGAGTGTTTAATTTCCTGTAATCAATGGTGAGTCATCACTTACCATTGGGCTTTAGGACAGGCCATAAGGGGGCCGAGTAGATACTGTTGCATGGCCTGATTATGCCACAGTCCAGGAGGTCATCAATTATTTCTTGTACTGGGCTGTACGAGGCCAAGGGAATCTTGTACTGCCTGACGTAGATGGGAGGAGCGTCAGGTGGTGTAGGAATGCGTACTGAGTGGATTGTGGTTAGTCCACAGTCCAAGGAGTCTTTGGAGAAGGATTGTTCATACTTAAGAAGAACCTGGTGAAGTTTTTCACGTTCTTCGTCAGAGGTTAGGGCATCAGCATCAGCTACCACCTGTGCAATCTCTTCAGCGATAGTGAGGACCGATTTCAGCGGAGCATCGCCAGGATTGTCATTGGTCTGCTGATTGGACGTCGATGGAAGGAGTTCAATGGCTTGGACAAGCATTTAGTCATTGTTGGTCAAGTCAATCCGTCCCACTGACTCTTTGTCATGGGTAGGCATTGACACAAGAGCGGATGGCCTTAGAAGGCTTAGTGTATATGATTGTAGATTCAAGAGAGTTGGCCCAAAGAGAATCAGGGAGGCCGCCTATCACGGGAACAGTCAGTTCGAAATCGTGAAAATCAGTGGTGATGAGCCAGCCGAGAGGCGTGGCCTTGGGCAGGACGATGGTCTCTGCCGTGGGATTGTTTACCGGCAACGTGGTGGTTCTGTATTCTAGGCTTAAAAGGGGCGTGGCCTCCACAGTTAACCCTTTGAGTGTGTATGGTGCAGAACTGCAACGTACCCCCAGTGGTCAAGAGTGGTAAATATTTTTTGTCAATAAAATGGTTCAGTCTTTTGACACCATTTTTTGTACAGAGGTACTGTACCTCATCACCTTATCTTCAAAGTATATGATCAAGAAATTAGTACATTTAAAAATAAAACAGAAATTTCTCACTTTTGACAAAGTCAGAGTGAGAAGGCAGGTGCAGTGCCACACTCTGCAATTAGGGGCATGCAAATTCTCACACTCAAAGGGTTAAGCCTAGATTGTCATGCAAAGGAGCCAGTTGGAAAAATGCTTGTAGATGCATGAGTTTCTGCATAGTCTGAATGCATAGTTGGACCGGGTAGCACGTGACATTAGCAGATATGAGACAGTGTTGAGTGTTCAGTACCTGGCAGGCCTCAGAGATGGTCTGGCCTGACTTTAGAGTGTTGAGATCTGGTGTAGAGTGAGCGTCTCGAACTGGGGTGAGAGACCATAAAACATTGTTTATGGTATCAACCTGGGCTCCGAGTCTCACAAGAAGATCACTGCCGATGTAGACTGCATGTGGCAGGTCGGGAACGACCAAGAAAGGATGCATTAGCAGTCTGTGGTTCCGCTGGAGGTGGAGGGCGCAGATACTTGTGGCGACCAATGTTTTGTTTGATTTGGTCCCAGCAGGGAAATGAAAAGACTTATTAATGACCATAAGGTCAGGATATTTCTTGTGCAGGGAGTCGAAAAGTGTCTGGCTGATGGTGGATTTATCAGCCCAGAGAGCCAGTACCACGTCTTCTACATGGGAGCTCTGGATAACCAGCCCTTTGACCACTTGGGGGCAGTACTCGTCATCGTCTGCCCCTGGTTTTAGGGTGCAAAGGAATGAACTACTGTATGTTCATTTAAAGCTGGGTTGTCGGATGTGGTGACATGGGAAGGGGTTCCTGTTTCAACTCGGTCCCCAAGGTCACCTTCTGTCAAACTTTGTTGGGTCAGCAGTGCAAGTGGAGTGACTCCTGGAACATCCAAGGTGTCAAGAGTGTAGCACTGTGATCCGGTTGCTTCAGGTAGAGGGGTTGGGAGAGGTTGTCGAACTTGAGCCCATAGTTTGAGATTCTTGAAGTCTATCAGAGGCTCAAAGGGATTAAGTAGATCCTTGCCTATCAGCAATGGAATTGAGTTTAGATTGGACAAATAGACCGGATGGATCAAGGTCATGGGCCCAATGGAGATCTTTATCAATGACATGTGTGACAGTCGTGTTTGAGGGTCCATAAGGTTGAATAGCTAAGGAGCAAGGTCTTAGTTTCAAGTCTTTGTGCACGCAGTTAGCAGCAACACGTAGGTGCTCGAAAAGGTCCTGCGACATGAGTGTGATGTCCGCTGTGGTATCCAGTAGGGCTTCATGCGTCATCACATCTTTCAGGGTCAATGAAAGAAAAATTTTTCGAGAACCCCCCTTTCGGTCAAATCACACGGAAATTGCTGGACAGGTGGTTCAACGCAGATTAAGGAGTCGTCGGGCGAGTGAGGTTTCCCAGGTAGCTGGACTACCAAAATGGCACTGGGCGGCATTGCATTTTCAGGCCCCTGCGGAGTTTCGGGTGGAGGATGCTCGGTTGTGTCTTCGGTATCCTCCCCTTTTGTAGTAGGAGGTTCCTCAGGGTTGAGTTGTGGCAACCCTAAAGGATCGTTTGGGGTGGTCACAATATTTATGGCTAGGACATCTGGCTTCTTGTCCTCTTTCGCTGCTTTTTTCCTCTTCAGTTCGTCAAGTATACGTTAGAGAGTTTCCAGGTCTTCTTGGCTGAAAATGGGTTTTTCTTTCTTCTCCCAGGGTCTGGTGCTAAACTTACCAGGGGGAGGTCTTGCTTCCCTGTCAAAGTTTTTCCGGCGGTACGAGGGAGGTGACCATCTCCCGCGGTTACGCAAGTCTCAAAATCGATATCTGTCATCCCGGGTATCTGTACCGTATTCTCATGACTTACCTGGTGGGCTTGGCCTCCGACAGTAGTCAGGCTTTGGTGCTGTTGGCTTGGAGCTGGGTGTAGAAAATTTTGCCAAGTTCTGACTCGACTTATCTTGACTAGAGGGCTGTTGTGGTTTTACTTGTGACCGAGGTGCTGGAACAGGGGCTGGCCTTGGGGTGCCCTCTAGGTCCAGGGTGTCCGATGCGGTGTTGACAGCTAACACCGCGGTAGGCTTGGTATGCTTCTGATTGCTTTGTTGCTGTTTCTGGAATGCATAATGTGCAAACTCTCTTAGCTGGTTTACTGAGTTTGGCCTTGGGTTAGCCATGACTCCAAGGTGGTGTCCGACCGTGGGATGGAGATTCTGAATGAAAAGAGCCTTGAAATTATGGTCTTCTTCCATCCCAGGCGTGTTTTGAGATCCAAAATATGCATGCAGGAGTCGCTGGTAGTATGCCTGTGGGGGCTCTAAGCGACCCTGTTTCACAGCTAGGGCTGTCGCTAGCCCTGACTGTAGGCAGTCGTCGGAGAACTCCTTTTCAATGGCTTCATAGAGTTTCCAGTGGTTCATCTTGATATCAAATGGTTGCCGATCTATAAATTTTGATACCAACCTGTTCAATGTCAACTTAATCAAATAAATGTGATTGTCAACCATAGCATCAGGGTATTTATACAAGTAGTAGTCAATGTCTAACAAATAAGCCCTGGTATCAGGTGACCCACTGGTTGAGGGGTCAAATTTTGTGACGTGGCGAGCAATCTTATTGAGGTCTCCATTGGACGGGATGTGCAAATGTCTGTCGTGTTGCCGTTAGGGTTCAAACAGGTCAGGTAAGCATGCGCAGGGGGAGTCCCCATCCCATGAGGGGATGCCCTCCTTTTCCGAAGGAACCGGGCTGTTCATGGCTTCTGGTCTTGGATCCTTTCATTTGTGGTAGTCTTCCAGCTCTTCTTTGACGTCCTGAAGGCCTTGTTGTGCTTCTCGTAGGAGCAGTTTACATTTCCTATAGTCGGAGTTTGTGTCGTCCAATTGACCTTCAACTTCCTTGAGTTGGTTCTCTTTGTGAATAAGGGCGGTTCCCAAGTCCTCATTTTCTTGCTGAAGTGAGGCACTGTCATCTTCCAGTCATTGCTTTTCTTCATTTGCTTGTTCCAGATTTAGCAACGTCTGATCAAGCGTATCTTGGGTATCGTCTTGCTCTATGCAAGCTTGTTCCTGCTTTTTCATAAGTGATTTGTTCTCTTCCTGGAGAGAGAGGATGGTTGTTTGTTATTTCACCAGTTCCTTTTCAGCATAAAGTACTTGGGTTTCAGCTCGTCTCAGCCTTGCAACTAAGGCTAGTGCAAACTTTCCTAACACACCAGGGATTTCCTTTGCTTTCGGTGGGTTGGTTTCGCATTCATCCAAAAGTTTTTTCGTGATTTGCTTCAAATCTTTGGGTGGAGTATCTTGAACTGGTTTGGAGAAACCGGGTATAAGGTCAGAAGCCAACTCTTCTGTTACTTGAAGGTCATTCAATTCGTCAAGTGGACTCGACATGTTTGACCATTTGTGTAATGCTTAGCTTGAAATCAATTTGTTGATTATAGCTAAAGTTGTGAGTCAAGATTTAACCTTGAGTGTTGAGCAGCCCTGCGTAGGTTATAAAGTCTGACAGCCGTAGGGAGGAAGGACCTGCAAAACCTCTCAGTCGCGCACCTAGGATGATGTAGCCTACTGCTAAATGAGCTCCTCAGTGCGTTCAGTATGTCCTGCATAGGGTTGGACTCGGACTCCAGCAGAGATGACAGTTTAGTCACCATCCTTCTCTCTCCCATCTCCTCCACTGGGTCAAGGCGTTGCCCCAGGACAGAGCTAGCTTTCTTGATCAGTTTGTTCAGTCTCTTCCTGTCGGCTGCTGTAATGCCACTGCCCGTGGCATTACAGCCCAGGACCGCAGTACAGGAGAACAAGTACTGGCCCTAACCACCTTCATTGAAAATGGCTTCGAGAGCAGACTGAAGACAGGGGCTGTGTTTCTCGATCTTACAGCCGTCTATGATACGGTCTGGCACAAAGGCCTCCTCCTGAAACTTATAAAGGCGATCCCTGCTTGGGCAACAGCAATTATAAAAACCCTGCTGACCAACCGAAGGTTCAGAGTCCACCTCAGTCAGAACACAAGTGCATGGAGAATGCAGAAAAACGGACTCCCACAAGGCTCAGTTCTAGCTCCAACTCTGTTCAACCTCTACATAAACGACCTGCCTACTACAAAATCCCGCAAATTCATCTATGCAGACGACATCTGTTTGGCATTCCAAGCACCAGACTTTGAACCACTGGAACGGGTGCTCACGGAAGATCTTGCCAAACTGGACCAGTTCTGCAAAATCTGGCGCCTAAAACCAAGCCCAGCAAAAACCGTCTCCAGTGTATTCCATCTCCACAATGCAAAAGCTGCCAGAGAACTAAACATCCACCTGAGCGGACTCAAGCTTAAGCATGCCCCAAATCCAACTTATCTTGGAGTGACCCTTGATAGGACCTTATCCTTCAAGGAACATCTAAAGGGGACGGCTGCTAAGGTGAAGGTACGAAACAACCTGCTCTGCAAGCTCGCTGGTGCAAAATGGGGGGCGGCAGTCTCCACCCTGCGCACCTCAGCACTGGCCCTTTCATACTCTGTAGCAGAATATTGTGCCCCTGTCTGGTCCAGGTCATCTTACACACACCATGTAGACACCCAGCTCAACTCAACCATGAGAACTATAACTGGAACAATCCGCTCAACACCACTCCCCTGGCTCTCTGTACTGTCAAACATAGCCCCTCCACACATCCGGCGAGCAGCATTAACTCAAAGGATGCTCCAAAAAGTTAAAGATTTTCCTCACTTGCCAATCCATGCAGATATCTACACCCCACCCACTGCCCGACTTTCATCCAGACGGCCGATTTGGAAAAACCCTCCCCCAGCTGACTTTACCATCCAGACAGCTTGGCAAGAGGAATGGGAGACCAAGGAGGTCCCAAACAAACAGCTGGTGATAAACCCCAACCAACAGGTCCCGGGCACCAACCTCCCAAGGAGACAGTGGTCTACACTCAATCGCTTCAGGACTGGACATGGCCCCTGCTTGGCCAGCCTTCACAGATGGGGCAGTAGCCCTAGCCCACTGTGCGCATGTGGAGAGGAGCAAACAATGGAACACATCATAGAGGCTTGCCCGCTCCAAAGACTGGAAGGAGGATTACACACCCTCCATACAGCAAACCAGGAGGCAACTGCTTGGCTTAAGGACTTTGCATTCGCTAAATAAATAAATAAATGCCACTGCCCCAGCAGACCACTCCAAAAGTGATGGCTGAGGCCACCACCTTGTCATAGAATGTCTTCAGGAGCACCCCTTGTCCACCAAAAGACCTGAGCCTCCTCAGTAGGAACAGCCTGTACTGTCTCTTCTTGTAGAGTGCGTCGGTATTGTGTGACCAGTCTAGTTTATTGTTCAGATGAACACTCAGGTACTTGTAGGATGTCACCATCCCAATGTCTGTTCCCTGGATGTTTACTGGTGCTGTGAGGGGTTGTCCTTGCCTGCGGCAGTCCACCACCACCTCCTTAGTTTTCCTTGCGTTGATCTGGAGGCAGTTCCGATGGCACCAGTCCACGAAGTCCTGGATAAGTCCTCTGTACTCAGCTTCATTTCCGTTGGAGATGAGGCCTACGATTGCAGAGTCGTCAGAGAACTTCTGTAGATGGCAGTGTGTTGTGTTGTGTGAGAAGTCCCCAGTATAAAGGGTGAACAGGAAGGGAGCCAAAACTGTTCCCTGGGGGGCCCCCATGCTGCCAATGATCGTGTTGGACACACAATCCCGGGTTCTCACAAACTGTGGCCTGTTTGTGAGGTACAGTAGTCCAGGATCCATGATGACAGGTGCTGGTCCACCCCTGCGCACAGCAGCTTGTCCCTCAGGGTCATTGGTTGGATGGTGTTGAAAGCACTGGAGAAATCAAAGAACATGATTCTCACCGCGTTCCCAGGCTTCTCCAGGTGGTACAGGGAACGGTGAAAGAGGAAGATCACTGCATCCCCCACCCCAATGTCATGCTGGTAGGCGAACTGGAGTGGATCCATCGCTGGTCCCACCAGGGGGCGGGGGTGAGCAAGGAGCAGTCTCTCCAGGGTCTTCATCATGTGAGATGTCAGGGCCACTGGTCTGTAGCTCTTCAGGTCTCTGGGGTGGGAAGTCTTTGGTACAGGTACCACACATCATGTTTCCACAACTGTGGTACCCTCCCCAGCTTTAGGCTGAGGTTGAAGATGTGCTCCACAATCCCACACAGCTGGTCTGCGCAGGACTTGAGGAGCTTTGCACTGATGCCGTCCGGTCCTGAGGCCTTCCTCGCCTTGATCTTCCTCAGCTCCGTCCTCACCTGGGTCTTAGTGAGGGTCAGGTTGGGGGGCTGTGTGCTGGGAATGGGGGGTGTTGGTGGAGTGGGGTTTTGACAGCAGGTCTCGATGACTTTAGAGGCGGCAGTGGTTGGTGTGCAGGCGGGAGGGAGGGTGGTTGGTCAAACCTATTAAAAACAGGTTCAGATTGTTCGCCCACTCCCTGCCCCCCGTGGCCTGGGAGGAGGTGTTCTGGAGCCCAGAGATGGTTTTGAGGTTTCTCCAGACCCTGCCGAAGTCACTCCATTGCAGTTTGTCCTCCATCTTCTTCCTGAAGCTGTCCTTGCCTTCTCTGATCTTCCTCCTCAGCTCCCTCTGTACGGACTTCAGCATCTCCCTGTTCCCCGACCTGAAGATCTTCTTCTTCTCTCTCAGAAATGTTTTTATCTCAGGGTTGATCTAGGGTTTGTTGTTCGAGCAACACCGTATGGTCTTGGTGGGTACGGTGTTGTCCACACAGAAGTTGATGTAGTCCGTGATGGTGTGAGTGAGGCCGTCGATGTCCTCACCATGTGGATCGCAGAGCTGCTCCCAGGCAGTGATTTCAAAACAGTCCTTTAGAGCGTCCATTGCCTCCTCAGACCATATCTTCACTGTGAGCATGACCGGAGATTGTCTGTGTACTAGGGGTTTGTACACCGGCAGGAGATGAACCAAGTTGTGATCCGATCTCCCGAGTGGGGGGAGTGGCGATGAGGTGTACACCTCCTTAGTGTTTGCATTATCACATCAACTGTTAGTGGATTCCTGAACATAAAATCTAGCATTAAACCTTTGTAGAACCAAGGAGAAACCAGACTTTATAGGCACTTTTCCATTTGGAACTCAAAGGTCTCCTTTAGAACGGTTCTGGCTCCATTGTCCGCTTTTCCTTTTGGAACCCAATGGCCTCGCAGTTCGCTTTTTCGGAACTGTTCCAGTTTTATCGACACTATTTTCGGCACCGTTAAAAGCAGGTCCGAAGGGTACCGGCACCGTTTCGTCACGCCACTGCTGGCCATTCATTGGTCTGTGCGTAGCGTCATGAGAGTGGGCGTTACGCTGACTTTCGAGAATCACTTGCTGGTCGCCATTTGCAATTTTTCGTCAGTGAGCCCGCGAACAAGTGATATTATAAACCACAACGATAGAATGGCTTAACAGAAATCAGCAGAAATCTAACACCGCAGTCCAGCAGAGTTTCCTGTGCGTTTCGGCTGATGAGAGAATGCAGAGGGAAGCAGACTGAGCTTGCAGTGGTGCGCACAAACAGACGCACCAGAAATTACACGGAGACGCACCGGGAATTAGACCCAGCCACCCGAATTGAATTGAATGTACAGCTGCGACGCACCCAACTTCAGCAGTTGAAGCCGTGATATTGTGATATACAGGACGGTGAGTGATGTGATATGTGATATGTGATATGTGATATTCATGCTTTGTTATTTTTTCCAACAGTGGAAAGTTCACTTAAGACAGACGAAAACTTAATCGTGTTTAAACGATGACCTAGCTTAATGCTATGTCCGTCCTTGTATGTTGTTTTTTTGTGTTGACAATTCAAATTCAAATTCAAACGTTTATTTCAAACTCAGGGTTCATATTAAATGCAGAATTAAAACGAGTAGAAAATAAATAAATAATATCTGATGAAATAAGCTAGTTGTAATCCTGGTTAAAAAGTTTATTTTATTTATTTTATTTTTTTTTACATGTTGCACTTTGGTGCTGTGCATATACTTAATTTGTGTGTATTTCATTGTAGAGTCCAAACAGGATCTGCTCAGAATGGCGACGTTTTGACACCAATGTATTTTGACAGGTAAACACACATCATATTTATAGTCAAATCTTTTGCTTTTTAAAGCCAGGTAGTCAGATACGCAAAAGCCGATGGTGTATAGAACACGTACAGTATATTAAGATGTGAAATGTCGGCATCGAAACTGCTCCCATTTAGCTGTAATTAATATTCAAAAATGATATTTTCGGGAGGAAAGAATTCAATTTAAACAGCCACAGACCAAAAAACGTATATTTGCTCATGGAAGAGGTCATACACACTTGCAGACAATCGCGCTGTATGTGTCTGTAGGATTTTCTTTCTATGCACGCAAAAAAAGCATTTTTTTTTCCCGGATCCGACTAAGTGCCAAATTTAAAGTCACACAATTTCCACTTAATATGAAAGGGACTGAATTGAGATTTATTTGTGTGAATATTAATTACAGAGTAATTGAAAATGAATGGCACATCCAATAATAGCCACCATAAAATAACCCCTTGTTTATTTATTTTTACCAGATCACTTCTGTGATCCTTTATGAGTTCTAGTCATAATAGTGTATCTTGCACCTTGGGGAATGGGAGATGTTCAGTCACCATTAGAATTTAGTTTATATGTGTATAGTATTTCATCTTTAAACTCATTCAGTAATAGAACATCCATCCATCCATCCATCCATCCATCTTCTACCGCTTTTCCGGAGGTCCGGGTCGCGGAGGCAGCAGTTCAAGCAGAGAAGCCCAGACTTCCCTCTCCCCAGCCACCTGCTCCAGCTCTTCAGAGGGGATACCAAGGCGTTCCCAGACCAGCTGGGAGACATAGTCTCTCCACCGAGTCCTGGGTCTGCCCCGGGGTCTCCTCCCAGTGGGATGTGCCTGAAACACCTCAAGTTGGAGGCGTCCAGGAGGCATCCTAATCAGATGCCCATACCACCTCAACTGACTCCTTTCAATGTGGAGGAGCAGCGGTTCTACTCTGACCCTCTCCCGGATGACTGAGCTCCTCACCCTATCTCTGAGGGTGAGTCCAGCAATCCTACGGAGAAAGCTCATTTCAGCCGCTTGTATCCGCGATCTCGTTCTTTCGGTCATTACCCAAAGCTCGTGACCATAGGTGAGAGTAGGAACGTAGATTGACTGGTAAATCGACAGCTTTGCCTTAGAACTAAGCTCCCTCTTCACCACAACAGACCGGTACAACGTCTGCATCACTGCAGATGCTGCTCCAATTCGTCTGTCGATCTCTCGCTCCATTTTCCCCTCACTCGTGAACAAGACCCCAAGATACTTAAACTCCTCCACTTGGGGCAGGAGCCTGTCCCCAACCCGGAGAGGACAATCCACCTTTTTCCGGCTGAGGACCATGGACTCGGACTTGGAGGTGCTGATTCTCATCCCAGCCGCTTCACACTCAGCGGCAAACCGTCCCAGCAAGAGCTGTAGGTCATTGCTGGATGAAGCCAACAGGACAACATCATCTGCAAACAACAGAGATGAGATCCTGTGGTCACCAAGCATGACACCCTCCATTCCCTGGCTGCGCCTAGAAATCCTGTCCATAAAATTTATGAACAGGATCGGTGACAAAGGGCAGCCCTGGCGGAGTCCAACTCTCACTGGGAATGACTCCGACCGAGTGTTGGCAGTACGAACCAAACTCTCACAATGGTCGTACAGAGACCGAATAGCTCGTAACAACAAGCCCGATACCCCATACTCCTGAAGCACCCCCCACAAAAATCCACGAGGGACGCGGTCAAATGCCTTCTCCAAGTCCACAAAACACATGTAAACTGGTTGGGCAAACTCCCACGAACCCTCAAGAATTCTCGAGAGGGTAAAGAGCTGGTCCGATGTGCCACGGCCAGGACAAAAACCACATTGCTCCTCCTGAATCCGAGGTTCGACCAACGGCTGGACTCTCCTCTCCAGTACCTTGGCATAGACCTTCCCAGGGAGGCTGAGGAGTGTGATCCCTCTAAAGTTGGAGCACACCCTCCGGTCCCCTTTTTTGAAGAGAGGAACCACCACCCCGGTTTGTCATGCCAAAGGCACTGCCCCCGACCTCCACACAATGTTGCAGAGGCGTGTCAACCATGACAACCCAACAACGTCCAGGGCCTTGAGGTACTCAGGGCGAATCTCGTCCACCCCCGGGGCCCGGCCACCAAGGAGATTTTTAACCACCTTGGCGACCTCAGCCCCTGTGATAGGCGAGTCATCCCCCTCGTCCCCAAACCCTGCTTCCTCTGTGGAAGGTGTATCAGTGGGATTGAGGAGATCCTCGAAGTATTCCTTCCACCGCCCGACGACATCCCCAGTTGAAGTCAACAGTGTCCCAGCCGCACCATACACAGTGTGGACGGGGAGCTGCTTTCCCCTCCTGAGCCGCCGGACAGTTTGCCAGAATCTCTTTGAAGCCGACCGAAAGTCTTGTTCCATGGCCTCACCGAACTCCTCCCATGCCCGGGTTTTTGCTTCAGCAACCACCCGAGCTGCACTCCACTTGGCCTGCCGGTACACCTCAGCTGCTTCAAGAGTCCCACAAGCCAACCAAGCTTGATAGGACTCCTTCTTCAGCTTAATGGCCCCCCTAACCACTGGTGTCCACCACTTGGTTCGGGGGTTGCCACCACGAGATGCACCGACCACCTTGCGGCCGCAGCTCTGGGCTGCTGCTTCAACAACAGAGGTGGAGAACATGGCCCATTCAGACTCCATGTCTCCAGACTCCCTCGGAATGTGGTTGAAGTTCTTAGTAATAGAACACATTACAAATATTTGAGACCCACTGTAGTGCTTCCTTTTATATTTTAGCAATACAAGCACAAAACACCACCCACACTTGAAACCAGGGTGACACAGTGGTGGCTAAATTTTATTGATAACGTTATTTCACACCATCACAACAACTCAGTATTTAAACTCAGTATAAATGGTGTAGAGATTGAAAGGGTATCCAAAATTAAAATCCTTGGTGTAATAATTGATAATAAACTGTGTTGGAAGTCACATATTAATTATATTAAAGCTAAAATATGCAAATCAGTCACAATACTGCGCAGAGTGAAATATTTGCTGAATCAACCCACACTATAGACTTTGTATCATTCATTAATGCTCCCATACATGACATCCATCCATCCATCTTCTACCACTTTTCCAGAGGTCCAGGTCGCAGAGGCAGCAGTTCAAGCAGAGAAGCCCAGACTTCCCTCTCCTCAGCCACCTGCTCCAGATCTTCAGAGAGGATACCAAGGTGTTCCCAGACCAGCTGGGAGATGTTGTCTCTCCAGTGAGTTCTGGGTCTGCCCTGGGGTCTGAGAACTACTACCAAGCAACACTGTGTTTCAGTGCAAGGAGTCAGACTGTGGAACGCTTTTGGACCTGAATTAAAATCATGTACAAAGCTTGGACAATTTAAACAAAAACTAAAGGAATAAATACTCCAAACACACACACGTGGACAAAATTGTTGGTACCCCTCTGTTAATGAAAGAAAAACCCACAATGGTCACAGCACAGTGACTACTTGTCACCCTTTAAATAGGCCGATTGATTACAAGTTTGTAGACACCTGTGATGTTAATTAGAGGACACATCTTGGTTGAACATGTCCCTATGGTCATGTTCGTGTCCCTATGGCCTATTTTCAATCTTTTCTAGGGGTACCATCATTTTTGTCCAGGCCTGTTTCATGAGTTTGTTTTGTAAAATAATTCTGTTGAACCACAATTCAAAAGCATTGTCTGATTTTCATTGGTTAATTTTCATAGAATTTTTATTTACTACCACTTTTGTCAGATTCAAGTTATTTCTGTGACCATTGTGGGTTTTTCTTCGATTAACAGAGGGGTACCAACAATTTTGTCCACGGCTGTATATACAAAATGACATGTAAAATCACACAAGGATTATCATATCCAGTCTGTGTTGTGCTGTTGCTTATTTTTTGTCACGTTTTGTCTCAGTTTCTTTCTTTTTTTTACAGTTTGAATTTTGCACATTCTAAATAATCTGTAATTTGCTGCTGATTGGAATAAACAATTTAGTGATTTATGTGTTTGCATCATGATTTTCTATTTTGTTTCTTCAGACACTGGTGGGAAAAGAGTCAACAGTACAAACCATTTATCAGTGACTTTGAAAATAATGGCTCATTTTAAGAAAAGTAACCAACACAATTATTTGCTGAAGACTGTAAAACAAAATAGAGACATCTGCAAAAGTACAAAGGTTTATTGTCAAAATTCCCAGGGCAATACTACATGAATACAAGTATAGTTCACTGTTGATGCAGAGAATATATATTTATACAGTATCTACATGTAGTCAGCAATACTCAATACGATATATTTCCAGTTAATCCACGTATTTCTCCATGTAACCTTGGGACTGCTTTATTTTAATTACTTCTAATCCTAGATCCATTTGTTTTGGCTTAAAATGCATCATAATTGCTAAATATATCTTATGCCTAACTCAGTACTGTTTACCTGTTGAAATATATATTTAACGGCTCATATGGAACCTGATCCATGTTTTGCCACGACACCACTGGCTGGAGCAGATAAATTCCATGACGTCTCAACAGTCTCTCCATGATTTTGACATAGATCATGTATTTTTACCTAACCATCTATTTGTCGAGAAAAGTAATTTTGATATTCATGCGCTGTGAGCCAATAAATGATTAAAATCTAACAATACTTCACTGTCAGATTAATGATTCTGTATAATATATGGGTCTCACTTTCTGACATGAGTGTCCAAAAATATTTAACTTTTGCATTATTTTTGGAGATGTATTGCTACATGTTTTGATGTTGATTTTACTGAACAGGAATATGGCTCCGCCTCATGGGGAGCGTAGCACCGCCTCCAACTCCCTCCAAATCCTGCCTCCGACTCCCTCCTTCTCCCACCCATACTACAGTGAGCCTAGTGCTGTGGAAAAAAGTGGGTGCCGAACTGTACTGTTCCATTCCAGGCCAAAAGAGGCCTTTGAGTTCCAAATGGAAAAGTGCCTTATGTTTCAACGGTAATGGAAGGCTGAAATGTCTAACAAAACAGAACGCAATTTTATGGGGAAAATTCATAAGCTGAAGTTCATCTAAAAATGAACTTCTGAATTAATCTACAAAAATGAAGAGAGGTTACTTAAAAATGAATAAGAATCTTCCTTCAGTTTATAGGTTTGTCCTATGGCTGAGAGACTAATTGCACCATAAAATACTGGTTATGTTCAATTGTAATTTAAATCTTAAGGACATCACGTTTAACCCAGCAGATAGGAAAAGGGGAGTCTCACTTACGAACAGCTGTAGGTCCACGTGTTCAGTGGGTCGGTGCCGGCTGGGGTTTAATCATTGGGACCCAGAGATGGATCGACTGCTGCAAGGCTCCTTGATGTTCACAACCAACCGTAAGAAGTGCAGACTAGCCGGGAGGGCTCTCTCAGAGATGGACAGCAAAGAGCAGCAGTAAAGGCTGTCCCAGATGATGTCTTCATCATCTCTCTAACATGCAGGGCGGCTCCTCACTTTTTTTAACTGAGCGTGCCGTTGGGTCATAAAACAGGGGCCGGTCGCAAGACAGACCAATTAGCTTTCATAAAGACAAGTTTGAGCAGGCCTTTGTCCAATGCAAAAACATTTCTTTGTTTGGGAGCAGCCAATCAAATGAAAAGGCATTATCCCGTGAAAGGTAGAGAGGAGTAGTTTACCAAGACTGATGTCGTACAAGGATTAACACCCATACAGTTCTTATAAAATTATGTACTCAGTATAAAATCTAACTAAATGAAATGACTCGGCTAATATTCAGTGATCATGCATTTCTACCATTACTAATGATATTAACATTCATTTGAATAACACTCACAAAAATAAACAGTCCTAATACATGTTCCTAATACATGCACTTCACATTTAAATCAAGGATTAATGAATTACTGCAAACCCTAGTTGGTGATCAAAAGGATGATTTTCATTGTCCTTAGGATCCTGGGAAGATGATAGCTGGAAATTAGAAAAACTTAAATGTTTAGTAACGTTAACACAAGGAAACATATTCTGTAGATGTCCACTAGGAGGTACTGTTGAGCTGTAGGTAACTTCTTTATGGTAAATGGCATTCACTTATATAGCGCTTTTATTCTCATCTCTTGATGACCAAAGCGCTTTACAGATCCTGTTATCCACCCATTCACACACTGATGGCAGCATGCTACCTAACATGGTGCTTCCAGACCCACCAGGAGCAATTGGGGGTAAAGTGTCTTGCCCAGGGACACAACGGCAGGATATCCAGGGAGGGCAGGATTCGAACCACCAACCATTTGGTTATTGGACAACCTGCTCTACCTCCTGAGCCACTGCCACCCCCTTTAGGTCTCTGATATCTGAACAAGGGTCTTTAAGTCTCTGGTATCTGTCAAAGGGGGAGGAAAGGAGGCCATATAGAAGATTATGTTTTTTTTTTTTTTAAGAGCATTAGTTCCTGTAGGGCGGATGCTATCAACATGAACTGTTTTCTTTGGGGATCTGGACTCCAGAGTTTATATGGTCCATTTAAGCCTTTAAAAGCAAATTCTGATCCTTACTATCTCTGCAAGAGGGCAACTATTTACATTGGGGTCCTGGGAAAGGCACAGCATTCTTGGTCAGGCCCTGAGTAAGAGTTGCTTTAATATGAAGAAAATTGAGATTCTTGTAGAATGAAGAAAAGTGAAATTCCTGTAGAATGAAGATAAGTGATCTTCTGGATTGGTTTGAGGAGACGTTGATGCTACACCAAATAACCAAATTAGGAGGTATTTACTTGTATTATTAGCATATTTTGGTTATCCCGAGGGAGATCGCTGGCCAGAGTGATTGAATTACAAGAGCTGCTGCAGAGATTTCTCTCAGAAAAAAGTCACCACTGGCAGCACATTTCAGTGATGAGGAATGGGTCGCAAAACTCACTTGTGCGACATATTCAGCCTGCTCAATGAACTCAATCTGTCACTTCAGGGGAAAATGACAGCTGTCTTCAAGTTGGCAGATAAAGTAGCTGCATTTAAAGCCAAATTGGATTTGTGGGGACGGCGCGTGAATGGAGGTATATTTGACATGTTTCAAACATTAGCGGGGATTTTGGAAGAGACTGAGCCTGAGCCTTCATTCTCCCAGCTGGTGCACGATCACCTGTCTTTGCTTTTAAAAGAGTTTGAGCAGTACTTCCCAACGACAAAAAATACACAAACTGCCAAAGAATTGATGCGCGACCCATTTCTCAACAAACCAGGTGAATCCAACATGTCTGTGCAAGAAGAAGATCAACTGCTGGAGATCGCAAATGATGGCGGCCTTGAAAGTATGTTCAAGACAACAGCTCTGCCGGTGTTCTAGATTAAAGTCATGGCTGAATACCCTGAGATCGCCACAACAGCACTGAAAACCCTGTTGCCATTTCCAGCATCCTATCTGTGTGAAGCGGGGTTTTCTGCAGTGACAGCAACCAAAACAAAATTACGAAGTAGACTGGACATAAGCAATGCACTTCGGGTGTCATTGTCTCCCATTATCCCTAGATGGGATCGTCTCTTTGCAGAGAAACAAGCTCAGGGCTCCCACTGATTCAGCCTTGTGGTGAGTTGTATTTTTCATGCACTTTATATTTGTGTTTGTGGTGTATCTTATTTTGAAGGCATGTTTAAATGTTACCATAGCGACCAGAGAGTGTTGTGGGCAGAGAGGATGTTACTCATGTTATGCTGTTGTTGTCGCGATGTCAAGAGGACGCTGCTAATAAAGTTGCAAACGAGTACACAGTGGATTGACATTTATTATTATATTTAGAAAATATCAGTTTTTATGCCAGTCGTATCATGTTCTTTTGTTGTATTTATCCACCACAACTTAAAGGCCGGTCCCTGAAAATATTGTCTTGACATTAAACCGGTCCGTGGCGCAAAAAAGGTTGGGGACCACTGAATTAGAGGACACATCTTGGTTGAACATGTCCCTATGTTCACATTATTATTACCTCCACCAAGGAGGTTATGTTTTTACCGCCGTTTGTCTGTCTGTTACCAACATAACTCAAAAACTTATGAACGGATTTTGATGAAATTTTCAGGAAAGGTGTGTAATGGCACAGGGAACATATTAGATTTTGGTGATGATCTGAGAGTGCATACCTCCACCAAGGGCTTTGTTTTTATTTGTGCAGCAGGATTACACAAAAACTACTGGATGGATTTGGATGAAATTTTCACCAGAGGTGGTTCTTGGCCTAGAGAGGAACCCATTATATTTTGGTGATGATCTGAGAATGCATACCTCAGCCAAGGCTCTTATCTTCTCACAGTGTGCTAGCAACAATACTCCAAAACTGATGGACAGACTTTGCTGCAATTTTCACCACAAGTGGCTATAGGCCTACACACAAACCCATTACTTTTTTTTTTTTTTTGTTACTTATTTGTACCCGTAGGTAGATTTGGTTTGCAGTCTGGTGACAAGCCACCGGCTGCTGGTCGCTGCGTGCGCGAGCGCCCTAAACCTACATGTTTTTTGGTGTGCGGGAGGAAACCGGAGAAATCCCGGAGTAAACCCGCGCAACACGGGGAGAACATGCAAACTCCACACAGCTCACTGTTGGTCGGGGGCTGGGATCGAACCCACGATCTCATGATCCCCGCGGTCCCCCGGCCGAGGGTAAAACTGTGCTGCCACAGTGCTAAACCACTGCGCCACCGTGCAGCCACCTTTTTTTTTTTTTTTTTTTTTTTTTTGTTACTTATTTGTACCCGTAGGTAGATTTGGTTTGCAGTCTGGTGACAAGCCACCGGCTGCTGGTCGCTGCGTGCGCGAGCGCCCTAAACCTACATGTTTTTTGGTGTGCGGGAGGAAACCGGAGAAATCCCGGAGTAAACCCGCGCAACACGGGGAGAACATGCAAACTCCACACAGCTCACTGTTGGTCGGGGGCTGGGATCGAACCCACGATCTCATGATCCCCGCGGTCCCCCGGCCGAGGGTAAAACTGTGCTGCCACAGTGCTAAACCACTGCGCCACCGTGCAGCCACCTTTTTTTTTTTTTTTTTTTTTTTTTTTTTTTTTTTTTTTTGTTTTTTTTTTTTAACCGGTGGTGTTTTTTTTTTTTTTTTTTTTTTTTTTTTTTTCTCTCTCGGCGCCACACGAGTCGGCTGCCTTTTGCAACAGCGGCTCGATTCCGAGTCTTTTTCCCTTCCTCTCTCTTTTGATCCGTCTTTTTTTTTCACCCCACTTATATCACGGACACACAGATCGTCCTAAATGTCTCCTGAGCCGGTGGACGGAGCCACTGTCTATAGCAGGATACGATACAGCAGAGAACAGCTGCTAGCATTCAACCGCCACCCGGTCCCATTGGAAAAACTCGACATACCGAGAGAACTGAGGCGAAAACGCCGCGGCTGCCGGGCTGGAGTAAGGCGGAGGACAAAAAATATAAGGTACAGACCCTCCCTTCCATCTGTTGTCATGGGAAATGTACGGTCGATACTGGGAAAGTTAGATGAGCTAGCGGCTATCTCCCGTTATGATAGCACATACCGGGAGTGCTCTCTCCTTTTGTTTACTGAGACGTGGCTAACTGAACTAGCAGCAGATGCTAACATTGAGCTGGAGGGTTTTCACATGATACGAGCTGACCGAACACCAGAGAGTGGCAAGGCTAGGGGCGGTGGAGTGATAATGTATGTTAACAACAACTGGTGCAGACCGGGACATATCACTGTTAAACAACGACACTGCAGCAAAGACATTGAGTTGCTAGCTGTTAGCATGAGGCCTACATATCTCCCGAGAGAACACTCACACGTGATCTGCATTGTTGTTTATGCAAATCCGACGGCGAACGCTGGGACAGCACGTGACGTCATCCATTCAGTAACCAGCAGGCTGCAGACAGAACACCCAGATGCTCTTCTCCTCATCTCAGGCGATTTCAACCATGTTTCACTGTCTCCCATTCTACCCACGTTCACCCAGTATGTCACATGCCACACTAGAGACAATAAAACACTGGATTTATTCTACGCAAACACTAAGGAGGCGTACACCTCATCACAACTCCCCCCACTCGGGAGATCGGATCACAACTTGGTTCATCTCCGGCCGGTGTACAAACCCCTAGTGCACAGACAACCTCCGGCCATGCACACTGTGGAGTTATGGTCTGAGGAGACAATGGACACCCTAAAGGGCTGTTTTGAAGCCACCGCCTGGAAGCAGCTCTGCGATCCACATGGTGAGGACATCGATGGCCTCATTCACACCTTCACGGGCTACCTCAGCTTCTGTGTGGACAAATCCGTTCCCACCAAGACCATACGGCGTCACTCAAACATCAAACCCTGGATCAACCCTGAGATAAAAACACTTCTGAGAGAGAAGAAGAGGATCTTCAGGTCAGGGAACAGGGAGATGCTGAAGTCCGTACAGAGGGAGCTGAGGAGAAAGATCAGAGAAGGCAAGGACAGCTTCAGGAAGAAGATGGAGGACAAGCTGCAACAGAGCGACATCAGCGGGGTCTGGAGAAACCTCAAAACCATCTCGGGGCTCCAGAATACCTCCCCCCAGGCCACAGGGGGCAGGGAGTGGGCGAACAACCTGAATCTGTTTTTCAATAGATTTGACCAACCGCCCTCCCCCCTGACTGCACAACAACCACTGCTGCCTCTAAAGAAATCAAGTCCTGCTGCCCACTCCCCACTCCACCAACACCCCCCCACTCCCAACACACAGCCCCCCATCCTGACCCTGACCAGGACCCAGGTGAGGACGGAGCTGAGGAAGATCAAGGCGAGGAAGGCGCCGGGACCGGACGGCATCAGCGCAAAGCTCCTCAAGTCCTGTGCAGACCAGCTGTGTGGGATTGTGACGTATATCTTCAACATGAGCCTGAAACTGGGGAGGGTACCACAGCTGTGGAAAACATCTTGTGTGGTACCTGTACCAAAAACTTCCCACCCCAAAGACCTGAACAGCTACAGACCGGTGGCCTTGACGTCCCACTTGATGAAGACCCTGGAGAGACTGCTCCTTGCTCACCTCCGCCCCCTGGTGGAACCAGCGATGGATCCACTCCAGTTCGCCTACCAGCATGGCATTGGGATGGAGGATGCGGTGATCTTCCTCCTTCACCGTTCTCTGTCCCACCTGGAGAAGCCCGGGAATATGGTGAGGATCATGTTCTTTGACTTCTCCAGTGCTTTCAACACCATCCAACCGATGATCCTGAAGGACAAGCTGCTGCGCGCAGGGGTGGACCAGCACCTGTCATCATGGATCCTGGACTACCTCACGAACCGGCCTCAGTTTGTGAGAACCCGGGACTGTGTTTCCGACACGATCATCAGTAGCACGGGGGCCCCCCAGGGAACGGTGCTGGCTCCCTTCCTGTTCACTCTTTATACTGCGGACTTCTCACACAACACAACACACTGCCATCTACAGAAGTTCTCTGATGACTCTGCGATCGTTGGCCTCATCTCCAATGGAGATGAAGCTGAGTACAGAGGGCTTATCCAGGACTTCGTGGACTGGTGCCATCGGAACTGCCTCCAGATCAACGCGAGGAAAACTAAGGAGCTGGTGGTGGACTGCCGCAGGCATGGGCAGCCCCTCACAGTACCAGTAAATATACAGGGAACAGACATCGAGATGGTGACATCCTATAAGTACCTGGGTATTCATCTGAACAATAAACTAGACTGGTCACACAATACTGATGCACTCTACAAGAAGGGACAGCGCAGGCTGTTCCTGCTGAGGAGACTCAGGTCTTTTGGTGTACAAGGGGCGCTGCTGAAGTCATTCTATGACACGGTGGTGGCATCAGCCATCACTTTTGGAGTGGTCTGCTGGGGCAGTGGCATTACTGCAGCCGATAGGAAGAGACTGAACAAACTGATTAAGAAAGCTAGCTCTGTCCTGGGGCAGCGCCTTGATCCGATGGAGGAGATAGGAGAGAGAAGGACGGTGGCTAAACTGTCATCTCTGCTGGAGTCCGAGTTCCACCCTATGCAGGACATACTGAATGCACTGAGGAGCTCATTTAGCAGCAGACTACATCATCCCAGGTGCACAACCGAGAGGTTTCGTAGGTCCTTCCTACCAACGGCTGTCAGACTGTACAACCTAAGCAGGGCTGCTCGCAGAGATAGCAAAAGACGTAACAAACAAACAAACTAATAGTTTTTTGAATGCAAAAGATGCAATAGACTTACACAATGGTCCCCTCCGGCATACAACTAGGAACATACCGGTCGCTATGGAGGGTGAGAATATGTATGGGCACATAATCATACCATGTAGGATAACTAAGTAGACGGTTATGCTGTTTCATTCCATCTAGCAACAATGCTCTGCACTGTGTGTGTTTATATATTTGCATATTTATTCCATCTAGCTACAATGCTCAGCACTGGGTGTGTTTATATATTTATATATCTACATATTATTCCATCTAGCTACATTGCTCCGCACTGTGTGTGTTTATATACTTGCATATTTATTCCATCTAGCTACAATGCTCTGCACTGTGTTCATATATTCATATATTTATTCCATCCAGCTACAATGCTCTGCACTGTGTGTCTGTGTGTGTGTGTGTATATATATATATTTTATAGTAATACGTACATATGTATATTAGCTGCTCTTGCTTGCTTGTTTTTTTTCTTGCCTTCTGATTGTTGCTCTGAGTGTTGCTATCCCTGTGCTGTTGCAATCCTGGAATTTCCCCGTTGTGGGACTAATAAAGGCTTATCTTATCTATCTTATCTTATTACATTTTGGAGGTGATCCATGACAAATGGAAGGAGCCTTGGCGGAGGCATGCGCTCTATGAGTGCTTTTCTAGTTTTCAATCTTTTCTAGGGGTACCATCATTTTTGTCCAGGCCTGTTTCATGAGTTTGTTTTTTAAAGTAATTCTGTTGAACCACAATTCAAAAGCAGTGTCTGATTTTCATAGGTTAATTTTCATATAATTTTTATTTATTACCACTTTTTGTCAGATTCAAGTTATTTCTGTGACCATTGTGGGTTTTTCTTTCATTTACAGAGGGTGTGCTGCCCTCACAGCACGTTTCTCTGTGCTGCTAGACAGCCAGCGAACCATTGAAGAAAACTTCGCACACAAGGCTTGCTTTTCCTTGTCTTTATAAAGTTTTCTTGCATGCGTGTGTAGCATGCATCAATCTATATAATATAGCCGAGGGAAAAAACATGCATCAACATGCATCAATCCACCATGAGATGCGTGTGGACTTGCTCTGTGAAACCTTCCTCTTATAGACACGACAGAACAAGGATACTGGGGGAATACATGAGGGCTGAAAACATGTCCATGATGTCTGGGAGTGGAGAAGAGCCATGTCACTGAATATAATGGAGCTGGACGGCTGCAATCCGACTGGTTGTTGTGCAGAAAACGACCAACTGATTTTCTCCCAGCTGTATGACAGATGGATGAAGCTTCTTCTCTGAGACATGAAGCTAAAGTGGGGGTCAGCAAACTGCTGCACAAACAGACACTTTGTTAGATTTTTGTCCAAAAAACAAAAATCTGATCCTGAAAACTAAGATAAAATATTAGTGTAATGAGTACAAACTATTCTGACGACATCAGTATTATTAAGTCTTATATATTTGCAGCATGTTTTCATCTAAATGTCTTTTCTCACAAAACTACAACTTTTTCTGTTAAATTTGGAACCTTTTTATTTGCAAATTTGTATGTGTTTTCCTCATTAAATTGTAACTTTTCCCCAAAATGTGTGATTTTTTTTTGCATGAATTTTCTGTCACATATTTCTTTGCTGATTTTTACAAAATCACAGCCTTTTTCCACATAAATTTGTGACTTTTTTTTCTTGCAGCTTTGTGAGGGTGTTGATTTTCATAAATGTGGGATATTTTTGACACAATTTCAGAAAAAGCCAACTTTGTCTTTCAATCCATACAGCCAATTATGTCCAGTAGAACCAAATTATGTTAATCACACCTAGAATCAGAGGGGTCACTGCCATGCAAGGCGCTGCAGCAAACAACTTCTCCTTCCCCCATTCTATTATGCTGAGCACCAAGCTAGAAGGCAGAAAGTACCATTTTTATATGGTCTTTGGTATGTCCCAGCTGGGGCTTGAACCCACAACCTCCCGGTTGTGAGGCAGATGCTCTATCAACTAGGCCACCATACCGGGGGGGGGGGGGAATCTGCTTTTATCATAGATTTGTAATTTTTTCTTTCTAATTTTGTTATATTTTTCAGTAAAAATATAACCTTTTTCGTAGGTAGTTGAGATTGTTCCAATAATTTATGCAATTTATCTATTTATATGATAGGTTCCAGTTTGTTCATGTCAATAATGAGTTTTCTTTCAACTCAAAGCTCAGTCATGGAGTTCCACAGGGATCTGTGCTAGGCCCTATTCTTTTAAGATAAGATAAGATAAGCCTTTATTAGTCCCACAATGGGGAAATTCCAGGACTGCAACAGCACAGGGATAGCAACACTCAGAGCAATAATTTAGAAGATAAGAAAATAAGAGCAGCGAATATACATATGTATACATAAATATATATACACAGTGCGGAACATTTTAGCTAGATGCAATAAACAGCATAACTGCCTACTTAGTTATCCTACATAGTATGAATATGCACCCATACATATTGTCACCCTCCGTAGCGACTGATATTGTCCTAGTTGTATACTGGAGGTGACCATTTGTGTAAGTCTGTTGCATCTTTTGCATTCAATACTATTAGGTTGTCATGTTTTTTTTTAGTTTATATATGCTTCCGTTAGGCAACATCATTAGAAAGCACTGTGCAGATGACACACAATTATACCTGTCCGTGAAGCCAGATAATAGCAATCAATTAGCCAAGTTAGAAGTCTGTCTTAAGGAAATCAAAGCTTGGATGACTTGTAATTTCCTGCTATTAAATTCAGAAAAGACTGAAGTCATTCTTGTTGGTACAAAAAACCTTAGAAATACCTTTCTAAATCAAACTTTTAGTTTGGATGTGGTTACTCTTTCTCTTAATAGCTCTGTGAGGAACCTTGGAGTTATTTTTGATGAAGATCTGTCTTTCAATTCACATATTAAATTAGCTTCTAAGACTGCCTTCTATCATTTGCGTAATATTGCCAAGATTAGCTAGCTATTAGGAGCATCTTGTCTCAGGGTGATGCTGAGAAACTGATCCACGCTTTTGTTAGCTCTAGATTAGATTATTGTAACTCTTTACTATCAGGTTGTCCTAAAACATCTTTAAAATTTCTTCAGTTGATCCAAAATGCTGCAGCTGTGGGGGACCTAGATAATGCAATTCTCCACTCAGACTGAATAGCACAGGAGGAGATGCTTAAAAGCTGTTAATTAGACATGCAAGACAGCCTGTGGTTTTTTTCCATAAGAATGCTTCTCCCGTGCAGCTTCTCCCGTGGCAGCTGCAGAGTCGAATATCTCACTCTCGTCACTTCCTTGTGGTAACGTATCGTCACTTCCTGTTTTGCTGTCTGCCTGTGTGGTTTGCCTGTGTGGTTGCTCTCCAGCCATTAGCTATGGCTATTAGCTCTCTTTCCTCTCCTCTGGTGTGCTCTCTCTGTCAGATGTTTAGCTACACCTCTGCCTCTTTTAGCGATAACGGTAAATGTAATAAATGTTGTCTTTTTGAGGCACTCGAGGCGAGGTTGTCTGATTTGGAATCCCGGCTCCGCTGCATTGAAACACCGTCTGCGCCAGTTAATCTTGACGGACGCCCATTAGCTGCAGCGGAGCTAGCTAGCTTAGGCCCCCCTGTCAGCGGTTCCCCCGGCTCTCCTCAGCAGCGAGGAGACTGGGTGGGTGACGGTGAGAAGGAAGCCTAGTCGCAAAGCCCCGGTACACCACCAACCTGTTCACGTTTCTAATCGTTTTTCCCCGCTCAGCGACACACCTGCTGAGGAAAAAACTCTGATCATTGGCAACTCTGTAGTCAGAAACGTGAACCTAGAGACTCCAGCGGCCATAGTCAAATGCATTCCTGGGGCCAGAGCAGGCGACATCGAGTCAAATTTGAAAATGCTGGCTAAAAGTAACTGTAAATATTCCACAATTGTTATTCACGCCGGCATTAATGACATCCATCTCCGGCAGTCGGAAGTCACGAAACTTGATGTAGAATCGGTGTGTGACTTTGCAAAAACGATGTCTGCCACTGTAGTATTCTCTGGGCCCCTCCCCAATCTGACCAGTGATGACATGTTTAGTCGCTCGTCATCCTTGAACCGCTGGCTGTCTGTGTGGTGTCCTAAAAATGACATGGGCTACATTGACAATTGGAGCTCTTTTTGGGGAAAACCTGGTCTTATGAGACGAGACAGCATTCATCCCACTTTGGATGGTGCTTCTCATTTATCTAACAATCTGGCATCTTTTTTAGCCAAATTTCCAAAACCCTGACTACTCAGAGTTGGGACCAGGAAGCAGAGTCGCAGTCTTAAACGCCTCTCTGCAGCTCCTCTTCATCCGCCACCCCTCAGCTTAGCCCCTGACTTCCCCATCAGAGAATCGTTGTCTGCTCCCTCCAAAGTGAATAAAATATAATGTATAAGCATCCCAAAGTGATAAAGCAAAACATTGGTAAAACTCAAATTCAACATAAAGCCTCTAAATTGAATGATTTGGCCTTTGTTCCTCCTCATAATTTAAAAATTAAATGTGGTTTATTAAATATTAGGTCTCTAACTCCCAAGTCTCTGTTAGTCCATGATCTGTTAATTGATCATCAGATTGATTTAATTTCCCTTACAGAGACTTGGTTAGGGCAAGAGGATTATGTTGGTTTAAATGAATCAACTCCCTCTGGTTATTTAAACTGTCAAAATCCCAGAAGTTCTGGTCGTGGAGGAGGAGTAGCAACAATTTACCATTCTAAATTACTAGTTAATGTAAAGCAAAAAACATGTTATAATTCCTTTGAGGGCCTGGTCCTCAGTATTGGGCACTTTAGCAATTTTAGGTTAAACCCAATTTTATTTGCCATAGTTTATCGTCCCCCATCAACCTACTCAGAATTTTTATCCGAATTTGCTGATTTCTTAGCTGATTTAGTGCTGAAATCTGATAGAATAATTATAGTAGGGGACTTTAATATACTTGTGGATGTAGATAGTGACTGCCTTAATGTGGCATTTAATTCAATATTAGACTCGATTGGGTTTTCTCAGAAAGTAGGAAATTCTACTCATTACCTCCACCATACATTGGACCTTGTTCTGACATATGGCATAGAAATAAAAAATCTTGTAGTGTCTCCTCATAACCCTGTACTGTCAGACCATTGTCTGTTAACCTTTGATTTTACTATTTCTGACTATTTGGCTCCTAAAGAAAAATATTATTACAGTAGATGCCTCTCAGATGATGCTGTTTCCAAATTTATGCAGATTGTTTCCTCTATGCCATGTGTCAACACAACGGAAATAAGCTATAGACAGCTTGCTCCTTCTGTAATTGATAACATGGTGGATAGTGTTTCAGCTTCTCTGCATCAGGCTCTAGACTTGGTGGCCCCCTTAAAAAAGAAAAAGTCTAATCAGAGATTTCTAACTCCTTGGTTCAACACAGAAACTCGTAGCTTAAAACAGAAGACTCGTCAATTAGAAAGAAAATGGCGCTCTACTAATTTAGATAAAATCTATTTAGCTTGGAGAAATCATCTTTTAATTTATAAAAAATCTCTTAGAAAAGCTAGAACAAGTTATTACTCTGCATTAATAGAAGAGAACAAGAATAATCCCAGGTTTCTTTTCAGTACTGTAGCCAGGTTAACAAAGAGTCAGGACTCTGTCAATCCTAGCATTCCCTTAGAGCTTACTAGTCAGGACTTTATGAACTTTTTCAATAATAAAATTTCATCCATCAGAGACAAAATCAATCAGATTCTTCCCACAGTTAACTTAAATACTGTAACTACTACAACTCCTTCTTTTGATGTCTGTCTTGATGAGTTTACTCCAATCGACCTTTGTGAGTTAGACAAAATAGTTTCCTCATCCAAACCTTCAACTTGTCTTTTAGACCCTATTCCTACCAGGTTATTTAAAGAAGTCTTCCCACTTATTGGTAGCTTTATTCTTCATATAATCAATTCTTCATTAACTTTAGGCCATGTACCGCAGGCTTTTAAAACGGCTGTAATTAAACCCTTACTCAAAAAGCCTACGCTAGATCCAGGAGCTTTAGCTAACTATAGACCAATCTCTAATCTCCCATTCATTTCAAAAATCTTAGAAAGAGTTGTTGCTACGCAATTATTTGACCACCTGCAGGGAAATGGTTTACTTGAAGAGTTTCAATCTGGGTTTAGAATCCATCATAGTACTGAAACAGCCTTAGCGAAGGTCACTAACGACCTCCTCATTGCATCTGATAATGGACTAGTTTCTGTACTTGTCCTTTTAGACCTTAGTGCAGCTTTTGATACTATCGATCATAATATTCTACTTGATAGATTAGAACACTATGTTGGACTTAATGGAACTTTGTTGCAGTGGTTTAGATCTTATTTATCTGATAGGTTCCAGTTTGTTCATGTAAATAATGAGTTTTCTTTCAACTCAAAGCTTAGTCATGGAGTTCCACAGGGATCTGTGCTAGGCCCTACTCTTTTTAGTTTATATATGCTTCCGTTAGGCAACATTATTAGAAAGCACTGTATACATTTTCATTGTTATGCAGATGACACACAATTATACCTGTCAATGAAGCCAGATGATAGTAATCAATTAGCCAAGTTAGAAGCCTGTCTTAAGGAAATCAAAGCTTGGATGACTTGTAATTTCCTGCTATTAAATTCAGATAAGACTGAAGTCATTCTTGTTGGTCCAAAAAACCTTAGAAATTCCTTTCCAAATCAAACTTTCAGTTTGGATGCAGTTACTCTTTCTCTTAATAGCTCTGTGAGGAACCTTGGAGTTATTTTTGATCAGGATTTGTCCTTCAATTCACATATTAAATTTGTTTCTAAGACTGCCTTCTATCATTTGCGTAATATTGCCAAGATTAGGAGCATCTTGTTTCAGAGTGATGCTGAGAAACTGATCCACGCTTTTGTTAGCTCGAGATTAGATTATTGTAATTCTTTATTATCAGGCTGTCTAAAACATCTTTAAAAAGTCTTCAGCTGATCCAAAATGCTGCAGCAAGAGTTTTAACAGGTACTAGAAAGAGAGATCATATCTCTCCGGTTCTGGCCTCCCTTCATTGGCTTCCCATAGAGTTTAGAATTAAGTTTAAAATCCTTCTTCTTACTTACAAAGCTCTAAACAATCAGGCTCCTTTTTATTTAAAAGATCTGATACTACCGTATTATCCTAACAGAGCACTACGCTCCCAAAATGCAGGATTACTTGTAATACCTAGAATCTCCAAAAGTACAATGGGAGGCAGAGCCTTCAGTTATCAAGCTCCTCTCCTATGGAATCAGCTGCCAATCTGGATTCGGGAGGCAGACTCGATCTCTGTTTTTAAGAATAGGGCTAAAACCTACCTTTTTGATATAGCCTACAATTAGGGAGGGATCATGTGTTTCTGAACCCTCCCTTAGTTATGCTGCTAATAGGTTTAGTCAGCCGGGGGGACCTCCAGTAATGCACTGGGCCTCACTCCTTTCCTCACTTTCTATGAAATATTTTTTTTTTTTGCTGGTCATTAACATTTGTTTGTTCTCTCCCATAGATTGAGTCCCCATCGTGCTGTTTGCTCTCTACATGTCTGTTCTTTTCTTCTTCTCTATCCCCTCACCCCCCAGCCAGTCGCAGCAGATGACTGCCCCTCCCTGAGCCTGGTTCTGCTGGAGGTTTCTTCCTGTTAAAAGGGAGTTTTTCCTCTCCACCGTCGCCAAGTGCTTGCTCACAGGGGATCACCTGATTGCTGGGGTCTTTCTGCAACTGTGGGGGTTTCCCCCTACAGTTGATAGTGCTATGAAATGACTGTTGTTGTGAAATGGCGCTATATAAATAAAGTTGAATTGAATTGAATTGAATTGAATGCATGACAATATGCGTTCTCCTTCGGGTTGCATAATAATGCAGCGGCAGGCTGGGTGACAAAGGGAATTGTTATTCTAAGTCTATGTGTTGTAATGTGAACCCCCCAGGTCGTGAGGCGAGTTTGTTTGGTATAAAAGAAAGATGCCAGCAACCTGGGCTTATTCTTCTTGTTAACTGATATTAGAGAGAGAGATTAATAAAGTCTGCTCTGCCCACTGCCTCGCCTGCAGTGAGAGCAAGAGTTTTAACAGGTACTAGAAAGAGAGATCATATCTCTCTGGTTCTGGACTCCCTTCATTGGCTTCCCATAGAGTTTAGAATTAAGTTTAAAATCCTTCTTCTTACTTTCAAAGCTCTAAACAATCAGGCCCCTTTTTATTTAAAAGATCTGATACTACCCTATTATTCTAACAGAGCACTACGCTCCCAAAATGCTGGATTACTTGTAATATCTAGAATCTCCTAAAGTACAATGGGAGGCAGAGCCTTCAGTTATTAAGCTCCTCTCCTGTGGAACCAGCTGCCAATCTGGATTCGGGAGTCAGACTCTAGCTCTGTTTTTAAGAATAGGGTTGAAACCTTCCTTTTTGATATAGCCTAAAATTAGGGAGGGATCATGTGTCTCTGAACCCTCCCTTAGTTATGCTGCTAATAGGTTTAGACAGCCGGGGGACCTCCAGTAATGCACTGGGCTTCACTCCTTTCTTCACTCTCAATGAAATATTTTTTTTTTTTGCTGGTCATTAACATCTGTTTGTTCTTTCAAATAGATTGAGTCCCCATCGTGCTGCTTGCTCTCTACATGTCTGTTCTTTTCTTCTTCTCTATCCCCTCATCCCCCAGCCAGTTGCAGCAGATGACTGCCCCTCCCTGAGCCTGGTTCTGCTGGAGGTTTCTTCCTGTTAAAAGGGAGTTTTCCCTTTCCATCGTCACCAAGCGCTTGCTCGCAGGGGATCGCCTGATTGCTGGGGTCTTTCTGCAGTTGTGGGGGTTCCCCCTACAGTTGAAAGTGCTATGAGATGACTGTTGTTGTGAAATGGTGCTATATAAATAAAGTTGAATTGAACTGAATTGAATTGAATTTTGTTTTCTTGCAAATTTTTGATTTTTTTTTCCTTGCAAATGTACGAGGGTGTTTTCTTCATAAAAATACAACTTTGTCCTAAATTTGTTGTATTATTTAGGTTGGGGACCACTGTGTTATGTATGAAATAAGCAAGACGTGAGTCAGGTTGTGCCGAGCAACGAACTGAACTTTATTACAGACAGAGGTGACTATATACAGCAGCCGCAGCCCCCCTGACGTCATCGTGTCTGACGGCTACGGTAAGCCCCAAGGGCCAAACTCACATATTACATCCACTGCCCCCCCTTCAGAAAAATGCAGAACAACAAACATCATTAGCTAATTAACCCCCCCTCCAATTTGATAAAACAAAACCCCAATAAACACATTAAAATAGAATAAAACCTAAAACTAGGGTTTGTGGGTGGATTGCCACAAGGCCCAGCACGGCTAAGTGGGGTATTCTGCCACTTAGGTTGCTCCGGCCGTGATCCTAATTAAACAGTCCTTTATTATTTTTTTTTAACAGTCTTCCAAGTTAAGGGCAGTTCACAGCCAAGTTAAGCAGTTCCACTGAGGGGGTCACTGCAGTGGCTGCGTCCCTGGAGCTTTGAAGCGTGGTCGTGGCGGCCTCCTCCCTGGGGTTGCTGGACCCCCGGGGCCAATCTTCATGACGTTGGGGCCCGGGTCCCACACTGCAGCAACCGACCCATGTGGAGCCACTCCGGCTGGAGCCTCCACCCAGACACGCCACCGTCTGCTCGTGTGCCGAACCGAAACGTCTGTCTGCCCAAAACAAGCTGTCCTTAACTTTGCCACAATCCTCACTGGCGCCCGTTGTTTCGCTGGCTGTGGCCCGGTCAGTCACCTTCCCGGTCTCCCGCCGGCGTGAACCCGAACTAAATCCATAATATGAAATGGCACCTTACTTGTTTTCATACGCTGTCGTTGCACTCCTGGTGGCTCTGCATGCTTGTTCGGCTTGGGACCTCCGCCGTGCTGCGGCGGTTCTGTTGTCACCATGTTTGCTGCGGACCCTTCACCCGCTTGTCTCCGTCATTGACTGCTGCTCGTCTTTGGTACAAAAGCAGTCCGGTACCTCTCCGGTGTCACTCATTGTCGCTGTGCCCGGCTGCTCCTACTGCTTTTCGGGGCTCTCAGCATGCTCAGGCTCCCCCTCCCGCTGTTCTGACTTTGGCTGTGGGGAAAACTGAGCCGAGTCTGTTCGCTGCTCTCCCACCGTGCTGTGGTCACTCACTGTGCTGAATTCTCCCTTTTCACTGTGCTCACTCTCCATGCTGTGCTCTTCAGCTGGCTTGTCATTCCCGATGGACATGGGCTCTGTCTCCTGTGGCCCCGATTCCACCATATCAGCTAACGCCGACTGCCTGGGTAGCTTCTGTGTTTGATGTCCATTTAGCCCCGTGGCTAACTCTCTGTGGCCCCCAGCTGGCTGGCCTCGCCTCCCAGGGGGGTCTGGGTCTGGCCCTTGGCCCCTGGTGCTGGGGGATGTTCCTCCCTGGGCCAGGGTCGGGTGTGCACCGGTGGTGCGGGTTGGCCCTGGTGCATCCTTGCGTAGCGGGGTTGTATTCTCCCTGGGGCCCTGGCAGCACCCTGGGGTAGGTGCCTGCGTCCTGAGTTGCCCTCTCCGTCCACTGTAGTCTGTGTGTGTGTGTGTGTGTGGGTGGGTGTGTGTGGGTGGGTGGGTGGGTGGGTGGGTGTGAGTGGGAGCTTGTGTATAAGTGGGTGCTGAAGTGGGTGTGTGTGTGTTGTGAGTGGGCAGGTGGGGTTGTGTGTGGGTGTAGGTGGGTGTGTGTGATGGTGGGTGAGGGTATGTGTGTGTATGGGTGCGGTTACCTGTGGGTGGATGCATAGGGATGGAGAATGTGTGTATGGGTAGGAGAACTTTGCTGGGTGGCAGGGGTGGGGCAGTCCATCTAGTGGCATGGGGGTTGGCGTTTTGGAGCCTGCTTGTCCCGCCCACCCTGCTGTTGGGTCGTGGGCTGGGGCACTTTGTCGCATTGCCCCTGGTGTCATTGGCGGCGGGTGTGTGTTGGTGCTTGGGGGTGGTTGGGGGGGCCGTTGGCGCAGGTTGGTGGCCGTGTTTCCATCGGGTTGCTCCGGGGTGGCTGTGGCTGCAGGGCGACCTGCCACTGTTGGTGTGCGTCTGGGGTGGGTGGTTGGTGGGCTTGCGTCGGCACTCAGGGGTGTTGCTTGGCATGTGGGGCACCGTGTGGGTCCGGCCCATTGTTCACTATTGTGACTATTGTGGTCAATGTTTGAGTGTGTAAGATGAGTAGGAATGGGTATGGCTGCCCCGTCATGTTTGTGGTGTTGGGAGCGCCAGTGCGCGATGCTGGTGGATCCTGGGCTGCTCGCATTGGCGGTCCTCACCCTGGGTTGGGATTTGAGGGCAGTGGGTGACCTCATGAACCACTTTGCAAGCTGGCTTCTTGGGGGGGGGGGCGGCCTAGCTTTTAGACCGCCTCCCTCCCAGTCTTATTTCCCGCCCTCCCCCTCCCCCTGACTCTGGGTGGAATATGCATCTTCTTGGATACATTTAGGGCTTTGGGGTGGGAGTGTGCCACACTGTGTCGGCAAGGGGAAACCTTTGCTGCGCGGTGGGGCTGCACTCATCTCAATTCCTGTTAAAAGGGAGTTTTTCCTCTCCACCATCACCAAGTGCTTGCTCACAGGGGATCACCTGATTGCTGGGGTCTTTCTGCAGCTGTGGGTGTCCCCCCTACAGTTGAAAGTGCTATGAGATGACTGTTGTTGTGAAATGGCGCTATACAAATAAAGTTGAATTGAATTGAATTGCAATTTAGACACTGAGGGCTTGGGGGGACGGGGGCTCCGCTGCCCATCGCAGTGGCTAGTGGTGCTCCAATCAATATCCTCCCAATTTTAATTGCACTTTGGTAGTCCACACATTTACACACAGTTACATGATGTAACCGACATACACCCACCATGTTTTGTGCAGGGGGAGGGGGGAGGGGGTATTCCCCCACCCCTGTTGCCCTCCTCCTGTTGGGGGCGTGGGGGCCCGGTGGGGAGCCTGGGACCCATCATATTGTCAAAATCCCTGGGTGCTACTGAATGTATAGATACAACCAAGGGAGTGTGAGTGGGACTGAATATGAGAGTAAGTGAGAGTGAGGGGGTGATGAACAGAGGTGGTGATGATGGGTCGGTTTTGTGCGGCGTTTTGCATGACGGGTGGCATCTCGGGGCGCCTGCGGTGGTCTACTGATCAGTCGCTCAGGTGGGCGCGGGGGGTGGGGGTCTGTTTCTGTGGCAGTCTCCTCGGCCACTGACAGGCGCTGGTGTCCATTCAGGCTCGCTCCATCTGCTTCGCAGTCGCCTTATGTAACAAGGGTGAATGAGGGGTGAGTTTGAATGGGTACAGGAGTGAGAGAGAATTGGTTGGTCCAGGTGAGTGAGAGTGAGTTAGTGCATATGGGTCCGCATGGGAGCATGTGGGTGTGAAGGTGTGGGGAGGGGTGTGTCTGCGAGTCAGGAGGTGCTGGATTAACGGGGTAGTGCCTCTCGGCAGTGTGGGTTCCCCTGGGCGGGGGACTTCTTTGGGCATAGGGGTCCCTGGGGTGTGCGGCGGTGGCGTGGGGTTGCTGGGTTGCTGGCCTCCTGGCACCTGGGGCCCAGGGCTGGGTGGGTCCAGGGGTGTGGGCTCGCTGTGCTGGCCACCGAGCAACCTGGCCTCCCTCGATCGTCCCTCTGGGGGTGGATGCCTGGCCTTCCTGGGGTTTGCTCGGACGTTTGTGCCCTGTGGGGGTTGGTGGCACTGCCTTGCCTGCTCGGGGTTCCCGGGGGGAGAGCTGCTGCAACCAGCCCCCCACTTCGTATGTTTCCTGACAAACCACTCACATGTACACACTTATTTTGCACACACTCTAATATATATGCACGCAGACATACACACACAAATGCCTCTCTTTTAACAGGTGCGGAAACCAGACTTGTGTTGAGACATCTTCAGTGGAAGAAGCAGTTTGTCTTTTGTTTGTTTTAGTTGTTGGTTTGTTTGTTTGTTTTTTGTCTGTTCCCCTCCCTTTTTTTTCCCCCTCCACACACTTCCTTTCCCTCTTCCCCATCCTGTCGGGTCTTCCATGGGTAAAATAATTATAATAAAGTATTAAAAGTTATTACAGGAGGAGTTTACAACAATATGCAATATATAGTTAGGTACTGTATAAGCTCCTCTTGGCAAAGTAAATCTGTTTTGGCATAATAAGGGTGACAGATCCCTGTTCTGTTTGTCTAGCTGCCTGACAGGACAAGGAGGGAAAAAAAAAACTCTCCATTGCTACTAGCTGGGACACTAGCTCCCCCATGCTAGCTAGCTTTGCATCTTTTGACACCATTAGCATTTCAACCCACAGCTTTGTTCTAAGTGTGTGTTCGGCAAAGTAGCTAGCAAGCAGCTCGACAGCATCTGCATAGGACTCCGTCTCCCCTAACGTGTGGAAAATTCTGACTTTCTACGCCGTTTGCGAACCAGAAGTGCTCGCTTCCTTACTCCATCGAGTTCACCCAGGCTCAATGCTGCAATGTACGCCTCAAACACAGCCAGCCAGCGAGGCCACAGAATTGCTGGTTCTCCTGGGTGCTTCAAAAATGGTCAGAGGTGCTCCGCATGCCTCCATGAGTTAATCCTCAGTCGCCAAATGTTATGTATCAAATAAGCAAGACGTGAGTCTGGTTGTGCCAAGCAAAGAACTAAACTTTATTACAGACAGAGGTGAATATATACAGCAGCCACAGCCCACCTGACATCATCGTGTCTGATGGCTACGGCAAGCCCCAAGGACCAAACTCACATATTACACTGGCTAGTCCCACTGGTTTTGGAAGTGTGGCCAGGAGTTGCTGCAGTCTGCATCACATCCAGGTCTCAGTGCAGTAGTGAGGTGACTGGTCCCAGGACCAGCAGACCATAAAGTCTCCAACAGCGTTGGGTGAAAGGAGCTTCTGTGTTGCTGAACAAACGACACTCAGACTGGGTAATTGAGTTTTCCATCTATTTTTATTCCCTGAACACTCAGAAAACATAAAGTTCTAATATGGTTTACAGATGTTAGTGGGCATTCACACTGAAGCTACAGTCACTGTTAGCAGTAAGTAGGACTAGCATGAATCAGACTGGCATTACGCAAATTTAAACCCCACACATTAAATTTCCAAATTAACTTGAAAATCTGAAACCTATTAAGCTATTAGCTAATACAAAACTGAATTGGTTAGTTTTACTTTTTCTGTTCCTACTCTATAAACCATGTACTGGGCTAAGAGGCTTCCACAGTCATGGCTGCTAACAGGTGACACCTTGGTAAAGGTATGTTATCTACACTTTGGTGTTGAGCAGCTTTGGCAGTTGGTTCCTGAAAAATGCTTTTGGACTAATTGACTCTAAACTGAATTTCTAAACATGTATGTATTTTTCTATGCGAGGATATTTACCATATTGGATCTTTGGTTGAAATTATGGCCAAAATAGATACGGCACTGGTCAAAAAAAAAAAAAAACAACTACACATGAAAATTTCATGTCCAGACTCCCTAAAACATAGGGGGACTACAGATGCAAATTAGCAGTGCTGCTAAATCTGGCATACTAACTAACGACTAACTAACTAACCTGCACTTATATAGCGCTTTTCTAGTCACAAAGACCACTCAAAGCGCTTTCATTAATACTAACCCTCTATTTTAAGGGCCTATAGGAAACAGATATCTAGGGACAATTTAGAACAGCCAATTAACCTAACATGCATGTTTTTGGCATGTGGGAGGAAACCGGAGAAATCCCGGAGTAAACCCACGCAACACGGGGAGAACATGCAAACTCCACACAGATCACTGTTGGTCGGGGGCTGGGATCGAACCCACGATCCCATGATCCCCACAATCCCCCGGCCAAGGGTAAACTGTGCTGCCACAGTGCTAACCACTGCGCCACCGTGCAGCCCTTTACAAGTGCATACTTACACTTGTAAAGATGTTCATTAGTATGTAATGTCCCTTTCAAATAAACATTAAACTTAAACACAATATTACTGACAGGGTTTATATATTAGTGGTGAAAGAATTAAAGCATTAATCGCAACCCTGTTGATCACAATTACTTGTAATTATTTGCAAATGTGAATGGGGGGGTTGACCTTGTTGGCCTTCCATACTTGCAGTTATTTGTCATAAACTGTATGTTGGAAAACCTGGAACAGAAATCGAAACGCATAAGCCAAAATCTTGTCCATGTTGACACTTTTCAAACATTTATCCACACTATCTCCACAAAGAACTTGTCATTCATTGCCACATTGTGTTACCTACTGCTGCACAGCACTGACTGCAGTCTTTATGGGGGAAAGACTTTTCATTTAACCAATCCCCATAATGGTCACTTTGAGAGATGTGTGGATTCAGTACGATGCCAGGTGTTAACTGTTTCTTGCTGCTGTCACTGAGGACCTGCTTTAGTATAATGGCTCTCCTAAACATGTTTTGCTGTACAACAATTCACAGTCATCAGCTCACAAATGAAAATATGGTTGCAGATGTTGCCCCCTGAAAGTCCTCGAAGCAGAGGTGTTTGATTATTCTATTACTGATATCAGGAAATGTACAACCCAACCCAGGTCCAGATTCACCTCCTAGTTATAGTACACCTGCTGACTTTAAATGTCAAACTGGTCTTGGTTTTGTCCATTTGAATGTCTGCAGTTTGATTGGGAAAATGGATATGTTTCATATTTGGGTACATTCAACAAGTGCTGATGCAATTGTGGTATCTGAGACATGGTTATCAAAGTCCATCACTGATAATGATATTTGTGTAATGGCTATAATGTGTTTAGGACCGATCGACTTAGAAAGGGGGGTGGTGTGGCAAAGTTATGTTGACATAATTTTCATGTGAGTGTGCTGTTCTCTAAATCAATCAGCAAACAGTTTGAGCTCTTAGCCTTTGATCTTGAAGTGAATAAATCACCGCGCATTACTGTTGGCTGCTAACGACCTCCCTCAACTTTAAAGCGGTTATTATCAGACCTGGATTTTAAAGAAGTTGTTTTTTTAGGGGATCTAAACTGGAATTGGCTTCTTCCAGTATCCGCAGATTTTAAAGGGTACTGTGATTCAAAAATCTCTTTCAGTTGGTTTGGCAGTCCCACAAGGCCAAATCCTAACTGTCCTGAAAAATCCACTCCAATTGATCTTATTTTAACAACTGTTCCTCACAAATATTCAGTTACATCAGTCTTCGTAAATGACCCCAGCAGCCATGTTTACATGGACACAAGAAACCAAATTAAAAGCCTGATTGGAATAAAAATGCTTCATGTAAACACACCAATCTGAACATTCTGACCCGATCACACTCCTTTGGATCAAAATTTCCTTCTAATCGAGACGGGTGGGTTATGCCAATTGTTGATCCGATTGGGGCACATGTAAACACTTATTCCAAAGTCTGGGTAGAAAATATGCTTACTGCGCATGTCTGTACGTCAGTCACACGTCCACATAACATATTTCTGCCTTACAGCAGCTAGCAGAAGACACGGCGGGAGTATGCAGTTGGGGTGAAACAAGTGTCGTCCTGTTCATCATGTGCAGAAGTATGTACTGCTGGGCTTGTAACTTCATTACGGAGACCAGCAGAAGCAAAAGTACAGTCTGAATAACACAATACAGGTCCATTTCAAAAAGAGAAAGACACGAAGCGGGTTTGCTTACATCGGAAGTGGCTTCTTCTTCTACCATTTCCAGAATGTCAGACAATTCTGCACATGTCAAAATGATTTATTCCATTCAAATGTGTGACGCATGAAAACGCATGTCATAATCTGATCAACTTTTTCAGGGTCCATGTAAACAGTAAAGTTCTGATCTGAGCTGTTTTGCACATGTAAACATGGCTAATGGTCATTGTGCTGCGGCTACTGTTAGAAATACAAAAACTCCAAAACTGAAACATTGTATGATTACAAAATGAAGTATGAAACATTTTATAGAGCAAGGATTCAGACACGATCTGTATCATTTTAAATGAGACCAAATTCAACCTATACCTGATGTAGAAAATGCTTGGAAATTCTTTGATGGCCATTTTTTAAATATAACCAATAAACATGCTCCACTCAAAAAATAAAGAATCAAGGGCAGAAATAACTCAAGGTTTAGCAATGAATTAGCACAGGGGTCACCAACTGCCAGAGTCTGGTCTGGATCCAGACCCCAAGAGTCATCTGTCCGGACCCCGAAGCCTTTTGATACTATTTGGGAAAAAGGGAAACCATTTTATTTTGGTGGGGAAAAAAGCAGAAAAAAGTGGAACTGAACTGCTGCATTGGCAACCGTCACCTCCCGGACAGATTATGGCACAAGCCCTTGGGCGCTCTCCTCCTGCTGCAGACTCCCCTCTTCACTGTCCCACGAATGCCACACTCTGCAGAGACTTTCACTTCAGGTCTGTACCCACAAAATGGAGCACTGTTGTGAAACTGAATGCATTTACCGGTGTATGTTTTCCTCTATTCTGCCGAGAGTAGTCTGTGCTGGGATGCAGAGGTGAGGTCGCTGGTTATGGAAATCCTTTCAGTAGCCTCCAATATCATGTAAAAACTCTGTGTATTACTGAACATGAAAAGCTCCACCTCCCCTCTCCCTGTAACCATGGAGTTACAGCTCCATCCATGCTGTAACAAGTTTACTGTTGAGATATAAAAAAAAAAAAATGTTGGCGGAATTCTGTAGTATGGAATTATATTTTGTGTCTGTTTTTTTGTCTTAATTTGAAACTGTTTTTTCTGCACTAAAAATATTGTATAGAGGTGGACTTTTTGTGAAATTTAGATTTTAGATTTTTTTTAAATGCAATACAATTTAGTTTGTGTTGTGCTGTAAAACATTTTTAGGATTTTAGTTGTAGATTTTAGAATTTTAGACCTATTTTTTGGAGTCAACAAATACATTTAGTGTTCTTCTCTATTGTAAAATTTTATATTACATGTTTTGTTTGAAATTGAACAAAGAATTCATTTTAAATCTTTTGTTTAAAAGTTAATATAGAGCTACAAGCAGCTTAAACATGAGCTTAATAAAATGTGTGAAAGCAAGTTAAATGATACTGGCCTGTCTGCAGATAGCTGTGGTCTTCTGAAAGAACGTCCATGAAATAATGACAGTTTTTAAAAGCCCATTTTGAGCTAAATTTGTCCGTGTGTCAGATTTCTCTTCCATTTGTTTTAATGAAAGATGTTGGAAGTAAATTCATGGGTTACTCCTTTTTCTATTATGCTGTGAGTTTTTCTGTTGGTTGGGTGGTCTGTGTCATGCTGCTGTTACACTGTAATTTCCCAGTTTGGGATCAAGTAAGTACATCTATTGCAAATACTTTGCTTTAAAAGGATCAAGTTGTCACACAGAGGGAGGGAAAGTCTTGAATGGAAAAAATGGGTCAAGATGCACTGAGAATGATTTTAGAATTAAATCAGAGTTCTGACTCATGATCGAGTTATGAGGTGCCTAAAGATTCCTACACCTAGTTTGGACCTCAGCTGGGTAGAAGGACTGACTTATTGGACCTCTTGCAGTTTTAGGTTGTTGACCCCTGAATTAGCAGATCCACTCCATGAGCAAAACCGTGCCTGGGCAATGGCCAGAAAAACCAAACATGATTCTGATTGGGTGGTGTTCAGGAAACTGTGAAATTCTTTTACCTTAAAAATAAGAAATGCAAAATCTAGACATCACTCTATATAAAATTCAAGAAATCTCTGTGTGTCTGCCTGTCTGTGTGTCTTCTTCTTTTAGATTTGATTAGCGGTTGGCAACCAGCTTGAAGGTGCATTACCGCCAGTGACTTGATTAATATCTTCTTCTTCTTTTAGATTTGACTGGCAGTTGGCAACCAGCTTACAGGTGCATTATCGCCACGTACTTCACTCTATATCCTCTAAGGAGTTCTTATAAGGAGTTCTGAACAGCTCCTTATGTGTGAAAAAATTATCCGTCCTTGGACTCTGTGTGTCTGTCACGATCATAGGACTTTGTGTTGCCATAGTAACCATGTCAGAGATTAAAGGCAGGCATCACTCATGATCATAAGCCTTACTATGACATCCACAAAGATCAAAGGCAGGCATCACTCACGATCATAGGAGTCGCTATGGCATCATCAAAGATCAAAGGACTCGCTATGACATCATCAAAGATCAAAGGCAGGCATCATTGAGTGGTGACATCAAAGATCAAAGGCAGGTTTCACCAGGGTTACTGTTGCCATGGTAACCATGTCAAAGTCAAAGGTCAAAGTCAAAGTCAAAGTACCTTTATTGATCTCCTTTAGGAGAGATTTGTCTCGGACAAAAGGATGTCAAAGATCAAATGAGTGATTCATTGACCAGAGAGTGATGATATAGAGTGAAGTACGTGGCGGTGATGGTGAGGGTTCCATCTAGCAGCACTGCAGAGGCAGTATGGGGCATGTAAACACTGGGACAAGGAAAGAAGAAAACTTCTGAAGAGTTCAGCTACTAGAGCTAAATAATTGCTGGTAAATAAGCTGGTTGCCAACCGCCAATCAAATCTAAAAGAAGAAGAAGAAGAAATGCAGGAAAACAGAAATGCTTGCTTACACTTGCTTTCTATGGGCATTCAGAATACTTGCTTATACTTGGTTTCTACGGGCATGCACAGGTATGCACTAGTTTCCTTAATGAAATGACAAGAAACATAAATAACCCCGCAAAATTATGGGAAACAATAAAATCACTAACAGAAAATAAGAAATACCCCATGGTATTGTGAAGAAAAATAGTAAAATAACAAAAATGATACAGTAAGTTGTTTTAATGAGCATTTTATCATTTCCGGTTCCCTGTTTGACTTGTTTAATCATTCAAATAGGATCCTCCTAGTTCCAAGTTCGACTGATAAAAATATTTTAGGTCAGTCTTTTAATTTCAGGCCTATTGTCCTTCCCGAGGTGCATAAAGCCCTTAAGCTTTTAGATGTTAAGAAATCTCCAGGTCCCGACAAATTGGAGACTTGTTTTTACTGCTGATTTTAATCGCTGCACCCTTGACATGCACTTTTAACCTATCCTTTATCTCGAAAGAGATCCCTCTGATTTGGAAATCTGCCTTTGTTCTTCCTTTACTGAAAGAAGGCGATCCCACGATTTTAAGCAATTATAGACCTATCTCAAAATTATCTGTTCTTGCAAAGGTTCTAGAGCCATTGGTCAACAACCAATTGAAGGATTTCTTGTTGAATTATAACATTTTATCAGTTTATCAGTCTGTTTTTAGTAGGACTGTTGCGATAACCACAATTACAGTATGTAGTACCGTGCTATGGACAAGCCTACCACAGAGGACAACGAGCAATCACAACAACCGCAGTATTCACTTTTTTGTGTGTGTGGCTAAATCTTGTTTACTTCTTCTTTTAGATTTGATTGGTGGTTGGCAACCAGCTTACAGGTGTATTACCACCGCATACTTCACTCTATATCATCACTCTATCTTCGAAAGTTCTTCTTCTTCTTCTTTTAGATTTGATTGGCGGTTGGCAACCAGCTTACAGGTGCATTACCGACACGTACTTCACTCTATATTTCCCCACTCTCTCTGGTCAGGAGCTGTCCTGTCATTCTGAAATGCTGTGTTACATGGAAACCATGTCAAAGATCAAAGGCAAGCATCACTCATGATCATAGGACTCTCTATGACATCTTCAAAGATCAAAGGCACACATCACTCATGATCATAGGACTCGCTATGACATCATCAAAGATCATAGGACTCCCTACTGATGATCATAGGACTCTCTGTCACAATCATAGGACTTGCTAAAAGATCATAGGACTCGCTATGACATCTTCAAAGATTAAAGGCAGGCATCACTCACGATCATAGGACTCACCTCACTATGACATCAAAGATCATAGGACTCGCTACTGATGGTCATAGGACTCTCTATGTCACGATTATAGGACTTGCTAAAAGATCATAGGACTCGCTATGACACCATCGAAGTTCAAAGGCAGGCATCACTCACAATCACAGGACTTGCTATGACATCATCAAAGATCAAAGGCAGGCATCATTCACGATCATAGGACTTGCTATGACATCATCAAAAATCATAGGACTCGCTATGACATTATCAAAGATCAAAGGCAGGCATCACTGAACGAGTGGTGATGTGCTTGCTTACACCTGCTTTCTACGGGCATCCAGAAATACTTGCTTATACTTAGTTTCTACGGGCATGCACAGGTATGCACTAGTGATATTATAATGCAAGAAATCTCTGTCTTAGGCTTCAGCCCCCTACGACCCGAAAAGAATTAACCAGAAGAAGATGGATGGATGGATGGATCTCTGTGTGTTCCGCATGTGTCTCCTGAACCGTTAGTCAGACTGGGCTCAGATTTTATACGTGCTGTGCTTTGGTTACGAGGGTGTGCATCTCCGAATGTCAGCCCCCCCGGATATGCAAAGGTTTTTGGAGGAGAAATCTTTAATGAACGTAAAAATAGTTGTACATGTGCAGCTAATAATAAAAAGGTCAAGCGGTTGCTAGGATACAAAGCAGAGACTTTTTTTTATTACTAATGCATACTTGTGCATTAGTATAAGCAAGTATTTCTGCATGCCCGTAGAAAGCAAGTGTAAGCAAGCATTTCTGCATGGCCGTAGAAAGTTACTGTTACCATGGTAGTAACAGTAACAGTAACCATGGTGAAACCTGCCTTTGATCTTTGACGTCACCACTCGTTCAGTGATGCCTGCCTTTGATCTTTAATGATGTCATAGCGAGTCCTATGATCGTGACACTCACACAGTGCTATGCTTGTGACAGACATGTGGGCACACACGCACACACAGATTTCTTGAATTACAGATAGACTAGTGCATATCCAAGCATGCCCGTAGAAACCCATGTGTGCCTGTAGAAACCAAGTATAAGCAAGTATTTCTGCATGCCCGTACAAAGCAAGTGTAAGCAAGCATTTCTGCATGCCCGTAGAAAGTTACTGTTACCATGGAAACAGTAACCATGGTGAAACCTGCCTTTGATCTTTGACGTCACCACGCATTCGGTGGTGCCTGCCCTGCCTTTGTTGATGTCATAGTGAATGCTATGATACCTGCCTTTGATCTTTTGATGATGTCATAATGAGTCCTATGATGCCTGCCTTTGATCTTTTGATGATGTCATAGCAAGTCCTATGATCTTTTAGCGAGTCCTATGAGTGTGAAACCCAGACACACAGATTTTCTTGAATTATACTAGTGCATACCTGTGCATGCCCGTAGAAACCAAGTATAAGCAAGTATTTCTGCATGCCCATAGAAAGCAGGTGTAAGCAAGCACATCACCACTCATTCAGTGATGCCTGCCTTTGATCTTTGGTGATGTTATAGCAAGTCCTATGATCATCAGTAGCGAGTCCTATGATCTTTGATGATGTCATAGCGAGTCCTATCATCATGAATGATGCCTGCCTTTGATCTTTGATGTCATAGCGAGTCCTATGATCTTTTAGCAAGTCCTATGATTGTGACATAGCGAATCCTATGATCATCAGTAGTGAGTCCTGTGATATTTGAAGATGTCATAGCGAAGTGAGTCTTATGATCATGAGTGATGCTAGCGAGTCCTATGATCTTTTAGCGAGTCCTATGATTGTGACATAGCGAGTCCTATGACCTTTGATGATGTCATAGCAAGTCCTATCATCGTGAGTGATGCCTGCCTTTGATCTTTGATGTCATAGTGAGTCCTATGTAAAGTACATGGTGGTGGTGCACCTGTAGGCTGGTTGTCAACCGCCAATCAAATCTTCCTCTTCTTCTATTAGATTTGATTGGTGGTTGGCAACCAGCTTGCAGGTGCATTACCGCCATTGACTTGAAAAGAAGAAGATCTTTTAGCGAGAGCTATTGACGCTGCCGAGGACACAGTCCAAGGATGAATAATTTTTTCACACATAAGGAGTTGTTCAGAGCTCCTTATAAGAACTCATTATACAAAGACATAAAGTGATTAAACTCAGATAAGACTGAAGTCATTCTTGTTGGTCCAGAAAACCTTAGAAATTCCTTTCCAAATCATACTCTTAATTTGGATGCCGCTACTCTCACTCTGAATAGTTCTGTGAGGAACCTTGGAGTTATTTTTGATCAAGATCTGTTTTTACATATTAAATTTGTTTCTAAGACTGCCTTCAATCATCTGCGCAATATTGCCAAGATTAGGAGCATCTTGTCTCTGAATGATGCTGAGAAACTGATCCACGCCTTTGTCAGCTCTCGATTAGATTATTGTAACTCATTATTATCAGGTTGTCCTAAAATATCCGTAAAAAGTCTTCAGTTGATCCAAAATGCTGCTGCAAGAGTTTTAACTGGTTCTAGAAAGAGAGATCATATCTCTCCAGTTCTGGCCTCCCTTCATTGGCTTCCCATAGAGTTTAGAATTAAGTTTAAAATCCTTCTCACTTTCAAAGCTTTTAATAATCAGGCCCCGTTATAGATAAAAGATCAGATATTACTCTATCATCCTAACAGAGCACTACGCTCCCAAAATGCTGGATTACTTGTAATACCCAGAATCTCCAAAAGTACAATGGGAGGCAGAGCCTTCTGCTATCAAGCTCCTTCTCTGTGGAACCAGTTACCACTCTGGGTCTGGGAGTCAGACTTGATCTCTGTTTTTAAGAACAGGGTAAAATCCTTCCTTTTCAATACAGCCTACGATTAGGGAGGGATATATATATATATATATATATATATATATATTTATATGTACATATGTATACTCGCTGCTCTTGTTTTTCCTCTTGCCTTCTGATTGTTGATCTGGGTGTTGCTATCCCTGTGCTGTTGCAATCCCGGAATTTCCCCATTGTGGGACTAATAAAGGCTTATCTTATCTTATCTTGTGTCTCTTAACCCCCCTTTTGTTCTACTGTTAATAGATTCAGACTGCTGGTTGACCTCCAGTAATGTACTTGGCTTCTCACTGTTCATGTTCATTATGTCTGTTCTCTTCATCCTCTCTATCCCCTCACCCCCAGCCAGTTGCAGTAGATGACTGCCCCTCCCTGAGCCTGGTTCTGCTAGACTCTAGAGGTTTCTACCTGTTAAATGGGAGTTTTTCCTTTCCACCGTCGCTAAGTGCTTGCTCACAGGGGATCATCTAATTGCTGGGTCTTTCAGAAATTGTGGGGTTTTCCCTGCATTTGGTAGCGCTATGAGATGACTTTTGTGATGCGGCGCTATATAAATAAAGCTGAATTGAATTGAACTGATGATTATCAAGTCAGTGACCCGCAGAGATCCTGTTCAGCATCTAACCATGGGTTTCCTAGTGGGGTTGATTTTGTCCATTTTGAAACAAATTGCAGTCTATTGGCTAAAAAGTAATTTAAAAAAATTTGGTAGATCTAAGCCTCCACACTTTTTTGCTTTTTGAAGAGTTTTAAAACTAATCCGTGATGGTTTGTCCTTCCATAAAAATTTACTTATATTTGAGTCTAGAGACTTAAACCGGGCCATTGATGGTCAGGTAGGAATCATTGAGAACAAATAGTTGATTTTAGGAAGGACCATCATTTTAACGGTTGCGACTCTTCCCATTAGTGATATTGGTAGTGTCCTCCAGCACGTAAGGTCGTCTTGTATTGTTTTTAAAAGGGGAATGTGATTTAGTCGCAATAACTCTGACAGCCTGGGGGAAATAGCTATTCCTAAATATTTAATATTACCTGATTGTATTGGAATAGTAGATGTATTTGAGAAATTACAATTTATAGGTAGAACTTTTGATTTACCCCAGTTAATAGAGTATTCTGATAATGATGAAAATTTATCAATGAGTGCCACTGTCTGAAGAAGAGATCTTTGTGAGTTTTCAAGGAAAATCAATACATCATCAGCAAAAAGAAATATCTTGTGTTCTTTTTCTCCAGTTTGGATACCTCTGATATCAACATTTTTTCGTATGGCTGCTGCTAATGGTTCAATAAAAATGATAAAAAGTGAGGGACAGAGTGGACTCCCCTGCCTAGAACCTCTCTGGAGATTAAAGCTTCAGGAAGCCTGATCATTTGTTCGGACAGATGCAGCTGGACACCCATATAGTGTTGTAATCCAGTTTATGAAAGCTGAACCAAACCCGAACTTGTTTAACACCATAAAAAGAAATTTCCATTTAAACACGGTCAAAGGCTTTCTCTGCATCCAGGGACAAGATTGTAGTTTCTACGTTATTGATCTTACAGTAGTCTATTAAATTAAATAGCCTGCGTGTATTATTAGCCGAGTGCCTACCCTTGATGTAACCTGTTTGATCTGGGTGTATAATAAATGGAATTATCCTTTCCAGTCTTTTGGCGAGAGCTTTGCAAATTATTTTAAGATCGACATTCATAAGTGAGATGGGACGGTAGCTGGATGGAAGCATAGGTTCTTTTCCAGCTTTAAGGAGCAGGATAAAACTAACCAAATTCATATTTGGAGGGATTACATTATCTTCTTTAATTTGGTTCACCATTTTAAAGAAAGTAGGTGCAATCACAGGCCAAAATTCTTTAAAAAATTCTACTGGAAAACCATCTGGTCCCGGAGCTTTGTTGTTTGGGATGTGCTTAAGTGCCTCCTGGAGTTCAGACACCTGAAGAGGTGCATCCAGAGCTGCAATCTGTTCATTATTTAATTGTGGTAAGTTAATATCGTCCAAAAATTTATTTATCTCTGAGTCAGATGGGTTAACTTGGGATGAGTAGAGGTTTTCATAAAACTTTCTGAAGGAGTTATTTCTTCAGGCTCATGGGTAATATTTCCAGTCATATCCTTGATAGAGTGGATAGTTGTTTTTTCTTTGTTCAACCTAAGCTGGTTCGCAAGATATCGCCCCAATTTATTACTGTGTTCAAACTTCTCAAGACGCAGCCTTTGTATTAAAAACTGTGCTCTTTTGTTTGTAATTTCTTTTAATTCCAGCTTTAATTTTCTCAGCTCGTTAAGTGTCTGTTCCTGTGGGCAAACGGCACAGGTCGTCTCCAGTGATTTAATTTTCTGTTCTAACTCCAGTACCAGTGCTTTTTCTTTTTTATTCTTATATGAACAGTAAGAGATTATTTTACCTCGCATGACCACTTTTGTTGCTTCCCAAAGAACACCTGGGGATATTTCTGGCACATTATTATATTCCAGATATGATTCCCACTCTTTATTAAAGTAGTTAATAAAGTCTTTGTCTTTCAGTAGTGATATATTAAATTTCCAGCTCCTAGCTTCCCTTGCAGCTTTCCTATTTACTAGTGTAAGAGATACTGGATGGTGATCGCTAATAGCTTGATTTGAATATATTTCAGTGTCTGTGATGTCCCTCACAATAGAGTTACTGGCTAAAAAGAAATCTAGATGTGAATGTGAACTATAAACTGATGAAAAAAAAGTGTATTCCCAAAGAGTTGGGTGGGAACGCCATTCATCGCATTGACCAAAATCATTCATGTCTTGTTTGAGAGTGTCAGAAGCCTGCCATTTTCTACAATTCCCCGATGCACTGAGCCTGTCGATTGCAGGGTTTAATATCAGGTTGAAGTCCCCTCCTGTTATAAGTGTATTGTCCAAGTGCTCAGAAAGAGAAGTGAAAAAAGTGTGAAAATAGGATGGGTCGTCAACATTTGGGCCATAAACGCTTGCAATACATAGATCCAAATTTTGAACTGAGATTGTTAGTATTATAAATCTACCTTCCGGAACTGTTATGGTATTATTCACAACAAAGCGTATTCTTCTATTTACCAGTATGGCTACCCCCCTTTGTTAGAATTAAAGCCGGCTGAGTACATGTGGGGGAATTCCAGGGAGGTGAGCACATCTACAGACGACTTACAGACATGTGTCTCCTGCAATAAGACAAAGTCTGCCTGTAGATCCTTCAGTCGATTAAAAACCTTTAATTATAATATCTTCAATGGCATTGTCTATTTTGCTTATCAGTCTGATTCTTTATCAATTCCCTTATCAAGTTTTGATCAGTTTTCAGTGTGGGGGAAAAAAGCAGGCCTTCACAGGATTTCAGTATCAGTGCAGTAGTTTTGTTATTTTTCTGACTTAAATAATGCTTCTCTTAAAAAGATACAATAAAATCAAATATAAGACTGTAAACACGCTTTGCTTAGAAAAATGGGCATTTATGCCTTGTACCTAAAAAAATAAATAAATAAAAAATAGAAACCCAGCCACAGGGGGGAACACAAAACCAATGTACTCCCTTCCCAAGCCCAGGTAAATGGGGAGGGTTGCATGACGAAGGCCCCTAGCTCTGCTACTGCATAGCGCATTGCTTGTTTGCTGTGTGAACGTGATTTTTCGCACAGCAGCATTGTCCAAAAATCACTATGGAGAGACACGGAGACAAGAGCCACGCAGGGTCCTGCACGGAGTCTGTCCTGTTTAAATAAACTAAATGTTGCAGCTGTCTCCAACCAGTCCACACACCCTGTAGTTAAAATGCTGGAGTTACCGCCACTGCTTTATGAAAATTAGTTTTGATTTGTTTTTTTTACTGAATCAGCAGTTCATGACTGTAGAAAGAGCTCCGTCACACACGCACACAAATTGAGAGCGAAGCTGCAGCGATTCTCAACATAGCTCCCATCATTTGCCACATAAGTTATGAATCCTGTCTAAATTACGAGACCATTGGGTCCTAAAAACATTTGCAATACCGCGCTGTTGAGCTATCCACTGTCACTGCAGGAGAAATTCCTCCACCGTGACAGCCCTAGATTTTAGAAAACATCATAGCACAACCACAGCTTCCTGAAAATTACTTAATGATATAAGTGAGTCCATTGAAAAAAGTTATATTGTGCTGCACTTTTTAACTGATCTGTCGAAGGCCTTTGACACTATTGATCACAAAAATTTACTTGAAAGACTTGCCAATATTGGACTGTCAACACATGTTGTTGATTGGTTCAAAAATTATTTATCAGGCAGATCACAGTGTGTACAGTGTGAAAGAGTTATCGCCTCCTCCTTGGCCATAACCAACGGTGTACCTCAGGGCTTAATCCTTCTTCTTCTTCTTTTAGATTTGATTGGTGGTTGGCAACCAGTTTACAGGTGCATTACCGCCACTGACTTGATAATTGTCACTCTATATCTTTGTATAAGTTCTGATAAGGAGTTCTGAACAACTCCTTATGTGTGAAAAAATTATCCATCCTTGGACTGTGTCCAGGAACTGGGACTTCATCTCGGTGGCCGAGGTTCTGGGACAACTTTCATTATTTATTCTAGTGCATACCTGTGCATGCCCGTGCATGCCCATAGAAAGCAAGTGTAAGCAAGCATTTCTGCATGCCCATAGAAAGTTACTGTTACCATGGCAATAGCAACCACGGTGAAATCTGCCTTTGATCTTTGACGTCACTCCTCGTTCAGTGATGCCTGCCTTTGTTCTGTGATGCCTGCCTCTGATCTTTGATGATGTCATAGCGTGTGCTATGATCATGAGTGATATCTGGCTTTGATCTTTGATGATGTCATGAGTGAAGCTTGCCTTTGATCATTGATGACGTCATAGCAGGTCCTATGATCTTTTAGTGAGTCCTATGATCGTGAGTGACGCTTGCCTTTGATCTCATAGCGAGTCTTATGATCATGATATCATCATCATCACTCTACTGTACAGTATATATAATTCAAGAAATCTGTGTGTCTGTCTGTCACGACCATAGGACTCGCAAAAAGATCATAGGATTGCATATGATGTGCCTATGATGTCTATATGATGTCATATAGACACCATGTGTCTGTCACGACCATAGGACTCGCTAAAAATCACAGGACTCACTATGACATCATCAAAGATCAAAGGCAGGCATCACTCACATTCATCGGACTTGCTATGACCTCATCAAAGATCAAAGGACTTGCTATGACATCAAAGATCAAAGGCAGCCATCATAGGCAGGCATCACTCATGATCATAGGACTCACTATGACATCATCAAAGATCAAACAAAGGCATCACTCACGATCATAGGACTCGCTTTGACATCATCAAAGATCATAGGACTCGCTATGACATCAAAGATCAACGGCAGGCATCATAGGACTCGCTATGCCATCATCAAAGATCATAGGACTCGCTATGACATAATCAAAGATCAAAGGCAGGCATCACTGAACGAGTGCTGACATGCTTGCTTACACCTGCTTTCTACGGGCATGCAGAAATACTTGCTTATACTTGGTTTCTACGGGCATGCATGGGTATGCACGGGCATGCATAGGTATGCACTAGTATAGAGTGATTAGAATATAATGAAAACGGGACCAGCTCCTGACCAGATAGAATGATGATATAGAGTGAAGTACGTGGCGGTAATGCACATGTAAGCTGGTTGCCAACTGCCAATCAAATCTAAAGAAAAAGACAGCATGACAGAGATTTCTTGAATTATACAGTGGGGTAAAAAAGTATTTAGTCAGCCACCAGTTGTGCAAGTTCTCCCACTTAAAAGATGAGAGAGGTCTCCCAATTTTCATCATAGGTATACCTCAATTATGAGAGACAAAATGAGAAAAAAGAATTTATTCGCAAATTATGGTGGAAAATAAGTATTTGGTCACCTACAAACAAGCAAGATTTCTGGCTCTCACAGACCTGTAACTTCTTCTTTAAGAGGCTCCTCTGTCCTCCACTCGTTACCTGTATCAATGGCACCTGTTTGAACTCGTTATCAGTATAAAAGACACCTGTCCACAACCTCAAACAGTCAGACTCCAAACTCCACTATGGCCAAGACCAAAGAGCTGTCAAAGGACACCAGAAACAAAATTGTAGACCTGCACCAGGCTGGGAAGACTGAATCTGCAATAGGTAAGCAGCTTGGTGTGAAGAAATCAGCTGTGGGAGCAATTATTAGAAAATGGAAGACATACAAGACCACTGATAATCTCCCTCGATTTGGGGCTCCACGCAAGATCTCACCCCGTGGGGTCAAAATTATCACGGGAACAGTGAGCAAAAATCCCAGAACCACATGAGGGGACCTAGTGAATGACCTGCAGAGAGCTGGGACCATAGTAACAAAGGCTACATCAGAAACACACTACGCCGCCAGGGACTCAAATCCTGCAGTGCCAGACGTGTCCCCCTGCTTAAGCCAGTACATGTCCAGGCCCATCTGAAGTTTGCTAGAGAGCATTTGGATGATCCAGAAGATGATTGGGACAATGTCATATGGTCAGATGAAACCAAAATAGAACTTTTTGGTAAAAACTCAACTTGTCGTGTTTGGAGGAGAAAGAACACCATACCTACTGTGAAGCATTGGAGTGAAAACATCATACTTTGGGGCTGTTTTTCTGCAAAGGGACCAGGACGACTGATCCGTGTAAAGGAAAGAATGAATGGGGCCATGTATCGTGAGATTTTGAGTGAAAACCTCCTTCCACCAGCAAGGGCATTGAAGATGAAACGTGGCAAGTCCTATGATCGTGACACACACAAAGTCCTATGATCGTGACAGACAGACAGCGATTTCTTGAATTATATATACTAGTGCATACCCATGCATGCCCGTAGAAAGCAAGTGTAAGCAAGCATTTTTGCATGCCTGCCTTTGATATTTGACATGGTACCCTTGCATGTACGCAGAAACCAAGTATAAGCAAGTATTTCTGCCGCATGCCTAACTTTGATCTTTGACATGGTTACCATGGCAACAGTAACTGTGGTGATGCCTGCCTTTGATCTTTGACAGGGTTACCATGGCAACAGTAACCATGGTAAAATCTGCCTTTGATCTTTGACATCACCACTCGTTCAGTGATGCCTGCCTTTGATCTTTGATGTCACCACTCGTTCAGTGATGCCTGCCTTTGATCTTTGATGTCACCACTCTTTCAGTGATGCCTGCCTTTGATCTTTGATAATGTCACATTATCAAAGATCAAAGGCAGGCATCACTGAAAGAGTGGTGTCACGATGATCGTGGTCATGGTCATGATCGTGACACACATACAAAGTCCTATGACCGTGACACACAGACAGTGATTTCTTGAATTATATATACTAGTGCATACCCACGCATGCCCGTAGAAACCAAGTATAAGCAAATATTTCTGCATGCCCGTAGAAAGCATGTGTAAGCAAGCATTTTTGCATGCCTGCCTTTGATATTTGACATGGTACCTGTGCATGTACGTAGAAACCAATTATAAGCAAGTATTTCTGCCGCATGCCTCTTTGATCTTTGACATGGTTACCATGGCAACAGTAACCGTGGTGATGCCTGCCTTTGATCTTTGACAGGGTTACCATGGCAACAGTAACCATGGTAAAACCTGCCTTTGATCTTTGACATCACCACTCGTTCAGAGATGCCTGCCTTTGATCTTTGATAATGTCATAGCGAGTCCTATGATTGTGGCACACACACAAAGTCCTATGACCGTGACAGACAGAAAGACCGACAGACACACAAACAAACAGATTTCTTGAATTATAGATAGATCGATGTATGCAATCACAGCCACATTATAGTATAATTTTTTAAGCATTACATCTTCGCTATTCTTTCTTTCTTGTCAGATTTGTCGCTTTTCACTTCCTTTTTTTGTTTGTGAAGCACTGACTCTCTCCCTTAAATGGGATTTGAAATTGTACTCTTCTTTGGTGAGTATAGTCTATTTTTTTAAGCATTACATCTTCACTATTCTTTCTTGTCAGATTTGTCACTTTTCACTTCCTTTTTTTGTTTGCGAAGCACTGACGTCAGGTCTCACTTAAATAGGATTTGAAATTGTCCTCTTCTTTGGTGAGTGATGGTCTTTATGACATCATAAAGACATGAAGGCAGGCATCGGGTGCTGAGTATCTCAAGGCCGGCATCAATGTCCTATGAAGTAGACATCATAGGCACATCATAGGCCGTCCTATGATGATCGTGACAGACACACAGAGATTTCTTGAATTTATAGAGTGATGACTAGTGCATACCTGTGCATGCCCATAGAAACCAAGTGTAAGCATTTCTGCATGCCCATAGAAAGCAGGTGTAAGCAAGGGTGAAAGCAAGCACATCAGCACTCGTTCAGTGATGCCTGCCTTTGGTCTTTGATTGTGTCATAGCGAGTCCTATGATCGTGAGTGATGACTGCCTTTGATCTTTGATGATGTCATAGCGACTCCTATGATGCCTGCATTTGATCTTTGATGATATCATAGCGAGTCCTATGATCGTGAGTGATGCCTGCCTTTGAACTTTGATGTCCTATGATCGTGAGTGAGCATGAGTGATGCCTGCCTTTGATCTTTGATGTCATAGCGAAGTTCTATGATCGTGAGTGATGCAGTCCAAGGATAGATAATTTTTTTCACACATAAGGAGTTGTTCAGAACTCCTTTTATACATAGGAACATCATAGGACATCATGTAGACATCGTAGGAACATCACAGGCAGTCCTATGAGCTTTTTAGCGAGTCATATGAACGTGACACAGTCAGGGACGGATAATTTTTTTCACTCATGGGGAGTTATTCGGAGCTCCTTGTGCGGGGATGTGGAGTGATGATAATCAAGTCAGTGGCGGTAATGCACCTGTAAGCTAGTTGCCAACCGCCAATCAAATCTAAAAGAAGAAGAAGTGACAGACACACACACAGACAGACATACAGATATTTCTTGAATTTATAGAGTGATGATAAAAGTGGTTCCTGCACATGAAGGGTTGAAAGGGAATGACTGTGCAGACAAATTAGCAAAAAGTGCACTTGGAAAGAAATAACTATACTATTGTCACTTGGAAAAGAAAAGAAGGAAAACAGTAATCAAGAAAAAAGGAATTGAGCTATGGCAAAAAAGATGGGATGAAGAAAGAGAGGGTTTGGTGGCAGTAGGATGCGAAAGAGGACAGCTCCTGAATATCTGGAAAAAGTGGATATAATTCAACTAGGTGGAATGGAGGTGGGAAGCGGGAAAGAGGAAGTTTGGAGTACGGTGGAGTCTAAAAGAAGCAAACGTAGACGTCAAGAAACTCAAGACTGTTATCAAGTGCTGAGGAATCAGGATGAACAATCCCAGAATGAACAGAAGGAGTGCAAAGTAATCATTAAACTTACTCAGGAAGGGGCATAGTTTCATGAGTGGAACCCAGTTAAGCTCACAAATGCAATTAATGAGTTACTTGGAGAAGCTTTAAATGCAAGGGTTCTTTGTAGTGGTTCGTTGCTGGTTACACGTAAAGATAGTGTTCAGCAAGGAAAAGCAATCAGTCACTAAGATGGAGGGGAAAAATGTGCAGTGTTCAGTATTGGAAGGAAATAAGGCAATGAGAGGAGTGATATCGAGCATTTCAACGGCTGTCTCAACTGATGAAATAATAAAAAACTGGAGCAAAAGTAACAGGAGATCTAAGAAGACTCGAGAGGAGAGAGCTAAATTGGAACATAAAATAAAAAGTCTTCAGGAAAAAGTGTATGCAGGAAGTGACCCAAGGTTGGAGAATGAATTACTGATTTTGAGAGCTGAATACGACAAAAAATCAGCGAATAGAGCTGCCTCGAGTCTTCTAAGATTGAAACAATCTTTTTATGAACAAGGTGAAAAATCAGGAAAATTATTAGCATGGCAGATTAAACAATTAGAAATTAAAACACCAATTACCAGTATTATAAGTAACGGACAGGTAGTTATAGATCCTTTAGAAATTAACAGAGCCTTTAGAGATTACTTTGAAAAATTATATGATACCAAAAATGAATCTGATTTAACAAAACTAAATGGGTTTTTGAACGAACTATCTATACCGTGTATTCCAAATGAAAACAGGGAGATATTGGAGTCTAAAATTAGTCAAGAAGAAGTTGGGCTAGCCATTGATAATATGAAATCAGGAAAAAGTGCAGGACCAGATGGTCTTCCAGTTGACCTTTATAAAAAATTTAAGAATAAATTAATAAAACCTTTTTTGGAAATGGTTTTAGAAGCATTTCAAAATAATAATTTACCATCATACATAAATAATGCCTTAATTATACTGCTGCCAAAACCAGGTAAGCCCTCTAATAAATGTGAAAATATGAGACCAATAAGCCTATTAAACGCCGACCTTAAGATAATCTGTAAAATTTTAGCAAGACGAATGCAAGAAATTTTACCAAATATTATTAATCGAGATCAGAATGGCTTTATAAAGGGTAGACAAGGCTTCCATAATGTAAGAAGACTATTTAATATTATTTATTTTAATAAAGAAGCACCGGATACAGCTCTCCTATCACTGGACACCGAAAAAGGCCTTTGATAGAGTTGAATGGCCCTTTCTTTTTGAAGTCCTACAAAGGTTTGGACTTGGAAATAATTTCATAAAATGGGTTCAAATAATATACAATAATGCTACAGCAGAAATCCTAACAAATAACAATATTTCAAAACCAATAAAAATCAATAGAGGATGTCGACAAGGCTGTCCACTTTCACCTTTACTGTTTACTATGGCAATTGAACCTTTAGCGATAGTGATACGTTTACATTCACAAATATATGGAATTAAAGTTGGACCAACAGAACATAAAATCTCCCTGTACGCCGATGACATAATTTTGTTTATGTCGAATCTAAAAAAATCAATTCCAACCTTGTTGAATTTAATAAAGAATTTTGGGGAAATATCAGGATATAAAATAAATAAAACTAAATCTTCAATATTAATGCTAAATGAGACCCAGAGAAATTACCCAGCCCCTGAGGTAAATCAATTCAATGTTGTAAATCAGTTTAAATATTTAGGAATCCAAATTGTGCCTAAGCTAGAATCAGTCGCCAGTGTCAACTATGAAGCCTTAATGTCAGATATCAATGAGTTAACTCAGAGATGGATGTCACTACCAGTGTCGATGATCGGGAGAATCAATATACTTAAAAGTAATATTTTACCTAAAATACTTTATTTATTTCAATACATTCCCTTATCACCACCTTTAGATCTATTCTCAAGAATAAAAAAAAAGTTAGTGGAATTTATATGGAACAACAGGAGGGCTAGATTACGTCTGTCTTTATTATATTTACCATTTGATCGTGGAGGTCTGAAATGTCCAAATTTTATGTTGTATTATTGGTCGGCACAACTGAGGTCTATGACATATTATTTTTCATCAAATGATCTCCCTCACTGGACTGAAATGGAATCATACAATTTACCTTTACCTCTTCCCATATTCATATACTCAGATTCGGCAAAAAAATTACAAAAACAAGTTAAAAATCCATTTGTAAAGCATATGATCAAAATATGGTGTGAAGCTAAAAACTATTTAAAAGAACCACAGTTATTGTCACAATTTAGTCCAATATGGGGTAATCAATATTTTAAACCAGGGAGAGCGGACGCTGTATTTAAAGTATGGAATTTAAAAGGGATACAAAAGATTCAGGATTTATATTTGCCATGTGCAGATAACATAATGTCTTTTGAAGAGCTGAGGATCAAATTTAATCTCAATAGAACACATTTTTTTAAATATCTTCAACTTAGAAACTTTATTCGATCAAATCAAAATAAAGCTCTCACTCGACCTATTTACTCATCCTTGGAAAAAATGATGATGAAAGATAGTAAAAGAAAGGGTATTATTTCAGAGTTTTATAACTCATTGACACTATCTTCAAGTGAAAATTCACTGAAAAGATTAAACTACTGGAAAGAAGATCTGCAAACTGAAATTTCAGAGGAACAATGGGAATTGGCTTGTACAGAAGCTCAAACCAAATCAATAAATGTACGCCATAAATTGATACATTTCAAATGGTTAATGCGGATGTATGTTACACCGGAGGAGTTAAATAGATATAACAAAAATATACCAGATACATGCACAAAATGCATGGAAAGTAAAGGAACCCTATTTCATTGTTTATGGGAATGTAGATTAATAAGAATGTTTTGGGAAGAGGTGAGGGTAACAATTGAAAAAATAATCTCAAAACAAATCATATTGAATCCTAAACTGTTTTTGTTGGGTCTGTACCCAGAAAAGCATAATTTTAATAAAAGTGAAAGAACATTCATAGACCTCAGTTTGCTTAATGCCAAAAAATGTATTGCACTATTATGGAAAAAGACTCATAGACCAGATGTGACTCAGTGGTTAAGACAGATGTTAACAAACCTTCCATTAGAAAGAATAACATATATACTGAAATCAAAGGAAATTGTGTTTGAGAATATATGGAGACCTTTTATTGATTATGTAAAAAATTTAAACATAACTCTTGAAGAAGAAGGTGAATGATGTGTGTGGACCTTGTAAATTCCAAACTGGTGAACATAATATGTATACTTATGTATTGGATTGTCTAGACTAAACAGAGGAGCATTGTTGAAGACTTGATTTTGTTGGTGGTTGTTGGTGTTTTTAGTGCATTTTTTTTTTGTAGTACTTTAGTGTTAGTGTTTGATTGTTTGTATCATGTTTGTTAAAAAAAAAAAAGGTTCAATAAAGATAATGTGGAAAAAAAAAAGTAACAGGAGATAGGAGAAAAGTAATAGGAGATTGAAAGCTAATAGAAATAGTGAAAAATGTGATAGTCTGTCAATAATGTTAAAATTTGATGAAACAAGACTGCCAAGGAAGGTGTATATTGGGTACATGAGCTCTGAAGTCAGACTTTATGTTCCTCCTCCACTCAGATGTTTCAAATGTCGAAAGTTTGGTCATGTAGCAGCAATATGCAAAGGTAGACAACAATGTGCCAGATGCTCCGGTGAACATGAATATGGAAAGTGTAAAAGAGGAGCCAAGTTAAAGTGCTGTAACTGTGGTGGTGGACATAGCTCTGCATATCAAGGTTGTGAAGTCAGCAAAAGAGCAGCAGAGATTCAGCAGATAAAAATCTTCCAGGGATTAACATGCAGAAGCTGCGAAAAAAGTGCCAGCTAAAAAAGTGGGAGTGAACTCGAACAGGGAAAGTGTGCAGACTTGCAGTGCATGCAGTAGAATTAAGGGAGATACTCTGGTTTTGAAGGAAAATAATTTTGTCATATTTGTGGTAGATGTGATAAACTGCACTGTGCAGACTTCCAAGAAAACAGAAAAAATCAAAATCATTTGAAATGTGAAAGCAGCAGAAAAATATTTTGGTATTAAGGGGCTACATTGGGAAGCAGTTGAGGATTTGTTAAGTGGGGGATCTTTAAGTCCAAAGACATCATGGGCTGGTGGATCAACCGCCAATCAAGTGTAAAGGAAGAAGAAAAATAATGAGATGAGCCACAGATAAGGACTACAGAGGCACACATAAAGAAGAAGAAGAACGTCGCAAAGCTATGAGGAAAACAGACACACAGAAAGACAGACATATATAAAGTGTGTGGCGGTAAGACCAAAGGCAGGCGTTACTGAACAAGTGTTGAACTGCTCAGAAAGACAGACATATATGGAGTGTGTGGCGGCACAGGGGTCGATATCTGGAGGCGACTAGACATACAGTGGGGCAAAAAAGTATTTAGTCAGCCACCAATTGTGCAAGTTCTACCACTTAAAAGATGAAAGAGGTCTCCAATTTTCATCATAGGTATACCTCAACTATGAGAGACAAAATGAAAAAAAAAAAAATCCAGAAAATCACATTGAAGAATTTTTAATGAATTAATTGGTAAATTCCTCGGTAAAATAAGTATTTGGTCACCTACAAACAAGCAAGATTTCTGGCTCTCACAGACCTGTAACTTCTTTTTTAAGAGGCTCCTCTGTCCTCCACTCGTTACCTGTATTAATGGCACCTGTTTGAACTCGTTATCAGTATAAAAGACACCTGTCCACAACCTCAAACAGTCAGACTCCAAACTCCACTATGGCCAAGACCAAAGAACTGTCAAAGGACACCAGAAACAAAATTGTAGACCTGCACCAGGCTGGGAAGACTGAATCTGCAATAGGTAAGAAGTTTGGTGTGAAGAAATCAACTGTGGGAGCAATTATTAGAAAATGGAAGACATACAAGACCACTGATAATCTCCCTCGATCTGGGGCTCCACGCAAGATCTCACCCCGTGGGGTCAAAATGATCAAAAGAACGGTGAGCAAAAATCCCAGAACCACACGGGGGGACCTAGTGAATGACCTGCAGAGAGCTGGGACCAAAGTAACAAAGGCTACCATCAGTAACACACTATGCCGCCAGGGACTCAAATCCTGCAGTGCCTGACGTGTCCCCCTGCTTAAGCCAGTACATGTCCAGGCCCGTCTGAAGTTTGCTAGAGAGCATTTGGATGATCCAGAAGAGGATTGGGAGAATGTCATATGGTCAGATGAAACCAAAATAGAAAAAACTCAACTTGTCGTGTTTGGAGGAGAAAGAATGCTAAGTTGCATCCAAAGAACACCATACCTACTGTGAAGCATGGGGGTGGAAACATCATACTTTGGGGCTGTTTTTCTGCAAAGGGACCAGGATGACTGATCCGTGTAAAGGAAAGAATGAATGGGGCCATGTATCATGAGATTTTGAGTGAAAACCTCCTTCCACCAGCAAGGGCATTGAAGATGAAACGTGGCTGGGTCTTTCAGCATGACAATGATCCCAAACACACCGCCCGGGCAACGAAGGAGTGGCTTCGTAAGAAGCATTTCAAGGTCCTGGAGTGGCCTAGCCAGTCTCCAGATCTCAACCCCATAGAAAATCTTTGGAGGGAGTTGAAAGTCCATGTTGCCCAGCGACAGCCCCAAAACATCACTGCTCTAGAGGAGATTTGCATGGAGGAATGGGCCAAAATACTAGCAACAGTGTGTGAAAACCTTGTGAAGACTTACATCTCTACAGTTTGAGGATGTAGGGAATGACTGGTAGGTTGCCATTGAGTTCAATCAGGGTGGGGGCACTATCACTCAATTAAGCTAACAAAAGCAATTGAGAAGGAAATTGGGAGAGTTAAATTTGCAAAGTTCTTGAATAATAACTGGCTGTTAATTCATGCCACAAGAAAAAAAACAGCAACAGAAAATACTGGCAATGACATGTCTAAATGGAGAACAAATGAAGGTGCATGTTCCTGAAACAACAGCTAACTTGAGAGGAGTTATATCAGGTGCCCCTTTGTGCATGTCTATGGAAGAAGTGAAAAATGAGATCCAAGGAGGAAAGGTGAAGGATGTGAAAAGGCTAAAGAGTAAAAGAGAAGGTTCACTGAAGGACACCCTGTCTGTCTTGATTCAGTTTGAGGAAACACTCCCTAAATCAGTCCTAATAGGATACATGTATTACAGTGTCACAGAATATGTCCCAAAGTCACTCAGGTGCTACAAATGTCAAAGGATGGGTCACACTGCTCAGCAATGTAAGGGAAGCTTCTTTTTTAGGGTCTCCATCTGGCATAGGCTGGTGGCTTTGACACCGCCAAGGAGCCTCGTGGAGGAGATTCAGAAGACAATCGTGGACTTCTTTTGGTCTGGTCGCCACTGGGTCCGTGCGCCAGTTCTCTACCTGCCTGTGGCCGAGGGGGGACAGGGCCTGGCGGACATACATTCCAAGATCGCCAGCTTCAGGCTTCGAACTGCACAACGACTCCTTTACGGATGCGGACCCTGCTGGATGGACACTGCTAAGCTGCTTTTGAGGAGAGTTGGTCGCTTGGGCTATGATAAGCAGCTCTTCCTCGTGACATCTGGGGAGGTGGACCTTACTGGACTATCTGCTTTTTACACGTCCGTTTTGCATGCATGGCGAGTCTTCAACGTGGCCCGCTTCCGTGACGAGGCACCGGGCATGTGGCTGTTCGACGAACCACTGTTTTTCAATTGATTCATCGCAGCAGAGGTGCTGCAGTCTGCCAGTCTGCGGAGTTGTTTGCGGGAGGCACGCTGTACCAAGCTGGGTCATCTTATGAGGATGTCGACCACATCGATGGATACACTGAGGCGGAGTGCAAAAATTACATCTGTCAGACTGCTGCAAAGGGTGGTGGAGGACGTGTGTGCTGCCCTGCCGCAACCGCTTCGAGCGTTTGCGACGAACCGCACTCTTTCCAATCAATGGGATGATGACACTGCATCCACCTTTCCTGCAATTTCCATAACTCCAGATGTGGGGGAGTACCAGGGAGGAGAGGATCACCTACTGACCTTCAGGATTCCTCGCCTGGGCAAGTTCCAGTTTGTCGGGACAAGGGCGGTGTATCACATCTGTGTGAAGGTTCTGAATCTGCGCTGTCTGAAGGATGTCACGGAGTCGAGGTGGGCGGGTTGTTTGGGGCCAGGGGTCTCCCCAAAGGGCAGCTGGCGGTGCATGTACAAGCAACCTATTGAGAAACGCACAGTAGATCTCCAGTGGAGGATTGTGCATGGGGCAATAGCCACAAATAAATACAGGGCACACCTTGATCTGACTGTGGGGGGGGAATGTTTGTTTTTTTCCCAAGTTGAGACCCTCGACCATTTGTTTGTCCACTGTTTTCGTTTATCTGGACTTTTTGACATTTTGCGTGAGTGGTTTCGGGCTTTGGGTGAACGATTCTCTTTTGGTCTGTTCATTTACGGTCCGAAGTATAAAGTGGCAAGGAAGGCTGCCCACACTTTGATGAACTTCCTATCTGGGACTGCTAAGCTTGCCATCTGGCTGACGAGGAAAAATCGGGCAAGCAATGCTGGCAGTGTGGATCCTGTGTCTGCTTTCAAGGTCTTGTTGAAAGTCAGACTCCGGGTGGAGTTCTCTTACTATCAAATGGTAGACAATCTGGAGGCGTTCATCAATAGATGAGCTGTAGGGAATGTTTTGTGTTCAGTGGGTCAGGGGGATGAGTTATGTTTGCACTTTTGAGATGTGACACACTTGGACAACTGATATTGGTCTTTCTGCAATTTTGAAATGTGCAATAAAGCCTTTTTTTAAAAGTCAAAGTCTCTTCTTGCACAGTCTGAAGCTGCTCCATCAGATCTTTGTTCAATGTGTCCTTGTCTCCGAGGGCTGCCCACAGGCTGGTAAGCTTGTCCTTTAATGTGGACTTTTCTGAAGCCATTTTGTGTAGCATTCCACGGTTCTCTGACCAAACCTGGCTATATATCTGCAGCTGGAGCTGGATTCTATATCTTGCCATAGCTTCTTCTTCTTCTTCTAAATTTGATTGGCAGTTGGCAACCAGCTTACAGGTGCATTACCACCACGTACTTCACTCTATCTGGTTAGGAGCTGTAGTCCTTCTATCATCATTGCTGTGTCCAATCGAACCTCAGCTCTATCTTCAGACATCACTCTTATTCATCTCCTCGTACTTCACTCTATATCATCACTCTATCTGGTCAGGAGCTGTAGTCCTTGTATCGTCATTACTGTGTCCAATCAAACCTCAACTCTATCTTCAGAAATCACTTTTCTTTGGGCTGCACAGTGGCGCAGTGGTTAGCACTGCGGCAGCACAGTTTACCCTTGGCCGGGGGATTGTGGGGATCGTGGGATCGTGGGTTCGATCCCAGCCCCCGGCCAACAGTGATCTGTGTGGAGTTTGCATGTTCTCCCCGTGTTGCGTGGGTTTACTCCGGGATTTCTCCGGTTTCCTCCCACATGCCAAAAACATGCATGTTAGGTTAATTGGCTGTTCTAAATTGTCCCAAGATATTTGTTTCCTATAGGCCCTTAGAATAGAGGGTTAGTATTAATGAAAGCGCTTTGAGTGGTCTTTGTGACTAGAAAAGCGCTATATAAGTGCAGGTTAGTTAGTAGTTAGTTAGTTAGTTTTCTTCGTCTCCTCGTACTTTGTGTAGCATCAACGTCTCCTCAAACCAATCCAGAAGATCACTTTCCTCCATTCTACAGGGATTTCACTTTTCTTCATTCTACAGGAATCTCACTTGTTTTCATATTAAAACAAGTTTCACTCAAAGCCTGCCCAAGAATGCTTTTCCCAGGACCCCAATGTAAACAGTTGCCTCTTGCAGAGATGGTAAGGATCAGAATTTGCTTTTAAAGGCTTAAAGGGACCATAAAAACTCGGGAGTCCAGCTCCCCAACGTGGACAGTTCATGTGGATAGCATCCGCCCTACAGGAAACTAATGCTCTTAAAGGTCATAAACTTCTTAACCCGACAGGTTTATGACTTTTGACAGATACTATCAGACCCCTTTCCAGATATCAAACCTAAAGAAATTATCTACAGCTCAACAGTACCTCCTAGTGGATACTGTACCTACGGAATGTGTTTCATTATTTATAATCTGACTGTCAATTCTTACTAAGCATTAAGTTTCTTTCAGCTTATCATCTCCCCCGGATCCTAAGGACACTGAAAATCATCCTTTTGATCACCGACCAGGGTTTGCAGTAATTCATTAATCCTTGATCTAAATATGAGTGCATGTAATATAAACATGTATAAGAAATGAGTGTGAGTCAAACAAATGTTAATATTAGTAGTAATGGTATAAATGCATGATCACTGAATATTAGCCAAGTCACTTAATTTAGTTAGATCTTATATTGAGCACCTAATTTTATAAGAACTGAATGGGTATTAATTCTTGTCCGCTATCATTCCTGGCCCCCCGGCTTTCTCTCCCTTTCATGGGATGGTGCCCTGTTCATTTTCTTGGCTGCTCTCAGACAAAGAAATGTTTTCACATTGGATAACGCCCCGTTCAAACACCTCTTTATGAAAGTTGATTGGTCTGTCTTGTGACCGGCCCCTGTTTTATGACCCAACGGCGCGCTCAGTTAAAAGAATGAGGAGCCGCCCTGCATGTTAGAATAAGAAGTAGAATAAAGAACAAGAAAAAGAACAAGAAGGGAATGAAAAAGGAAGAAAGAAAATCTAGAAAGAAATAGGAAAGAATAAGAGAAAAGAGAAGAAGTTTAAGATTAAGATTAAAGAAGCAGAATAGTGATCTAGATCTCAGAGGAAAGTTTTGTTCCACCTTTTCAAAGTTCCGTGTAGTTTTCTTTTATCTAAATTGTTCTGTGTGAAGTTTGTCAAATCCTGCGTTAGTTTTCTCCTTTGTCTGGCTACTGAGGAGAAACCATCTTTTTCTTACGAGCTCGTCTTAAGTAGAGAGTCAAGCTCTTTTTTTTTCTTCACCTCAGAAGCCATTCTTATCCTAGTAAATGTTTTTCTCAGATTTTCTGACTTTTCACGCCGTTAAAGTGGACCTTTAATTTTTCTAATTTAAAGTGAACAGAGATTGTGGTTTTGGACTTTCTTTCCAGCCTCCCACTTGCCTGACTGAGAAGTTTCTCCTTCAGTTTTTTGGTCTATCCCATGGCCAGAGACCTCACAAATTCGGACTCGTTGCCAAGGACTTTTCACGCCGCTCTGAGACAGCCTCCACTGCTGCCACTGTCCTTTACGAGCCCCCAGCTGAGTCTGCACTTCCTACGGTTGGTTGTGAACATCAGGGAGCCTTGCAGTGGTCGCTCCATCTCTGGGTCCCAATGATCAAAACCGAGCCGGTATCGACTCGCTGAACACGTGGACCTTCAGCTGTTCGTAAGTGAGACTCCCATTTCCCTATCTGCTGGGTTAAACATGATGTCCTAACATTCAAATTACAATTTGACATAACCAGTATTTCATGGTACAATTAGTCTCTCGGCCATAGGATAAAGCTGTAAACTGAAGGAAGACTCTGAGTCATTTTTAAGTAACTTCTCTTCATTTTTGTAGATTAATTCAGAAGTTCAATCAGCTTATGGATTTTCCCCATAAAATTGCGTTCTGTTTTTGTTAGACATTTCAGCCTTCATTTACCGTCGAAACATACAGTAAGTCTGATTTCTCCTTGGTTCTACAAAGGTTTAACGCTAGATTTTATGTTCAGGAATCCACTAACAGTTGATGTGATATCGGACGCCTGTTATCATTTGAATCTCTTTATCTATCATTTGAATGCCATATCATGTAACCTGAATGAGTTTAATAAAAGGGTGAATGAGAGAAGTTGAAGCATTTTCCTTTCGCATATATATGTTTCTTAGATCACGGCAGTAAAAGAACTCCCTTAAATTTTGAGACTGATCCAATAAGTAATTGAAGGTACAAAATTAAATAAAACTAAGTTTAATATGTGTCCTTTAGGACTGGTGCCCCTTTTTACGAGTGCTTATTTATTTTATTTAGCGAGTGCAGGAGTGATGGTTTAATGCAGTCCCCTTTCACACCCACTATTAAATAAAATAAATAATATCTGTACCTTATTACAATATTTTATCTACTAACACTACATTTGACACAGGATTAAGTCATAAAATTTAGGGGTCGGGCTCAAATGACATAATGTTTCACACCCTTGTACAGTAGGTGGCGGTATGCATCTTTCAGTAGCTTGCTATCCGCCAGTAACCGAGAGAAGAAGATGATGACATTGTTTCTAATGTCCCGGATGCAAATTTCCACTTTTATGCAGATGATACTGTAATATACTGTTCTACCCCTTCACCAAGCCAGGCCATGACTCAATTAGTCTGCCTTTGACAAAATCCAAAAGAATCTGTGTGATTTTAAAACTGGTCTTAAATGCTGACAAGTCAATATATTTTTTTTTCTCTCATGCCAAATCTAAATCATCAAATCTTCCCCCCATGACCACTGTGTATGGCTTTGTAATCGAACATGTATCACAGTACAAATACCTGGGTGTTTTGACTGATGACTCTCTTTTGGACCACACATTGAGCAACTGGCAAAAACGTTAAAGGTAAAATTGGGTTTCTTCTTCAGAATTAAGTCCTGCCTCTCATTTGAGGCCAGTAAGAAACTTGTTACAACTACATTCATGTCAGTGTTGGACTTTGGTGATGTGATGGATATGCACACCTCTTCTGAGACTGCACATTCTGGACACTGTGATGTAAGGAACCACAGGGTTGGTTTGCATCAGCATGATGACGTAGCTGTTTGGTGACATCATCATGCCAAGCTCATGTGTGAGGGTTGAGCATCTTAGGCTCTTACTCTTTCTCTCTTGGCTCAGCCTCCTGTAGCAGACACCAAGCTGTAAGTTTATACTGTTTGTAATAAAGTTTGTGTTCCAAGCAAGCACCACTCTCCGTTGGTCATTCCCGATTCCCAGACATAACATTTGGCAAGGAGAGTAAAACCATGAAAACATGCATGAGGCCACTACAACTGTTTCTGGAGAGCCCTGGTGAGCTGCCGTACCGTGACCGCACTGGCTTGATGCTTTCGAGACTTATATGGCACCGTTGGACTTGGGGAAGCTGGACAAGGTACAGAAGTGAGCTCTACTGATTCACAATCTTGGCATAGAAGGCCAACGAATTTTCCACACACTAGGACCAATGGAGTTGTTTGCTGATTCAGTCGAGCTGCTAGCTAGCTACTTCGCTACACCCAACAACGTGATGACGTGGCACATTAGGTTTCACCAATGAGGACAAAAGCCTGGAGAGACCATACAACAATTTGTTGCGGACCTTCGCAACCTAGCTAGCATGTACAGATTTGGTCTGTTGGAGGATGAAATGGTGTGGTACTAGTTGGCCGAGCACACTAGCAACCCACGACTGCGGACAAAAATGCTAACGGCACCGAATGACATGACGCTAGCTAACACCATTGAGCTAGTATTCCAGCTGGAGTCTGCTGACAGGTTAGCATCAGAGCTAGGTGTGCAGCAACAACAACAAAAGCTGAGCCACACACCACTTGCACACGTGGTAAGCATAGAAGGACCCGGTGATGAGGCAGAAGAGGCAGAGGTAAACACTGTGAATCAGAAGAACGCCACGGGGCACTTCTCATGTGGCAACTGTGGTTCCCCGACGCACTGAGAGAGAGCATGTTTCTGCCCAGCAAGGGGGCAACGATGTAAAAGATGCGGAAAATTCAACCACTTCGCCAAAGTCTGCCGGTCAGCACCACCGCCGAACCTGCTGGCCAACTCAAGTCACTCGCCTGCAATGACCATTCACACGGAGAGGTCGGGAGGCATGGCGTATGCATTCTGCATGGTGAGGCTGGACAATGTTAACTTGCCGCGCTTGCTTGACACCGCTGCAGTGAGGTTGATGTTAAACTGAGCCACGATGAAGAAGTTCTTTCCCAACCACCTGATCAGAAAAAACCTAGCAGTGCTGTATGGGTATGGTGGCTACCGAGTCAGCAATGTAGGGACCATCACACTAATGGTCCGCTACGCATCAAAAGTCGTTACTGGCTTTGTTCTGTGGCCACACATGGGGACAACATATGTGATGGATGTGACCTATTTTATCAACTAGACTTCTCCATCTGTGACAGTAAAGGACTGAGTTTGACTGGCATTGACAAGCGAGATGTGACACTCCCGGATGACGATAAAGAGGGTATAGCCATCCCATGCTCATAGGAGGAGCACTGCCCTGAGAAGGGGCAACAACCGGACTCGCCTCAGATCCTCGCCCAGCATGAGCCTCCAGGAGCTGCTGCAGAATTGCAGGAGAGGGAGCCCGCATCTATCAGGAACCCCGGGACACAACAACCCGGTGCAGGTTCGCTCAATGGTGATAGCGACACATTACCACAACCAGACTCCCCAGGAGAAGGGGAGAAGGGGCCAGACTACTTATGAATCCACGCACAACACCAGCCTACAGGAGCCGTCACTGAGCCGCTGGATGAAGAGTCTGCAACCACACAAAACACAATAGAGTCAACGGACGTCTTCCGAATCCACGACCAGCATCAGCCTCCAGGAGCCACCGCTGAGACAAAGGATGAAGAATCCGTGACCCAACAGGACGTCGCAGAACCAACACAACTTCGTGGACGCCACGCAACAGATGTAAGAGCTATACCAGCACAGCCTCAACACCATGTGCAGCCAAACAGAATGCCGCTTGCAGTGATGGACTGGGTTCGGGTCTGCAGAACCGAACGGCCAGACCTACAGTCGGCCCCAACACGGCCCCCACCACCACCGACAACCATCAGGATCATCATGCAACTGGGCCCAGCGACCTTCAAGCTGGCAGATGGTTCAGTATGGCATGCCGTCTCCATCAGGTTCAAACAGCAACCCCGGATGACAGGGCTTCGTGAGAGGTGACTCACATGGTGGGGACCCGGACTGGGGTTTCGTGAGAGACGATCCCAGTCCACAGGCCCCCGCACCTCCAAGGGCGTGTCCACCATGGGATTGCTACAAGGCCCCTCTAACTGGACTGCCTTCCTCAAGAAAGAAAAAAAAAAGAGGACTGTTTAGCTAGAGGCATGGCTGCCAGCAGATAGTGGCAGAATAAACCACTCAGCCGCACTGGGCTACGTGTTAGTCTACCCGCTGGTTCTAACTAGTTTTGGGAGTTCTTCTTTTAGATTTGATTGGCGGTTGGTAACCAGCTTACAGGTGCATTACTGCCACGTACTTCACTCTAAATCATCTCTACTGCGGTTGTGATACCAAATTGGGGAGGGTTGATTTGGTCATGCATGTTGTTCTGTTTTTCCAAGGGGGGGGGGGGTGAATGTGGTGCAAGGAACCACAGGGTTGATTGGCATTGGTGTGATGATGCAGCCATTTGGTGACATCATCATGCCGAGTTCATATAATGTGAGGGTCAGCCATCTTAGGCTCTCTCTTCCTCTCTTGGCTCAGCCTCCCGCAGCAGACACCAACCTGTAAGTTTATACTGTTTGTAATAAAGTTTGTGCTCCAAGCAAGCACCACTCTCCGTTGGTCATTCCCCATTCCCAGACATAAGATGTGTGGGTGGGAATGAAACAAATAATTGGGTGCAAGAGGAGAGTCAAGAAGACATCTGGGAGCCAAGAGAGAGCTGATGAACTGAATCTGTTTTTTAACAGGTTCATCTCACAGTCTGTCACCCCAACAACACAGCCAGACTCCCACACCCCCCTCCCCACCCACCCTCCTGTGCAGCACCTCTCTCCATCTCCTCCCTCACCCCCTTCCTCCTCCTCGGGGGACACCAGGACCCTCCCTCACATCACTGTGACTACAAATCAGGTTAAGAAACAGCTGGAGAGACTCTGTCAGCGGAAGGCGGTGGGCTCTGATGGCATCTCCACCAGGATCCTGAGTACCTGTGCCAACCAGCTAGCTGCAGTACTGAAACACCTGTACAACCTAAGCCTGAGTCTGGAGAGGGTACTGGTGCTGTGGAAGACATCCTGCCTGGTTCCTGTCACCAAGAAGTCATCTCCATCGGACCTGAATGACTATCGACCAGTTGCCCTCACATCTCATGTGATGAAGGTCCTGGGGAGACTGGTCTTAGCCCACCTGAGACTGCAGGTGAAGACGTGGCTGGACCCTCTGCAGTTTGCATATCAGCCCCATTTAGGAGTTGAAGATGCTGTCATCTATCTGCTGCAACGAGCCCATCTGCACCTGGATGTCGGAGGAGACACTGAGAATCACATTTGTTGATTTCTCCAGTCTTTAACACCATCCAGCCACTGCTGCTAGGTGAGAAGTTGCAAGTGATGGGGGTCGACAGCTCTGTGATCTCCTGGATTACTGACTACCTAACAGGCAGGCCACAGTTTGTCCGGCTGGGCAGTGTCTTGTCTGGCGTGGTGGTTAGTGATACGGGAGCTCCACAGGGGACTGTGCTCTCTCCTTTTCTCTTTACCTTGTACACCACTGACTTTCAGTACAACACTGAGTCATGCCACCTGCAGAAATTCTCTGACGACTCAGCTGTTGTGGGGTGTATAAGAGGGAGAGAGGAGGGGGAGTACAGGGCACTGGTAGACAGATTTGTAGAGTGGAAAGAGCAGAATCATCTGCGGCTGAATGTCAGCAAGACCAGAGAGATGGTGATTGACTTCAGGAAGAAGAGGACGCCTTCTCAGCCATTGCAGATTAGGGGGGAGGATGTGGAGGTGGTTGAGGACTACAAATATCTGGGTGTCAGGATCAGCAACGGGCTGGACTGGAGATCCAACACCGATGCTGCGCACAAGAAGGGGATGAGCAGACTCTACTTCCTGAGGAAGCTGAGATCCTTCAAGTGTGTAGCAGGATGATGGAGCTTTTTTACCAGACCGTTGTCGCCAGCGCCATGTTCTTTGCTGCTGTCTGTTGGGGTAGCAGTATCAGAGCCAGTGACACCAACAGACTTGACAAGATTATCAAGAGGGCTGGCTCTGTAATTGGTCTCAGACCTGAGACCTTTGAGACAGTGGTGGAGAGAAGAACACTAAATAAACTGTGATCGATCATGGACAATCCTGATCACCCCCCCACCACACACTGGACAGACAGCGGAGCACTTTCTCCAGTAGACTACTACAGCTTCGATGTCGAACAGCCAGGTACAGGAAATCTTTCCTGCCGCATGCCATTTCACTGTACAATAACTCACAATGATGTTGTATTCTGGTCATAACTATGCTGCCATACTGCACCTTACAGTCTAACTGGTACCTCACATTTCACTCTGCTCCTGATAGTCCTGCATTGTGCAGCGGGTATGATTCATGTGTTTATACGGATCATACCTATTCATGCCCGTAGAAACCAAGTATAAGCAAGTATTTCTGCATGCCCGGTGCTGAAGGGTCTCCTCCTGTCTCAGACGGTTGCGTTGTTCACAGTCATGCCTGCGGCGTACTGCTGGAACCTGAGGTGTTTCATGTTCATGGCATCTTTTCTGACATGCAGCAGTTCTCCTCATTCTATTGCTCTCCATCTGGTGGGTCTTCTTCTTCTTCATTCAGACCACTGGTTGAGGGATAGGTGCATCGTAATTTTAGTTCATGGGCAGGATCATGAAAATAGATCTGAGCAAAAAGTGGCTTTCAACCCTGTTCAGGAAGGCCCGTGCATACCCGTAGAAGCCAAGAAACCGGAGCACCAGGAGAAAATCAGCACTTTGCTTGGCATTTTACACATTTATAGTGTAGACTGCCATTCTTCAAGGTTACACATTTTTACAGTGTCAGCACCTCTTTAAAAATGACATTGCTGAGAAAGCGACGCTTTTGCTTAGTTTCTTCATCTTGAGCAACAATACAAAGAATGCTTGATCTGGCAACTCTGCTCGCACCAATGTAGAATTGGCCATGGCTGCAAAAATCTGCTGTGCAGAAAACACGAACATGCTGTAAAGACTGTCCATCCATCCATCTTCTTCCGCTTACTCCGTTTTGCCCTGTGACTTATTCACCTTGCCAATTTTGAGCCATATGACATCATAAAGACGCATTAGTCTAGGCATCGTGAGTGATTGTCTATATGACATCATAAAGACACATTTGTCTATGTGCTGTCATATAGACATGTGCCGTCATATAGACATCATGTCTTTATGATGGCATCGCGAGTCCTATGATGCCTGAGTTCATAGGACGTCCTATGATGTTCAGGCAGAGATCATAGGCCATCCTATGATGTCCTATAAACATGACAGACAGATAGACACACACACACACACAGATTTCTTGCTTTAATAAGGGTGATGAAGAGTGATTAAGCTATCATATAGGTTTTTATAGTAGTGTTAATTTTACTTTCCATGGGAAATCCCTTTGTCTGGCATGCGTGTGTTTCTGTCGTTTGGTTGTCTACTGTCATGCTGCTGTTACATTGTAATTTCCCAGTTTGGGATCAATAAAGTATATCTATCTATCAATCTATCTAACAGACACTATCACAGCGCTCTGAGATTCATCACAAACCTCAAGAGCTCATACACACCACTGTCTGTTGTGGTAGTCTGACTTGTCAATGCATAGACTCAAGGACTGGAACATTCTCACTATGTATCAAAAGTTAGAATTCTTCCCGTTTGGCAACCTCTTCTTCGTCTTCTTCACTCTGTATCTTCTTCTTCTTTTAGACTTGATTGGCAGTTGGCAACCAGCTTACAGGTGCATTACCGCCACGCACTTCACTTGAAATCATCAGTCTATCGGGTCAGGAGCTGTAGTCCTTACAAATTCATCACTCTATTTCACTCCATCACTCTATACATCCAGCATCACTCTGTCCTGTCTTATTGCCTTAGTCCAGTCCAAGGATGGATAATTTTTTCACACATAGGGAGTTGTTCGGAACTCCTTATAAGAACTCCTTATACAAAGATATAGAGTGATGATAATCAAGTCAGTGGCGGTAATGCACCTGTGATATGGTTGCCAACCGCCAATCAAATCTAAAAGAAGAAGAACTCTATTACTTTGCTCTATATCATCACTCCGGAACATTCTCATTTATAAGGCTATCATTGGTCCGCTTCCTACATATTTACAGGCTTATATAATTCAGAAATCTTCAGGCAAGTATTCTCCTCAGTCACAGGATTCTTATCTACTTTCTGTACCTAAAGTGCAAACTGAATTAGGGAAAAGAGCTTTTAAGTTTGCTGCTCCATCCTCATGGAACCAGTTACAAGCTGAGCTCAGTTTTAGGGAGCTTGTGCCACTGAGTCACTTTATATCAAAATTAGATGAACTGGAGGCTGGAAAAATTATCTGCAGATGCTTTGCCCGACTGACACAAATGTAGATCTTGGTCTGTAATTTTATGTTACTAGTGCATACCTGCGCATGCCCGTAGAAACCAAGTATGAGCAAGTATTTCTATATGCCCGTAGAAAGCAGGTGTAAGCAAGGGTGTAAGCAAGCACGTCAGCACTCGTTCAGTGATGCCTGCCTTTGATCTTTGATGGCATCATAGTGAGTCCTATGATCTTTGATGATGTCATAGTGAGTCCTGTGATCTTTGATGATGGCATAGCAAGTCCTATGATCCCTGCATTTGTTCTTTGCTGATGTCATAGTGTGTCCTATGATCTTTGACGATGTCATAGCGAGTCCTATGATCGTGAGTGATGTCTGCGTTTGAGCTTTGATGATTGTCACCATGGGATGAGACGCCGTCTCGGCGCTCAGCCCATGTCCCCTCATCCCTGCCTCTCATTAGGCAGCATCTCTGTCACCATGGGAGGAGACGCCGTCTCGGCGCTCAGCCCATGTCTCCTCATCCCTGCCTCTCATTAGACAGCGTCTCAGCTGGCTCCCAGCTGTCAGTATTACGGGACGGCTGGGGCCAATTAATCCTCATCAGCTGGGGCGCTGCTAATGAGGATAAAAAGGAGCAGCCTCGATCACTCGGGGCTGCGACTTAAAGCACTACAGGCTGAAACCCTGATGTCCGGCGTCAGCCCTTACTCTTCTTGCAGTAACCTTGTGAGTGTTCCCGCTGTGAGTATTATGCCTTGGTATCCTATTCTCCGGTGCCAGCCCTCTACTCCTGTGCCGTTCTACTCGTGAGTTTAACCCTGTATATGAGTAGCTGTGCTTTGGGTCTACAACGACCGTGTTCCTTACCCCGTGTTCCTTATCCCTTGTTCCTAACCCTTACTTTAATAAAACATCTCAACTCACTGGCTCGCCCTCGGCTCTCATTGTGTGGCTCCCTAGAGCCACATGTAACAATGATGTCATAGTGTGAGTCCTATGATCATGAGTGATGCCTGCCTTTGATCTTTGATGATGTCATAGCGAGTCCTATGATTGTGAGTGATGCCTGCCGTTGATCACACATAAACACACACACAGATTTTCTTGAATCATTCTATACTATGGTGTCTATATGATGTCATATAGACATCATAGGCACATCATAGGCGAATCCTATGATCTTTTAGCAAGTCCTATGGTTGAGACAGACGTCACATCGTGACAGAGATAGTGTCTATATGATGTCATATAGACATCATGTAGACGTCATAGGCAAATCCTATGATCTTTTAGCGAGTCCTATGGTCGTGACATCTTGAATTTTACAGAGATTTCTTGAATTATATATAGAGTGATTATAACAATGTATGTGTGTTGACAAATATTTCTTTTAAACTCTATATTCCTGCTGCTGTCTTGGCCAGGATCCCCTTGTAAAAGAGATCTTTGATCCCAATGAGATTTTTTTCTCCTGATAAAATAAAGGTTAGATAAAAAATGGAAGGAAAGATGAATGGAGAAATGTACACAGACATCCTTGATAAGAACATGTTGCCATCTGTCAAGATGCTGAAGATGAAACGAGGGTGGACATTTCAGCAAGACAATGATCCCAAACTCACGGCCAAGGAAACGCTCAACTGGCTCCAGAGAAGGAAAATAAAGCTGCTAGAATGGCCCAGTCAGTCCCCTGACCTGAATCTAATTGAAAATCTATGGCACAAACTGAATATCAGGGTTCATAGAAGACACCCACAGAACATTCAAGATTTGTCAAGATTTGACAGTTTGTGTGGAAGAATGGGCTAAAATCACTCCTGAGCAATGCCTGCACCTAGTTTCTCCATACAGGAGGTGTCTGGAAGCTCTTCTTCTTCTTTTAGATTTGGTTGGCGGTTGGCAACCAGCCTACAGGTGCATTACCACCACTGACTTGATTATCATCACTATATCTTTGTATAAGGAGTTCTGAACAACTTCTTCTTCTAGACCTGATTGGCGATGTTTTCCTCATAGCTTTATGACGTTTTCCTCATCGCTTTGTCCTCATCGCTTTGTGAGGTTTTCCTCATAGCTTTATGACGTTTTCCTCATCGCTTTGTGACGTTTTCCTCACAGCTTTGTGACGTTCTTCTTTTTTAATCTTGTATCTGCGTCTCATCTCATTATTCTTCTTCTAGCTGTAGTCTGTATCTGTGTCTCATCTCATAATTCTTCTTTTAGACTTGATTGGCGGTTGTTACCAACAAAGGCTTTTCTTCTTTTAGATTTGACTTTTAGACCCATGCATGCCCATAGAAAGCAAGTGTAAGCAAGCATTTCTGCATGCTAGTAAAAAGTTAGTTACCATGGCAACTAACTTTTTACTAGCATGCAGAAATGCTTGCTTACAGGCAGGCCTTTGATCTCATAGCGAGTCCTATGGTCTATATGACGCCATATAGACGTCATGTAGAGATCATAGGAACATCATCGGACATCATGTAGACATCATCCAGTGCCCATAACACTGGGTATGAATGTGTATAAATGTATAAATGTTCGGTGGTGGCCGGAGAGGCCGTTGGCGCGGATTGGCAGCCACGTTTCCGTCAGCCTGCCCCAGGGCAGCTGTGGTTACAGTAGTAGCTTGCCACTACCATTGTCTGTCTGGAGTGAATGAATAATGTATCTACTTGTAAAGCGTCTTTGAGTGTCTATGATAAAGCGCTATATAAATCTGATGCATTATTATTATTATTATTATTATTATCATAGGAACATCATAGGCAATACTATGATCTTTTAGCGAGGCCTATGATTGTGACAGACAGACACACACACAGACAGACAGCGATTTCTTGAACATAGATGGACATGGACTGAACTTGACTTAGCAATGATGATATAGAGCGAAGTACGTAAATCTACCAGTGGCATCTTAAACAGCCATGGAGGAAAAACAGACCACAGGACCGTTGGGCTAAAATCTATGTATTTTAATCCTGCCTGCTCAGCAATGGCATCACTTATCCATCCAAAGCTACCAATGTTGGACTCATTGTGTTCCCAGCAATCATCAGGAATAGCTTTTGCAGGATGTGACCCCTTATGGCCCTTCAAGTTGATCCAGTATGCCAGCATTAATTTGGTTCTACTTAGGGTGCTTTCACACCTGCAAGCTTTAGTCTGTTTCAATCGAACTCAAGCTCGTTTTCTCCATTAGTGCAGTTCGTTCTGTCTGGTGAGAACACGGTAATCGCACTCAAGTGCATACCAAAACAACCGTATTTTTTTTTTTTTGTTACTTATTTGTACCCGTAGGTAGATTTGGTTAGCAGTCTGGTGACAAGCCACCGGCTGCTGGTCGCTGCGTGCGCGAGCGCCCTAAACTTACATGTTTTTGGTATGCGGGAGGAAACCGGAGAAATCCCGGAGTAAACCCACGCAACACGGGGAGAACATGCAAACTCCACACAGCTCACTGTTGGTCGGGGGCTGGGATCGAACCCACGATCTCATGATCCCCGCGATCCCCCGGCCGAGGGTAAAACTATCGAGATCAAGGGTATCGAGACCACCTCTGGTTTCCTCTTCTTCTTTTAGATTTGATTGGTGGTTGGCAACCAGTTTACAGGTGCATTACCGCCACTGACTTCATTATCATCACTCATCTTTGTATAAGGAGTTCCCACAAGGAGTGATGTTGGCCAAGATATATATAGAGTGATGATACAGCTTTATCCCTGATAACTAGGACCAGTCCAGCACACAGTCCAAGGACAGATCATTTTTTCACACATAAGGAGTTGTTCAGAACTCCTTATTCAAAGATATAGTGATGATGATCAGATTGGTGGCGGTAATGCACCTGTAAGCTGGTTGCCAACCGCCAATCAAATCTAAAAGAAGAAGAAGAGCAAGCTCCAAACAACTCCCCGTGTGCAAAAAAAACATCCGTCCCTGGACCATCAGGAGCCCTCTATATAGGTGATACTGGAGAAGTCAACATATCCTAAGAGCCTTTGTCTGCTCCATGTCCAGTTGGTTCAGGTGACAATCAGCAGCCGACATGAACACAACACATCCATAGCCTAGTGTAGCTCTCATTAGTCCTCGATACACCCTCAACAGAGAGGCCTTAGAGGGCCTCCAGTCCTGTCCTGCCAGACATCTCAAAATATTATCTATTTTCTTACATTTTCCCTTTGTTTTTTCAATATGTTGCTTCGAAGTTAGTTTTTCATCAAATAATACACATAAATACCGAACTACCTTTACTTGCTGTAACTTTTGGCCATAAAGATTTAAAGAAATAAGATAAGATAAGATAAGCCTTTATTAGTCCCACAGTGGGGAAATTCCAGAGTTCACAAATTCCAAATTTGTGACTTTTACAGAAGCAAATTATTTGTGTCTTTGAGACCGGTAATTTAAAAGCCCACCGGTTTCCCCATTGTTCAACCTGGTCTATTGCTGCCTGCATTTTCCTCTGAATGTACACAAGATGTACATTCAGATTATGATTATGTTCCCTTATCCATGATTATCCATGATATCCATGTATGATTATGTTCCCTTATCCATAAGGCGCCATCATCTGCATACAAGGCCTTCCCTATTCTACAAAATATCATTTATCATAATATTAAACAAAATAGGGCTACACACGCTGCCTTGGAGGGTACCATTTTCAACTTGATATATTTTGGAGTACTCTGTACCAACTCTGACCTCAATCATTCTATCATACAGGAAATCTAATACCCAATTGTATAGATTACCTTCAATACCAAATTGATTTAATTTTAATCTGCAACACTTCCTTCCACAGCATGTCATACGCTTTTTCTACATCAATGAAGACAGCTATCACATTTTCCCTGGACTTACCTAATTTCAGATTCTAGGAGCAAAATGGAATCCATAGTATTTCTCCCTTTTCGGATCCCACTTTAAAAAGAAGAAAGACATTCCCTCCCTTCCAAAATGTAATTCAGCCTTTCAGTCACCATTCATTCCATTGTTTTCCCTAACTGTGAGGTAAGAGCTATCGGCCAATAATTATTGGGATCTGATGAATCTTTCCCTGGCTTTAAGACTGGTACTATAACTGATTGTTTCCAAGCCCTTGGAATCTTCCCAGTTTCCCAAACTTTATTAAATAGCTTTAATATTGTTTGAAGTGCACTCTCCTCCATGTGCGACAACATCCTATAACATACGCCATCCTTCCCTGGTGAAGGCTTTGATTTCAGAATAGCCCTTTTCTTCTTCTTCTTTTAGATTTGATTGGCGGTTGGCAACCAGCTTACAGGTGCATTTCCGCCACGTACTTCACTCTTCATCATCACTCTATCTGGTCAGGAGCTGTAGTCCTTACCGCCACGTACTTCACTCAGCAAACATCACTCTGTGTATCAAAAGTCAGAATTCTTCTCGGTTGGCAACCTCTTCTTCGTCTTCTTCACTCTATAATGTCTACATGATGTCTATAACACTCTATCTGGTCATTACTCTATAAGGAATTCTTATAAGGAGTTCCGAACAATCTTCTTCTTCTTCAAACAGTGAGATTTCCATGTCTACATGATGTCTATAGCACTATCTGGTCCCACTCTATATTCTTCAGGTCATCCTCTCTCTCTGTTCTTCTCTCTTCTTCTTAATCACTCGGATCATCACTCTATATATAAGTCAAGAAATATCTTTGTGTCTCCATAATGTACATCACTCTATAGCATCACTCTATATACCCTGGCCGTGGCAACTGCTGCCAACATCACTCCACTCTATATCTTGGCCATTATGTCTATGACCGAGCAAGATAAATCTCACCACTCTATATATCTATCAACATATCTTGGCATCATCACTCTATATATCCTGGATTCATGCTGCACTCTGCTGTCCGTCCATTTAGTGGAGTGACTTCTTCTTTTAAATTTGATTGGGAGTTGGCAACCAGCTTACAGGTGCATTATTCTTCTTGTTTTAAATTTGATTGGCAGTCGGCAACCAGCTTATAGGTGCATTACCGCCACGTACTTCACTCTATACCATCACTCTATCTGGTCAGGAGCTGTAGTCCTTACCGCCACGTACTTCACTCAATAAACATCACTATGTATCAAAAGTTAGAATTCTTCCCGGTTGGCAACCTCTTCTTCGTCTTCTTCACTCTGTATCTTCTTCTTCTTTTAGATTTGATTGGCAGTTGGCAACCAGTTTAAAGGTGCATTACCGCCACTGACTTGATTATGCTTTCCTCATAGCTTTGTGACTTCTTCTTCTTCTCCTAGACCTGATTGGTGGTTGGGAACCAGCCCACAGGTACATCACCGCCACGCACTCCACCCTACACCATCAGCAAGTCTTTGTGACGTTTTCCTCATAGCTTCTTCTTCTTCTTCTCTCGGTTACTGGCGGATAGCAAACAACTGAAAGGTGCATACCGCCACCTACTGTACAAGATTGTGTAACATTACATCATCTGAGCCTGACCTCTAAATTCTATGACTTAATCCTGTGTTATTTAAAAACGAGAAAAGAGCCCTTCTCATGATTCTTAGTGCTTCTCCATCTCCATCTGTTCCCAGAATCCCAGTTAAATCCCATTCCCTACCAGCCTTTTGAACTTCATTTTTCATTCTCTCTTTCATTTCCATACTTGTAACAGTGTAATAAGATCCACATTCTCTACATTTGACACTTTCACTTTTCCCCATGGTGAATAAAGTGCCATTTAAACCTGTGTGATCCAGTCTAAGTCTTGCCATAATGATGTCTTCCCTCCTGTTTGTTGTTTTATAATTCTTTATTGCAATAGATTTTTGTATTTTGTAATACGATCTACCTTTAAGATCTTCATCCCATCTTTGCTGCTATAGCTCAATTCCTTTCTTCTTGATTACTGCTTTCCCTTCACCTTTTCCAAGAGGCAATGGTATAGTTATTTCTTTCCCCCAAGTGCACTCTTCGTCAATTTGTCTGTACAGTCATTCCCCCTCAACCCTTCATGTGCAGGAACCCAACAAAACCGAACTTGTCCACCACCCCGTGTACCCTAAATAAACTGTGATATAGCTCAATCACCAAGTCCTCCCTTGTAGATTTTAGTGTCTGTATGGTTTTTAAAGCTGCAAGTGAATCTGTGCACACCACCACCCGGTCCGGTCTGACCTCCTCCACCCACTGCAAACCAATAATTATTGCTACCATCGCTGCTGTAAACACAGATGAATTGTTGGAGAGTCTTTTTGAGATGGTCACTTTAAACTCTGGAACATACACTCCAACTCAAACAGAGCCCTCTTTGTTCTTTGAACCGTCAGTATAGAGCTGTAAGAAGTTATAGTAGTTGTTCTCGAGGTAAATGCTTGTTTTAACACCAACTTCACTCATATGCCAATCTTTTTTCCTCATTAGGAGACTAATGTCTACTTCTTTTCCCGGAAACAGCCAAGGGGGAACATTACTCACTGGAATGGTGTTAGCAATTCTGGCTTTTCTTTCAGTTGTCCACCCAAACCCATGTCTGTGGAAGTTAGAATATTCCCAGCAGTCTTGTAGTGTTGTTTTTGAAATATTTGCTTCCTCACTTCCTTTCAGCTTGACCCAGTATGATAATGCGAGTTTATCTCTTCTCAAATCCATTGGCATTTCTCCTGCTTCGATTAAAACTGCATTGTTTGGTGTTGTTTTGACAGCTCCAATGCACAGGTGAAGCGCTCTATGCAGCATTCTATTTTTTTCCAGAGTCGTCTTTGCTGCTGCTCCATAAATCATGCATCCATAGTCTATTGTCAATCTCATTAGTGCTCTGTAAATATCAATTAATGCCTGTTTATCTGCACCCCATTTGTGTCCAGCTACAGCTTTTATGAGATTAATGACTTTTTTGCTCTTTGTCTCCAGATTTTCAACATGAATTCTCCATGTGTATGCACTATCAAACCACAATCCTAGATATTTGAACTCACTCACTTTCTCTTTTGGTTGATAATATAATGTTAATGGTTCTGTACCAGTTCTGCATTTTAATTTTTTTTTTGTGAAAATCATATAGCAGATTTTACTGTTTGAAAATTTAAATCCCCACTCATATGACCACTTTTCCATTGCTTTCCTGACGTTTTTGAACACAAATTTCTCATTTCTTCCCCTCGCCCATATGGCTCCATTATCTGCATATAGTGCTGTTTTGATGGATCCCTCTTGATCCTCAAACATGTCATTAATCATTATGTTGAATAAAACTGGGCTTATTACACTCCCCTGAGGAACACCATTTTCTATTTCAAAGTCATTAGAAACTTCTGATCCTACTTTAACCCTAATTGTCCTGTGTTAAAAAATCCATGATCCAATTATACATCCTACCACCAATGCCCATTTTATTCGGTTTGATTAGAAGTCCATCCCTCCACAGTAAGTCATAAGCCTTTTCAATATCCAGATAAACTATAACCATTACTTCTTTCATTTTGAGTCTTTTCAATATCATTACTTACCCTAAATAGAGCATTCACTGTGGATCTTCCTCTTCTAAATCCATTCTGATAGTTGTTTATTAATTGTCTTTGCTCTAGTACATATGAGAGTCTGTAAACTAACACCTTCTCCATCCATTTCCCTAAGTGTGACGTTAATGCTATTGGCCTGTAGTTGCCTGGATGAGCTGGATCGTTTCCTGGCTTATTAAATGGTAAAATTACAGCCTTTTTCCACCCACTTGGGATAACCCCCTCCTTCCATATTCTGTTAAACAATTTTAGCACCAGTTGCATTGATTGCATAGGCAACTGCCGGAACACAGCATAGCTTAACTGATCATATCCTGGAGCTGTGTATCCACTATCTTGCAAAGCTCATTGCAGATCACTCCAACATTCAATTCAATTCAACTTTATATACAGTGGGGTAAAAAAGTATTTAGTCAGCCACCAATTGTGCAAGTTCTCCCACTTAAAAGATGAGAGAGGTCTCCAATTTTCATCATAGGTATACCTCAACTATGAGAGACAAAATGAGAAAAAAAATCCAGAAAATCACATTGTCTGATTTTTAATGAATTTATTTGCAAATTATGGTGGAAAATAAGTATTTGGTCAATAACAAAAGTTCATCTCAATACTTTGTTATATACCCTTTGTTGGCAATGACAGAGGTCAAACGTTTGCTTAAGTCTTCACAAGGTTTTCACACACTGTTGCTGGTATTTTGGCCCATTCCTCCATGCAGATCTCCTCTAGAGCAGTGATGTTTTGGGGCTGTCGCTGGGCAACACGGACTTTCAACTCCCTCCAAAGATTTTCTATGGGGTTGAGATCTGGAGACTGGCTAGGCCACTCCAGGACCTTGAAATGCTTCTTACGAAGCCACTCCTTCGTTGCCCGGGCGGTGTGTTTGGGATCATTGTCATGCTGAAAGACCCAGCCACGTTTCATCTTTAATGCCCTTGCTGGTGGAAGGAGGTTTTCACTCAAAACCTCACGATACATGGCCCCATTCATTCTTTCCGTTACACGGATCAGTCGTCCTGGTCCCTTTGCAGAAAAACAGCCCCAAAGCATGATGTTTCCACCCCCATGCTTCACAGTAGGTATGGTGTTCTTCGGATGCAACTCAGCATTCTTTCTCCTCCAAACACGACAAGTTGAGTTTTTACCAAAAAGTTCTATTTTGGTTTCATCTGACCATATGACATTCTCCCAGTCCTCTTCTGGATCATCCAAATGCTCTCTAGCAAACTTCAGACGGGCCTGGACATGTACTGACTTAAGCAGGGGGACACGTCTGGCACTGCGGCATTTGAGTCCCTGGCGGCGTAGTGTGTTTCTGATGGTAGCCTTTGTTACTTTGGTCCCAGCTCTCTGCAGGTCATTCACTAGGTCCCCCCATGTGGTTCTGGGAGTTTTGCTCACCGTTCTCGTGATCATTTTGACCCGGGGTGAGATCTTGCGTGGAGCCCCAGATTGAGGGAGATTATCAGTGGTCTTGTATGTCTTCCATTTTCTAATAATTGCTCCCACAGTTGATTTCTTCACACCAAGCTGCTTACCTATTGCAGATTCAGTCTTCCCAGCCTGGTGCAGGTCTACAATTTTGTTTCTGGTGTCCTTTGACAGCTCTTTGGTCTTGGCCATAGTGGAGTTTGGAGTCTGACTGTTTGAGGTTGTGGACAGGTGTCTTTTATACTGATAACGAGTTCAAACAGGTGCCATTAATACAGGTAACGAGTGGAGGACAGAGGAGTCTCTTAAAGAACAAGTTACAGGTCTGTGAGAGCCAGAAATCTTGCTGAGCAAAAATCCCAGAACCACACGGGGGGACCTAGTGAATGACCTGCAGAGAGCTGGGACCAAAGTAACAAAGGCTACATCAGTAACATACTACACCGCCAGGGACTCAAATCCTGCAGTGCCAGACGTGTCCCCCTGCTTAAGCCAGTACATGTCCAGGCCCGTCTGAAGTTTGCTAGAGAGTATTTGGATGATCCAGAAGAGGACTGGGAGAATGTCATATGGTCAGATGAAACCAAAATAGAACTTTCTGGTAAAAAGTCAACTTGTCATGTTTGGAGGAGAAAGAACACCATACCTACTGTGAAGCATGGGGGTGGAAACATCATGCTTTTGGGCTGTTTTTGTGTAAAGGGACCAAGACGACTGATCCGTGTAAATGAAAGAATGAATGGGGCCATGTATCGTGAGATTTTGAGTGAAAACCTCCTTCCATCAGCAAGGGCATTGAAGATGAAACGTGGCCGGATCTTTCAGCATGACAATGATCGCAAACACACCACCCGGGCAACGAAGGAGTGGCTTCGTAAGAAGTATTTCAAGGTCCTGGAGTGGCCTAGCCAGTCTCCAGATCTCAACCCCATAGAAAATCTTTGGAGGGAGTTGAAAGTCCATGTTGCCCAGCAACAGCCCCAAAACATCACTGCTCTAGAGGAGATCTGCATGGAAGAATGGGCCAAAATACCAGCAACAGTGTGTGAAAACCTTGTGAAAACTTACAGAAAACATTTGACCTCTGTCATTGCCAACGAAGGGTACATAAAGTATTGAGATGAACTTTTGTTATTGACCAAATAACAAAACCGAGGAATTACCGAGGACTACATTACCGAGGAATTTACCAATTAATTCATTAAAAATCCTTCAATGTGATTTTCTGGATTTTTTTTTTTTCTCATTTTGTCTCTCATAGTTGAATGAATGAATGAATCTTTATTTTGGATAGTACAGGTTAAAAGGAACTGAATAGTATAGCAAAAGGGGGAAATAAAATCCAACAAGGTCAAATTAAACAGTAACTCCTCTGATTATACAGTTCAACAAAAGTTATCCGAAATGGGTGATGGCTGAAGCCGCAGCTTATATTGCCCACCCATATTCCATCCAAGAATTCAAAAGAAAAACAAAACAAGAGCGATTACAATTCAGAACAAAGCCAAGACCAAATGTGACAAAAGAAAAAAAAGAAAGAAAAAAACGAAAAAATAAAAAAAACAAAAAAACTAGGCAACAACACAGCACAGGCTGGATATGACAATCCTTATGTGAGTTTACATGTCATCTTGCATATATGTTTGGAGTATTTCTTCCTTTAGTTTTTGTTTAAATTGCCCAAGCGTTGTACATGATTTTAATTCAGGTCCAAAATCGTTCCATAATCTGACTCCTTGCACTGAAACACAGTGTTGCTTGGTGGTTGTTCTCACTGTAGGCTTTTGAAATATACATGTTCCTCTGAAGTGATATCGTTTCTCCCTTATTTGGAACAACTTTTGGATATTTGCGGGCAGTGATAAATTCTTCACTTTAAACATTATTATTGCAGTTTTAAAGTCAACCAGATCTTTCAACTTGAGAGCTTTTAGTTGAAGAAAAAGTGGGTTTGTTGGTTCCCTGTAAGCTGCTTTGTTTATTATTCTAATAGCTCTCTTCTGAAGCATAAAGGCTGGATATATGTTTGTTTTATATGTATTTCCCCATACTTCAGTACAATATGTCATGTATGGGAGTATTAATGAATGATACAAAGTATATAATGTGGGTTGATTCAGCAAATATTTCACTCTGTGTAATATTGCAATTGATTTGGATACTTTACCTTTAATATAATTAATATGTGACTTCCAACACAGTTTATTATCAATTATTACTCCAAGAAATTTAGTTTCAGATACCCTTTCAATCTCTACACCATTTACACTGAGTTTAGGTACTGAGTTGTTGTGATGGTTGTTAAAGACTATAAATTTTGTCTTACTTAAATTGAGCGTTAATTTGTTTGAATCAAACCACAGTTTAAGCTTTCCTAATTTCTTTCCGAGTGTATCCAGAAGTTGTTCCAAATTGTTTCCACTGCATAATAGATTAGTGTCATCGGCAAACAATATTAAGTCCATTTTTTCTGAAACTTTACATATGTCATTTATATACATATTGAATAATAATGGCCCCAAAACTGAACCCTGTGGGACTCCACAAGTAACCTTCAGTAACTGTGAGTTTTTGTTACTAACACATACATACTGATATCTATTCGTTAAGTAACTACTTAACCAGGACAGTGCTACCCCTCTAATACCACAATTTTGTAGTTTCTTTAATAATAAATTATGATCCACTGTATCAAATGCTTTTTTAAGATCCAGGAATACTCCAACTGAATACTCTTTATTTTCAATGGCTGTTGATATTTTTTCTATAAATTCCATTAGAGCATATGCAGTTGTCCTCTTGTGTCTGAACCCATATTGCTGCTCACACAATAAATTATTCTTCAGTATGAAGTTGTCAATTCTCTCATAGAATATTTTTTCAAGTATCTTGGAAAATTGCGGTAATAGTGAAATTGGTCTATAGTTTGAGAATTCCCCTCTGTCACCTGTCTTGTATATCGGAATTACTTTAGCTATTTTCATTGCATTGGGAAATATACCTGTTTGGAGAGACAGGTTACAGATATACGTCAGTGGTTTTACTAAGCATTCAATAATAGTTTTGACTAAGAGCATGTCAATACCATCACAGTCCGTAGATGTTTTACTTTTAAACGATTTAACAATTTCAATGACCTCTCTTTCGTCTGTGTTCTTTATGAAAATGGAGTCTTTTATAGCAGTGTTATTGCATATTGTATCACCTGTAGGCACCGTAGTGGGTATTTCTCGAGCCAAATTAGGACCAATGTTAACAAAAAAGTTATTAAATTCATCTGCAGGTGATGCTACATTCACACTCTGAGTCGTTTTATTATTTTTTGGAATATTGGTTGGGTTGCTTGTATTTCTGCTTTTGTTTCCAAGGATACTGTTAAGTATTGTCCATGTATTTTTTAATATTGTCTTTGTTTTTCTCCAGTTCTTTACTGTAATAGTCTCTTTTACTACATCTTATTATATATGTTAACTTATTTTTGTATGTTTTATACCGCTGCTCTGAGGTATACCTATGATGAAAATTGGAGACCTCTCTCATCTTTTAAGTGGGAGAACTTGCACAATTGGTGGCTGACTAAATACTTTTTTGCCCCACTGTATATGGGTTTCACTTTCTGAAATGAGTGACAAAAATATTGAACTTTTTCATGATATTCTAATTTTTTAGATGTGCCTGTATACTGTATGTGTTGAACTTGCTTGAACTAACCACCATCCGTTTCTGTCGTTCGTCTAGGCAAGAGGAAAGGAAAAGCAGCCACCCCACAACGGACCTCGCCACAGTGGAAAGTACTGAAATCCGTTGCTTTTATAGGTAAAGTGTCAAAATCAAAGTAGCACAATTTCCACTTAATATAAAAGGGACTGAACTGAGATTTATTTGATTGTGTGAATATTAATTACAGAATAATTGAAAATGACTGGCACATCAACTGTAAAATAAACTGCTTGTTAATGTATTTATTTATTTGTCAGATCACTTGTGTGATCCTTTGTGAGTTATGTTCACAACTGTATCTTTTGGGGAATGGCAGTTGTTCAGTCATCAATATAATTTAGTTTATATGTGTAGTTTATAGTCTATCATCAATAAACTCATGCAGTAACAGAACACATTACAAATATTTGAGACCCATTGTTGGGCAGCATGGTGGTGCAGTGGTTAGCACTGTTGCCTTACAGCTAGAAGGTTCCTGGTTTGAATCCCCAGGTTGGCAGGGGTTGGATCCTTTCTGTGTGGAGTTTGCATGTTTTCCCTGTGCTGCGTGGGTTTACTCCGGGGCTCCGGTTTCCTCCCACAATCCAAAGACATGCATGTTAGGTTAATTGGTAGTTCTAAATTGCCCCTAGATATCCGTTTCCTATAGGCCCTTAGAATAGAGGGTTAGTATTAGTAAAAGCGCTTTGAGTGGTCTTTGTGACTAGAAAAGCGCTATATAAGTGCAGGTTAGTTAGTTAGTTAGTGCATCCTTTTATATTTTAGCAATACAAGTACAAAACACCGCCCACACTTGAAGCCAGGGCAAGAAGGGACACTTTTACAGACAAGACAAACTTTTATTGATAAAAACTCCATATTTTGACTGAGCGACTCCATACTCTGTGATGCACACCTTCAGTTAAAGTACTAGATTCCATTCAAGTGAATGTATTAATTCATTCTGATTGCTGAGGCCACAGTAAAAACAGATGATTTTAAATGTAACCCAGCCCTTGTAAAATCTACTTTACTGAAGCGCAGCTACATGAAAATTGTGGTTAAATACAACAACGAAGTACTTTATTGTCACATTCAAATTGTAATCGCTCCTGTTTTGTTTTTCTTTTGAATTCTTGGATGGAATATGGGTGGGCAATATAAGCTGCAGCTTCAGCCATCACCCATTTCAGATAACCTATGTTGAACTGTTTAATCAGAGGAGTTATTGTTTAATTTGACCTTGTTAGATTTTTTTCCCCTTTGTTATATTATTCTATTTTCTTTTAATCTTTACTTTTAATCTATCCGAAATAAAGGTTCATTCATTCATTCATTCACATTCCACCACTGGCTTTTAGCAACAAGTGTATTTCCCAAATATTTTTTTTTCCCGGTTCCGGTTCCGGTTCCGCCGGACCGGTGGCGCCACACAAGTTGGCTGCCTTTTGCAACTGCCTTTTTTTTAATCTTCCTTCTTCTTTCTACACCTTTCACTTTATATATATATCACGGACACACAGATCGCCCCAAAGGTCTCCTGAGTCGGCGGACGGAGCCACTGTCTACAGCAGGAGACGATACAGCAGGGAAGAGCTAGCTAGCACTCAACCGCCACCCGGTGCTAACGGAGAAACTCGACATACCGAGGAACTGTAGCGAAAACGACGCGGGTGCCGGGCTGGAGTTTAGGCGGCGTGCAAGAAATATAAGACAGAATAATAAAGAGCGATGGCAAGAACCAAGCAGACCGCCCGTAAGTCTACTGGAGGAAAAAGCCCCCCAGGAAGAAGCTAGCCACCAAGGCTACTCGGAAAAAGCGCTCCGGCCACCGGTGGAGTGAAGAAACCTCACTGTTACAGGCCCGGTACCGTGGCTCTGAGAGAGATCCGTCGCTACCACAAATCCACGGAGCTGCTCATCCATAAGCTGCCCTTCCAGCGCCTGGTGAGGGAGATCGCTCAGGACTTCAAGATCAACCTGCGCTTCCAGAGCTCCGCCGTCATGGCTCTGCAGGAGGCCAGCGAGACCTACCTGGTGGGTCTCTTCGTGGACACCAACCTGTGTGCCATCCATGCCAAGAGGGTCACCATCATGCCCAAAGACATCCAGCTGGCCCGCCGCATCCACGGAGAGAGAGCTTAGACTTTCTGCTGCACATCCACATATATATATATATATATATATATATATTTATAGTAATATGTACATATGTATACTAGCTGTTCTTGTTTTTTCTTGCCTTCTGATTGTTGCTCTGAGTGTTGCTATCCCTGTGCTGTTGCAATCCTGGAATTTCCCTATTGTGGGACTAATAAAGGCTTATCTTATCTTATCTTATATGTTTTAAACTTGCTTTAATTAACCACCACCCATTTCTGTCTTTTGTCTAGGCAAGAGGGAAACAATCCACCCAAACCGGACCTTGCCTCACTATTTACAGAGATGCAGCCTGAAGATCTGCTGAACTGGGACCAGTGTGAGCGGCACATTCCAGCTGTTTCTCAGTGAGGCAGCGTGGTCGGCGTGTGTGACCCATTCTAAGTTTGTTTTTTTTTTTTTACAGTTTGAATTTTGAACATTCTGAATAATCTGGAATTTGCTGCTGATTGTAATAAACAATTTAGTGACATGTGTTTGCATCATGATTTTCTATTTTGTCTGTTAAGACACTGGTGGGAAAAGAATCAACAGTACAAACCATTTATCGGTGACCTTGAAAATAATGGCTCATTTTTAAGAAAAAGTAACCAAAACAATTATTTTATTAACTGAAGACTGTATTGTTGGATGTGCCACCGCAGAAGACCCTGCATACTTTAGTGATACTACCAGTATATGGAGGAATTCTGGGCCATATTAGCATCTGTTCTTCATCATAATGGGTTTGGGCAGGGGTGTCCAATCATGTGCCATGGAGGGCCAAGACCCTGCAGGCTTTACCTCCAAACAGCGTCTTCAACAGCAGATTCCACTGAACTTCTTCCACAGTTCAGTTCAGTTCAGTTCTTCCACATGATTGGAAACCCCCGGGTTAGGGTTTAATGGGATTTAACATTTTAACACAAACTGCTTTATGGTTCATAATTCTGTTGACAGACTTACACCAAACCAAAAGTGATTTCTCAAACTGCTGGATTGTTCTTAGACAACTTTTCCAGTCTGTTAGTATTTAATTTGTGCCACATGGTGGTAACCTTCACATATAAAAAAGAGACATCTGCAAAAACTTCAGAGGTTTATTGTCAGTGCAATTCCCAGTGCAATACTACATGAATGCATGTATAGTACATTGTTGATGCAGAGAATATATATTTCTACAGTACATGTATCTAGTAAATCAAGTATTTTCCATGTAACCTTGTGACTGCATTATTTTAATTGCTTTTAATCCTAGATCAAGTTTGTTTTGGCCTAAAATGCATCATAATTGTCAAATATATCTTATTATACCTAACTCAGTACTGTTTACTTTTTGAATATATATTTTGTGGCTAATATAGTTATTAACCTGGCGATCAAGTTGTGTCAGCTGATCAGTTTTTGCTATGTCACCACCTCAGACTCAGTGATGCTGGAGCAGCTACATCCATGATGTCTCAACAGTCTCTCCATGATTTTCACGCAGATCAGAGCAATTTGTTGCACAGGAAATAAACGTTTCTACAGACATTCTTAAGCTCTATAACCACTGATCGTTTGTGAAGCTGGGGTGACATCAGTGAGAGGCTGTGTTGAACGCCCAGACCGACCGTTTGAAGCAGTAATTTTCCCACAACAGAGCCATCTGAAACACACACACACAGCATACATATTTTAGTACCTAACAGTGATAACTTGCAGACATTACAGTGTAGTACAACGTACTTATAGCAAACTAGCATTAGCAACCATTAGCTTACCGTCATATATGATCTAGTTGTATCCTCACGTCTTCGGCTCTCCCAGAAGCTGCAGTACTATTCCAGAGTGTTTCGTCTCGCTGCCTGTACCCTTGTCTAGCGGTCCTTTCTGGCATTTACGGTGACAAAAAGCCACAGATCGAGGAGTCGCCTTGTGCAGCCGCCATGTTATGTTTTGCTTGGGTCGCGTGCTTTACGTCACGCGAGTGTGGCGCCGCCTTGTTGTAAAAAAAAATCCCGCCCACCCCAGCTTTACCCAGCTGCAATGGAAAAACAGCTGAGGCCGAAATGAGTAATGGCGAGTCGAGTCGAGTTAGGCTGACCGGGGCTAGTGGAAAAGGGCCAAAAGTGTTCTAATCTATCAAGTAGAATATTATGATTGATAGTAACAAAAGCTGCACTAAGGTCTAAAAGGACAAGTACAGAAACAAGTCCATTATCAGATGCGATAAGGAGGTCATTAGTGACCTTCACTAAGGCTGTTTCAGTACTATGATGGATTCTAAACCCAGATTGAAACTTTTCAAATAAACCATTTCCCTGCAAGTGGTCAAATAATTGCATAGCAACAACTTTTTCTAAGATTTTTGAAATGAAAGGGAGAGACGTTGGCCGCCCACAGCTGCGCTTTAGAGATGTCTGCAAGAGAGACATGAAGGAACTGGAGATCAACACAGAGCGCTGGGAGGACCTTGCAACGGACCGCTCCAAATGGAGAGGCACCCTGACCAGACAGCTCAAGGCGGGTGAAGAGAGACTGACTGCTGCAGCAGATGAAAAAAGGACCCGCAGGAAGAACCGCCACAGACCCAGCAGCACGGAGACCACCCACAAGTGCGACCTGTGTGACAGGGACTGCCATTCGCGCATCGGCCTGTTCAGCCACAGGCGGTGCTGTTCCAGCAGAGTAGACGTTTAGGATTCTCTTCCATGGTCATCATAGACCGACGGAGGCCGACGATGATAATGATGATGATGATGCCTATTATTGTGACTATGATGGTGATGCTCGGATGATGATGCGCAGAGGCGGAGGTCTGCGCTCTCCAAGTGCTTTTCTGGTTGATGATGTCATGGCGAGTCCTGTGGTCTTTGATGGTGTCGTGGTGGGTCCTGTGGTTGTGGGTGATGCCTGCTTCATTCGGTGGTGCCTGCCTTTGATCTTTGGTGACGTCATGGCAAGCGGGCTCTTTGATCTTTGGTGATGTTGGCGAGTCTGGTGAGTCCTATGATCTTTTCGCGAGTCCTATGATAGTGAGAAGAAAGCATGTTTCTCCACATGCATGTTTCTCCAAATGCTTTCTTCTCCACAATGCCTTCTTCTTCCTTTATGACTGGCGCCTAGCGGCTGCCCCGGCCTTGGATGCGCTCTGCAGAGCGTGCCCAAATGCCAAGTCACGTTTCGTTACCTTGTATTCATACATGTGTAATGACAATAAAGTTGAATCTCATCTCATCTCATCTCATCTCATCAAAGATTGGTCTATAGTTAACCACTTGCGCTCTGTTGTTCCGCGGGCGGGCAAGTCTCTGCGTCTTATGACGCACGAGGGCACGCGAGAGCGTGCTCGTGCGCCCTCGTGCGCATGACGCATGATGGTGGTGATGGTGATGTAGTAGCGTCCAAGCGCCACTCAAAAAAAACCTGCAGAGACAGCCGCGAACAGATTAGTTCATCTGATTGACCTCTCATTCGACTAATAACAGCCTTGAATTGGGTTTCTGAAACCTTGAAGAACCAATGAATGAAAATCTAGGAAGGAGGACCCGCCTACTGTGAACGCAGGAGCCAATTGAAGCACAGAAATTCTGGCTGGGTGAAGCGATATTTACTGCTGCAGAAGGACTCTGTACGAATCTCCTACAGACCCAGGCTCACCCAGCAGCATGGAGAACACCCACAAGTGGGACCTGCACTCATTCCAGCAGAATAGACGGAGGCCGACGACAAAAGTCGTAAATCATTCACCAAAACGGCAATAATGGAATTATATTGATCGGGATCCACGAGCGGAGCAGCGTCGCGTTCGTCTGACGCGTGGGAAGAGCTGTTCGCCACGACTCTGCTGCTTTGAAGAGGTAAGGTGTTATAAGCTAAATTATTATTTCTCCCTGAAAACTGTAATCCAAAAATGACTTTTGACCGATCGGTAAATTACAACTGTACTGCGCACGAAATACAAAGTGCGTGCGCCGCGATAAACGGTTCATTTGCCGTGTTCGGACCGTGAACGCCCCCCCACCCCGCTGCAGAAGAGGAGCGGGGGGGGGGCACGGTCCGAACGCTCCCCGGTACGCGGGGGGGAAGCATATCAGTCTATTCCATCATGTAGCGATGGCCCTCTTCTGTAGCGAGGGGGGGGGGCGTTCACAGTCCGTTCATGGTTCCCCCCCACACACACACACACACACACAGTAGCGAGGGGGGGGAGCTGCTGTGAAAACATGCAAGGAAAAAAAAAAAAAAGAGTGTATTCCGTCATGTAGCGAGGGCCAAATTTGGTCCTTGGTAGCGGGGGGGGGGAACGACCCCCCGCCCACACACACACACACACAGACACAGCCCTGAGTGTGACCTTTCATTAGAGCCTAAAATGAAGATTCTACATTGAATTATTCAAAAGTTACAGACGTTTTTCCAAACTGTGCCATTTGGCACAATTTGGCACAGTTCCATAACGCCTGGGAACAGCCTGAGAACAAAGCTGTGTAAAATATTCATTTTTGGTGGTATTGTTACCAAATTTGGATCTCAGCTGGATAACACTTGGTTCTACATTTCTGTTGCATTTTCCAGCCGGATCGGACAGCTGTGTGTTATTTACAAGCATTTGTATCCAAAAAAACACTGTGTCCAATTTTTTTTTCTTCAAGTTCAGTATGTTTAGATGACTGTAACTCAGTGGCTGGAGCACGTAGAGAGATTATGTTTTTTTTGCCAAAAAATTCAAAGTGTTTTCTTTTAAATGAGACCAACCCCATGAAGATGCTGCAAAGGGTTGAATAACAGCTTTCGATTTACTTTGGGCACGTTATTTTGGGGCATTTTTAGGAAAATTGCCCGGAGTGCAAGTGGTTAACTAAAACTCCTGGATCCAGCGTTGGCTTTTTGAGTAAGGGTTTAATTACAGCAGTTTTATAAGGCTGTGGTACATGGCCTAAAGTTAATGAAGAATTAATTATTTGAAGAATAAAGTTACCAATAAATGGAAAGACTTCTTTAAATAACCTGGTAGGAATAGGGTCTAAAAGATAAGTTGAAGGCTTGGATGAGGAAACTACTTTGTCTAACTCTAAAAGGTCAATTGGAGTAAACTCAGCCAAACAGATATCAATTGAAGGAATTGTAGTAGTTACAGTATTTAAGTTAACTGTGGGAAGAATCTGATTGATTTTATCTCTGATGGATGAAATTTTATTATTGAAAAAGTTCATAAAATCCTGATTAGTAAGCTCTAAGGGAATGCTAGGATTGACAGAGTCTTGACTCTTTGTCAGCCTGGCTACAGTGCTGAAAAGAAACCTGGGATTATTCTTGTTCTCTTCTATTAATGCAGAATAATAACTTGTTCTACCTTTTCTAAGAGATTTTTTTTATAAAAGATGATTTCTCCAAACTAAATTGATTTCATCTAAATTAGTGGAGCGCCATTTCCTTTCTAATTGATGAGTCTTCTGTTTTAAGCTACGAGTTTCTGTGGTCTTGAACCAAGGAGTTAGAAATCTCTGATTAGACTTTCTTTTTTAAAGGGGCCACCATGTCTAGAGTCTGATGCAGAGAAGCTGTAACACTATCTACCATGCTATCAATTACAGAGGGAGCAAGCTGTCTATAGCTTATTTCCGTTGTGTTGACACATGGCATAGAGGAAACAATCTGCATAAATTTGGTTACAACGACATCTGAGAGGCATCTACTGTAGTAATATTTTTCTTTAGGAGCCAAATAGTCAGAAATAGTAAAATCAAAGGTTAACAGACAATGGTCTGACAGGTTATGAGGAGACACTACCAGATTTTCTATTTCGTACACCTCCAACCTGTTCACGTTTCTAATCGTTTTTCCCCGCTCAGCGACACACCCGCTGAGGAAAAAACTCTGATCACTGGCGACTCTGTAGTCAGAAACGTGAACCTAGAGACTCCAGCGGCCATAGTCAAATGCATTCCTGGGGCCAGAGCAGGCGACATCGAGTCAAATTTGAAAATGCTGGCTAAAAGTAATTGTAAATACTCCACAATTGTTATTCACACTGGCATTAATGATATCCGTCTCCGGCAGTCAGAAGTCACGAAACTTAATGTAGAATCGGTGTGTGACTTTGCAAAAACGATGTCTGCCACTGTAGTATTCTCTGGGCCCCTCCCCAATCTGACCAGTGATGACATGTTTAGCCGCTCGTCATCCTTGAACCGCTGGCTGTCTGTGTGGTGTCCTGCAAATAACGTGGGCTACATTGACAATTGGAGCTCTTTTTGGGGAAAACCTGGTCTTATGAGACGAGACAGCATTCATCCCACTTTGGATGGTGCTTCTCATTTATCTAACAATCTGGCATCTTTTTTATCCAAATTTCCAAAACCTTGACAACTCAGAGTTGGGACCAGGAAGCAGAGTCGCAGTCTTACACGCCTCTCTGCAGCTCCTCTTCATCCGCCACCACTCAACTTAGCCCCTGTCTTCCCCATCAGAGAATCATTGTCTGCTCCCTCCAAAGTAAATAAAAATATAATATATAAGCATCCCAAAGTGATTAAGCAAAATATTGGTAAAACTCAAATTAAACATAAAGCCTCTAAATTGAATGATTTGGCCTCTGTTCCTCCTCATAATTTAAAAATTAAATGTGGTTTATTAAATATTAGGTCTCTAACTCTCAAGTCTCTGTTAGTCCATGATCTGTTAATTGATCATCAGATTGATTTAATTTCCCTTACAGAGACTTGGTTAGGGCAAGAGGATTATGTTGGTTTAAATGAATCAACTCCCTCTGGTTATTTAAACTGTCAAAATCCCAGAAGTTCTGGTTGTGGAGGAGGAGTAGCAACAATTTACCATTCCAAATTACTAGTTATTGTAAAGCAAAAAACATGTTATAATTCCTTTGAGGACCTGGTCCTCAGTATTCCCCCCATCAACCTACTCAGAATTTTTATCCGAATTTGCTGATTTCTTAGCTGATTTAGTGCTGAAATCTGATAGAATAATTATAGTAGGGGACTTTAATATACATGTGGATGTAGATAGTGACTGCCTTAATGTGGCATTTAATTCAATATTAGACTCGATTGGGTTTTCTCAGAAAGTAGGAAATTCTACTCATTACCTCCACCATACATTGGACCTTGTTCTGACATATGGCATAGAAATAGAAAATCTTGTAGTGTCTCCTCATAACCCTGTACTGTCAGACCATTGTCTGTTAACCTTTGATTTTACTATTTCTGACTATTTGGCTCCTAAAGAAAAATATTATTACAGTAGATGCCTCTCAGATGTCGTTGTAACCAAATTTATGCAGATTGTTTCCTCTATGCCATGTGTCAACACAACGGAAATAAGCTATAGACAGCTTGCTCCTTCTGTAATTGATAACATGGTGGATAGTGTTACAGCTTCTCTGCATCAGACTCTAGACTTGGTGGCCCCCTTAAAAAAAGAAAAAGTCTAATCAGAGATTTCTAACTCCTTGGTTCAACACAGAAACTCGTAGCTTAAAACAGAAGACTCGTCAATTAGAAAGAAAATGGCGCTCCACTAATTTAGATGAAATCTATTTAGCTTGGAGAAATCATCTTTTAATTTATAAAAAATCTCTTAGAAAAGCTAGAACGAGTTATTACTCTGCATTAATAGAAGAGAACAAGAATAATCCCAGGTTTCTTTTCAGCACTGTAGCCAGGTTGACAAAGAGTCAGGACTCTGTCAATCCTAGCATTCCCTTAGAGCTTACTAGTCAGGATTTTATGAACTTTTTCAATAATAAAATTTCATCCATCAGAGATAAAATCAATCAGATTCTTCCCACAGTTAACTTAAATACTGTAACTATTACAACTCCTTCAATTGATGTCTGTCTTGATGAGTTTACTCCAATCGACTTTTGTGAGTTAGACAAAATAGTTTCCTCATCCAAACCTTCAACTTGTCTTTTAGACCCTATTCCTACCAGGTTATTTAAAGAAGTCTTCCCACTTATTGGTAGCTTTATTCTTCATATAATCAATTCTTCATTAACTTTAGGCCATGTACCGCAGGCTTTTAAAACGGCTGTAATTAAACCCTTACTCAAAAAGCCAACGCTAGATCCAGGAGCTTTAGCTAACTATAGACCAATCTCTAATCTCCCTTTCATTTCAAAAATCTTAGAAAGAGTTGTTGCTACGCAATTATTTGACCACCTGCAGGGAAATGGTTTACTTGAAGAGTTTCAATCTGGGTTTAGAATCCATCATAGTACTGAAACAGCCTTAGCGAAGGTCACTAACGACCTCCTCATCGCATCTGATAATGGACTGGTTTCTGTACTTGTCCTTTTACACCTTAGTGCAGCTTTTGATACTATTGATCATAATATTCTACTTGATAGATTAGAACACTATGTTGGACTTAATGGAACTTCGTTGCAGTGGTTTAGATCTTATTTATCTGATAGGTTCCAGTTTGTTCATGTAAATAATGAGTTTTCTTTCAACTCAAAGCTTAGTCATGGAGTTCCACAGGGATCTGTGCTAGGCCCTACTCTTTTTAGTTTATATATGCTTCCGTTAGGCAACATTATTAGAAAGCACTGTATACATTTTCATTGTTATGCAGATGACACACAATTATATCTGTCAATGAAGCCAGATGATAGTAATCAATTAGCCAAGTTAGAAGCCTGTCTTAAGGAAATCAAAGCTTGAATGACTTGTAATTTCCTGCTGTTAAATTCAGATAAAACTGAAGTCATTCTTGTTGGTCCAAAAAACCTTAGAAATACCTTTCCAAATTAAACTTTCAGTTTGGATGCGGTTACTCTTTCTCTTAATAGCTCTGTCAGGAACCTTGGAATTATTTTTGATCAAGATCTGTCCTTCAATTCACATATTAAATTTGTTTCTAAGACTGCCTTCTATCATTTGCGTAATATTGCCAAGATTAGGAGCATCTTGTCTCAGAGTGATGCTGAGAAACTGATCCACGCTTTTGTTAGCTCGAGATTAGATTATTGTAATTCTTTATTATCAGGCTGTCCTAAAACATCTTTAAAAAGCCTTCAGCTGATCCAAAATGCTGCAGCAAGAGTTTTAACAGGTACTAGAAAGAGAGATCATCTCTCTCCGGTTCTGGCCTCCCTTCATTGGCTTCCCATAGAGTTTAGAATTAAGTTTAAAATCCTTCTTCTTACTTACAAAGCTCTAAACAATCAGGCTCCTTTTTATTTAAAAGATCTGATACTAACGTATTATCCTAACAGAGCACTATGCTCCCAAAATGCAGGATTACTTGTAATACCTAGAATCTCCAAAAGTACAATGGGAGGCAGAGCCTTTAGTTATCAAGCTCCTCTCCTGTGGAACCAGCTGCCAATCTGGATTCGGGAGTCAGACTCGATCTCTGTTTTTAAGAGTAGGGCTAAAACCTACCTTTTTGATATAGCCTACAATTAGGGAGGGATCATGTGTTTCTGAACCCTCCCTTAGTTATGCTGCTAATAGGTTTAGTCAGCCAGGGGACCTCCAGTAATGCACTGGGCCTCACTCCTTTCCTCACTCTCTATGAAATATTTTTTTTGCTGGTCATTAACATTTGTTTGTTCTCTCCCATAGATTGAGTTCCCATCGTGCTGTTTGCTCTCTACGTCTGTTCTTTTCATCTTCTCTATCCCCTCACCCCCCAGCCAGTCGCAGCAGATGACTGCCCCTCCCTGAGCCTGGTTCTGCTGGAGGTTTCTTCCTGTTAAAAGGGAGTTTTTCCTCTCCACCGTCGCCAAGTGCTTGCTCACAGAGGATCGCCTGATTGCTGGGGTCTTTCTGCAACTGTGGGGGTCCCCCTACAGTTGATAGTGCTATGAGATGACTGTTGTTGTGAAATGGTGCTATATAAATAAAGTTGAATTGAATTGAATTTCTATGCCATATGTCAGAACAAGGTCCAACGTATGGTGGAGATAATGGATAGAATTTCCTACTTTCTCAGAAAACCCCATCAAGTCTAATATTGAATTAAATGCCATATTAAGGCAATCACTATCTCAATCTACATGTACATTTAAGTCCCCTACTATAATTATTCTGATTTCAGCACTAAATCAGCTAAGAATTTGGCAAATTCGGATAAAAACTCTGAGTAGGTTGATGGAGGACGATAAACTATGGCAAACAAAATTGGGTTTAGCCTAAAATTGCTAAAATGCACAATACTGAGGACCAGGCCCTCAATAATGTGTTTTTTGCTTTATATTAACTAGCAATTTAGAATGGTAAATTGTTGCTACTCCTCCTCCACGACCAGAACTTCTGGGATTTTGACAGTTTAAAAAAATATTTTCCTTGGGCTAAGTTCTGCCCTGTTTTTGACAACGGATAAAGTACTAGAAGGAGACGGTAGTAAAGTGACATGTGATTGCAATTATAGAATAGTCTTGAATTGAGATCAAGTTTTGTTCTTGGAACATTCAGGGAGTACATCACCCAATAAAAAGAAAGAAGACATTAACTGCCTTGAAGAAGGAAGGTGTTGAAGTCACCTTGCGCCAAGAAACACACCTCAAGGACAAGGCGCATCTTAAATTAAAACGTGAATGGGTGGGACAGGTCTTCTTTTCATCTTTCATTTCTAATAGTTGGGGAGTTTGTACAGTGGTGTGAAACAGTGTGTGTTTGCCCCCTTCCTGATTTCTCATTTTTTTGTATGTTTGTCACAATTAAATGTTTCAGATCATCAAACAAATTTAAATATTAGACAAAGATAATGCAAGTAAACACAAAATGCAGTTTTTAAGTGAAGGTGTTTATTATTAAGGGTAAAAAAAAAATTCAAACCTACATGGCTCTGTGTGAAAAAGTGATTGCCCCCTAAACCTGATAACTGGTTGGTCCACCCTTAGCAGCAACAACTGCAATCAAGCGTTTGTGGTAACCGGCAACGAGTCTTTTACAGTGCTGTGGAGGAGTTTTGGCCCACTCATCTTTGCAGAATTGTTGCAATTCAGCCACATTGGAGGGTTTTCGAGCATGAACCGCCTATTTAAGGTCATGTCACAGCATCTCAATCGGATTGAGGTCAGGACTTTGACTAGGCCACTCCAAAGTCTTCATTTTATTTTTCTTAAGACATTCAGAGGTGGGCTTGCTGGTGTGTTTTGGATCGTTGTCCTGCTGCAGAACCCAAATGCACTTCAGCTTGAGGTCACGAACAGACGGCAGGACATTCTCCTTCAGGATTTTTTGGTAGACAGCAGAATTCATGGTCCCATTTACCACATCAACTCTTCCAGGTCCTGAAGCAGCAAAATGGCCCCAGACCATCACACTACCACCACCATATTTTACTGTTGGTATGATGTTCCTTTTCTGAAATGCTGTGTTACGCTGGCTATAATGGGACACACACCTTCCAACAAGCCTTTATGTTCTTTTTGCTCAGCAGTGGTTTTCGTCTTGCCATTCTGCCATGCAGGCCATTTTTGCCCAGTCTCTTTCTTATGGTGGAGTCATGAACACTGACCTTAACGGAGGCAGGTGAGACCTGCAGTTCTTTGGATGTTGTTGTGGGGTCTTTTGTGACCTCTTGGATGAGTTGTTGCTGCGCTCTTGGGGTAATTTTGGTCGGCCGGCCACACCTGGGAAGGTTCACCACTGTTCCATGTTTTCGCCATTTGTGGATGATGGCTCCCACTGTGGTTTGCTGGAGTCCCAAAGCTTTAGAAATGACTTTATAACCTTTTACAGACAAATAGATCTCAATTACTTTGTTTCTCATTTGTTCCTGAATTTGTTTGGATTGTAGCAAAATATCTAGCTTTTGAGGATCTTTTGGTTTACTTGACTTTGTCAGGCAGGTCCTATTTAAGTGATTTCTTGATTGAGAACAGGTGTGGCAGTAATCAGGCCTGGGTGTGGCTAGAGAAACTGAGCTCAGCTTTCCAAAGATGTGATAAACCACAGTTAATTTATGTTTTAATGGGGGGGGGCAATCACTGTTTCACAAAGGACCATGTCGGTTTGGATTTTTTTTACCCTTAATAATAAACATCTTCATTTAAAAACTGCATTTTGTGTTTACTTGTGTTATCTTTGTCTAATATTTAAATTTGTTTGATGCTCTGAAACATTTAAGTGTGACAAACATACAAAAAAATGAGAAATCAGGAAGGGGGCAAACACTTTTTCGCACCACTGTATTTTAACACATAAATCACTTCCATTCAAGGTAGAACAATGTATTTGAGATGAAGGTGGATGCTATGTTTTGGTGAGAGGCCAGTTATATAATAGACAAATATCTATAATGAATTTGTACTATCTACCTAATCAACCAACAGAGCTAATTAATAAGGCTTTTGCAAAGTATGCTGATATAGAATGTGAACAATTAATAATAGGTGGGGATTTTAACTGCCATCTGGATCCCTTAATGGATAAATCCCCAGCAGAAAGACAACCTCCTACCAAAAGGGCCAGAGCATTACTTGATGCATGGGAAGAGTTGGGATATCTTGATGTCTGGAGAGCCACACATCCTCAGAAGAATTCCTCCTTTTCAAGAGTTCACAGAAGTAGTTCTAGATTGGATTACTTTTTTGTTCCCAAATCTAAGTTTAATTTGATCACTTCTTGCTCTATTGGAAGTTTCAGGTCATAGCTCTGTTTTCCTCCTTCATTATGAAGGTAATCCCCCACCCTCTAATTTATGGAGATTTAATCCTTCAGTACTCAATGACCCTAAATCTGTTTCTGATTTTATTTCTGAATTTAAAATTTTCTATGTAATTAATAATACACTTGAAATTTCTCCTTCAATTTTGTGGGAAACAATTAAAGCATATTCATGAGGTTTAATAGCATCATATATGATTAGTAAAAGACGGAATGAAGTAAAATGTCAGAGGGAGCTGGAGGTTCAGTTATTAGAGGCAGAGACAGCTTATTTTATTAACCCATCTAAGGCTAACTTGAAAAAAAAATTGGCTGTTGGGGCCTCACTGAATTCCCTGCTTACCAATAAAGCTGAATATAGTATTAGGCTTGTCAAACAAAAGTTGCATGAATTTGGTAAAAAAAAAAACAACTAATAAAATATCTGGCAAGATTAGTAAATAATAAAAAAAAAATCAGATTTCCAGTGCATCTCAGTAATTAAGACTGCAGATGGTAAAAGGAAGACTGATATAGTACAATATTTGAACAGTATTAGAGGGGGTTATATAAAGGTGAGCAACCTAAAGTTTGTCAGAAGTTCTCGAAGTCTAAACTGACGGATTCACAGAAAGAGACTCTTAATAAGCTAATAACAGAGCAGGAAGTTAAAGCAGCATTGAATTCTCTACAAATGGGTAAAGCACCTGGCCCTGACGGCTTGGGCTGTCAATTTTATAAGGAGTTTCAATCTTTACCAATACCGCCTTTGCTTAATATGTTCGGAGACTCGTTGCAGAATGGTAATCCTCCTAAATCATTGACTGAAGCAAACATCACCCTTATTCTTAAACAGAGGAAGGCTGACGATGACAGTGGATCATATAGGCCTACAAGCCTACTGAATGTAGATTTGAAGTTGAAGTTTTTGCCCTATGGCCAGATAAGATCTTGCCTTCCATGATAAATGTTGACCAGATAGGATTTGTAACCGGTCGGAATTCATGTAGTAACATCAGGAGGCTTCTGAATGTGATCCAGCTTTCTCACTGTGCTAAGGATGGTACAGTAGTAAGCTTAGATGCAGACAAGGCCTTTGACAAGGTTGAATGGCCTCATCTTTTCTCTACTTTGGAGATATTTGGGCTTGGGGATGATTCTATTAGCTGGGTGAAACTGCTGTATAATAATCCATTATCTGCTGTTTTAACAAATGGAAAAATATCACTATATTTTAGACTGTACCGGGGCACAAGAAAGGGGTGTCCTTTATTCCCACTTCTGTTTTCAATAGCTATAGAGCCTTTGGCGGAGGCTATTAGAAAAGGCCCTGTTATTGCAGGTATTTCAGTTGGTAGGAGGACACATAAAATTGCTTTATACGCAATGATGTTATTTTTTTTTTAAAAAAAACCCAGAGGTTTCAATTCCAACAGTTTTGGATCTGATCAATAATTTTAGTCAAGTTTCAGGATACAAAATAAATTTTTCTAAATCTGAAGGTCTTCCATTAGGTTGTTTTCAAGATGTGACTTCCCGTCCTTATTGTCCATTTAGATGGGCACCACAAGGTTTTAAATATTTGGGTGTTGCGATAACCCCTAAGCTTCATTTATTATATGCTGCTAATTTTAAACCATTGTTAAAGCGTATACAAGAGGATCTGGACAGATGGAGGTCTCTACCATTATCTATGTTAGGTAGAGTCTCATTGCTTAAAATGAATATTCTGCCTGAAATTCTTTATATGTTTAGGTTGCTTCCAATTTGCTGCCAAGGAAAGCAATTAAGGAAATATACAGTTGTTGGAATGCTTTCATATGGAATGGCAAACTTGCAAAAACCTCAGATAAGCTTGATTAGACTTATGAAACCACAGGAAAGGGAGGTCTTTCTGTTCTGGATATTAGGGTTTATCAGATAGCTTTAAAATTAAATTACTTTGTTAGTTGGTTTAAGAATGAAAGGGATTCAGTTTGGCTGGATTTTAAAATCTTCCTTTGTTAAGCAGCCTTTAAAGGGGCTTTTATTCACTTCAGAATGGAAAAAAGTAAAAATGCTTATTGGTGACAATTTGATCTTAAACACAACTACTGCAGCCTGGTGGAATATAGGGAGGTTAGAAGGTTTGGAAGGAACACTGTCCCCTCTCTCCCCAGTTTGGGACAACACAGATTTCCCCCCAGGAACTACAAATAGAGCTTTTGAGCTATGGGATGATAAGGGAACCGTTACTGTCGGGCATTTATTTGAAAAGGGAAAATCGTTATCATTTGATCAAATTTGTCAGAAATATGACATCCCAAAGAGTTATTTTGATATTTTCAGCTACAGAGTTTTTGAATAAAAAGGAAATTGTTCGTTGTCCTCGGCCTTCCCCTGTAGACAATATAGTCCTAGTTGGAAAAAAGGAAAGGTATTTTGGCACGTGGCTATAGGGTGCTTAGTGAACATGATAGAGATAAACCTGCATTTCTGGCCAAGGACTGGAATAATGATTTGGGACTGAATATAGAGGAGGAAGTCTGGACAGAAGTATGGAATTCAGCAAATAATATTTCAGTTTGCAATAGGATGAAAGAGACTCAATTTTGATTATTACACCGTCTTGAAATTACACCTGAACTCAGACATAAGATGAATCCAAATTAATCTGAACTGTGTGGGAAATGAAATTATGAGATTGGGAGTCTCATTCATTGTCTGGACATGTAAATACATTGATGACTACTGGACAGATATTGTAAACAGACTGTATTTGATTTTTGGTATTCAGTGAGATAAAGACCCTATGTGCTCACTGTTTGGGCTGCCAGATGTGAAAGTGAGGGGTCCACATGCAAAAAGACTCTTATGTATCCTTACTTTCTGTGCAAGAAAAATATTTTACTAAAATGGATTGATGGAAAACCCCCAACAATACCTGGGTGGCATAGGTCTATATTTGATATAATTCCAGCGGAATATTTAACATATAGATCTAAGGGTAGGACAAAGGTATTTTATCAAGTTCGGTCACCCTTTTTAGATTCTATTGGGAGTAGACTGGCAACCATTGTATTAAAAGGATTGGTAAATGGTGGTGGGGGGGGAGCTGAACGAGGTTCTCATATGTAACAAATGCTCTAGGGGGGGATATTGGAATTGAAGGGTGAAGTACTGTGTCACTTTGAACTGCTGGACTCCTATTCTTATTTGTGCTCATTTTTTTTACTATATGGTTAGCATTTAACTGTTTGACTGCCCCCACCTCCGCTGTTTTTTGGGGGGGTTGTTGGTTTGTGATGCAACTTGTGATATGCTGGATCTGGTAAAGGGAGAGGTGATCTCAATGTTGCTGGTTTGTGCATAGACTGGATGCTGTCTGGTATATCTGCCCGTATGTCTATTAAATTAGAAAACTAATAAAAATGAATGTAGAAAAAGAAACCCACTCAAACTAAACCAGACTCATTTGTTTGCTCTATCTTGCTTGTTGCTTTGACTTTAATTGGATGGGTATTGTTTGAAGTTTTCATAAATTTATTCTGATTATTTTTAATAATCTGTCAAGTTTTATGTTAGTTAAAACTTACTGACCATTACAGAGGGTCTGCTTGTCTTTAAAACCAGAAGATGAAGTGAATAACTGATTATGGACGTTACAGTAACGTGTAGCACACCGAGCCTGGGCCTTATCAAAGGGATTTAGCCAACTATCAAATATTTAATCCTCACTGGTTCCTGTTGGCAGCAGAAATATTAGCTGGTAGATCAAATTAAAATTTTACAGTTATGTTTAGTTGCATGTTGTTTACAGTCGTAGCACTGTTGAGACACTGATGATGTCACCAATAATAACCAGAGTACCGTATAACCACACCACACAGTGAGCAGCAGTTTAACTATCTGGAGTGATTAAATCATGGAAAAAAAACTCAAAAAAAAAAAAAACTTTGTTCAGGTCCACTTTTGTCCCCGTGCCTCTCATTAAATGAGTTGTAGGAATGGCACCACCCTCCCAGCTTCACCTCCACCTACAGCAGCGGTCCCCAACCATTTTTTGATTCACAAACTGGTGACAAGTGAAAAAAAAAAAAAAGATTTCACAGGTGTTAAAATGAATGGAATAATTTAAAAAAAAAACTTGCCTACAAGCTGTCCCATGCCATCTCCCCCAGCCTGTCGACTGACCGTACGCACTGAAAGGGCCCGGTTGTGACGAGCAACCAGAGCCCCCTCTCAATACAACTCAAACAGTTGTGACAGCAAAGACTGCTTGTGGGTTTAATTTTTGAACATCCGGTGTGTGTCAAGGCAAACAGACGGGAAAGGCAGGAAGCCAGACACGGGAAGATATTTGGTCATTTTTCAAAATAAAACACAGATGGCCCCTGGTGGGAACCACTTACGTGTGGTCATGACATTTCCCAGTGAGCATCAGTACCCACACCTCAAGTGTCACGAACAAGCTAGCTTAGCAGATTTTTAGGACTAATCTATACATTCTACTCTATTCATCTTCCTAGACAAATATCTCGTGCCACTGTGGCTTTTTAAAATATATTTTGGCCATGATAACCATGTGTTCTCACTGACAGCTAAGCCTAGCTTAGTTAACTCCTCTGGTTCCAATTCAGTTAGCAGAGCTAACCATTCAGTCACTCTGGACTGTTTTTGTGCTTACTAAACCCCCCTGACCAGTCAAACCACACACCCCTGTTCCCAGCGTTGCTTTGTTGGGCTTTTACATTCTCACAATCAACCAGTTTTACATTAGTTAGTTAGCTCAGGTTGGTAAGCAACAGCTAACATCAACACATCACCAACCACGGATCTCAGCAGTGATGACAGAGCAAGGATGTTGTGAGGAAGGGTGTTTATTGTGGGTGGAAACTATTTCATCCCTGTTTGACCACAGAATGTATTTTCATTAACGCCTCTGAGAAATCAAGTGGAAAAAGTGCTTAACAAGTCCCCGCGAAAACTAATGTATTCAAAGGATCCTCAATGTTGGCTAGCTGACGTTTATCAATGGGAAACCCGAAATACTTCCAAACCACCATTCCAGACATATTTTAGTGTTACCCTGAGTCCAGCCTGTAGCACACACCCCAAGAGCCTGATGAGTGGAGGTCCGACACCAGAGACCAGAACCAGCGCCTACATCCTGGTGTCAGACTAAACTGGACACCAGCAGATCAAAGCAGGAGTTTTAATGTTGTGATCAATACTTTTTAGCTTCAGTACAGCAGTAGAAGAATGTTTCTGACAACTTCAAACAAGAACAGACTTTTCATACGGTCAGTGTATAAATTAATATTACTCCCTTTAGCACAGTGGTTAGCACCGTTTTCCTCTTCCTGGGTGGACTCCCCAGGCTCACAGGGTAGGAGCTTCTCTACGTGGAGCTTACATGTTCTCCCTGTGCTTGTGTGGGTGTGACAAAGAAAAGCTGGATTATAGGATGAGTAGGAAACTGTGTGAAGTGATGAAATACTTTCACACAGAGGCTGAAGTAGAAGACATCCATCAGAGTAAACAGCCCTGCAAATATGAACAGGGTTTCCTCATCACTGTGATAGCGGCTGGTGATTTCCTGCTCCTTACAGCAAGACCAAGAAGGTCCAAATACTTTGGTGCAAACGATGCAGATCAGAAATGCTACTGAGAACAGTTTAAATTGAAGGAATATAATGCATCAGAGTACAAAAATAGCTTCTGAACCACCATGTGGTTTTAGTTCCTTCCACTATGTGAAGCTGAGGAATGTGCTGGCCAGCGACGCACAGCACCCACATTCCCACAAGGCATTAAGGGAGCGAGGAGTCGAGATGCTTTCAGTCACCCACATCGCTGTCCTGGTCTCCGATGAGCCACAGGAAGTGGAAGCTGAGCGCCAGCAGGGCAGTGCCTAACAGGTCACCCAGAGCCGTCAGGTAAGGGATAGAAAAGCTGTCTGGGTCTTTGCCACTGCGCCACATAGAGTGCACCATCCAGTCTGCTATGCACAACAGCAGCAGCACCTAGAGGAAGGAGGACAGATGATTAGAAGATGGCATCTGTACCCACAACCAGAACATTTTCTCAAGAGTAAAGATTGATGGGGACACCATTAGTATTATTGTAGTCGGGGCCATTCCTGGGTTTTGGGGGGCAATATGCAAGATTCTGTAATGGAGAAGAATTAAATCCTATAAAATGTGGGAGGAAAAAAAAACCCATCTGCATATATACATACTGTATATATAAACCTTAATAAAATCAAATGGGGTCATTGTCTTGACAAACTTAAATAAATTAACCATTACATAGAATATAAAATTTTAACCAGCATCCATGTGAATTTTCTGAAATTTAGTTACAAATTAACGTGAAAAAGGTGAGGAAAAAAGTTTCAAATTTACCATAAAAAGTCCAAAATTGTTGCAAATTTACATGAAAAAAGTTACAGATTAATGAGAAAGAAAGCTGAAAATTTTTATGAGAAAAAAAATTGCAAGTCTATAAGAAAAGCTGCAAATTTCCCAAAAAATATTTGTTGGGTAGACGGTGCTGGGATGCAGGGTGGTTGCTTCATTCGGGACCACGATCATGTTGGGCTTGCATGACGCTGGTTATATGGAGGTCCTTTTTGTAGCCTCTGATATCAGGTAAAAACTTTTTTAACGGTCCATGTGTTACTGAACATGAAAAGTTCCACCTCCCTCTCCCTGTAACCATGGAGTTACAGCACCATCCATGCTGCAGCAGAGTTTGCTGTTGAAATAAGAATAATTCAAAAAAAAAAGTCAGGAATTCTGTAGTATGAAGTTATATTTCTGTCCTTTTTTAGGCCTGCAGTTTAAAACTGTTTTTCTGCACTGAAAATACAGTATAGAGATGGACTTTTTGAGAAATTTTGCTTTGTCGATATTGTTGTCTTTAAATGCAACACTGTTTAGTTTGTGTTCTTCTGTAAAACTTTACATTTTTATCATTTTAGTTGTAGATTTTAGACTTGCGTATCTGGAGTCAAACACATTTAGTGTGATGTCATGCAGATGGAAGGGGTGCTAAAGGTAGCCGCTGAGCTATTAGCCCCCCAGCTAACACTGGTACCAGGAGACTCCCACTAAGTGCAGCTTATATTATTATTTCCTCAGATCTTAGTCACCCTAATAGCCATCCTGTTACCGCCTGGTTCACCAGTCCACAATATACCATGCATCACTCCAGCCCATCTCCCAATAATTTCGCTGTGATTCCAAAGCAAATCACCAGTGCCGGTCGCAGCAACCACCTACACCAGGGAACCAAAGCTGCTGTCTGGAGGCTGCTGGCTCTTACGGCCAGCTCCCCCACCATCCTCTGGGGCTCCGCTCTGCTCTCATGGGCAGCGTAGGGAAGTTGCCTCACGACAGGGCCTCCCCCAGCTGGTCATGGGAGCAAAGTGGCCGAGATCCCGTGACTTGGCCAGCAGCCTCGGGTCACGGGCCAGATCGGTTGTGGCAATCGGGGAGAAGCCTGGCGCATGGTGCTAGTGATTTGTTGTGGAATTACGGTAAAATCATTGGGAGATGGGCTGGAGTGATACGAGACACACTATCGACTGGACAGGTGAACCAGAGCTGCTCATCCGAGCTAGAAGGAGGCTAGAAGCTAGTCAGCTAATGGTTAACTGGTGTAAGAGGGAGGGCGGAGTTGAATAGGTGAAGGATGTTTCTTAAAGTGACAGGCTTCAATTCAGAGCATTTAAAGAAAACCAGGAAAAATACAGAACAAATTGGAATTCATGGGTCACTGCAAATACTTTGCTTTAAAAGTATCACACAGTGGGAGGGAAAAATCCTGAATAGGAAAAAAAAAATGCATCGGGAATCATTTTAGAATCAAATCAGAGCCCCGAGTCATAATCGAATCATGAGGTGCCGAAAGATTCCCACACCTTGTCCGGACCTCAGCTGTGAGGAGGACCGACTTGTCAGTTTTAGTTGGTGACCCATGCTCTAGGGTATACTGACTATCAATATTCTATAAGGGAGAAAGATTTCTATATCCAATAAGTCATGAAAAACAGTGTGAACATATCCAGTCAGGTCAAAAGTCACATGGTTTTCTTTACTACTTTTCTTGTTCTCCCCACAAGGATGTGGTAAAAGACAAAAGCCTGGAAGGCTTTTTCAAGACTTTTAAACCTAAGAATAGAAAGAGAAGCCAAACAAAGGGAAAAAACTTCCCCTTTTTCAAGATGGAATGAATGACAATTTAACCACTTAAACTGTAGTGGAGAGAGAGAGGAGGAGTGATGGATGGAGCAGCAGCAGACCGAGAGACGAGTTCTCAGAGTGTTATTCATAATTCAAGTTTCCACGCATGGAGACATGAGTAGAAAGAGAAGTCTATTAAAAGATAAGGACAAGTCTATAATTTAAAGGGAAATGAGCTGTCCAGAGTTGGCAGTGGAAGCATTACAAACACAGAAAAAGCACCGTCATTATTGATCAATTGTGTCATGCCAAGAATACAACCAGAGATGATGGTGTCACCACAGAGCAGATCATCACATTCCTCTGTCTCTGTGTGTATAACAGCAACAGTAATGTGTTGACAGGCTCAGTCTTCTGTGAATATGGGGGGTCACTGTGATGGAATGTGTAATATGGTTAAACGGCACGCTCTCCTGCTTTCTTGTCCAATCCTGTTCAGCCCTGGTGGAAGCAGCAACCAGGTGAACAACAGGCTCTCACACCCTTCATTGGTCCAGCGTCAGGACATTCACTTTGAGTCACTGTGACGGCGCCGCACAGCTGGACATGCTCTCAGCTGCTTCAATCGTTGCTTTTCTCACTGTCAACTACAGTCTGTCATCAACAGTACACAAGTTTCTACCACAGAGAGCAGTTCCATTCTGGGGAGCAAAAAGTGTCTTGAGAAAAGTTTTAGGACCATCTTTCTCCACAAAGTCAATTTCCAAAATGCGGCGAAGCAAATGAAAAATGAAAGCATCAACTCTAGCAGAGAGCAGATCCATCATACAACCGTTCTCCTCATTTCTGGATCTTGTTCCTGCATCAGGTCTGAGTCGGGGGAGAGTAGGGCTGCAACTAACAATTATTTTGGTGGTCGACTAATCTAATGACTATTTTTTTAATTAGTCGACTAATCACGATTATTTCCATCATGTCCGCCATCTCTGCTTCCTGTTGGCACAGCTCCTGTTCGGGGCTCCAGTGCATGTTTAACCTCACCTGTTTAACCTCTTAAAACTCCAGTGTTCTACCAGTGGGACGTTTCAAATTTTCTACTGCCACTCAGTGAAGAAAGAATTTGATTTACTTTGCGTATGCTAAATTTAGACAAATTGGCTGGAATGCTAAGGGTTTAAAAGAAAAGTTTCAAATCTACAAGAAAAAAAGCTGCAAATTTACAGGAAAAAGTTTTAAATGTTGGAGGAAAAAAAGGTGCATATTTAAAAGAAAAAATGCTAATTGAGGAGAAAAAAGTTGCAAATTTAACCTTTTAAAATTCCAGTGTTCCACTGGGGAGATGTTAGATTTTCTACTGCCACTCAGTGAAGAAAGAGTTAGATTTTCTTTGCGTACGTTAAATTTAGGGAAATTGGCTGGAATGCTAAGGTATTCAGTCTGCACACCGGAGAATATCACCTTGTTCTGAGTCTCAGTTTTCATAAGATTCAAAGATTTTATTTGCCAATACTACTATGTGTACAGGACATACAGGAGAACTGAAATGGTGTTTTTCTCTCTCTCTTCAGTGGTGTGCACAATATATAAAAAAGAAAAAGGAATAAGGCTAGAAAAACAACAGCAGTCTATGTACAGTAATGCTACTCATAGTGCAAATGGTGACAAAAGAGAGACCCAGACCTCCCATAGTGCAAATAAACGATAAATGATGAGACCCAGCAGTCCTATACATAGAAAAGTAAAGCAGTAATACTTGTAGTACCAAGTTCAATGTGGTAGTGTAGGTACAGACAGTGACAGATAGGACTGCACATGATCAGTACTGCAGTACAGACAGTAGCAGATATGGCATTTGTGCAAATGGTTGCAGTAAAGTGCAGAAACATAAGCAGCAGATGTATTATTGTTGGTGTGCCAGTCTTTCTGTGCCAACAGCTGAGATAGTTATTGTGCGGGTGAGTGCGTTACAGTCCGGGCGGGGAGTGGACAGAGTTCAGGGTCCTGATGGCCTGATGAAACAGTCCCTCCAGGATTTCGCGATGTTGCAATCGCTCTAATTCACACGAAATCAATGATTGGCCGCATCTTTTGTGCGACCTTGCAACTTTGTTCAATTACCTCAACTTTCCCGCAATTTTGGCCAATCCTCATCAACTTCTGCCAATTTCACCAATCAAATTTGTCCCCGAGTAGCACTCAAATGCTCAATGTAATCCAGGCATGGGCAACCTACGGCCCAAATGGTCCAGCCTTTTTGTCAAATTTTAAACTCAGCATGGCCCCCAAGCTAAAAAGTGTGCCCACCCCTGGTCTAACCAATCAAATGCATCGCTGCGCTGTGCTCCCTTCCATGTTTACAGAGAATATTAACAGAACACATCAGCAAAAACTGAGTGTGTGAGTTAAAAAAAAACCCCAAAACACTCACCAGCGAGTTTTCCCATACCGTCCCTTCCTCTGTCACCCCCGGCCCGCCGGTGGACGTCTCCCCACATCTGTCTTGACCACATGTATGAAAGTGCTATGAGATGACTGTTGTTGTGAAATGGCGCTATATAAATAAAATTGAATTGAATTGAAGTGCAGGGTTTGTGTTGAAAAAAGTCCACCTGCCTGAAAAGCACCCTGCTGTGGGAGCACGCATGAAGAAAGATGCCGTAAAACCACAAACAATTGAGCAAATCTAACACAGTGTTGGAACATTTTATACGTCTTTAGAGGTAAAATCATTACTACATCATGTCAATGAGCTTTAAAGCTGTGGATCTCCGGTCTGGACACGGACCAACGTGTGTACCCACAAACCCCCAAGGAGAGTCCATCCTCCTGGTAAAACTCCCGGTAAAGGAAAGATGAGAATCTGAATATGTCTGAGTGTGTTCTGTAACTGTGTTTTATCTAATCCTTTCTCTCTTACTTTACTGCACAGTAGCCTGGTGGAGCACCCACAATTTTGTTGTACTGTACTACTGTACAATGCCAATAAAACCTATTCTATTCTGATGAGACAGGTGTGCGTCAAAACATGCAGACAGATAGACAGACAGGTAGGAGTCAGGCCTGGAAAGAGAATATCCAGGGGTTTTTCAGAAAAAAACAGACTTCAATAGACAATACAGAGCAACAGAAAAAATTGTTTCTTTTTCCTCTGTGCTCGGTACCGAGTAGTTGGGGACCGCTGCGGTAAGGGAGTTTTCAAATGAAAGTGCTGCCATGATTTCCAAATCTATACTCTTTAACATGCATTCAATGCAATTTAGCTGTTGTAATGGATAATTATTTTTTTCATCCTTTTAGTTCAAGTTGTGCTTTTCCTGTGGCGTTATATAGAATATTATTCCAGTAAACTATGGAAAAAAGCATCTGCTTTAAATTCGTAATTCTTCCCACAACTTTTAGTGCAAAAAAACCCCTTTCAAAACATCACAACCTTTTTTAAGGCTCCTGCAAATTCAGGCTTTTTGGGCTGCAACAATCATAAAAACATCCCATGAAATCCTGCAAGGACTGATATGTAAAAGGTCCCCATAGCTAAACAAAAAATAATGACTCATCAAACATGAGTTTGAAACTTGAACTTGACAGCTTAATGAAGAATGTTTGAAGCAACACAATTGTCAGACATCACAAAACCATAATCTATTTAACTCAATGCACAAGCAAGAAAAGTGGCAAATTTTCATGTTTCAGAGCCTGAAACATTTTTTTTTTTTTTAGATTTTTTTCCTGGAAAAGGGCACACAGGTGATTAGTCAACTATCAGCTTAGTTGTCGATCAATTTTCTGATGATCAACCAGTTGACTAATCGTTGCAGCAATAGGGGAGAGAGGAAGTTTCTCCATGATGAAGCCCATCTTGGTCACACATCTTCTTACTTACAAAGCTCTAAACAATCAGGCTCCTTTTTATTTAAAAGATCTGATACTACCGTATCATCCTAACAGAGCACTACGCTCCCAAAATGCAGGATTACTTGTAATACCTAGAATCTCCAAAAGTACAATGGGAGGCAGAGCCTTCAGTTATCAAGCTCCTCTCCTGTGGAATCAGCTGCCAATCTGGATTCGGGAGTCAGACTCGATCTCTGTTTTTAAGAATAGGGCTAAAACCTACCTTTTTGATATAGCCTACAATTAGGGAGGGATCATGTGTTTCTGAACCCTCCCTTAGTTATGCTGCTAATAGGTTTAGTCAGCCGGGGGACCTCCAGTAATGCACTGGGCCTCACTCCTTTCCTCACTCTCTATGAAATATTTTTTTTTTTTTTGCTGGTCATTAACATTTGTTTGTTCTCTCCCATAGATTGAGTCCCCATCGTGCTGTTTGCTCTCTACATGTCTGTTCTTTTCTTCTTCTCTATCCCCTCACCCCCCAGCCAGTCGCAGCAGATGACTGCCCCTCCCTGAGCCTGGTTCTGCTGGAGGCTTCTTCCTGTTAAAAGGGAGTTTTTCCTCTCCACCGTCGCCAAGTGCTTGCTCACAGGGGATCGCCTGATTGCTGGGGTCTTTCTGCAACTGTGGGGGTCCCCCCTACAGTTGATAGTGCTATGAGATGACTGTTGTTGTGAAATGGCGCTATATAAATAAAGTTGAATTGAATTGAATTGAATTGAACATCCACCTTTGAGTCAGTTTCCAGTTACAGTCCACTTGCACAGTTGTCAGAAATTATTAAAAAAAACCACCTAAAAATGAGAGTTCAGATTGCAGTCCTGTTTCTCCGAGCCTTTAGAGAGGAGAAAACCAAGTACAGAATAAGGAGCATGCCATTTTCTCAGCTAAAACCTTACTTCTGAAACCAAAACAAACTAACAAACGTGACCTGAATGGCTCAATTCAACTTGATGACGATGTTCAGCAGTAGCTCAGCCTTCGTGTGACTCATTCATTGATTAGCATAAGTGAGCTGATTCTACTGCAGTATAATGCTACCTGTTCTGCCCCATTTGAGGCCAATTTTCTTTCAAGGAAATGTTACCACAGGGAGAAGTCATTTTGGGGACAATTGGCAGAGAGCTCACTTGGTTAAATTATGTGATTACAGGAAAATTCTCAACCTGGATGTTAGGAACAACTTTTAGAAAAAAAGAATTAACTTGGGCCTGTCTCAAACAGCTCAGTGTCCTTCTCCTCCTCCCTTTAGGGGTCGTCACGGATCATCTGCCTCCATCTCACCTTATCCCTTCATCTTCCTCTGTAACACCAGCCCTCTCCATGTCCTCCTTCACTACATCCAGGAATCTTCTGTGGTCTTCCTCCTCTTTTCCTCCTGTCTGTCAGCTCCATCTTCAACATCCTTTGTCCAATATCTCCACCATCCCTCCTCTGCACATGTCCAAACCATCTCAGCCTTGACTCTCTTACTTTGTCTCCAGACCGCTCAACCTGAGCTGTCCTTCTGATGTACTCAATTCTAATCCTGTCCCTCCTAGTCACTCCCAGTGAAAATCTTAGCATCTTCAACTCTGCCTCCTGTCTTTCTGTCAGTGCCATCATCTCCAAACCATACATCGTAACGGGTCTCACTAGGGCAACTTCAAATTTCACATCTAATTATCTTAAGCAACTTTACATTTGATTTTGACTTCAAGTAGAAATTATGCCAGGACCAATTTAAAAGACTTAAAATTCAACATGGAACTGCTGCTGTCATGGATGATTTGACATTTAAAGTGGAACTCTCAGATTAACTACACCAGTTAGGCAACATGTTTAGAAAGGATTCAACAGACATACTAGAAAAGCACTCAGAGATCGGATACCTCCATCAAGGCTCCTTCCGTCCATCATGGATCACCTCCAAAATGTAATGGGTTGGTGTGCAGGCCAGGGGCCAATTTTGGTGAAAATTGCATCAAAGTCTATCCAGTAGTTTTGGAGTATTCTTGCTAACACACTGTGAGAAGATAAGAGCCATGGTGGAGGTATACATTCTCAGACCATCCCCAAAATTTAATGGGTTCATCCTTGGCCCAATGGCTGCATGTCGTGAAAATTTCATCAAAATCGGTACAATAGTTACTGCGTAATCCTGCTAACAAACGAACAAACACACAAAGCACCCCGATTACACTGCCTCCTTGGCAGAGGTAATAATACAAAAACATGGTTATGTATTCCCTCCGTGGATCCATTAACTGGTCTCCCTGGTAGGGTCTCCCAAGACAAACTGGGTGAAGGGCCAGGCTAAGAGCAGTCCCGTAGATCCCCATGAAAAAAAAAAGCAACATGGCACTCCCCCGCCCCCCCCCCGAGGCAGACGGGTTTGCTCATTCCGTTCTCGAATGCAGACTTTTTCTCCTTTTTGCATGTTTGCTGTTCTTTCTACAGTGCATATGCATAGAGATCATGCACTGCCAACATATGACCAACAGACACTACTGGACATCGCCAAGACAAGCGGTCATACGGAATTTACTGGCTTCACACCACCCGATCTGCAATGCATTGTGCGACCATGCAACAATCAACACCACCCCCAGGAAGGCCCCGAAGCACCAAGCCCGTGTGAGCATGCTGACCCCAAGAGAGGGCTTCGGAAGTGGCGCAAGCGAGCTACATGCTAGTGGCTACATCCTAGGCTAAAAGCTCGTGCTAGCCGCCCACCACTACCTAGCCTCCTGCTAGCTAATGCACGGTCTCTGGAAAACAAGCTAGACAAACTAAGAGTAAGGATTGGAGACCAGCGGGAGATAAGAGAGTGCTGTGCCATAATTTTCTGTGAGACCTGGCTCTCAGACAGAGTCCCTGAGTGCGCCATTCAACGACAGATTCACTCAGCACATCCGGCAGTTGATGTAAACATCCCCGGTGGGGGGGGGTGTTTATAAGCAACTCATGGTGAGGAGATGCTGTTTACAAGCACTGTTCACCTGATGGAGTTTTTCCTGCTGAAATGCCATCGCTATTATCTACCGAGGGAATTCACTGCTGTTTTTGACCACTGTTTACATCTGCCCGCAAAGCAACTATACAGCGGCGCTACGCAAACTCCATGACATCATCACCGTTGTGGGTAACAGGACCTCATTCAGCATCATCACAAACACAGGTGTCCCACAGGGTTGTGTTCTCAGCCCCATCTTCTACAGCCTCTTCACCCATGACTGTGTTGCCTCCCACAAGAACAATATCATCTTGAAGTTTGCGGATGACACAGCAGTGGTAGGACACACCACTGGTGGTGATGAAGCATCCTAAAGGAGGGAGGTGGCCAGCCTGGTGTCATGGTGTGAGGACAACAACCTCACCCTCAACGCGGACAAGACGAAGGAGATTATAGTGGACATGAGGAAGAGGAGGAGGACACCCCATCGGCCGCTGTTCATCCAGAAGCTTGAGGTGGAGAGGGTGAGCAGCTTTAAAGACCTGGGGGTCCACATCAGCGAGGACCTTACGTGGGCACTTAACACCACAGAGCTGGTTAAGAGAGCTCAACAGCGGCTGTACCTTCTGAGGAGGCTGAAGAAGTTTGGCAAGTCCTCCAAGATCCTCAACAATTTCTACAGCTGCATCACCTGTCAACCTGCTGTCAGATCCTGTCAATCGGTGGATTTCTGTGTTTTGGTGCTTGGTTTTTGACTACTTTTTGGCTTCTGATAACTGAATTTGGATTACAAACTGGACATCCTACTTTCGACCCCTGCCTGTTTTAAGACGCCGATAAACGGCATTTACGGACTGGGAAATGAGAGCGGAGCGGCCCGCCATTCAGCTAGCTAAACAGCTGTTCATTAGCTGTTTTGTCAACTCAAATCGTCCGGGATCATGGCTCCTAAGAAAGCTCAGCAGACTGCGGAGGTGGACGATATTAAAAGATCGCTTGACTTCTTGGCTGTAGAGATTTCTGCTGTTAAGCTGCAGCAAAAAAACATTCTGGGCCTGCTTGAGGAGGTGAAAGCGTTGCGGATCCAGAATGCCAAGAAGGACAAGAGGCTGGCCTATCTGGAGAGCAGAGTGTTGGACCTGGAACAATACACAATGGAACAATAAACCCCTGGAACAATAAACAATACACCCGGGTGAACGATGTGATCATCACTGGGCTCCACATTAAACCCCGATCATATGCTCGGGCGGTGGCTGCAGACAGCAGAGGGAGGCTCAATGAACTGGAAGCCAAATCCATGGAGCAACAAGTGACGGCCTTCCTGCTGTCCAAAGGAATCCAGCTGGACTGTGACACCATTGAGGCCTGCCACCCTCTGCCCAGGAAAAACAGCGACAAACCAGCTGTCATCATGAGGTTTGTCAACAGAAAACACAAGACTGCGCTGCTAAAACAAGAGAGGAAACTGAAAGGAATGAACATTTACATGAATGAGAACCTCACAAAAGAAAACGCAGAAATAGCCAGAAAAGCAAGATACCTGAGAAAGCAAAACAAGATTCAAAACACCTGGACAACAAACTGTAAAATATACATCAAATTAAATGGATCACCTGAAGAAGCCAAGGTCATTAACATCTGAAATATTATGGAACTGGACAAATATCAACAAACACTATGAACTGGAGTCGACAGCAACAAATGATAACCGTAGGACACTGAAGGATTATACTCATCTGCAACAGGACATATACAGTCGTGGACAATATTGTTGGTACCCCTCTGTTAATGAAAGAAAAACCCACAATGGTCACAGAAATAACTTGAATCTGACAAAAGTGGTAATAAATAAAAAGTCTATGAAAATTAACCAATGAAAATCAGACAATGCTTTTGAATTGCGGTTCAACAGAATTATTTTAAAAAACAAACTCATGAAACAGGCCTGGACAAAAATGATGGTACCCTTAACTTAATATTTTGTTGCACAACCTTTTGAGGCAATCACTGCAATCAAACGATTTCTGTAACTGTCAGTGAGACTTCTTCACCTCTCAGCAGGTATTTTGGCCCACTCCTCATGAGCAAACTGCTCCAGTTGTCTCAGGTTTGAAGGGTGCCTTCTCCAGATGGCATGTTTCACCTCCTTCCACAGATGTTCAATAGGATTTAGATCAGGGCTCATAGAAGGCTACTTTAGAATAGTCCAATGTTTCACTCTTAGCCATTCTTGGGTGTTTTTAGCTGTGTGTTTTGGGTCATTATCCTGTTGCAAAACCCATGACCTGCGACTGAGACCAAGCTGTCTGACACTGGGCAGCACATTTCTCTCTAGAATACCTTGATAGTCTTGAGATTTCATTGTACCCTGCACAGATTCAAGACACCCTGTGCCAGATGCAGCAAAGCAGCCCCAGAACATAACAGAACCTCCCCCATGTTTCACAGTAGGGACAGTGTTCTTTTCTTGGTATGCTTCATTTTTGCGTCTGTGAACATAGAGCTGATGTGCCTTGCCAAAAAGTTCCAGTTTTGTCTCGTCTGTCCATAGGACATTCTCCCAGAAGCTTTGTGGCTTGCCAACATGCAGTTTGAAAAATTCCAGTCTGGCTTTTTTATGATTTGTTTTCATCATTGGTGTCCTTCTTGGTCTTTTCCCATGAAGTCCACTTTGGCTCAAACAACGACGGATGGTGCGATCTGACACTGATGTACCTTGACCTTGGAGTTCACCTTGAATGTGTTTAGAGGTTGTTCTGGGCTCTTTTGTTACCATTCGTATTATCTGTCTCCTCCTGCGGCCACGTCCAGGGAGGTTGGCTACAGTCCCGTGGATCTTAAATTTCTGAATAATGTGTGCAACTGTAGTCACAGGAACATCAAGCTGCTTGGAGATGGTCTTATAGCCTTCACCTTTAACATGCTTGTCTATAATTTTCTTTCTAATCTCCTGAGACAACTCTCTCCTTTGCTTCCTCTGGTCCATGTTTAGTGTGGTACACACCATGTCACCAAACAGCACAGTGACTACTTGTCACCCTCTCTGCAGAGCATCTACCACCACAGAGTCCAAAGGAGAGCTGCCGCCATCCTCCAGGACCCCACCCACCCCCAGCACAGAATGCTCACACTTCTACCTTCAGGCTGGAGGTACAGAAGTGTGAAAAGCAGGACATCCAGACTAAAAAACTCCTTCTTTCCCACTGCCAATAGACTCCTGAATAAATAAACTCCGGACACAACTTTGCAAATAGGAATTCACACACTGGTTGCTAAATCTGCACATTGCTCACTTGCACAGTGTACACAGTCTCACCCCGTCTCATGTCCATATCATCTCTGCTGCTAAATTATCATTGTACAGTCTACTGGGTATTATCGTTACAGTGAAATTCTTACACTGGGTGCTAATTTGTACATTGCTCATTTGCATACAGTACATAGGCTCATGCCATCTCAGGTTCATATCATCTCTGATATTAATGTACCATTGTCCATTATAGTCATCCAGTGAATTTTCAATTTTCCTTCTTCTTGTTTCCTCTAGTTTAACAGCTTTAACTGTCCTAATTGCCTAACGTGTGTTATTAGTGTGTGTTGTTCTTCTTCTCTCAGTTACTGGCGGATAGCAAACAACTGAAAGGTGCATACCGCCTGCTACTGTACAAGAGTGTGTAACTATGTCATCTGAGCCCGACCCCTAAATTCTATGACTTAATCCTGTGTTATTTAAAAAAGAAAAAAGAGCCCTTCTCGTGATTCTTAGTGCCTCTCCATCTCCATCTGTTCCTAGAATCCCAGTTAAATCCCATTCCCTACCGGCCTCTTGAACTTCATTTTTCATTTCCATACTTGTGACAGTGTAATAAGATGTGCTCGACATTTTCTTTTACTCCACATTCTCTACATTTGTCACTTTCGCTTTTCCCCAAACCTGTATGATCCAGTCTGAATCTTGCCATAATGATGTCTTCCTTCCTGTTTGTTGTTTTATAATTCTTTATTGCAACAGATTTTTGTATTTTGTAATACGATCTACCTTTATGATCTTCATCCCATCTTTGTTGCCATATCACAATTCCTGTTTTCTTGATTACCGCTTTCCCTTTACCTTATTAGTATTCATTAGTATTAGGTGTGTTATTACCTTATTAGTACTGATGTGTATCTATTACCTTGGCATTTGTTCGGAGAGCAGAGTAAGAATTTCATTGCTCAGGAAATGTTGCATTTCTTAACTGTGCACATGATAATAAAGCCTTTGAATCTTGACTCTTGAATAAGTTAAATCAATGACCCAGAGTACTCAAACAAACCACATGGGCCCACAGTCCAGTGGGCTCACCACCTACAGGAGGGATCATGGTGCTATGTGAACTGGGCAGCAGTCTGGGCTTCTCTGTTAAGACTGCTGCCCCTGTGATCCAGACCCCGGATAAATGGTAGAAGATGGATGGATGGATGGACAGACGGATGTGCATGCCTTACAAAAATAAATTAAGCTTATTTTTCAGCAGAGTGTCATCCCCTCCTCAAAAACAGCAGCCTGGCAGTGACATCATCAGGCCACTGTCAGTCAGACTAAAACTGTAGGTGAGTACTCATGAGGGAGCAGAGGAGGATTAGGAGAAAAACTGGCCACCAGACACCAGAAAATACTGCTGTGTAAGGGAAACCAATGGACAACCATTGGATTACTGAAAATGCCAAAGGTATGCAGTATGAACAACCATCCATCCATCCATTTTCTGCCATTTATCTGGGGGTCCGGTTTGCAGTGGCAACAGTCAAAAGGTGGGTTTATGCTCCTCCCCGCTCTGGTGTGCCTACGCGTCGCACAAGGCTGGTGCACATGCAACTGTATATAATGCTTCATTTTTTACGTCTACTCTGCCAAGTTTCCTTTAGAATGGGAGGTTGGATCTTGCACATGCGTAGTCAACATGCAAAACACATGAAATTTACATCACACAAGGCTTGCGTTTGAGCAGAGCGGAGGTGGAGCATAAATCCACCTTACACAGTGAAGCCCCGACTGTCGCCCAGTTCACACAGCACCATGATTCCCATGATACCCCCTGCAGGTGGCAAGCCGACAGGAAGGCAGACCCACATGGGCTGAGCCCAACCAGGCCATATGGACAGAAACCCATTTGCCAGGTGCTTGCCCTTGAGCTATGGTAACCCCAAAATGGGTGGGGTACACTGGATCCTTGTTGTAATTTCTTCATGGGGATCTACTGAACTGCTCTTGATCTGGCCCTTCACCCAGAACCAATTTGCTTTGATATCTCAAGTAGGTTCATTTTGTCTTAGTTTAATTATTTACCTTTTGTTCTTATAAAAGACAAAAATAGAAAGGAGGTGTTTTTACCTTCTTTACATGTTTCGACTGTTCACTGAAGCCTTCGTCAGAAATGTCAGCTGATTGCTGTTAGGTGTCATTTTATCAGTTGACTTTCGTAGGTGGAGCCAGCCCAGCAGACCTGTCAGATCCACCGAGCCGGCCCCACTTTCCAAAAGTCTACAAAAGTCAGCTGATAAAATGACACCTAGCAGCAATCAGCTGACACTTCTGATGAAGGCTGCAGTGAGCAGTCGAAACATGTAAAGAAGGCAAAAACATCTCTTTTCTACGTATTTTTGTCTTTAATAAGAACAAAAGGTAAACAATTTGCTTTGAGAGACCCTACCAGGAGCAAGTTGCCCCTGACAGTATGAACCCTCGGATCATTGGGGCACAAAAACCCCTCCACCACTATAACCTAAACAGCTTAATCTATTGAAGACTGCTGGAGGGGTTCTCATCTGGACAAACTACTTGTTACAGGAGATATCAGTTTATGTCACACTGACTGGAGACTAATGAACTCAGCTGCTCATCGTTAGTGACTGTGGAATATTTGTGTTTGTGGATTGTAACGGGAACAATGTGTGATGGGTCGAGATAGACTAGACAGGGCACTAAAATGGGGAGCCTCATGAAATTAAGCGTCACAACAGTAACCCTAATGCTTACCCACAGTGGTGATTGTGTTGAAGTTTTTTTTTGTTGGTGTTTTGTTTCAAGTATGCATTCCAACGTGTCCACCAAGAGAAATTAAGATTTTAGGATGTGAGTTCATGGCACCACTAGAATCTGTCACTAGTGTGTATTTTGTGTGATTAGGCGTTACTTAATAACAGAAATTCAAACAGAATGCGGCTGCCATGACAGCTGACTGGAAATGTTGATTCCACTCCTGACAAGATAATCAAAGTGAGATCCAGAGAAGTGTCTGAAAACATCTGATAGCTTGTCAGGTGTGAAAACAATCAGCAACGGGCTGTAAATCTGAAAGTTGCAGTTAGCAGTGCAGCACTGGTTTAATCATCTGTCTCAAAAGTACAATAATGAGTTTAAAATAACTACCATAAATATGCCTAAACAGTAATAAGCAGAATTTGTCAAATGGTAACAATCATACACTGATGAGCCAAAAAACCTGCCATTTATTCACATGGTTTTTGGTGTGCTGCTGAAAAAAAACTTCATTCATTCATCTTCATTCAGTTCATTCACACTGTATCTCTGCTTTAGATCCCACAGAGCACTGTGTAGCTAAAGCGGAGATAAACTGGAGGTCCAGTACCTTGGCCTCCTCTGGTGATGCATTTAATATGATAAATACTCTGCAATTTGTAGTCCAAGTGTTTCTGTTTCTTTAGATACCGTGCTTTTCTTGCTACAGCTGCATTCTGTTTCGTAAGGTGCTCATTAATAAACACAACCATTCCTTTTAATTTCCTACCGTGTTTGAGCAGTGCTACCTTATATTTTCTATTAACAAGCTTCATGGCAACGGCAGGTTTATCTCCATTATTTCTCCGGGGCAAGCAATAGCATGTTTCTATGGCACTGCAGTCCAGCTAAATCCCCTTCAACTGCATGAAGGCAGTCACCTGTAGCTCCATGAAATTAGCCTCCAGGTCGGCTGGGTCAATCTTGCCTCCAGCAGCCACAGCTTGAGCATACATACAGAGTTTAATACGTAAATGTACCAAAATAACAACTTCATTCATTCTTGTCTGTTGCTCCAGTGCAGCCACTCTGCTTTCCAGAATGGCTATTTTTGTGTACTTTTCAGCATTCTGAAAAGGTTAATGGAAAGTTAGCGTGCCAAAATAATAATTCTGTAGGTAATCTCCCTTTATGCTCTACACAGATTCCATACATATTCTGTTTGCATGCTTATGAACAAATATGTGGTGCTAAACTCTGGTAAACTGGAATTAGGCAGAGCTACAGAGCTCTCTCTCTCTCTCTCTCTCTCTCTCTCTCTCTTATTATAGTCAGGTCTAATACATTAGTTGCACACCCAAACCAACATTCTCACACACACTTTTGATAGTACATTTTAGGAGATCGGTAACGTGAACAGCGGATGGCCTGTTCACGTCAGAGTTAAACTGGCCAATTAGACGGTCGCGTACAAGCCCATCGTATTGTACGGGGGTTGGTCCATCCAACCCGAGAAGATGAATGTAAGTTGCACCCGGAAGTCGTGGTCAGTGTGGCGACACTCGAGAGGGAGCTGCGTCATGCTGCACCCAGCGGTGCTTGCTTTACTTGTGACTTCTAAATAAATGTTCCATCTTTAAATTGAAGAAATCTCTGGCTTGTTCTTGGATCTTTCAATCAAAGAATCGGGTATTTTTCTAACAGTTCTGAATCCGTAACGCCTTTACGTCCTCAACCAGGTCCATGATGCATTTCTGCTGCAGCCTGACAGCAGAAACCTCTTCTGCTAGAAATTCTAGAGACTTTTTGATATTGTCGACTTCCTCAGCCTGCAGGTTCTTCTTAGGCTGCATTCACACCAGGATAGACCGGGGGTCTCGGTTCGACTCAGCAGGGAACGGCAAGAATTTTCACACCTTCACTTGGTTTGCATTCACACAGCACTTTACTCAAGCAGACCAAACTGCTTGGACAACGTCATGCAGTTACAACAGCTGCTCATTTGTGGCACTGTAGCTGAAGCCACCACTGACCAGGAAGAAAAAAATCTCGGCGAAAAAAAGAAATGTGGCTCATCGATTGGCCAGGACTGTGTTATGCCGAGAATTGCTCGCTTGCCAAGAATTGCATCCCATCCACCAAAACAGCCAGGCTTGTAACCATTTGTGCATTTTTAGAAGAAAAAATTATCTCTTGTAAATTATCTTTAAATTATGTTTATTCAACAATGGGATGCAATTCTCGGCAAGTGAGCAATTCTCAGCATAACACCATTCCCTTCAGCTGAGGCGTTTGTAAGCAACAAACTAATAAAAATGGAGCTCCGCTGTCTGTATAAACCCCCGTGCCGCCATCATGTCGCTAAACGTTTTAAAAACAATGGTAAACAACTTTTACCGGCTTTCTCCGGTAAAAGTATTTCTTGAAACCGCACGGTTGTCTTTATTGTATTTTCTACCCAAAATGGGGCAGAAGGACCGGGAGCTCTTCAGCTGAATCGGGATGTTGGATTTATTTACCCATGGATTCCTGCCACGGACGTGAAACACGTCAAGTTTTCAACTTTTTCAGGTGAGTGGCAACTTCATCTGTCTGCATTTCACCCAGAGGGTGAATAATGTCTTTTCATGTATTTACATTGAGTTATACTGTAATGCGATTGTGCTGCACGAAAAATTTGCCCGTTCATGTTTTGATGTGAAGGCACCTTACAGTAAACGCCACTTTCTCTTCTCACTGTGTGTTGCTGTGGTTACACAAATGTCAAGGGGCACGTCCGCCTGTTGGTCCGCTGGATACTCCGTTTGCATTCACACGGCAAGCGAAGCGCACCAGACTGCGTTTGCAAGCGACCTGAGACCCACCCCTTTTCAGGGGGACCAGAGTTCGCTTGTTTGGTGCGCACCAGAGTTTCAACGCATGTTCAGACAGCATGAAACGAACCAAACTATCCACGGAATACACACTTTGGTCCTTTCATCCGGACCAAACAGTGGCTGTGTGAATGTGCCCTTAGGCCCCATGGAACGCTGGTGTTTCTTTTACAAACGCTCTTTTTCCGGTGGGTTTAGTTACTGCGTTTTCAGGCAGACCTCTCCTCCCGCCGCGTCATGGCAGTTTTCTACGTCACTTTCCTTGACAGTACCCCTCTCCTTCGTCCACAGTGAGCTCCAGCATCATCTCCTCAGGTGTTTCTTCTTGTCCTTATGGAACAGCGAGTCAGCCATGACCCTGCTCTGCCTGTTCGGAAGGATCAGCATCATCTCCTGGAATGCCCTGGATGTGCTGACCATTGGACTCTACCCAACTGACAAGAGGTGGGTATTCTTCTATTTTGACCCAAAATCTATAGTCAGAGGTCATGGTGTAAGCCGTACAAGATACTGTATGTCTTAGATACAACTATGGTATTGATTTGAAAAGCCTACATAATTTCTTTCAGTAGTTATCGCATTTACAAGAATTAGGGGAAAAACTGACCTCTGACTTTGACCTCAAGGTCATCTGATCAGAGTCAAATTGCAATATAAGGACCTGCACTTATATAGCGCTTTTCTAGTCTCAAAGACCACTCAAAGCGCTTCACTAATACTAACCCTCTATTCTAAGGGCCTATAGGAGACAGATATCTAGGGACAATTTAGAACAACCTATTAACCTAACATGCATGTCTTTGGATTGTGGGAGGAAACCTGAGCCCCCGGAGTAAACCCACGCAGCACAGGGAGAACATGCAAACTCCACACAGAAAGGTTCCAACCCCTGCCAGCCTGGGGATTCGAACCTGGAACCTTCTAGCTGTTAGGCAACAGTGCTAACCACTGCACCACCGTGCTAACTACTAACTAACTAACCTGCACTTATATAGCGCTTTTCTAGTCACAAAGACCACTCAAAGCGCTTTCATTAATACTAACCCTCTATTCTAAGGGCCTATAGGAAACAGATATCTAGGGACAATTTAGAACAGCCAATTAACCTAACATGCATGTTTTTGGCATGTGGGAGGAAACCGGAGAAATCCCAGAGTAAACCCACGCAACACGGGGAGAACATGCAAACTCCACACAGATCACTGTTGGTCGGGGGCTGGGATCGAACCCCGTGCTGCCAATATGTGCATCATTAGTGTATATCAAACTCTGGTACCAAGTTTCAAAACATTTGGAACAAAACTGCAGCAGGAGTTGATTTCACAAAAGTGGGACAGACAGACAGACAGACAGACAGACAGACAGATGAACAGACCACCCCATAACATAATCTCCCGCTAGTCGTCACCCAATGGGGTCACTGCATGGGCAAATACTGTAGTTCAACAGTTTAAGAAGAATGCTTCTCAAAGTACAATTGCCAGGAATTTAGGGATTTCATCATCTACAGTCCATAATATCATCAAAAGATTCAGAGAATCTGGAGAAACTTTTGCACATAAGCAGCAAGGCCAAAAACCAACATCTAATACCCGTGACCATCAATCCCTCAAGCAGCACTGCATTAAAAACTGACATCATTCTGTAAAGGATATTACCACGTGGGCTCAGGAACACTTCAGAAAACCACAGTTTGTTGCTACATTTACAAGTGAAAGTTAAAACTCTACCATGCAAAGCCAAAACCATATATCAACAACACCCAGAAACATTGCAGGTTGCTCTGGGCTCAAGCTCATATGAGATGGACATGATCTAAAGTGGAAAAGTGTGCTGTGGTCTGATGAGTACACATTTCAGATTGTTTTTGGAAATCATGGACGTTGTGTCCTTCCCAGAATATCAGACATGGTGGCTTTGATGAGGCTCTGATGATGATGATGACGATGGAGTTGTGTCCTCCTGGCTAAAGAGGTAAAGGGCCATTCAGATTGTTATTAGCATAAAGTTCAAAAGCCAGCATCTGTGATGGTATGGGGGTGTGTTAGTGCCCATGGCATGCGTAACTTGCACATCTGTGAAAGCTCCATTAATGCTGAACAGTACAAACAGTGGTGTGAAAAAGTGTTTGCCCCCTTCCTGATTTCTCATTTTTTTGTATGTTTGTCACACTTAAATGTTTCAGATCATCAAACAAATTTAAATATTAGACAAAGATAACACAAGTAAACACAAAATGCAGTTTTTAAATGATGGTGTTTATTATTAAGGGTAAAAAAAAAAAATCCAAACCTACATGGCGCTGTGTGAAAAAGTGATTTACACCCCCCTCCCATTAAAACATAAATTAACTGTGGTTTATCACATATTTGGAAAGCTGAGTTCAATTTCTCTAGCCACAACCAGGCCTGATTACTGCCACACCTGTTCTCAATCAAGAAATCACTTAAATAGGACCTGCCTGACAAAGTGAAGTAGACCAAACAATTCTCAAAAGCTAGACATCATACTGCAATCCAAAGAAATCCAGGAACAAATGAGAAACAAAGTAATTGAGACCTATCAATCTGGAAAAGGTTATAAAGCCATTTCTAAAGCCTTGGGACTCCAGAAAACCACAGTGAGAACCATTATCCACAAATGGCAAAAACATGGAACAGTGGTGAACTTTCCCAGGAGTGGCTGGCCGACCATAATTACCCCCAAGAGCACAGCGACGACTCATCCAAGAGGACACAAAAGACCCCCACAACAACATCCAAAGAACTGCAAGCCTCACTTGCCTCAGATAAGGTCAGTGTTCATAACTCCACCATAAGAAAGAGACTGGGCAAAAATGGCCTGCATGGTAGAGTTCCAAGATGAAAACCACTGCTGAGCAAAAAGAACATAAAGGCTCATCTCAGTTTTGCCAGAAAACATCTTGATGATCTTCAAGACTTTTGGGAAAATACTCTGTGGACTGACGAAACAAAAGTTGAACTTTCTGGAACCATGAATGAAATGGAATGGAACCATAAATTCTGCTGTCTACCAAAAAATCCTGAAGGAGAATGTCCGGCCATCTGTTCATGACCTCAAACTGAAGCATACTTGGGTTCTGTAGCAGGACAATGATCCAAAACACACCAGCAAGTCCACCTCTGAATGGCTTAAGAAAAACAAAATGAAGACTTTGGAGTGGCCTAGTCAAAGTCCTAACCTGAATCTGATTGAGATGCTGTGGCATGACCATAAAAATGTGGTTCATGCTCGAAAACCCTCCAAAGTGGCTGAATTACAACAATTCTGAAAGATGAGTGGGCCAAAATTCCTCCACAGCGCTTGTTGCGCCTAAGGGGGGCCCAACCAGTTATTAGGTTTATTATTGTTTTCACACAATTCACACAGGGCCATGTAGGTTTGGATTTTTTTTTTCCTTAATAATAAACACCATTTAAAAACTGCATTTTGTGTTTACTTATGTTATCTTTGTCTCATATTTAAATTTGTTTGATGATCTAAAACATTTAATTGTGACAAACATACAAAAAAATAAGAACTCAGGAATGGAGCAAACACTTTTTCACACAACTGTACAGGTTTTGGAGCAACATATGCTGCCATCGAAGGAATGACTTTTTCAGTGACGTCCCTGCTTATTTCAGCAAGACAATGCCAAGCCACATTCTGCACATGTTACAATAGTGTGGCTTCATAGTTAAAGAGTGCAGGTACTAGACTGGCCTGCTGTAGTAAAGACCTGTCTCCCATTGAAAATGTGTGGAACCTTATGAAGCACAAAATACAACAACAGAGACCCCGTACTGCTGAGCAAATGAAGTCGTACATCAAGCAAGAATGGGAAAGAATTCCACCTACAAAGCTTCAACAATTAGTGTCCTCAGTTCCTAAACCCTTAGAGTGTTATTAAAAGGAAAAGGTGATGGAACACAGTGGTAACCATGACCCTGTCCCAGCTTTTTTGGAGCGTGTTGCAGGAATCCAATTCAAAATGAGTAAATATTTGCAAAGAAAAAAAACACAACAATAAAGTTAATCAGTTTGAACATTAATACAGCAACTCACCCTTGGCCGGGGGATCCTGGGTTCGATCCCAGCCCCCAACCAACAGTGAACTGTGTGGAGTTTGCATGTTCTCCCTCTGTCTGTGTGGGTTTACTCCGGGATTTCTCCGATTTCCTCCCACATCCCCAAAAAGCATGCAAGTTAGGTTAAGTGGCTTCAAACTGGGGATTCTAATCTGTCCTTAGGTCTGACTGTGAGAGTGAATGGTTGTCTGTCTCTTTGTGTTGGCCCTGTGATGGACTGGCAATCTGTCCAGGGTGTACCCTGCCTCTCCCCCAAAGATGCTGGGATAGGCTCCAGCAACCCCCCCCCCCGCCCCCCCCGCGACCCAAAAAGGATTAAGCGGAAGAAGATGGATGGATGGATGGATGGACAAGGTCCCAACTTCAGTGGAATTGGGGTTTGTAGCAAAATATTCACATCAAGCTTCTGCTGAACATGTCACAACAGAAAACAAGACTCCGATTCAGTAAATCTTTTTGAGGTTTACTTTACAATGTACCTCTTGGAGGGATCAGAATAGTGAAAAAATTGGGGATGCCCAGTGCACAAGGGCAATATTAATGTCTAAACCTAGAAACCTGTCTTGCATCATGTTGCGTAGTTTGAGGACCAAAAGCTCAGCGGGTATCAAGCATCCCTCTCACAACTTAGACTGCAAGATTCCCGCAGCGTCAAGATAACGCTATTTATTTATTTAGCGAATGCAAAGTCCTTAAGCCAAGCAGTTGCCTCCTGGTTTGCTGTATGGAGGGTGTGTAATCCTCCTTCCAGTCTTTGGAGCGGGCAAGCCTCTATGATGTGTTCCATTGTTTGCTCCTCCACATGCGCACAGTGGGCTAGGGCTACTGCCCCATCTGTGAAGGCTGGCCAAGCAGGGGCCATGTCCAGTCCTGAAGCGATTGAGTGTAGACCACTGTCTCCTTGGGAGGTTGGTGCCCGGGACCTGTTGGTTGGGGTTTATCACCAGCTGTTTGTTTGGGACCTCCTTGGTCTCCCATTCCTCTTGCCAAGCTGTCTGGATGGTAAAGTCAGCTGGGGGAGGGTTTTTCCAAATCGGCCGTCTGGATGAAAGTCGGGCAGTGGGTGGAGTGTAGATATCTGCATGGATTGGTAAGTGAGGAGAATCTTTAACTTTTTGGAGCATCCTTTGAGTTAATGCTGCTCGCCGGATGTGTGGAGGGGCTATGTTTGACAGTACAGAGAGCCAGGGGAGTGGTGTTGAGCGGATTGTTCCAGTTATAGTTCTCATGGTTGTGTTGAGCTGGGTGTCTACATGGTGTGTGTAAGATGACCTGGACCAGACAGGGGCACAATATTCTGCTACAGAGTATGAAAGGGCCAGTGCTGAGGTGCGCAGGGTGGAGACTGCCACCCCCCATTTTGCACCAGCGAGCTTGCAGAGCAGGTTGTTTCGTACCTTCACCTTAGCAGCCGTCCCCTTTAGATGTTCCTTGAAGGATAAGGTCCTATCAAGGGTCACTCCAAGATAAGTTGGATTTGGGGCATGCTTAAGCTTGAGTCCGCTCAGGTGGATGTTTAGTTCTCTGGCAGCTTTTGCATTGTGGAGATGGAATACACTGGAGACGGTTTTTGCTGGGCTTGGTTTTAGGCGCCAGATTTTGCAGAACTGGTCCAGTTTGGCAAGATCTTCCGTGAGCACCCGTTCCAGTGGTTCAAAGTCTGGTGCTTGGAATGCCAAACAGATGTCGTCTGCATAGGTGAATTTGCGGGATTTTGTAGTAGGCAGGTCGTTTATGTAGAGGTTGAACAGAGTTGGAGCTAGAACTGAGCCTTGTGGGAGTCCGTTTTTCTGCATTCTCCATGCACTTGTCTTCTGACTGAGGTGGACTCTGAACCTTCGGTTGGTCAGCAGGGTTTTTATAATTGCTGTTGCCCAAGCAGGGATTGCCTTTATAAGTTTCAGGAGGAGGCCTTTGTGCCAGACCGTATCATAGGCGGCTGTAAGATCGAGAAACACAGCCCCTGTCTTCAGTCTGCTCTCGAAGCCATTTTCGATGAAGGTGGTTAGGGCCAGTACTTGTTCTCCTGTACTGCGGTCCTTGCGGAAACCTGCTTGATCCACACTTAGAATATCCTCTACTTCTGGGGAAATGCGTTGCAGTATTAGGCGCTCCATGATTTTGTAAGGAACGCTGAGTAGGGAGATTGGGCGGTAGCTTGCTGGTAATTTGTGGTCTTTGCCAGGTTTTGGGATGGCAATGACCTTTGCTGTCCGCCATTTCTTTGGGATCGAGTTTGTTTGTGTGATCCTTGTGTAGAATTGTGTCAACCAGGTTAGGGCTCGGGGGCCAAGATTTTTCATGAATTCTGGGAAGATGTTATCGTATCCTGCTGCCTTTCCACATTTCAGGCTCTGTAGGACTTTCTCCAGTTCAGCAGCCTCGAAGGGTTCAGGGTTCGTTTCCTCTACAGGCATTTTTTGGTGTTTTTTTAGCTCAGTTGTAACTGCTCTTCTGGTGTCTTTGTCTTGGGGTGCTTTGGCGATAGTCAGTAGGTGGGATGCAACTTGGTTGGGTGTGACGGATACTCGGCTTTGGCTAGGAGGCTTCTGTGCAGCTCCTAGGCGACGGATGAGGCTCCAACATTTCCTGCTAGAGTGGGTAAAGCTCCGGTCAGCAACTGTCTCCTCCCATTTCTTTCGCCGAGCTGTATTTAGCGATTCAATGAGATGGTCTGCTATCTCTGGGTCCCCTGATGTTTGATAGGATTGTAGGAGGGCAGCACTTTCTCCGTCCAAACATGGGACATAGAGGGGTCGGTAGCCTCGTGGGATTGCAGTATGGGCAGCCTTGAAGATTGCGCTGCAGAAGCGGTTGTATGCTTCATCTACAGTGATGGTGTGGAGTGGGATGGTAACAACGCTCCGGTCCAGAGTTTCACTGAATTTCTTCCAGTTGGCTTTGCGGAAGTTCCAGCGCATCTTCCTTGGGCTGCATATGACTGGAAGTTGTAGGCCAATGTGTACAAGCAGGGGCCGGTGTTGGCTGTGTGGAAAATCATCAAGAATGAGGATCTGTGTAGGATATGGCTCCCCATTCAAAGAGCTGACCCAACACAGGTCAGGAGAAAAGTCCTTCTTCCACCTAGCAGAGTGGAAGGTTCCTCTTTGTTTGGGGTCGTATATCAAAGCGAGGTCATTTCTGGATGCCCAGTCTGAAAGTGCCTTCCCATCACTGTCCACTGCTGGGTACCCCCAGTCAGGGTGATGGCTGTTAAAGTCCCCCACATAGATGGCAGGGTGGGGTAGGGTGGGTAAGACCTGCAGATCCCAGTTGGCATTAGGGGGCTTGTACACATTGACAATATGGAAGCCACCAATGATTATGGTGTCTGAGAAATGTGTTGAGATAACGCTGATGATATCTGACAACCAGTCAGGATGACTATAATGAGGTCTGTGCTTCAGAGCCAGAGATGCTCACCTTGTGTTGAAGTACTTTTAACAGCTATTACTGATTTACTTTGTTACTGTAGTTACGTCAGGACCTTTAGCCTTTGTCTTATTAAATGTCATGCTAATTCCTTACTGCTAAACTTTGTATAACCTTTCAGAGATTAAAGTTTCTTTTCTCCATCTGCAATATGTTGCCTTGGTTTATTTAGTATTGCCTCATTTTGCAGTCTGAATATGCTGCGAGTGAACACACATCTACACAACGCCTTCTTCTGTATCGTTATTGTTTTCAGGATTCTATTTTTGCCTGCTGTGCCTGCTCAGATTTTTTTTAATCAGTGTGGATTTGTTAAAACTTTTAACCACTGGATGCCAAAATATGCACAAGTCTGCTTCAAGCTCCTACATTCTCCCTTTATTCACAGAGACAGCACTGTAAGGCCAGCTATCACAATGAGGTGGGACAGTCTGCAGGGATGTTCAATTTCCTCACTTATTTACTGTGGCTTTCACTTTAAATGGAGCATAATCAGACCATGCCATGTGTGGTTTCCACTTATCACTGCTATTAAAGAAACAGACAGCGCTTTGACTCTCCCTCAATGACATTACCACATGCTACCACGCTAACCAGAGTTTTTATTTTTACTAAATTGTGTTTCACACCATGGCAAACATGGAGAGGAGAGAGACAGGAGCAACATAAGTACATATGAAATCTCAACTGGATGTGAGGCATCTGAGATACCAGCCAGGGAATATAAACAGAATCTTAATCAACTGCATCTGCATGGATAAAGTGATTCTAGTCTGAGATATAAAGTGAAACACCAGGGTCTTCTGATGGCACTGACGGGTATGCTGCCATCTACCACATTCAAATGTCTGAACCTTCTAGCGCACGACTCACAGACGATGTCACCCATAGGGCTGGGACTCATCACTAATTTCCAGAATCGATTTGATTCCAATTCTTGAGATTCTGAATCGATTCAATTCTGCTCCAATCCAGATTCAATCAGGGAAATTACCATTTTAACAGCTATTTTATGTGCCAGGAAAAAAATCAGAGACCGAATGCTGCAAATTATAGCAGGAATACTCCAACTTTAATACATAAATTATCACAAAGAACTAACCCAAAATCAGTTACAACTAGAAAAGCACTCCGAGAGCACAGACCTCCGCCAAGGCAGCTCAGTCCCCCATGCTGTGATCTACTCAAAAATGTAATTGCTGGTCTTTGAAAAGTCCTACATTTATTTTATCTATATTTTCAGATTACTTGACCATCAAAACATACTTTAGTAATTGGATTCACATTGATATCTTTATTAGTTCAGTAGTTATTGACAAAAATCACTTTTTCGGTAATGACAGTTTTCTTCTGGATATAGCTCCGTAGCTTTTGAAGATACAACAAATCCATTGGTACGCTACTGATTCCTCAGTGTCTTGGCTATGTTTTGGTGTTTGTTGTATGTTTATATCGTAATTTGTTACCTTACAGTGATGAAAATTCCAAAGATCCCCTATTATTTGCTGTTCTGGATCACAGTATCCGGATTTTTTGCAGGATCCGGATCACTCTTTGATATTTCCTAGAACCTATTGGGATCTTATCGTGTATTTTTTTTTGGCAAGCGTCCTGACCATTTATTGTGGGGTTATATACACGTATGCTAAAAATGGCCCCATCTCGCAATGATAAAGAATCCTTTTAAAAATTCCTGGATCCAGATGGTGATCCGGATCACTCCCAAAATCTAATCATTTCTTCCTTGTCCCATTTCAGACTTTTCCTGAAAATTTCGTCAAAATCCGTTCATAACTTTTTGAGTTATGTTGGTAACAGACAGACAAACCCTGGTAAAAACATAACCTCCATGGCAGAGGTAATAATGCACTTTTTATTATTTAACTTATGATTTCACAAAGTGCTCACAAGTGCTTTCTTTAGTGCAAAGGGTGTGTAGTGTCACGTTAACAACCCAGTCAGTAAACAACTTCAATGCATGAAGCATGTAGACATGATCTCACTGTATTTCAGTCCCTCCAGGATTTCATCGGCTGTTTTTGTTTTTGTTGTAGCCCAAAAAGCCTCAATTTGTGGAGCTTTTCCAAAAAGTTGTCATAAATGTTGCAACATTTTTTGAGGTTTTTTGCACTGAAAGTTGTGTGAGGAAGTACAGATTTTAAAGTAGCTGTTCCATAGTTTACAGTGATGCTGTTCTATTTAACACCATAAGAAAAGGACAGGATTGGCAAAAATTTCCTGTTCAACAGTGATTTATTTAGAATTAAATGCTCAGTAAAATTGTCAAAAATGATCAACATTCAAAAAAAAATCAAAAAAGTCAAAAGTGCCTTTATTGTCATTCCATTGCTAAAAAACAACAAAATCGAGATACTGCTACCTAAAACAAACCATCACACTCACAGTTCACTCATGCATTTAACAATCTCATAATTACAACAATAAATAATGCTTAAAACAATACCATCCATCCATCCATCCATCCATCTTCTACCGCTTTTCCGGAGGTCCGGGTCGCGGAGGCAGCAGTTCAAGCCGAGAAGCCCAGACTTCCCTCTCCCCAGCCACCTGCTCCAGCTCTTCAGAGAGGATACCAAGGAGTTCCCAGACCAGCTGGGAGACAGTCTCTCCACCGTGTTCTGGGTCTGCCCCGGGGTCTCTTCCCAGTGGGACGTGCCTGAAACACCTCAAGTGGGAGGCGTCCAGGAGGCATCCTAATCAGATGCCCATACCACCTCAACTGACTCCTTTCAATGTGGAGGAGCAGTGGTTCTACTCTGAGCCTCTCCCGGATGACTGAGCTCCTCACCCTATCTCTGAGGGTGAGTCCAGCAATCCTACGGAGAAAGCTCATTTCAGCCGCTTGTATCCGTGATCTCGTTCTTTCGGTCATTACCCAAAGCTCATGACCATAGGTGAGAGTAGGAACGTAGATTGACTGGTAAATCGACAGCTTTGCCTTAGAACTAAGCTCCCTCTTCACCACAACAGACCGGTACAACATCCGCATCACTGCAGATGCCGCTCCAATCCGTCTGTCGATCTCTCGCTCCATTTTCCCCTCACTCGTGAATAAGACCCCAAGATACTTAAACTCCTCCACTTGGGGCAGAAGACTGTCCCCAACCCAGAGAGGACAATCCACCTTTTTCCGGCTGAGGACCATGGACTTGGAGGTGCTGATTCTCATCCCAGCCGCTTCACACTCAGCGGAAAACCGTCCCAGCAAGAGCTGTAGGTCATTGCTGGATGAAGCCAGCATTACAACATCATCTGCAAACAACAGAGATGAGATCCTGTGGTCACCAAGCATGACACCCTCCATTCCCTGGCTGCGCCTAGAAATCCTGTCCATAAAAATTATGAACAGGATCGGTGACAAAGGGCAGCCCTGGCGGAGTCCAACTCTCACTGGGAATGACTCCGACCGAGTGTTGGCAATACGAACCAAACTCTCACAACGGTCGTACAGAGACCGAATAGCTCGTAACAACAAGCCTGATACCCCATACTCCCGAAGCACCCCCCACAAAAATCCACGAGGGACGCGGTCAAATGCCTTCACCAAGTCCACAAAACACATGTAAACTGGTTGGGCAAACTCCCACAAACCCTCAAGAATTCTCGAGAGGGTAAAGAGCTGGTCCGATGTGCCACGGCCAGGACAAAAACCACATTGCTCCTCCTGAATCCGAGGTTCGACCAACGGCCGGACTCTCCTCTCCAGTACCTTGGCATAGACCTTCCCAGGGAGGCTGAGGAGTGTGATCCCTCTAAAGTTGGAGCACACCCTCCAGTCCCCTTTTTTGAAGGGAGGAACGACCACCCTGGTTTGCCATGCCAAAGGCACTGCCCCCGACCTCCACGCAATGTTGCAGAGGCGTGTCAACCATGACAGCCCAACAACATCCAGGGCCTTGAGGTCCTCAGGGCGAATCTCGTCCACTCCCGGGGCCCGGCCACCAAGGAGATTTTTAACCACCTTGGCGACCTCAGCCCCTGTGATAGGCGAGTTATCCCCCTCGTCCCCAAACCCTGCTTCCTCTGTGGAAGGCGTGTCAGTGGGATTGAGGAGATCCTCGAAGATCGTCACTTCCTTGTGGGAGATCGTCACTTCCTTGTGGTAACGTATCATCACTTCCTGTTTTGCTGTCTGCCTGTGTGGTTTGCTCTCCAGCTCTCCAGCCACTAGCTAGCCACTAGCTATGGCTACTAGCTCTCTTTCCTCTCCTCCTCTGGTGTGCTCTCTCTGTCAGATGTTTAGCTACACCTCTGCCTCTTTTAGTGATAACGGTAAATGTAATAAATGTTGTCTTTTTGAGGCGCTCGAGGCGAGGTTGTCTGATTTGGAATCCCGGCTCCGCTGCATTGAAACACCATCTGCGCCAGTTAATCTCGACGGACGCCCATTAGCTGCAGCAGAGCTAGCTAGCTTAGGTCCCACTGTCAGCGGTTCCCCGGCTCTCCTCAGCAGCGAGGAGACTGGGTGGGTGACGGTGAGAAGGAAGCCTAGTCGCAAAGCCCCGGTTCACCACCAACCTGTTAACGTTTCTAATCGTTTTTCCCCGCTCAGCGACACACCCGCTGAGGAAAAAACTGATCATTGGCGACTCTGTAGTCAGAAATGTGAACCTAGAGACTCCAGCGGCCATAGTCCAATGTATTCCTGGGGCCAGAGCAGGTGACATCGAGACAAATTTGAAAATGCTGGCTAAAAGTAACTGTAAATACTCCACAATTGTTATTCACGCCGGCATTAATGACATCCGTCTCCGGCAGTCGGAAGTCACGAAACTTAATATAGAATCGGTGTGTGAGTTTGCAAAAACGATGTCTGCCACTGTAGTATTCTCTGGGCCCCTCCCCAATCTGACCAGTGATGACACGTTTAGTGGCTCGTCATCCTTGAACCGCTGGCTGTCTGTGTGGTGTCCTAAAAATGACGTGGGCTACATTGACAATTGGAGCTCTTTTTGGGGAAAACCTGGTCTTATGAGACGAGACAGCATTCATCCCACTTTGGATGGTGCTTCTCATTTATCTAACAATCTGGCATCTTTTTTATCCAAATTTCCAAAACCCTGACTACTCAGAGTTGGGACCAGGAAGCAGAGTCGCAGTCTTACACGCCTCTCTGCAGCTCCTCTTCATCCGCCACCCCTCAGCTTAGCCCCCGTCTTCCCCATCAGAGAATCGTTGTCTGCTCCCTCCAAAGTAAATAAAAATATAATGTATAAGCATCCCAAAGTGATAAAGCAAAATATTGGTAAAACTCAAATTAAACATAAAGCCTCTAAATTGAATGATTTGGCCTCTGTTCCTCCTCATAATTTAAAAATTAAATGTGGTTTATTAAATATTAGGTCTCTAACTCCCAAGTCTCTGTTAGTCCATGATCTGTTAATTGATCATCAGATTGATTTAATTTCCCTGACAGAGACTTGGTTAGGACAAGAGGATTATGTTGGTTTAAATGAATCAACTCCCTCTGGTTATTTAAACTGTCAAAATCCCAGAAGTTCTGGTCGTGGAGGAGGAGTAGCAACAATTTACCATTCCAAATTACTAGTTAATGTAAAGCAAAAAACATGTTATAATTCCTTTGAGGGCCTGGTCCTCAGTGTTGGGCACTTTAGCAATTTTAGGTTAAACCCAATTTTATTTGCCATAGTTTATCGTCCCCCATCAACCTACTCAGAATTTTTATCCGAATTTGCTGATTTCTTAGCTGATTTAGTGCTGAAATCTGATAGAATAATTATAGTAGGGGACTTTAATATACATGTGGATGTAGATAGTGACTGCCTTAATGTGGCTTTTAATTCAATATTAGACTCGATTGGGTTTTCTCAGAAAGTAGGAAATTCTACTCATTACCTCCACCATACATTGGACCTTGTTCTGACATATGGCATAGAAATAGAAAATCTTGTAGTGTCTCCTCATAACCCTGTACTGTCAGACCATTGTCTGTTAACCTTTGATTTTACTATTTCTATTTGGCTCCTAAAGAAAAATATTATCACAGTAGATGCCTCTCAGATGATGCTGTTTCCAAATTTATGCAGATTGTTTCCTCTATGCCATGTGTCAACACAACGGAAATAAGCTATAGACAGCCTGCTCCTTCTGTAATTGATAACATGGTGGATAGTGTTTCAGCTTCTCTGCATCAGGCTCTAGACTTGGTGGCCCCCTTAAAAAAGAAAAAGTCTAATCAGAGATTTTTAACTCCTTGGTTCAACACAGAAACTCGTAGCTTAAAACAGAAGACTCGTCAATCAGAAAGAAAATGGCGCTCTACTAATTTAGATGAAATCTATTTAGCTTGGAGAAATCATCTTTTAATTTATAAAAAATCTCTTAGAAAAGCTAGAACGAGTTATTACTCTGCATTAATAGAAGAGAACAAGAATAATCCCAGGTTTCTTTTCAGTACTGTAGCCAGGTTGACAAAGAGTCAGGACTCTGTCAATCCTAGCATCCCCTTAGAGCTTACTAGTCAGGACTTTATGAACTTTTTCAATAATAAAATTTCATCCATCAGAGATAAAATCAATCTGATTCTTCCCACAGTTAACTTAAATACTGTAACTACTACAACTCCTTCTATTGATGTCTGTCTTGATGAGTTTACTCCAATCGACCTTTGTGAGTTAGACAAAGTAGTTTCCTCATCCAAACCTTCAACTTGTCTTTTAGATCCTATTCCTACTAGGTTATTTAAAGAAGTCTTCCCAATTATTGGTAGCTCTATTCTTCATATAATCAATTCTTCATTAACTTTAGGCCATGTACCGCAGGCTTTTAAAACGGCTGTAATTAAACCCTTACTCAAAAAGCCAACGCTAGATCCAGGAGCTTTAGCTAACTATAGACCAATCTCTAATCTCCCTTTCATTTCAAAAATCTTAGAAAGAGTTGTTGCTACGCAATTATTTGACCACCTGCAGGGAAATGGTTTACTTGAAGAGTTTCAATCTGGGTTTAGAATCCATCATAGTACTGAAACAGCCTTAGCGAAGGTCACTAACGACCTCCTCATTGCATCTGATAATGGACTAGTTTCTGTACTTGTCCTTTTAGATCTTAGTGCAGCTTTTGATACTATTGATCATAATATTCTACTTGATAGATTAGAACACTATGTTGGACTTAATGGAACTTCGTTGCAGTGGTTTAGATCTTATTTATCTGATAGGTTCCAGTTTGTTCATGTAAATGATGAGTTTTCTTTCAGCTCAAAGCTTAGTCATGGAGTTCCACAGGGATCTGTGCTAGGCCCTACTCTTTTTAGTTTATATATGCTTCCGTTAGGCAACATTATTAGAAAGCACTGTATACATTTTCATTGTTATGCAGATGACACACAATTATACCTGTCAATGAAGCCAGATGATACTAATCAATTAGCCAAGTTAGAAGCCTGTCTTAAGGAAATCAAAGCTTGGATGACTTGTAATTTCCTGCTATTAAATTCAGATAAGACTGAAGTCATTCTTGTTGGTCCAAAAAACCTTAGAAATTCCTTTCCAAATCAAACTTTCAGTTTGGATGCAGTTACTCCTTCTCTTAATAGCTCTGTGAGGAACCTTGGAGTTATTTTTGATCAGGATTTGTCCTTCAATTCACATATTAAATTTGTTTCTAAGACTGCCTTCTATCATTTGCGTAATATTGCCAAGATTAGGAGCATCTTGTCTCAGAGTGATGCTGAGAAGCTGATCCACGCTTTTGTTAGCTCGAGATTAGATTATTGTAATTCTTTATTATCAGGCTGTCCTAAAACATCTTTAAAAAGCCTTCAGCTGATCCAAAATGCTGCAGCAAGAGTTTTAACAGGTACTAGAAAGAGAGATCATATCTCTCCGGTTCTGGCCTCCCTTCATTGGCTTCCCATAGAGTTTAGAATTAAGTTTAAAATCCTTCTTCTTACTTACAAAGCTCTAAACAATCAGGCTCCTTTTTATTTAAAAGATCTGATACTACCGTATCATCCTAACAGAGCACTACGCTCCCAAAATGCAGGATTACTTGTAATACCTAGAATCTCCAAAAGTACAATGGGAGGCAGAGCCTTCAGTTATCAAGCTCCTCTCCTGTGGAATCAGCTGCCAATCTGGATTCGGGAGTCAGACTCGATCTCTGTTTTTAAGAATAGGGCTAAAACCTACCTTTTTGATATAACCTACAATTAGGGAGGGATCATGTGTTTCTGAACCCTCCCTTAGTTATGCTGCTAATAGGTTTAGTCAGCCGGGGGACCTCCAGTAATGCACTGGGCCTCACTCCTTTCCTCACTCTCTATGAAATATTTTTTTTTTTTTTGCTGGTCATTAACATTTGTTTGTTCTCTCCCATAGATTGAGTCCCCATCGTGCTGTTTGCTCTCTACATGTCTGTTCTTTTCTTCTTTTCTATCCCCTCACCCCCCAGCCAGTTGCAGCAGATGACTGCCCCTCCCTGAGCCTGGTTCTGCTGGAGGTTTCTTCCTGTTAAAAGGGAGTTTTTCCTCTCCACCGTCGCCAAGTGCTTGCTCACAGGGGATCGCCTGATTGCTGGGGTCTTTCTGCAACTGTGGGGGTTCCCCCTACAGTTGATAGTGCTATGAGATGACTGTTGTTGTGAAATGGCGCTATATAAATAAAGTTGAATTGAATTGAATTGAATTGAATCTCTCGGTGGGCCAATTCGGTGTGCGCTCTCCAAGACGACTGATGACTGTAGATCTGCGTTGTTCAGCACCTCTGGAATCCACTTTTCCAAAAAGGAACATGCATCCTGTTCCTCCGCCCCCTCCGGAAGGCCCACCAGCCTTAAATTATTCCGTCTCGACCACGATTCTAAATCCAAGACGTTATCTTCCAGACGTTTATTTTTTAATTCCAATGTTTGGACCTTTAATTGTAGGCTGGTGACGTCATCTTCAGCGTTGGAGATACAGTCGCTTATTTCTTTTCTCATGCCTTCTATCGCTGCTATAATCCCGTCAAACTTAGACGAAAAGTCTGCTCTCATGGCGCCGATAGCAGCAAGGACCGCGTTCGTTCCTTCGGCAGCCACCGCTCCGCTGCTAGCTCCGTCCTCAGCCATGGTCCCTGGAGATTTTCCTGCTTCGTCACTAGCGTGGAAGTCTGTTAACTTGGATTGTCTCGACGAATCAGTTTTTCCTCCGCCTGATTTCACAGCCTTGGTTTTTACCATACCCGCGCTTAAACGCTAGGATAGGTTTTTGCTCCAATTGAGAGAGTTTTAGCCTATTTTTTTTTATTAGGAGCAGAGCAGAGCAAAACACGTCCTTCTACGTGGCCGCCATAACCAGAAGTCCCCCCATTTTTCATTTTAAAAATCGAAAATGAATCGAGCCTTCTGCATTCATCAACAGGACAATAATAATTAAATATGTTATAAAAAGGTAAGCTTGCGTGAACTTTGAAATGCAGAGCATTCAGCTTCATAACTGGCGTCTGCGTTCCTGTACCTTCAAAGATACCAATGAAAAAGCAAATTCCATTCATTAACTACTTTAGTATGGTTAAATAATTGTATTAAAACAGCCTTGATGTTATGAAGCTGAGCAAAAATCTCCATTCAAGTTTTGACTTCAGCTGCTGAACTAAATCATTGAACTAGTCTGATTTTAGTGGCTAAGATGTAAAAGCGGGTTGATCCAAACTTTTTACCCTTGTAAACCCAGGGCCTCATGCGTCTCATCTCTGCCATGTGATCTTCTATGAAGTACTGGAGGACCCTTGAAGCAGCTCTACTGGCTACAAACTTAATTGATTTGGAACATCTCCAAGTCCTCAGTGGCCAGGATTACATCCTAATGTTCCAGGTCTGCATTAAAGATTCAGGGGCATCTTAAAGAGCTCTTGAGCAAAGACACAAACACAAAACCACACTAACTAAATTCCTCAAATCCCACGTGTTGAGACTGATCAGAGTGCACCTTAAGATTTCCAAGCGGCCATTCATTATTCAGGACTTTCCTTCATATTCATCTGTAATTGCTGCAAAAACAAAAACAGCACCAGAGCCAGATTCCTTCAGGCTTGGCCCAAAACCACGATGCTAAAGGAATTCACCAGGTACACACACTTTCCTCTTCTACTTCAGAGCAGGGTTGAGGAGGTACAAAACCACAGATGATGACTATATTCCAAAAGAAGTCATCTTTCCACAAAATTTAGTCACATTCTCACCAACAAAAAACTTATGTTAGATGCATAATGCAAATCAGTAGTGTGGGTGTGAAAAATTAAGATTGTACTAGGTTATAAAGGTTTCAAAGACATAGTGAAAAATTCCCAAATTCACAGAATCTCATGCAAAATATACACTCATTGGACACTTTAATAAGTACATCTTGCTATTCGGAATGCACCGATACCTGATACAGATGCTGGAAGAGTTGGTTGTCCCACACAACAAGGACACACCACATAAATATCAGCCACTTCTTATACCCGATTTGCCAAGTCAATAAGATGATAAAAATAAGACAAATATCAGTCGACAAGGTGAATATTGGCCGATACCAATGTTAAGCTGATATACAGTGCATCCAGAAAGTATTCACAGTGCTTCACTTTTTCCACATTTTGTTTTGTTACAGCCTTATTCCAAAATGGATTAAATTCGTTTTTTTCCTCAAAATTCTACACACAACACCCCATAATGACAATGTGAAAAAAGTTTTTTTGATCCATCCATTCATCCATCTTCTACCACTTTTCCGGAGGTCCGAGTCACGGAGGCAGCAGTTCAAGCAGAGAAGCCCAGACTTCCCTCTCCCCAGCCACCTGCTCCAGCTCTTCAGTGAGGATACCAAGGCGTTCCCAGACCAGCTGCCCCGGGGTCTCTTCCCAGTGGGACGTGCCTGAAACACCTCAAGTGGGAGGCGTCCAGGAGGCATCCTAATCAGATGCCCATACCACCTCAACTGACTCCTTTCAATGTGGAGGAACAGCGGTTCTACTCTGAGCCTCTCCCAGATGACTGAGCTCCTCACCCTATCTCTGAGGGAGAGTCCAGCAATCCTACGGAGAAAGCTCATTTCAGCCGCTTGTATCCACGATCTTGTTCTTTCGGTCATTACCCAAAGCTCGTGACCATAGGTGAGAGTAGGAACGTAGACTGACTGGTAAATCGACAGCTTTGCCTTAGAACTAAGCTCCCTCTTCGCCACAACAGACCGGTACAACGTCCACATCACTGCAGATGCTGCTCCAATCCGTCTGTCAATCTCTCGCTCCATTCTCCCCTCACTCGTGAATAAGACCCCAAGATACTTAAACTCCTCCACTTGGGGCAGAAGCCTGTCCCCAACCCAGCGAGGACAATCCACCTTTTTCCGGCTGAGGACCATGGACTTTGACTTGGAGGTGCTGATTCTCATCCCAGCCGCTTCACACTCAGCGGAAAACCGTCCCAACAACAGCTGTAGGTCATTGCTGGATGAAGCCAACAGGACAACATCATCTGCAAACAACAGAGATGAGATCCTGTGGTCACCAAGCATGACACCCTCCATTCCCTGGCTGTGCCTAGAAATCCTGTCCATAAAAATTATGAACAGGATCAGTGACAAAGGGCAGCCCTGGCGGAGTCCAACTCTCACTGGGAATGAGTCTGACGGAGTGTTGCCAATACGAACCAAACTCTCACAACGGTCGTACAGAGAACGAATAGCTCGTAACAACAAGCCCGATACCCCATACTCCAAGTTTTTTTGAGATTTTTGCAAATTTATTAAAAATAAAAAAACTAAGAAATCACATGTACATTAGTATTCACAGCCTCTGCCATGAAGCTCAAAATTGAGCTCATGTGGCTCCTGTCTCCACTGATCATCCTTGAGATGTTTCTACAGCTTAATTGGAGTCCACCTGTGGTAGATTCAGTTGATTGAACAGAATTTGGAAAGGCACACACCTGTCTATATAAGGTCCCACAGTTGACAGTGCATGTCAGAGCACAAACCAAGCATGAAGTCAAAGGAATTATCTGTAGATCTCCAAGACAGAACTGTCTTGAGGCACAAATCTGGGGAAGAGTACAGAAAATTTCTGCTGCTTTGAAGGTCCCAGTGAGCACAGTGGCCTCCATCATCCATAAGTGGAAGAAGTTCGGAACCACCAGGACTCTGTCTAAACTGAGCGATAGGGGGAGAAGGGCCTTAATCAGGGAGGTGACCAAGAACCCGATGGTCACTCTGTCAAAGCTCCAGCATTCCTCTGTGGAGAGGAGAACCTTCCAGAGGGACAACCATCTCTGTAGCAATCCACTAAGGAGTGGCCAGACGGAAGCCACTCCTTAGTAAAAGGCACATGGCAGCCCGTCTGGTGTTTGCCAAAAGGCACCTGAAGGACTCTCAGACCATGAGAAACAAAATTCTCTGGTCTGATGAGACAAAGATTGAACTCTTTGGTGTGAATACCAGGCATGTTTGGAGTAAACCAGGCACCATTCATAACCATGCCAATGGGGGGTGGCAGCATCATGCTGTGGGGATGTTTTTCAGCAGCAAGAACTGGGAGACTAGTCAGGATAGAGGGAAAGATGAATGCAGCAATGTACAGAGACATCCTGGATGAAAACCTGCTCCAGAGCGCTCTTGACCTCAGACTGGGGCGACGGTTCATGTTTCAGCAGGACAACGACCCTAAGCACACAGCCAAGATATCACCGGGGTGGCTTCAAGGCAACTCTGTGAATGTCCTTGAGTGGCCCAGCCAGAGCCCAGACTTGAAGCCAATTGAACATCTCTGGAGAGATCTGAAAACGGCTGTGCACTGACGCTTCCCATCCAACCTATATACAGTGGGGCAAAAAAGTATTTAGTCAGCCACCAATTGTGCAAGTTCTCCCACTTAAAAGATGAGAGAGGTCTCCAATTTTCATCATAGGTATACCTCAACTATGAGAGACAAAATAACAAAAAAAAAAAAAATCCAGAAAATCACACTGAAGGATTTTTAATGAATTTATTGGTAAATTCCTCTGTAAAATAAGTATTTGGTCAATAACAAAAGTTCATCTCAATACTTTGTTATATACCCTTTGCTGGCAATGACAGAGGTCAAACGTTTTCTGTAAGTTTTCACAAGGTTTTCACACACTGTTGGTGGTATTTTGGCCCATTCCTCCATGCAGATCTCCTCTAGAGCAGTGATGTTTTGGGGCTGTCGCTGGGCAACATGGACTTTCAACTCCCTCCAAAAATTTTCTATGGGGTTGAGATCTGGAGACTGGCTAGGCCACTCCAGGACCTTGAAATGCTTCTTACGAAGCCACTCCTTCGTTGCCCGGGCGGTGTGTTTGGGATCATTGTCATGCTGAAAGACCCAGCCATGTTTCATCTTCAATGTCCTTGCTGATGGAAGGAGGTTTTCGCTCAAAATCTCAAGATACATGGCCCCATTCATTCTTTCCTTTACACAGATCAGTCGTCCTGGTCCCTTTGCAGAAAAACAGCCCCAAAGCTTGATGTTTCCACACCCATGCTTCACAGTAGGTATGGTGTTCTTTCTCCTCCAAACACAACAAGTTGAGTTTTTACAATAAAGTTCTATTTTGGTTTCATCTGACCATATGACATTCTCCCAATCCTCTTCTGGATCATCCAAATGCTCTCTAGCAAACTTCAGACGGGCCTGGACATGTACTGGCTTAAGCAGGGGGACACGTCTGGAACTGCAAGATTTGAGTCCATGATGGCGTAGTGTGTTACTGATGGTAGCCTTTGTTACTTTGGTCCCAGCTCTCTGCAGGTCATTCACTAGGTCCCCCCGTGTGGTTCTGGGAGTTTTGCTCACCGTTCTCGTGATCATTTTGACCCCACGGGATGAGATCTTGCGTGGAGCCCCAGATCGAGGGAGATTAACAGTGGTCTTGTATGTCTTCCATTTTCTAATAATTGCTCCCACAGTTGATTTCTTCACACCAAGCTGCTTACCTATTGCAGATTCAGTCTTCCCAGCCTGGTGCAGGTCTACAATTTTGTTTCTGGTGTCCTTTGACAGCTCTTTGGTCTTGGCCATAGTGGAGTTTGGAGTCTGACTGTTTCAGGTTGTGGACAGGTGTCTTTTATACTGATAATGAGTTCAAACAGGTGCCATTAATACAAGTAACGAGTGGAGGACAGAGGAGCCTCTTAAAGAAGAAGTTACAGGTCTGTGAGAGCCAGAAATCTTGCTTGTTTGTAGGTGACCAAATACTTACTTTACCGAGGAATTTACCAATTAATTCATTAAAAATCCTTCAGTGTGATTTTCTGGATTTTTTTTTTCTCATTTTGTCTCTCATAGTTGAGGTATACCTATGATGAAAATTGGAGACCTCTCTCATCTTTTAAGTGGGAGAACTTGCACAATTGGTGGCTGACTAAATACTTTTTTGCCCCACTGTAAGTGCAGGTTAGTTAGTTAGTTAGCAAAGAGGAATGGGCCAAACTGCCCAAAGATAGGTGTGCCAAGCTTGTGACATCATATTCAAAAAGACCTGAGGCTGTAATTGCTGCCAAAGGTGCATCAGCAAAGTACTGAGCAAAGGCTGTGAATACTTATTCATTCATTCATTCATTCATCTTCTTCCGCTTAATCCTGTTCGGATCGTGAGGGGGCTGGAGCCTAACCCAGCATCTTTGGGCGAGAGGCAGGGTACACCCTGGACAGATCGCCAGTCCATCGCAGGGCCAACACAGAGAGACAGACAACCATTCACTCTCATAGTCATACCTAAGGACAATTCAGAATCCCCAGTTTGATGCCAATTAACCTAACTTACATGTTTTTGGCATGTGCAAAAATGCACAATGCAAACTCCACACAGATCACTGTTGGTCGGGGGCCGGGATCAAACCCAGGATCCCCTGGCCAAGGGTGAGTTGCTGTGCTGCCACAGTGCTAACCACTCCGCCCGCGTGAATACTTATGTGAATAAGTGAATACTTATGTATTCATGCGGTGCGGCACATGAATACATAAGTATTCACATGTACATAAGTATTCACACGCCGCACCGCGTGAATACTTATGTACATGTGATTTCTTAGTTTTTTATTTTTAATAATTTGCCAAAATTTCCAAAAAAAAAAAAAAATCCACATCGTCATCATGGGATATTGTGTGTAGAATTTTGAGGACAAAAATTAATTTAATCCCTTTTGGAATAAGGCTGTAACATAACAATATGTGGAAAAAGTGAAGTGCCGTGAATTCTTTCCGGATGCACTGTATCTGTGTTTTGCCGTTACTGGGCTGGATGCCTATCGCCTTCAGAAGTGCCTTAACTCTTCATGGCATAAATTAAATGAGGTGCTGGAAACATTCCTCAGAGATCAGTCCATACAGGTGTGCCAGCATCACACAGTTGCTGCAGATTTGTTGGCTCCTTATCCATGATGTCTCTTGCACATATCCATTCTTTCTGTATTGGGCCAAATTCTGACCCTACCATTCTAATGCTGCAGCAAAAACTGAGTGATGGATTGGGCTGGTAGCCAAAGTTGTTTGTTAGCCGTGCCCCTTTATTCGCCCTTCCCTAGGGGGCAGGGAGTCATGTAGAGGACCAGAGATGGGATCTTATTGTAAAGTACAGACATCACTTGCTGGCAGTATTTGCTGCAAAAGGCGGTGCAACAAGATATTAAATTTAAAGGCACCATCTTTTGTTGCCCATGGAATTTAAATATTCTACTCAATCAACAATCGAAAGCAAAGTCTGATTTGTGTTAAATACAATATAAACAAGAGACACCATTAAACTCGAGTTATTTCAGAGACAGTTGTGTTGTTGTTGTTTTGGTGTTTTTTGTTTTTTTTTTGGGGGGGGGGTTGTGGAAGGGTACCAACAAATTTGTTCACGTTGGGATGCGGATGGAGTGACAGTCTGCACTTCAGTCTGTGCAGACAGCAGCATCCATGACTCACATACCAGGGAGGGAGGGAAGGAAGGAAGGGAGGAACAAAGGGAGAAAGGAAGGAATGAAGGATGGAAGCAGAGTAGGAAGGAAGGAAGGAAGGCCAGTGTACTCCCTGTGCCGGTCCCAAGTCTGGGTAGTGGGTTGTGTCAGGAAGGGCATCCGTGGCAAAATCTGTGACTAATCAAATATGGGGACTATCACGAAGGAGATTTACATATCATAAGATGGAGCAGATGATCCGCAGTGGCGACCCCTCACAGGGAGCAACCGAAAAAAGAAGAATCTTATTGGGAGTCACTAAAAAAAATAGAAAGATGAGAAAATGTTGAATGTTGCCACAAGTGATCTGCTCCCCCCCCCCCCAAAAAAAACCCCATCTTTTTTACTAAGAGGAAAGTGAAACAGTTGCAATTGTGGACAGAAAGATAAGTGCAAACTTTCAATCACTGTTGGGAAAAATTTGACTTATTTGCAATCCCTTCATGCACTGTTAATAGAAAAATGAGGCAAACCACGATGTAAACCTTCTGGAGAAGAGATGTGGTGTTTTGTCATCTGCTCCAGGATAAAAAAAAAACAGGTTAACCTCCCATTACAGCAACATTAATGTGTGAGACTGTATCTACATGGAATAAACTGATAACAGAAAACTTCTTTCATACCAAAGTATATGAGCATTAAAATCACCTGCAGCATAGCAGTAGCCAGATACACAGAAGTGAATATGGGGGTCAGAGTGGTGTGGCCACTCTTCATCAGGTGGATGGTGTAGAGGAAAATCAGGTGACCAGGGATGACTAAAAGGAGCAACACCTGTGCTGAGTGATGATTGGCTCCTGGGGAAATCCAAACAAAATGAAGGTTAAAGCAGGCCTAAACTGTAACTCCACATCATAAATCATACAGTACAGGCACATCTTATCAAAGAGAAATTCAAACTGTGAAATGAAAACAACTGATCTTTTCATTTCATTATCATTTATTAAAGGGACACTGGCAAAAATCAAGTTTTTTCTGCTGTTAACATGTTTTTTTGTGACGTACAAGACATATCCAGAGGAACATCTCACCACAATCCCGTCTGTGTTTTCCTGCTGTGAATTTCTAGTTAAGGAAGCCCCCCCCTAAAAAAAAGAGGGGGAGTTTAGACAGACCATTTTTAGGTACGCAAGTCCTGCTTAGCCTGATTGGTTATAACGTTAACCAATCAGACGGATACTCTTGGTTACTTCGGAGGAAGAGGGAGGAGCCGAGGAGCAGCAGGATTGAGGCAAAGAGACAGAGAGGAGGGAGGGGAGAGGCAGGGACCCGGCTTGAATGTGGCCCTATGCCCTGTCCGCCGGCCATCTGCTCTCAGCCAGACCGTGGTCTGGTGCCACCAAAGTGCGTCTTTAACCTCTTAAAATTCTGTGGCGCACCAGCACACCTGTCAGCCTCCCCCCCTCTGGTGGTCAAGGTTTTATTGAAGAAAGTATTCAGTTTCAATATCAGACACTCCAAAGCTGTAACTTGAAAGTGGTAAGAGATAATGGCTTACTGTCAAATAGAAAGATGTAGAATATGATCCAAAGTCTGAGATAGGAGTAAATATTTGCATAATGCAACGGCGGCCATATCGAATTACATAACTTTCGGTCAAAAGTGGACTTTGAACATATTTACACAAAGGATGGTTTTGGGTTTTTTTGTCTTCGTTTTTGTTATCTTCAAAGTATATGAACCAGAAAATCAGTAGAATGTACACAAACTGATAAAAAACGGTCAGACCTACTGCTCGTCTTGTCTTCATTCATCCATTTTCATCATCCACGGTCCTTATTTCGTCTTCTGCCAGTCATTTTTGCTTTCTCTCCCACATCCAGAAACTGTCACATGTATGTTATGAATTATTCCACCTCAACTTCGGTTACATTCTGCCGCCGAACCGGCGCTATTGTTCTGTCATCACGTGCAGCTACATCGATGGCAGACGAAAGTGTACACGCTCCAGACCGTCTTCTGCTGTCACAAAAGGTAAATATTTCCCTTCGGAAGCTAAATAAACTTTTTTTAGAATCATAGTTGGCAAAATTTGGAGCAAAAGCTTCCTCCGTGTGGAAATATATGTTGGGATGAAGCCTTTGTTTACATTCTCTTATTCGCAATACCAGAAATGATGTTTGCAAAGGTTCGTTGGGTGAAGTCCTCCAGTCCTCCAGTGAAGAGCAGTAAGCTATACGCGTCTGACATCTTGTGATGGGAAATGCTTGGTACAACTGGGTTTTCTGTGCTTTTGGGACACGTCATGTGACAGGCGCAAAACTGAGTCAGGGACAACAGGTGACACTGATGTCTTATGAAAGCAGAACATCAAACGGTTAAGACAAAAACAAATTCCTCATCAAGGAACAACCTTAAAAACAAAACATTTCCACACAACAGAAGTAGATCCTCTTTTAGGCAACTCCAAACATAGAGCAGCCACCTTCTTCTCCTGCCATGACTGATATATTTTGCAGTTTAGCACATAACTTGTCTTTGCAGTCTTAGGGTGTGATTTCATTGTACAGCCAAATCAGAATATCACAATATTCACTTTTAACCTGGGATCAAAATTTACCATTTGATTACTGTGAACAGAATGGTACGATGTGGCCAACCCCTAGTTTGTACCATTCTAATAAGCATGAAAAATTAAAACAGCTTGTACTGACAAGAAATGTGGTGTCTGTCCATATAGTATGTGGTGACTGACTATTCAATTTATCTGAAGATGTCAATGAAAAGCGAGCCTTATCAGTGAACTATAAGGGAGAAGAAGAAAGGAGGGGGGGGGGGAACAAAGCCATCATGAAAGACTCAATTCACAGGGATTTTGATTCAAGGTCAAACTCCCCAGCCCTAGGCCAAACTCTTTTAGCTAAGCTTTCTTGTTATCTCTTTAAACTGTCTTCAGGAACAGCTCTCCAGACTTCGTCAGGCTCTGCTTTGGATGTTGGCTGACTTCTGTTCAATTTCCTGTCAAGATGATCCCACTTTTCAAATTTGGATTTATCATTCCATAATACCCGTTTCCACCGATTTTCAGTCCAGTTCTTGTGCAATCTGGCATACTGCAGCCTTTTCTCTGTTTTACTTCATAAAGAAAGACTTCCTGGCAGCGACTCTTCCACTGAGACCATTCTGATGAGGCTTCAGTCGGTGGTAGATAGAGCAACTGAAGGACCAGGAGCACCTCTCAGGTCCTGTATCAGGTCTTCGCTGGACTTTTTCCTATTCTAAAGAATGTAAATTTCACATACTGTTCATCTGTTGTACTGTAGATGCTTTCTCATGTCTGACAGTTCTTTTGTCCTCCATCTGTCCGGTTTCCTCATAAATAAATAAATCAATGAAACTGAATAGTGTTCGGCTACAAGGACTAGGTTACAATGACTGGGAAAAAAAGCCAATGTCCAAAGAAAGATTCTGAAAAATCTTCAGAATGTTTGGACAACTATTACTCAAGACCACTTCAAAAATGACATGAAAGTTTGTCTTCTTGGAAAGCTTTTGCACATCATCCCCTGGGACAGGGAATGAGCACAATGCAAGTTAGCATGCCATCAAAACAACTCAGAAGCACAGTTTATAGGTTCTAAAGTTGTATAATATTGCTCTAATGGGGAGCGGGAGGGGTCTATTTCTGTTAATGGCTGAGAACAACGCACAAACAATTTTTGGACCATTTCGTATGGCCTTCTTAAAGCATACCTGTGGTGGTCGTCTAAACGCATTCAACTTGAAAACATTAGGCAACGTATTCGTTATTTGGTTAAATAATTATTGCCAGCCATATACCACCAGAGAAATATGCAAATACGACCGCAGGCATGGCCAGCCAATGAAAACTCTGCGCGCAGCCATGACACATGCGGATGTGACGTCATTACATTGCTACTGAAAAGTCAATACTCCGCCTGTATGAGAGACTAGGGTGCTTTTGAGAGTGTTTTTATTCTATTATGGCTGAATTGTCAGACTCTGAGGAAGAATTCGTCCAACATGGCTACAGGTTTGAGCCAGAAAGGCCTTCTGAGGGTGAAAGTGACGAAGTGGTCCTCACACACAACGCAATTTCGTCTGAAAGGACACATCTGTGCCCTGTTCCGAGATTGCGCAATCACTTTTCCGCTACGATCTTCTGACAAGGTGAGCTGGGTTTGGGTACACAAAAGAAGTGTTTATCTTTGTTTTTTCGCTTATTATTGAGACATCCAAAGGCTTTACATTCCGCCATGTTGCGATATCCATATCGCATTGTATGTTTTTGTTGTTACAAGAGCGTCGAGTGTCTGCTGCTCTGTATATAGTTTTAGCGTCGAGGGAAGAGCCCAGCGCCGAATCATCGGCCGTCTGGCGGCCGTTACGACCTCAGATCAGACGAGACGACCCGCTGAATTTAAGCATTTATTTATTTATTTTCTACTCGTTTTAGTTCTGCATTTAATATGAACCCTGAGTTTGAAATAAACGTTTGAATTTGAATTTGAATATCCTGAAAGCCACTGCTCATCCGAGCACTCCAGGCTCAGCCCAATATTGATCCAGATCACGGTAGCCACGACACTACATCACAGGAAACGTCCTGGCAGGCCATGTAGCTGCCAGTATGGCTGCTCGCATGTTTTGCTGACATAGCTGAACCAGCACATCAGCAATGGATTTATATCACATTGCTTTGAACTTGAACTTAAACTTGAACTAGAACGTGAGACAGGGGCTCAATATAATATCTTTTTTTTCACGACCACCACAGGTACCCTTTAAGGTAGCCATAGGAGAATCCAGTGTTCATAGACCCTAAGTTTGTGGCCAGGACGACGGTCTTGTCAAAGATTTCTATGAACACCCCGTGAAAATCCCTCTCATCGCTGGGCAGCCATATGAATGTCATAGGAACAATGTAAGAATTACACAAGATGTTGGCCGTAAGTATGTCCCAAGAACACCTTAAGTTGTTCTTGAGGGCCCCTTACAGCGGTCATAGGAAACGCTGTATGGATCCCCATTCGTGCGTAAGGCGGTAGTGAGGCATTCATAAGGCGTAAGTACGTCATTCGTGCAACACTTGTACCAACAAAGTGTGCCAAAAGCCATTAGATTATTTGTTTATTTGACAGGGACAGTGCAATAAACATAGACAACTAATCAAATGACAATCAATCTGATGTGTTGCACCAAGAGTGTATAGCTATTAGCTAATTTGCAACTCTTGTCCCATAAGATCTTCCTACCAATGACTTGGGTGTGCAATGAGTTGCACAAAAATTTTTGTAAGATGGCAGTAAGTATGCCATAGGAAGATTCCAAGGCACCCTTACAAAGAACTTAAGAACTCTAGTGCCATCATATGACAGAAAAGCTCCTCATTTCTCAAGAATGCATCAAGTTGCTCTTGAGAACTGAACGGAAGCCCTAAGAAACAATGCCCCTCCTCCACGAATGTCTGCAAATTCCAGCATTCATTGGAACTGGGAGATTCTTACAAACCCATCGCTCATAAGAATCTTTGTGGTCGTAGCTTTATAATATTATAAATTGTCCCCACAATATTATATATTGTGGGGACAATAGCCTGCTGACTGCCTGGGATTTGGAGACACACCAACAGTAAATGAATTATCATAGAACCAGTATGACAGAAAATACATGGATAAAAAGAATGGTTTCATACAGACGTGGACAAAATTGTTGGTACCCCTCTGTTAATGAAAGAAAAACCCACAACGGTCACAGAAGTAACTTGAATCTGACAAAAGTGGTAATAAATAAAGAGCATTATTTTACAAAACAAACTCATGAAACAGGCCTGGACAAAAATGATGGTACCCCTAGAAAAGATTGAAAATAATGTGACCATAGGGACATGTTCAACCAAGATGCATCCTCTAATTAACATCACAGGTATCTACAAACTTGTAATCAGTCAGTTGGCCTATTTAAAGGGTGACAAGTAGTCACTGTGCTGTTTGGTGACATGGTGTGTACCACACTAAACATGGACCAGAGGAAGCAAAGGAGAGAGTTGTCTCAGGAGATTAGAAAGAAAATTATAGACAGCCATGTTAAAGGTAAAGGCTATAAGACCATCTCCAAGCAGCTTGATGTTTCTGTGACTACAGTTGCATACATTATTCAGAAATTTAAGATCCACGGGACTGTAGCCAACCTCCCTGGACGTGGCCGCAGGAGGAAACTTGATGAAAAATGGAAGAGACGGATAATACGAATGGTAACAAAAGAGCCCAGAACAACCTCTAAACACATTCATGGTGAACTCCAAGGTCAAGGTACATCAGTGTCAGATCGCATCATCCGTCCTTGTTTGAGCCAAAGTGGACTTCATGGCAGACAACCAAGGAGGACACCACTGTTGAAAACAAATCATAAAAAAGCCAGACTGGAACTGCATGTTGACAAGCCACAAAGTTTCTGGGAGAATGTCCTACGGACAGATGAGACAAAACTGGAACTTTTTGGCAAGGCGCATTAGCGCTATGTTCACAGACGCAAAAATGAAGCATACCAAGAAAAGAACACTGTCCCTACTGTGAAACATGGAGGAGGTTATGTTATGTTCTGGGGCTGCTTTGCTGCATCTGGCACAGGGTGTCTTGAATCTGTGCAGGGTACAATGAAATCTCAAGACTATCAAGGTATTCTAGAGAGAAATGTGCTGCCCAGTGTCAGACAGCTTGGTCTCAGTCGCAGCTCATGGGTCTTGCAACAGGATAATGACCCAAAACACACAACTAAACACTCAAGAATGGCTAAGAGCGAAACACTGGACTATTCTAAAGTGGCCTTCTATGATCCCTGATCTAAATCCTATTGAACATCTGTGGAAGGAGCTGAAACATGCCATCTGGAGAAGGCACCCTTCAAACCTGAGACAACTGGAGCAGTTTGCTCATGAGGAGTGGGCCAAAAATACCTGCTGAGAGGTGCAGAAGTCTCATTGGCAGTTACAGAAATCGTTTGATTGCAGTGATTGCCTCAAAAGGTTGTGCAACAAAATATTAAGTTAAAGGTACCATCATTTTTGTCCAGGCCTGTTTCATGAGTTTGTTTTTTAAAATAATTCTGTTGAACCACAATTCAAAAGCACTGTCTAATTTTCATTGGTTAATTTTCATAGACTTTTTATTTATTACCACTTTTGTCAGATTCAAGTTATTTCTGTGACCACTGTGGGTTTTTCTTTCATTAACAGAGGGGTACCAAAAATTCTGTCCACGTCTGTATCTTCAAATTAGAGTTCAATTATAATCCTGACAACATTTATGTAAACCACAACAATTCTTAACATGTGCACTGGTACATAACTGCAGGGAAACAAAGCTTCTTCAGCTCATTAATGGTGTGTGTCCGTACTGACCTGTCCCACAGAAAGTACGGCAGGGGTAGTAGCACCCCTTGGCTTCTTCAGGAACCTCCCCTGGTGCACAGTGGAAATGTAAGTGGGTGGAGAACCTGCTGGACTGGATGGCCACCAGGTTACCACCAATACCTGCACGGAACAGAGGTGAGCTGTGTGAGCAGTAGAACATTCACTTCCAACTAAAGTTCATGATGGCATGTCAGCTGTTACACATAATTAACATTTTATCCAAACAGATCCATGTAAGCTTTCCAATCACTAATAGATATTATGATGAAAGCGTGTAAATATGTACAGCAGCATCCTGAAGAAGTAGTCTCCCAGTGAGACCTACACTTTACTTTAGTTGAGTTGTTGGCACCAATGGTAGTTCTGGCTCCATCAGGCTACCCTTGCTCCATGTTTATCTCCACCTGCTGTGTTCATCAATAATGCCACACAGGCAGATAAACCACTCTGTCCCCAGTTATTGTTAGCACTGATGCTAACGGTGGCTATTACAACTTGTGACATGGGCTGAGACGTGACAAGACGGGGCATGATAAACCCGTTTAATACCACATGACAAGGTAAACACAATAGAACAATAAAATGTGTGTTAGCATATGTGTTTATTACTGAAGGATCCCAGGAGTTCTGCCGAGCTCAACATCTCTACATCACCTTCATCGACTATGCATCCCTCTGGAAAACACTCAAACTTGCTGGCATGCCTCCCAAGATCAATACCCTGTTCCATAGACTCTACAACAGTGCTGAAAGCTGTGTGCAGGTAAATGTGAGGGACTCCGACTGGTTCCCCATCAGCAGCGGAGTTAGGCAGGGCTGTGTGGCCAATCCTGACCTCTTCAACTGCGTCATCGACCACCTGATCACAAAGGCCTGCAAGGGAGTCCCTGGTGTCTCCTTTGGGAATTATCAACTTGTCAACCCGGAGTAGGCAGACAATACCACCCTGTTAAGCAACTCAATTGGCCACCTCAGGGATGCTCTGACTGTATACCAGGAGGAATCATCAAAGCTTGGCTTTCAGGTGAGCTGGGTAAAAGAGCTATGTGCGCAAACTCATCAGCCTGCAGCCTCCCACCTGATTGCCATCTGCTGCATCCACTGGTTTCGGCATATCCTCCACCTCTAACCAGAACATTCCACCAGGGCCAGACTCATGTTCGGCACAGCAGCGGCAAGCTGGATGAAACCCCACAACACACCCTGCACCAGATGGATGGACGTGATTACAAAAGACCTCCAGAAGCGCAACACAACCTTAGAGATTGCAGAAGGGCTGACACGGGGTCACCAGCAATGGAGAGTACTGGTGGACATGACTGGCTTTACACATGATGACATCTCCGAGGACAACAACTAGCATGACCCCGGACTCATGCAGCAAGACCGACCAACCGACATGTGTTAATGTATTGATCCTGTTTTAGGTGAACTTACCTGATCTGTGTGACTGTATTTCAGCTTTGCCTCTGATATAAAGCAGTGTGCTCTGATCATCTAGCTCCTCCTCGCTCTCAATGAGCATCGATCGCACTCATTTGTTTCATGCACCTCAACTGGTACAGAGTAAGAAAGAGATCGAGGGTCAGATCACACCGCTGGATATCGGGAGGACACGCGAAATAACCTCACACAGATCAACTGATGGGACGGGGTATACCTGTGACAAGGAACTTGATGTTGATGAAATGTGACCATGAGAAAAACAATTGTTCAGAGTGTGGAAGAGATCAAAAATCAGAACACACCGCTGGATTTCAGGTGCAAACCCAAAACAAAGTCACACAGATCTGGTGGCAGGATGATGTAAACCTAACACAGACCGCGATGTAACAAGAGGTGACTGTTATTAATAAGTCAAAACCTGTGATGCATAGAGTTGTGAGATGTGACGATAAATATGGATGACAAAATAAAAATGTTTTATTTCAAGGCATCCCAAAACTACAAATACAAATGTTTATGGCAGCATCGTTACATCATTTTGGTGACCGTTTGCAGTCTGTGCATGTGCAGACCGTGCAGAAGGTGTACCGAGATGAATCAACATGGTGAGTGATATAGAAGAACCAGCTGCAGGAAGCCCCGAAAAGGAGAGGGATGAGTCAAAGCAAACAGAGCAGCTTGTTACTAAATGAGGGACTACCTCTGTAGCATTGTCTTGGGTTTGTAGCATTGAATCCCACAATTTGTAAATATAATTATTAATAAGCATTAATCTAAGTTTAATGCTTATTAATAATCCTTGTAATACCTTGTTTTTAACACTAAGTGGGGCACCATCCATATTTTATAGAGGTGAAAACTATTAAATGAAGACTTAAGCTTAATAATTTGGCAGTTAATAAGTTAAGCCTTAATAATTTCATTGCCAATAACTGGTCAGTCTCATAATCTGGAAGCAGAATTCTTGACACTGAGTGGTTAAAATAATGGACAAGAAGAAATTACAACCCTCTAGCTTTAGTATCTCCTCTTTATTAACACATCAAGGATAGGCTGCACGGTGGCGCAGTGGTTTAGCACTGTGGCAGCACAGTTTTACCCTCGGCCGGGGGACCGCGGGGATCATGAGATCGTGGGTTCGATCCCAGCCCCCGACCAACAGTGAGCTGTGTGGAGTTTGCATGTTCTCCCCGTGTTGCGCGGGTTTACTCCGGGATTTTTCCGGTTTCCTCCCGCACACCAAAAACATGTAGGTTTAGGGCGCTCGCGCACGCAGCGACCAGCAGCCGGTGGCTCGTCACCAGACTGCAAACCAAGTCTACCTACGGGTACAAATAAGTAACAAAAAAAAAAAAAAAAAAGGGAACTGGCACAAACCATAAAGCATTTAAAATCAGCAGAATAAAACATAGTAATAATCGGGGTTACTTGATCGTATGAAATATGAAAACACCATACATGTAAGGTCATCACATTATTATCATGATTAAGCTCTGGTACTTAAAAATTATCTCTGTGCAGTCACTCTTTGAGGGTAAAGAAAGCGTACACAGTTCTACCGAAAAAGGAGTTGCAAAATTTAAGAGTGTAGAATTTGGATTCTAATAGATGTAAAGAAAGAGGAGGAGAGAGGATGTGCAGGAATAGGAGTGTATCTGAGACCACGTGCCATCAGGGCTTGACCGACGGAGCTTAGTTGTTTTTCTGCTGGAACAAATTTAAACTAGTACGACTACCACAACAGATGATGTTTAAAAGGGGAGTGCCTACTGTGGATATGAAGCCCAGGCAAAGGCCATTCCAGGCCGAAGGAATGTAGGCCTCCTCGAGGCCTCGTTGGGGTTTTGGCCTGTAAAATCCGTATGGACTCGCTACTAGGTCACTCAGGGCAGGCTTGGCGCTCTGGTTGGCTTGTTTCAGAGAGAGGGGAGACCCAGTCCTGGATTTCAACCTGCCGATATGCTGGAAAGGGGCAGCTGGTCTGGATACAATGCTAGTGTGCATGGCTAAACTAGATAAGTTCTAAAAAAAAAACAAAAGCCACTTAGGCTTGAGGCACTTAAGTAAACGACAAAAATTATCATTTACAAAATCGTCAATTTTTGTCGTTTACAAAAAAGTCGTTTTTGTAAATGACAAAAATCTACAAAACAGTAACTTGAAGATGCAAGGCAATCGCCTAGGCAGAAAACTTAAAAAGGAGGAGACAACGGACAAAGAGAAGAGGACAAAAGAACATAGCAGAAGAGAGTAAAAAGAAATACTAGCAGAAAAGACCAAAAGAGAAAAAAGTGAGCTTCTCTGTGCGTCTGATTGAAAACTCCCTCTCCACACGATGGAAGGGAGGGGCTTAGGATTTTTCAATGAATCAGTGAGTAAGTGCACAGAGGCTGGCTTTGTTACTATGGTTACCCAACAATGAAAGACGAGGGGAAAAAGGTGTGATTCACTGAGAACTATGATTTGGTAGGGAGAGAAAAACCAGTAATCACATCATATGAACATCATAACTGATACTAAAACACCCTGTCTAAGCAATTCTACTTTGTTAATTATCCAACTATACTAAAAATGAATTGATCATAAAGCATGCAGATATTTACAAGACAGACATGTATGATACATTGCAGTTTCAGAAATGAGGAGGGACATTCTGGTGATCAATGATCAGTTTGTGTGACTTTGAGTTCTTATTTCCAGTCATCCTTTCACAGTGTTTGGTATTGTGTGACCATCCGAGGATTCTGCTTTCTGGGGGAGAAGAATGGAATTTTCCATCATTTCTCACCTAGGTGCTGAGAAGCTTCAAAGAGGTCTGCCTGAATGCAAAGGCAGTGTTGGGCATTGGTTAACAGAAGGACAGTCAAAGTTCATTTGGTCTTGCTGTTGATGAGTGTCACTGAGTCTGAGTCCACCTGGTACCAATTCCGCTACAGGTTGGTTAAGAAAAGTCCGGCACAGACCAGAAAGCTGCACTTTGTAACCTCCACAGGAATCATGTGAAAGAGTATGGAGAGAATTAGAGGCTCAAAGGAATCATCAGCTGTAGAAACCAGAGTCAAACAGTGAAACAGGCTTTTGCCTGCTGAACGCCATATAATAAAGACTCACGAAGATGGAAAGAGATAATAGCAACCCTTTCAACTTATATCTACAATGACATGGCCCCAATTTATAGTGTTGAGACACAGGGACAACAAGAAGCCTGCCTCATGACAGAACATCTGTGATGGGAGAGACGAGGTCACTGACTGTGAGTAATGAGTCAGAGCTCATGACATGAAGTGACGTGACAGAGAGATCATTTCACATCACGTCAAGGGTTTCAGTAATTGTCAATGCTTATAGACCTCAGGCTGAGAGGAACTCTGGGTGTGGACTTGATCAATATAACAGTCAATTATGTGGCCAGAACCATAATTATACATCCAGAGTACATCATGCACTGTTTACTGTTTGGAGAAAGAAAGTATTCACAAAAACAGTTGATAATTATTAATACACATTTTTTTGCAAAGCAGATATACATAAATATGACAACTTATGCAACTTGGCATTCCAAAATCAATTTAATTCTCTTATTTGGCCGTAAAAATGTGGTTTAAATTACAGTAACTGAGCAAATGTTTTGTCTTTGGGGCTTTCAGATGGTAAAGGGCTGTAACAACTCAGGACTAAAAAATACAAAATTGTGAGAAAATACATAACGGTAATAATTTTCACATGGAATCACACACTGAATTGGCACTTACCACACATTTGCGTTCCACAAATATTACAGAAAAATTTGGGCCAAAATTCGGCTGGAGTTTGCATACATGATGTGTGACATAATTGCACTCTTTGCGCTTATGACTGTACCGCGACAGCCACGTGAATGCCATACAACACTAGCAGGACAGTTATACAGGTACAAAATAATATCATGAAAACTGCTGTGCTGTTGCTTAGGTTTTTTTTTTTTTCTGTTTTTTGTCACGGTTTTGTCTTAGTTTTGTTCTAAATTGTAATCGCTGCCGTTTTGTTTTTCTTTTGAATTCTTGGATGGAATATGGGTGGGCAATATAAGCTGCGGCTTCAACCATCACCCATTTCAGATAACCTATGTTGAACTGTCTCTGCAGGACCCGCCTCACGTGGACCCGGTGTTCATCCCTGGACCTGGAGAAGATGAGAATGTCGTCCAGGTAGACGAATACGAACAGGCCGATGAAGTCCCGGAGGACGTCATTGATGAGGCGCTGAAAGACGGCTGGAGCGTTGGTCAACCCAATCGGCATCACGAGATATTCAAAATGCCCGTTTGGGGTTCGGAAGGCGGTTTTCCACTCATCTCCCTCCCGGATCCGGACGAGGTGGTAAGCGCTGCGGAGATCCAGCTTAGTAAACCAGGTCGCCCCCTGGAGGGAGTGGAAGGCAGTGTCCATAAGGGGCAGGGTGTACCGGTCCTTCTCCGTGATATCGTTGAGAGCTCGATAGTCAATACAAGGACAAAGAGATCCGTCCTTCTTTCCAACGAAGAAGAACCCTGCACCTACTGGAGAGGAGGACGGTCGGATGATCCCAGCACTGAGCGACTCCTTCAAGTAGCTGTTCATTGCCTCCTTCTCCGGCGCTGACAGACTGTAGAGGCGTCCTGAGGGTAAGGGCGCCCCCTGGCGGATGTTAATGGCGCAGTCGTAGGGCTGGTGAGGAGGTAGAGACATCGCCTTGGATTTACTGAAAACGGCACCCAGGTCATGGAACTCTGAGGGCACTAGGGTGAGATCCGGGGGCGCGGTGTCCTGAGCTGTGGGAGGCGAGGACGGGGCGCAGGCCGCGGATTGGAGGCAGGTACCCATGCAGAAAGTGCTCCACGCTGAAACCTTCCCAGTCTTCCAGTCCAAGGCGGGGTTGTGGAGGCGGAGCCAGGGATAACCAAGGATGACAGGTGTTACTGAGGTGGGCAGGATGTAAAAAGAGATATCCTCCCGATGGTTTCCAGAGATGATCACCGGGACAGGGGATGTTTGGTGAGTTACCTTTCCCAGGGAAACTCGGGAGAGATTAACCAGGGCGAGAGGAGTATCGAGGGGATGACAGTGGATGCCCAGTCGGGTTGCCAGGCTTTGTGAAATAAAGCTACCCTCCGCGCCTGAATCCACCAGTGCATGTGTGAGATGCCCAGTGAGGTTGTGACAGAAGCGGATGGGCAGCGTCAAATGTGTGAGGGGATTTAACCGATTAGCGTCCGCGAGGCGCCCTATAGTGACTCGCGGACCACCTCGTTTGGCTTTTCCGGACAATTCTCCACCGTGTGCTGGCTACCTCCGCAATACATGCAGGGGCCCAGGTCACGACGGCACTGTTTCTCCGCCAGGGGGAGCTTTGTCCGGCCCGTCACCATTGGTTCCGACTCCTCGGAGACCTCCGGCGGCGGTAACGCCAGGTGGCGAGCTTGGGGCAGACGTGCAGAGGCACCCCGCAAGCGAGAAGACTGCTTCCGCTCGGAGATGCGCTCGCACAGCCTGTTATCCAAGTTGATGGTGAGAGAAACCAGCTCCGCCAGCGTCTCCGGGGTATCCCGTCCAGCCAGCTCATCCCTCAGACCGGAGTTTAGACTGCGGAGGAAGATGCCGCAGAGCGCGCGCTCTTCCCAGCCAACTTCCTTCGCGGTAACCCGGAAGTCGATCGCGTATTCGGCTGCCGATCGGCTCCCCTGTTGGAGTCCGAGAAGACGGTCGACCTGGACACTGTCCAAACGCGAATGATCGAACACTTCCAGAAATTGTCGCACGAACTGGCCATAGGTGAGGGTAGCGTAGCTGGGCTTCACCATAATGGCGTAAGCCCAGGTAAGCGCACGACCCTCAAGGAGATTTCCTATATAGCCAATTCTGCTATGGTCTGAGGGAAAATCTCCGGGAACGCGAAGAAACACGGGCTCACACTGCATAATAAAACCCCGAGCTCCACCCAGCTTACCGCTGAAGCGAGCAGGAGTGGGGATTGGCGTGAGCCGTGTTGGTGCACCCGGAGCAGGCTGGACGGCCACCGGAGCCGCAGGAGCCACGCCACCCGGACGAGCCGAGGGGAACGGCTGCTGGGGGTCCAAGCAGTCTAATCGGTTAGTGATGTTAATTAATTGATTTAATATCACCTGTTGCTGATAGGCTATTGAATCCACCCGAACCTCGAGGGTGGAAAGACGGCGTGCGAGCCGGCTGTCTGCCGAGCCGCTCTGCTGAAGCCGTACTGACATAACGCACGGCCCAGGAGACACACACGCAGGCTCAGGATAGATTTAACAGCTTTATTAGCAACAGGGAAGTGTATGGCTGCGTGTCTGTGGAATAAGAATGTATTGGTGGTGGCGTCTGCGTCAGGCACGGGGGCAGGAGGCCGTACAGCCGGACAACCCTGTGGGAGAGAGCAGAGGGAGAAGGGTAACGGGCACCACACCAATACAGGGAAATGATGATGAGAGCTGGCTTACTTGGTTGTGACAGGTGGCTGGCGTCGACAAGGGCGGAGCCCGGGAGACAGCGACCTGCGGTACCTGTGGCAGCAGCGTAGAGCCAACGGCGAGGTGATGAAGTCCGCCGCCGGGGATGTCCACCTGTGCACAGGGGAAAGCTAGAGGAGAGAGGTAAGGGGAGCTTACCCAGGATATCTTCGCTAGTAGGTTTGAGATCCGAGCGGCAAGTCATAACAAGGAGGATGGACTTAAAAGTACAATGGGAGGCAAAGCCTTCAGTTATCAAGCTCCTCTCCTGTGGAATCAGCTGCCAATCTGGATTCGGGAGTCAGACTCGATCTCTGTTTTTAAGAATAGGGCTAAAACCTACCTTTTTGATATAGCCTACAATTAGGGAGGGATCATGTGTTTCTGAACCCTCCCTTAGTTAAGCTGCTAATAGGTTTAGTCAGCCGGGGGACCTCCAGTAATGCACTGGGCCTCACTCCTTTCCTCACTCTCTACTAACTAACTAACTACTAACTAACCTGCACTTATATAGCGCTTTTCTAGTCACAAAGACCACTCAAAGCGCTTTCATTAATACTAACCCTCTATTCTAAGGGCCTATAGGAAACAAATATCTAGGGACAATTTAGAACAGCCAATTAACCTAACATGCATGTTTTTGGCATGTGGGAGGAAACCGGAGAAATCCCGGAGTAAACCCACGCAACACGGGGAGAACATGCAAACTCCACACAGACCACTGTTGGTCGGGGGCTGGGATCGAACCCACGATCCCACGATCCCCACAATCCCCCGGCCAAGGGTAAACTGTGCTGCCGCAGTGCTAACCACTGCGCCACCGTGCAGCCCAACTCTCTATGAAATATTTTTTTTTGCTGGTCATTAACATTTGTTTGTTCTCTCCCATAGATTGAGTCCCCATCGTGCTGTTTGCTCTCTACATGTCTGTTCTTTTCTTCTTCTCTATCCCCTCACCCCCCAGCCAGTCGCAGCAGATGACTGCCCCTCCCTGAGCCTGGTTCTGCTGGAGGTTTCTTCCTGTTAAAAGGGAGTTTTTCCTCTCCACCGTCGCCAAGTGCTTGCTCACAGGGGATCGCCTGATTGCTGGGGTCTTTCTGCAACTGTGGGGGTTCCCCCCTACAGTTGATAGTGCTATGAGATGACTGTTGTTGTGAAATGGCGCAATATAAATAAAGTTGAATTGAACTGAACTTCCAATATAAGTAACCGGTGAGTTAAACTGTCTTTCTTCAGCATGTTTTTTCCCCCCCAACCGTTCTTATGATCATGAAAATATTTGGTAATTCCAAGAAATATCCGTAATCGCCGATTTGAAAACGTAAACATCAAGTGTTGCATGAAGCAAAACACAGCAGGACCATCGCACCCGTAGACAACACAACGCCAAACCATATTAATTCGTTTCTTGAAATCCTAATCTTCATAAATAATCTATTTGTAATCCACAAGTATTCCGAGAAATATCCGTAATCGCCGATTTTAAAACGTAAACATCAAGTGTTGCATGAAGCAAAACACAGCAGGACCATCGCACCCGTAGACAACACAACACCAAACCATAGTAATTCGATTCCTGAAATCCTAATCTTCATAAATAATCTATTTGTAATCCACAAGTATTCCGAGAAATATCCGTAATTGCCGATTTTAAGACGTAAACAAGTGTTGCATGAAGCAAAACACAGCACTGGCCGCCGACCGTGTGCGTGTGTTTGCCGGTGGTGACGTCACACAGTCAGTGACCATCTTAGCTGCTGATCGCTTGGCTGGGTCAGACAGCTCTCCACAACAGCGTACTTCAAGAGCGCATTGTCACCTTATGCGACATTTGTTGACACCAAAACATGTGCGGTTCGACTTAGCTCGTCTCAGACAACAATTTGAGATATGAATTAGCGATATTGAATTTTCGTCTGTCCATCTGCTTTAAGGACAAGGACGGCAGATATGTTTTGGTAAAAGGAAAAAAATAATGATGATAAGGTAACCTTTTTTAATATCTATGCTCCCCCTGGAGCTGATTTCCCATTTTTTTAAGAAGATATTCAATTTGATTGGTACCGAAACATGGGGCACGCTCGTCTGTGGGGGAGACTTGAATATGCTGTTTAATCCAATACTAGACACAACTAATCGGATGAGAGAGATGAATAAAATAGAGACACAGGTAATTAAGATGGTGGAGGAACTGGGACTGACAGATGTGTGGCGCTTCATGCATGGGTCGAGTCCTGGCTTCACTTATTATTCAGCCGTCACATCATATTCTCTAGATTAGGTTATTTTTTAATGTACAGTAATGATTTGCACTGGGTGGAAAAATGTAATATAGGCCAAAGAGATATTTCTGACCATTCAGGGGTGTATCTGTCTCTATAATTAGACAGGGCACAATGGAAAACATTGTGGCGACTAAATGTGGGCATGTTAAACAGTCCCAGCTTTGAGAGTTCCCTTGTATCCGACATAAAAAATGTATCTTGAGAACAATGATAATGGGGAGGTGAACCCATCTATATTATGGGATGCTGCAAAATCCGTTCTTAGAGGGAAAATAATAGCCAGAACATCTTGGCTTAAAAATCAAAAAGACCAAGAACTGACAACTCAAAAAAAAGCTTAGACATTTGGAACAGACACAGTTTAGGTATAGATAATTCTCTTATTCTACAAATTAGAAAAACCAAAAAAAGACAGATAATGAGCGAAGAAGTAGAGAAGAACATAAGATTCGTGAGGCACCGATATTACAAAGCAGGTCTGAAAGAAACCAAACTTTTGGCTTGGAGATAAAGAAAGCTACAAGCAGAAAATACTGTTCGTAAAATTAAAGATCCACATGAAACCACTCATACATTAGAGGGTATTCAAAAGGCATTTGAAAAATACTATCAATCCTTGTATACCCAATCAACTCAGATCGGCACACAAAAAAATAATTAATGACTTCTTCGGCCTTCTAGATCTCCCTTCAATTGGCAAGGTTGATAACGACAAACTCACTTCACCAACTACAAAAGAGGAGATAAGAGAAGGCTATCTCGGGGTTGGCACAGATGGGCTGTCCCCAGAATGGTACAAGTCAATGAAAGAAAATCTGCTTCCTTTACTACAAACCTGTTTTAATCACATACTTGAGGGAGGCCTTCATATCAGTTATACCCAAGGAAGGAAAAGACCAAACAGAATGCAAGGCATATCAGCCAATTAGTGTTCTAAACACAGACTATAAATTGTATGCCTCAATTCTAGCCAGGCATATGGATAAAGTGATGCCACTCCTGATTGAGGAGGACCCGACAGGCTTTATGAAGAACAGACAAACCCATGGCAATATTAGAAGAACTCTACATATAATAGAACAGATTCATAAAGGGAAATTAAACTCTATTATCTTTAGCCTAGATGCTGAAAAAGCTTTTGATTCTGCTGGATGGGATTATCTTTATTTAACTTCGAATAGATTTGGTTTTTGTGATATGTCTGTGGGCTGTATTAGGTTTTTGTACTCCTCACCCACCGCAAGAATTAAGATAAATGGCAGTTTATCAAACTCAAATAAATTTACAACGTGGGTGTCAACAAGGCTGCCCTCTGAGCCCAAACCTTTTCAATCTGTTCATTGAACCTCTAGCTCAGATTATACGTCAAGAAGAAAGATTGAAGGGTGTTTCTGTGGGGGGAGAGGAGTATAAGGTTGGTCTGTACGCTGATGATGTCCTGGTCACACTAGTAAACCCAGATTCTAGTTTGCCCCTGCTGATGGAGGTCCTGGAGACATACAGGCCTTACTCAGGCTATGTCCTCAATATGCATAAAACTCAGGTCATGACATTTTACTATAACCCTAAACAAGAATTTGTTTCAAAATACAATTTCAATTGGTATTCATCCCAAATTAAATACCTAAGAATCAAATTGATGAAGATTTACACAAACTTTATGATGCTAATTACAAGAATATTAATAGAACAATTATTGTTGATTTTTCAAGATGGAACCTGCTCCCTTTAGACTTTGGCAGTCGAATCGGAACAGTTAAAATGAACACTCTTCCCAAGTTATTGTACCCATTTCTGACATTACCAATAGAAATACCTAAAGAACAGTTTAGAGATTGGAACAAACATATTTCATGATTTATTTGGAGTAATAAAAAAACCTTGGGTAAAATTTTCTACTCTACAGCTGCCTGAGAAAGAGTGGGGCAAGGCCTTACCTTCTTTAAAGGCCTACTACCAGGCTGCCCAGCTATGTCCATTGGCTTGTTGGTGCAGCTCATCATATGAAACTGAATGGAAAAGTATTGAATTTTTTGCTTGACAAACCACTACAAATGTTATTAGGATGCGTTGCTAGGGAGATGATCAAAGCACCAAGCCAATGGATAATGAAAGTTTATTACCTCCACCAGGAGGTTATGTTTTTGTTGGGGTTTGTTTGTTTGTTTGTCTGTCTGTTGGTTAGCAAGATAACTCAAAAAGTTTTGGACGGATTTCGATGAAACTTTCGGGCGTTGTTGGAAATGGTACAAGGAAGAACTGATTAAATTTTGGGGATGATCCGGATCACCATCTGGATACAGGAATTTTTTAAAGGATTCTTTATTGTAACAATAATAGGTATCATGATCATCATCGTAACTACAATAATAGGTATCATCATCATCGTGATGATATGATGACTATGATGATGATGATGATACCTATTATTGTTACTACGATGATGATGATACCCATTATTGTCACTATGATGATGATGATACCCATTATTGTCACTATGATGATGATGATGATGATGATGATGATGATGATGATGATACCTATTATTGTAACTATGATGATAATGCTCAGATGATAATGCGCAGAGGCGGAGGTCTGCGCTCTTCGAGTGCTTTTCTAGGTTTCTATGGGCATGCACTGGTACCATGTCAAAGATCAAAGGCAGGCATCACCATGGTTACTGTTGCCATGGTAACAGTAACTTTCTACGGGCATGTAGAAATACTTGATTATACTTGGTTTCTACGGACATGCACAGGTATGCACTAGTATTTTATAAATTGAACAGGCAAATTTGAGAGTTTTATAATTTACAAAAGAAAGAAGATCATATTTCTTTTTTTAAATTACTTTTTATTTATAATATTTTGCAGGTTTTATAAGCAGAACAAAAAATAGAACATGAGGTCTAGGGATGAATTTCACAATATAACAGTTACTAAGCAAATACAAAAGACTCAAATTTTATCCATCATCAGGGGCTAAATAATTGCACCATTTTTCCCGTCTCACTTCACCCAGTTCTTTTTGCAGTCTCAGCAAGTATGTCATTTGTTCCAGGGAGTGTAAGGTTTTTACAATATTGATAAATAAATTGATGGGTGGGGGATTCTTCTGGAGCCAACACCTGGTGATAGTTTTTGGGGGTTTTTTAGCCGCAGCTAGTAGAGCCTTCAACAAATGTACACTACCGTTCAAAAGTTTGGGGTCACCCAGACAATTATTTTGTGTTTTCCATGAAAAGTCACTTATTTACTACCATGAGTTGTAAAATTAATAGAAAATATAGTCAAGACACTGACAAGGTTAGAAATAATGATTTGTATTTGAAATAATTTTTTCCTTCAAACTTTGCTTTCTTCAAAGAATCCTCCATTAGCAGCAATTACAGCATTGCAGACCTAACATGATTGCACAAGGGTTTTCTAATCATCCATTAGCCTTCTGACGCAATGAGCAAACACATTGTACCATTAGAACACTGGAGTGATAGTTGCTGGAAATGGGCCTCTATACACCTATGTAGATATTGCACCAAAAACCAGACATTTGCAGCTAGAATAGTCATTTACCACATTAGCAATGTATAGAGTGTATTTCTGGTTAGTTTAAAGTTATCTTCATTGAAAAAAGTGCTTTTCTTTCAAAAATAAGGAAATTTCTAAGTGACCCCAAACTTTTGAACGGTAGTGTATATCTGTACCACAAAGACCATCAGGAATAGAACCAAGGTAAAGGAGAGTAAAATCACAGTTAACACTGGTTCTTAATATTTTTGAGATGATTAAAGAGATGTCGTTCCATAAAGGCTGAATCACAGTACCGGTCCAAAATATGTGTCCATGATCAGCTGATAATTCTCCACATTCTCTCCAGCAGGCTGCCAATGCTCCAGTCAGTTTGAAATTCTGTTTGGGGGTAATAAAAAAAAACCTCCCAAGTCCAAGTGCTGGTAGAAGATGATTGGGTCCTCCAGGCAGCAGTCCATACATCCTGTGATACAACCATGCTGAGTTCTGTTTCCCGGCATTGTTTTATATAAAGAGTACTGTCCTCATTCAAAGACATAACACTATGATAGTCTAGTGATCAGTCTTTTGGTCTTAGCAGAATTGTATAAATCTATGAATACTTGAACGATTTGAGATCGCTCCTTTTTAGCAGAATCTCTGACTTGTTTATGGTAATACTCTCTCATTTGCAAGTACCTATGGAAGTCTTGTTTTTCAAGACCATATTTTTCACACAAAGTAAGAAAATCACACATTTCCCCATTTTTGATAATTTTACATATACAGTGGGGCAAAAAAGTATTTAGTCAGCCACAAATTGTGCAAGTTCTCCCACTTAAAAGATGAGAGAGGTCTCCAATTTTCATCATAGGTATACCTCAACTATAAGAGACAAAATGAGAAAAAAAAATCCAGAAAATCACATTGAAGGATTTTTAATGAATTAATTGGTAAATTCCTCAGTAAAATAAGTATTTGGTCACCCACAAACAAGCAAGATTTCTGGCTCTCACAGACCTGTAACTTCTTCTTAAAGAGGCTCGTCTGTCCTCCACTCGTTACCTGTATTAATGGCACCTGTTTGAACTCTTTATCAGTATAAAAGACACCTGTCCACAACCTCAAACAGTCAGACTCCAAACTCCACTATGGCCAAGACCAAAGAGCTGTCAAAGGACACCGGAAACAAAATTGTAGACCTGCACCAGGCTGGGTAGACTGAATCTGCAATAGGTAAGCAGCTTGGTGTGAAGAAATCAACTGTGGGAGCAATTATTAGAAAATGGAAGACATACAGTGGGGCAAAAAAGTATTTAGTCAGCCACAAATTGTGCAAGTTCTCCCACTTAAAAGATGAGAGAGGTCTCCAATTTTCATCATAGGTATACCTCAACTATGAGAGACAAAATGAGAAAAAAAAAATCCAGAAAATCACATTGAAGGATTTTTAATGAATTAATTGGTAAATTTCTCGGTAAAATAAGTATTTGGTCACCTACAAACAAGCAAGATTTCTGGCTCTCACAGACCTGTAACTTCTTCTTTAAGAGGCTCCTCTGTCCTCCACTCGTTACCTGTATTAATGGCACCTGTTTGAACTCGTTATCAGTATAAAAGACACCTGTCCACAACCTCAAACAGTCAGACTCCAAACTCCACTATGGCCAAGACCAAAGAGCTGTCAGAGGACACCAGAAACAAAATTGTAGACCTGCACCAGGCTGGGAAGACTGAATCTGCAATAGGTAAGCAGCTTGGTGTGAAGAAATCAACTGTGGGAGCAATTATTAGAAAATGGAAGACATACAAGACCACTGATAATCTCCCTCAATCTGGGGCTCCACGCAAGATCTCACCCCGTGGGGTCAAAATGATCACGAGAACGGTGAGCAAAACTCCCAGAACCACATGGGGGGACCTAGTGAATGACCTGCAGAGAGCTGGGACCATAGTAACAAAGGCTACATCAGAAACACACTACGCCACCAGGGACTCAAATCCTGCAGTGCCAGACGTGTCCCCCTGCTTAAGCCAGTACATGTCCAGGCCCATCTGAAGTTTGCTAGAGAACATTTGGATGATCCAGAAGAGGATTGAGAGAATGTCATATGGTCAGATGAAACCAAAACAGAACTTTTTGGTAAAAACTCAACTTGTCGTGTTTGGAGGAGAAACAACACCATACCTACTGTAAAGCATGGGGGTGGAAACATCATACTTTGGGGCTGTTTTTCTGCAAAGGGACCAGGACGACTGATCCGTGTAAAGGAAAGAATGAATGGGGCCATGTATCGTGAGATTTTGAGTGAAAACCTCCTTCCACCAGCAAGGGCATTGAAGATGAAACGTGGCTGGGTCTTTCAGCATGACAATGATCCCAAACACATCGCCCAGGCAGCGAAGGAGTGGCTTCGTAAGAAGCATTTCAAGGTCCTGGAGTGGCCTAGCCAGTCTCCAGATCTCAACCCCATAGAAAATCTTTGGAGGGAATTGAAAGTCTGTGTTGCCCAGCGACAGCCCCAAAACATCACTGCTCTAGAGGAGATCTGCATGGAGGAATGGGCCAAAATACCAGCAACAGTGTGTGGAAACCTTGTGAAAACTTACAGAAAACGTTTGACCTCTGTCATTGCCAACAAAGGGTATATAACAAAGTATTGAGATGAACTTTTGTTATTGACCAAATACTTATTTTACCGAGGAATTTACCAATTAATTCATTAAAAATCCTTCAGTGTGAAATTCTGGATCTTTTTTTTTTTCCTTATTTTGTCTCTCATAGTTGAGGTATACCAATGATGAAAATTGGAGACCTCTCTCATCTTTTAAGTGGGAGAACTTGCACAATTGGTGGCTGACTAGATACTTTTTTTACCCCACTGTAGAAGTGATTCCTGCACATGACCATTCTTGAAATCTGTCATCCTGTGACCCTGGTGTAAAGTCTGGGTCATATGCTGGCCATCCAAGCAATTTAACTTCGTTTTTTAATTGGTAGCTTTAATTTAATTGGTAGTATCCCCAAAATTTAATTAGTTCTTCCTTGTACCATTTCCAACAACGCCCGAAAGTTTCATCGAAATCCGTCCCAAACTTTTTGAGTTATCTTGCTAACCAACAGACAGACAAACAGACAGACAAACCCCGACAAAAACATAACCTCCTGGCGGAGGTAACAAGTGTAAGCAAGTATTTCTGCTGCATGCCTGCCTTTGATCTTTGACACGGTTACCATGGCAACAGTAACCACAGTGATGCCTGCCTTTGATCTTTGACATGGTTACCATGGTAACAGTAACCATGGTGAAACCTGCCTTTGATCTTTGATGTCACCACTCATTCAGTGATGCCTGCCTTTGATCTTTGATGATGTCATAGCGAGTCCCATGATCTTTTAGCGAATCCTATGATCGTGACAGACACACACACAGATTTTCTTGAACTATATATAGAGTGAATAAATGGTTATGCACCACACTCCCCGGGAGAAAATGTTAAACTGAGAACTGTCACCAGTACTAGAGTGTAGATTTACAGAGTGATGATACAGAGTGAAGTACGTGGCGGTAATGCACCTGGAAGCTGGTTGCCAACCGCCAATCAAATCTAAAAGAAGAAGTACAACCACCAGAACAATCACTAGAAGAGACTGTGAGTCCCCCCCCCCGCCCCAGACGAACCACATTTACTCAATCTGTGCCATCAGTGAGGGGTACCAAGATCTGGAATAACATACCACCCGCAATCAGAGAACGTACCACACTAAACACTTTAAGACTCATTGTAAAAACTGGCTTTTAAACAACCAAAACTGTACCCATAACTAGTGGCTGCTCTGCGGCATACACATGTATATATGTGCCAGTGTGTCACACACATACAGTTAGGTCCAGAAATATTTGGACAGTGACACAGTCTTCATGATTTGGCCTCTGCATGCCACCACATTGGATTTGAAATGAAACAACAACGGAATTGAAGTGCAGACTTCAAGGTTTAATTCAAGGGGTTGAACAAAAATATATGATTAAACATGTAGGAATTGTAGCTATTTTTATACAAACGCTCCTCATTTCAGGGGCTCAAAAGTAATTGGACAAATAAACATAACCGAAAGTAAAATGTTACTTTTCAATATTTTGTTGAGAATCCTTTGCAGGCAATGATTGCCTGAAGTCTGGAACCCATGGACATCACCAAACGCTGGGTTTCCTCCTTTGTGATGCTTTGCCAGGCCTTTACTGCAGCTGTCTTCAGTTGTTGCTTGTTTGTGGGTCTTTCTGCCTTAAGTTTTGTCTTGAGCAAGTGAAATGCATGCTCGATTGGGTTGAGATCTGGTGATTGACTCGGCCATTGCAGAATATTCCACTTCGTTGCTTTAAAAAAACTCCTGGGTTGCTTTTGCAGTATGTTTTGGATCATTGGTGAAGCGCCGTCCAATCAACTTTGCTGCATTTGGCTGAATCTGAGCAGAAAGTATATCCCTATACACTTCAGAATTCATCCGGCTGCTTCTGTCTTTTGTCACATCATCAATAAACACAAGTGACCCAGTGCCATTGGAAGCCATGCATGCCCATGCCATCACACTGCCTCCACCATGTTTTACAGAAGATGTAGTGCTTTGAATCATGAGCTGTTCCAATTCTTCTCCAAACTTTCTTCTTCCCATCATTCTGGTACAGGTTGATCTTAGTCTCATCTGTCCAAAGAATGCTGTTCCAGAACTGGCCTGGCTTCTTCAGGCGTTTTTCGGCAAAGTCAATTCTGGCCTTTCTATTTTTGAGGCTGATTCATGGTTTGCACCTTGTGGTGAATCCTTTGTATTTACTCTCATGAAGTCTTCTCTTTATGGTAGACTTAGATACTGATACATCTACTTCCTGGAGAGTGTTCTTCACTTGAGTGGATGTTGTGAAGGGGTTGTTCTTCACCATGGAAAGGATTCTGTGATCATCCACCACTGTTGTCTTCCATGGACGTCCAGGCCTTTTTGAGTTCCCAAGCTCACCAGTGCAGTCTTTTTTTTTTTTCTCACAATGTACCAAACTGTTGATTTGGCCACTCGTAACATTTCTGCTATCTCTCTGATGGATTTCTTCTTTTTTTTCAGCCTCAGGATGGTCTGTTTCACCTCCATTGAGAGCTCCTTTGACCGCATGTTGTGTGTTCACAGCAACAGCTTCCAAATGCAAACGCCACACCTGGAATCAACTCCAGACCTTTTAACTGCTTAATTGATGACAGATTAACGAGGGACGAGCCCATGCAGCCTTGTTATTTTTTTTTGCAGCCTTCTGAGTCAATTGTCCAATTACTTTTGGTCCCTTGAAAAAGAGGCGGCTACGTATTAAAGAGCTGTAATTCCTAAACCCTTGCTCCAATTTGGATGTGAATACTCTCAAATTACAGCTGAGAGTCTGCACTTTAAGCCCATATTGATTATATAATTGTATCCTGAATATGTTTTTGTAAACAGCTAAAATAACAAAACTTGTGTCACTGTCCAAATATTTTTGGGCCTAACTGTATGCCCCGCCTCTTGTTTGTTGCTGTGAGGTGCTTGGGTGCATGTGTGTGTGTACGCACACACAGCACTTCACGCCTGTGACATTTGAATATTTTGTTTTGCAACACCTTAACGCTGCACTTTGGACAGTTTCATTGCCGTTGTTCTGCTTGTGTATGATTGTTTGTGTGTTTTTGTGACCTGTCGGAGGACTACAGATGCAAATTAGCAATACTGCTAAATCTGGCATACATTTGTATTAATGTTCATTAGTATGTAATGTCCCTTTCAAATAAACAAACTAAACTAAATTAAGTAAAAAGTCCAAACACAGGGCATCTGGGTGGAACCCCAACTGACCCAATATTCCAAGATTCAAGCCTTGGTTATACAATACTTCAAAAGCTAAGTTCCACATGCAAAGTTACTGTGCAAAAATTTATAAAAGAAATGAATAGTATAAAATTAACATATTAGTAGTGTCATGTGTTTTGTGATGTGCCCCCCACCCCCCAAAAAAGGTCTTTAAGCCAGAGGAAACAATGGTAGTCCATGTCTGTGACCAAATTCTAAGATTACACTGACTAAAGGAAATGTGATTTAGAAACAGAAAAGTCAAATGTAAACCATCATTAGCACCTAAACAGAAGAGAGCAAGGTTATAGTGGGCTAAAAAAGAAACACATTGACTGTGGATGATTGGATGAAAGGGATATACAGTGTAGGGCTGAAACAATTAGTCGATGTTGATAATGTCCCTCCCCAATGATAATGTCCCTCCCCAATCTGACCAGTGATGACATGTTTAGTCGCTCGTCATCCTTGAACCGCTGGCTGTCTGTGTGGTGTCCTAAAAATGACGTGGGCTACATTGACAATTGGAGCTCTTTTTGGGGAAAACCTGGTCTTATGAGACGAGACAGCATTCATCCCACTTTGGATGGTGCTTCTCATTTATCTAACAATCTGGCATCTTTTTTATCCAAATTTCCAAAACCATGACTACTCAGAGTTGGGACCAGGAAGCAGAGTCGCAGTCTTACACGCCTCTCTGCAGCTCCTCTTCATCCGCCACCCCTCAGCTTAGCCCCTGTCTTCCCCATCAGAGAATCGTTGTCTGCTCCCTCCAAAGTGAATAAAAATATAATGTATAAGCATTTCAAAGTGATAAAGCATATTGGTAAAACTCAAATTAAACATGAAGCCTCTAAATTGAATGATTTGGCCTCTGTTCCTCCTCATAATTTAAAAATTAAATGTGGTTTGTTAAATATTAGGTCTCTAACTCCCAAGTCTCTGTTAGTCCATGATCTGTTAATTGATCATCAGATTGATTTAATTTCCCTTACAGAGACTTGGTTAGGGCAAGAGGATTATGTTGGTTTAAATGAATCAACCCCCTCTGGTTATTTAAACTGTCAAAATCCCAGAAGTTCTGGTCGTGGAGGAGGAGTAGCAACAATTTACCATTCCAAATTACTAGTTAATGTAAAGCAAAAAACATGTTATAATTCCTTTGAGGGCCTGGTCCTCAGTATTGGGCACTTTAGCAATTTCAGGTTAAACCCAATTTTATTTGCCATTGTTTATCGTCCCCCATCAACCTATTCAGAATTTTTATCCGAATTTGCTGATTTCTTAGCTGATTTAGTGTTGAAATCTGATAGAATAATTATAGTAGGGGACTTTAATATACATGTGGATGTAGATAGTGACTGCCTTAATGTGGCTTTTAATTCAATATTAGACTCGATTGGGTTTTCTCAGAAAGTAGGAAATTCTACTCATTACCTCCACCATACATTGGACCTTGTTCTGACATATGGCATAGAAATAGAAAATCTTGTAGTGTCTCCTCATAACCCTGTACTGTCAGACCATTGTCTGTTAACCTTTGATTTTACTATTTCTGACTATTTGGCTCCTAAAGAAAAATATTATCACAGTAGATGCCTCTCAGATGACGCTGTTTCCAAATTTATGCAGATTGTTTCCTCTATGCCATGTGTCAACACAACGGAAATAAGCTATAGACAGCTTGCTCCTTCTGTAATTGATAACATGGTGGATAGTGTTTCAGCTTCTCTGCATCAGGCTCTAGACTTGGTGGCCCCCTTAAAAAAGAAAAAGTCTAATCAGAGATTTTTAACTCCTTGGTTCAACACAGAAACTCGTAGCTTAAAACAGAAGACTCGTCAATTAGAAAGAAAATGGCGCTCTACTAATTTAGATGAAATCTATTTAGCTTGGAGAAATCATCTTTTAATTTATAAAAAATCTCTTAGAAAAGCTAGAACGAGTTATTACTCTGCATTAATAGAAGAGAACAAGAATAATCCCAGGTTTCTTTTTAGTACTGTAGCCAGGTTGACAAAGAGTCAGGACTCTGTCAATCCTAGCATCCCCTTAGAGCTTACTAGTCAGGACTTTATGAACTTTTTCAATAATAAAATTTCATCCATCAGAGATAAAATCAATCAGATTCTTCCCACAGTTAACTTAAATACTGTAACTACTACAACTCCTTCTATTGATGTCTGTCTTGATGAGTTTACTCCAATCGACCTTTGTGAGTTAGACAAAGTAGTTTCCTCATCCAAACCTTCAACTTGTCTTTTAGATCCTATTCCTACTAGGTTATTTAAAGAAGTCTTCCCACTTATTGGTAGCTCTATTCTTCATATAATCAATTCTTCATTAACTTTAGGCCATGTACCGCAGGCTTTTAAAACGGCTGTAATTAAACCCTTACTCAAAAAGCCAACGCTAGATCCAGGAGCTTTAGCTAACTATAGACCAATCTCTAATCTCCCTTTCATTTCAAAAATCTTAGAAAGAGTTGTTGCTACGCAATTATTTGACCACCTGCAGGGAAATGGTTTACTTGAAGAGTTTCAATCTGGGTTTAGAATCCATCATAGTACTGAAACAGCCTTAGCGAAGGTCACTAACGACCTCCTCATTGCATCTGATAATGGACTAGTTTCTGTACTTGTCCTTTTAGATCTTAGTGCAGCTTTTGATACTATTGATCATAATATTCTACTTGATAGATTAGAACACTATGTTGGACTTAATGGAACTTCGTTGCAGTGGTTTAGATCTTATTTATCTGATAGGTTCCAGTTTGTTCATGTAAATGATGAGTTTTCTTTCAGCTCAAAGCTTAGTCATGGAGTTCCACAGGGATCTGTGCTAGGCCCTACTCTTTTTAGTTTATATATGCTTCCGTTAGGCAACATTATTAGAAAGCACTGTATACATTTTCATTGTTATGCAGATGACACACAATTATACCTGTCAATGAAGCCAGATGATACTAATCAATTAGCCAAGTTAGAAGCCTGTCTTAAGGAAATCAAAGCTTGGATGACTTGTAATTTCCTGCTATTAAATTCAGATAAGACTGAAGTCATTCTTGTTGGTCCAAAAAACCTTAGAAATTCCTTTCCAAATCAAACTTTCAGTTTGGACGCAGTTACTCTTTCTCTTAATAGCTCTGTGAGGAACCTTGGAGTTATTTTTGATCAGGATTTGTCCTTCAATTCACATATTAAATTTGTTTCTAAGACTGCCTTCTATCATTTGAGTAATATTGCCAAGATTAGGAGCATCTTGTCTCAGAGTGATGCTGAGAAGCTGATCCACGCTTTTGTTAGCTCGAGATTAGATTATTGTAATTTTTTATTACCAGGCTGTCCTAAAACATCTTTAAAAAGTCTTCAGCTGATCCAAAATGCTGCAGCAAGAGTTTTAACAGGTACTAGAAAGAGAGATCATATCTCTCCGGTTCTGGCCTCCCTTCATTGGCTTCCCATAGAGTTTAGAATTAAGTTTAAAATCCTTCTTCTCACTTACAAAGCTCTAAACAATCAGGCTCCTTTTTATTTAAAAGATCTGATACTACCGTATTATCCTAACAGAGCACTACGCTCCCAAAATGCAGGATTACTTGTAATACCTAGAATCTCCAAAAGTACAATGGGAGGCAGAGCCTTCAGTTATCAAGCTCCTCTCCTGTGGAATCAGCTGCCAATCGGGATTCGGGAGTCAGACTCGATCTCTGTTTTTAAGAATAGGGCTAAAACCTACCTTTTTGATCTAGCCTACAATTAGGGAGGGATCATGTGTTTCTGAACCCTCCCTTAGTTATGCTGCTAATAGGTTTAGTCAGCCGGGGGACCTCCAGTAATGCACTGGGCCTCACTCCTTTCCTCACTCTCTATGAAATATTTTTTTTTTGCTGGTCATTAACATTTGTTTGTTCTCTCCCATAGATTGAGTCCCCATCGTGCTGTTTGCTCTCTACATGTCTGTTCTTTTCTTCTTCTCTATCCCCTCACCCCCCAGCCAGTCGCAGCAGATGACTGCCCCTCCCTGAGCCTGGTTCTGCTGGAGGTTTCTTCCTGTTAAAAGGGAGTTTTTCCTCTCCACCGTCGCCAAGTGCTTGCTCACAGGGGATTGCCTGATTGCTGGGGTCTTTCTGCAACTGTGGGGGTCCCCCCTACAGTTGATAGTGCTATGAGATGACTGTTGTTGTGAAATGGCGCTATATAAATAAAGTTGAATTGAATTGAATGTCGACAATAAAAATTTGTCGACAAATACTTTTATTGTCAACAAATCGTTTAATTGTAAAGTTTATATGCATGCGACTTCCGGTTATGGCTGCCACGTAGGACGGATGTGTCTCACTCTGCTCTGCTCCTGGAGAAAAAAAATCGGCAAATAACTCTCTCATTTGGGACAGAACGTATCCCAGCGTCTGGGCGAGGATATGTCGGCGAAGCCTAAGGCTGGAAAACCAGGTAAAGGAAAAAGCGAGCCGCCGAAACAGTCCAAATTAACGGACTTTCAGGTCTGTGACGCAGCAAATAAAACTCCATATATGGCGGAGGAGGCTGGCAACGGTGCGATGTCTGCGGGGAGAGGCGCAGATGCGCTGATGGCTGCCATGAGTTCAATGAGAGCGGACTTTTCCTCTAGATTTGATGGGATTATGACAGCGTTGGAAGGAATAAGAAAGGAATTGGGTGACTGTGTAGAACGAACGGCGCAGATGGAGCTCCGTCTCGCTAGTGCTGAAGATGACGTCACCCGTCTTCAATTAAAGGTGCGCACTTTGGAAAAAAAAAATAAATCTCTGGAAAATAATATTTTGGATTTGGAATCTCGGTCGAGACAGAATAACTTGAGGCTGGTGGGTCTTCCAGAGGAATCAGAAGGTCGGGACGTATGTTCCTTTCTGGAAAAGTGGATTCCGGAGGTGCTGGGCAGCGAGGAGTTGCAATCAGCAGTGGTTCTGGAAAATGCACATCGTATTGGCCCACGGAGAGATAAGGGACCGCCGAGGACCTTAATTATGAAGTTTCTTAGCAACAGAGACAGGATGAAGATCTTCAACGCTGCACGAGCTAAAGGAGAGATTAAACACCAGGACCAGCAGGTGCGGTTCTACCCAGATTTGGCCACAGGAATCCAGCAATTGAGGAAGCAGTTTGATCCCATACGTAAGGAGCTGCGCAACCTTGGGATTTGTCATGGTGTAATCTATCCTGCGAGACTGCTGACCACGTATGAGGGCAGAACCCACATCTTCAAGACCCCAGAGGAGGCGCAGGAGTTCATCAAGAAGATCAAAGAAGAAGAAGAGACTGGTGGGAGCTAAGCATGAACAAAATATAAGGTAGAATAATTAAGCATTTGCACAGGCATCTGACTGACTTGAAGTAAATAGTAAGTTTACAAAATACAGATTGTATTATATATTAAAAAAAAAAACAAAACAAAACAAACAAAAAAAAAAACTATGATGTACAAAGTTGTTAAAAATTTTGGAGTTAAGTTGGAAAACTACAGAGGAGAGTTAATGTTACGTCATTAAAAGCAGTAGAGTTAGGGTGATTGGGAGGATGAAGAAGGAGTGGCTTAGGCTGTTCCCCGTGGGTGTGGAGCGGTCGATGGCTATATTGGGAGACGGAATTTTTCTTTTGATTTTGGGGGGTTTCCCACAAGTGTGGGAAGGGGGAATTTGTTTGTGTGTAGTTTGTAGGATGAATGTTCAACCACTCATGTTTTTGCTTCTCTGTATGAGCATGTTTACACTGCAAGGTAATCCCAAACTCTCTATTGATCATAAACCAAAGTGTTAATCTTAATTTAACTTCATGGAATTGCAGAGGTCTACAAAATTTAAAAAAACTTAAACAAGTTATGAATAAAATAAAAGACATGGGTTCAAAAATTGTGTTTTTACAAGAAACTCATTTAATAGAGGAGGATATAAAAAGAATTAGGAGTAGATGGCAAGGAAGTGTCTTCACCTCATCATTCTCATCCCGGGCCAGGGGAGTTATGACTCTCATACATAAATCAGTTCCTTTTCAAGTGAAAAATGTAATTGGAGACAAATTTGGAAGATATGTAATCATTCAAGGTTCTTTGCTATTAGAAAATATAAATCTTGTGAACTTATATGGTCCCAATATAGATGATCAGAAGTTCTTTGCTAATTTATTTCTTATCTTATCATCACTTACAGGGCAACATATAATAGCAGGGGATTTTAATTGTACATTGAATCCAGGTATAGATAGATCAACAGGACTGGATTGCACGCACATTGGATGTAGGATGACTATTAATCATTTTATGAAAGAATTGAGATTGTTAGATATATGGAGAGAAATGAAACCACAAGTTAAAGCCTATTCTTGTTATTCCAGTACCTACAAGACATTCTCACGTATTGATTATTTTTTGATTTCCACAGAATTAAGGTCCAAGATTCAAAACTGCTTTTATGATAACATCGTGATCTCTGATCATGCACCCTGTTGTCTAATATATGTAGATAAAAAATTGACAAAGGAATCAGGTAGATGGCAATTTCAGCATAAATGGCTTCAGGATGAGGAATTTGTCAAGTATATAGAAAAACAGATAGACAAGTTCTTTGACATCAATACTACACAAACATCAGCATGTGTAAAGTGGGAGGCTTTCAAAGCTTTTATTAGGGGACATATTATTAGTTATACAGGATCAAAATCTAAGAAGACTCGAGAGGAGAGAGCTAAATTGGAACATAAAATAAAAAGTCTTCAGGAAAAAGTGTATGCAGGAAGTGACCCAAGGTTGGAGAATGAATTACTGATTTTGAGAGCTGAATACGACAAAAAATCAGCGAATAGAGCTGCCTCGAGTCTTCTAAGATTGAAACAATCTTTTTATGAACAAGGTGAAAAATCAGGAAAATTATTAGCATGGCAGATTAAACAATTAGAAATTAAAACACCAATTACCAGTATTATAAGTAACGGACAGGTAGTTATAGATCCTTTAGAAATTAACAGAGCCTTTAGAGATTACTTTGAAAAATTATATGATACCAAAAATGAATCTGATTTAACAAAACTAAATGGGTTTTTGAACGAACTATCTATACCGTGTATTCCAAATGAAAACAGGGAGATATTGGAGTCTAAAATTAGTCAAGAAGAAGTTGGGCTAGCCATTGATAATATGAAATCAGGAAAAAGTGCAGGACCAGATGGTCTTCCAGTTGACCTTTATAAAAAATTTAAGAATAAATTAATAAAACCTTTTTTGGAAATGGTTTTAGAAGCATTTCAAAATAATAATTTACCATCATACATAAATAATGCCTTAATTATACTGCTGCCAAAACCAGGTAAGCCCTCTAATAAATGTGAAAATATGAGACCAATAAGCCTATTAAACGCCGACCTTAAGATAATCTGTAAAATTTTAGCAAGACGAATACAAGAAATTTTACCAAATATTATTAATCGAGATCAGAATGGCTTTATAAAGGGTAGACAAGGCTTCCATAATGTAAGAAGACTATTTAATATTATTTATTCTAATAAAGAAGCACCGGATACAGCTTTCCTATCACTGGACGCCGAAAAGGCCTTTGATAGAGTTGAATGGCCCTTTCTTTTTGAAGTCCTACAAAGGTTTGGACTTGGAAATAATTTCATAAAATGGGTTCAAATAATATACAATAATGCTACAGCAGAAATCCTAACAAATAACAATATTTCAAAATCAATAAAAATCAATAGGGGATGTCGACAAGGCTGTCCACTTTCACCTTTACTGTTTACTATGGCAATTGAACCTTTAGCGATAGCGATACGTTTACATTCACAAATATATGGAATTAAAGTTGGACCAACAGAACATAAAATCTCCCTGTACGCCGATGACATAATTTTGTTTATGTCGAATCTAAAAAAATCAATTCCAACCTTGTTGAATTTAATAAAGAATTTGGGGGAAATATCAGGATATAAAATAAATAAAACTAAATCTTCAATATTAATGCTAAATGAGACCCAGAGAAATTACCCAGCCCCTGAGGTAAATCAATTCAATGTTGTAAATCAGTTTAAATATTTAGGAATCCAAATTGTGCCTAAGCTAGAATCAGTCGCCAGTGTCAACTATGAAGCCTTAATGTCAGATATCAATGAGTTAACTCAGAGATGGATGTCACTACCAATGTCGATGATCGGGAGAATCAATATACTTAAAAGTAATATTTTACCTAAAATACTTTATTTATTTCAATACATTCCCTTATCACCACCTTTAGATCTATTCTCAAGAATAAAAAAAAAGTTAGTGGAATTTATATGGAACAACAGGAGGGCTAGATTACGTCTGTCTTTATTATATTTACCATTTGATCGTGGAGGTCTGAAATGTCCAAATTTTATGTTGTATTATTGGTCGGCACAACTGAGGTCTATGACATATTATTTTTCATCAAATGATCTCCCTCACTGGACTGAAATGGAATCATACAATTTACCTTTACCTCTTCCCATATTCATATACTCAGATTCGGCAAAAAAATTACAAAAACAAGTTAAAAATCCATTTGTAAAGCATATGATCAAAATATGGTGTGAAGCTAAAAACTATTTAAAAGAACCACAGTTATTGTCACAATTTAGTCCAATATGGGGTAATCAATATTTTAAACCAGGGAGAGCGGACGCTGTATTTAAAGTATGGAATTTAAAAGGGATACAAAAGATTCAGGATTTATATTTGCCATGTGCAGATAACATAATGTCTTTTGAAGAGCTGAGGATCAAATTTAATCTCAATAGAACACATTTTTTTAAATATCTTCAACTTAGAAACTTTATTCGATCAAATCAAAATAAAGCTCTCACTCGACCTATTTACTCATCCTTGGAAAAAATGATGATGAAAGATAGTAAAAGAAAGGGTATTATTTCAGAGTTTTATAACTCATTGACACTATCTTCAAGTGAAAATTCACTGAAAAGATTAAACTACTGGAAAGAAGATCTGCAAACTGAAATTTCAGAGGAACAATGGGAATTGGCTTGTACAGAAGCTCAAACCAAATCAATAAATGTACGCCATAAATTGATACATTTCAAATGGTTAATGCGGATGTATGTTACACCGGAGGAGTTAAATAGATATAACAAAAATATACCAGATACATGCACAAAATGCATGGAAAGTAAAGGAACCCTATTTCATTGTTTATGGGAATGTAGATTAATAAGAATGTTTTGGGAAGAGGTGAGGGTAACAATTGAAAAAATAATCTCAAAACAAATCATATTGAATCCTAAACTGTTTTTGTTGGGTCTGTACCCAGAAAAGCATAATTTTAATAAAAGTGAAAGAACATTCATAGACCTCAGTTTGCTTAATGCCAAAAAATGTATTGCACTATTATGGAAAAAGACTCATAGACCAGATGTGACTCAGTGGTTAAGACAGATGTTAACAAACCTTCCATTAGAAAGAATAACATATATACTAAAATCAAAGGAAATTGTGTTTGAGAATATATGGAGACCTTTTATTGATTATGTAAAAAATTTAAACATAACTCTTGAAGAAGAAGGTGAATGATGTGTGTGGACCTTGTAAATTCCAAACTGGTGAACATAATATGTATACTTATGTATTGGATTGTCTAGACTAAACAGAGGAGCATTGTTGAAGACTTGATTTTGTTGGTGGTTGTTGGTGTTTTTAGTGCATTTTTTTTTTGTAGTACTTTAGTGTTAGTGTTTGATTGTTTGTATCATGTTTGTTAAAAAAAAAAAAGGTTCAATAAAGATATTGTGGAAAAAAAAAAAAAGTTTATATGCATGCCACGGTAATGTTCAGCTGTAACTGCAATGCACGACCGGAACTGCTGTGGGCAGTAGCGCCTCTGTTGTCCGGCATGCGATCTTCACAATTTCCAGTGAAGAAGAAGAGGAGCACATTTACGGCTCTGAGTATGGCGAATGTCGAAGTGGACCAAAAAAAAAAAAAAAAAAAAAAAAGCAGACCCAAACTTTCTGTTGTTTGGGAACATTTTACAGAAGACCAAAAAAAAAAGTAAAATGGAGACTTTGCAAGGCAGACCTCTCTTACCATGGCAGCACTACAGTGATGCGTGAGCATCTGAAACAACAGCACCCAGGAGCCAGTGGTATTACTGTCTGCTGGGTAAGTTTTAGCGAGTATAGCTCAGCCCAGGCTAACCTGAAAAGAGGCATCAGGAAGGCCAAGAGAGAATACAGGAGGAGGATTGAGGACCACCTGGATAGTAGTAACAGCAGACAGGTGTGGGAGGGGGTGCAGCAGCTCACTAACTTTAGAGCCAACCCTGGAGCGGCTGAAGGGAGCCCCTCGCTGGCAGAGGACCTGAATATTTTCTTTGCTCATTTTGAGGTGGAGCCTCCAGAGATAGAAACAATGGAGCCTACAGCTCCCAGTAGCCCAAGCCTCATTGTTGAGGAGTATGAGGTGAGGAGAGTTCTGGGAGCGGTCAATCCGAGGAAGGCCACTGGACCTGATGGGGTCTCCGGGCATGTGCTGAAGGACTGTGTGTACCAGCTGGCTGGAATCTTTACTAGGATTTTTAACCAGTCCCAGTCACAGTCCACTGTCCCACACTGTTTAAAATCCTCCACCATAGTTCCTATACTCAAAAAACACAATGTTACCAGTCTTAATGATTACCGGCCAGTGGCTCTGACTCCAGTGGTGATGAAGTGTTTTGAGAAGCTTGTCAGAGCCCACATCATATCACTTCTCCCACAGTGTTTGGACCCCCACCAGTTCGCTTATAGGGCCAACAGATCCACTGAGAATGCTGTTGCCACGGCCCTCCATGCTGCCCTGTTCCATCTGGAGCAGCCGGGGAGCTATGTGCGGATGCTATTTGTGGACTACAGCTCTGCCTTTAACACCATCCTTCCCGGCAGACTGGTGCCCAAACTTAGGGAACTAGGACTTCCATATTCCACTTGTACTTGGATCCAAAGCTTCCTCTCGGATCGCAGCCAGAGGGTCAAAGTGGGACCTCACATGTCCACTACCATCAGCCTCAGCACCGGCTCCCCACAAGGCTGTGTGCTGAGCCCCCTACTGTACAGCCTTTACACCTATGACTGCACCCCCATACACCACAGCAACAGCATCATCAAGTTTGCCGACGACACCACAGTGGTGGGGCTCATCTCAGGGGGAGATGAGACCGGTTTTAGGGGCGAGGTGCAGCAGTTGATAGAGTGGTGTGGAGACAGCAACCTTCTTCTAAATGTCACAAAAACAGAGGAGGTCATCATAGACTTCAGAAGAAATAAAACAGACATTCAACCTCTGACTATTAGTGGCACGGGTGTGGAGAGGGCCGAGGATTTCCGCTTCCTGGGGGTCCACATTCAGGAGGACATGACATGGGGGGGTGAACACAACTGAGCTGCTGAAAAAGGCCCAGCAGAGACTACATTTCCTCAGGGTGCTGAGAGGAAACAACATCTGTCAGAGACTGCTGTTGTATTTTTATCGTTGCTCTATTGAGAGCATTTTAACTTATTGTATTTGTATTTGGTTCAGCAGCTGCACGGTAGCTCAGAAGAAAGCTCTTCAGACTGTTCTCAACACAGCCCAAAAATTTGTTGGTTGCCCTCTCCTCAGTCTTGAAGATCTGCACCACGCCCGCTGCCTTAAAAAGGCACAAAAAATCCTGAAGGACCCCTTCCATCCCAGTCACTCTCTCTTCCAACTACTACCATCAGGAAGGCGGTTTAGAGCAATCAAAACAAGGACAAACAGATTCAAAAACAGTTTTTATCCGACCGCAATTACCTGTCTGAATTCTAGTAGAACATGAGGTTTGAAACTGTGAAATTGAGTGTGCGTATATTTAAAATTAGTAATTTGTATAATTTTTTTAAGCTTCTTTTTACTCCTCATTCACTGATTGGTTTGCATTTTAATTTCATTGTACTTGTTATAATGACAAATAAAGTCTATTCTATTCTAAAGAAAGTTAGCGCCGCTTATTTTCAATGGCACCTGTTTCAAGCTTTAGAAAAATGACAATACTGTTAAGGTGCGTTCAGACCAAACACAAATGGGCAGAGTGAATCCATACAAAGTGAATGGAAAGAGGCGAATATACGCGAAATCGTGCGTTTATGTCCGAGGTAACATGCTAGCTTTGAGATTCTGCCGTCACCGGAGTAAAAGTATCATAATTGCAGAGTAACCTAGTTTGAAAATGAGGCTGCCACTCACCTGGAAACAGGAGGACCAGGAGCTTTTCAGCTCAGTCGGGATGTCGGAGTTATTTACCCCCAGATTCCTGCCACGGATGTGCTAACAAGGCTAGAAAGCTAGCAAACGGAAACACCCATCATCTTGTAAAGTTTTGGAGACAGGGACAACTTTTTCAGGTGAGCTCCCAGTCAGATAATGTAAACCTAAAGCATGGCATTATTTGGGGGATTTCCACAGTAGGTTGAACACTGCTGCAGAAGTTATAAAAGCAACTTTGTCTGTCTGCATCTCACTCAGATAGTGAATTCACGTCTATTCGCGTGTTTACATTGAGTTATAATGTAATCACACCGCGTGAAAAATTCGCCCATTCGCGTTTGGTCTGAACACATCTTTAGTATGTGCCGTTAATGTTGGCTTACCTGTTTGACAATAAGCTCTCTGGTTGTTGAGGGTTGAGCTGTCATGGCTAACGTGTTGAATGCAGTAAATGACTGAATTACAGGAGTCGCTATCTCTTTTTCATCTTTGTTAATATTAGCCCTCATTCTGAATATTAGTTACACTGTGTCCAGCTGAGACAAAATGGCATTTAAATGCCTCCCGCCCACGGGACGTTAAGAGGTATTTAACAGCGGCCGAGGTAAAATATGCACTAGACTATATCCCCAACAAGAAGCAGACAACAATAAACACGATTAGTCGACTACTTAAAAAAAATAGTTGTTACATTAGTCAACTACTAATACCATCTTTAGTGTAGCCCTAATTCAGTGATGAAACATCTGCATTGGGCAAGCCGATAATGCTGGAACTTTTGATTGGTGCAATTTCAATGAAGCTTATAAGGATGACGTTGACAGAAATTAAGCTTGTAGATAGCGACAGAAGAGGACTGCTGGGTTAAAGACTCTTTTATATGTGTTGAAACATAGTACAGCATTAAAAAATGCTTAAGCTGCTCTTTAAACTGTTCTTATACATGTTGCATTTGCATATGTGATGAAATGCGTTATTTTCTGAAATGTAGTCTGGTTGATTTTTTTTTTTTTAAATGTACCAGTGTAATAGTAGTTTGAATGTTAGAAGTAATAATTGAGTTTTGAAATTACATCAGAGATGAGGTATGTAGAGGGGTGTCACTGGGCTTACATTTTACTATGCAAGTCTTTAGCTTGATGGACCTCATGGCAGACGAGCCCCAGCAAGGGCTGAGCTCCCCCAGAGTCATCGGGGGGAAAAAAAGGAGGAGGGTGAAGTGAACCCACAAACAGTGCTTTTTCCACCTGACTGACCTGCTCACTTCCCTGAAGGACAAGCTGGGCTGACTGTGGGGCTTATCAATAGGGGAATATCACATCAGCGGAAAGGGAGAATGCTGGGGAAAGAAAGAATGTGTGCAAGCTCATATCCTGTGTTTCCAGCAGTGAAAATAACCCCAGTATTCATGACTATTCATGACCAGAGTGTTTACGGTGAAGCGTTCCGGCGAAGCATAAAATCAACATTCCCCTTGAGCGGTAAATCAATATGCGGCGCGAAGAAGTGCTGGGCTCTTTCAGATAAACCAGGGTAATTCAGCCCATATGGCTGACACCCCTGGCTGGTTGAGTTGCTCGAAAAGCAAACCATGGCAGGGACGAAACATGGCATCGGCCGAGCCATTTTCTCTTCTGATTTTCTGTTGAAGCTGTACCCTTGCTATATTCCCTAATAAATTCTGATTGCTTGAATAAGCAAATTTTCAGTGTTTAATGATGAGGATACATATCAGGTGAAGGACCAGGGAAGATGGCAGTTGTTACCACAACCTGTCACCTCAGTTTGTATCATTAGCCACACACTAGCCTTCTACAGACATTGCACCTAATGATTTAAGAGCAAATGCCATCCACTTCTGTTTATTTAGAGCAGGCGTGTCCAATCATGTGCCATGGAGGGCCAAGACCCTGCAGGCTTTACCTCCAACCAGTGTCTTCAACAGCAGATTTCATTGAATTTCTTCCCTCTGACTGCTGATAAGTGAAAACACCTGGTGAAGAGACTGGGTAAAAGAGAAAACCTGCAGGGTCTTGGCCCTCCATGGCACATGATTGGACACCCCTGATTTAGAGGCTGCAAGATATCTAATTGCTTCATTTAGCTCTGCTGGCTTGGTAGTTTTTCTAATATAATACAAAAGTTTTACAGCTAAATCTTTTCTCCTCTTTTAACAAGCAACCTCAGGCTGCATGTAGCAAATTTCAGTGAATAAATATACCGGCCAACACCAGCTACAGATCTGACAGATGCTGGAAAAATTTTAGCATCACTGCCCACTCCTGAACTACAGCAGAAAAGTCACACTTGGTACGTGCAATAAAGGAAGCAGTTTAAACCATTAAGTACCAAAATCATTTGTGCTCCCTTTGACGCCTTCAGTCGGAGGAGAGATAGCATAAAATAACCCTGAAGCATTAAAATGAAATAATGGAGGTCAATGTGGTAATAGGGGGCTTTTCCCCTCCAATTTCTATTCAACCCATCTCCTCTTATCACACTCTGCACATCTCCTTCCTCCATCCTTTTCTAATCAAACACCCACATTCCATCCTTTAGCTGCCTCTGCTCTTCCTGCCCTTTCTTCAATTGTATTTTTTTATTAGTACGGGAACAGCGACGAGTTTTAATTGTCTCCAAGAGCCGATGAGCCCGCCTCAACGTTTCCTCAGTCATGAATAAAATGTTGGAAATTGAAGATTGGAATGGAGAGAGAGAAAAAAGAGCTTGCTGAGACATGGATTTTGTTCCAAAAGTGCATGTGCCGTGCTCATAAACAGACACACACTCGCCTGATTCCCCAGCTGTTTTGTGCTGGGGAACCAAGCACGTGTCTCTGTGGAAAACCAATTAGAGTCAGATGCTACATCTCGTTAAATGTCTCCCATTAATGGCATTTAATTAAAAGCTTATCCCTTGTTGTGGAGGTGCCAGAGCCCTAGCAGCCATGGCTGAGCCCACTGGCAGCGGGAGACGATGGCACAGGAAAATGTAAGACCGGTTTTATGAAGTGGAGAAAGATGGACTGCAGCCTCATTAGGCAACTTATTTATGCTGAAGAGCGCCTTTTCTTTAGTAGCCCTCATCTATCCTTCCTTCCTCTGCTTTAATATCCACGTATTTTCACACCTGGGAGCTGCAAACCATAGGAAGAAGACAAATGGACCCTTTACTGTTATCCATCTTGTGTAGCATCACTTTGGCTCCATGTCTGCTCCAAGGGTCAAAAAATGCATTAATTATAAAACTGAGCAAGATAAATGAGTTTTTCTGTGCTTCCAAACTTCAGTTAAACAGCTTGTTGTCATCAAACTGGGGTGCACTGAGGCAGATCATTAAGATGGGATCTCAGTGAGAAACGTTCCACTGGTGACACATAGAAATCCTGCAGACAGGAGCAGAGGCTTGGTGAATCATTTCTAGCTACAGTGTCTAGGCCAGGGGTGTCCAATCATGTGCCATGGGGGGCCAAGACCCTGCAGGTTCTTCTACCCAGTCTCTTCAGCAGGTGTTTTCACTTATCAGCAATCAGTGGGAAGAAATTCACTGGACTCTGCTGTTGAAGACATTGGTTGGAGGTAAAACCCGCAGGGTCTTGGCCCCCCATGGCACATGATTGGACACCCCTGCTCTTGGATAACAGACCAGAGGACTGCACTACCAAGTAGTGTACCAAGTACCAAGTAGTACCAACCGGAGTGGTGGCTCAGTTAACCGGAGTGGTGGCTCAGTTGGTAGAGCATCCGCCCCACACCCGGGAGGCAGGGGTTCAAATCCCGGCCGGGTCATGCCAAAGACCATATAAAAGTGGAACTTCTTGCCGTCCAGCTTGGTGCTCAGCAATAAATGGAATGGAGGAGGGAAATCTGTGGCGGCGCCTTGCATGGCAGCGGCCCTCTGATTCTGCACTTGGGGTGTGTGTGATTTACACTGTAGATAGGTAAAGCACAATCTCGTTCTGCTGTACATGATTGGTTGTACGGTTGAATGACAATAAGGGTGGAAAAAAAAAAAAAGTAGGATTAGGAGCTCATGGAGGGAAGTTCAGGTTTAACTCCAGGATTGATTTTTAAGGTTAACTTTCAACAGGACACATCACCACTGCAGCATATGCTGCAGCCTAACAAACAGCCTGGGGCTCCAGATGATAAACGCATAACAACATCTGTGGAAAAGAGCACCAAGAGTCATCCCGAAAAGGCGTAGAGCAAGCAGATAGGAGAATTTTAACAGCTCACACGTCTTAATGAAATGTTTGTGACATATTTTGTTCACGTTTTCTTAAAAAAAATTTTATTATTGAAGCAAATTTTTTAGCAAATATTCCTGGCTTTCTTTAAACACTCTGATTTAAGGCCTGTCTTAAGAACCATCCTTCATCATTTCAACTCCACCCTCCCTCTTATGTCAGTTAGCCATTATAGCTGACTAGCTTCGAGCCTTCCAGCTCAGATGAGCAGCACTCTGGTTCACTGATCCACAGTCAATGGTATATCTCACGTCAGTCCAGTCTATCTGCCAATAGTTTTGCCGTGATTCCACAACAAATCACTAGAACCACGCACTTGACGGCTCCCGATTGCCGCAACCTGGCCCGTGACCTGAGGTGAAGTACCAAGCCAAGGGGTCTCACAGGGCAGCGTGGCTCTGCCAGACTCTACTCTGCTCTCACAGCCAGCTGAAAGCTGGAGTGATGAGGCTGCCTGCGAGAGCAGCACAGATCCACGGAGGACGTGGGGGAGCCACGAGCCTCCGACCAGCAGCATCTGGTTCTGGGACATTTTGATTGCAGCAAGCCAGAGGCTTTGTTGTGATTCTGTGGTGGATTGCCTGCCCTGTACCGGCTTGTGGCTCGCATGGCCAGCTGAAGGTAGCCTATTAGCCCATGGGCTACCAGAGTGGTGGCTCAGTTGGTAAAGCATCCGCCCCACACCCGGGAGGCAGGGGTTCAAATCCCGGCCGAGTCATGCCGAAGACCATATAAAAGCGGAACTTCCTGCCGTCCAGCTTGGTGCTCAGCAATAACGGAATGGAGGAGGGAACTCTGTGGCGGTGCCTTGCATGGCAGCGGCCCTCTGATTCTACACATGGGGTGTGTGTGATTAACACTGTAGATAGGAAAAACACAATTCTGTTCTACTGTACATGATTGGTTGTATGGTGGAATGACAATAAAGGGTGATTTAATGTAATTGATTTACTAGGACACTGGCTGTAAGCGTGGTTTATATTGTTATTTTCTTCAGATATTAGTCACCCTGTTATCACCTGGTTCAATGGTGTGCCTCACATCACTGTGGCCCATCTCTCAATAGTTTCGTCGTAATTCAGCGGTGGTTCGCCCGTAACGGAACTCCCCCGCCCATTCGGGGGAGTTCTTTGCATAACAACAGCCAGTAGCCCTGGTCCCGGGCCATTGCAGCAACTGGTGTGCTCGTATGGGTGATCCGCCGTGGAATCACGATGAAACCAGTCAGAGATGGGCCGGAGTGAACCAGGTGGTAACAGGGATGGCTATTAGGGTGACTAAGATCTGAAGAAAATAACATAAGCTGCGATTGGTTCGAGCTTCTGGTATTAGCTTGGGGGTAATAGCTCAGGGGCTAATAGGCTACCTTTAGCATCCCACCATCAACATGACGGACATACAGTACATGACAGACAGCTAGGCGGGCCAATAATAGAGCAGTGGGCTGGTCTCAAGGACAGCAGTGGGTTGACTTTTTCTAAACGTGACGTATACGATATCCACAGAAAAGTCAAAAACGTTTTTGGGAGAGAAAACGAGATGAAGGCTGTGTTTGTTTGTTTTTTTTAAGAGAACTGACTGTTTTAAAAATGTTTGGCTAATTATGTGACCGGCTGACACATTTGAGATCGTTAAAACCTATAAACACACCATTTTTCAGTCAATGACCCCTTTAAGGATTTTTAAGACCTTTCTAATAATCTAAGACCAAAGCTGTAACTGACAGAAAGAGGAGATTTATTTGTTTTAAGTAAACACACAGATCGCTGTTAGAAATGAGTGATAAAGTCAAGTCCAATTTACATCACCTCTGACATCACGCACTATGTGGTAGTGTTAGTGCTGGGTGATATATTTAAGCAATTACACAAGAGAAAGAGCAGAGTCAGTGAATATAGCAACGCAGTGGCCTCAACTGCCAAACTGCTTTTCTGTAACAGAACCACAAATGTAATTTATAACCCGACAGCAATAAGTGATGATTTCAATGTTACACTATGAAAAACAAGCAGTCCCCAGCTACTACATCTGAATCTTGTCACTCACACAAACAACAGAGAGTATAATAGCTTTATTGTCTTTTTACTAGTGGTGAATGGGTTGGCCTTGTTGGCTTCCCATATGCAAGACGTACAGAAATCAGCACGTAAACATGCTGGATTGCAACATGGGTTAAACACCTCTATGAGCCGAAATGGATGAAGAAGATTTTGAAAGGCAAGTTCAGCTTCAAAGAATTGCGAGATGGTTCTCTCAACAAGAGCAAAAGTAATTTGTGTTTACCGTCGGTAGGAATTTAATTACCACTGGAGCATGTCTAGTCTTAGGTGTCACCTGCTAGCTAAGCACACGGCTGATGCTAACAGCACTCCCCCCGATTCCAAAAAAAAACCCAGCAAACCACACTGGACAATTTACAGCGCAGATGCCTGGACAAGCATAAAATCAACAAACATTCCACAGCTATTGCTAAATGAGTAGCCACTGCTTGCAGGCCAGTCAGCATTGTGGATTATGAGGGTCTGCTTGAAACAATCCTGTGCTGCTTTAAGGGACACAATGGGTCATTTCTTCAGAGGCGCTCTTCTGCATACCTCGGTTGTAACAAGTATTTCTGTCAGCTCCAACCAGTCCGGCTACTCTCCTCCGACCTCTGACATCAACAAGACATTTGGGCCTAGAGATCTGCTGCTCACTGTGTATTTTCTCTTTTTCAGACCATTCTCTGTAAACCCTAGAGATGTCTGAAGATCCCAGTAGATCAGAAGAACAACAACCATGCCACATTCAGAGTCACCTAAATCACCTTTCTTCCCCATGCTGATGCTCAGTTTCAGCAGCTTGCTCGACCATCCTCACATGCTTAAATGCACTGAGTTGCTGCAGAGCACCTGATCGGTTGATTAGTGGTCTGTGACTGTACTCGTGCACTTCAGCAAAGTAGAATATCTTGAAATGTAATTTAATTTCAAAAACTGTAAACATAACTATCAAAATTAAATCAAACAACTAAGTGAATATGAAAGTTGATTTTTTTTACCCATTTTTAATGTTCTTATTTACTGAGATGCACCAGCAGAATAGAGCATTACTGTAATCCAACTAAAGGAGTAGTGATAGCTTTTCTTTTATAAAACAGGTGTACTTCATGCTCCAAATGAAACGTCTTTGATCAGACTCTGCACATCTGGCCATGCCCCCGGGGCAGCGATGCCTCTCAGTCTAACATAATAGAGGAGGATGTGGTGTCAGTACTCACCATTAATAACTGGGGTGTACACTACAATGCCAGCCAGATTTGGGTCAGACACCGTTTTGTCCAGGATGAGCCCTCCGATGCTGCAGAACACCACATAATTAGCTCATTAACGCAGGTTTGTGTGTGACGGGCAGACAGAGAGGAGACAAAAGAGAGCACACACAGGGACAGATAATGCCTAGTCTTTATCGGAACAGTGTGTGCAGTCAATTTATATGCTGCTCTATAAAAGCCACTAAAATGTAAATGTGATAGGTTGATAAATACTGTACTTGGTATGCAGGAGAGTCACAGGGGATTTAATTTCAACAGTGACAGAACAAACATTACACACACCTTGCTATCAGACAAGATGGGATGTATCATGGTACTGGTTTAAAAACTTTATGGCTTGTCGTAAAAATGATAATGATGACAGACTTTTCCTGAATTAGGGGGTTGATATCACTGCCCACAAGGCAACGGTTTAAGAACAGAGGTGAGGTGGCACCTCCTCTGGTCATACACAGTGCTATGGGCCGCCTTCTGCTGTAGCAGTCAAGGTCACACCAAGACCCGACCGAGACCATAGTGCACAAAGACCGAGACTTTAAAGCACTTTTCTCATGGAGTAATGAATGCTGCTGAACCCCAGCGTTCAACAGGTTAATTTTGCTTGACCTTTGCATCTGGATTAGATTTTCTTTTATCTTATGATTATACTTGCACTGTGGTACTAAAATTAATGACTTATTCTGGACCACTTCAACAAAAAACCATCACCACCGAGACACCTTTCAGCCATAAATAAAACTGCACCTTTGTGGTCTGGAAAGTGACGGTGTTAAGTGTCTACAAATACTGATGCTGAAGCTGATTCACAGCTTCATTATATTTCACTCAAACTGTTCGACTTGAGTGAAAACTCGGTCTACAAATGGAGCGAGCAACATTTTAAGGTCATAAATTGAGCTGCTTTAATAAGATGTAAAAACATGCAGTTCAGCCATGATGGTGACCGAGTCATGGGTTAAAATCTTTGGAAGCCTTGATATCTCCTGGTGGTGGAAGTTCAGAATACGTGTGGAAATCAGGATTGTACTTCAGCAGGCCAGAGGAACAGCTTTCTGACCTCACTCACTTCAGGATACTGGCAATCATCTCCAACCATTACACCAATAACAGACATTTTTCTCAAATTCATTTCAGCGTATTTACTGAAATCAAAGATAATACTGGATATGGTACCACCCCAGTCTTGGTCTGGTCATGACACCCACTGGTCTCTGTCTGATTTTAGTGTGGCCTTGCACTGAGGGTTGGGCACAATAAATGAGTGAGAGTCAGCTGCCTACTTACTAGCTGTGGAAGGAAACCTGAGGCTGCATCCAAATTGTTTAGGGGACGAGTCAGCAAAGCAGACAGAGGCAGCGTTTAAGACTGAACACCCACCTGCTGATGACCATGGCCGTGATGACCGGCTCCCACCCGGAGTACAGCAGGGTGCGGCTGGCTGGGTGCTTGGAGGAGATGACGATCCACAGAGGAGTCAGGCACATGAAGAAGGCGCAGACCAGAGACGACACATACGGGTATGAATCTAGGGAACAGGAAGAGGAGCATTACGGTTTCCTGCTGCAGCTCTGCTCTTTGGCAGGACAACCATTACAAACATCATACTTTATTCTTCTGCTCATATGGATAAATTACAGAATGGCAACGTTTAAAACCAATTTTATCATAAATCCTTCCAAATGACCTTATTTACAGGTATGTATTACAAAAGCACAGACATGATTTTTAAATGTGGGACTACCTGCTCATTAGAGCTATGTTAGGCCATTTTAATTTAATTATATAAAATATTAAACTGAATCAATAATCAAAAGCAAAGTCTGATTTATATTAAATATGATATGACCAATAATGAATTAGGGGTGTGCCATATCGTATGGTGATATTTGGGGTCTGCTGCATGATGACGTCACACCATTACATTACTGACGTGCTACCATAGAAACAGAAAAACAAACATGGCACAGGAAGCTGCCGCTCTGTGGTCGGAGTGTCCACGTCTAGTTGAGTGGAAATATTTAAAGGTACAGTTTGTAATATTCAGTGCAATGTAGCAGTGTGCAGCCACCTCACATTTAATAAGTCACCCACTTCTTCCAAAACATGTCAGACCATCGGCAGAACCCATTAGTGTAATCAAATTTTGACATAACAATTTGGAAAGACATTATGGCGTCCAAGATGGCCGCCTACATGGGGACGGACCTCCTCCTGTGTAGAAAAAACTTGTCTTAAGGTACAGAAAATGCAACAACTTTTACTTGAGTGACTATGACAATAAAAACAAAGTCAGGATTTCCGATTTCATTTATTTATTGTACACACTGTACCTTTAAGTTTTAAGGCTGTTTCAGACTGCTGCCATGCTTTTAAAAAAAACGGGGCAGCAATGTGGATGATCTGCGCACACCTTTTTCTGCACGTCAACAGCACCACTCCGGAGTGGCATTAACGTCAGAGGGTGTGGATGTCCCAAGTGTCCGGACTTCTATTTTTGTTTCATTTAGCTGCTTCAAAGAGGAAAAAAACATCGGCTCAGAGCGACGAGAGCCAAAAAGCCCCGGGACACGTCCATGTAACGCAGACTTCTAATACAGGTAAACTGATTCAGCATAAAACCCCCGACATGCCATTATGTGGTGGGTTATATTATTTTCTTGTAATATTTGATACGGAATAAAAACATATTTGAAGCTCAATCAGAGCTGCTGTTTAATGAGAAGAAATAAGAGTTTTTGCTTTTTTCTGAATATGTTGCAGGTAAGTAACTGCTGGCCTCTGAAACGGTCCATCATAAATTAAAAAAGAAAAAAAACACTTTCGTGAAATCATGAATACCATTATTGTGAAAATTCACAGAACTACAAAAGCACTCAGAGAGCGCATACCTCCACCAAGGCTCCTTCCATCCCTCATGGATCACCTCCAAAATGTAATGGGTTTGTGCAGGCCTAGAGCCACTTCTGGTGAAAACTGCATCCATGTCTGTACATTAGTTTTGGAATATTGTTGCCAACACACTGTGAGAAGATTAGAGCCTTGGTGAAGGTATGCATTCTTGAATGAATGAATCTTTATTTCAGATAGATTAGATTTAAAAAAAGAAAGGAACAGAACAATATACCGGGGGGGGGGGGATCCAAAAAGGTTGAATTAAAACAATAACACCTCAGATTATACAGTTCATTCAACATAAATTATCCAAAAAGGGTGATGGCTGAAGCCGCAGCTTGTATTGCCCACCCATGTTCCAGCTAAGAAGTCAAAAAAATAAAAGTAATTGCAAAACAAAACAAAGCTAAAACAAAATGTGACAAAACAAAACTAAGCAACAACACAACACAACACAGACTGGATATGACAATCCTTATGTGATTTTACATGTCATCTTATATATATGTTTGGAGTATTTCTTCCTTTAGTTTTTGTTTAAATTGTCCAAGCGTTGTACATGATTTTAATTCAGGTCCAAAAGCGTTCCACAGTCTGACTCCCTGCACTGACACACAAGTGTTGCTTGGTGGTAGTTCTCACTGAAGGTTTTTGAAATATACAGTGGGGCAAGAAAGTATTTATTCAGCCACCAATTGTGCAAGTTCTCCCACTTAAAAGATGAGAGAGGTCTCCAATTTTCATCATAGGTATACCTCAACTATGAGAGACAAAATGAGGGAAAAAAAATTCAGAAAATCACACTGTCTGATTTTTAAAGAATTTATTTGCAAATTATGGTGAAAATAAGTATTTGGTCAATAACAAAAGTTCATCTCAATACTTTGTTATATACCCTTTGTTGGCAATGACAGAGGTCAAACGTTTTCTGTAAGCCTTCACAAGGTTTTCACACACTGTTGCTGGTATTTTGGCCCATTCCTCCATGCAGATCTCCTCTAGAGCAGTGATGTTTTGGGGCTGTCGCTGGACAACACGGACTTTCAACTCCCTCCAAAGATTTTCTATGGGGTTGAGATCTGGAGACTGGCTAGGCCACTCAAGGACCTTGAAATGCTTCTTACGAAGCCACTCCTTCGTTGCCCGGGCGGTGTGTTTGGGATCATTGTCATGCTGAAAGACCCAGCCACGTTTCATCTTCAATGCCCTTGCTGATGGAAGGAGGTTTTCACTCAAAATCTCACGATACATGGCCCCATTCATTCTTTCCTTTACACGGATCAGTCGTCCTGGTCCCTTTGCAGAAAAACAGCCCCAAAAGCATGATGTTTCCACCCCATGCTTCACAGTAGGTATGGTGTTCTTTGGATGCAACTCAGCATTCTTTCTCCTCCAAACACGACAACTTGAGTTTTTACCAAAAAGTTCTATTTTGGTTTCATCTGACCATATGACATTCTCCCAATCCTCTTCTGGATCATCCAAATGCTCTCTCGCAAACTTCAGACGGGCCTGGACATGTACTGGCTTAAGCAGGGGGACACGTCTGGCACTGCAGCATTTGAGTCCCTGGCGGCATAGTGTGTTACTGATGGTAGCCTTTGTTACTTTGGTCCCAGCTCTCTGCAGGTCATTCACTAGGTCCCCCCGTGTGGTTCTGGGATTTTTGCTCACCGTTCTCGTGATAATTTTGACCCCACAGGGTGAGATCTTGCGTGGAGCCCCAGATCGAGGGAGATTATCAGTGGTCTTGTATGTCTTCCATTTTCTAATAATTGCTCCCACAGTTGATTTCTTCACATCAAGCTGCTTACCTATTGTAGATTCAGTCTTCCCAGCCTGGTGCAGGTCTACAATTTTGTTTCTGGTGTCCTTTGACAGCTCTTTGGTCTTGGCCATAGTGGAGTTTGGAGTCTGACTGTTTGAGGTTGTGGACAGGTGTCTTTTATACTGATAACGAGTTCAAATAGGTGCCATTAATACAGGTAACGAGTGGAGGACAGAGGAGCCTCTTAAAGAAGAAGTTGCAGGTCTGTGAGAGCCAGCAATCTTGCTTGTTTGTAGGTGACCAAATACTTATTTTCCACCATAATTTGCAAATTAATTCATTAAAAATCCTTCAATGTGATTTTCTGGATTTTTTTTTTCTCATTTTGTCTCTCATAGTTGAGGTATACCTATGATGAAAATTGGAGACCTCTCTCATCTTTTAAGTGGGAGAACTTGCACAATTGGTGGCTGACTAAATACTTTTTTGCCCCACTGTACATGTTCCTCTAAAATGATATTGTTTCTCCCTTATTCAGAACAACTTTTGGATATTTGCGGGCAGTGATAGATTCTTCACTTTAAACATTATGACTGCAGTTTCAAAATCAACCAGATCTTTCAACTTGAGAGCTTTTAATTCTCAGATCATCACCAAAATCTAATGGGTTCATGCTTAGGCCAAGGGCCACCTTTGGTGAAAATTTTATCCAAATCCATCAGTAGTTCTGGGTAATCCTGATGACAGACAGACAAACCAACAAACAAACCAACACAGATGAAACCATTACCTCCTTGTCAAGAGGTAAATGTTATGATATCATCTTTCGGCCATACTGCCCACCCCTATAAGGGGTGCCAGTAAACTTTCTTCAGTCTGAAGTCATTTCAGAGATAGTTTTTTTTTTGTTTTGGTGGAAGGGTACCAAGAAATTTGTCCACGTTTGTAGAAGGGGCGCTAATGCACAACCCTGAGAAGAGCCTGTGTTGGACATTTGTCCACTCACACAAAACTGCTGAACACTGTTAATGAGGAAGCTTAAAATCAGCAAGGGAAGCTGATTTGGAAGTTTTATTGCGAAGTCCCTCAATCAGAATATGAAGCTGCACCCCGTTAAAAACCAAAGTCTAAAGCTACAGTCACAAATACCATTGTGAATGGCTGAGAGCTCCATACAAATGATTTTTGGACCATTCTATATGGCCTTCTTAAGGTGGCCATAGGAGAATCCAGCATTTATAGACTAAGTTTGTGGCCAGGTTGATGGTTTTGTCCCAAATTTCTACAAACGCCCCACGAAAACCCCTCATTGTAGGGCGGCAATACGAATGCCATAGGAACAACGTAAGAACTAGAAAAGCACTCGGAGAGCGCAGACCTCCGCCAAGCGCCACAGTTCCCCCCATACAGTGTTTGTGTGTACGTTGTCAGATTCCTTGACCATGAAAACATCTGAGTAGCAATTGGATTCACAATGATAGGATTAGTGGCTCAGTAGTAAAAGCATTACCTCCTTGGCAGAGGTAATAAACTGAAGTGTTGGTGTTGTGTCCATGTCCTGCATCTGCAAACTCCCAGGCTGGGGGCGTTGCAATTGAATGAATGAATGAATTAATCTTTATTTTGAATAGATTAAGAGTACAGGTTAAAAGAAAGTGAATAATATAACAAAGGGGGTAATAAAATCCAACAAGGTCAAATTAGACAATAGCTCCTCTGATTATACAGTTCAACATAAGTTATCCGAAATATGTGATGGCTGAATCCGCAGCTTATATTGCCCACCCATGGTCCATCCAAGAATTCAAAAGAAAAAACAAAAGAAGTCATGACACAACTGCGTACAACCCACAGGCCAATGGGTTATGCGAGCGTTTTAGATCACTGAAAGCAGCACTGAGGGCTTCACTGACGGATGCCAATTAGGTAGACGGGTTGGCGTGGGTTTTATTCAAAATTCAAACGTTTATTTCAAACTCAGGGTTCATATTAAATGCAGAACTAAAAGGAGTAGAAAATAAATAAATAAAAGTATATACAGATCAGCAGACAGTCGGCGGTCTTGTAACAACAATAACATACAATATTGGACTCAGTATAAAATGGAACGCCACCACTTCCAAATGCTGGAGTGAAGTGTGAGTGACAAGTTGACAATTGCTGATATAAGATGATTGTTACATGGCAGCAACCTTCTCATAAAACTGTAAACATTCTTACGTAACAATTCGCCAAAAGACGGAATGTTCACAGACACAAACATCTTGCTTGCACTCGACCTTCGTGGTACATCTAATCTTTATCTTTATTGGGGTTGCGCTCCACGGCCAAAGATGATTTGGAAACTTCCCCGGCAGAGAGCTTCTTTTTGCGGAGCTACTATGGCTGACCGGGGAATTTCTGCCAAATAATCCAGCGGCGGACAGCTGGCCGTCTGAGCTTTTGCAGCGTTGCGCAAACACAGGCACACAGCACGCTGCCGAGCAGCTCGTTTTTGCGCAGCGCCTATGGCTGGCCGGGGAATTTCTGCCAAATAATCCGGCGGCGGACAGCTGCCCGTCTCAGCTTTTGCAGCGTCGCGCAAACACAGGCACGGTGGCGGGCCCAGCCCACCAGTGTTTTCCGCGTGCTTTTGTGCCTAAAACGTTGAAGAACGCGGAGTTTATGTTGGTCAGACACGATGACCAGCGCCCTCCATTGTGCCTGCGCACATGTTGAAAATAGCCGTATGTCACAGTGTTAAAGAATGCTTTAAAAAATTCCTGTATCCAGACGGTGATCCGGATCATCCCCAAAATTTAATCAGTTCTTCCTTGTACCATTTCCAACAACGCCTGAAAGTTTCATGGAAATCCGTCCAAGACTTTTGGAGTTATCTTGCTAACCAACAGACAAACAGACAGACAGACAGACAGACAGACAGACAGACAAACAGACAAACACACAGACAAACCCCGGCAAAAACATTACCTCCTCCTGGCCTTTTCGGCCTGGCGGAGGTAATTACGCAAGATGTTGGCTGTAAGAGGTTGGCCGTAAGTATGCCTCAAGAACACCTAAAGTTGTTCTCGAGGGCCCCTTACAGCAGTCGTATAAAACGCTGTATGACTGACAGTTCGTACGGAGATTTGTACAGCATGCGCAAGACGGTAGTGAGCCGCTCATAAGGCAGAAGGATGTAATTTGTGCTGAAAGCCATAAGATCTTCCTACCAATAACTTAAGTGCCGTGAGTTGCACAAAAATTTTCGTAAGATGGCAGTAAGTATGGCATAGGAAGATCCCAAGACACCTTTACCAAGAACTCTAGGGCAATCATACAACAGAAAAGAACCTCATTTCTCAAGGATGCCTCAAGACGCTCTTGCAAAGTGAATGGCAGCCATGAAAAACTATGCCTCCCTCCATGAATGTCTGCAAACTCCAGAATTCGTAGGAACTGGGAGATTCTTATGAACCCATCATTCGTAAGAATCTTTGTGACCGGATCTTAAAATGCATCAAATCTTATTTTTTATGTCTGTACACAGAATTCATTATAAAAAGATTTTCATCTTGCATGTCTTGGTGTGGCTCGTAAGCAATGTACAAGGAATCGAGTTTTCCATCTATAAAAGACACAATAATATTTAAAAAGAAAATCATCACAGGAGATGTTAAGAGCCACGTCTACACTAGGGGTGGGAAAAAAGATAGATTCAGTGATGGATCGCAATACTTGGCACTGGCAACAATGCCTCAATCCATAAGCGCACAGATCAATCTTTTATTAAAAAAAATGCACACACATATACTTCTGGGTTATCAGTTAATTAATAGCGTTTTCAGGCCACTAGATGACACAAAGCAAACACACAGTTAAGTGAAGTCATAGCTTGTCTTGGTGATTTGCAGCCAGCTTTGAAAGTTAGGAAGCAGTTAGCCCAAAGTTAGCTCAAATGTCAGGCCTTCATTTGATTTTATAACAAAGATGGTGGAGCTGCAAAAATAAGAGCCTAAAAACTGCAGTAAAACAGCAGAATCCCAACTATAACACAGGGTTACAAAAATATTTTTTTTGTAAGTCGTCTGTGTTTTTTCAACTGATTTAAGGCAATTTTGCACGGCTGAATCCGAAAATGACATCCGTTTCTCTTGATCAGGTCAGGTTTTTATGCTAAGTTGATTTTTTAAAAATCTGATCTTCTGACTAAATCGATTATATTTTTGTGACATTATCGGTTGGTTGTTGTGAATATTTCTCATCCGAAATAGATTTGTAAGAGAAAAAAATTCTTTTCTAACACAATTTATTAATTAAATGTTACAAACTTCAAATACTGTAAATTGAATAGCAGACATTGATAAAGGTAAGTACATGTAAATTGAATGTTACGTCATCATTGTTCAAAATTCAGAGCTCCAACTTCCGTTTATTCAAACCTCTAGAATGCTCAGCGGCAGGGATGTCTCTCTAGTCCAACAGTAATCAGCCATCATGACAATTTATGACATCATGTCATAAACTGGCACATGCAAACTCTTCAGAGTTTGAGAAATTTCATGAAATAAAAAATAATTTTGCATCATATAAAGTGAAAATACCCGTACATGTAAACAAACATAAAAAACAGGAGTGAGTGAGTGAGTGTTCTTGTTTAGTGCCATGTCAGCATCTATGGCTATTTCATGGCAAAATTAGAACTAATAAGAAAATTGAGTTAAAAATTATATAGAGACAGGATGATAAATGAAAGAATAAATAAATACAGCGAGATACATATGTAGATACAATAAAATAGAAAAATTAAATAAGATGCTTCAGATGCACATGTGCTAAAAACCCTAAAATTTTCTTTGGTGGTGCCATATTAAAAATATCCTTCAGTGACTTTTGAGTATAAAAACGTTGTCTTGCTGTCATGCGAGCAGGACAGTCAAGTAAAATGTGCTTCATTGATAAAAAACCTCCACAAAACTGACAAAATGGTGGGGCTTCACCTTTTAATAAAAAGCTGTGCGTAAGCCTTGAGTGGCCAATATGGCATCTAGTGTACACAACCTCATCATGTCGGTTTTGAAAGTGATGCAAGGGTCTATGGCTTATGGCAGGTTTAATATCATGCAGTTTATTTGCAGTATATGTGTCCCATTCAGTCTGCCACTTCTTTAAAATATAGGAGGTTATTAGAGGCCTGAGGTCTGAGGTTGGGATCTGGCATTGAGTGACTTTTTGGTTAAGGGCTCTCTTGGCAGCATTGTCTGCCTGCTCGTTACCTGACAGGCCAACATGGCTGGGGATCCAACAGAAGATGATATTAACATTATGTTTCTGTAAAAATCCTAGTTTCTCTAAAATCCGGACAATAATGGGGTGATCAGTCTTTAAAAACCCAAGTGCCTGAAGACAGGATCTGGAGTCAGTAAAAATTAAGGAGCTCCGTTGTTTGGTTCTCTCAATGTGTTCCAATGCTAGAAACAAAGCACGAGCCTCTGCTGTAAAAACCGAACATTGTTTGGGAATCCACAAACCATGCTGATTGTGCCCGGTGACAATTGCAGCAGAGACTGACCCATCCACTTTGGATCCATCCGAGTACACGGAAATATGGTGAGGAAAACGGCATTTTATGTCCGAGATCTGCTGCTGATACACATTTGGGTGAGTGTCTTTCTTTTTGTTTCGGCTCAGATCCAGAATGATATTGGGTTTCCTCAAACTCCATGGTGGAATGGGACAAAACTGTGTCTGTGTTACGTTGCTCATATCAGGGTTTAATTTTACCAGGTGAGGTTCTATACGGAGTCCAAAAAGCGTGATGCTCATAAGTCTGACTTTATACATCTGCAAAAATCGAGGGTGAAAAACTGCAGAGTAGGCTGGATTTCTATGGTCAGCTTTAAGTTTAACCACATACTGGAGAGCCAATTTCAGGCACCTGTTGTGCAGTGAAGGCTCGTTTGCTTCAACATACAAACTTTTAACAGGAGAGGTTCTGAAAGCCCCCAAGGCAAGCCTTAGCCCCTGGTGATGGACAGTTTCCAGCGTCCTGATGTATGTTTTCCTTGCTGATCCATAAACTATGCTCCCATACTCTAACCGAGATCTTACAAGTGCTCTATAGAGACGCAGCAGCACAGTAGAGTCCGTACCCCATTTAGTTTTTGCCAAAACTTTAATATCAAGGGCTTTAAAACATCTGATTCCTAGAAATTTTATATGTGGAATAAAAGACAGCTTATTATCAAAAATAAGTCCAAGGAATTTAGTTTCTTTTACCACCTTGACAGCTTCTCCATCTATGAAAAGCTCAGGGTCGAGGTGAAGAGACCACAGCAGGCAAAAGTGCATGCACACAGTTTTTGTTTTTGAAAATTTAAAACCATTCCTGACTGACCACCTATTAATCTTGTTTATGCACAGCTGTAGTTGCTTTTCGATTGTGCTCATGTCTTTCCCCCTGTAGCAAATACAGAGGTCATCTACATAAAGACTACAAAAGGTATTTGGTCTAAGAGCACCAACTACACTATTAATCTTAATGCTAAAAAGAGTAACCGAGAGGATGCTTCCCTGGGGGACTCCTTGTTCTTGCACATGGGGCTCTGAAGGATCTATTGGACAAAAAGTTTGAAATGAAAAAGGGCAAATGTCCCCTAAAACCCATGCCATGTAGGTCTCTTAAAATATTGTATTTCCATGTTGTGTCATACGCTTTTTCTAAATCAAAAAATACAGCAATTACATGTTCTTTTCTAATAAAACCATCACGTACTGTATATAGGCCTCTAATCTGATAAGGTGGTCTAAAGTGCTTTTACCACATCTGAAGCCACACTGGTAATTAGTTAAAAGGCCTTCAGACTCAAGCACCCACACAAGGCGATTGTTCACCATTCTTTCCATGGTTTTACAGAGGCATCTTGTCAGCGCTATTGGATGGTAGTTGTTGGTATCAGTATGATCTTTCCCGGGTTTTGGAACAGGTATGACTACTGCTTCTTTCCAGCTTTCAGGAATACTGCCTGACTTCCAGAGGTTATTGAAAACCATCAAGAGAATGGATAGTGCACTGGGGGGTAAGTGTTTTAAAAACTGATAATGAATTTTATCTGGCCCCACAGCAGTGTCATGAGAGTTCCTTATTGAGAACAAAAGTTCTTCCATAGTGAAATCTTGGTTGTATGGTCGGCCTCGAAGAGATTCTGGCAAACTGTCCGGCAGCTCAGGAGGGGGAAGCAGCTCCCTGTCCACACTGTGTATGGTGCGGATGGGGCGCTGCTGACTTCGACTGGGGATATCGTCAGGCGGTGGAAGGAATACTTCGAGGATCTCCTCAATCCCACTGACACACTTTCCACAGAGGAAGCAGTGCTTGTTGACGAGGGGGACAACTCGCCCATCACAGGGGCTGAGGTTTCCAAGGTGGTTAAAAAGCTCCTTGGTGGCCAGGCCCCGGGAGTGGACGAGATTCGCCTGAGTACCTCATGGTCCTGGATGTTGTAGGGCTGTCATGGTTGACACGCCTCTGCAACATTGTGTTGCAGTCTGGGACAGTGCCTTTGGCATGGCAAACCGGGGTGGTGGTTCTTCTCTTCAAGAAGGCGGACCGGAGGGTGTGCTCCAACTTTAGAGGGCTCACACTCTTCAGCCTCCCTGGGAAGGCCTATGCCAAGGTAAGTAAGTAAGTAAGTAAGTAAAATTTATTTATATAGCACTTCTCACAGAAAGAATCACAGTGCTTCACAATAAAATAAAACACACAATCACAAATACAACAATAAAGGCATTAAAAACATAAACCATTATCCATAATCAAACTAAAAAGCCTGTTTAAACAGCAGTGTCTTCAGCTGCTTTTTAAAAGCATCAACAGAGTCTACTGAGCACAAAGACAGTGGTAGAACATTCCACGGTTTTGGTGCTACTGCCTGAAAGGCTCCATCACCTCGAGTTTTGAAATGGGTTTGAGGGGCAGCCAGTAAAAGTTGATCTGAGGATCTCAGAGACCATAAGGGGTTGTACACTTTAAGCAGCTCGGTGATGCATTTAGGGACCTGGTCATGAATAGCTCTAAAAACAAGAACTAAATTTTTAAACTGAATCCTAAAACCAACTGGGAGCCAGTGAAGTGCTGCTAAAACCGGTGTAATGTGAGCCCTCTTCTTAGTGTGCGTTAAAAGGCTAGCAGCTGAATTTTGAACAACCTGGAGGCGCTGAAGATGCTTTTGGCTCAGACAGGTAAAAAGACAGTCTAAAAAGACAACAGTCTAAGCGAGAAGAAATAAAAGAATGTATAATCATCTCAAGTTCTGCCTTCGACACCAGGGTACTCAACTTAGAAATATTCTTCTGATGGAAGAAACAATTTCTAATTAATTGATTACTGTGGTGCTCAAGAGACATAGCCAAGTCAAAACTAACACTAACTACTAACTAACTAACTTGCACTTATATAGCGCTTTTCTAGTCACAAAGACCACTCAAAGCGCTTTCATTAATACTAACCCTCTATTCTAAGGGCCTATAGGAAACAGATATCTAGGGGCAATTTAGAACAGCCAATTAACCTAACATGCATGTTTTTGGCATGTGGGAGGAAACCGGAGAAATCCGGAGTAAACCCACGCAACACGGGGAGAACATGCAAACTCCACACAGATCACTGTTGGTCGGGGGCTGGGATCGAACCACGATCCCATGATCCCCACAATCCCCCGGCCAAGAGTAAACTGTGCTGCCGCAGTGCTAACCACTGCGCCAACCGTGCAGCCCTAACACCTAACACCTAACACCTAACACCAAGATTCCGAAGACTCACCTGGACAGAGGAGCCTAGGGTACCCATGTGGTGCTTAATAAGTGGAATCTTGTTTTCTGGAGCGATAATTAATGTCTCTGTCTTGTCTGAGTTAAGCTGTAAAACGTTTGCACTTAACCACTGTTTGATGTTAGACAAGCAGTTAGTTAAAGATGACAGCATGTGAAACTCAGACTCTTTAAAAGAACAATACAACTGAATATCGTCAGCGTAAAGATGATAAGAAATGTCTTTGAACTGGCTAATTATCCGTCCCAGTGGCAAAATGTATATTAGAAATAAAATGGGTCCTACAACTGAGCCTTGTGATACCCCACATGAATACTGTGCTATTTCAGAAAAGATCTGATTCACGGACACATTAAAGGTTCTTCCGGTGAGGTACGATGAGAATCATTTTAAAACAGAACCAGACAGCCCTAGCTCTTTGAGTCTGTTGATCATTATACAGTGATCAACAGTATCAAAGGCAGAAGAAAGAGCCAATAAAACCAGAACTGTGTATTTACCAGTGTCAGCCGCCATCATAATGTCACTGGAGACTCTGACTAAAGATGTTTCGGTAGAATGAGTTTTCCGAAAGCCTGACTGAAATTTATCAATGATATTTACAATTTGCCAGAAATGACAATAAGCCGCTCAGCCACTACCTTTTCCAGAATTTTGATATGAAAGGGAGTTTAAGATTGGCCTATAATTATTTGGCTGTGATGGATCCAAGCTTGGCTTCTTAAGAGTTGGTTCAACCACTGCATGTTTGAAAGCGCTGGGAACCACACCAGCTGAAAGTGAAATGTTTATCAGTTCAACTACTGAAGGACCAATTGACTCAAAAACAGCTAAAAACAGCTTAGTAGGGAGAACATCAGCAGGGGAAGAGGAGGGGTTTCATCTTCTGCAGCAGAGCCGTGATGTCCTGAAAGGTCACTGGATTAAAAGTGGACCAAGTACAAGGTGAGGGCATAAAAACTGGCACAGCTAAAATGTTTTCCCTGATATCTCTGATCTTATCAGCAAAGAAACTGAGAAATGTGTTACTGTCTGCTTTACAGAACACAGGGATTAGAGAGGCGGTAGGTGAGACAAGAGTGTTAATTGTGTCAAATAAGACTAGGATTTTTCTTATTTGTGAGAATTATTTTTGAAAAATACTGATTCCTGGCATCCCTCAACATGTCATTTAAAGAGGCTCTAAGCTCCCTTAAATGAAGTCTGTGAACCTCCAACTGGGTGGATTTCCATAAGCGTTCTACCTTACGGGTTCCAATACCTTACGGGTTCCAAGGTTGTCATAGCCAGGAGCGGCACTGGGGTTAAGCTCCCAGTGCTTATAAAATGCTCCTTATGGCATGCGTCTCAAAAAGCCTCTGACAACTAAGTCCAACTCCTAGCCTGCCCGTGTGGTTTAGTTTCTAAGCCCGGCGGAACTGCTTTTACTAATAGGAGAAGGGGCGAGGGCGGATTTCGGGCGCCTTAAAACCAGATGCTTCGGATAGATGGTGGGCCCGTTACCTGGGAAGGTAGCCCATCTAGGGGAAGGTAAACCCTGATTTCAAACCTCCGCTGCCTTGCGGCATACCTGGTCACGGGAAAGGCTTCGGGAGTCAACCCTGAGGAAAAATCCGGAGTCGGAGCCCCTAAGGCAGTTCTCTGTTGTGCTCAACATCGTTCTGGCAGCTCCTGCGACGGCACTGGTGCCAAACTTCAGCAGCTCTGCTGTTTTCTTTGGATTCATCAGTGAGTGGAGAGGGTGGAGACATGCTGCATGGGCAACATCTTGTCTTCCATATCTTCCTGCCCCAGGCTTGAATCCTACCAACGCCCAATGCTGGAAGGTAGAACACCGGATCACTGGAGAGGACACCCCAGCTTCACTTACGGCGTAGGACAAAACACGGGGAATGGACAGTTACCGGTTATAAGCCACCGCTCAACTGGCGTACAGCGTGGGTGCCAGGGGTTGTTCCCGATGGTGGGAGGGATCATTTGATCTCACTGGACAGCTACCGCCTGCCTCAAGCTGGGCAAGCCCCCAGCCAATAAGGTGTTGTCCCGCCACAGCCTGCCTTTCCTCATTGGGTGCATGGGGATGAGGTGAAGTCCGAACGGCAGGCTGAGAACCTTTGCACCAGGCAAGACAACAAAACAAAAGAGACCAACTCTAACTGGGAACTTGGAACGTCCGCACTATGATGACAGGACTTGCTGCTAACTTCAAGGACATCAGCGACACCAGGAAAGACCTGCCGTCAATCAATATGAGCTGAAAAGACTGGAAGTGGATATCGCCACTCTCCTGGAAACACGGTTGGCTGACACAGGCACCACTGAGAGAGAAGGACTACACTTTCTACTGGCAGGGAAAGGGCAGCGACGAACACAGGGAACACGGAGTGGGCCTTCGCAGTGAAGAACTCCTGCTGAAGATGGTGAACTGGGCAGCAATGGCTCTGCCACGACTCCTCACCCTCCACCTTAACACCACTCAAGGCCCAGTCACCCTGGTCAGTGTGTATGCCCCAACACTGACAGCCACGCCAGAGGCAAAAGACGAGTTCTAACGAGAATCTCGCAACAACTGTCAGGATCATCCCCAACTCTGAGCAAATCATTCTCCTCGGAGACTTCAATGCCAGAGTGGGTGCTGACCACGACTCCTGGCCCTCCTGTCTTGGACATTCGGCGTGGCAGAATGAACGACAACGGACAGCAGCTGCTCGAGTTCTGCACACATCATGATCTGTGGCATCACAAACTCGTTCTTCAAGACCAAACCCCAACACAAGGTTTCCTGGCGACATCCGCGCTCAAAGCACCAGCACCAGCTGGACTTGATCCTGACCAGGCGCACCTCATTGAAGAACGTGCTAATCACCCGCTCATTCCAGAGTGCAGATTGCGACACAGACCATTCATGGTGTGTTGCAAGGTCAAGCTGCAGCTGAAGTAATTCCACCACGCCAGACAGCCTGGAAAGGCACGGATTGGGACACCAGCAAGATGGCCCAAACCAGAACTTGTCGAGCAGTTTGCCTCCACCTTTGTGAAGGAACTTGGTGAACAACAAGAAGGAGAGTCCGCAAAACAGAAGTGGGAAGAGCTGCGAAACTCATTCCACCGCACAGCCTTGGCTATCTTTGGGAGGAAGACCTCGAAGTCACAGGACTGGTTTGATGCCAAGTCGTCCGTGATGACCCCCGTCATTGAAGCCAAGCGCTCAGCACTTGCTGAGTACAAGAAGTACCCAAACGAGAAGAATCTCCAGATCCTCAGGACTGCGAGAAGCAAAGTTCAGCAGACTGATCGGCGCTGCGCCAACGAGTACTGGACTCAGCTCAGCCAAGACATTCAAACCGCTGCCATAACAGGGAACATCCGTGGTATGTACGACGGCATCAAGAAAGCACTTGGTCCGGCTCAAAGCAAGACGGCCCCCCTCAAATCCTCCACTGGGGAGATGACCACAGAAAAGAACAAGCAGATGGAGAGATGGGTGGAGCACTACTCTGACCTCTACTCCAGACAGAACACCGTGACACCGTCAACCCTTGATGCCATCAACTGCCTGCCATCCATGGATGAACGTGATGCCAAGCCAACCATCGACAAACTCAGCAAGGCCATTGATAGCTTGGCCGCTGGCAAGGCACCTGGCAACGACGGTATACCCCCCGACCTGATCAAGCACTGCAAGACTGCCCTACTGCTGCCATTGTATGACGTCCTCTGCCAGTGCTGGAAGGAAGGTGCCGTACCACAGGACATGAGGGATGCCAAGATCATCACCCTCTACAAAAATAAAGGGGAGAGAAGCGACTGCAACAACTACAGGGGCATCTTCCTCCTCAGCATTGTTGGCAAAGTCTACGCACGAGTTGTCCTCATTCGTCTACAGAAGCTTGCCGAACGTGTCTACCCGAGTCTCAGTGTGGCTTCCCGCGCTGGGCGATCGACGGTGGACATGATATTATCCATCCGCCAACTCCAGGAGAAGTGCAGAGAACAGAACGTGCCCCTGTATGTCGCCTTCATCGACCTCACCAAAGCGTTCGATCTGGTCAGCAGAGAGGGCCTTTTCAAAATCCTGCCAAAGACAGAATGCCCACCAAAGTTGCAAAGCCTCATCGAATCATTTCACACCAACATGCAGGGGATGGTGCAGTACGACGACAACGTCTCAGAGCCATTCAATATACACAGCAGAGTGAAACAGGGCTGTGTACTTGCGCCAACCCTCTTTGGGATTTTCTTTGCTATGCTCCTGAGGCATGCCTTCAGCACAGGAACAGAGGGAATCTATCTGCATACAAGATCTGACGGCAGGCTTTTCAACCTCGCCCGCCTGAAAGCTAGAACCAAAGTACGTGAGGCTCTAATCAGAGATATGCTGTTCGCAGACGACGCTGCAGTCGCGACCCACACACAGCAGGAGCTTCAGACCCTGATGGACCGCTTCTTCCAGGTATGCATGGACTTCGGGCTTACCATCAGCCTGAAGAAGACTAACGTCTTGGCGCAAGGCACGGAAGCACCACCAACCATCACCATCGACGACTACGAACTGGAGGTCGTGAATCAGTTCACGTACCTGGGGTCCATGATCAGCAGCAACCTCTCCCTTGATACAGAGATCGACAAGAGGACTGGAAAATCAGCCTCTACACTCGCTCGCCTCACCACACGAGTGTGGGAGAATCCCAAACTCTCTGTCAAGACGAAGATGGCAGTGTACAACGCCTGCATCATCAGCACACTGCTCTATGGGAGTGAGACGTGGACAACATACGCCCGGCAGGAAAAGAGACCGAATTCTTTCATTGTGCTGCATTCACCGCATCCTGGACATATCCTGGCAGGACAAAGGGCCCAACACAGAAGTCCTGTCTTGCGCCGGCCTTCCCTCCATGTTCACTCTACTCAGGCATGCAGGCTCCGCTGGCTAGGTCATGTTCACCGTATGGAGGATGGCAGAATCCCCAAAGACGTCCTCTACGGAGAACTGGCGACTGGCAGGAGAGACGCTGGCCGCCCACAGCTGCGCTTCAGAGACGTCTGCAAGAGAGATATGAAGGCCCTGGAGATTAGCACAGAGCGCTGGGAGGATCTCGCAACGGACCGCTCCAAATGGAGAGGCACCCTGACCAGACAGCTCAAGGCGGGTGAAGAGAAACTGACTGCTGCAGCAGATGAAAAAAGGACCCACAGGAAGAACCGCCACAGACCCAGAAGCACGGAGACCATCCACAAGTGCGACCTGTGTGACAGGGACTGCCATTCGCGCATCGGCCTGTTCAGCCACAGGCAGCGCTGTTCCAGCAGAGTAGACATCTAGGATTCTCTTCCATGGTCATCATAGACCGACGGAGGCCGACGACGATCTACCTTATGACAATTTCTTCTAAAGGATCGAATGGAGTCATTTATCCAGGGATGAGACTTTTTAGGAGAAACAAGGACAGATTTCACTGGTGCCACTTTGTCTAAAATAGCCATACAATGGCTGTCTAATGTCTGAGTGAAGGCATCAGGATCGATAATTCCCATCAGTAAGTCGGGCTCAAACAAATCAGAGAAGTCATTTGCTGCCTCTTGGTTAATAATTCACCTTTTTGCTGCCATTTTCAGAGGGGGAGGATTCACAGGGAAATTAACATCAAAAAGCACACAGCTGTGATCACTGATCTGGAAGTCATCCACACACACATTTTCAATATTCAAGCCCAAAGAAAAAACAAGGTCCATGGTATGACCCTTAGCGTGTCTAGGGCCTGAAACATGCTGGATGAGGTTATAAAAATGAGTGACGGATAAAAAGTCAACAGCTATGTTACATGTAACATCATCAATATGAATGTTCAAATCACCAATGATTAAAACCCTCTCCAATTTAATAAGAGAAGATAAAGTCTGTAAAATCCATAAGAAAGACACTTGCAGGACCAGGAGGACGGTAAATTAAAACACAGTAAAAGGCACTAAAGGTCCCGACTTTTATTATCTGAGACTCAAAGGAGGAGAAGGGCTCAGAGTTTACCAGTCTGCACAGGTGGCTGTCCCGGTATACAACAGTGAGTCCTTCACCATGACGTGCAATCCGGGGAGTCCCAATAACAGAGCAGCCAGGGGAACAGAGCTCCTTCAGGTGGAAAAACTAATTTTCTCTCTGCCACGTTTCCACCAGGAACATAAAATCCATATCCTCTCTCAAGAAAAGTTCATTAAGAGTGAGGGATGTGTTGGAAATTGAGCAAGGATTGAGTAACGTCATCCGGATGGATGACAACTCAGCTGCACTCACAGCTGATCGGAGTGAAACTGACAGCAGGCACCTGACATGGCCACGTGACTTCCAGCTACGTCGGGCGGTCAGCCTCCGGTCAGGCAGGACAACTCGAGACCCTGATGGCAAAACCATGATCCCATCCACAAGCGTCCTGGACATAAGTGTTTGTGAGACAGGAGAGCAATCCAGCAGAGGAGCATCCGTAGCAGAGGAGCATCCGTAGTCACGTCCTGGATGGAAACCCGCAGCAGACACCGTAGTTCACGGTTCACGGTAACCAGACCTGAAACCCTCAGTCCAGAGGGCTCGTCTCCTCTTAGCTTGACAGCCAGCTCTGCAACCCCGTCTCCTGGGCTTCTTCCCAGGCTTACCAGGACGCCAGCTCGCGAAAAGAAGCCAGTACTCAGGTGAGGAGGGAGAACACACAAACAGGGGTGGAAAAGTTTGTCTGTAGCCCCTCCCAAGAGTCCAATGATCTTTCCATAGACAGTTTAATCCAGTACAACGACTGTTGATCATATCTCAGTGTAGCGAAGACACATTCATTTAGTGATAGGATTGATACAACAACAAAACCACTGCGCCACTGCACGGTGGCGCAGTGGCGCTCCCTCATAAATTTGCAATTTTTTTCCCTAAATTTCAAATATATTTTTTATAATAACAATTTTAGCATAAATTTTCAGCTATTCTCAAATTTATATTTTTCTTATATTTATTATTAATAAATTATCAAATTTATTACCTTTCATGGGTAAAACTGCAGCATTTCTTATATTCTTCAATTTATTACATTTTTCTCATAAAACTCCCTCTTTTTTCAGTAAATCTGTGACCATTTTCTTGCAGATTTTGCAGTATGTTTTCCTCGGAAAATTGATAAATATCACCCTGAATTAGTGAGGTTTTTTTTTTTTTTTTAACATAAATTTTCAGGTTCTCTCATTTTCTGCTTTTTAGGACCTCTTTATTCACGAATGTTGCAACCTTTTTTCTTGTAAATTTATTTCTTTTTATCTTGGAAATTTATGAGTCTTTTTTCAAGATCTCAGGAAGCCACTATGTATGGGCAAAAGAGCCCCATGTGGCCCCAGAGCCACAGGTAACCCCTGATATAGGCATATGGCAACCAATCTGTGTGTGACGTCAGCAATCGACTGAGCAGCACACAGGTGAATAGATGGGGGGGGGGGCTGAAAAGTTCATAGTGGTTAAATTTGACCAAATGTGGTTTATTATTTTACCACAGGGCTGTGTGCTCAGCCCATTCCTCTACTCCCTCTACACGCATGACTGCAGGCCTATGTATGGATCCAATTCCATCATAAAGTTCGCAGATGACACCACGGTGATTGGACTCATCAGAGACAACGACGAGTAAGATTACAGGGCAGAGGTTGAGCACTTGGCTACTTGGTGCGCTGACAATAACCTGCTCCTTAACACCAGCAAACCAAGGAGCTCATAGTGGACTACAGGAAGGAGAGGGAAGAGACACATGACCCCATCCATGTCAATGGCATAGCTGTTGAACGTGTCCCCAGCTTCAAATTCCTGGGGACCCACATCTCGGAGGACCTGTCCTGGTCAGTTAACACCACCAGCCTGATCAAGAAGGCCCATCAGCGCCTCTTCTTCTTGAGGACACTGAAGAAGAACCATCGTCAACTGACATCCTGGGCAACTTCTACCCGCTGCGTGATAGACAGCACCCTGACCAACTGTATCACAGTCTGGTATGGGAGCTGCTCTGTCGCTGACCGCAAGGCGCTGCAGCGGGTGGTGAAAACCACCCAATGCATCACAGGGACTCCACTTCCAGTTATAGAGGACGTCTACAGGAAAAGATGTCTTCGCCGGGCACGCAGCATTCTTAGGGACTCCAACCATCCTGCTCATGGACTGTTCCAGCTTCTCCCCTCCAGAAGACGTTTCAGAAGCCTTCGGACTAGAACTAGCAGGTTTAGGAACAGTTTCTTTCCAACAGCTGTCACGTTATTGAACTTAGTTCCCCGCTGACTCTCTTACCATCATCTCTTACCATCCTCACCTGTACATAACTGCATAACTACATAACTACATCTAACTTATTGCACATTATTTGCACATAACAGTACTCTTAACTTTCTGCACTGCTGCATATATTTGCATATATTTGCTTAAATTGCACATACTGTTAATTACCGTATATACTGCACTGCTGTCCTTTGCACTTCTGATTGGATGCTAAACTGTGTTTCGTTACCTTGTATTCATAAGATAAGATAAGATAAGATGAGCCTTTATTAGTCCCACAACGGGGAAATTCCAGGAACATACAACATATTGAAATTGCAAATCTGCTTGAATACATTTGGACGTTTTGAATGAATTAATGAATGAATGAATGAATCTTTATTTCGGATAGATTAAAAGTACAGGTTAATAGAAACTGAATAATATAACAAAGGGGGAAAGAAAATCCAACAAGGTCAAATTAAACAATAACTCCTCTGATTATACAGTTCAACATAAGTTATCCGAAATGGGTGATGGCTGAAGCCGCAGCTTATATTGCCCACCCATATTCCATCCAAGAATTCAAAAGAAAAACAAAACAGTTTTCAGCTTGTACGCAACATTAGATTTGTTACCAGAAGGTTTGCATTCTTTCTAAAAGCATCAATGTACACCCTGCTAACCCTCAGATGACAGTCACCCTTAACATCCTCCTCTGCTCACGCTCACAGATGTAATTTTTGGAGAGGCATAATACCAGATTAAACCTTAGCTGTCATGCCTCAATGTTTGATTACAACAGGAGCTCGTTGCTATGCTAGAAGCTTCTACACACTGTGCTGCAGCATAGCAAATCTTAGTCTTCAAAAGCAAACAATATGACGTGTCTCAGTATGACAAGTCTGTGCCTCTAACATTTGCTCAATAGCACCCAGTGTACTCCATCATTTTCTTCAGTATTAAAAACTTTCTCACACAACTCATAAGTACAGTAACTGTCATTGAATTCACTTTTAATATCACAGAAATTGCATGTGATTGAATTAAAACCAACAACTGAATGTGCGATCAACATCTCTTTGATATCACACAGTATAATGAAATACAAAAATAACAAATCCATCCACACTGGTGAAGAGGTAATGCAAGTCTTTTGAAAAAGTTGTAGATGCTTTAATTCAGCATGAAATGTGGACATTATCAACTCTGCTGACAACTACTTCCAATCCTAACAAATGCACCAGACACCATTGTTCCATTTGTGGTTCCGACCTAATGATCTTTAGGCTGCGTGTCCACACAGAGCATATAAACACTCTACACCCATTTTTCTAGAAGCGTCACAGGCACTCTTTTAAAAAAAAAAAAAAAAAAAAAGGTCTCTGCCCTGTATCCCAGCAACTGCTTCACCTGTCACAGCTCACTGTCAGGATTTCACACGTTTAGCACTGAAACTCTCTACTACTGTAAGTAAACTACACTGCAACATACTGGTAAGAAGACATACATGGAGTACCGGAGTGGTGGCTCAGCTGGTAGAGCATCCACCTCACACCCGGGAGGCAGGGGTTCAAATCCCGCCGGGTCATGCCGAAGACCATATAAAAGCGGAACTTCCTGCCGTCCAGCTTGGTGCTCAGCAATAATGGAATGGAGGAGGGAAATCTGTGGCGGCACCTTGCATGGCAGCGGCCCTCTGATTCTACATATGGGGTGTGTGTGATTAACACTGTAGATAGGAAAAACACAATTTCATTCTACTGTACATGACTGGTTGTATGGCTGAATGACAATAAAGGGTGATTTAATTTAATACATCTCTCCAAGCTTTTACTGTTAAATATTGATCATGTTGTGACCTTTTTATTGAGCTATAGAACAAACCACTGCTGTGCAATGAAGTGCTGTAACTTTGTAATGCTCAAAGCTTGTAGAATCAAGTTAAAACTGAGGGTCATCTTCCAATTTAAACACTGTATAAAAACTTGGATGAGACTTTGAGCTACCACATGAGAAAGCATCATGCCAAAAACAAAAGCAATCAGTTTAGACTTGAGTAAAAGAATTGTTGATGCTCACAAAGCAGGAGATGGATATACAAAGTTATCACAGTGTTTCCAAGTGTCAAGAACTGGAGTAAGAAGTATCATCAAAAGATTCAAAGAGAGCCACACAGTACAGAACAAGCCTGGCAGGGGTAGGAAGAGAAAGATTTCAAAGACACTGGAAAGAAAACCCGCGAAAGATGTGTCTATAGACCCCAGAACAACTGCCAAGACACTAGTGAACGACTTAGACATGTCAGGAACTGTAGTCTCAAAGAAGACAATCACTAGAACCCTGACCAGGAATGGACTGTGAGGCTGTAGATCAAGAAAAACTCCACTTCTTCATGACAGACTGAAGTATGCCAAGGACAACCTGGAGAAAGATCATGCATACTGAAGATCATCCTTTGGTCAGATGAGAGAAAAACTAGAGTTCTTTGGCCATAGAGACACTGCTCATCTTTGGACAAAGAATGGAAAGGCGTACAACCCAAAGAACACCGTCCCCACACTGAAACACAGTGGTGGGAGTATCATGCTGTGGGGATGCTTCTGTGTGTCTGGAACTGGGAATCTCATCAAGGTGGAAAGAATCATGAAGAAAGAAAGATATGTGAAGATTATGTAAGAAAACCTGCAGCAGTCGGCAGCAAAACTGGGTCATCACTTTATCTTCTAACACACAACCACCCAAAACATATGTCGCTCCTGGTGAAGAACCACCTCCAGAAGACCAATGTGAATATTATCAACTGGCCTGCACAAAGCCCTGACTTCAAACTCATTTTTAAAAAGTGAAATTTTCCCTTGGGGGGTGGGGGACTCATGATTCTGTCCTCAAGTGCAAATCTAACCACAGCAGTGCCAGGTAAGGATGTGAGCTCAATACCTATGTTAAAGACATCAATGTTGCACAGTAAGGTACATAGCTGCATGCTAATCATTTCACGGTATTGGAAGCAAAATCCTTCTTGTTAATATTCTAGACCTGCTTCTGTCAAACATCTTGGACCACTGCACACCCAGGGAATCACTGTAAACTGTGCGGTCTCAGACAGAGACACACTTCATGCGATAAAGGTTTGTTTATTTCACATTGTTTTTTCTCCAAAAATGAAGTATGCCACCCCCTCCATGGATCACCACCTTATCATGGTGGAGGGGTCTGTGTGTCCTAATGATCCCACGAGCTATGCTGTCGGGGGCAATTTGCTCCCACTAGGATGTCCCAAAGCAAATTAGGCCAGACCAAGTGAGGCCCCATGAAGAAGTTACAACAAAAGATCCAGTGTACCCCACAGATTCTGGGGTTACCGGGGCTCTAGGGTAAGCACCAGGTGACCAGTGGCCTCATGCACAAAGGGTACTTATACACAAAAACATGGCATATGTCCTTTTCCACAGAAAATTTCAGATGTATCAAGAATGAAATGACCGTGGAAATATGCACAGCCCCACGCCAACTTCATGGCTGGTGTACGTACTGTACGTTTCTACTGTTATCGGTCCGCTGGTGACACTTAAGAGGTGATGTTGGAAAACTGATTATGATGTGAAAATTATTGTATACACCAGACACACGTGATGAACAAACATCCAAGTGTGCACAATTAGATGAGTGGATATAAAAGCAAACACAAAGAAGTGCAGAAAATGCCTCGAATAACAATGGCGTAGGATTATTAGTGGATATTGCAAATCGCACAGTGAGAAGAGAAAGGGTATTTAGAGACAAAGAAGTTTTTCTGGCTCAGGATGATGACTGGCTTGTCAGATGGTTTAGGTTTCCACGGGCAGTCCTCGTGGAACTGTGCTCAGAGCTACAGCCGCTCTTGGAGCGCGACAGGGCAAGAAGCTGTGCGCTGCCCTTCCCAGTGCAGGTGCTGACAACTCTGGGTTCCTGGCAACAGGGGCATTCCAGAGTGAGCTGGCAGACCAATCGGGAATTTCCCACTCGAGCCTGAGCCGAGCTATGCCAGCTGTGTGGGATGGCATTATCCAGCTGTCACCCAGGGTCATCATAGTCCCATACAATGCAGTTGAACAGGCCAACATCAAAGCGCAATTTGCAGTGAGAGATGGTTTTCCTAATGATTCTAATGAGCAGCATTGTTGGGAACAAACTACAAACTGGCACTGTGTGGGTGGGTGGCTTCTTGGTGAGTAAATTCATGCAATTGTCCTAAATAAGCCACCTCATATGTAACGCGCCTGTGTGCCCCCAAATATCACCCTGTCTTCAAGGCTTCACTACAAGTCAGTGAGTCGAGTAAGTGACTTTCTTTTATTGCTGATTAAACTACAGTTTCACAGCATTCTACCAAGCCCCCAATTGCCTGTGTACAGTAGTTATGTAATGTAATGTACTTTATTTATATAGCCCTTTAAAACAACCCGTAGGTGACCAAAGTGCTTTACAAAAAATAAACAGCATTAAAAACACACAGAGCATTAAAAACAAATAACATAAACAAAAACAACCTAAAAATAAAATAAAAACAAATGCCAAGACAAATATCACCACTACTGGGTATTAAAAGCCATCCTAAACAAATATGTCTTAAGTTCAGATTTAAAAAGGGTCAGGTCAGAGATAGCACGTAGGTCAGGGGGGAGATTATTCCAGAGCCTGGGGGCAGCAACAGAAAAGGCTCGGTCACCCCAATGTTTATACCTTGACCTGGGCACATCCAGCAAAAGCTGATTGGATGACCTCAAAGCTCTGCCTTGGTCACGGACAGTCAAAACCTCAGACATATAAACCGGAGCAAGGCCATTAAGAGCTTTAAAAACAAAAAGCAAAAGTTTAAAATTAATTCTAAAATGGACTGGAAGCCAATGAAGTGAAAAAAGGATCGGAGTAATGTGCTCTCGCCTAGGTGTGTTGGTCAAAAGACGGGCCGCTGCATTTTGCACAAGTTGAAGGCGGCCAAGAGAAGACTGAGAGATGCCAACATAAAGTGCATTGCAGTAATCAAGTCGAGACGTGACTAAAGCATGGATGGCTATCTCAAGATCATGACGGCTCAGGAAAGGTTTGGCTTTGGATAACAAACGTAATTGATAAAAGCTCATTTTGACTACATTGTCAATCTGTTTATCAAATTTTAAATGGCTGTCAAAAATCACCCCCAAATTTCTGACAGCTGAACTGAGCCTTAAAGAGAGGGTACCAAAGCCAGCCGTTACAGTATCCCCAAACACAATACATTCTGTTTTTTCTTCATTTAAGTGGAGAAAATTTTGGCTTAACCACAACTTAATATCAATGATGCAATCCAATAGAACACTTTGTGAGTTATGCCAATAAACACGTGTAAAGTTTGAAATGCAACAGCCTTACCCTTTCCCTGGTGCACTTCATTCATTTAGTAGTGTGTGTAATCCATCTAAGTTGTATATAACTATAAGAGAAGAAGAAGGCATCTCTACTGTCTTTCAGTCCATACAGCCAATCATGTACAGTAGAACGAAATTACATTTCTCCTGTCTACAATGTCAATCACATGTGGAATCAGAGAGGTCGCTACAAACAGCTTCTCCTTCCCCCCATTCTGTTATGCTGAGCACCAAGCTAGAAGGTGGGAAGTACCATTTTTATATGGTCTTTGGAATGACCCGGCCGGGACATGAACCCCCAACCTCCTGGTTGTGGGGCAGATGCTCTATCAACTAGGCCACCAAAGGATGAGATTTGCATTTTGGGCATAAAATAAGTACTTGTCGAGTCTAATATGATCCGCTTTCAACTGACAGGTGACCGTGACTACCCACTCGTCGGCCTCCGTCGGTCTATGATGACCATGGAAGAGAATCCTAAACGTCTACTCTGCTGGAACAGCACCGCCTGCGGCTGAACAGGCCGATGTGCACCGGTGTTCTACCTTCCAGCGTTGGGCGTTGGCAGGATTCAAGCCTGGGCAGGAAGATATGGAGGACAAGATGTTACCCATGCAGCATGTCCCCCCTCTCCACGTCACTGATGAAGCCAAAGGAACAGCAGGGCTGCTATAGTTTGGCACCAGCACCGTCGCAGGAGCTGCCAGAATGATGTTGAGCACAACAGAGAACTGCCTTAGGGGCTCCGACTCCGGATTTTTCCTCAGGGTTGACTCAATTCAATTCAATTCAACTTTATTTATATAGCGCCATTTCACAACAACAGTCATCTCATAGCACTATCAACTGTAGGGGGGAACCCCCACAGTTGCAGAAAGACCCCAGCAATCAGGCGATCCCCTGTGAGCAAGCACTTGGCGACGGTGGAGAGGAAAAACTCCCTTTTAACAGGAAGAAACCTCCAGCAGAACCAGGCTCAGGGAGGGGCAGTCATCTGCTGCAACTGGCTGGGGGGTGAGGGGATAGAGAAGAAGAAAAGAACAGACATGTAGAGAGCAAACAGCACGATGGGGACTCAATCTATGGGAGAGAACAAACACATGTTAATGACCAGTAAAAAAAAAATTTCATAGAGAGTGAGGAAAGGAGTGAGGCCCAGTGCATTACTGGAGGTCCCCCGGCTGACTAAACCTATTAGCAGCATAACTAAGGGAGGGTTCAGAAACACATGATCCCTCCCTAATTGTAGGCTATATCAAAAAGGTAGGTTTTAGCCCTATTCTTAAAAACAGAGATCGAGTCTGACTCCCAAATCCAGATTGGCAGCTGATTCCACAGAAGAGGAGCTTGATAACTGAAGGCTCTGCCTCCCATTGTACTTTTGGAGATTCTAGGTATTACAAGTAATCCTGCATTTTGGGAGCGTAGTGCTCTGTTAGGATAATACGGTAGTATCAGATCTTTTAAATAAAAAGGAGCCTGATTGTTTAGAGCTTTGTAAGTAAGAAGAAGGATTTTAAACTTAATTCTAAACTCTATGGGAAGCCAATGAAGGGAGGCCAGAACCGGAGAGATATGATCTCTCTTTCTAGTACCTGTTAAAACTCTTGCTGCAGCATTTTGGATCAGCTGAAGACTTTTTAAAGATGTTTTAGGACAGCCTGATAATAAAGAATTACAATAATCTAATCTCGAGCTAACAAAAGCGTGGATCAGTTTCTCAGCATCACTCTGAGACAAGATGCTCCTAATCTTGGCAATATTACGCAAATGATAGAAGGCAGTCTTAGAAACAAATTTAATATGTGAATTGAAGGACAAATCCTGATCAAAAACAACTCCAAGGTTCCTCACAGAGCTATTAAGAGAAAGAGTAACCGCATCCAAACTGAAAGTTTGATTTGGAAAGGAATTTCTAAGGTTTTTTGGACCAACAAGAATGACTTCAGTCTTATCTGAATTTAATAGCAGGAAATTACAAGTCATCCAAGCTTTGATTTCCTTAAGACAGGCTTCTAACTTGGCTAATTGATTACTATCATCTGGCTTCATTGACAGGTATAATTGTGTGTCATCTGCATAACAATGAAAATGTATACAGTGCTTTCTAATAATGTTGCCCAACGGAAGCATATACTGTATAAACTAAAAAGAGTAGGGCCTAGCACAGATCCCTGTGGAACTCCATGACTAAGCTTTGAGTTGAAAGAAAACTCATTATTTACATGAACAAACTGGAACCTATCAGATAAATAAGACCTAAACCATTGCAACGAAGTTCCATTAAGTCCAACATAGTGTTCTAATCTATCAAGTAGAATATTATGATCGATAGTATCAAAAGCTGCACTAAGGTCTAAAAGGACAAGTACAGAAACTAGTCCATTATCAGATGCAATGAGGAGGTCGTTAGTGACCTTCGCTAAGGCTGTTTCAGTACTAAGATGGATTCTAAACCCAGACTGAAACTCTTCAAGTAAACCATTTCCCTGCAGGTGGTCAAATAATTGCGTAGCAACAACTCTTGCTAAGATTTTTGAAATGAAAGGGAGATTAGAGATTGGTCTATAGTTAGCTAAAGCTCCTGGATCTAGCGTTGGCTTTTTGAGTAAGGGTTTAATTACAGCCGTTTTAAAAGCCTGCGGTACATGGCCTAAAGTTAATGAAGAATTGATTATATGAAGAATAAAGCTACCAATAAGTGGGAAGACTTCTTTAAATAACCTGGTAGGAATAGGGTCTAAAAGACAAGTTGAAGGTTTGGATGAGGAAACTATTTTGTCTAACTCACAAAGGTCGATTGGAGTAAACTCATCAAGACAGACATCAATAGAAGGAGTTGTAGTAGTTACAGTATTTAAGTTAACTGTGGGAAGAATCTGATTGATTTTATCTCTGATGGATGAAATTTTATTATTGAAAAAGTTCATAAAGTCCTGACTAGTAAGCTCTAAGGGAATGCTAGGATTGACAGAGTCCTGACTCTTTGTCAACCTGGCTACAGTGCTGAAAAGAAACCTGGGATTATTCTTGTTCTCTTCTATTAGTGCAGAGTAATAACTCATTCTAGCTTTTCTAAGAGATTTTTTATAAATTAAAAGATGATTTCTAAAAGCTAAATAGATTTCATCTAAATTAGTAGAGCGCCATTTTCTTTCTAATTGACGAGTCTTCTGTTTTAAGGTACGAGTTTCTGTGTTGAACCAAGGAGTTAGAAATCTCTGATTAGACTTTTTCTTTTTTAAGGGGGCCACCAAGTCTAGAGTCTGATGCAGAGAAGCTGAAACACTATCCACCATGTTATCAATTACAGAAGGAGCAAGCTGTCTATAGCTTATTTCCGTTGTGTTGACACATGGCATAGAGGAAACAATCTGCATAAATTTGGAAACAGCATCATCTGAGAGGCATCTACTGTAATAATATTTTTCTTTAGGAGCCAAATAGTCAGAAATAGTAAAATCAAAGGTTAACAGACAATGGTCTGACAGTACAGGGTTATGAGGAGACACTACAAGATTTTCTATTTCTATGCCATATGTCAAAACAAGGTCCAATGTATGGTGGAGGTAATGAGTAGAATTTCCTACTTTCTGAGAAAACCCAATCGAATCTAATATTGAATTGAATGCCACATTAAGGCAGTCACTATCTACATCCACATGTATATTAAAGTCCCCTACTATAATTATTCTATCAGATTTCAGCACTAAATCAGCTAAGAAATCAGCAAATTCGGATAAAAATTCTGAGTAGGTTGATGGGGGACGATAAACTATGGCAAATAAAATTGGGTTTAACCTAAAATTGCTAAAGTGCCCAATACTGAGGACCAGGCCCTCAAAGGAATTATAACATGTTTTTTGCTTTACATTAACTAGTAATTTGGAATGGTAAATTGTTGCTACTCCTCCTCCACGACCAGAACTTCTGGGATTTTGACAGTTTAAATTCAAATTCAAACGTTTATTTCAAACTCAGGGTTCATATTATGACCAAAACTAAAACGAGTAGAAAATAGATAAATAAATAAATAAATAAAAGTATATACAGATCAGCAGACACTCGGCGCTCTTGTAACAACTAACTAACTAACTAACTAACCTGCACTTATATAGCGCTTTTCTAGTCACAAAGACCACTCAAAGCGCTTTCATTAATACTAACCCTCTATTCTAAGGGCCTATAGGAAACAAATATCTAGGGACAATTTAGAACAGCCAATTAACCTAACATGCATGTTTTTTTGGCATGTGGGAGGAAACCGGAGAAATCCCGGAGTAAACCCACGCAACACGGGGAGAACATGCAAACTCCACACAGATCACTGTTGGTCGGGGGCTGGGATCGAACCCACGATCCCACGATCCCCACAATCCCCCGGCCAAGGGTAAACTGTGCTGCCGTAGTGCTAACCACTGCGCCACCGTGCAGCAATACAAACAACAATAACATGCAATAATGGGCTCAGTATAAAATGGAACGCCACCACTTCCAAATGCTGGAATGAAGTGTGAGTGACGAGTTGACAATTGCTGATATAAGATGATTGTTACATGCCAGCAACCTTCTCAAAAAACTGTAAACATTCTTACGTATCAATTCGCCAAAAGACGGAATGTTCACAGACACAAACATCTTGCTTGCACTCGACCTTCGTGGTACATCTAACAACCTTCTTAGGGAGTTATTATATGCAATGCGGATTTTGTTCCTAACAGCAACATTGCTATTAAACCATAAAGGCGAGCAGTACACTGAGGTACAGAAGGTCTTGAACAACATACATTTGACATCAGGAGAACATCTATGGAAATTTCGCAACAGTAAATTTGTTTGAGCGTACAGTTTCCTGAGATGCCTGTTACAATCAACATTGGTCTTATCAGATTCAATCCACACACCTAGGTATTTGACTTTTTCAACAAAGTTCAAGCTATTACCACAGAGTGGCATAACAGGATTCGACGTATTGACACCCTTAGGTTTGAAAGCCATACACATAGATTTAGTACAGTTGAACAGGATGTCATTTTTTTCACCAAATTTTTCACATACCGAAAGGAGATGTTGCATCGCTGCAGTAGACAAACTTAACAAACCGAGGTCATCAGCATAGAAAATGTGATTTAACAGTGCACCGTTAAAGGAGCCGCCCACATTAGTATTGTTCAACAGTACACTGAGATCATCAACATAGACATTAAACAACAAGGGTGACAGTATACCACCTTGTTTAACACCGTTGGTCACATGAAATTTGGATGAGGTGACATTGCCCCATCTAACAACCATAGACTGCCTTCTGTACCAGTATAGCAGGATGCTAACAATGTAAATAGGAATACCTCGATCGATCAGTTTTCTGAACAAACACCAGTGGTTAATCCTGTCAAAAGCTTTGCTAGCATCTAGGAACGTAGCATAGACACTAGTGGAATGGCTTCTGAAGTAGTCAACAAATTCATGGAGTAGGTAAACAGCCTTGTCAGTTGAAAGAGCTGATTTGAAACCAAACTGATTGTCGTTTGTCCACAGATAATCCTCAATTCTGTTCAGGAATAAATCCTCTAACAGTTTAGATATAACATTTGCAATAGCTATAGGTCTGTAGTTGTTCATGTCAGAAAGACTGGCACACTTGTTTTTCACTAAAGGAATAATAACAGAGTCCATCAACATATCTGGCATGTAACCATGAACAAACATACAGTTAAAACACAATGACAACAGAATACACAAATTGAAATCAGCGTTGATGAGGCATTCACTGGTGAGACAGTCAGGGCCAGCTGATTTGCTGATTTAAATAACCAGAGGGAGTTGATTCATTTAAACCAACATAATCCTCTTGCCCTAACCAAGTCTCTGTAAGGGAAATTAAATCAATCTGATGATCAATTAACAAATCATGGACTAACAGAGACTTGGGAGTTAGAGACCTAATATTTAATAAACCACATTTAATTTTTAAATTATGAGGAGGAACAGAGGCCAAATCATTCAATTTAGAGGCTTTATGTTTGAGTTTTACCAATATTTTGCTTTATCACTTTGGGATGCTTATACATTATATTTTTATTCACTTTGGAGGGATTAGACAACGATTCTCTGATGGGGAAGTCAGGGGCTAAGCTGAGGGGTGGCGGATGAAGAGGAGCTGCAGAGAGGCGTGTAAGACTGCGACTCTGCTTCCTGGTCCCAACTCTGAGTAGTCATGGTTTTGGAAATTTGGATAAAAAAGATGCCAGATTGTTAGATAAATGAGAAGCACCATCCAAAGTGGGATGAATGCTGTCTCGTCTCATAAGACCAGGTTTTCCCCAAAAAGAGCTCCAATTGTCAATGTAGCCCACGTCATTTTTAGGACACCACACAGACAGCCAGCGGTTCAAGGATGACGAGCGGCTAAACATGTCATCACTGGTCAGATAGGGGAGGGGTCCAGAGAATACTACAGTGGCAGACATCGTTTTTGCAAAGTCACACACCGATTCTATATTAAGTTTCGTGACTTCCGACTGCCAGAGACGGATGTCATTAATGCCGGCGTGAATAACAATTGTGGAATATTTACAGTTACTTTTAGCCAGCATTTTCAAATTTGACTCGATGTCGCCTGCTCTGGCCCCAGGAATACATTGGACTATGGCCGCTGGAGTGTCTAGGTTCACGTTTCTGACTACAGAGTCGCCAATGATCAGTGTTTTTTCCTCAGCGGGTGTGTCGCTGAGCGGGGAAAAACGATTAGAAACGTGAACAGGTTGGTGGTGTACCGGGGCTTTGCGACTAGACTTCCTTCTCACCGTCACCCACCCAGTCTCCTCGCTGCTGAGGAGAGCCGAGGGACCGCTGACAGGGGGACCTAAGCTAGCTAGCTCCGCTGCAGCTAATGGGCGTCCGTCGAGATTAACTGGCGCAGACGGTGTTTCAATGCAGCGGAGCCGGGATTCCAAATCAGACAACCTCGCCTCGAGCGCCTCAAAAAGACAACATTTATTACATTTACCGTTATCGCTAAAAGAGGCAGAGTACACGTGTAGCTAAACATCTGACAGAGAGAGCACACCAGAGGAGGAGAGGAAAGAGAGCTAGTAGCCATAGCTAGAGAGCAAACCACAAAGCAAACCACACAGGCAGACAGCAAAACAGGAAGTGACGATACGTTACCACAAGGAAGTGACTCCCGAAGCCTTTCCCGTGACCGGGTGTGCCGCAAGGCAGCGGAGGTTTGAAATCAGGGTTTACCTTCCCCTAGATGGGCTACCTTTCCAGGTTGACGAGCCACCATCTACCCGAAGCATCTGGTTTTAAGGCGCCAGAGATCCGCCCTCGCCCCTTCTCCTATTAGTAAAAGCAGTTCCGCCGGGCTTAGAGACTAAACCACACAGGCAGGCTAGGAGTTGGACTTAGTTGTCAGAGGCTTTTCGAGACACACACCATAAGGAGCATTTTATGAGCACTGGGAGCTTAACCCCAGTGCCGCTCCTGGCTATGACAAACTTGGAACCGACTACCCACTAAATAGGTTCATATTGTCTTCTTTTGTCTTTTTCATTCTTTACTGTTGAGCTGATCCACCTGGCTGGTCACAAATCACAGCGATCAGCTGATGCTTCTGAGGACAACTGCAGACGTCAGTGGAAATATGTCATGGTTAAATAAACATCTCCTTCTCATCCCTGTCTGAATAAAGGAAAACGGTAAACTAATCTTATAGGGCTGTAAGCAGGCTACTGAATTACCTGTATCCGGTGCTAATGCCGGAGGACAGGGTGCCAAACAAAACGTTTTTACGTACCTCTACCTCATTCAGGAATGCCTCCAACTCACAGTCTGTGAAATTCCATTAAAACCATTATTGTTGATCGTGGACACAGGCGAATCAAACGTGCAGCGCTTGTATATATCTATTTGCATATCTAATTGCATATTCAAACGGAGGCGTTTCAAGGGAAGAGCCCGGTATTTCCTCATGTGCATTCAGTTTCAAGTAGATTGGAATGTACAAGGAATGTAAGGAATGTGTAAGGAATGTGCTCGGATTCCTGCTTACACACTGTTTCATACATCATACATGATGTTTCATACATCTGGATTTTTGTTTGTTTTTTTTTGCTTACGGCATTTTCTTGATTTCAAAGTACATCATCTTTCAGAAGGAAATCCATGTACACACATGGACAAAATTGTTGGTACCCCTCTGTTAATGAAAGAAAAACCCACAATGGTCACAGAAATAACTTGAATCTGACAAAAGTGGTAATAAATAAAAATTCTATCAAAATTAACCAATGAAGACTTCCGGTCTGGACGCCATGGCGACTGCAGCTTAACACTGAAGCTCTCAGACTCAATCCAGGATAACACCTTGAAAATCAAACTTAACGGATTTTTGGAGGAGTGAAAATCAAAAGACAAAATCATCATGTCTAAAGGAAAACAGAAGAAACTGAAATTCTCCAGGCTAGGACACGTATCGGCCGGAGAATCTGAACTGGAAGATCCCCGTTCAGAAGACGAGGAGCTGGTGATAGCTAACAAAAGGGTTAGCCTGAAATCACTATTTGAGGAACTACGACGATTTCGCCGAGATGTTACGGCCGAATTTCGGGAATTCAGAGAAGAATTGAAAAGGACAAACAGCAGAGTGGACCAGGCCGAGAACCGAATCTTGGAAACAGAGGATCGAATAAAAGTGCTCGAAGATTCTGTGCTGGACCTACGCAAAAGACAAGCAGCTATAGAGGCTAAGCTAACCGACCAAGAAGGAAAACAAAGAAGAGACAACATAAGAATTCATGGTCTGATAGAAGGAACCGAAAATGGTTTTAACTCAATGGCAGAATGCGTGGAATCCTTACTAAGAGAGAAATTGGATATTCCACAAACCACCGACTTGAAGATAGAAAAGGCACATCGTTCATTAGCCGCTAGGCCGGCGGCGGAAGCGCCCCCACGTTCGGTGTTGGTAAGATTTTCCAATTTCAAAATAAAACAAGAGGTTGTAAGACTGGCCTGGCAGAAAAAAGGATTTATGCACCAGGAGAGAAAAGTCTACGTGGAACACGATTACGCCCCGGAGGTCCTTAAAAAGCGCAGGGAATACAATGACGCGAAAAAGGTGTTAAGAGAGAAGAAATTGCGCTTTCAGACACCATTTCCTGCGAAGTTAAGGGTCTTCTACGGCGATGAAACGTGTCTCTATAATTCGGCGGAAGAAGCAACAGCTGACATGGCGAGAAGAGGGCTCCCGGTAACGGTGTTTAAACCCGCAGCAGACCCGAGTGAGAAGATCAAAGCGCAAACATGGACAACACAAAGACCCTCAAAATCCACGGACCAGCAGCGGGAAACCCAGCACCAGAGCGTCGCGGATAAACTATCCGTTTTCAGGTTGGAATAGCGACCTTTTTTTTTTTTTCCCCTTCCTCTTGAATCAATCCGCACATCCAACCCCCCTCATACAAGGTAACAAACATTAAAGGAGATGCATATTCAGCATGTGGTAAAACATTTCATGGAACAAACATATTATTTGAAACAAATAAGTCTTTGTAATAATAAAAAAAAAAAAAAAACTTGTTAAAATAGAAATGTGACAATAATCCACATGTTCTGCTCATACTAACAAATACTGTTTTTGCGTGAATGTTTGATGTGATGGGGGTGGGAGGGTGCACACAATTTCACAGGGTTTAGGCATAAAAGGAAAAAAAAAAAAAAATCATTACAAGTTTGGATTGGGTTCTGAAACTCACGTTAAAAGCATGGGACTACTTTCAGTGGTACGAGAGGGCCCTCAACACGTAACAGAGTTTGAGGAATTTCCCTCAGGGCCTTCACTCCATCAAGGCTCTTACAGGGTCTTTAAAAAGACCTCAGCTCAGGAAGTTCTTTTGACAGTTTTTTGTTTTAAAGTTTTTTACACTATGTTCTTAATGTTTTTCTTGTTTTTAATGTTCTTTCAGTTTCTGAGTAGCACAAAAGAGGGCCACCACACAGTTATACTAAACAAAACAACACAATGGAGAAACAGGGTGTAACCAAAATAATTTCATATAATGTAAAAGGGATCCTGAATCCAGTTAAAAGATCCAAGATTCTAGGCAAAATGAAAAAAGACAAAGCAGGAATAATACTTTTACAAGAAACCCACCTAACAGACGTGGAACACAATAAACTCAGTAGACAAGGGTTTAAAATGATCTCTTCATCTTCATATAAATCAGGGAGGAGGAGGGGAGTAGCGACATTGATATCAACCAAAATTACATTTGAAAAAAAATCAGAACACAAAGATAAAGAAGGGAGATACAGTTTGGTAACTGGGCGGCTAGAGGGAGAAGATATCACCCTGCTGAATGTGTATGCTCCCCCAGGGGCTAACTGGAAATTTTATAAAAATGTATTCGACCTAATGATAACTAAAGCTCAAGGTTTAGTGATATGTGGTGGGGACTTCAATCTTAGACTGAATCCATACTGGGATGCTTCTGGTAATTCCCCACATCAAAATAACACCCAAAACAGGAAGACTCGGATGCTACTAAAAGAAATGGGAATCTGTGATGTGTGGAGGGAACTCAACCCCAGTGTAAAAGACTATACATTTTACTCAACTCCACATTCATCTTACTCAAGGATTGACTATTTTTTTATGTTTAATAGAGACATTGGTAGAGTAAAAACATGTAAAATAGGACTGATGGATCTCTCCGACCACAGTCCGATCTACATGGACTTAAATATCCAAAAATACACAAATAATACATTTTCTTGGAGGTTAAATTCAAATGTCCTGAAAGGACCATTGAAAGATGAATTGGAGTCAGATATTCTCAGATATTTGGAAGATAACGATAATGGAGAAGTATCCCCTTTAATACTGTGGGATGCATGTAAAGCTGTAATAAGAGGAAAGATTATTGCAAAACTGGCAACCCAAAAGAAACTAAGACAAGAAAAACTATCCACATTAGAGTCAGAACTTAGGAACCTAGAAAAAGAACACAAAGGCAACACTCATTCTACTGACGCGCTCAAGATTAAGGAAATTAAAAACCAAATAAATGAGATCTACACAATAGAAATCCAGAAGAAACTTACATTTCTGAAACAAAAATACTATGAAGCAGGCAGTAAATCGGCAAAATTGCTAGCCTATAAATTGAGGAAACATCAAACAGAAAGAGCAATCTACAAAATCAGAGACCCAGTATCAAAGGAAATAAAATTCAGAATTCAGGATATTCTTAAAAACTTCGAGAATTACTATAAGAACTTATACTCCCACAAAAAACATAAAAACGCATCCGAGGCATTCCTAAACACATTAAACCTTCCCCAACTTACGGAGTCACAAAATAAAACACTACTGTCAGAAATACATTCTAAAGAATTGGAAAAAGCAATTATGAAACTTAAAGCTAACAAATCCCCAGGAGCTGATGGCTATACAGCAGAGTGGTACAAAACCTTTAAACAGCAACTATCTCCTCTCCTCCTGAAAACATTTAATTATGTCCTCCACACAGGGGAAATCCCCCCCTCCTGGAGAGAAGGGGTCATTGCAGTTATACCTAAACCTGAAAAGGATAAACTAGAGTGCTCCAACTACAGACCAATCAGTGTACTAAATCAGGACTATAAGCTTTTTACCATTATCCTTGCCAAAAGGTTAGAGAATATACTGACAGACCTAATTCATTTAGACCAAACAGGTTTTATAAGACAAAGACAGACACAAGACAACATTCGACGCACTTTACACATAATTCATCATATAAAAAAATATAACTTAAATGCAGTCATATTAGGATTAGATGCTGAAAAAGCATTCGATTCGGTTGACTGGTCTTTTCTATACAGAATCTTATCCAGTTTCAATTTTCATAACAACTTCATTAGAACTATACAGGCATTATATAAAAAACCAACAGCTAAAATAAGGATTAACGGTAATTTATCATCATCTTTTGAACTGGAAAGAGGATGTCGTCAGGGCTGCCCCCTGTCTCCACTGCTCTTTGCAATCTTCATAGAACCTCTGAGCCAATGGATAAGACAAAACCAAAAAATTCAAGGTATTACACTTGGTCAGAAGGAACATAAAATAGCACTCTTTGCTGATGACATTTTAATATACCTAGGGCAGCCGGACACTTCTTTACCAGAACTAACCTCAGTTTTTTCAGAGTATGGAGATTTATCGGGGTACAAATTAAATATGCATAAAACCCAAGTTTTAACATTCAACTATGACCCAAATCATTATTCACTAAGCAAACTCAAAACTAACTGGGAGTCGGAATCTATGAAATATCTGGGGGTCAATATCCCGAAACAACTCAACAAAATTATTTCACTAAACTATGATCCACTGGTGACAAAAATAAAATCTGACCTAGCAAGATGGAATATGATACCATTCTTGGGTATTGCACAAAGAATTGAAGCAGTCAAAATGAATATACTTCCACGTCTTCTATACCTTTTCCAAACAATACCGGTAGAACCTCCCAAAAAAACATGGCAGGAGCTGGACAGAAGGATCTCAAGATTCATATGGCAGGGCAAGAGACCTAGAATCAGATATAGAACCCTACAGCTAAACAAAGACAAAGGTGGGCTCGCGCTGCCAAATATCAGGGACTACTTTAAAGCCGCACAAATTAAAACTTTAGTAGAGATATGTAACCCAGTCTACTCTGCACAATGGAAGGAGATCGAATGCCAAATAACAAGTGACATCCCCCTACAGGCGATAATAGGGAACAATGTCTTACCTAAGCTTTTGAATAACACTAACCCGTGGATAGAGACCCCGCTAAAAATTTGGTTTAAGATAGTCAGAGAGAATCAAACTAAAGAGCCCTATCGACTTCTGCAATGGATCGCCTATGATCAGGACTTTACTCCTAATAAAACAGACACCAGATTTAAAAAGTGGAAGGAGAAGGGGCTGATAAAATATTACGATTTTTTTAAAGGGCAAATCTTAAGAAGTTTTGAAGATTTGAAAAAACAAGGCCTAATAAATCAAGACCTTTACAGGTTCTTCCAGCTTAGACACCACATAAACAATATACTTAAAAAGGAGGTTTTGGAAAGGGCCCAGTCAGGTGTTCTGAAGGTCTTCTTAATGGCATATAAAGGGATCCCAGGGATCAGATACATTTCTAAAATATACCAAGGTCTTCAAGACTTAAAAGGAGACAACACATCTTATATAAAAGAGAGATGGGAAAAAGAGGGGAATTTCACTTTACATCTGGAAATATGGGAAAAGCTAAATAAACAGCAATGGAAAAGTACCTCATCCCTGCAGTGGAGAGAATTTGGATGGAAAAACTTGGCAAGATTTTTCAGAACACCTGCACAAATCAAATTTACCCATAAGGGATTGAACTGTTGGCGCTTGTGTGGTGAAAAGACTGCAAATCATTTTCATGTGTTTTGGTCATGCCCAGTTATCCACCAATATTGGTCCAATGTACAGACAATATTGGGGAAAATATTCAAAATTACAGTTCCCTTTTCTTTTGTAACTTTGTATTTGGGTTTACTACCGGACTCACTGGAAAGACGAGGAGAAAAATACTTATTCAATGTTTTAATATTGGCAAGCAAAAAAGCTCTAACTAAAAAATGGATGTTGAAGGACTGTCCTACACCTGAAGATTGGACTAACGTGATCCAAGACATTTACTCGATGGAAAAGTTGACATTCGCACTGAGACAGGACATGGATGGGTTCATGAACTTTTGGCAACCCTGGACCACATATGTGTCTTCCATTAGATCTAATCTTTGACAAATACCATTTCAATAATGGTTCTGCTCTTTGTTCCAATGCTACTCAGATGCTCTTATCTTTATTTACTTACTTTTTCTTTTTGTTTGTTTTTTACTGGTTTGTTTGGTTTTTTTTTTGTTTTTTGTTTTGTTTTTTTTTCTCTTTAATTTCACTTTTTCTTTCACTTTAAAAAAAAAAAAAAATAAGGGGTGTTGTAAGAATTAATCTTCCAATGTTGTCAGATATCAGAAAATAAGGGAACATGTGATGAAAATGTAAACACTGCATTGCTGTAACGACCTGTATACCCTTTACAAAAACTTAAATAAAAAAAAAAATAAAAAAAATTAACCAATGAAAATCAGACAATGCTTTTGAATTGTGGTTCAACAGAATTATTTTAAAAAACAAACTCATGAAACAGGCCTGGACAAAAATGATGGTACCCCTAGAAAAGATTGAAAATAATGTGACCATAGGGACATGTTCAACCAAGATGTGTCCTCTAATTAACATCACAGGTGTCTACAAACTTGTAATCAGTCAGTCGGCCTATTTAAAGGGTGACAAGTAGTCACTGTGCTGTTTGGTGACACGGTGTGTACCACACTAAACATGGACCAGAGGAAGCAAAGGAGAGAGTTGTCTCAAGAGATTAGAAAGAAAATTATAGACCAGCATGTTAAAGGTAAAGGCTATAAGACCATCTCCAAGCAGCTTGATGTTCCTGTGACTACAGTTGCACATATTATTCAGAAATTTAAGATCCACGGGACTGTAGCCAACCTCCCTGGACGTGGCCGCAGGAGGAGACGGATAATACGAATGGTAACAAAAGAGCCCAGAACAACCTCTAAACACTTTCAAGGTGAACTTCAAGGTCAAGGTACATCAGTGTCAGATCGCACCATCCGTCGTTGTTTGAGCCAAAGTGGACTTCATGGGAGACGACCAAGGAGGACACCACTGTTGAAAACAAATGATAAAAAAGCCAGACTGGAATTTGCCAAACTGCATGTTGACAAGCCACAAAGCTTCTGGGAGAATGTCCTATGGACAGATGAGACAAAACTGGAACTTTTTGGCAAGGCACATCAGCTCTATGTTCACAGATGCAAAAATGAAGCATACCAAGAAAAGAACACTGTCCCTACTGTGAAACATGGAGAAGGTTCTGTTATGTTCTGGGGCTGCTTTGCTGCATCTGGCACAGGGTGTCTTGAGGGTGTCATTAAACCCCCCGTGCTCCCGCCGGAGGAGGGAGGAGAGTTGGGTACCCGGAGGCACGCGGCGCGACGGCTGGGGCAAGGCCGCGCGCAGCGCTTAGGTCGGAGTTCTGCGGCGGCGGGCGCGCCGGACCGCCGGCCCCCAGCTAGCTCCACGACGGGCACCCGTCAGCCCCCGGGAGGGACCGCCGAGACGAAGCCGGCTCGGACGGGGGCCGGCGGTGGCCGGGGCGCCGCGCCGGCCGGCCCTCCTCCTTCAATCCCGGCGGAGGGACTGGGACGGAGGGCCGGGCAGAGCCTCGGGACGCTACCCCCCTCCCCCACACAGGGGAGGGGAGAAAGCGACCCTCGGCGGGCGAAGGTTCACAGCGGAGGGCGGCGGGGAGCCCCTCCGGCCCCGGCGGCCGGGCGGCGACTCTCCGCTCCACCGTTAATGATCCTTCCGCAGGTTCACCTACGGAAACCTTGTGCAGGGTACAATGAAATCTCAAGACTATCAAGGTATTCTAGAGAGAAATGTGCTGCCCAGTGTCAGACAGCTTGGTCTCAGTCGCAGCTCATGGGTCTTGCAACAGGATAATGACCCAAAACACACAGCTAAAAACACCCAAGAATGGCTAAGAGCCAAACATTGGACTATTCTAAAGTGGCCTTCTATGAGCCCTGATCTAAATCCTATTGAACATCTGTGGAAGGAGCTGAAACATGCCATCTGGAGAAGGCACCCTTCAAACCTGAGACAACTGGAGCAGTTTGCTCATGAGGAGTGGGCCAAAATACCTGCTGAGAGGAGCAGAAGTCTCACTGACAGTTACAGAAATCGTTTGATTGCAGTGATTGCCTCAAAAGGTTGTGCAACAAAATATTAACTTAAGGGTACCATCATTTTTGTCCAGGCCTGTTTCATGAGTTTGTTTTTTAAAATAATTCTGTTGAACCACAATTCAAAAGCATTGTCTGATTTTCATTGGTTAATTTTCATAGAATTTTTATTTATTACCACTTTTGTCAGATTCAAGTTATTTCTGTGACCACTGTGGGTTTTTCTTTCATTAACAGAGGGGTACCAACAATTTTGTCCACGTGTGTAAGTCTTTGTACATGAGGCCCCAGGTTTCTGTCCTCAGGACCCCACTGGGCTCAGACCAAGCAAATCATGTGGATCTGACCTCCAGGATGGATGGATGCCACTGCTGTCAGAGCAATCAAGAACTGCAGAAATTCCTCCCATTTACAATTAGAAGAACTTTCACATTTGTAATGACAGCTTGTGTTCAAACGTGTGTGCATGCCCAGTGCAGTAAGAGCTGCTTGTTTAGTGCCAGACTGATCTACACGTCTTTGTTTCAGTTGCCATAAAGTCCAGCTACTCTAAAGGATAATTACCTCAGCTGAAGCCCCTGCATGAAGCACTGATCAGATAGGCTGTTTTCTGATGGTAGCTTGGAGCAGAAATTCTAAGATTTATTATTCTGATAGTCCAGGGAGCAGAAAGGGCACACTGTTCAACCCAGAAAATAATATGTTCTAGCAGACCGTGGAGTACTAAAAAATAAAGCAGAGACAGAGGTGCAGTTTGAGAGGGCAGCCCACCTCTATCAGAGGTAGAGCCCCAGACAAGGAGAGGGAATTTAACAGCGCCTGAGGCAACATGCAGTGAGTTAGCTGGCTCTCAGCCAGTCCTCGACGTCTGTGTTTAAATCAATGTCCGACACCCCGCCACCGAACGTCACTGGAGCAGAGAACAAACCACGTACAAACAATTGATATTCCTGTCCATGTCTGGTGGAAGCCATTTGGCCAAAACCCTCTGCCAGGAAGGAAGGCTGCAGCTGCCAACAGTCTCCTTCAGCTGAAAAATAACAAGAAGCTTTGAATGTGTGAGGAAAAAAATAATGGTCCCAAGAGTGATGATGAGCACTTTTTATGGTTTATGATGACAAGAAACCTCCCAGATGCCAGCATTGTGCTTGAAAATGTAGGAACTAGAGTGCGAGTAGCAGAAGACGCATGATAAGAGCGAGCGTGCAGTGTAGATGACGGCAGGTGTTCCGGTTTCCGCACAGGGTACATTACACGGTTGGCCACAGCCATTATTGAGAACAATTACAAATTCAAGATTCAATATACGCTAGATCTGTGATAAAATTAATAACCATATAATTGGAAGGAGTTTAAGCAAACAATCTACAATTCAAAGTGGAACAAATGTAGAGAAATAAGCCCATCTTCAATACATGTACCAACACTGTGTGACATGAAAATGTCCTCGCTTCTAAACTGTGCGATGAGTTAGCCCAGGGATCTGCAACCTGTGGCTCTGGGGCCACATGTGGCTCTTTTGCCCATAGACAGGGGCTCCCTGTGGCCTTGGAAAATAAAGTCATATGAGAGACTGCCAAGAAAAGAAGCAATAAATTTACAAGAAAAAAGGTTGCACCTGCATGAGGAAATATATCCTAAAAAGGCAGAAAAGGAGAAAATCTGAAGTGCTGTGTAACAAAAATCTCAAGTTTAAGAAAAAAATTTGCAATTTTCTAAGGAAAACAGCCACAAATTTGCAAGAAAAGAAGACATAAAATTTCTAGAAAAGGAATCACAAATTTACTGGAAAAAGTTGAGAGTTTTATGAGAAAAATGTCATACATTTATGTAAGAAATGCTGCAGTTTTAGCCATGAAAGGTGATAAATTTAAAAGAAAAATACAATAAATTTATGAGAATAAAAATTTATGAAAAACACATTTCTGAAATTTAAGGAAAATGTTGCAATGAGGGGAAAAACACCCAAAAATTACCAAGAAAAAAGCTGCAACTTTATTATAAAAAGGTGGCAAATTTATATGAAAAAGGCAGCATGCTGATTACCCTCTCCTAACACCATAGTCAGTGATGCATATGTTAGGGTGTTATTTTTAAAATCAGAACCTTAATTTCTTGTGAAATTCAGCTGTTAATGTTCACCTCAGAAGCCACATGTTCAGGAAACACCTGCTTTTGAATCCATGTTAGAAACTGCTGAAAACCAGAATCACACTACAGCATTTGTACTAAACGTTTTACAGGGGAGGGAGGGGGGATTATTATTATTTGTGAAGTGGTACATGTCACCATTGTTCCAGTATTTTACTCCAAAGCACACACAAACACTTAACCGTAAGCTCACACCAGCCGTTTCTGCCCGTACCCTGAAACGGCTCAGACAGCGGTCTGATTTCGTGGCTCTGGTGCCCGTCTCCTGTAGTCACCATCCCTGCTTTATCCATGGTGCGGTGCTCCCACTGTAGCACTCTGTAACTGTCATGTTTCTGAAGTGTATTTTTAGCAATACATGCACTCCTGTTGGTTTGTGCTGCTGCTGTCTCCTCTCTACTCAGCTGGACCAAGCATTATGATGTCATTTTCTTGAGCACAGACAATCACATGACTTAAATCCTGGTTGGTAGACAGTAAAATGGAGACGAGTGTCAGGGGTGATTTGTGACAGAAGCATAGCAGCAAGAGTGAAAGGGAAAATTTACAAGACGGTCGTGAGACCTGCAATGATGTATGGTTTGGAGACAGTGGCACTGACAAAGACAGGAGATGGAGCTGGAGGTGGCAGAGTTGAAGATGCTAAGATTTTCATTGGGAGGGACAAGATTAGAAATGAGTCTATCAGAGGGACAGTTCAGGTTGAGCAGTTTGGAGACAAAGTAAGAGAGGCAAGGCTGCGATGGTTTGGACATGTGCAGAGGAGGGATAGTGGAGATATTGGACAAAGGATGTTGAAGATGGAGCTGCCAGGCAGGAGGAGAAGAGGAAGACCACAGAGAAGATTCCTGGATGTAGTGAAGGAGGACATGGAGAGGGTTGGTGTTCCAGAGGAAGATGAAGGGATAGGGTGATGGAGACAGATGATCCACTGTGGAGACCCCTGAAGGGAGCAGCTGAAAGAAGAAAAAGAAGAATACAGTACAGTGACCATTAGTTTTAATTTAGTGGAGAAAGTGTGTGTAGTCTGGCTCAGGAACAACAGAGGAACTGTCCAGAGGAGGGCACGGACAGGCAGCCTCAGTGCTCCGTGCTGCCATGGAAATATGCATTTAAGTGTGTTTAACACATTTAGCTTCCAGCACTAAATTGTTCCTTTCACAGCGACGAACATCTGTGCTACAATTAGACCTGACAGCAGCAGACAGGAAGAGAAGCTCTCAAAGTGCGTTCTGTATTAACACAAGGTGGCTCAGCTGCGGGTCTGGGTGAGGCACAACTTAAACACGTGGAATGTGTGGCAGGGGGAAAAAGACAGGGTTTGTTCTGCTGCTGGATGGCAACACAGCAGCAGAGCGAGGCAGAAGTGACCCCTACTGGCTGACTGAGGGAAATGTCTACAGGAGCGCGACAGGCCAACATCACACCAACATTTTTCAGAAATGTGACTTCTCTTATAAATCTGGAATGTTTTCTTGTAAATAAAATAAATTGCAGCTTTTCTTGTAAATCTGACACCTTTTGTCTCATTAATTCTTGTATTAACATGCAAACTTCTTTGTTTGTTGATTAGACAGATTAGGTTTGGGTCAATCCCTCCTCCAGCAGGCCCTCAAGCGTTGCTGCAGTCACCAAAGCATGTTCTCGCAGGCTACGGTTAACGAGGAGCAAGGAGACGATTAGGTCTCAGGATGAAGGTGGCACAAGCAAAGGCGTAGCATCTGCCTTTGCTGCCCCCCTCAGGTGAAGCAGGGTAACGACCCTGAGATAGCTGCTGAAGATGCTGGACCATTACAAGCACGACCAATCTTAAAGACAAGACCAAGAGAGCAAGCAAGCCATTCCTGTTTACAGGAAAGTGGCAGAGCACCATGGTGCTGTTTACTAAGCATTTTAACATTTTACTAAACAAAAGATACATTTTAATTCCCAAATACGTTTATAGTTAATTGAAAAGTTAACGGAGTAGTTAAATGACCATGAGAAGTAAAAGGGTACCAACTCCATGTAGATCTGCTCACTACAATCCTTTCCAGAGTGCCAAGATGGAGGCTTTAGCTCGTCAGTCTCGATCCTTTTAGAGATGACCTTAATTCTTAAATACTCCTGTGACGTCATGACAACCTGCAGACTCGGCACACAGCAGTCACACAGCCTGGGTCAGTGCTGTAAAGACAGACTTCGTTCACCTACCCAGGCACTTGTAGAGACCTTGGCTGATCCATGCCAGGATCGCCAAGGTGATGAGGTCACCAAAACTGGCTGCAATGGGCGTGGCTACATTGTCAGGGTTGATGCCAGTCTTCTTTGAGCCCACAATTACCCCCACCATGATGATACCTGACAGGACAAAGATGAAGAAAACCTTAGAAATGATCCTTTTTAATATGACAAAGCTGCAGTTGCAGTTCAGAGGACTGTAGTGACCCAGCAGTTAAACTGCGGCACCTTTCTATGTGCGCCTTTATTTACCCTGCAACAGCGAGGCGATGAAGGCCGTGGCCACGCTGCTGGAGCACAGCAAAACAGCGTGGTTCATCTGAAACTTCCCTTCTGGGATCCAGCCAAGAATGACAGCTGCTACGGCGGCCAGGAAGCCCACCACAGTCGCCTGAACCTGGAGCAGAGAGGTGGGAGAGTCTTCCATGATGCTCTTTTCTAGACGCACACAGGTGGAAAACTCTGGATCCAGAGTCAAAAATCCTATCATGATTCTCCCCGTCGTGGCACTAATAAAGGCTGATCTGAAAGAGGTGTGCTGGGCCACATGAGTATGGGTCTAGGCTGGGACAAGAACTCCTTCTGTTGGGTGAAACATTTATGCCAGAAATGATGTGGATAAACATGAAGACCATTTTATGCCACTGGTATAATGACAGAAGTCCATCCTTTACATGTGCATCCTCTCAAAGGGCTTTGAACTTTGACTTAACAATATTCAACATTAGAAATGAAATGTTCATATGCCCACACTAGATGGCAGCAATGTGCCACCGAACTGGTTTGAACACCCAGAATCCAACGAAACGAGGAGGAAGAATATGAAGGCAGTTCATTTCAGAATAACTAATGGTACAGGACAGGGGTCGGCAACCTGTACTTCACAATGAGCCACTTTGAGTAATTTTTGTTAACAAAAAAATCTGCACAGAGCTGCTGAAATATCGAACAAAGTGATAACATCAGGATTAAGAGCATTTTTGTCATAAATTTGCAGTGTCTGACTGTAAATTTGTTACCCTTTTCTTTCCACAAAATTGCATCTTTTTCTAGTAATTTTTTTTTATTTTTTTAGTGTTTTCTTTCACATATGTGTGGGTGTTTTCCCCATAAAAACTGCAATGCTTTTCCAAAATTTGTTACTGCTGTATTTTTCTTTGCAAATTTAATACCATTTGTCGAGTGAAACTGAAGACTTTATTCATAAACTTGGCCTTTTTTGTGCAAATTAGTTATTTTTTCAAGGTGAAAATGTGGCCTTTTTCACATAAATTTGTGACAGTTTTCCAATAAAATTGCAGTTATAATTTTTTTCAGCAGATCTAATGACTTCTTTCTTGCAAATTTGTCAGGATTTGTTTTCCTTCCAAAACTCCAATTTGTCCAGGAAATTTTTTTCCTCACAAACTGCAACATTTTTCTCTAAATTTGTGAGGTTTTTCCTTTTTAAAGGCACGATGGAAGACAATCCTAGATCTTATCAAAGCAAGATTGCTGCATTTATGTTACAGTACGTGTGTAAGAGATGAGAGAAAATACATGGACTACTCATTGACGTGAAGAAGTGTGGTCACCTGCTTCAGAGCCAGGTTGCCGATGATAAGATTCCACTTCTCTATGGGAGAATCCATCTTGCCAACATTGACCTAAGTTGAGAGATAAAGTCATAAATAGATTTTACAAGCGTTCCTCAGACTGCTAATCGACTGAAAACATTGTTGTTTGAACACACTGGGGCATGACTTTGAGACGATAAAACATAAATGGAAATCATTTAACCTGCTAACGTCCCAGCGTCCCCCGGTGAGACGTTTCAAGTTTTCTACTGCCTTCAGTGAAGAAAATGTGATTTTCTTTGAGGATGCTAAACTTAGGCTTTTTTAGAAAAACTGGGTGGAGTGCTAACAGTGTGATTTCACTTAGCTATGGGTGGAGTAGGAGACAAGTTGGTAAAACCACTGGTGGGCGTCAGTCTGCCCACAGCATCTTCCATCTTCTCACACTGACAAGGTGCTTGGAAAATAAGAAGTGAACTTGGCCTGATGCACCTCTGCTGTCAGTTCTATACGCCTAGACTTGTCCAGTCCAAAACAATCATCATCGTCATCTAAAGGGTTGCCAGTTTTCACAAGGATCATGCACCAAAAACGTGCTATAAAATACAGGTCCACAGCCTTATCATGATATCAGGATCACATCATATTCAACAATGTGAATATATTTAGTACCTTAAATTGCAATTTGGCCAATGGAATGTCTGAGGGAGTAAAATATATATAGCAGCCTAAAAAAAAAAAAAAAAAAACAGACTGCCAAAGATGGGCTAGTTCACACCAGTGGAATCAAATGCTCAGGTCTTCTGACATCTGATCCTGGCCTTAGACCCACCTGAGGATCATTAGGAGGGACTTTGGTGAGCACCCAGGTGACTGCTGAGGACAGGGTCTGCAACCTGCACCTCTGGAGCCACACGTGGCTCTTTGCCCATAGCCAGTGGCTGCCAAAGGCCCTTACACAAACAGAAACTCAAACACTTCAGCGAAAGGAAGTCTCAAATTTATGTGGAACAGGTTACAAATGTAGTAGAAAAATGTCACAAATGGAAGAAAAAAGCACAACATTTATACCAAAAAAATCTCACAAAAGTAGGGCAACAGGTTTAAATTTTAACTGAAAAATATCCCCATGAATTTCCATCCATCTCCAATGTGGAGGAGCAGCGGTTCTGCTCTGAGCCTCTCCTGGACGACTGAGCTCCTCACTCTATCTCTGAGGGTGAGTCCAGCAATCCTTCAGCCACTTGTATCCGTGATCTTGTTCTTTCGGTCATTACCCAAAGCTTGTGACCATAGGTGAGAGTAGGAACGTAGATTGACTGGTAAATCGACAGCTTTGCCTTAGAACTCAGCTCCCTCTTCACCACAACAGACCGGTACAACGTCCGCATCACTGCAGATGCTGCTCCGATCCGTCTGTCAATCTCTCGCTCCATTCTCCCCTCACTCATGAATTTGCAAAAATAAAATAAAGGCACATTTTCTGAGGGAAAAAAAATCAAATTTCAGAAAAAAGTTTCAATTTTGTAAGAAAAAAGGTTAAAAATGTGAAAAGTGCTATAATCTTCAAATAAATGTTAACTGAAAAGGCAACAAAATTTACAAAGATTTATCAGAAAAACTGAAAATTTATGCGGAAAACCCCCCAATATTAAATGAAATGTCACAAAATGAAAAAACAGAAATTGCAATTTTATAAGAAAAAGTCATACATTGACCAAAAAACCCTGAGAAAAAAGCACTTTTGATGCCGATATTTTCAGGTTACTTTAAACTTGTGACTCTGCCGTTTTACAGGCTCACATATTTTTGTAGCTCCATGCTAAATTCTGATGTCAAAAAATGGCTCTTTGTGGATGAAGGGGTGGGGGTGGACGAGATTCGCCCTGAGTACCTCAAGGCCCTGGATGTTGTTGGGCTGTCATGGTTGACACGCCTCTGCAACATTGCGTGGAGGTCGGGGGCAGTGCCTTTGGCATGGCAAACCGGGGTGGTGGTTCCTCTCTTCAAGAAAGGGGACCGGAGGGTGTGCTCCAACTTTAGAGGGATCACACTCCTCAGCCTCCCTGGGAAGGTCTATGCCAAGGTACTGGAGAGGATAGTCCGGCCGTTGGTCGAACCTCGGATTCAGGAGGAGCAATGTGGTTTTCGTCCTGGCCGTGGCACGTCAGACCAGCTCTTTACCCTCTCGAGAATCCTCGAGGGCTCATGGGAGTTTGCCCAACCAGTTTACATGCGTTTTGTGGACTTGGAGAAGGCATTTGACCGCGTCCCTCGTGGTTTTTTATGGGGGGTGCTTCAGGAGTATGGGGTATCGGGCTTGTTGTTACGAGCTATTCGGTCTCTGTACGACCGTTGTGAGAGTTTGGTTCGTATTGCCAACACTCGGTTGGAGTCATTCCCAGTGAGAGTTGGACTCCGCCAGGGCTGCCCTTTGTCACCGATCCTGTTCATAATTTTTATGGACAGGATTTCTAGGCGCAGCCAGGGAATGGAGGGTGTCATGCTTGGTGACCACAGGATCTCATCTCTGTTGTTTGCAGATGATGTTGTCCTGCTGGATTCATCCAGCAATGACCTACAGCTCTTGCTGGGACGGTTTGCTGCCGAGTGTGAAGCGGCTGGGATGAGAATCAGCACCTCCAAGTCTGAGTCCATGGTCCTCAGCCAGAAAAAGGTGGATTGTCCTCTCCAGGATGGGGACAAGCTCCTGGCCCAAGTGGAGGAGTTTAAACATTTCGGGCTCTTATTCATGAGTGAGAGGAGAATGGAGCGAGAGACTGACAGACGGATTGAAGCAGCATCTGCAGTGATACGGACGTTGTACCGGTCTGTTGTGGTGAAGAGGGAGCTGAGTTCTAAGGCAAAGCTGTTGATTTACGGGTCAATCTATGTTCCTACTCTCACTATGGTCATGAGCTTTGGGTAATGACTGAAAGAACGAGATCGTGGATACAAGCGGCTGAAATGAGCTTTCTCCATAGGATTGCTGGACTCACCCTCAGAGAGAGGCTCAGAGTAGAACCGCTGCTCCTCCACATTGAAAGGAGTCAGTTGAGGTGGTTTGGGCATCTGATCAGGATGCCTCCTGGACGCCTCCCACTTGAGGTGTTTCAGGCACGTCCCACTGGGAGGAGACCCCGGGGCAGACCCAGGACTCGCTGGAGAGACTATGTCTCCCAGCTGGTCTGGGAACGCCTTGGTATCCTCTCTGAAGAGCTGGAGCAGGTGGCTGGGGAGAGGGAAGTCTGGGCTTCTCTGCTTGAACTGCTGCCTCCGCGACCCGGACCTCCGGAAAAGCGGTAGAAGATGGATGGATGGATGGATGGAAATAAAAGTAGACAACCAAAAATTTCTAGTTGAGTTAATGGAACAAAGAGCACCCACTTAAAAACTTGAGAAATGACTTCAGTCTTTCAAGTTTGAGGTTTTTCTCCATATAACAATTTTCTTTTAGTTTTCTACTTTTCTCTGTAAATTTATCTAAATTTGAAACCATTCTCCTCAAATGTGTAATTTCCTCTTGTAAAATTGACTTTTCTTATACATTTGACACTTTATTATAAATTTGTGGATTATTTTATGGCTAATTTTTCTCTGTTTTTGAAAATAAAATTAGTTTTTATATAAATTTGAAACAAACTGGTAAAATTTTGACTTTTTTCCTTATACAATTTATACTTTTGACCATAATTTTGCAGAGCCAGAACAGAACAATAATTTAACTCTGATTTCAAAGAAAAAAAATTAATACAATTATATTTAATGAAATAAATTAAATTATCAAAGATACAGTTACAGTATTTCTGTTATATTTCTATAGTTATAGTTTTTTAGAAATCTCCTCACCACCCAGACAGCAGGAAAAACCTCCCTTATTTTGAAATCCAAATGTTGGTACATTTAGTTTGTCTGCACGATGTTTATGGATTAAAGTTATTGACTTCATGAATTTGGGTCATTTTAACTTGCCAGGTACATAATAATGAACACAAATTAGTTAATACTGCAGTGGCTGGTGAAGTAAATCCTCAGCAATTCAGTCACTCTTGCCTTTCACTGCATATGAAGTCTAACCACACCTGTTTGCTAAGCGACTCTTCATTATTGCTCCCGTTACCAGCGGGTTAAAACCACCATAAATGCCTCCACTGCTTACAGACCTCTTCTGATTTTTTCCATGTTTTAAGTACTTCAATAAGCTCATGCTTCTCTCAGCCAGTGAGACACTGCCTGCCAACTGGAACACGCTGGCTGGGCGCTCCTTAACTCCACGCAGATGACGGTCATGTGCACTGTTCATGTGCACGCTTGCGGAGCATCATTCCTTCATATTTTTTCTTAAATTTATATTTCCTTACCATGGCAGCATAATTTTAAGGGTGGCGGAAATGTTACCAGAGGAAACCCTGTGAAGTAACATTTCACCCCACCCACCACAAAGTTACTGTCAGCGATATGGTAGAAGCAAATGTCAAACATTTTTCTAATACGTAGACATGTAGTAAATCTCTGAAAAATATATAAATGTTGAAGTAGTAACATAGTACAAGCATATAAGAATGGGATTACCATGTTGTGGGCATAATAAGCATTTTTGCAATGATCTGAATAAGTATTTTTATTAAGACAGTTTTAACAGCCATTCATGCAGAACATTCTATATAGTAAATCTGTTCATTTTAGGGTTGGGCAGAACCACAGTAACGGGAGGATAAATAGTTTTTAGGAGACACTGCTGAGAAGAATCTGTTCACGCTGAGCTCCTCTCTCCGTGTTGACACAGTGGTGTGAATGTGGAGCTGGTATGTGGGGAGCCGGGGGCGAACAGGAACAACCAAAAACTAAACACAAAAGTCACCTCTGTTGTGGTTCTTCTCTTTCTTTCAACTCCATCTGCTTTTCAATACAGTTTGAGAACAGGCTTTTGAATAAGAGTTTATGGGGACAGAACTGTGGATAGAATGACAGTTTTGTGGATGACCACGGGATGGAATGTCCACAGCAAAAGCCCAACCCATTTTATGGCATTTGCTCAGAGATCTTACTAACTTGGCATTATGGATGGAAGTCTCAGACTGATATACAGGCAGATTCCTCTTCCAATTCCTACATTTGTAAGCTTTTATACTTATAAATTTAAAAGATGTGTTCTCTTCCATCTGATACTCATGAACTCCTGCATCGTGTCATTTAGCAAGGTGCTAATTTAATTATTTAAATAGCTTCAGTTTTGGACCGAGTTACCTGAATTTAGGGCCACACTTTTGACAGCAACACTACCCAAGATTTTCACCTTCAAATAATGTTTCCAACACCACTTTCAATCAACCTTTGACCAGGAGAATGGCACTTCCCCCATAGCCTGAGTGGGCCCTCATAGCCTGGAACAGCTCTGTTCTTGGTCAGAATGCTAAAAGGACTATAAATATGGTGACTATGACCTTATTCCTAAAAGGTACAACTTTAGCCACCAACTACTAAGCACCCTGTGATTGGCTGTTGCACCTGCAGTCATAGTCACCATAGTTGTAGTCTTTTCAGTGCTCCTACCTGGAACAGGAATATTAAATAGTGCTGCTTAGCCAAAGATAAGCGTTCGCTTGTGTGGTTATTGAGTATGTCTCACCGCTGTGGACAGTCTGGAGGCCAGAGTCATCTCCAGGTTTCCCTTGAGGCCAAGCAGTGCAGGTACCAGGATAAAGATTTCTGTGATGTACTGGAAGGCCTCCCAGTGCTGCAGACACCAGAAGGACACAAATCAGTTTATCATCATGTCTGATTGTCAGACTTACTCCACCATCACTGCACCTCTCCTTTGACATTCACCAGTACTGCAGTCAAGACCACACCAAGACCAAGACATCAAAGAGTCAAGACCAAGACGGGCAGAAACCAAGTTAATACTAAGCCAGAATATGTAGGTATTGGTCTTAATCTTGGTACGCTCCTGGTCTGATCTTTGCTAGAGCACTAAGGGTAGTATCTCACTGGGCTGCGACAGCTTCAGACTAGCTGGACAACGGCATTCTCACAGGAGTTTCCATAATGTCTCCAATCATTCTCGGCGGTTCTCATTCTCCTCTCCTGAGTCACAGGGTCTCGCACTCATCATGTAAGAATTTTGAACATGTTCAAAAAATTGTGTGACAACTTTTCTCTCAAAATAGTCTCAGAGTCACCGCAGGTGTCTCAATCCTGTCTTGACCACAGCTCAAACCCTACTCAATTTAGTCTGAAAGTATAATAAATAGGCTGAAATGAGCCTTCTCTATAGGATTGCTGGACTCACCCTTAGAGATGGTGAGAAGCTCAGAGTAGAATCGCTGCTCCTCCACATCGAAAGGAGCCAGTTGAGGTGGTTTGGGTATCTGATCAGGATGCCTCCTGGACGCCTCCCACTGGGAGGAGACCCCATGGCAGACCCAGGACACGCTGGAGAGACTATGTCTCCCAGCTGGCCTGGGAACATCTTGGTGTCCTCTCTGAAGAGCTGGAGCAGGTGGCCGGGGAGAGGGAAGTCTGGACTTCTCTGATTGAGCTGCTGCCTCCGTGATCCAGACCTCCGGAAGCAGTAGAAAATGGATGGATGGATGGAGTCCGAAAGTGCGAGAAAAGTAAGACAACTTTGTAGTGGTTTGGGGACCTATGAAAATAAATTGTGACTGATTGGAGACAAATGCCTAGGAGTAGCAGCCATTCTGGACAGACGGGCAAACTGCAGACTAAGTGTTATTATATTAGCTTGTTCCGGCTTCAATCTAATTGAGTCGTCCTTGTCCATTTCCAATATCTTGACAGAATTTCTTCAAAATCCATCCATAACTTGTAGATTTATTCTATTAACATGCACGCTCCAAAATCTTAAATCCATGGCAATGGTAAAAAGCTGGAAAATTATGAGTTAAAAAATTAAACATTTATAAGAAAGCCTTCTACAAATTTGGAAGGGAAAAACTGAAGAAAAGACAAATTTATGAGGGAAAATGTTTAATCTGTGCCTATTACCAATGTTGAAGGGCCAGTTTATCACTTTCAGTGCTGCTGTTTCACCTTAATTCTAATTACCCAGTATTCTGTAACAGAAGTTCAGTGTTTCCTCTGGCTTAAAGACCTTGGCGCGGTGGCAACATATTTTTTCCGGGGCGGTGGGGGGGGAGGCATGACATGGTTGTAACCGGAAATGTTAATTTTACACTATTTATTTATTTATTTTGCATAGTAATGTTGCATAATGGAACTTACCATTTGAAGTACTGTAGTACCGAGGCTTGAATGTTGGAATATTGGGCCATTTGGGGTCCCACCCAGACATCCTGTGTTTGGACTTTTTACTGGTGTCATCCTTCTCTCCTTCGTCTGCTCTCACCTCTCCTGGACCCTCTGCCTGAACACTTTCCTCTCCTTGGCTCCTCTCTTCTGTCTCATCTTGCCCTCTCTGATCCCTGCCTGCTTCAGGTTCTCTGTCTACGGTGGTATAGAAACAGGCTAGAAAATACCAAGTGTCATGTTTTGTCCTGCAGGATTTTTTTTTCATGGTTTACATAAATAACCAAAATGTGTATTTCTTTGTATTTTTATTCTAGTGTTTTCTTTTTTCCATTGAGAGAGTAGGGAAAGGAAGGGAAAAAACATTAATAATAATTCACTCATGCATACTTAAATTATATGATCAGAGGTGGGTATAGTAGCCAGAAATTCTACTCACGTAAAAGCAGTGCTTTGAAATTAATAATTAAAAGCAGACAACCAAAAATTTCTAGTTGAGTTAAGGGTACAAAGAGCAGCCACTTAAAAATTTGACTAATGACTTCAGTCTTTAAGGTTTGAGGTTTTTCTCCAAAATTTATAACAATTTTCTGATAGCGTTTTCTACTTTTCTCTGTAAATTTATCTGAATTTGCAAGATTTTTCCTCAAATTTGTAATTTTCTCTTGTGCATTTGAGACTATTATAAATTTGTGGATTGTTTTATGGTTAATGTTTATCTTTTTTTAATCCAATCCAACTTTATTTATAAAGCTCTTTAAAAACGACAATTGACACAAAGTGCGGTACATCAACGATAAATAAAATATAAAAACAATAAAATACAGCTAAAGTACAAAACAGCACAAATAAAACAATAATCATACAATAAGGACAAATAAAATCAGTGTCTCAAACTGGGTCAAAAGCCAGAGAATAAAAATGGGTTTTAAGAGGAGTTTTAAAACTGGACAGTGAAGAGGCCTGTCTGATGGACAAAGGCAGATTATTATAAAATTGCTGTTTTTTTAATAAATGTGAAACAGAACGTGGCATTTATTTTTTACTTTTTTCCTCATACAATTTAAACTTTTGACCATAATTTTGTGTGTGTGTGTGTGTGTGTGTGTGTGTGTGTGTGTGTTCTTGTTTAGTGCCATGTCAGCATCTATGGCTATTTCATGGCAAAATTAGAACTAATAAGAAAATTGAGTTAAAAATTATATAGGGACAGGATGATAAATGAAAGAATAAATAAATACAGCGAGATACATATGTAGATACAATAAAATAGAAAAATTAAATAAGATGCTTCAGATGCACATGTGCTAAAAACCCTAAAATTTTCTTTGGTGGTGCCATATTAAAAATATCCTTCAGTGACTTTTGAGTATAAAAACGTTGTCTTGCTGTCATGCGAGCAGGACAGTCAAGTAAAATGTGCTTCATTGATAAAAAACCTCCGCAAAACTGACAAAATGGTGGGGCTTCACCTTTTAATAAAAAGCTGTGTGTAAGCCTTGAGTGGCCAATATGGCATCTAGTGTACACAACCTCATCATGTCGGTTTTGAAAGTGATGCAAGGGTCTATGGCTTATGGCAGGCTTAATATCATGCAGTTTATTTGCAGTATATGTGTCCCATTCAGTCTGCCACTTCTTTAAAATATAGGAGGTTATTAGAGGCCTGAGGTCTGAGGTTGGGATCTGGCATTGAGTGACTTTTTGGTTAAGGGCTCTCTTGGCAGCATTGTCTGCCTGCTCGTTACCTGACAGGCCAACATGGCTGGGGATCCAACAGAAGATGATATTAACATTATGTTTCTGTAAAAATCCTAGTTTCTCTAAAATGCGGACAATAATGGGGTGATCAGTCTTTAAAAACCCAAGTGCCTGAAGACAGGATCTGGAGTCATAAAAATTAAGGAGCTCCGTTGTTTGGTTCTCTCAATGTGTTCCAATGCTAGAAGCAAAGCACGAGCCTCTGCTGTAAAAACCGAACATTGTTTGGGAATCCACAAACCATGCTGATTGTGCCCGGTGACAATTGCAGCAGAGACTGACCCATCCACTTTGGATCCATCCGAGTACACGGAAATATGGTGAGGAAAACGGCATTTTATGTCCGAGATCTGCTGCTGATACACATTAAATTAAATCACCATTATTGTCATTCAACCGTACAACCAATCCTGTACAGCAGAACGAGATTGTGCTTTACCTGTCTACAGTGTAAATCACACACACCCCAAGTGCAGAATCAGAGGGCCGCTGCCATGCAAGGCGCCGCCACAGAGTTCCCTCCTCCATTCCATTTATTGCTGAGCACCAAGCTGGACGGCAGGAAGTTCCACTTTTATATGGTCTTCGGCATGACCCAGCCGGGATTTGAACCCCTGCCTCCCAGGTGTGGGGGGGATGCTCTACCAACTGAGCCACCACTCCGGTGGTGGACACTCACATTTGGGTGAGTGTCTTTCTTTTTGTTTCGGCTAAGATCCAGAATGATATTGGGTTTCCTCAAACTCCATGGTGGAATGGGACAAAACTGTGTCTGTGTTACGTTGCTCATATCAGGGTTTAATTTTACCAGGTGAGGACGGAGTCCAAAAAGAGTGATGCTCTTAAGTCTGACCTTATACATCTGCAAAAATTTGAGGGTGAAAAACTGCAGAGTAGGCTGGATTTCTATGGTCAGCTTTAAGTTTAACCACATACTGGAGAGCCAATTTCAGGCACCTGTTGTGCAGTGAAGGCTTGTTTGCTTCAACATACAAACTTTTAACAGGAGAGGTTCTGAAAGCCCCCAAGGCAAGCCTTAGCCCCTGGTGATGGACAGTTTCCAGCGTCCTGATGTATGTTTTCCTTGCTGATCCATAAACTATGCTCCCATACTCTAACCGAGATCTTACAAGTGCTCTATAGAGACGCAGCAGCACAGTAGAGTCCGTACCCCATTTAGTTTTTGCCAAAACTAAGGGCTTTAAAACATCTGATTCGTAGAAATTTTATATGTGGAATAAAAGACAGCTTATTATCAAAAATAAGTCCAAGGAATTTGGTTTATTTTACCACCTTGACAGCTTCTCCATCTATGAAAAGCTCAGGGTCGAGGTGAAGAGACCACAGCAGGAAAAAGTGCATGCACACAGTTTTTGTTTTTGAAAATTTAAAACTGTTACTGACTGACCACCTATTAATCTTGTTTATGCACAGCTGTAGTTGCTTTTCGATTGTGCTCATGTCTTTCCCCCTGTAGCAAATACAGAGGTCATCTACATAAAGACTACAAAAGGTATTTGGTCTAAGAGCACCAACTACACTACTAATCTTAATGCTAAAAAGAGTAATCGAGAGGATGCTTTCCTGGGGGACTCCTTGTTCTTGCAGATGGAGCTCTGAAAGGGTATCTCCTACTCGGACTCTGAAGCGTCTATTGGACAAAAAGTTTGAAATGAAAAAGGGCAAATGTCCCCTAAAACCCATGCCATGTAGGTCTCTTAAAATACCATATTTCCATGTTGTGTCATACGCTTTTTCTAAATCAAAAAAAATACAGCAATTACATGCTCTTTTCTAATAAAACCATCACATATATAGGCCTCTAATCTGATAAGGTGGTTTAAAGTGCTTTTACCACATCTGAAGCCATACTGGTAATCAGTTAAAAGGCCTTCAGACTCAAGCACCCACACAAGGCGATTGTTTACCATTCTTTCCATGGTTTTACAGAGGCATCTTGTCAGAGCTATTGGGTGGTAGCTGTTGGTATCAGTATGATCTTTCCCGGGTTTTGGAACAGGTATAACTACTGCTTCTTTCCAGCTTTTAGGAATACTGCCTGACTTCCAGATGTTGTTGAAAACCATCAAGAGAATGGATAGTGCACTGGGGAGTAAGTGTTTTAAAAACTGATAATGAATTTTATCTGGCCCCACAGCAGTGTCATGAGAGTTCCTTATTGAGAACAAAAGTTCTTCCATAGTGAAATCTTGGCTGTATGGTTCTGAGTTATCTGAAGAAAAGTTTAGTTCTTTTTGTTCTTCTTGTGCTTCTGTGATTTGGAACTCAGGACGATAGTTTCCAATAGATGAATTCTTCTCGAAAGATTTTGCTAGTTGATTAGCTATTTCATATTTAGTCATCAACAGATTACCCTGATAATTAATATGCTGTATTTGAAGTCCACTCTCCTTACCCTTCATCTTTCTAATTAAATCCCAGATCTTTTTGGTAGATGTGTTGGATGTGAGGCTTGATACAAATTCCCTCCAGCTCTGTCTCTTTGCTTTATTGATGATCCTGCGTGCTTTAGCTCGACAGATTTTAAATCTGGTCAGGTTTTCTGTTGTTGGATGTTTATTGAACACCCTCTCTGCTTTTTTCCTTGCCTCAATGGCCTTTATGCAGTCATCATTGAACCATGGGTTGGACCTACGATGTGGCTTTGCTGATGTTTTTGGGACAGTCTTATCTGCAATTGTAATTAGGGTTTGAGCAAAGCTCTGAACAGAGTGACAGTGTGGTTGAGGTTTTTGGCTGAATTTCTCTTTGCACAGAGAGACAAAGGAAGGCCAGTTTGCTTTTTTGAGTTGCCATTGCGGAGTTCTTGATTGCACATCCACTTCTGTAGACGTCAATATTAGTGGAAAGTGGTCACTTCCACAAAGATCACCCAAGACCCGCCACAAGAATTCCAGCACTAGCTCAGGATCACATATAGATAGGTCAATTGCAGTATAGGTTCCATGTCCTGGGTGGAGGTATGTGTGAGACCCATCGTTCCAAAAACATAGATCATTTTTAGCAATAAAATCCCCCAGTATCTTGCCTTTTGCATTTGAGCAAATTCCTCCCCACAGAGGATTATGACAATTAAAATCACCCATAAGGATGTATGGGGATGGCAACTGATTATGAAGGGCATCAAGATTTTCCGGTGTCACAATCATATCTGGTGGTATATAGACAGAGCATAAGGTTATTGCTTTTTCGGGTAGATGGTGGCTCGTCAACCTGGGAAGGTAGCCCATCTAGGGGAAGGTAAACCCTGATTTCAAACCTCCGCTGCCTTGCGGCACACCCGGTCACGGGAAAGGCTTCGGGAGTCAACCCTGAGGAAAAATCCGGAGTCGGAGCCCCTAAGGCAGTTCTCTGTTGTGCTCAACATCGTTCTGGCAGCTCCTGTGACGGCGCTGGTGCCAAACTATAGCAGCCCTGTTGTTCCTTTGGATTCATCAGTGACGTGGAGAGGGGGGACATGCTGCATGGGTAACATCTTGTCCTCCATTTCTTCCTCCCAGGCTTGAATCCTACCAACGCCCAATGCTGGAAGGTAGAACACCGGTGCGCATCGGCCTGTTCAGCCACAGGCGGTGCTGTTCCAGCAGAGTAGACGTTTAGGATTCTCTTCCATGGTCATCATAGACCGACGACGAAGGTTATTGCTTTATGCAAAGTTAGACGAACTGCCACTGCTTGTAAGTTGGAGATTAAAGCCAAGTGGCTGTGAATTAGGTCATTCCTTACTAAAATTGTTGAACCACCAGATGGACGATGCACATTTGGACCATATGTATTATACATAGTATAATGTTTCAGAGACACGGGGTTGGTTGATAGCAGAAGAGTTTCTTGAAGGCAAAAAGCAAGGGGATTAAAACTAGCAGCTAAACGCTGCACTTTAGAGAAACTGGCCTTAAAGCCACGACAGTTCCACTGGATAATGTGGCTACCCACCATCAGGTAGGTAAAACAAAAGCAAGCTCCTTATGCCTGCTTTTCGGGGAGGGGCTGCGACTACGGCAAGTTGTGACTTCAGGCATTTCTGCATCTTCTGGATTCCCATTCTTTTGCAATTTATTTTCTTGGCTTGATTTTGCCCGAGTAGAGGAGCTGGATTTTTTCTTTTCTTTTGATAATTGTTTTTGTTCTGTGGACTTGCTTAGACCTTGACTTAAGAGTTGACTTATTGTAGTCAGGCTTTGAGTGCTCGTTTTACTTTTAACTGGGACTCCGGAATTTTTAATACTACTTAATAATGAGGGCTTATCTTATAGTTAACCAGGTCAGATCTGTCTGGCACTCAGCAGGCTACATCTTAGGTTTCACAACAGAGGAGAAAGTCTGCTGGAATTTGCACTTTGGGAAACGTTCTACCAGTTTACGTGCCTCAGGGTAGCTAATTTTCTTAGTAAATCTGACAGTTTGAATTTCTTTTTCCTTGATCCAACAAGGACATTCCTTCGATGATGCTGCAGGATTGCCTAAACAGTTACTACATTTGGGAGGTGTTGTGCAGGCCAACTCATGCCTTTCCTCTCCACATTTGCAGCAGACTGGTTTATTCCTACATCCTGAAGAGCCATGACCAAACTTTTGGCAGATAAAACATCTCAACGGGTTTGGAACAAAGGTATCGACAGTTACACTCAGATATCCTATTTGGATTCTTTCTGGGAGTTGATGCCAGTTGAACATCAGAATGTAAGTGCCAGTTTTTACTGTTCGGTCATCTTTTTTTAATGGTTATCCTCTTCACATGTGTTACTCCTTGTTTTTGCAGTTCTGAGGCTATTTCATCCTCTTCCATATCGTGGAGTTCTCGAGTACGAATTACTCCTTTGCAGCAGTTTAGAGAAGGGTGAGGGAAAGCCTTCACTGGAACACCAGCCAGCACATTACACCGCAACAGATTTTCAGAATGGGATTTCTTTAAGCATTCCACCAAAATCTGGCCAGACCTCAGTTTTTTAACATCCTTAACTGACCCCGCAATACCTCAAATTCCTTTCTGTACAGCAAAAGGGAACAGCTTAGGAAGAGGCATATCTGATGAGAGCGACTCTAAAACAATAAGCCTCGGCCAATTATCACCATTTGAAAGAGCCATCCTGCTAATTCCTGGGTCATCCACATCGTCTTCCAACATTCGTTTTTTAGGGGTTTGTTTAGTAGCCATATTTGATAGAGTATGATTCATCATCCCTGCTCCCCACCTTTCTCGGAGCCCTACATGGGGATGCACAGAGCCACGGACTTCCTGCAGGTTATGCACCAGGGATACAAGGACGGTATACTCGAGCAATAAAGCGCCAAAGTGCAAATTACTCAACTGACCCTCCGCCATAGGCTTCTGGGATTAGGAGATGCTATGCTGCCAAAAGATATCCCAGAGTGTACCTTGACAAGCCGATTGATTGGACCGGGCCCTTCCAACCTCCCATCTAAGTGAAGCAGGAGCCAAAGCACTGTGTTGGACTTGTGAGAGCCACAGCAAGACACATTCCTCAAGAACCAGGATCTCTTCCTCCACTGACACGGGTTGCAACTCACGGCAAACAAGTTGCCCCATTTGTCACCTCACATGATCAGCAAGGGGGTGCTCGGAACCACTTTAACCCTTGGCCCCTTAGGGGATTATAACACACAAAGTTGTTGGGGAATTACCGTAACCCTGGTAAAGGAGGCTAATAGGTACTAGTCCTTGCCCAAGGGACACCTGGGAGTATCAGCAAGGGTTAAGAGGCACTCCATCATCCTCCTAGTCCAACAGACCCCCTCGCCTGGATGCAGTTTAACGTCATACCCAGGACGGACCATAATTTTGTAGAGCCAGAACAGAACAATGACTCTGAATTCAAAGAAATATAATTATTAATTATATTTAAAGAAATAAATTAACTTAAATGACCAAATATGCAGTTATTTTTGTTATAATATTTCTATGTATTTATAGTTTTTTAGAAATCTCTCCAACCAGAAGGCAGGAAAAACCTCCCTTATTTTGAAATCTAAATGTTGGCACGTTTAGTTTCTCTGAAGGCTGTTGGCAGATTAAAGTCATTGACTTGGTGAATTTCAGTCATCTTAACTTGCCAGGTACATATTAACAAATAATTTATGTTCATTAGTTAAGTTAATTGGCATCAAAAACTGGGGATTCTAAATTGTCCTTGGGTATCAATGTGAGAGTGAATGGTTGTCTGTCTCTGTGTTGGCCCTGCGATGGACTGGCGATCTGTCCAGGGTGGACCCTGCCTCTCGTCCAAAAGATGCTGGGATAGGCTCCAGCCCCCCGCGACCGGAAAAGGATTAAGCGGAAGAAGATGAATGAATATTATTGCAGTAGCTGGTGAAGTAAATCCTCAGCAATTCATCAGTCACTCTTGCGTTTCCCTGCAATGAAGCCTAACCAGACCTGTTAGCTAAGCGACTCCTCATTGTTGTTCCAGTTACCAGTGGGTTAAAACCACCATAAATGCCTCCACTCTCTTGTACTTTTTTCCACATTTAAAGTACTTTAATAAGCTCATGCTTCTCTCGGACAGCAACTCTACAGAGACATGCTCTGCCTGCAGAAATGGTCACGCGGGCGCCAGACGAGCGGAGCGCTTCCACGCGGAAAACAGTCACGCTCGTTATTTGTGTGCACACTTGCGGAGCGTTTCTTTCACATTTAATTTTTCTTAAATTAATATATTTTAGGCGCGGTGGCACACTTCCTTTGCGCGGCAGCCCACCACACAGAAATGTTACCAGAGGAAACCCTGAAGTTCCTTATCCCTGACTGACACAGATAAACCCCACCCTGTCTGGACCGTGCTCCTTGCTCAATGACACCTGTTGCTCCTGTGTTGTTCTATCTTACCTGGACAATGTCCAGCACCATTCCAGCTGACACTGTTCCAAATCCCGCCAAAAGGAAAGGCACCAAAATCTGCAGCGCCATCGCGAGTGCCGACTCCTTGGGCATGTTCTGCGCGTCACGTATCAGCCCTTCCTCCTCGTCTTCCTCCTCGTCTGCATCCTCCCCAGATAGCCTCCTCTCAGCCAGCATGGGCTCAGTCTCAGAGTAGCCTCCATCTCCACATTCAGACAGAGAAGAGCGGGAGGCCCGCTCCAGGACGCGCCTCCCCTCTACGTGAGATGTGTCCAGTCTGTAGCCATTCTGGAGTGAGCCGGCCTCGGGTTTGGCACCGAGGTCTGCCATGGCCAGTCGCTCTTCCTGCAGCTTAGTGTAGCCGGTGGGGACCATGGTCTGGAAGATGGAGGCGATCCGACCAGAAGGGGTGAGCTTCAGGGAGAGAGCGCTCCACCCGCCGGCCGCTCCACTCATATGGACAGTCAGGCTAGAGCCAAGGGACTCCCCTATAGCGCCTCCCAGACTCTGGATGCTCATGGTGCGCCCTTCGGTTGTGGTTTCTCATCTCCCGTCATCCAATCTGAGGCTGGGGGCGAGATAACGCACAGTCAGAGGGGTTCACAGCAGCTCAGGTGCTCTGTCCATGTCTAACAGAGATGTCAGGGAGTCGTCAACCTGAGGAGTAAAGGAGACAGAAGAGATGACGGCTGCTGGATGATGATGAGGACACCACTGGTGTTTACAAGTAGGAGCAAACTGTTCTGAACACGGAGCACAAGTTCAGCATGAGTCACATGAGTGTAAACCAGGGTCTGCAACCTGCAGCACAAAAAAAAAAAATCATCGGTACCTAATGCTGTCCTTTATCGGTCAGCTCGATGAAAGTCTCCTATTATTAATGCTGACAGATTATCCTTACTCTCAATTCTGAGTCATCTGAATGCTTCATTAAGATTTTTCTGTTTTGTTTTATGGAGGAGGGGGTAAATAATTAATAAATGCATACCTCAGAGTTTTTGCTGACCCCTGGTTTCAAAAACAAAACCGGTCCACACTATGACAGCAGCTGCGGGGCTTTCATCACTTCACAGTTCACTTATTTTTCCACAGTTATTCAAGTAACTCTGGGAAGTGTGAAATGTGGAGCAAATTAACACAAACCTATCTGACCAGTTGGAGCTGTTATGCAAACGCAAAAGTAGTTCGACAACAAAAATTAAAATTATTAAGAAAAATGCTGAATTTACAAAAAAAAAAAGCAAATTTAGAGAAAAAATACAAGGAAAAAGTGTCTCTTTAGAAGACAAATTGAATGAAATTTACAAATTTACATTTAAAAAAGTTCCAAATGTATAAGAAAAGCCAAATTTCTGAAAAACAGTGATCTTGACACAGTCTGCAGAGGGAGAACAAAGGTCAGACAGAATATTCAGATATTCACTCTCAGTGTTTCCCCTAGGTTTACAGCCTTGGGGGGGGGGGGGGGGGGTCTAAGGAAGACCCAGTTCCAGAGCTTGGATCAGGCCCCAAATTGTTATCATTTGATCCCACCGGCCTCCAGAGCCTGCCCTGTGAATTGCCCCCAACTCCCTGTGGTTATACCGTCTCACCTTTGTGTTCATTTAATAGCTCCCCTACAGACGTTCATTAAAGATTTCCCCTCCTAAACTTCCACATATCTGGGGAGGCTGAAATTTGGGGATGAACACCTTCATTCACTCAGCAAAGCACGTATAAAATCTGAGGTCAGTCCGACAAATGGTTCGAGAGACATGCACGAAACAGGCAAACAGATACACAGCAAATCCTTGCATTTATACAGTAGATGCAGTGGTGTGAAAAAGTGTTTGCCCCCTTCTTGATTTCTCTTTTTTTTGTATGTTTGTCACACTTAAATATTTCAGATCATCAAACAAATTTAAATATTAGACAAAGAAAACACAAGTAAACACAAAATGCAGTTTTTAAATGAAGGTGGTTATTGAGGGGGAAAAAATCCAAATCTACATGCCCCTGTGTGAAAAAGTGATTAACTCCACTCTTACTGATTTAACACAACTTCAGCTGGAGCTGGAAGCTCCGCCCATAATCGTTTGTACAGTGGCACTCCCAGGAATAAGGTGGATAAGAGAAAAAGTCACAAATCTAGTCAAAAAAGTCACAACTATGTTTAAAAACTCCCAAATTTATAAGAGGAAAAAGTCACAATTTCAAAAGAGAAAAAGTCAAATTTAGGAGAGAAAAAAGCCTCAGATTTCCAAGAAAAAACAAACAAACACAGATTTATGAGAAAAAGGAAGTGAAAAAGTGAACCAAGTCAGAAATGAGTCCAGATGATGGCTGGTTATCCACTCATTGACCCTTACTAGTACACACCCATGCGTACTCGTCCATGCCCGTAGAAACCAAGTATAAGCAAGTATTTCTGCATGCCCGGTGCTGAAGGGTCTCCTCCTGTCTCAGACAGCTGTGTTGTTCACAGTCATGCCTGCGGCGTACTGCTGGAACCTGAGGGGTTTCATGTTCACGGCATCTTTTCTGACATACAGCAGTTCTCCTCATTCTATTGCTCTCCATCTGGTGGGTCTTCTTCTTTGTCCGGACCACTGGTTGAGGGATAGGTGCGTCGTAATTTCAGTTCATGGACAGGATCATGAAAATAGATCTGAGCAAAAAGTGGCTTTCAACCCTGTTCAGGAAGGCCCGTGCATGCCCGTAGAAACCAAGAAACCGGAGCACCTGGAGAAAATCAGTGCTTTGCTTGGCATTTTACACATCTGTAGTGTAGACTGCCATTCTTCAAGGTTACACATTTTTACTGTGTCAGCACCTCTTTAAAAACAACACTGCTCAGAAAGCGACGCTTTTGCTTTGTTTCTTAATCTTGAGCAACAATACGAAGACTGCTTGATCTGCCAACTCTGCTTGTGGCAATGTAGAATTAGCCATGGCTGAAGAAATCTGTTGTGCACAAAACCCCAACGTGCTGTAAAGACTGGCCCTGTGACTCATTCACAGTCATGGCAAAGCAGAGTCTTACTGGAAACTGTTTACGTCGCGAGGTGAATGGAAACATGTTGTCAGATGATGTGGGTGTGATTCATGGGATCAGGAGAGCGTCCAGCATTGACACCAATCACAGATGTTGCAATCAACAGGTGAGACTGTATTTGTTCAATGATGGACCTTGAGCTATTGCAATGTCTGTTTTGTTGATCAAAGTTTTGCAGTAGCATGATGACCATTTTCAAAGCAGACATCGTAGGACATCATGCCTACATCATAGGTAGTCAGTCCTATTGTCTGTATGACGGCATCGTGAGTCCTGATGGTCTACATGACTTCATATAGACATCAAGGCAGGCATCACTGTATATGGCATTATAAAGACATCATGACAGGCAGGATGTTCCTATGACGCAGACATCATAGGGACATCATAGGCCGTCCAATGATCGTGACACACAGACACACAAACTGACAGAGATTTCTTAATTAAATTGACAGTGTGACGTCTAAGCCACAAAACAGCTGTGGAAACTCCTGAAGACCAAGGACACAGCTGTGGTGTCTGCAACATCGTGGGCTGTTTAAGATCTTTGACGGGCACGTTTAACGATTAATGTCGTGTTTAAGGATAATTAAGCCCTTCATTTTGGGAAAAAACAAATTGTGAAGACTTTTTTGTGGACAGCCTGTATTCACAGTCCCAACATCTGGACTGTGGACAGTCCTGTCTCCTATCCGACACTGCCCCGTCTTCACCTGTCTACGTGTCCTAACGTGTTCAGTCTGTCCATCCGTTACCCTTTATTCTTTCCCCTGGCCAGACCGCCACATGATTCCGTTTCCTGTCACATGTAAACAGTCTTGCTCTATCATCAGCTAATGTTTCCAGAAATAAAAAGTGAAGAAAGAATTCAAGCATCTTCTCACCATGTCTCGGTGTTCCTGTCTGCTAACAGCGCAGCACCGTTAGCTAGCTCTTCTCCTACGGAAACACCCGGAAGCCCGCGGGCTCCTTCACATTATAGTGCCCTCATACAAATGTCCCCTAAATAGAAAACCAAAGAAAATACTTACTCTTGTAAATATTCAAAGCAGTAGCCTTTATTTCGCTGAGTTCCCTCTGCGAGGCGGTGAAGTTCTTCCCAGCTGGCAGAGCAGTAGCAGCCGCTAACAGCCGCAGATCGTCCATTCACAGCGAGGCACCACTCTGCCTGAGACGCGCTCTTTGGATTTGTAATACGGAGAAAGACCTTGTGAGCTAATTGTGTCCAAAATAAAACAAACAATTGAGTTATAAAGAAAAATCAACCTTTCAGCTTTAGTTTACGTTCCTCGTAAGTCTGTGACTCGTTGTATTTGTGGGTTTTAGCCTTCTAACATACTTTCTTAGGTCATGTGACCAAAAAGAACACAAAGGCTCATCTTACATTTGCCAAAAAAAAAAAGAAAAACATCTTGATGATCCCTAAGACTTTTCAGAAAATATTCTGTGGACTGACAAGACAAAAGTTGAACTTTTTGGAAAGTGTGGGTTCTGTTACATCTGGCATGAAACTAACAGCATTTCATAAAGAGAACATCATACCAACAGTCAAACGTGGTGGTGGTAGTGTGGCGGTAGTGAATAATTCTTTGCAGAATTATTCTCCAAAGATGAGTGAGCCAAAATTCCTCAACAGCAATGAGAAAGACTCATTACCAGTTATCACAAACACTTGATTACAGTTGTCGCCAAGGGTGGAACAACAGTTATTAGGTTTAGGGGGCAATTACTTTTCACATAGGACCAGGTAGATTTGGATAGCTTTTTTTCCCTTAATAAATGAAATCATCATTTAAAAACTGCATTTTGTATTTACTTGAGTTATCTTTGTTTAATATTAAAATTTGCTTGATGATTTGAAACATTTAAATGTGACAAATATGCAAAAAATATAAGAAACCAGGAAGGGGGCAAACACTTTTTCACAGCATTGTACCTGTGGTGTATGTAAAACAGCACAAAGCACTACTCTGTAATAGCGCGCACACACGAGTGACATCAGTGCGCCTCAGGGTATATTAGGTGACCGCCCAGCGCCAGTCGGCCTCTTCCTGCATCTGCCTGCTTCCAGCCACACACTGTTCTGTACATTGAGACTACGATAAAGCTAACCTCAACACGTGGTTGTGTCTGCCCATATTTCCACACATAACAGTACACCTGACCAGGGTCTTGTTTAACCCCCTACGAGTGCCTGAAAACTTCCGTTTTGGGGAAGGTTTCTGTAGTGGAGACACATATCACGGGGTAAGTTCCTGTAAAATTGGTTTCTGCCGTAGAAACAGGGCTTATGACACCAGTTTTAGAAGTGTATATCCTAGAGGTCTGCAACCTGTGGCTCTGAGCTCATAGGTGGTCACACATGGGTCTTTTGCCCAAAACCAGTTGCTGAGTATTATTCATTTACATCCTTACTCATCGCATCACAGTATCAGTTGTTCTGTTATTGCCATGGTTACAACACGCTGGTATGTGACGTCATCACATATAGTGTTTGTGAGGAGCTGTAGCACGCAGATGTGTGCAGAGAGAAACACGGGAGGTGTCTCTATGCTGCTGACATGTTCTCTTCCATGTAACATTCTGTAAATGTGCCTTCCTTCCTTCCTACATTTAGGGGAAGAAGCCTCAAATTGACGAGAAAAATGTAAATTTTCTTTAAAAAGCTAATTTATTTTAAAAAAATGGAAATTCTCCCCTCCATGGATCATCACCTTATTGGGTGGAGGTGCCTGTGTGCCCTGATGATCCCAGCAGCTAGTTGTCAGGGGCAACTTGCCTCCCAAGACAAACCGGTTCTGGGTGAAGAGTCAGACTAAGAGTGGTCCAGTAGTTACATCAAAAGTTACATCAAGGACCCGGTGTGCCCTATGTAGCCGCATGGGTCCACCCTCCCATAGGCTCACCACCTGCAGGAAGGATCATGGGGATCACAGTGTTCTGTGAACTGGGTGGCAATCTAAGCTACTCTGTTTAGACTGCTGCTCCCGCGACCCGGATCCCCGGTTAAGTGGTAGAACATGGATGGATGGTAGTTTATGTAGCATTTATGAATTCACACTACAACAGTGACAAAAACTGGAACTTTACTGCTATTATGTGTGGCAACAAATGAAAAAGTCAGACTCTTCTGAAAAAATGCTGTATGGTGCAGTGTGTGATAATTAGTGTAATCTAGCTGTCAGATATCAAAATGCAAATATTTTCTTTCATGCCGGTCATTACTCCCTTATTAAGCATTTACAATAACCTACAGAAGTCATTTGTCAAATAGAGTTGGTCTGGGCTACTCTGTTTTGACTGCTGCCCCCATGACCCGCATCCCCAGATAAGCCGTAGAACATGGATGGATGGATGGAAGGAAAACACAAAAAGTTGCACATTTACTAATAAAACATTTATGACAATGAAGTTGCACAGTTATACAAATAAAGTGTTATACATTATACTATTTTTATTTCATTGATATTAGCAGTACAATGAAAAGGCATACAGTGGGGCAAAAAAGTATTTAGTCAGCCACCAATTGTGCAAGTTCTCCCACTTAAAAGATGAGAGAGGTCTCCAATTTTCATCATAGGTATACCTCAACTATGAGAGACAAAATGAGAAAAAAAAATCCAGAAAATCCCATTGAAGGATTTTTAATAATAATAATAATGCATCAGATTTATATAGCGCTTTATCATAGACACTCAAAGATGCTTTACAAGTAGATACATTATTCATTCACTCCAGACAGACAATGGTAGTGGTGAGCTACTACTGTAGCCACAGCTGCCCTGGGGCAGGCTGACGGAAACGTGGCTGCCAATCCATGCCAACGGCCTCTCCGGCCACCACCGAACATTTATACAGTGATCCCTCGCTACTTGGGCAGCACAGTGGTGCAGTGGTTAGCACTGTTGCCTTACAGCTAGAAGGTTCCAGGTTCAAATCCCCAGGCTGGCAGGGGTAGGAACCTTTCTGTGTGGAGTTTGCATGTTCTCCCTGTGCTGCGTGGGTTTACTCCGGGGGCTCCGGTTTCCTCCCACAATCCAAAGACATGCATGTTAGGTTAATTGGCTGTTCTAAATTGTCCCTAGATATCTGTTTCCTATAGGCCCTTAGAATAGAGGGTTAGTACTAGTGAAGCGCTTTGAGTGGTCTTTCAGACTAGAAAAGCGCTATATAAGTACAGGTCCTTATCCCTTATCCCCTTACTTCGCGCCTCACCTTTCACACCCTCAGTGCAATGTGGATTTTTCAAAAATATTCATCAAAAATTCAAAATTGAGAAAAAAATGGGCGGGCGCTAGCAGAAGGCAGGGAGACTACATTAGAACATCAGGTATCAACACGGAGAGCCCGCACAACTCAAAATCCACCTCTCTGTTCGCTGTTCTCGTGTTGGCTCGGCTCGGAAATCTCGCAAGCTGATTGGCTGAGACGTTTTACCCAGCTTCTCTCCCTCAGAGCGTCCATACCCAGCGAAGGAAGACCGCATTCATTGTTTATCGCTCATGTTGCTTAGTCTCGCCGCGTGGAACTTTTCGCTGTTCTCTTGTGCCATTTTGTGCGAAATAGTCTTCCCGTCGAGCCACTACGCCGCCTCCTGCAGCTTCTCCAGCTCTATCGGAAGCTGCCCTCGACGATCCTGCGCCTCTATCACCTGACGATGAGGCGTCACCTGAGGAGCAGTAAAGCTCTCATTAACCTGTGCAGTAAACCATCTTCATCTTGAGTTACATATCTTGTTATAAGAATAAAAGAGTTCTAAAAACATATTTATGTACACTTTATTTACATCTACGTATGTATGTACACTTACACACACACACACACACACACACACACACACACACACACACATCATATGAGAGAGAGACAGAGAATGAACTGACGTATTAGTGATGTGCGGTCGATCCTGAAATATCGATACCTCCGATACCGGATCTTTATGCTCTAAAATCAATAGCCAAGTCAAAATATCGATACTTTTGATACTTAAGTCAGTTAAGGTAAGGTATAAGATAAGATAAGATAAGCCTTTATTAGTCCCACAATGGGGAAATTCTAGGATTGCAACAGCACAGGGATAGCAACACTCAGAGCAACAATCAGAAGGCAAGAGAAAAACAAGAGCAGCGAGTATACATATATATACTGTATATCCTTAACAGAAACACGGTGAAAAGTAACTAAACTATTGAGATGTTGTCTAAGTGACACGCGGTTGGTGGGACTACTTTTTCTTCCGCCTGGGTAAGTGCGTCATGCGTTTTTTTAGATTTAAAAGACATATTAGGTGTAGTCACAAAAAATATCGGTATCGGTATCGCCGATACCAGCCTGAATTTTACTCAGTATCGGATCGGAAAGGAAATCAGTGGTATCGAACATCACTAGTACGTATTATTTATGGGTGACGTCATTGGGGTGACACTACTTCGCGGTTTTTCACTTTTCGCGGTCGGTTCTGGAACCCATTAACCGCGATAATCACTGTACATTTATACACATTCATACCCAGTGTTATGGGCACTGGAGGCAATGCGGGTGAAGTGTCTTGCCCAGGGACACAACGGCAGGATATCTGTGGAGAGCGGGATTCGAACCACCAACCATCGGGTTATTAGACGACCTGCTCTACCTCCTGAGCCACTGCCACCCCTTTTAATGAATTAATTGGTAAATTCCTCAGTAAAATAAGTCCTTGGTCACCTACAAACAAGCAAGATTTCTGGCTCTCACAGACCTGTAACTTCTTCTTTAAGAGGCTCCTCTGTCCTCCACTCGTTACCTGTATTAATGGCACCTGTTTGAACTCATTATCAGTATAAAAGACACCTGCCCACAACCTCAAACAGTCAGACTCCAAACTCCACTATGGCCAAGACCAAAGAGCTGTCAAAGGACACCAGAAACAAAATTGTAGACCTGTGTAACGGATGCCAACTAGTACTGTTCGGCGTAGAACGTTAGTAAACCTCCCTCCCAAAGCCTCATACAGTATCGGTAGCGCTGAGCTATCGGTCGGACCTTTAGCTCAGCGCGATCGTGCTGTGTCTCCCATGCTCGAACTGTGTTAGTTGACTGAGAGGTCGCGGGTTCGTGTCCCGTGTGGGGCGAACTGCGCAGGATGATCTCTGTCACACTGGTGCCGTGAACCCGGCATGGGAGTGAGGTTTAAGGGGGAGAGTGTAACGGATGCCAACTAGTACTGTTCGGCGTAGAACGTTAGTAAACCTCCCTCCCAAAGCCTCATACAGTATCGGTAGCGCTGAGCTATCGGTCGGACCTTTAGCTCAGCGCGATCATGCTGTGTCTCCCATGCTCGAACTGTGTAGTTGACTGAGAGGTCGCGGGTTCGTGTCCCGTGTGGGGCGAACTGCGCAGGATGATCTCTGTCACACCTGCACCAGGCTAGGAAGACTGAATCTGCAATAGGTAAGCAGCTTGGTGTGAAGAAATCAACTGTGGGTGCAATTATTAGAAAATGGAAGACATACAAGACCACTGATAATCTCCCTCCATCTGGGGCTCCACGCAAGATCTCACCCCGTGGGGTCAAAATTATCACGAGAACGGTGAGCAAAAATCCCAGAACCACATGGGTGGGCCTAGTGAATGACCTGCAGAGAGCTGGGACCAAAGTAACAAAGGCTACATCAGAAACACACTACGCCGCCAGGGACTCAAATCCTGCAGTGCCAGACGTATCCCCCTGCTTAAGCCAGTACATGTCCAGGCCCGTCTGAAGTTTGCTAGAGAGCATTTGGATGATCCAGAAGAGGACTGGGAGAATGTCATATGGTCAGATGAAACCAAAATAGAACTTTATTGTAAAAACTCAACTTGTCGTGTTTGGAGGAGAAAGAACACCATACCTACTGTGAAGCATGGGGGTGGAAACATCATAGTTTGGGGCTGTTTTTCTGCAAAGGGACCAGGACGACTGATCCGTGTAAAGGAAAGAATGAATGGGGCCATGTATCGTGAGATTTTGAGTGAAAACCTCCTTCCACCAGCAAGGGCATTGAAGATGAAACGTGGCTGGATCTTTCAGCATGACAATGATCCCAAACACGCCGCCCGGGCAACGAAGGAGTGGCTTCGTAAGAAGCATTTCAAGGTCCTGGAGTGGCCTAGCCAGTCTCCAGATCTCAACCCCATAGAAAATCTTTGGAGGGAGTTGAAAGTCCGTGTTGCCCAGCGACAGCCCCAAAACATCACTGCTCTAGAGGAGATCTGCATGGAGGAATGGACCAAAATACCAGCAACAGTGTGTGAAAACCTTGTGAAGACTTACAGAAAACGTTTGACCTCTGTCATTGCCAACAAAGGGTATATAACAAAGTACTGAGATGAACTTTTGTTATTGACCAAATACTTATTCTACCAAGGAATTTACCAATTAATTCATTAAAAATCCTTCAATGTGATTTTTTGGATTTTTTTTTCTCATTTTGTCTCTCATAGTTAAGGTATACCTATTGTAGTGCATATATCCATATCTGCTTATGTATAGACACAGGGAGATGTTTTGTGATTGCATGTGTGGAATGATCTCACGTCTCAGAAGAGGACAATAGGTCTGGACCGCCTGCTGAGAACAACGAGGAGATGGAGGTGCGGCGGTGAAGACCTGAAAAGACTTCCTGACCCCCTAGGGTCAGACGATAGAACCGGAGGACATTGGAAGGAGACATGGGATGATGAGAAGGATGTATGGTGTATAAGTATGGGGGTCTGACTGCGATCAGCCTCTTTCTGCTTTCTGCCTTGGGTGAGACATGTTGGGGAGGCGAAGCCGGCATTAAATCTGAATTATAAAATCACTCAGCTTCTTCATTTCTTGCTCCCCACACCTATGATGAAAATTGGAGACCTCTCTCATCTTTTAAGTGGGAGAACTTGCACAATTGGTGGCTGACTAAATACTTTTTTGCCCCACTGTAAGTCTTTACAGGATTGTCTAGTCCAGGTTTCACGTAAACAAAAGCCAGTTAGAGTGAGACTTCTTACTGTATTTACACCATCTCCAGTCAGTAGCAAAATGTGGCAGAGGGCTGTTTTGATTCTACTGCACATGCGCGGCTAGTCTGCACTCTGAGTGGTGGTGGCTTCTGTTCCCACTCAGCTGCAGCCAGCAGGTGGTGGGGGGACGCCATCCTCCCTGTAAACCTGCCATCATACATCTCCATAAAGAATGTAATGTCAGTTGACTACATCAGAGTACAGTTGTAGATGTACAAGGGAGAAATTATAAGAAAAATGTTACAAGTTTACATGAAAAACCTTTAAAAAGCAGATTTTCTTCTTTTAAAGTTGATATTTTTAATAAATTTATGAGATTATTATTTTAATTCTGTGAGGTTTTTTTTATTGAAAATATGTGATTTTCCATCATTCATGGGTCCCCCCCCCCAAAAAAAAATGTCACATTATTCGTGTAAATCTGAGACTTACAGTAAATTTGGGACTTTTGTAATTGCAAATTAGCATCTTTCATCATGTTTGTGCACCTTTATTCTTGCACATATGTAATAATAAATGTATATTACGTTTGGGCCTTATGCTAAGTTTTACACCAACCCAATACCACGATCCTGCTGGTTAAAAAGGAACAAACTGCTACTGACAGCGATATTGTTATTAGGACTCCAAGTGGAGATGGGCTGATCTGATATTTAGGGTTCCAAGCACGCTTCTTCTTCTTCTTCTGCTTCTTCTTCACTAAAGTGCATGGGGAGCAAAAACGGTAAAACATAGAAACTTGAAATTTTACAGTCTGATGAGAACCTCTCCCTACTACTGAGAGACAAAAAAAAAAAAAAAAATCAAGGCACTGCATACATAGGTGGCGTTATAATTAAGAGTTTTACGTTTTTGCAAATACTGTAGCTTAAGAATGGCCGGGCCTAGACTAAAAATTCTTTTGTCATTCTGAAACTCTGAAGAGGTGTTGTTAAAATTATCCAAAAATGTCAATCCATTCTGAAACTCTGAAAATGAAGTTTTCTGCACCATACTTTCAAAAATGTGCAAGTGAACTCCAAATGGAGTCCTCCAGGGACAGGGGTCTGCAACCTTTGCCAACCAAAGAGCCATTTTGCCTGTCTCCGACGAAAATAGAAACGGATGAGGGCCACAACGGCAATTTGACCTTTAAAATAAAGATTACGCTGCTTATAAAGTTTTTTTTTATATACATAGCTCTGAATATTATGTGGCATGAATAAATTCATACTACAACAGTGGAAATAGCTGTCAAGCTTTATATATCCACTTTATTCCTTGCTCCCATGATGCCTTGCATCAATTATGGGCGCAACTTCTGGTATTAGTTTAGAACCTGTGGTTGTCACTGAAACGGGTCACTTTTCCTTGTTAAAAAACAATGACTTCGGCATCAAAAATGTGGGAACACGGCCTTTTGCAGCTCAGAAACAGTAATGTAATCATACCACTTCCCACTACTATCTAGGGATAGGAAGATGACCTTAAAAAGTGGCTTGGCTGTCATGGTAAATACAGACAGCTGCAGCTGTTCGTTTTACCCCGACATTAAAATGCTCATGCTGCTGTCATGCCATGAATGCTTGTTATTTAACCCCTTGCACTCTGGTCAATTTCCCTAAAAACACCAAAAAATAACATACCCAAAGTAAATCAAAAGCTGTTCTTCAACCCTTTGCAGCATCTTCATGGGGTTGGTCTCATTTAAAAGAAAACACTTTGAATTTTTTGGCAAAACAGTCATAATCTCTCTAAGTGCTACTGCCACTGAGTAACAGTCATCTAAACATACTGAACTTGAAGAAAATAAATTTGGCCTGGGTGTTTTTTTGGATACAAATGCTTGCAAATAACACACAGCTTCAGATCCAGGCTGGAAAATGCAACAGAAATGTAGAACCAAGTGTTATCCAGCTGAGGTCAAAATTTTGTAACAATACCACAAAAAATGAATATATTACACAGCTTTTTTTCTTAGGTTGGTCCCAGGCGTTTTTGAACTGTGCCAAATTGTGCCAAATGGCACAGTTTGGAAAAACGTCTGTAACTTTTGAATGATTCAATATAGAAGCTTCATCTTGGGCTCTAATGAAAGATGAAGGGCTGTGTGTGTGTGGGGGGGGGGGGGTTGTTTGTTCATTCATGAATGAATAAATGAACAAACAAGCCTCCACACACAAAGAAGCATGCCACGTAAAAAATGTGTGGATTTTTTTTACAAGAAAAAATAACCTACAGTGCACTAAAAATTATACGAAAATATTTGTAATGTAGAAGATAACAACTCCCACCCCCCACCCCCCGCTACAGAGGACGGACATCGCCCATCGCTACATTATGGAAAGCGGTGACGGTGCGCCACGGTCTACTATGCACAGTTGGACTAAAATATCGCAACATGACGTTGCGATAACGCACAGTTGTAATTTACCGATCGGTCAAAAGTCATTTGGATTACAATTTTCAGGGATAAAGAATAATTTAGCTTATAACACTTACCTGTCCACAACAGCAGCGTAGCTGGCGAACTTCTCTTCCTCATTGTCAGACTAACATGAAGCTGGTCCGCTTGTTACGGACTCGTGGTTCTGGTCACACGACCCGGTCAAACCATAATTCCATTATTGCGGTTTTGCGCTTCCATGATTGCGGTTTTGGCGAACGATTTTTCAAAACAAATAAGAACAGTAATAAGTAAAAAAGACTGGCGAACGTCTGTGCGTCACCCAGCCTTACACAAAACAGCTTTCGAACTTCTGTGCTTCAATTGGCTCACTGTATTCGCAGCCGTTGGTAGGCGGGTCCCTCTTGCTAGGTTTTCAGTCATTGGTACTTCAAGGTTTCAGAAACCCAATTCAAGGCTCTTATTAGTCGAATGAGAGGTCAATCACATCTAAACCAATCAAAGCACTCCTTTGGCTTTCTGTTCGCAGCTGTGTCTGTAGTGGAAGAACGGAAGTGCAGCTTTTTTTTTTTTCAGTGCCCTAGGACGCAGAGACGTGCCCACCTGCGGTACACCGGAGTGCAAGAGGTTAACTTAACACGTACAGACATTTTCTGACAATTGTTCAGAATTTTATTGACCTATGTATAGTGTAACGTTGGGGCCATGTTAAGGGGGGCAGGGATTTCCCAGCATGCTTTGCCAGTTGAAAACGTTATGTGTGTGTAACCGTGATTTAAACGGAGGTCTGGGAGAATGACCTCCCCTCCTGCCTGTGCTCAGAGTGTGTGAAAAATAAATCCCGTTGATCACAACCATCTGCTCCATTTTCTTTGTGTGGACTCTGCTTACGTCACACTGGTGTCAGAAGTGGGATGGAGCAAATGGAAGCTAGGATCAGAATGGAGATCCAGCAGCTGGAGCAGGCCATTGCTCAGCTGATGATGGACGATGGGACCGAGACACCACCACCGGGAGCCCGGAGCCGGGACGAACGAAGCGGCGGACCTGACGGGGCCAGAGCACCCCGCCTCCTGTCTTTTTCAAGACAGGGCAGAGCAAACATTCCACCCTTCTCAGGACAGCACGGGCTGGCGACCCCACGGCGATCAAGGGTGGCGATCGATCAGGAAACGACCACCTCACCTGTTCGACAGCGGGCCAAGATTCCCCGTTTCAACGGCGAAGCCACATTGGATGACTACCTGACACAGGTCGAGCTGACTGCGGCGCTGAACGGCTGGTCGCTAGAGGAAACCGCCGTACAGGTCGCGCTGGCCTTGGAAGGGAAAGCCCTCTGCACGCTCTCTGATCTCCGGCCCGAGGAGCACCACAGCTGGCCAGCACTACAAGGGGCGCTCCAGAGACGATTTGGGAGAATAGCGGATGCTGAGCACGCCCAAGAACAACTGACCCGCCGCCGCCGGAACCACCAGGAAAAACTAGGAGCCTATGCTGCAGACATATGGCTGTTAACCCGGCGCAGCTACCCAGATTTCGCGCCGGAGGCAGTAGAGAAGCTCGCCCTCCGGAGTTTCATCCAAGGTCTCCACCCGGCCCAGCTCCAGAGCCACATACGGCTCCACGCCGCGAGCGACTGGAGGACTGCAGTGGCAGAAGCAGAGCGGGCAGAGCCGCTAATAAATCGCACCGCTGAAGCAGCAACGCACAGCCGAAGAACCTACCAGGCTACGATGGAGAGCGAGGGGGAGGAGGAGGAATTACGGCAGACCACGGCGGCGCATCCACGGAGAAGATGGCCTCGGCGGCGCGAGGAAGGGAGCTTCCACTGCGGAGAGATGGGACACATCGCGCAATACTGCCCCGCACCCACCCGACGACAAACCGGCCCCTCGCCGGCGTTAAACTAGAGCGAGGTGGCGTGAACGGGGACAGGCCACCTCCAGCAGATGTTTCCCCCGAGGAGCCGGCACCACGCGTGGGCTGAGTTGGACACTCTCCAGGGATCTATCTACAGTGCAGCTTGGGGAAGACGTCGATCCGGGCCCTGATTGACACCGGCTCTACAATCTCCTTGGTTCGACCCGGTGTGCTGCCGGGCACAAGCAAGACGGCTCCGCGGGGGTGGGAACCCACCGAGCGCTGCGTCACCACAGCTACCGGTGAGCGCGCCCGACTGAAGGGGCGGAGAGTGCTGGTGGTGGGGGTGGCCGGTCAGAACATAAGACACCCGTTCTGGCTGGCTGACATCCAAGACCCCTGTATTATTGGACTAGACCTGCTCACAGCCTGGCGTGCCAAGATCGACACCGCCGGACCTTCCCTCCAGCTGGGAGACTGGACCATCACGCTCCACAGCAGAACCCAGGGAAGGGCCACGGGGGCACGCACAATCGAGGGATCGCCAAGACAGACCGGACCAGGCAGGCCACCGCGAGGACTGGACACGATGACGTCACCAGCGCGGACAGAGGGAGCACGAGCACACACAGGGACAGCAAGGGGAGGGGTCAACGTGTCAGCAGAGACGCAGCAGGCGGTGGAGGAATTATTTTAGCGGAGCTGCAGCGGGCTGGACCCGGAACAGAGACGCCAGCTGCGGGAGCTATTGGACTATTACGTGGGTGTTTTCGCCGCGAAGGATGAGGAATGCGGCCGGACCGGGTTGGTGCAGCACGAGATCGACACCGGTGAGGCCAGGCCGATTCGACTCCGCCCACGCCGGCTGCCCTTTTCAAGGCGGGCAGCGGCGGAACAAAAAGTGCGAGAAATGCTGGAGGCAGATGTTATTGAGCCCTCCAGCAGCCCCTGGGTGGCGCCTGTGGTGCTGGTCAAGAAGAAGGACGGGTCACGGCGGTTCTGTGTGGATTACCGACGCCTGAACAACGCCACCAGGAAAGATTCCTACCCCCTGCCCCGCATCGATGACGCACTGGACCACATCGCCGGCTCCAGCTGGTTCAGCTCGCTGGATCTACGCAGCGGCTATTGGCAGGTAGAGCTGTCACCTGAGGCCCGCCAGAAAACAGCCTTCTCCATCGGGCAGGGACTGTACCAGTTTAAAGTGATGCCGTTTGGACTCTGCAACGCTCCGGCCACCTTTGAGCGCTTGATGGAGCGAGTGCTGGCTCACGTGCCCCGGAGTCGCTGCGTTGTTTACCTGGATGACCTACTGGTGTATGCAGCTGATTTTGACAGCGCCCTGTCAAATCTCCGAGAGGTGCTGGGAGCCATCCAGCAGGCGGGGCTACGGTTACACCCTAAGAAATGCCACCTGTTCCGGCGGGAGACCACCTTTTTGGGCCACGTCGTCAGCGCAGCGGGGGTCGCCACCGACCCGGAAAAAGTGGCAACAGTGAGAGACTGGCCAGTGCCGCAGAACGTTGGAGAACTGAGGAGTTTTCTTGGATTGGCCTCCTATTATAGGAAGTTTGTGAAAGACTTCGCCACCATTGCCAGCCCGCTGCATCAGCTGACGCAGAAAGGACGCACGTTCCAGTGGAGTGACAGCTGTGCTGCTGCTTTCTCCCAGCTTCGCGCAGCGCTCATCAGAGCCCCCGTCCTGCGGTATCCTGACCCGAACCGCCCTTTCATCGTGGACACGGACGCCAGCAACCAGGGCATCGGGGCGGTGCTATCCCAGGAGGGAGAACAGGGAGAGCAGGCAGTCGCTTACTTCAGCCGCACTCTCAGCAGAGCCGAGAGGATTTACTGTGTGACTCGCAGAGAGCTGCTGGCTGTCATCCAAGGACTGCGTCATTTCCGCCCGTATGTGTACGGGGGGAGGTTCCAGCTCAGGACGGACCACGCTTCCCTGACCTGGTTGTTAAACTTCAAAGAACCGGATGGACAGTTGGCGAGGTGGCTGGAGGCACTGCAGGATTATAATTTCCAGATTGTGCATCGGGCAGGCCGCCTCCATGCCAACGCTGACGCGCTGTCTCGGCGCCCCTGCGCGACAGAGGAGTGTCGTCACTGCCAACGGGCTGAAGATCGGGACCAAACCGCCCCACGGGCTGCCGCTCTCCGAGCCGCTGCGAGCAGGAATCACGCAGCGACGCACAGCCCCTCCTCAGATGATCAGGCAGTTCTCCCCAGCGATGACGTCACAGAGGTTCTTGGCACGCAGCAGCTGCAGAGCGAGCAGGACAGAGACCCGGTCATTTCGCGGGTTCGGCAGTGGCTGGACGCAGGACAGCGGCCCGCCTGGGAGGTTGTGTCACCGCTGGACCCAGAGACTAAGGCCCTGCACTCCCAGTGGGCCAACCTCCGCTGCCACAAGGGCGTGGTGTATAGACAGTGGCAGACTCCAGCTGGGCAGCGGCACGTCTGGCAGCTGCTGGTTCCTCGTCGACTCCAGCCCAAAGTACTCCAGCTGGTTCATGGGGCGGTAGGAGCGGGCCACTTCGGAGTGACAAAGACGCTGCAGCGTTCTACTGGCCCGGTTGTCATCAGGACGTGGAGTTCCACGTTCATCGCTGCGACACATGCACAGCTCAGAAGGGACCAACTCAGCGATCCCACGCTCCCCTGCAGCAGTTCCGGGTGGGAGCACCGATGGAGCGAGTGGGAGTGGACATCCTGGGCCCTTTCCCGACCACGGACCGGGGGAACCGCTACGTGCTGGTTGCGATGGATTATTTCACTAAGTGGCCAGAGGCGTACGCGGCCCCGGATCAGAGCGCCGCTACGACGGCATCAAAGCTGGTGGATGAAATGTTCTGTCGGTTTGGCGCACCGGAGGAGCTGCACAGCGATCAGGGTCGGAACTTCGAGGCGGAGGTCTTCGGAGAGGTCTGCAAACGGCTGGGCATCCGGAAGACCCGGACCACCCCACTGCATCCACAGAGCGACGGCCTGGTCGAACGATTCAACCAGACCCTCACCACCCAGTTCGCCATCCTAGTGGACCAGCGACAGTGAGACTGGGACCTGCACCTGCCTTTTGTTTTGTGGGCGTACCGGACGGCAGCTCAGGAATCTACCCGGTGCACCCCTGCGGCGCTCATGTTTGGACGCGAGCTGCGCACACCAGTGGATTTGGTATTCGGTTGCCCCCCGAGCCGGAGGTGGAGGGAAAACCCGTATTGGATTATTTTTTTTGTTTGAAAGAACGTCTCCACACGGTGCACGAGCTGGCTCGAGAGGCCCTGGTAGCGGCAGGGGGCCGGCAGAAGCGAGCGTATGACTCCCGCTGCCAGGGGAGGGACTTTGCACCGGGAGATCGAGTCTGGGTTTTCTGCCCTGAGAGGAAGAGAGGACGATCACCGAAGCTGGCGAGCCAGTGGTCGGGGCCATGCGTGGTCCTGGAGAGACTGTCAGATGTGGTGTACAGGGTGAGGCTTAGAAAAAGGGACCGGGTTGTGGTCCTTCATCGTGACCGTCTCGCCCCGTATCGGCCATCCGCACCGCTGGTGGATGAACCGGAGCTTCCATCCCGGCCCGATACCCCGACTGAGACCCAGATGGACACTAGGGGGCCTGTACGTGTTGGCCGCCAGCGCCGGAGACCGCCCCGACACCTGGATGAGTTTGTATTGGACTTTTAAATTGGACTTTAATTTTTCTGGGGACAGAAACCAGTCCAGGAGGGGGGCAGTGGAACGTTGGGGCCATGTTAAGGGGGGCAGGGATTTCCCAGCATGCTTTGCCAGTTGAAAACGTTATGTGTGTGTAACCGTGATTTAAACGGAGGTCTGGGAGAATGACCTCCCCTCCTGCCTGTGCTCAGAGTGTGTGAAAAGTAAATCCCGTTGATCACAACCATCTGCTCCATTTTCTTTGTGTGAACCCTGCTTACGTCACAATATTTTGTGATAACTTAAAAATTAATGCATGCTGAAGCTGCTAGTCCATATCATTCCAAGGCAGTGCAACCAATGCAACAAAACCCAAAAAACTATTTGATATCTTTCTTAAATCATTAAGACTTAGAAAGCAAATTGTTACTATTTTTTATTTATTATTTTACTTCATGCAGCTTCATTCTGGTGATATATGGAGGGGTTGCACGTGATGGCATTGGTCACGTGCCACATTGTTTTTCTGCCATTTCGGACGGCAAATAGCGTGGACCCTGTGTTGAGAATAATAATAATTCCACTACCACGTACTCAGTCCGACTCGCCACGGTATTGTTCGTTTTCCATTACGACTGAATACCACCTTAAGTGAATGAGATCTTTACAGCAAGGCAGCCCGACACTCCCATGACATTGTGTGTGACAAGAAAAACACAAGATAGATATGGAGAAGAGCCTGCTGCTGGCTGGCTTTTTGTCAGAGTAAAGGCAAAAAAGGAGAGCCAGAGAAGGCTACAGGCAGTGAGACAAAACACTGGAAAAGTACTGGAGAGTTCAGGAAGATATGGAGCAGTGGAAGACATGAGGATAAGAACTAGATCACATATGAAGGTAAGCTAATGATTGCTAATACTAGTTAGCACTAATAAGTCCCCCATACTACATTGTAATCACGGTAAGTTATTGCTATTAGGCACTGTAGTGCCCCTGGTGGTGATCTTCTCTATGCCAGGGGTGCCCTGAGTTCATTTAATTACTAAATATACTTAAAGGTTAATTAACCACACACAACAGCCAATGTAAAATTAACAAGAACCCTTTAGTAAAAATTAAAAAATATTCACACAAAATTTAGCAGTCAAAAGTGTAAAAAATTTAAATTGAGATCAGGTGTATATTTGACATAAATTAATAAATCAGGTTTTTAACACAGTCATGGGCCCAACATACACACACACACACACACACACACACACACACACAATACCCCAAAGCCAATTGTTGCAGGCCTGAATCGTTGCTCGTGTTCGTTGGAGCCAACGGCTCTTTTCAGCCAACGGAACAGAGGAGGGAAAAAATTACTGTTATTCCCAGTTCTGGCAATGGTCCAGTTTCCATCAGGCAGGTTCAACAGCAAAGAAAAAACACAGGGGCTCAACAGCCGTGCTTGTCCGGGAGAAAGGAAGAATCTGGCTTAAAAATAAATAAATAAAATAAAATGAAATAAAATAAAATACCACTCACTTCCCAGAAGGTCCCCTTATAACATTCACAGGTTGCTCAGGAGTTCCTAAGGCCGTCTGGCCCTAAAGAAAGCTGCTGGAGTGAACCCATATGGCTAACTCTTGCTCAACCGTTAAGTTCAACAGCTGCAACTGTTGTGGCTTGACTCTAGCGTTGGTCTCGGTGAGGAGTTGAATCGGCGAAAGTGCACTCCCATGGAGGTCTCCTTCCAAACATCCACGTTCTCACAAACTGGAGAAGTCCTTTGGTCTCTCTGGCCCTGAAGAAAACTGGTGCAGTTAACTGATTAAACTACCTGCTGCTCCCAGGTGAAGTCAGCTGATGGGGTCGACTCCCGTCACTCCTTGGCTGCCGTTAATTAGCCGTCCAGGTGATGTAGTGGCTGTCTGGGCTGGACAGACCTACCACCTGTCAGCCTTTCTAAAACAAAGACTTTATCCACCTTATTCCTCGCCCCCATGATGCCTTGCGTGAATTTTGGTAGCAACTTCCAGTACTAGTTTAGAACATATGGTTGTCACTGAAACGGGACACTTTTCCTTGTTAAAAAACAATGACTTCGGCATCAGAAATGCAGGAACACGGCCTCTTGCACCTCAAAACAGTAACATAATCATACCACTTCCCACGACTATCGAAGGATGGGAAGATGACCTAAAGAGTGGCCTTGTACATAGTAGCTCCGTTAGTTAGCGCTGCTGCTAAGATGCTAACGCTGTAAACAAATGACCCGTGCTGGCAAAATGAGTCACTTTGAGGACATTTTCAAAACTGATGTAACGTTATTTCCATATTCTGTATTGAAAGACCTTCAAAATGATATTTAATTTGTAGGAAGTGCGCAAAAACTGATCCAGAAAAAGACGATTTGTTTATATTTTAGCTAGGTTGAAAACTCACGCTCGATCGGTCGGGAGTTACGTCTTCCACAAAAACATAGGTGTTTTTAGAAAGTACAATTTCAAAGCTTTCCAATGATACCAGGCATTCACAGGGTTTTCCCAGGTCTTGCCCCACCAAACAAAGAAAGAGTCATGATTTATGACTTCTCGTTGCCTGTACTCATGACGACGCGGTGCGCATTCCAACCAGCACGTCATCACCGTAATAAAGTCAGCTGCATTTTGTTAAAATATGTTGGACATAATCAAATTTACCTTAGAGCAGCTGTACGCCACAACACCATGCTTGGATGTCATCTGTCACGGTGTGGTGAGAAGCCTCCATTTATCCAGTCTATGGCACAACCACAGACACCAGCAAGTGCCAGAACTATGCCAAAACATTCAAAAAATACAAAAACTAAAAGCGCTGAAATTAGCTGCCATTTGAGTGCAAAACACGTATGTGGACTATACATTAAAATGAATTTGAAAAAATTTTAAAAATGCTATTTTAAATGCCCCTGCTGCTCCACTCTTACTGACTGATTTAACACTAAGTCAGCTGAAACCGGAAGCTCCGCCCATTATCGTTCCTACAGCAGCGCCCCCAGGAATAAGGTGGATAGAAAGATGCTGGATAAGCAAAAGTCCTATCATGGGTGTCCCTCAGCTTGACATTAGCCACATCAAACTCTGGGTCTCCTTCCAACTTCTTCGTTCTCTCTCACTCTCCCGTCTCCTTCTTCTTCTTCTTCTTCTTTTAGATTTGATTGGCGGTTGGCAACCAGCCTAAAGGTGCATTACTGCCACTGACTCCTCCCCCCAACATTTTTTTTTGTTGTTGTTGCTGTAGCAACCACTGCGCTTCCTCTCATGACAAAAAAAACAAAACAAAAAAAAAACACCATATACACTAAGAAAAAGACATTGCACAAAATATGTGAATAAAACAACAAAAATTACATTCTCACAAAGAGTAAACTCACAATATATAAAATAAATAAATGAACAAATAAAGGTATATCCCAAACTTCCCATTGGGCTACAGTACTAAAATATGTATGCTGTGTGTGTTAGCTAGCTCATTGTCTGCATACAGGAGACAACGGTGCTGTTTGTTCAGAGTGAGCTTTACACCACTGGGATAAATAACGGCAAAATGCATAATATCACATCATTCACCATCCTCTATCACTGTTTTCAACAATGATGATGCCGTGGTCAGGTCTACACCACTGCCTCCTGTCTGCCTCCACCGTGGTCGTGAATTCATTTCAGGTCGCTCCGTCCAGCTCCCTCTGGATTTCTTTAATCAGCTACCAAGCACAGAAATGTCTGCACCTCGTTAGTGGACCATCGTCAGCCTCCGTCGGTCTATGATGACCATGGAAGAGAATCCTAAACGTCTACTCTGCTAGAACAGCACCGCCTGTGGCTGAACAGGCCGATGCGCGAATGGCAGTCCCTGTCACACAGGTCGCACTTGTGGGTGGTCTCCGTGCTGCTGGAGCTGTGGCGGTTCTTCCTGCAGGTCCTTTTTTCATCTGCTGCAGCAGTCAGTCTCTCTTCACCCGCCTTGAGCTGTCTGGTCAGGGTGCCTCTCCATTTGGAGCGGTCCATTCTTCCTCCGGCTTCTAGAGAGAGAGCAGACGCCTTTCCTTCCCTCTCCTCTCCTTACTATTCCCTGCTTGCGATGTCTGTCTTTCGCTCTTCTTCTGGCTGAATCTTAATCCAAATGGAAATTATGGATCTGGAAAAGCGGCTTTTATGCGATTGTCACCACTTTAAAAGAAGAAGAAAATCGGGTCAGGGGGAACCCAAGGAAGACTCATGGCATTGGAATTAATGTGTCTGTGTGATTCGACTGAAGATTGAACTGATCACAGGTTTTTTCTGTTTGGCCCCTGGAGTTCCTGTGTATCGAAATTATTTGGGTGAGCTAATCAATTGCGGACCCCGGCGTAGCTCCCTCAACAAATTCAACAATTCGTCCAGCTGGGGGGAGCACTGACTGTCAGCGGCAAATAGGATTAACATGGAATTTACCACCTGGCATGCATTGAAGAGAGAATGGACTCTCTTGGACATGTTTACCTATGTTTCGGTAGGTGGATAACATCTGAGGATCGCTGAGTGCTCTCCAGAGAATGATTTAAAGCATGATTCAAGCCTGTATGAAATTATGAAGCACAGAATCGAAGAGAGGGAAATTCTATTCTCTGAGTGCACTGTGCAGATTTGACCTTGTTTTGGTGCCCTTGTTTACATTCCTCCTTGATGAAGATAAGGCTGGAGAAGGTGGCTTACCCAAACATTCGACAATTGTTGTTGTTTCAGCAGACAGAGCTCCAAGGACATCGTTATCATGTGTCTGGACTACAGAACACATGACTGAATAATATCTATCCGTTGCCAGACGGTGCCCTCTGCTGTTCACTAGCAATGACACACCTACATTACACTGCATTCAACATTACAAGAATGACTGATACACGTAAACTGACACAAATATACATACACTGACTCTCTCAATTCTCCTGCTTTGTTAATGTGTGATCTATTGTCTGCTAATTGTGCATAGAGGTTTTTTTTCTGTGTAATCAAAATTTGGCTCATTTGAGCTTTATATGAGCTTATACGAGCGTTATTCTGATTAACTATGTTTTTTCTCTCTGCCTATTGTGTTCCCCTCCCCCCCCTTCCCCTCTTTACCCTCACTGTATGACAGGCGCCTTGCATGGCTGCTGCGTCATTGGATGCGCCTAACGTGTGCGCCCAATGTCAAGTCAAATTCCTCGTATGTTTACTTGTAAATATACTTGGCAATAAAGCTGATTCTGATTCTGATTCTGATTCTGATTCCATTGCAAGGTCCTCCCAGCGCTCTGTGTTGATCTCCAGGGCCTTCATGTCTCTCTTGCAGACGTCTCTAAAGCGCAGCTGTGGGCGGCCAACGTCTCTCCTGCCAGTCGCCAGTTCTCCGTAGAGGACGTCTTTGGGGATTCTGCCATCCTCCATACGGTGAACGTGGCCTAGCCAGCGGAGCCTGCGCTGAGTGAACATGGAGGGAAGGCCGGCGCGGGACAGAACTTCTGTGTTGGGCACTTTGTCCTGCCAGGATATGTCCAGGATGCGGTGAATGCAGCGCAAGTGGAAGGAGTTCAGTCTCTTTTCCTGCCGGGCATATGTTGTCCACGTCTCACTCCCATAGAGCAGTGTGCTGATGATGCAGGCATTGTACACTGCCATCTTCGTCTTGACAGAGAGTTTGGGATTCTCCCACACTCGTGTGGTGAGGCGAGCGAGTGTGGATGCTGATTTTCCAATCCTCCTGTCAATCTCTGTATCAAGGGAGAGGTTGCTGCTGATCGTGGACCCCAGGTATGTGAACTGATTCACGACCTCCAGCTCGTAGTCGTCAATGGTGATGGTTGGTGGTGCTTCCGTGCCTTGCGCCAAGACGCTAGTCTTCTTCAGGCTGATGGTAAGCCCAAAGTCCTTGCATGCCTGGGAGAAGCGGTCCATCAGGGTCTGAAGCTCCTGCTGTGTGTGGGTTGCGACTGCAGCGTCGTCTGCGAACAGCATGTCTCTGATTAGAGCCTCGCATACTTTGGTTCTGGCTTTCAGGCGGGCGAGGTTGAAAAGCCTGCCATCAGATCTTGTATGCAGGTAGATTCCCTCTGTTGCTGTGCTGAAGGCATGCCTCAGGAGCATAGCAAAGAAAATCCCAAAGAGGGTTGGCGCACTTACACAGCCCTGTTTCACTCCACTGCGTATGTTGAATGGCTCTGAGATGTTGCCGTTGTGCTGCACTATCCCCTGCATATTGGTGTAAAACGATTCGATGAGGCTTTGCAACTTTGGTGGGCATCCTATCTTTGGCAGGATCTTGAAAAGGCCCTCTCTGCTGACCAGATCGAACGCTTTGGTGAGGTCAATGAAGGCGACGTACAAGGGCATGTTCTGTTCTCTGCATTTCTCCTGGAGTTGGCGAATGGAGAATATCATGTCTACCGTCGATCGCTCAGCGTGGAAGCCACACTGAGACTCGGGGTAGACACGTTTGGCAAGCTTCTGTAGACAAACAAGAACAACTCGTGCGTAGACTTTGCCAACAACGCTGAGGAGGGAGAGGCCCCTGTAGTTGTTGCAGTCGCTTCTCTCCCCTTTGTTTTTGTAGAGGGTGATGATCTTGGCGTCCCTCATGTCCTGTGGTACGGCATCGTCCTTCCAGCATTGGCAGAGGACGTCATGCAATGGCAGCAGTAGGGCGGTCTTGCAGTGCTTGATCAGGTCGGGGGGTATGCCGTCGTTGCCGGGTGCCTTGCCAGCGGCCAAGCTATCAATGGCCTTGCTGAGTTCGTCGATGGTTGGCTCGGCGTCAAGTTCGTCCATGGATGGCAGGCAATCGATGGCATCAAGGGCTGACGGTGTCACGGTGTTCTGTCTGGAGTAGAGGTCGGAGTAGTGCTCCACCCATCTCTCCATCTGCTTGTTCTTTTCTGTGATAATCTCCCCAGTGGAGGATTTGAGGGGGGCCGTCTTGCTCTGAGCCGGACCAAGTGCTTTCTTGATGCCATTGTACATACCACGGATGTTCCCTGTTATGGCAGCGGTTTGAATGTCTTGGCTGAGCTGAGTCCAGTACTCGTTGGCACAGCGCCGAGCAGTCTGCTGAACTTTGCTTCTCACAGCCCTGAGAATCTGGAGGTTCTTCTCGTTTGGGTATTTCTTGTACTCAGCAAGAGCTGAGCGCTTGGCTTCAATGACGGGGCTCATCTCGGTCAACTTGGCATCAAACCAGTCCTGTGACTTCGAGGTCTTCCTCCCAAAGGTAGCCAAGGCTGTGCGGTGGATGGTGTTTCGCAGCTCTTCCCACTTCTGCTTTGCAGATTCTCCTTCTTGTGGTACACCAAGTTCCTTCTCAAAGGTGGAGGCAAACCGCTCAACAAGTTCTGGTTGGGCCATCTTGCTGGTGTCAATCCGTGCCTTCCCAGGCTGTCTAGCACAATGGAATTTCTTCAGCTGCAGCCTGACCTTGCAACACACCAATGAATGGTCTGTGTCGCAATCTGCACTCTGGAACAAACGGGTGATTAGCACGTTCTTCAGTGAGGTGCTGAAGAACGTGCTAATCACGCCTGGTCAGGATCAAGTCCAGCTGGTGCCAGTGCTTTGAGCGCAGATGTCGCCAGGAAACCTTGTGTTGGGGCTTGGTCTTGAAGAACGAGTTTGTGATGCACAGATCGTGATAAGTGCAGAACTCGAGCAGCCGCTGTCCGTTGTCGTTCATTCTGCTTACGCCAAATGGCCCAAGACAGGAGGGCCAGGAGTCGTGGTCAGCACCCACTCTGGCATTGAAGTCTCCAAGGAGAATGGGTTGTTCAGAGTTGGGGATGATCCTGACAGTTGTTGCGAGATTCTCGTAGAACTCATCTTTTGCCTCTGGTGTGGCTGTCAGTGTTGGGGCATACACACTGACGAGGGTGACTGGGCCTTGAGTGGCGTTGAGGCGGAGGGTGAGGAGTCGTGCAGAGCCATTGCTGCCCGGTTCCACCATCTTCAGCAAAGTGTTCTTCACTGCGAAGCCAACGCTGTGTTCCCTGTGTTCGTCACTGCTCTTTCCCTGCCAGTAGAACGTGTAGTCCTTCTCTCTCAGTGTGCCTGTGTCAGCCAACCGTGTTTCCTGGAGAGTGGCGATATCCACTTCCAGTCTCTTCAGCTCATTATTGATGATGGCAGTCTTGCTGGTGTCGTTGATGTCCTTGAGGTTAGCAGCGAGTCCTGTCATCATAGTGCGGACGTTCCAAGTTCCCAGTTTTAGAGTTGGTCTCTTTTGTTTTTTTGTCTTGCCTGATGCGAAAGTTCTCAGCCTGCCATTCAGACTTCTCCTCATCCCCATACACCCAATGAGGAAAGCAGGCTGTGGTGGGACAACACCTTATTGGCTGGGGGCTGCCCAGCTTGAGGCGGGCGGTAGCTGTCCAGTGAGATCCGATGATCCCTCCCACCGTCGGGAACAACCCCTGGTGCCGCACTCTACGCCAATTGAGCTGTGGCTTATAACCGGTAACTGTCATTCCCCGTGTTTTGTCTACGCCAAAGGCGAAGCTGGAGTGTCCTCTCCAGTGAGCCGGTGTTCTACCTTCCAGCATTGGGCGTTGGTAGGATTCAAGCCTTGGCAGGAAGATATGGAGGACAAGATGTTGCCCATGCAGCATGTCCCCCCTCTCCACATCACTGATGAATCCAAAGGAGCAGCAGGGCTACTACAGTTTGGCACCAGCACCATTGCAGGAGCTGCCAGAATGATGTTGAGCACAACAGAGAACTGCCTTAGGGACTCCAACTCCGGATTTTTCCTCAGGGTTGACTCCCGAAGCCTTTCCCGTGACCGGGTGTGCCGCAAGGCAGCAGAGGTTTGAAATCAGGGTTTACCTTCCCCTAGATGGGCTACCTTCCCAGGTTGACGAGCCACCATCTACCCGAAGCATCTGGTTTTAAGGCGCCAGAGATCCGCCCTCGCCCCTTCTCCTATTAGTAAAAGCAGTTCCGCCGGGCTTAGAGACTAAACCACACGGGCAGGCTAGGAGTTGGACTTAGTTGTCAGAGGCTTTTCGAGATGCACGCCATAAGGAGCATTTTATGAGCACTGGGAGCTTAACCCCAGTGCCGCTCCTGGCTATGACAACCTTGGAACCGTCAGTGGACCACGGTGTTGATTTGTGCGTAGCCATTTAGCTCGTTGATTACACTCACTCACGCTTGCTGTTGGTGATTTGACTGTTGGTTGACGTCCAAAATGGCGCAGTAAACAAAAGACAAGTGACCTGTGTGACGTCGGTGCAACCCCTCTATATAACATATAAACGTCAGATCTGTGACATCCATACAAGTGAAAACATACCTGCTGTGCTCTTGTGTCTGTCCTGTGTCTGTACCACCAATCACATGAACAATTCTTTTCCATTTTCAGTGCATCATCTACGCATTGCGGTGAGAAGCCTCCATTTATACAGTCTATGGCACAACCATGAACACCAGCAACAAGTACCAGAAATAAAACATTCAAAAAATACAAAAACTACAAGAGCTGAAATTAGCTGCCACTTGAGTGCAAAACACGTATGTGGACTATATATTAAAATGAGTTTGAAAAACTTTTAAAAATGCTATTTTAAATGCCCCTGCTACTCCACTCTTGCTGATTGATTTAGAGGGCTGATGACATGATTCTGACATTTTTTAGCATGTTGTGTAAACCCAAAAGTCATTGTCAATGATTAATATAATATTTACAACTGCGCCTGCATAAACTAGTTATCATCAAAAAAACGCAGCCGCTGACTGGACTGTGGTGCCACCCACCGAATGAAGGGCGGTACCACCGTGATGTAAGCGACAGAATGGACGCCGGTGTTGTTGACTGGAATGACAGCAGCTTTGTAGCTCACAGTTTCTCTGGTTTCTTGTTTTAACTTTACGGCTGTGCCTTCACGTTGTGTTGCAGGCTTAGATAAACAGCAGGCTATGAAAGACCACATCACACGCTTCAGCTACAGCTGTCATAAGCCTCCTCGTGTGCTCCTCATGCACTTTTTTTTTTTTCCACAATATCTTTATTGAACCTTTTTTTTTTTTTTAACAAACATGATACAAACAATCAAACACTAACACTAAAGTACTACAAAAAAAAAAAAAAAATGCACTAAAAACACCAACAACCACCAACAAAATCAAGTCTTCAACAATGCTCCTCTGTTTAGTCTAGACAATCCAACACATAAGTATACATATTATGTTCACCAGTTTGGAATTTACAAGGTCCACACACATCATTCACCTTCTTCTTCAAGAGTTATGTTTAAATTTTTTACATAATCAATAAAAGGTCTCCATATATTCTCAAACACAATTTCCTTTGATTTCAGTATATATGTTATTCTTTCTAATGGAAGGTTTGTTAACATCTGTCTTAACCACTGAGTCACATCTGGTCTATGAGTCTTTTTCCATAATAGTGCAATACATTTTTTGGCATTAAGCAAACTGAGGTCTATGAATGTTCTTTCACTTTTATTAAAATTATGCTTTTCTGGGTACAGACCCAACAAAAACAGTTTAGGATTCAATATGATTTGTTTTGAGATTATTTTTTCAATTGTTACCCTCACCTCTTCCCAAAACATTCTTATTAATCTACATTCCCATAAACAATGAAATAGGGTTCCTTTACTTTCCATGCATTTTGTGCATGTATCTGGTATATTTTTGTTATATCTATTTAACTCCTCCGGTGTAACATACATCCGCATTAACCATTTGAAATGTATCAATTTAAGGCGTGCATTTATTGATTTGGTTTGAGCTTCTGTACAAGCCAATTCCCATTGTTCCTCTGAAATTTCAATTTGCAGATCTTCTTTCCAGTAGTTTAATCTTTTCAGTGAATTTTCACTTGAAGATAGTGTCAATGAGTTATAAAACTCTGAAATAATACCCTTTCTTTTACTATCTTTCATCATCATTTTTTCCAAGGATGAATAAATAGGTCAAGTGAGAGCTTTATTTTGATTTGATCGAATAAAGTTTCTAAGTTGAAGATATTTAAAAAAAATGTGTTCTATTGAGATTAAATTTGATCCTCAGGGACTTCCGGTTATGGCTGCCACGTAGGACGGACGTGTCTCGCTCTGCTCTGCTCCTGGAGAAAAAAAATCGGCAAATAACTCTCTCATTTGGGACAGAACGTATCTCAGCATTTGGGCGAGGATATGTCGGCGAAGCCTAAGGCTGGAAAACCAGGAAAAGGAAAAAGCGAGCCGCCGAAACAGTCCAAATTAACGGACTTTCAGGTCTGTGATGCAGCAAACAAAACTCCATATATGGCGGAGGAGGCTGGCAACGGTGCGATGTCTGCGCGGGGAGGCGCAGATGCGCTGATGGCTGCCATGAGTTCAATGAGAGCGGACTTTTCCTCTAGATTTGATGGGATTATGACAGCGTTGGAAGGAATAAGAAAGGAATTGGGTGACTGTGTAGAACGAACGGCGCAGATGGAGCTCCGTCTCGCTAGTGCTGAAGATGACGTCACCCGTCTTCAATTAAAGGTGCGCACTTTGGAAAAAAAAAATAAATCTCTGGAAGATAATATTTTGGATTTGGAATCTCGGTCAAGACAGAATAATTTGAGGCTGGTGGGTCTTCCAGAGGAATCAGAAGGTCGGGACGTATGTTCCTTTCTGGAAAAGTGGATTCCGGAGGTGCTGGGCAGCGAGGAGTTGCAATCAGCAGTGGTTCTGGAAAAAGCACATCGTATTGGCCCACGGAGAGATAAGGGACCGCCGAGGACCTTAATTATGAAGTTTCTTAGCAACAGAGACAGGATGAAGATCTTCAACGCTGCACGTGCTAAAGGAGAGATTAAACACCAGGACCAGCAGGTGCGGTTCTACCCAGATTTGGCCACAGGAATCCAGCAATTGAGGAAGCAGTTTGATCCCATACGTAAGGAGCTGCGCAACCTTGGGATTCGTCATGGTGTAATCTATCCTGCGAGACTGCTGACCACGTATGAGGGCAGAACCCACATCTTCAAGACCCCAGAGGAGGCGCAGGAGTTCATCAAGAAGATCAAAGAAGAAGAAGAGACTGGTGGGAGCTAAGCATGAACAAAATATAAGGTAGAATAATTAAGCATTTGCACAGGCATCTGACTGACTTGAAGTAAATAGTAAGTTTACAAAATATAGATTGTATTATATATTAAAAAAACAAAACAAAAACAAAACAAACAAAAAAAAAAACTATGATGTACAAAGTTGTTAAAAATTTTGGAGTTAAGTTGGAAAACTACAGAGGAGAGTTAATGTTACGTCATTAAAAGCAGTAGAGTTAGGGTGATTGGGAGGATGAAGAAGGAGTGGCTTAGGCTGTTCCCCGTGGGTGTGGAACGGTCGATGGCTATATCGGGAGACAGAATTTTTCTTTTGATTTTGGGGGGTTTGCCACAAGTGTGGGAAGGGGAAATTTGTTTGTGTGTAGTTTGTAGGATGAATGTTCAACCACTCATGTTTTTGCTTCTCTGTATGAGCATGTTTACACTGCAAGGTAATCCCAAACTCTCTATTGATCATGGACCAAAGTGTTAATCTTAATTTAACTTCATGGAATTGCAGAGGTCTACAAAATTTAAAAAAACTTAAACAAGTTATGAATAAAATAAAGGACATGGGTTCAAGAATTGTGTTTTTACAAGAAACTCATCTGATAGAGGAGGATGTTAAAAGAATTAGGAGTAGATGGCAGGGAAGTGTATTCACCTCTTCATTTTCATCCCGAGCCAGGGGAGTTATGACTCTCATACATAAATCAGTTCCTTTTCAAGTGAAAAATGTAATTGGAGACAAATTTGGAAGATATGTAATCATTCAAGGTTCTTTGCTATTAGAAAATATAAATCTTGTGAACTTATATGGTCCCAATATAGATGATCAGAAGTTCTTTGCTAATTTATTTCTCATCTTATCATCACTTACAGGGCAACATATAATAGCAGGGGATTTTAATTGTACATTGAATCCAGGTGTGGATAGATCAACAGGACTGGATTGTACGCACATTGGATGTAGGATGACTATTAATCATTTTATGAAAGAATTGAGATTGTTAGACATATGGAGAGAAATGAAACCACAAGTTAAAGCCTATTCTTGTTATTCCAGTACCTACAAGACATTCTCACGTATTGATTATTTTTTGATTTCCACAGAATTAAGGTCCAAGGTTCAAAACTGCTTTTATGATAACATCGTGATCTCTGATCATGCACCCTGTTGTCTAATATATGTAGATAAAAAATTGACAAAGGAATCAGGCAGATGGCAATTTCAGCATAAATGGCTTCAGGATGAGGAATTTGTCAAGTATATAGAAAAACAGATAGACGAGTTCTTTGACATCAATACTACACAAACATCAGCATGTGTAAAGTGGGAGGCTTTCAAAGCTTTTATTAGGGGACATATTATTAGTTATACAGGATCAAAATCTAAGAAGACTCGAGAGGAGAGAGCTAAATTGGAACATAAAATAAAAAGTCTTCAGGAAAAAGTGTATGCAGGAAGAGATCCAAGGTTGGAGAATGAATTACTGATTTTGAGAGCTGAATACGACAAAAAATCAGCGAATAGAGCTGCCTCAAGTCTTCTAAGATTGAAACAATCTTTTTATGAACAAGGTGAAAAATCAGGAAAATTATTAGCATGGCAGATTAAACAATTGGAAATTAAAACACCAATAACCAGTATTATAAGTAATGGACAGGTAGTTATAGATCCTTTAGAAATTAATAGAGCCTTTAGAGATTACTATGAAAAATTATATGATACCAAAAATGAACCTGATTTAACAAAACTAAATGGGTTTTTGAACAAACTATCTATACTGTGTATTCCAAATGAAAACAGGGAGATATTGGAGTCTAAAATTAGTCAAGAAGAAGTTGGGCTAGCCATTGATAATATGAAATCAGGAAAAAGTGCAGGACCAGATGGTCTTCCAGTTGACCTTTATAAAAAATTTAAGAATAAATTAATAAAACCTTTTTTGGAAATGGTTTTAGAAGCATTTCAAAATAATAATTTACCATCATACATAAATAATGCCTTAATTATACTGCTGCCAAAACCAGGTAAGCCCTCTAATAAATTTGAAAATATGAGACCAATAAGCCTATTAAACGCCGACCTTAAGATAATCTGTAAAATTTTAGCAAGACGAATACAAGAAATTTTACCAAATATTATTAATCGAGATCAGAATGGCTTTATAAAGGGTAGACAAGGCTTCCATAATGTAAGAAGACTATTTAATATTATTTATTTTAATAAAGAAGCACCGGATACAGCTCTCCTATCATTGGACGCCGAAAAGGCCTTTGATAGAGTTGAATGGCCCTTTCTTTTTGAAGTCCTACAAAGGTTTGGACTTGGAAATAATTTCATAAAATGGGTTCAAATAATATACAATAATGCTACAGCAGAAATCCTAACAAATAACAATATTTCAAAACCAATAAAAATCAATAGAGGATGTCGACAAGGCTGTCCACTTTCACCTTTACTGTTTACTATGGCAATTGAACCTTTAGCGATAGCGATACGTTTACATTCACAAATATATGGAATTAAAGTTGGACCAACAGAACATAAAATCTCCCTGTACGCCGATGATATAATTTTGTTTATGTCGAATCTAAAAAAATCAATTCCAACCTTGTTGAATTTAATAAAGAATTTTGGGGAAATATCAGGATATAAAATAAATAAAACTAAATCTTCAATATTAATGCTAAATGAGACCCAGAGAAATTACCCAGCCCCTGAGGTAAATCAATTCAATGTTGTAAATCAGTTTAAATATTTAGGAATCCAAATTATGCCTAAGCTAGAATCAGTCGCCAGTGTCAACTATGAAGCCTTAATGTCAGATATCAATGAGTTAACTCAGAGATGGATGTCACTACCAATGTCGATGATCGGGAGAATCAATATACTTAAAAGTAATATTTTACCTAAAATACTTTATTTATTTCAATACATTCCCTTATCACCACCTTTAGATCTATTCTCAAGAATAAAAAAAAAGTTAGTGGAATTTATATGGAACAACAGGAGGGCTAGATTACGTTTGTCTTTATTATATTTACCATTTGATCGTGGAGATCTGAAATGTCCAAATTTTATGTTGTATTATTGGTCGGCACAACTGAGGTCTATGACATATTATTTTTCATCAAATGATCTCCCTCACTGGACTGAAATGGAATCATACAATTTACCTTTACCTCTTCCCATATTCATATACTCAGATTCGGCAAAAAAATTACAAAAACAAGTTAAAAATCCATTTGTAAAGCATATGATCAAAATATGGTGTGAAGCTAAAAACTATTTAAAAGAACCACAGTTATTGTCACAATTTAGTCCAATATG